>CM077023.1:75505626-76755626 GCA_039090855.1 Macrothele yani | reverse complement strand
AGCCTAAATTGGATGTGACATTTTTAAGCCTAAAGTGTGAGAGAAATTATAGATTTTATTTAAGTATTTGTATATTCATTAACTCTGAGACCCATGCATCTGTATGTGCTTCCTGAAGAAAAGTAGTGCATTATTTGTAGGGTCAGAATGGTTACTCTCACATACTCTTACCAAAGTTCATATCACCAGAAGGAAATTTGTGGTTAGTGATTCTTGAATCTGTGGTACTTGTTGTGGGAGCTTCTCCCCCAACATGTCGCCTAGTTAGCAATTTTCAAAAATGTTATGTCCAGTCTTAATTGAGTTTTTGGAAAACACGCACAATGCTCCCCCAACCTTGACTGTAATTAAATTATTAACATACACATCTGTATTGGATTTAAAAACTCAATGGAAATTACCTCAGTAAATGAATTTTGATCCCTTTTGGCTCTGTGTGTGTGTTATTGTGAAGGACTCTAATGTAAAATGAGGATGTACTGGTTGTGGGGAAAGAGTCTTAGAAGCTATAACCAATTTGTCATTTATGTTGTACATGATTAGGTTAAGCAAAAAAACACCTTTGGATTTTGTTTTAATGATGTCAATTAATGCACAATGATTTATAATCAGTTTCCTTTTTATTTTATTTTTATTAAATTGACTTTTTCCCCCTCAATAGTTGGCCAAAAAAGGATTTGATATTATACTGATCAGCCGGAATCTACAGAAGTTGCAGGCTGTTGCTGATGACTTAGGTAGTGATTGCTTTAGTATTTCTGTCTTTTGTTTTGTTTAAAGTCACAATCAACCAAATTAATACAATGTATCAGGTTAAAATTTTATTAAGTAAAAGGGATTCATATTAGGCTAAAAGAGCAGAAAATCCCCAAATCATTAAAAAACTATTAGTTATGCTTACATTGATGACAAATAAGAAAAAAATAATGAAAATGAACAAAATTTGTCTCTGCACTTAACGGTTATATTACACAGATTAAAATATTGGTTTTTCTATTGTACATTTTCCTTCTTCATAAGTATGTTCTCCCAAATATGTATTTGTCTCCATTATTTTATTTTAGTATATGTGAATAACAGGGTGCGCATGCGTGCTTGAAAACCTGGAAAGTCCTGGAAAATCATGATTACGTTTTCAAGGCCTGGAATATCCTGGAAAAACGGTGTTTTTTTAATGCTGTCTTGAAAAGCCTTGAAATTTGAAATTAGTACTTAAAAAAATGCCCTTTTAGGAAATCGTGTTACTGTTACCCCTTCATTTTTTAAAGTTCCTTTTCTCTGTTCTCAAAGAAACCACCGGCAGCGGTTTCCGACGTGCACCAAATCCTAATTTGGCTGGGGGAAAAAAAAGAAAAAAAAGGCACTACTTCCAGTGCAATAAAATTGGATGATTACTAGTAGGTCGAAGGGGAGCTTGATGTCCGTCCGACAACTGAGAACGGAAGGGGAAAGAAGAGGCATTTAGCATTTGCAGGGGGTCGCGTATGTACCAAGTCAGCTGGCATCCACCAGTGAGGAGTATGCCTGAACAACACATTCATCTTCTTCTTGTTTATGTGCATGCCACCCTCCCTCCCCTCAAGAGACTTCCGCTACTTATGATAAAAAATAAGAAAACTATCTTTGCGAATTTTTTACGAAAGTAGCTGAAATTTTTACATTCACTAATTGGATTACAGAAGCTCACTTCCAAAATTCCAATTGAATCGGTTTGAAACTTTAAAAGTTAGCATTGGTAATTTTTATTATGGACAAGTATGTGTGCCTCTTTGGACAGAGTGAGCCTCCAGCAGAAAGGGTGTTACCATAGCAACGGTTGATTGACAGCTGGGAGCGATGATCTGAAGCCTTTGGTTGGGAAGAAAGCAAACACCTGTTTATCACTTCCACAGCTCAAAAGGACTAGGAGAATATTTTTAGAAATCCATTTTTCCAAATTTTGAAAATAACACAGTAAAATTTTTACAGTAGTTAAGATACATCACAATAAAGTTCTAGTGCAAATTTCGCCAAATTCCGTTAGGAACTTTAGCAGATGGAAAAAAAAAAAAAATCCGTTGCATAATCGGATTGAAAAAAAAGAAACAGTAATTATAAATTACGGGAAAAGCAACTGAATTATTTTTTTTAGATGCCATGGTTTATTTAAACAGAGTGATCCTTAAATTTTTTTTCTGTGATGATATGGACTCTATTTGAATTACAAACATACGTTTTTATTCAGACGTCTGAGTTACTGTTTTAATAAAAAAATCATCTATAATTAAAAAGTTTTCAATGGATTTAAGCAATATTCAGCAGATAAACAAACATATTTTAGTAAATTGCAACATCATGACGTAAATTTGGTAATTTAATTTTGTCGAAAATTGGGGAGCATTTTTTTTTTTTTTACAATTTCTATTATAGTTAAAGTGAAGGAGGAAGGGTGCAACTTGACAGTTCAGTGAGCTGCAGGTGGTGATTTATGGCAATGTGCCAAATGAAAAGAAGCCATTCCATCAGGTCATTCTAAAGGTTGTGTATGTGGACGCGTCCTCCTGCTGTTTGATCTTAATCGGAATGTTTTTGTGCATGGGGGGGGTGAGGTGAGAGAAATATCCGTTTCAGCTTTACAGCTTTCACGGCTCTTTTTTTTTTTTTCTTGGTAATAAATAAAAATCATAGTTGCTGCATTCACCATTGATCCATGTTTGCATTTCTTGAATATAAACAGCAGACAATCAGAAACAGTGTTGGGCGGGTCTTGATGTTCTTCATTTTGCATATGCTGAATTCAGTTCTGTGGGAATAAGGAATGACTTATACTGTGAATATATACAAAACTACATATTTTTGAGCTGAAAAAATAGGTCTACTTGTACACAGTAGCTAACGTGTGAACTCAGATGAAGACAATCAGACACACGGACGTCTGATTCCATAAAAAAAAAATCAACATAGTTTTTTTATTTACACTACAGGTAAAAAAGCAAAAACATGTTTTTAAACGTTATAAAGGAAAACGGATTTTTGAAACGCATGACTTGATGATCTTAATTTCTGAAAGTTTCTTTTTTCCACATCCTTTTTTTTTCAATTACAATACTGTAACAGGATACTGTGAGTTATATCACTTAGTGATATGGCAGATTTTCGGTTGCTGATATCCGCGATCGTAAGCGGTAGTTGCATTGCGATTGTTGATGATGACAAGATAAATACTGGAGTGATGTAAAATGTTGCATAAACTAAAAAAAAAAAAAAGAAGTCCCCCCCTGAACTTTTATGCGGTCATCATAGCTGATCAACCATTTCATTCCATGAACATCAGCACATTTCAGTCATTTGAACATTGGGGGTATCTGAAGGAATTCAGCTGTGCTTAAGCGCCCTAGCGCAACGAAAACATGCTAATTTTGGACAGTTCTATTCCCTTCCTCTCTACCATCCCTAATAATTGAGAGTGCATACTGTAGTTTCAAATATTCTATTTATGAGCTAGTTTTCGCGCTGTTCGTTATGCTTTTATTTTCGAAATTCCTAACACTTTTGAACTATGGTTGCAGAAACGTTTATGCTTTGGGTTTGTCTGTAGGATAATTCGCATGAAAGCGGTTGAATTTCGGCGAAATTTTAGTATGCTGTTGGGTACAACCTGGAAACCTACCCTCTTGAAAAAGGTCGAAATTGAATTTAAAGGCCAAGACATAAGAGCAGTATTTGTTCTCCAAGCTTAGGAATGTTAACTCACATAAAATCTGTTTGATTGCAACAAAGTTTTGGTATGTTATCAGGGAGGAGAAACCTACCCTTGTAGAAAATGATCCAACTTGAATTCAAAGGTCAGGGCATAAGAACAGAATTTATTCTTTATGGTCTTGTGCTTGATAAACTTGATCAATTTGCATAAAGCACATTCATCCATTTGCATCTTTCATCATTTTTATTACTTAAAACTGAAATTACTTTAAAAAATAATTTGAACATGATACTGTAAAGCATAATAATCATCCTGGAATTTTTTTGTATATGGCCTGGAAAGTCCTTGAATTTTTTTGTATATGTCCTGGAAAAGGCCTGGAAAGTCCTTGGATTTTTTTCCCCCAAAAGTGTACGAACCCTGGAATAAGAGAATAAGAATTTCATTCAACAAATTAGCTAATAGAACTTTTTTTGTTATTTGCCATTATTCTGTGGTTTCTAAAGGTGAGTTGTGAATGTTGAGTTACAGGGTCTTTACCATTGATAGCTAGAAGAATGGTTCACCATTCCATAGCTGTCATGCATTTCAGTGAAGGATTTTTTATTGTAAAAAAGATGTATGCAGATTTTTCTTAAGTGTGAAAATAAAACTACCAATCAGTATTCATATTTTTGTATAATTCATTAAGATCTTAACTTTTGATACATTAAATTTCATTTTCAAGGGAAGTGTGAGTTTTTCAGATCTTGTCACACATTAAGTTGTGCTATAAAATCCTTGTGTCAGACCTTATGACTACTACAGCAAAATTCATGGAATAAATTAATGTATAAAACTGTTTATTAAGTCTGCTTTGATAGGCAGCAGAAATTATTTATGTTATGGATTCTGAAATTAAGTAGTTATTACATGAAAAGAAATTCCATGTAACAACAGTTTTAAAACCTCAGAAACAGTGGAAGGTCTGTTATATAGTTTACTTAACAAAATTGGAAACATTTTGCATTTGAAGGGCAGTATATTGAGTACTTAGAATCAAAAATTTAAAGCTATGTTGAGTAAAAATTCAGGGGCTGGTAGGCAAGATGGCTGGTAATTATGTGGATGTTATGATGAACATGAGGATTGTATGACCGCAGGTGTTCATGAAGTAAGCGGTTTTGTTTTATCTTTAAAGAATAATAGAGCTGCAGGTATATTAATCAAGAACTAGGTATATTAATCAAGAATTAGTTTAAGTGTATTAGAAACAGTAAGTGCCCCTTGGTTACAAAGGATCCTTCAGTATTTGTGGGAAGCCAGTGTCTACTGGATGATCCTGTGAAAACAACCAATGGGAAAACAAAGTTTGATTTGTGGTAGTCAGTCATTACAACAATTTACAAAAAAATGAACAGGAAAAATTGAAGGGTGACTACCATGTACACTATATGATAAAAAAAAAAAACCCGGACACCTCCTTTCGGTATTGGTTTGCCTATATGTCACAGCCATAGCCTATACAGGTATGAAAAGTAGTATATGGCCTGTCAAACATCATAGACAAGTATGAACAGTAAAATGGGCTGTACAGCAGAGCTCAGTGACTTTCAACGTGCCACATCATAGGATACCATCTTGGCAACAAGTCACTTTGGAAAATTTCTGCACTGCTGCAGCTGCTTCAATCAACTGTAAGATAAGTCATTGTAATGTGAAAAATCCTGAAAGCAACAACAGTGCAATTGTTGACCTGGTAAGCCACTTACAATGACAGCTGGACTTCTAAATTCCAAAATACCTCTGGAATCAATGCCAGCACCATAATGGTTCATTGATAGCTAAAGGGAACGGGTTTCCATGGTTGAGCAGCTGCAAGATCAATGCCAAGTATTGGTCGGAGTGATGTGAAGCTTGGTGCCAGTGGAATCTGGAGCAGTAGAAATACATTATCTGGAGTGATGAATCATATTTCACCATCTAGCAGTCTGGCATACAAGTCTGGGTGTGGAAGATTGTGCCAACTGTGAAGTTTGGTAGAAGAAGCATCTTGCTCTGGGCCTGGTTTCATGGTTACGGCTGAGTCCACTAGTTCCAGTGTTCGAGAATCTTAATGCTGCAACCTATAATGGCATTCTCGACAATTCATGTGCCCTCAGAATTATGGCAACTGTTCGGTGAAGGCCCTTTTCTTTATCAATAGCACAATGCCCCCGTCCACAAAGCAAGGTCTGTGCAAGAATGGTTTAATGAGATGGACTTGGAAGGACTTGATTGGCCTTCACAGAGCTCTGATCTCAACCCCATGAAACACCTTTGGTATGAATTGGAATGCCAACTGCAATCCAGGCCAATCTGCTTGACATCAGTGACCAACCTGACTAATGCTCTTGTGGCAGAATGAAAGGCAGTTCCCACAGCAACATACCAAATTCTAGTGGAAAGCCTTTTCAGCAGTGTGAAGGCCATGATGGCAGCAAAGGGTGGATCAACTTGATATTTCCTTTCCTATTTCTGGTGTGGATAAGCAAGTGTCCTGATACTTTTGATCAGATAGCATAGTTTCCTTAGTGTTGTGTGCTTAGCAAAGTTGTCTCAAATATAATGGTTATGATATTTAGAAATGTGGCAGAAAATCTACTGAATGAAGGGCAATGTGGCTTTAGGAGTCATAAGAGGTGACAGCATAATACAAAGGATGTTCAGAAGGTAATGCCTCCACACAAGTATCTTGCACAAGAGGTCTAGCCTTGGATGGGAGGTATTAGCCTTTTCCAAAGTACTACAGCAACATTGGTAGTTCATAATTATCCAGGATGTATGTTTTGGATAAAGCCATGAATGTTGGCAGTACTTTGGGGAAGGCTCACACCTGATAGAGGTATGGGTCTTCCCCAAAGTACTACCACAATGTGGTAATGCATAATTGTCCAGGATGTGTAGGTACAGCTCAATATTCATGGTTTTATCCAAAATGACTCGTGGGCCAAAGCCAAACCACAAAAAACAGGGCCACACCATCATGCTGCCTCCACCAAATTTCATTGTTAGGACAGTACTGTCTAGAAGGTACATTTCTTTCAGCATTCATGCCCAACCATCAGGCTGGTAGACTGTGTAGCATGACTTGTCAGTCCAAAACATAGTTTTCCATTGGTCTGAAGTTCAAGATCAATGTTCTTTAGACCACACTAATCAGCATGTGGCATTAGTCAAAGTGAGTAGTAGTTTGTGGATAGTTGCTCAATTGAGGTAACCCATGTTGTGCAGTGTCCTGCATGCTGTACTGGTGCTGACATCAGTCACAATAGTCTCATGTTGGATTTGCATGATTTGAGATAATGTCGATTTGTGTTCAGAGTGGGCAATCCTTTGCAGAGCTCTCCTGTTATGTTTTGTTAGCTTTGGATGTTTACCAGGTTGTTTCTCGGCAGATTCAACCGTAGTATGCTTTCATTTGCATATCACATCTCAACCGTCAACCTAGGGATCTTTATTGCTGACCAAATGTTACATATGGAGCAATTGCTTATGTGGCACCCTATTATAAATCTGTACAGAAAATGAGTTAATGGGAAATTGCCTTTTTTTTTTTGTAAAAATCAGGGAAAACTCAGAGAAAATTGCCCTTTTTTTGGTAAAAATCAAGGGATTCTTTATTTTGCCAAGAAACTTTTCTTTTTTCAGATTTCAAACTTTTGTTTGCAATTACTGCTTGCTTAGAATTTAGTAGATTACATTTTTCCTTTATTCCCTAAAAGAAGATGCAAATTTTAATTTTAAAAATGCCTGTTACTAAGTGTTTGTTCAATTTCTGCAAACAGTTGTTGTAACATGGAACAGTTAGGCACAATGGCTTGACATGCTCCTGCTTGGAGAAACACATCACAAGAGAACCAACCCAAACAATGGATCAAAGTCCTTTGTTGGTTCTATTGCGACATGTTTCTCTGAACAGGAGCTATTCCATCATTGAGCTTTGCTGCATTGTGTTATAGAAAAACTGAAAGTAATCAACTGACAGATTTTTTCTTACACATGGCCTGTTCCTATGGGACCGTATTAACAAATTCTATGTCGGTAGTATTCACAAAAGTTCATGGAATATTGGTACAGAAAATAATGTGCACATTTAGTTGTTATTAATGAAAAGCAGGTAATTTTATAAAAACAAATTATTTAAAGAATGTACAAATGTGTGCTTTGGTAAAAACATGCATGAAGGGAATGAAATGTTACAATTCATCGCAACATGATAGGGGTCTCCATTCGGGAAAAACTTCAAAAACCACGTGGAGAACCTGGAAAAGTCGGGGAATTTTTTCATTACTTTTGAGTGGGAACCCTGTCTGCCTCTCTGTTACTGTTGTTTCTCTCTCAATGTTTGCTAGAGCATAACCTGTCCACCACTGTAAGCATTGCTGGGAAAGGGAGGGATCACTCTTTGCATGGGAGTCATGTATAAAGCCAATTCAGTCTGTAGCACAAAACAGGTGGAAATCTCATCCAACCTTGTGCGAAAACTAAATATTGCCTAGCAACCAAGTGGTAGTGTTTTTAACATTTTGCATCAAAAACTGTTGTAAATTTTAGTGCTACATGGATGCTGTATTTGTACTAACCCTGAAGTAGGGATAATCTTATCCTTTTATGCTAACAAGGACCAGTAAACTTCAAGAAAGAAAAGGGGAGGGCAAGAACTTTCTGAATGCATAAATGCAAGAGTTGTGTAGGTCTTTCAAATAACTCCCATAATAATTCTAGAACCTACTTCCACTATAAATCTAGTGCTTTTCCATTACAGAAGTTTCTTATTTTATTACTTTCCAATAGATAAATTGTTAGTGTACATAAAATGATTTTGATATGATTTGGTTTTTAATTATGATGTATGAGATTTTCATTTATCAAAATTGCACTGTTCTTTTTCCTTCAGATGCTTAGTATCAGTTTACTGTAAAAAACAAGTTTATTTTCCAATGTAGATTAATTATTTTGTTTAAAAATGCAAGAATCTAATGAAGCTTCAGATAATTTATTAGAGCCCATTGTTATTGCACTTAGTGATAATGCTTAAAGTAAATTATTTTGGATTGATTTTAAATTTTGTGTGCCCACATATATGTGAATGTATTTTTTTTAGAAAAGAAATATGGTGTTAAGACACAAGTAATTGCTGTTGATGTTACTGATGATGACAGAGTATATGATAATATAAAAGAGGTACTATACAATTCAGAAGTTGGTGTTTTAGGTAAATATTTAACCATTATTTTATATTCCTTGTTGTACCATAATAGTTTTAATATTAAGTTTCAAAACTTGCAGTAGAAAAATATGATTACCATAAGCAAGTGATATAACAGTGTTATTGTTGATTGCTTTTACAGCAATCCTCATTTCAGCACAAAAATAGTGATATTACTGATTGCTCAAAAGTAGATAATCTGCAAACAGTCAACATTAACTTCACATGAAACATCTGCAAATGTGAACCAGGTCTCAGTCTTTGATGAATTCATTTCTATCTGTTAAAAAATTAAAATTGCGAAATGTACTTAAAATTTGTGAAATGTACTTATGAAAATTTTCATTCTTGAGTTCATTTCCAAAAATGATGCATTGCCAAGTTCACCAATTTTTTCTTTGTGATTACCTAAGGTATAGTGCCAATAGCATGAATGTTATCTCATCCCTCATTATCTACTTCGAGAATCAATTCAGAAATCTTTTTTTTATGTGTTGGAGGGAACTAAACATGGCAAAGGTTCTCTATGTGTTTTCCACTTTTGTAATGCCCAATTTTCTTACATGGTGTAAATGAATAGTAAATGAGTATTTGTATTATTTATGGTGTCACTGTTTCCCAAAACTGAACTGGAAAAGTTCTTTTTGGATTTGAAATACATGAGTCTGACCTTTGTTTTCACCTTTTCAAGGTGCACCATTTTCCCACTTGTTGGTATAAATGTGTATTTGTTTTACACTGTGTTTCAAGGAAACATCAGAAAATTCCTTTTTCAAATGAGAGACAGAATATACAAGAATTTCAATGTACAGAAGAATTACATTAATGCAAGTACTTATTCATTCAAATTCTCATGATAGTATCACTTATATTTCAGTCCTTCAAATATTTTAATAGTGAAATATTATAGTTTTCTTTCTGAAAAGACATTTTTCTATATGGTGAGCTAACATCCAGAGTCCTTAGGAATTTATCACTGAAATTTTACTATATTCAAAAAATTATTTTTGCATTCAATAGACTTAAGCCTGACCATGATTTTCCACATATATTTTTTAGCTTTTTGTGATGCAGTGTTATTATATCTCTGTTCATAGATGAATGATTGGAAAGTTGTTCCTAAATTATAGTTATAGTTTTCAAGCGTGGTGGAAGTGACATATACATAGCATGGTTGAAAAGTGTATGCAATATTCTCTCCTGGTGAATGTGGTTCCCTAGTCAAAGTTTCTACTTGATTGCAAAATACTATTGAACATTAAATTAAAATTTCTATTTCAAAAGATTACATGTGAAGAATCTTCAATGTCTTCCAGCTTGTTTCAGTGTGATCACTATAAACAACAGTTGTGTAATTATTTTTAAAAAATCCATGTTTTTTTCTTTGTTTTAACTTCATGAAGTTAGCAAATAAGCATTGAATTAAAATTTTTGTGACTACATGTAGTTTAACATTTAAAATGCTTATTTTTGTCTCCATAGTTCAAAATGTCAGCTTCGTCTTGCAACAGCTAGAAAAGAAATAAAAATAATGAAACTGGCTTACCACCAAATTATGTATAATCTGATTTAATGTTGTGCATACTTAAAGATGTTTGATGATACACAACATACATAACTTACATTAACCCCAAAGCTGGCTATTTGCCTTTTTCATGCATGAAGTTCTACTGCGAATTCATGAAATTCCACTTTTTTCTTTTCTTTTTTCATCCTTTGGGTCATTCTCAAGATCGATGCAAAACTGAAGATATTTTTTTGGGGTGGGTGATCTGGGGACAGTATTTCATCTTCCAAAATTTTTGAAAACGGAGGAAAAATTTTCTTAATCATTATTTTTCTGGCAATGTTCCTTTGGCTGAGTATTGATAAATATCACTTTACATCATCATCATCATCATCATTGTCAACCATTATCAATCCACTGCTGAACGAAGGTCTCCCCAAGTTTCCTCCACAACGGTCTGTCTTGTGCCAGTCTCCTCCATGTCACTCCCGCATACTTTCGAATTTCATCCACCCATCTTCCATGTGGTCTTCTTCTGGGTCTTTTCCTGTCCCTTGGAATCCAATCTAAAATTTCGGCTGTCCATCGATGGTCTGTTCTTCTGGCAGTATGTCCAGCCCATTGCCATTTCAGGGATTTAACTCTGATCATGATGTCTTCCACTCTTGTCATTTCTCGGATCCACGTGTTCCTCTTCTTATCTCTCCTGGTTACACCAAGCATGCACCTCTCCATGCTACTTTGAGTTGTCTGCAGCCTTTGTATGTCTCTTTTAGCTAAGGTCCACATCTCTGCACCATACGTAAGCACTGGAAGGATGCATTGATCAAACACTTTTCTTTTAAGACATAATGGCATATTGCTCTTGAAAATTAAGCTGTTTCTTCCAAAAAGCTCTCCAGGCAAGTTTTGTACGCCAATTAATTTCTTCACTAATGTGACCCTCACTTGATATCTGCTGTCCAAGATAAACGTACGTGTCTGTTATCTCCAGCTTTTCTCCATCAATCGATAAATCTTCATTTCTTGTAAAAGCATTGAACATCACTTTTGTCTTCTGAAAGTTCATTTTAATCCCACTTCTTTACTCTTATCAGCAAGTTCCTGCATCATACTCTGTAGCTCCGATGGGGTAGTTGCAAAAATGACTATGTCATCAGCAAAACGAAGGTGGGTTAGATAATCTCCATTAATCTTTATCCCTTTGTTTTCCCAGTTCAGTGATTGAAAGACATTTTGCAATGTAGCATTAAAGAGCTTCGGAGATATGGTGTCACCTTGTCTCACTCCTTTTCCAATTTTTATGTGTGTTGTATTTTCAAATAGCAGAATCTTTGCACTTGCATTTTCATAGATGTTATTAATAATATTAATGTATGCATCTTCAATACCGCAGGATTTCAGAGCCATTGCAACTGCTGATGGTTTCACCGAATCAAAGGCTTTTTCATAATCGATAAAAAGCCATGCACAATGGAAGTTCATATTCCCTCGCTCTTTCAATTAGTTCTCTCAGTACGTGGATATGATCTATTGTGCTGTAGCCACTCCTGAATCCAGCTTGTTCTCTCGGTTGAGCCATGTCCAGTGTTACCTTCAAGCGGTGTGAAAGAACTTTAGTGAAGATTTTATAAACCACTGATAGGAGGCTGATAGGTCTGTAGTTCCTGAGATCCTCAATGCCACCTTTTTTATGTAGCAAGATCATTGTAGCGTTGTTCCAATCCTCAGGAATTTTCCCTTCATTAAGGCATCGAGTGAAAATTTGGGCGAGTACTGTTTCGATTTCTCCACTTGCTTCTTGTATGATGTCTACAGTAATTCCATCTTCTCCTGGAGCTTTTCCCCGCTTCATGTTCTTGATTGCATGTGCAACTTCTGCTGGAAGGACTGGAAGAACTCTGGTACCTTTCATGATGCCTGGAGTACATGTATCATCCCTTTCATATAATTTGGAGTAGAAATCTTTCACTCTTGTCAAAATTTCGCCTCTATTTCTTGTTACAGAACCATCTTCTTTTCTCAGTGCCATAATCTGTTTTTTTCCCTTACTGAGATGTCCCTTTGCTATCTTTAGGCTTTGGTTGTTTTCAATTGCTTTCCTTACTAGTTCACAGTTGAATTTCCTTACGTCTTCAGTGATACTTTTTCGTACTGCCTTGCATAGCTCTATATATTCCACTTTGGAAGTCACATCTTCTTTAGTTGTTCTCATCTCTCTTCTTTTTTGCATCAAAATTTTGGTTTTTCCTGATAATTTGTTCTTAGACCCAGCTAATTTTGTTGCTGTTTCCATAAGAGCTTCGGTTACTTTTCTGTTAACTTCAGAAATATCCACTTCTTCCGATGTTAGGCCTTCTAAAGCAGAGAATCTGTTCTTCAGTTAAAACTTGAAAGTATTATGGTGTTTTTTAAGGTTGGTTATGTCAATACATTTTGTTTGTCTTATGAGCTTGCTACGTTCGAGTTTAGTGTTGAGGTGCATCTTACATCTCACCAATCTATGGTCACTGCCTGTGTTGAACTTGTTTAGCACACTGCAGTCTTCTATGACGAATTTTTTGTTACACATGATAAAATCAATTTCACTTGTCGTCCCATTTGGATGTCTCCATGTCCATTTCCTGTGTGGCTTTTTCTTGAAAAAGGAGTTCAAGATGAAAAACCCTTCTGCTTCTGCAAACTCTACGAGAGTATTTCCACGCTGGTTTCTGTTGCTGTGACCGAATTTACCTACTGAAGTTTCATTCTGTTGCCGTTGCCCTATTTTTGCATTGAAATCTCCCATAATTATCTTCAAGTGCTGCTTACCTTTATTATTTAGATCACGAATTTCCTCATAAAATTCTTCAATTTCTTCTTCAGCATGACTTGTGGTGGGTACATAAGTTTGAATAATCTGAGCCTGATATCTTCTCGAGAGTTGGATAACGAGTCGTGCAGCTCTGTCAGAGGAACTTTCAACTTCTACAACTTTATCCTTCAGTTTCTTGTTTATTATAAATCCAACACCACTAGTTCTGCCAGTATCTGTCCCACGATAGTAGAAGAGATGTCCACTTTTCAGTTCAATGAGATCTTCTCCTTTTCTCCTTACCTCACTTAGCCCGACGATGTCCCACTTGATCCTTTGTAGTTCCTCTTCCAATTCAAGAAGCCTTGAATCAGAAGATAGGGAGCGTCCGTTGTACGTAGCCAAGGTCAGCATCAGATGGCAGCCTAGTCCGGTCCTCCGGGGATTCTTAGCACCCTCTGCCTTCATGTCGCACTGGCCGCTGCCTTGGCCAGGTACATTCCAGCTGCCGGAGACTGGGGGCCAAGATTTAAGTTGTGGAGTAATTTTGGAGGGTTTTGGCCATAACTCACCACGCTGGCCAAGCGGGTTGGTGAGTGTGGGATAGCATTTCCTCTAATCCCGATGGTATAGTTATACCGCTATTGGCGGTCGTCAGAGCCCCTTTAGTGGGAACAGGATGTACCACGAGAAGGCGGGGTTGACATTTGTCAAGGAGAGGCTGTGATGTTACGCATCACCTGACCTTACATCACTTTACATACATACATATATATCACTAAGCTGTTCTCTGAAATTCAGAAGTTAGCTCCACAAAGAAATACAAACTACCAGATAATTTCTACTTACTGTTGCCGTATCAAACTTCTCCGTTTACAGCGATCTTGACATACAACTCGTTCTTCACTGACATTCATCACATGCAGTACACAAGATCTTCTATACTTTATACTCATAATCTTTTTCTCATGCAGACACTCCTGAATCTGATCCTCCCATGACTTCCTTGGCCTTCCTCTGCCTTTCCTTCCTGCCACTAGGGCTAAAAAGATTTTCTTAGTAAGAATCTCATCACTCATTCTTTCAACATGGCCAAACCACCAAAGCATATTAGTCCCCACCTTGCTAACAACTTGTGCTTCACATTACACAACTGCAACACATCTTCATTCCTCACACAATCAAACAATCAAAATGTGTCTTGCCACCCCCCCCCGTAAGTAGTGCATTTCTCCAGCACACAAACAACTCCCATGTTTTTCTGTAGTACCCAGGTTTCAGTGCCATACATCAGAGTAGGGACAATTACACTTTCATACACAGCCATGCAGGACTCTCTTGAGAGCTCACCATTCCTGTGAAAACCTCCCAAAGCAGCCATGACATTCAACGAAGGATTCGCTCGCCTACTAATTTCACCATCTAATTTGTTCTCTCTGTAAAACATGCTTCCTAAATACACAATCTCATTCACCTGGTCAATCACTATGCCATTTAGACTTATATTATATTCAGTACTACCAGTTCCTCTCTCAAAAACCATAACTTTGGTTTTTCCCTTATTTATACTCAGTTTGAATTTCACGCAAACTTTGTACATCTGAGACAACATAGTCTGCAACTTACTTTCGCTTTCTGTCAACAGGACAGTGTCATCAGTATACAACAATCGGCACACATGGAGATCACCAAGATGTAAACCAGTATTATCTCTTTTGGCATCACGCATGCACACATCCACAAATATATTAAACAGCCATGGTGACATTACACAACCTTGCCGGACTCCTGCACCAATAGAAAACAATTTTGATAAAACACTATTCATTCTTACACAAGCTCTACTGTCAGCATACATGGATTTTACACTATTAAGCAGATTCCCAGTAACACCATATTCATTCAATACCTTCCACAAAAGTGTCCTATTTACTCGGTCATAAGCTTTCTCTAAATCTATGAAGGCAGCAAAAACTTTCTTACCAACAGCCAGATACTTTTCAATCGTCATGCATAATGCAAAAATTTGGTTAGTGCAGCCTTTACCAGGCATAAAGCCGTTCTGAACATCCCACACTTTCTCTGAAGTAAGACCCCGTACTTTTTCAATAATGACCTTACCAAACACTTTCTCTGGCACACCCAGTAGGCTAATACCATGATAGTTCTTGCAGTCAGTCTGATCACCTTTTCCCTTATACAAGGGAACAATGATAGCATCCTTCCAATCCCGAGGGACCATTCCTAACTCCCAGCACAACTGGCAAATTTCAGTGAAGCAGTCAATTACAGTGTCACCACCATATTTCAACATCTCGGTAGTTATGCCATCAACTCCTAGAGCCTTACCATTCTGAAGAGATTTTAGAGCTTTACACACCTCTTCTCTTGAGATCCCTCCTGTGCTTCCATCCTTCACTGTGACATCATCTGCTTCTGCCTCAGAATCACCTTTGCTTTCTTGATCTAATAACTCACAGAAGTATTCACCCCATCTTTCACTTAACTCATTAGACTCACATATCATTTCCCCAATCCTATTCTTCACACAACTTACAACTTTGTTCCCGGGCCTCATGTGCTTCCAGAAAGTCTTCCTATCTTTCCAAAAAGCCAATTCATGCCTTTCCACCTTCTCCTTCCTATCTTTTGCTTTACTCTGGCGAACCAGCTTAGTGACTTCATGTTTCTTGCAGCAGTATTAATCCACAGAAACTCTACCTTGCAACATCCCCAAATAGGCTATCTTGTTTCTCTTTACAGCCTCTTCAATCTCTGCCCCCTCCCTTTGGGTGCCCTGGACTACAACAATTACTATTCTCTGAAGTTTCACTTTCAAACGAATCCAAAGAATTCTCTCTTGTATGCAGCTATAGTGAATCAAGTTGTTCTTCATCTTTTCACTTAAAATTACACCTACATCAGCCTTTCTTCTCACATTATCCAGTACTCCAGACCACACACTCACCATTCCATTCACATCTATCCCAGTTTCCTTCTTTTTGGTTTCACTTACACACAGCACATCCAATCTATACTTATTCATTTCTTCAATCACCTCATTCATCTTGCCATATTCCATACACCAATCTTATACTCACTCAGCCAAGATCTCTTTCTCATATGCCATTTAGAAAGCCCAGGTCGATTTCGTGGTGGATCATCCTTCTCAAGTGTGGTAGGTCAACCATATCCCACACTTGAGTCAGTTTCTGCATTTCTTTGTGATTAAAAAATCAGGTCAGTACATCAGTGTGGGGAATTATCCCATAGCTGACAGTTCCAGTTGGTCATTCAACTTAAGGATTCTGGAACAAAACCCAGTGAGTTGGGGTCTTTTCGCCAATGTGACACAGGACTAGCTGGCACCTTTCTAAGATTTACAGAGGCCCGTGTTGCTGTTCTGTGTGCCATTGTTTCCATGGAGTGCCCCGAGAAGGCAAACCCATCTCTCACTAAGATTGCCCGCATATCATGTTATTCCATAAATATTTGTATTTCAGCTTGAAAATGGAGAAAAATCTTCTGAAAATGGCAGTTAGATAGCGTGAAAATTCCCCTGTAATCTTCAGGCATGAGGTTCTTTCATTTGTGTGGTTCTCAAGATCAATACACAACTGAACAGAACAGAATTCCCACTTTCAAAACTTTCAAAGACGGAAGTTAGATGGAGTGAAGATTTCTCCCATAATAATACTTTTTTTCTCTTGGTGTTCCTTCTGCTTAGCATTGTTACATATTTTATTCCATAAATATTTGTACTTGAGCTTGAAAATGCCGGAAAATTTTCCAAAAATGGAAGTCAGACAGAGCGAAGGTTTCACCTGTGATCATAATTTTTTTCCCTGTGATATTTCCTCTATCCTGTGTTGTTGTTAAATGCTGGAAATTTTATGTTTTGAATACAGTAATGTGCTCCACTTTAATATTTATATAAATATATTTCAATGAGCAATTCTGTCTTGTTCATGCTGTTTCGCCACATATTCTGATTTTTGACGCAGTTAAAAATAAGAAGTTCAGCTTTTTTCTTCATCAGTCTTGTGTATACTTTTTTGCACAAACTCATGCCTGTACAATAATATTTTTTTACATCTTTTCATTACTATGGCATACAATAAAATAAGTCCATTCTCTTAGTTGTAATTCAGTTTTTCCTCAGATATGCAACCTACCTCGTGTTTATGTTCTTCAGAGACACTTTGGTGTAGTCCATTTCGGAATATGTCTGATGTTCCTGATACTCCTATGGTAATGAAATTTCATATTACTTCCAATGTGCATGATATTTCGGTCCCCCATCAGTTGATTCATGGCTGCTTCTGTTATTGCACATTCCTGAATTAAGTGCCTTGCAATAAAAACATTGTTACATCTGTGTACATACTGCTGATGTCACAAAGCTCAAGCATCCATAGTATCTGTACACAGTACTGTGTTTTGTTAAGTAAAATAAAATCATTATAGAATGACAGAAATATTACTAAACTGTGACTTTCGACCTTTGTGTTGTGAGTAATGTCTTCCAAATATGAATGAGTGTTTTTCTTAAAAGTCTGTTGTGCAATTATTCAATTAAGGGTCATTCCATGTCAGATCACCCAGGGCATGTCACCCACCCATCTCAGATTTTTGTGAAAATTGGTACAAAGTATTGTACTGGTAGGATATGAAACCTGTTAAAATTTTAGGTCAGTTGGTCCAGTAGATCTTGAGAAATGCCATGTTAAAAATTGGGTAGCTATGCCTTTAAAGTTTTCACACTGAGTTTTTACAACTGCACTGTAGGATAAAAAAAAAAAAAAAATCATAACTTCATAACTAACTGTTGCAGCTACATATTTTTTTCTTAAATGATCTGCATGATCTATACATTTTGGAACAACTTGTTTCTGCACATTTATAGAATTAAAAGAACTTTTTTTTTTAATTTAGTGATAAAAAGCATGGAAAAATTAGCCCACATTTTTATTACACAAAACATTTTTTTCAAAATGAGCCCCCACTTAAAATTTGCTAAAAATATTTTTATGTGTGTATTGTAACGTAACCTTTCAGCAGGAAGAAAAAAATACTTTGGGTAATTTGCAGTTTTGGCAAGGAAAAAATTTCCAAAATGGCATGTTTTATGTGTGGAACATTCCAACATAATATTACCCCAGAACTAGAAAGAAATCCAACTTACCCTTAAGGTCGTGTCTTCATTCAATGAAACACTTCATGCATGTTAGCCAGAACGATTCTTATGCGACTGTCCTTTCGGACTTTCTCATTCTTCTTATCCGCATGCAAGTTGCTGATGTTATCTGGCAGGCTATGAATATTTTTTGTTTCATTCTTAGAACGCTGTTATATGTTGACCGCTTTCATTAGTTTGACGCTCGTGCCAACTCTTTATATCGCAAACAGACTCACTAGTATTAAGGTGTTTGTCGTTTTCTTGTTCTTTTTTTTTTTTTTTTTGTTTTTTTCGTTTTATATTACCTTGCTTTCAAACACACACAACTGAAAACCAAAGCTCTTAACAATAAATACATACATACTCAATAAATACGCACTTAATTCACACATATATACCATTCAATAAAAACACCTTACGTACAATTTCCGCACTGCACTCACTCAATACAATATTAAAATCTCTATATGCACAACCCATACAACACTATTTTACATCATGGTGGTCAAACTTCTGTCAACTATGATTCGTATATCGTCTTACTTGCCCCCATATCTCGCCAAACCTTGCTGCAAGCATTAACCCTACTCGCACAGTCACACATTTCCTCAAGTATATTCAGCAGTTATTTTCAAGAGGCCAATGTTAAACCTTCTGCTCCACTAACCGCAGACCAAGTAAACAAATTCATCAAGGTTCCAGCTTCAGTCGACAACTCCGCATGCCCTCCTCTCTGGCGCCATCTATTGTCAGTTCTGTTCCCTTTTTTCTTCCTTGCCTGTTGTTCCAATTTAATCAGTGCTTTCCAATTATTATTCAAACTGTTTGGGTCATTAATATTACATATTTTTGATCTATTTTTTTAAATAAACTGATTCTGCTATTCTCAAATGCCTTTCATTTTTGCTGCTTTTAATAATTTTAACATCTTCAAATTTTGGAATTTTAATAGAAAAAAATAGATCAGGAATACATACATACATACATACATACATACATATCACTAAGCTGTTCTCTGATATTCAGAGGTTAGCTCCACAAAGAAATACAAACTACCAGATAATTTTTACTTACTGTTGCTGTATCAAACTTTTCCATTTACAGCGATCTTGATATGCAACTTGGGCTTCACTAACATCCATCACACGCCGTACACAAGATCTTCTATACTTCATACTCATAATCTTCCTCTCATGCAGACACTCCTGAGTCTGATCCTCCCAGGACTTCCTTGGCCTTCCTCTACCTTTCCTTCCTGCCACTTTGGCTAAAAAGATTTTCTTAGTAAGCATCTCATCACTCATTCTTTCAACATGGCCAAGACACTGAAGCATATTAGTCTCCACCTTGCTAACAACATTTTGCTTCACATTACACAGCTGCAACGCATCTTCATTCCTCACGCAATCAGAACATGTCTTGCCCCCCCCCCCCCCGTAAGTAACGCATTTCTCCATCACACAAACGTCATCTAAGTTTTTTCTGTAGTACCCAGGTTTCACTGCCATACACCAGAGTAGGGACAATTACACTTTCATATACAGCCATGCGAGAGACTCCTGAGAACCCATAATTCCTGTGAAACCCTCCCAAAGCAGCCATGATTTTCAATGAAAAATTCACTTGCCTACTAATTTCACCATCCAATTTGTTCTCTCTGTCAAACATGCTTCCTAAATACACAAACGCATTCACCTGGTCAATCACTGTGCCATTTAGACATATATTACATTCAGTACTACCAGTTCCTCTCTCAAAAACCATAACTTTGGTTTTTCCCTTATTTATACTCAGTTTGAATTTCATGCGAACTTTGTACATCTGAGACAACATACTCTGCAACTCGCTTTTGCTCTCTGCCAACAGGACTGTGTCATCAGCATACAGCAATCTGCACACATGGATATCACCAAGACATAAACCAGTATTATCTATTTTGGCATCACGCATGCACACATCCATAAATATATTAAACAGCCATGGTGACATTACACAACCATGTCTGACTCCTGCACCAATAGAAAACCATTTTGATAAAACACCATTTACTCATACACAAGCTCTACTGTCAGCATACATGGCTTTTACACTGTTAAGTAGATTCCTAGTAACACCATATTCATTCAGTACCTTCCACAAAAGTGTCCTATTTACTTGGTCGTAAACTTTCTCTAAATCAATGAAGGCAGCAAAAACTTTCTTACCAACAGCCAGATGCTTTTCAATCATTATGCGTAATGCAAAAATTTGGTTAGTGCAGCCTTTACCAGGCATAAAACCACTCTGAACATCCCACACTTTTTCTGATGTAAGACCTCGTACTTTTTCAATAACGACCTTACCAAACACTTTCCCTGGTACACTCAGTAGGCTAATACTATGGTAGTTCTTGCAGTCAGTTTGATCACCTTTTCCCTTATACAAGGGAACAATAATAGCATCCTGCCAATTCCAAAGGACCATTCCTAACTCCCAGCACAACTGGCAAATTTCAGTTAACCAGTCAATTACAGGGTCACCACCATATTTCAACATCTCAGCAGTTATGCCATCAACTTCTAGAGCCTTACCATTCTGAAGAGATTTTAGAGTTTTACTCACATCTTCTCTTGAGATCCCTCCTGTGCTTCCCTCCTTCACTGTGGCATCATCTGCTTCTGCCTCTGAATCACCTTTGCTTTCCTTATCTAGTAACTCACAGAAATATTCACACCATCTTTCACTTAACTCATGTGTAATATTAATGACCCAAACAGTTTGAATGATAATTTGAAACCACTAATTAAATTGGAACAACAGGCAAGGAAGAAAAAAGGAACAGAACTGACAATAAATGGCGCCAGAGAGGAGGACATGCAGAGTTGTCGACTGAAGCTGGAACCCCGACGAATTCGTTCACTTGGTCTGCGGTCAGTGGAGCAGAAGGTTTAACATCGGCCTCTTGAAAATGGCAGGGCACTGGCTTCTGACTTCTGGTACTGCAGGGTTTGGGTTCAAAACCTGGGACAAAGCTATGTATGTCTTTCCAACACAAGCACTCTCCCTTTCCTGGGAACCAGTTGCTCTAAATTAGGGATGGGCAACTCCTTTTCACCTAAAGCATTCTTGAAGATAATTAAACCTTGAAATAACAAAGAAAATATTAGTGTAGGTATATGTGTTCCTCTAGTTTAGTTGTATATGTGTACAGTCGAGCCCGCTTATAGCGAGCCCGTATTTAGCAAGATTCCGGATTTAATGAACTAATCACAAATTCTTTTGTTTGGTACAATGCTAATTCAAGGCAAATGTAATCGTTTTTAGCAAACAAAGTTTAATGAAAACCCCGGATTTAACGAGGGAGAAGAACAAAAAATAACAGAATTCAAGGAAATCACATTTAACGTGAGGAAGAGAAAATCTGGCGCTCAGGGTTCTAGAGGGAAGGGAAAAGCGCTGAGTAATATATTTTCTTTTTACTAGTGAAAGCTCAGTAATGGAAAAAGAATGTGGAGGGTATGCACAAACACTTAGCCCCCCCCAGTGCGAGTGAGTGGGAGAATAGTGGGTCCCAAAGTTAAAGTTGAAAACCAAATCCTCTTCCCCTCGAATGGGGTAGAAAGAGAATGGGTGTGGTTGGTAGGGAGTACCCAAGGCTACAAGGTCACACCCAGCAGCTTTTGTGCTTAGAGAACAAAGGTGTCTGGGGGAGTGAGAGAATGTGAATGTTCCGCCTTAGGAGAAACAAGAGTTAACTTCCTGGAAATTTTTCTCACGTGTCACCTTCTCACATCTGGCGTTTCTTGTACTGTATATTCTTACTCTGTGCTGCGTGCAGTGTTAGTTACTGTATAAACAGGAATCACATAGGAAGTTAAAAAAATGTCTAAGAGAAAAGTTTTATCCGTGAACAATAAAGTCTCCATCATTAGAGAGTTGGAAAATGGCGAAAAAAATGTTGTGATATGCAAAAAATACGGACTGTCATCTTCCACCATTTCAACCCTTTTTAAAAATAAGGAAACATTGTTGCAGGCTTTTGAATGCAATGTTACATCTAGCAAAAAAAACTGAAGAAATGCCAGAAAACTAACATAGATGAAGCCTTATTAAAATGGTTCACTGTTCAACGAAACACTGGCTTACCAATAAATGGCCCAATAATGAAAATTCAAGCTGAAAAATTTGCAGTTCAACTTGGTTACGAACATTTTTCGTGTTCTAATGGGTGGCTTCACCTCTTCAAAACACAACACAACATTTGTTCTGGAAAAATTAGCGGGGAAGCATCGTCAGTGGATACAAAAAAACTTCATCGTGGTTGAAAACAGTCTGGCCAGATCTTCAGAAGAACTACAGTGATGATGACATTTATAATGCGGATGAAGCAGGTATGTTTTATGATCTAACTCCCAATCAAACAATGAAGTTCAAAGGTGAGAAGTGCACATGGGGAAACTTCAAAAGAATCGCCTGACTGTGTTAGTGTGCGCTAATATGTTCGGCAAGGACAAGAGGAAATTGCTAGTGATTAGAAAATCTGCAAAACCAAGATGTTTTTAGAAACGTGAAATTAGTGTCCAATACAAAAGCATGGATGACATCGGATATTTTTACAGCTTACCTTAGGGAGTGGGACAAAGAACTCCAAAAAAAAAAAAAATCGTAAAATTATTCTCGTTATAGATAACTGCCCAGCATATCCTCATGTTCAAAACCTGACTAACATTCAGCTTATCTTATTGCCTCCAAACTCCACAGCCTTGCTACAACCAATGGACCAATTCGAAGCCTTAAATGCAACTACAGATGGGAATTAATCCTACTCATCTTAAAAAGGATGGAAAAAAAGGTTGAAGTGAAAATTTCCATTCTTCATGCAATTAGAATGCTAGCTGATGCTTGGGGACAAGTATCAGAATCTTGTATTCAGAACTGCTTCAGAAAATCAGGGTTGGAAAACACAAGTCGCAGTGATGACGAAATGGACGATATCCCCCTTTGAGTGGTTAAAACTACAGAACATTACGTTTTAATGATGTCCCTGAAATTGATGACTTTGTTACCGCTGATGATGCTGTCGCTACATCGGGCATCGTTTCTGGAGATGACATTGTAGAGAAAATTAAGGCATCAACAATTGCACAGGAAAGTGAAGAAGAAAGTACTCAACCACTGTCATATGCATAAGCCATTGATTGTACAGAAAACCTCCAACGTTTCTTCGAGGCAACAGATCATTGCAATGACGAGGTGTTTACTGCACTGAGTGTTATTCGCAGAAAATTAAGGGAACAGAAGTACACCAATAAAACCAAACAAACAACTATAGACTGTTTCTTCAAAAATGTTTCCAATTAGTGGATTTGCTGCTACTGTTCCATTCACTTCAGGTTTTGTTGCTACTGTACTTTAGAATTCATGTAAGTTTCTTTAATTAAAAAACTTATTTTATTTAATTTGTATATGCAATCGTTATGGATAGTACAGTATACAATTGTATACTGTATTTTCCTGCATACAGTCTGCCCCACGTAGAGTCCTCCGAACAAGACCATTTGCACCTCTGAAAAAGAAAAATTTACCAGGCAGTCCGCGTACTTCGTTAAAAAGCGGGGGGGGGGGTATTATTGTATTTGTACCAAAGCAGTGACTTTTTTTTTTTTTTTTTACTGATAGAAAAATTTCATTTGTCACTGATGTCTTTAAAGACTTTTTATGGAGCCGGATGCAACCTTGAACCCGTTTGTAAATCGCCTAGAAGAACCAGGTTAAAGCATCAGTCACGTTCGTTCCACAGATAAAAGTTGCACCACGCTCATTCTCGATGGGGGGCGGGGGGGCTTTAAACAAATAATCGGCCTCTGGAAGTTCTAAAAGAAATGACTTCTTTAACTGTGCAGATCCCAAACGTTTTTCGTTCACTTTAAATTCCCTAACTGCCGCACAATTGTTTGTTTTCTCTACAAATGGTGCCATACTTTTTCTTGTGTGTGAATCCAGCAGTATAACTACCTACTTTATTACCCCATCTCAAATAAACAACAGTGACTCGTAAGAGACAGAGCCTTGATCATAAACAAGTAGGGGGAGACGGGAGGGGGTATGAAACAGGGGGTAGATGAAAAACCTCCGTCAATCAAACACTGCCCAGCCAAAGACCGACAGCTGCTTCGAAGAGAGATTTTCCCCCCTCTCTCGCAGACTTCGCTACTGCGGTTCTACATGTATGAAAAAAGATGCAGGCAGTAAAGTTTTCATTTTCTTCTGAGTTCGCCCTGGTACGCTTCCGTCTACAAATGCAAAACTATTGTTTTTAAAATGCTAATTTTTAAGGTGCGGTGGGCACGAAAATTGAGGTACATACATACAGTATGTATGTCACTGTATTTGAGAGCAACAATTAAAAAAAAAATACGGTACTATTGCCAGATTGTCCGCACCCAACAGTTTCACAGACAAAAAACGCTGATAGTCCACGGACTGTACTCGAGAAAATACGTACTACATGTACTACACTGACGGAAAAAAAAATCCCAACACCAAGAACGGGTTGTGTTAGATAAACAACAGTTGGTAGGCGGTGAGAGTACATCTGTAAGATGACGTCTATGCAAATTTCGCGCTCGGCGCATATGTGTGGCGCTAAGCGCCCCTCGGAACATGCAAAGCAGGTTTGCTGTAAATACGCGCTGTAACGTTCGTGAGCGTTAGTTATTGTTGAGATTCGACGTAGGGTGTTCATGTTAGTCAAGAATGCCTTTAAGAAGACGAAGAAGCCATTATCAACAGTTCACGGAGTTTGAACGAGGTCGTGTAATAGGGCTACGAGAAGGTGGATTTTCTTTCCACAATATTGCAGAACGACTTGGCAGGAATGTAGCCACTGTGTATGATTGTTGGCAGCGGTGGTCAAGGGAAGTTACTGCCTCAAGAAGACCGGGTTCCGGCCGGCCAAGTGGCACTACTGAGAGGAAAGACCGCCATGTACGGCGTATGGCCGTGGCGCATCGTACCGCGTCTGTTGCATCAATTCGAGCTGTAGTTGCCACCACAGTGACACAACGAACTGTTACAAATCGGTTACTTGAAGGACAGCTCCGAGCCAGATGCCCTGTAGCATGCATTCCACTTACTCCAAACCACTGCCGTTTGCGACGTCAGTGGTGTCAAGCTAGAGCTCATTGGAGGACGGAGTGGAGATCTGTTGTGTTTTCTGATGAAAGCCGGTTCGGCCTGGGTGCCAGTGATGGCCGTGTGTTGGTTAGAAGGAGGCCAGGTGAGCGCCTGCAACCAACCTGTCTGCGGCCGAGACACACTGGACCTACACCTGGAGTTATGGTCTGGGGAGCAATTTCCTATGACAGCAGGAGCACTCTCGTGATTATCCCACGCACCCTGACAGCACAGTTGTACGTTGGTCTGGTGATTCAACCTGTTGTGCTGCCATTCATGAACAGCATTCCAGGGGGTGTTTTCCAACAGGATAACGCTCGCCCGCATACCGCTGTTGTAACACAACATGCTCTACAGAGTGTCGACATGTTGCCTTGGCCTGCTAGATCACCAGATCTTTCACCAATTGAGCAGGTATGGGACATCATTGGACGACAACTCCAGCGTCACCCCAACCAGCATTAACCGTCCCTGTATTGACCGACCAACTGCAACAGGCATGGAACTCCATCCCACAAACTGACATCCAGCACCTGTACGACACAATGCATGAACGTTTGCGTGCTTGCATTCAACATTCTGGTGGTTACACTGGTTGTTAATGTACCAGCATTTCACATTTAAAATGGCTCTTCTCGCGCTTACAATAAGCTGTGATCTTGAAACCTTAATCGATTAAATATGTTACCTATACAAATGTATTGTCGCCATTTCGTTCCTCTACAGCTATTTTTTTGTGGTGTTGGGATTTTTTTCCCGTCAGTGTATGTACCTTGTCATTATCATTTAGGCTTATTTTTCCACATTGGGTTGGTTTCGCACTGAAACGGATTTAGTGAGCATTTTCGCCAGTCCCGAGCTCCTCGTTAAAAGAGGGCTCAACTGTATATATATATATATATATATATATATATATATATATATATATATATATACATACTTAAGAGCAAAACTGAAGACTAAGGAAAAACTTTAGAATTTAAAACGAAGGTTGCAAAATAACCTGAAGATCAAAACGCGCAACACAGCAGTTTTGAAAATTCAGAATTCACGTTCTATAAAGAAGATACCTAAGCAAAAAAATACATATAAAATTTTGACTCACACCTAGTACAACATAGAAAAGGTTA
The DNA here is from genome assembly GCA_039090855.1 of Macrothele yani. Classification (NCBI taxonomy): domain Eukaryota; kingdom Metazoa; phylum Arthropoda; class Arachnida; order Araneae; family Macrothelidae; genus Macrothele; species Macrothele yani. The sequence goes on along the minus strand of CM077023.1, from coordinate 76,728,949 downwards.
TGTATCTACCTGTGTGAGTAAAAGGAGAAAAGATAAAAAAATAAAATAAAACTACTGAATGTAGAAGGTGTCGAGAATACTGAGCCTTGGCTTTATCAAGGACCAGCAAAAACTCTGCATTTCCTCACTTCCACAAAGACCTAGTTGGAAATGGGTTTCTGCAAGGCCATAGATGCAAGTAACATTCCCACCTAAAATAGTTTAAAATATATATATATGTCATGTCCTCCGTAGAGTTGCATGACCTAGCACTAGTTAACAATTTCGCTTGCATCCATTAACCTTCCTGGCCCGACCCATGCTCTTCATCTGTTACTATTAAACAGAGAGAAGAAGATTAAAGAGAACTCAAGCTGTGAGAGTGACATAATAATTAGAAATGATTTTCAGCCATAACGAAATGCCAAGTTCGTTTGAGAGAGAATTTAAACCTGAAAATCAATGCAAAAGAAATCCAAATTTTTTACATTGCAATTAAAAAAGGAAATATTAATTTTTAACGAACAGATTTTTGAAAGAAAACTTGAGTCTAAAACCCCCTACTCTACAACTTATGACAGCACGAAAACGAGAATAAGTTAAAGATAATAATTAACTAAAGAAAACTTTGTGAAAGTTATATACCTTAAACAGTTAGTTGCAATATGTACAAAGTATTTCGGCAGTGCTTTAAGTGCATAATTAATTAGTTATTAAGAACTTAACTACTTTGAAAAAACAGCGCATAGAAAAGGAACAAGCTTAGCCATCTTCTGTTCCTAGGTACCCCAAAAGACGCTCAAAGTTACAAAGAAAAGAAAGAGTTAAAACCCGCAAAAATGTTAACAGACAAACCAATGCCTAAAAGCTGAAAAGCTAAAAAACGACAGAGAAAAAGTACATGAAGTACAAACATTGAACTTATAAAACCTAGAACCCAAAAACAAGGAAGAGAGCTTACCTCTTGTGTGACAAAAACTTTTCTCCTCACAAGAGAAGAACATGGCTGACCTCTTCCGCCACTCCCTAGTTGCTGGGGGCAGTGAGGGTGGGGCTGATGGCCTCCTCATACAGCAAGAAACCAACGCGCGGATATATATATATATATATACATACATACATACATACATACAGGGTGTCTGAAATTTATTGGACACATTACAAAATTATGTACAAAAAAACCTCTGAGCATTGTCTGTTTTTCTATGTCACGTATTACTAACACGGTTTCTATATTTTTGTTTTGCAGAATTGTTATTCCCAGAATCCGATAGATGGCGCTAGGTGTGGCCTGATGAGGAATGTATGAGAAATGCACAATCAGTAGTCATGTCATCCGTACAGCAGAAGGCGATGTGTGTGTGTTATGGCTTGCGGAATTAAAGTCTGTTTCACAACTGTAGGATATGGGGCAGTGAACCACCTCATGCTGCTATTGAACTGGAACGTGATTCTCCAAGAGTTAATGTGTGGTGCACCCTATCAAAAAGAGAAGTGCTTGGCCCTTTCTTCTTCTGTGGAAAAACCATAAATGGTGACATTTACTTGGATATGCTAGGAATTTTCGCTATACCCCAGATCAAAAGATACGACAAAGTCGTTTTCCAACAAGACAGCGCACCTCCGCATTGGTCAATGTGTGTACATAAGTGCCTAAATGAGCATTTCCCCAACAGATGGATTGGGCGTAGTGGTCCCATTCTGTGGCCTCCTCGCTCTCCAGATCTAACTCCATTGGATTATTTCATGTGGGGTTATGTGAAGGATCGTGTCTATCAGACGCCTTGTACTGATTTGCAGGAACTGAAGCAGCGTATCACAGCTGCTATTAATTCCATAACTCCTCAGATGCTTGCCAATACCTGGCATGAAATCAAGTATCGCTTGGACGTACTACGAGCAACCAAGGGATCTCACATCGAAATTTATTAACTTGTGTAGTTACATTGTAAGTTAGTACAGTCAGTTTCTTTCTATCTGTTTAATGTATTGTTTTATATAATTTCGTAATGTGTCCACTAATTTTCGGACACCCTGTATATATAGGGCTTGAAAATTTTTATGCTGGCTCACCAATCAGATAAATATCTCACTTGCCAACTGAAAATCAACAGCCCCGCAGGGCTCGCCAAACAAAAAAAAAAAAAAAACGATAAAGAAAAAAGAAAAATCTCAGTGCTAAGAATGAAAAGCTTATTTCAAACAGTCATAAATAGTTAAAAATAGTCATTGTAAATCGTCAAAAAAGTACATTGTAAATAGACTCTTTCTTCTGTGCCATCATAATAAACTGCTGAGATCATAAATATTTAAAAATTGCACTATTTTGGAATGGTATCAAAGGATAAGTGGCAAGTGACTGACACAAATACAAGCCACAACAAACGCAAGCAACGATGTTGTTAAAGGGTTGGGATAACGAAAATGATAGGTTTTTTTCTTCCAATATATCCCAGAAGAAAAAAAAATAATCTATTAAGGAAAATGATGTTTTAAAGTTTGATCGATTAAACATTTATACACATCTCTCGAATAATATTTTAATGCTATCCTAATTTAAATGACCAGCTATTGTATAATAACCAAACTCAATTTTCTTCCTCTAGAGTAGATGATGCAAGAATCCTTCTGTGTTTTTCCAACAGCCGACCTATGACAGCAATTGGCTAAGCTGCAGCTCACGAGGCATATGTGACTCTTACACTGGTTATCTTTAGCATTTGGGGAAATGATTTGACTGAGCTTGTGGCTTCTTGCCTCGTGTTCCTTGTTAAGCATACTGTGCCCGGATGTTTTGACTCGCGGCATTTGCTGTCCAATTTCTTTTGCAGAGAAACTGGTTTCCCATTCTGGTGCACAAGCACACATCAGTTCTGTGAATTAAAATAAGCTTTATTTAAAAACTGGGATTTTTTACATTTCCAAAAATAGGCACATAACGGTATAAATAATTGTTAATTTGAATTTAAACTGCTCAAATAAAACTTTTCACTCATGACAAGCAAGCAGACAACTTCATTTTTCAAGCCCTGTATATATATATATGTGTGTGTGTGTGTGTGTGTGTGTGTGTGTGTGTGTGTGTACACACAGTCTAGTCACATTATTGTGACCACCTCCTACCTTTAACGTCAACAGTATGTAACCAATAAAAGAAGGCACATGATATGAGCTGGCTTGGAGGGTATATAAGGTGTGCTGTAGGCATTTTTAAAACATATCACTCATTGCTGTCATGAATAAAAGGAGCGATTTATCAGATTTGCAAAAAAGGATGGCCAAAGGTGGCAGTATTTCTGAAACAGCGCAGTTTGTGAACTGTTTGCATGCCGCTGTGGTTAAAGTGTATCGTGATTGGAGAAATCACACCATTGCGAATAAGCGATGTGGAAACTGCGGAGCACCACGTGCCATTGATATGAGAGTTGAACGTCGGCTTCGAAGGTGCATGAGGGCTGATCGACACACTACAGTGGAGCAACTCACTGGCCGAATGAACCAGGGGGCTACCGGAAGTGTGTCTATAATGACAGTTCAGTGAACACTGCTGCATATGGGGCTCCAATGCAGACGGATGGTCACTGCACCTATGCTAACAAAGGTGCATCGGCAGAAAAGACTTACATTTGCACGGCAGTATGGGAATTGTTCCTCCTCTGATTGGCAAAGGATTTCCTTCTCTGATGAGTTACGTTTTCTGCTTCATCGAATGGATGGACGTTGGCATATAAGGCAGGAAATATCAGAGAACAAACACTCTTCAATCATTGCTGGAGAACACAAGCTGGTGGGGGCAGCATTATGGTCTGAGGAATGTTTTCCTGGCATTCAGTGGGTCCACTCATACCTGTGGAAGGCACTATGGAGCAAATTCATTATGAATCGATCCTTGCAGACCACGTACACCCATACATGCTGATTGTACTGAAGATATTTTTAAGTAATTTGTCTCTAGGAAGCATTTGTTGAAATCATTCATTTATGTTACAAATTCCTAAAACTGAATGACAGGATGAAAAAAAAAATAATAATAATAAAAGAATCTAGGAATAAGATAATTAATAAGTCCAATTAAAAAAGAAAATTCTGTGATATGTATCTGAGCAGCTGGATGACCCACTGGGTGAAAGGCTCTAGAGAGAATGCTAAAATAAATAAATACTGTATCTGTTTTTGTTCATTGTCCATGTGTAGAGTGGGTAGGAACGCTGCATAATGTAGCAATATGTAGGCTGTGTAAGTAATTAAAAATGGCAAAACACGTATTTGGATCTGTGCATTTCAAATGCTACAAAAGATAAATGATACAAACTGTTTACTTTTGACACCATGTATGTAAAAATTGAATCAATGTTCATAACATCTTGTTTTTTTATTCATTGAGAAATTTTAGTATTTTGACATAACCTTATAGCTTACTTATTAATTAAGGAAACTTTTTCAAAAATCTTGTAACTGCTGAAGTTATATTTAGGAATGAAGTATTGGTGCAACAAAAAATTTAATGGTGCATTCTTCACGTGGATTATATATACACTATGTAGACAAAAGTATTTGGACACCTAAGTCGAATAGAAAAAAGAGCATTTATTAGGTGAAATCAGTACATAGTTAGCTCACCTTTGGCTGTTATAACTGCAGCAACTATTCTAGGCTTGCTTTCCATGAGATACTGGTAGTTCTGTACTGGAATTTTCTTCCATTCATCTTGCAAAGCTTCTGCCAGAGCTTCCATAGAGGAAGTCCTTACCCACCTAGATTGGATTCAGCATTCCAACTTGTCCCACAGATGTTCAGTTGGATTTAGATCAGGACTTTGGGCTGGCCAATCCAAAACTTGGAAATGCTGCTCCTCAAACTAGGCTTGGACATACCTTGCAGTGTGGCAAGACTGCTGAGTCCAGCTAAAACAGGTAGAGATCTGTGCTGAAGTACTGCCACAGAGTTGGTAGTGCAGAATGTTTCAGAGGTCCAAATCTTTTTGAGGAGAAACAGCCCCACATTATCATGGATCCTATTCCAAGCTTGACTGTAGAGATAATGCGTTCCACCTGACAGCATTCTCTGAGCAAACGCCGCAGCTAAATACATCTGTTCGAACGATATGGCATGTAGATTGATTTGTCACTCCACACAACTCTCTTTCACTCTTCTGTTGTCCACAAATTGTAAGTGAGGCATTACTGCAGTTGTAGTCTGGCATTGCCCAGAGTGATACAGAGCTTGTGTGCAGCTGACCTAGCATAGTAACCATGGGCATGCAGTTACTGATGAACTGTTCTGGTACAATTAGTTGTTCCAGTGGCTTGTGCAATGTTGCTGGCCAGGTCTGTGATGGAGGACATGCATGACTTCACATTCTGCAATAAGCTTCATTTGGCATGATCACTCAGTTTGTGCAGCCTCTTAGAGTGCAGCTTTGCTGTAGTAGCACCACCTGCTTTCCTTCAGTGAAGTACATCATCAGCAGTGGATTTTACGAAGATCAACTGTGCTATGCACTGATTGCTTACTCAGGTGGTATCCAACCACCATGGCCCCTTTTGTCAGTTTAGCTCCCCACTGCATAGTCACTTCTAGTGTGGTCTGACAGGTATGCCAACACTTCACTTTATATCATCATCATCATCATCATTGTCAACCATTATCAATCCACTGCTGGACGAAGGTCTCCCCAAGTTTCCTCCACAACGGTCTGTCTTGTGCCAGTCTCCTCCATGTCACCCCTGCATACTTTCGAATTTCATCCACCCATCTCCCATGTGGTCTTCTTCTGGGTCTTTTCCTGTCCCTTGGAATCCAATCTAAAATTTCGGCTGTCCATCGATGATCTGTCCTTCTGGCAGTATGTCCAGCCCATTGCCATTTCAGGGATTTAACTCTGATCATGATGTCTTCCACTCTTGTCATTTTTCGGATCCACGAGTTCCTCTTCTTATCTCTCCTGGTTACACCAAGTATGCACCTCTCCATGCTACTTTGAGTTGTCTGCAGCCTTTGTATGTCTCTTTTAGTTAAGGTCCACGTCTCTGCACCATACGTAAGCACTGGAAGGATGCATTGATCAAACACTTTTCTTTTAAGACATAATGGCATATTGCTCTTGAAAATTATGCTGTTTCTTCCAAAAGCTCTCCAGGCAAGTTTTGTACGCCGATTAATTTCTTCATCAATGTGACCCTCACTTGATATCTGCTGTCCAAGATAAACGTACGTGTCTGTTATCTCCAGCTTTTCTCCATCAATCGATAAACCTTCATTTCTTGTAAAAGCATTGAACATCACTTTTGTCTTCTGAAAGTTCATTTTTAATCCCACTTCTTTACTCTTGTCAGCAAGTTCCTGGATCATACTCTGCAGCTCTGATGGGCTAGTTGCAAAAATGACTACGTCATCAGCAAAACGAAGGTGGGTTAGATAATCTCCATTAATCTTTATCCCCTTATTTTCCCAGCTCTGCGACTGAAAAACACCCTCCAATGTGGCATTAAAGAGCTTCGGAGATATGGTGTCACCTTGTCTCACTCCCTTTCCAATTTTTATGTGTGTTGTATTTTCAAACAGCCTAATCTTTGCACTTGCATTTTCATAGATGTTATTAATAATATTAATGTATGCATCTTCAATACCGCAGGTTTTCAGAGCCATTGTAACTGCTGATGGTTTCACCGAATCAAAGGCTTTTTCATAATCGATAAAAGCCATGCACAATGGAAGTTCATATTCCCTCGCTCTTTCAATTAGTCCTCTCAGCACGTGGATATGATCTATTGTGCTGTAGCCACTCCTGAATCCAGCTTGTTCTCTCGGTTGAGCCATGTCCAGTGTTACCTTCAAGCGGTGTGAAAGAACTTTAGTGAAGATTTTATAAACTACTGATAGGAGGCTGATAGGTCTGTAGTTTCCGAGATCCTCAATGTCACCTTTCTTATGTAGCAGGATCATTGTAGCGGTGTTCCAATCCTCAGGAATCTTTCCTTCATTAAGGCATCGAGTGAAAATTTGGGCGAGTACTGTTTCGATTTCTCCACTTGCTTCTTGTATGATGTCTACAGTAATTCCATCTTCTCCTGGAGCTTTTCCTCGCTTCATGTTCTTGATTGCATGTGCAACTTCTGCTGGAAGGACTGGAGGAACTCTGGTACTGGTATCTTTCATGATGTCTGGAGTGCATATATCATCCCTTTCATATAATTTGGAGTAGAAATCTTTCGCTCTTGTCAAAATTTCGCCTCTATTTCTTGTTACAGAACCATCTTCTTTTCTCAGTGCCATAATCTGTTTTCTTCCCTTACTGAGATGTCCCTTTGCTATCTTTAGGCTTTGGTTGTTTTCAATTGCTTTCCTCACTAGTTCACAGTTGAATTTCCTTACGTCTTCAGTGATACTTTTTCTTACTGTCTTGCATAGCTCTATATATTCCACTTTGGAAGTCACATCTTCTTTAGTTGTCCTCATCTCTCTTCTTTTTTGCATCAACATTTTGGTTTTTCCTGATAATTTGTTCACATGCAACTTGTTCTTAGACCCAGCTAATTTTGTTGCTGTTTCCATAAGAGCTTTGGTTACTTTTCTGTTAACTTCAGAGATGTCCACTTCTTCCGATGTTAGTCCTTCTAAAGCAGAGAACCTGTTCTTCAGTTCTAACTTGAAGGTATTATGGTGTTTTTTAAGGTTGGTTATGTCAATAGATTTTGTTTGTCTTATGAGCTTGCCACGTTCAAGTTTAGTGTTGAGGTGCATCTTACATCTCACCAATCTATGGTCACTACCTGTGTTGAACTTGTTTAGCACACTGCAGTCTTCTATGACGAATTTTTTGTTACACATAATAAAATCAATTTCACTTGTCGTCCCATTTGGATGTCTCCATGTCCATTTCCTGTGTGGCTTTTTCTTGAAGAAGGAGTTCAAGATGAAAAACCCTTCTGTCTCTGCAAACTCAACGAGAGTATTTCCACGCTGGTTTCTGTTGCCATGACCGAATTTACCTACTGAAGTTTCATTCTGTTGCTGTTGCCCTATTTTTGCATTGAAATCTCCCATAATTATTTTCAAGTGCTGCTTACCTTTATTATTTAGATGACAAATTTCCTCATAAAATTCTTCAATTTCTTATTTTCACTAAAATTCTTCATTTTCACTTTATATACAGCACCCTATACACGTCACATGTGCTGTCTGTGTCTGTGAACGCTCATTTAGTTCTATGTATGGAGGTGTCTCAATACTTTGGTCTACATGATGTATGTGTATGTATGTTCACATTCTTTTTTTCAATTATACTTTTTGTTAGTGTCACTTCTACCTAGAGGCAAATCCTTGAATAAAAAGAGATCTGTTACTGTACCTACTTGTGGTTCAAAAAAAATTTCCTGTGCATCTAGAAACAAAGAAATATGATGACACATAGAAATGTATTTGTGCCATCTAATAGAAAAATAGTACATCCAAGAAAGATGGAGAATAAAGGAAGAAATGTATTTAGGCTTTTGTTTTTCCTGTGTGGTATATCAGAGACAACAAAAGTACTGTGACAGATTCACACATATGCCACCTGATGGGAACTGTGCATTAGGAAGCTAGAAAATATGTAGGAAAATCATGGCTATATTTTATATGTTCATTGGATAACGAGTTTTCTGAATACAGTCTATAGAAGCAGAGGCTCAGGAGCTACCAGCTGACAGATAAATGCAAATAACATCGGCACATAATTTTTTGATGTATGACAAAAGATACAGTAAAGCTTTCTCACATACCACTCATAAACAGCATTGAAAGAACCACATTTTCGGTGTTTACTAGAAGTGCAAACTTTTCCGTTTGTTTGTTTCTATATCAGACTTTGAAAAGTAAAGTATGAGCTAAATGTTTTGTGTGTTTTTTGAATGAAATCAAAACAAATACACTCACACCAGTTAAAATGAAATCTTGATATTTACATAAATTGCTCACTCATCTAGCCACATAAGGATACTGTTTCTAAAGTAGCCAAAATAAAATGTGATTTCATGTAAAATACTTGACTGGTTCATTATCTGTGATGATGTATTACTGTAATTTGTAAAAGCTAAATTTTATAAGTTGTGCAAGATGTATGCAGAACTTTGCAGTTGTAAGTCACTATGGATATTTTTGTGTAGTCACTCTTACAGTGATGGATCCAAAGGACAGATATTTTAGAAAAATCCCCCTCCCCTTCCTTTAGAAGATTTATACAAATTTTCCCTCAAATCAGTTTTCATACACTGTTAAATTTCTGCTGGAATTAAGGAATTAGAATTTAACTTGTGATTTCTTCAGTTCTTTTGCAAGACTCATCCCTTTTGTCATCATATATGTTAAGTCCACACTACATAATACTTGTCAGTGACATCATAGATTAATACCTTTTTAAGAAAAAATCATGCAAATTATACCATTCACTTGGTAATTTACTGAAGTATTTAAAGCATGTATTGTGGCAAATATAGTAATCTTCACACTACAACTTTTCATATGGTTGATTCAATGTAAATAAAGTTATGCTTGTGCATAATGTTGTAGATAATTCTATGTTTGACCAGTATGCAAGTATTTCTACATTCTATAGTGTATTATTCATTGAGGTAAATGAGTACTGTAAATTAGTGACTATTGTACTTTTGGTTATTTTTATCTTGCTTCACTGGTTTTTCTCATTGCCATCCAGTGGTTGAGTGGTCTAGTGTGTGTAATTTTGACTGCTCATAAAAGTAGGGCTTGAGTTTGAATCTTCAGTAAAACATGAATGGTATTTAGCAATTTCTGTTAAGGGCATTTGCTACTCCTCTAGTTGCAAAACCATCTGTCACATGTAAAAACTCTTCAAGATACCTATTAATTATATTTCCTGTTTTCATAAAGTGAAACTGCTTCACAGGAACTAATCTTTAAAACATTGTTCATGTTGTTCTTTAACCTGCAGTGAAGATATTTTGGTACTAAGATGATCTTTGTTGAAAACTGCAAATTGTATATGCTATTTTGAAAAAAATAAAGTTCTTTAAAACCACTTTTTGGAGGAAGCAGGGTACTATTATTTCTTCATTCTGTTTTACTATGCATTTAAGAGTCACACAGTTAAAAACATTGTTTAGGAAATTTCAGGAGTTCATATTTTGTACCTATTTCCTCTGTGTACTGGATGCCAGGTTTCCTAAAATGTGATATTGAATTCCAAATCATTGTTCTTTAAACAGTAACTTGTTGAGTTTGAGGTTCCATCCTTCTTAGCATGTGTTTGTATTTTTGTTGTTCATTTATGTGGTGGTGCATTCCAGTATGCATCCAGGAAGATGCATATCAGAATGTAACATCAGAAACATGAACTCAATGTATTCATGATTGTTTGCAAATGTTATTTGGAAACTGTTAGTGTAGACCACCATTTATGCTCTGACAGACGTCCAAAAGGAAAGAAAAACTCAAATGTAGACATTATTTCTTTGTAAGTCAAGAGAGGGCGTTCCGATGCAACTAGCTCTCCTGCGCTCGGAAAGAAACAATAAACATCAACTCTCTCTCCACAACAAGAAGCTGCACAGAAGTGAGTGAAGTTCCTGTCCTGAAAAAGTCATGTGATTATGCATCTTTCTAGAAGTGTTTGTATTTATTCTGTTTCTTCTCAACAGACGATGGAACTCACGAATTTACAGAGGTTATGTTCCTGGTGTTAAATATGACCTTCCTTCTTCAAGAAGAAACTGTTTTTTTGGCGATTCTTTTAAGTGACTGAGAGTGAAGGTCATATGTTCGCTTCTCACCCGGAGAACCAAATAGTTTGTGGAATGCATCTTTTGTTCACAAAGTGAACTATTATTATTCTTCATATTACCTTCAATTATTCTTCATATATTCAGCAATTAATATCTTCAAGTATTTGTTTATGTCCATTAAAAAGAAGTCAACTTTATTCTAAAGGTATGTTTTGTTCTTTTTAGCGCTATTCTATTTATTTGAATCAAGTCATCAGATATCTAAACAACGTAAATACAATATTGAATATGAGAGGCAACAGAAGCAAATGCCAAGAATATCAATACATGCCACGGAGAATGGAACATAAACTGAACAAGTTGTTTTTAAAAAACAGTGAATTAGCATTTGGGACGAATGCATCAAGAGACTGAGGTACATTTCAGTAGCATCACTGTTTTTGAGGCATAAAATAAAAACTTTAAATTTCTCTAACAAATAATGTGTTTTTTTATTGTACTACTCTTTTAAATGTATGATAAAATAGAAAGCAAGCAGAAATTAGCCCAGGAAAATGGTTTTAAGAACTTTTTTTTTTTTTTAAAAGAACACATACGGTTTCCACTTTTCAGTAAAAACCATGACAGTATTTGCATATCTTCATTTGAATAAAGAACATGCACAATGCTTTAAAGATCACTTCCTATGGACCAGTTTTTACTTTTCTTTTTTCTTGTAAAAATAGGTAATATAATTCATATATATTGTTGTACTTTAAGATGTGTGAGTGAATGTATAGGTATGTGAATTGCTGCAATTTGCATAGGTGAAAGTTGTATGTACATATGCAAATATATTTACATATACACTATATTGACAAAAGTCACCAGACACCCCTTCAAAAGCAAATGAACGGATCCGCTGCATTGTTAAGATGTGTGGTACAGCTACAAATGGTATAAAAACAAACCTGCAGCTGACCGCGATCATATCACACTGTGAGGTTGAGTGAAAATGTCGTGGCGGGAGAGAACTGACTTTGAGAAAGGAAATATTGTTGTGTGTTATACTAGTGGGTTGTCCATAAGAGAAACCAAGAGGTGTTTAAACATACCCAAGTCAACTGTTTTGGATGTTCTTAATAAGTGGAAGACACATGGCATGCCTGAAGCAGCAAAACGTACCAGCAGACCAAAGAAAATCGGTGATAGAGGGCGTCGAAGCCTCAGGAGAGTTGTTAAGCTAATCGACAGAGTACTGCACAAGACCTTAGTGTACAGATGAGTAAAAATACTGGAACCTCGGTGTGTACACGTACCATTTGCAGGGAACTTCATTCCATGGGTTATCGTGGTCGTGCGACTGCTCATAAGCCTTTCATCTCCACTCAGAATGCTACTTGTCGTTTAGCATGATGTAAAGAACATTTATCGTGAACCGTAGATCAATGGAAACGGGTCAAATGGACTGATGAATCCAGATACATGATCCATCAGTCTGATGGTCGTGTGTGGGTACAGCGGCAGCTGGGGGAACGCTATTTACCACAGTGTACTGTTCCTACGGTCAAGTTTGGAGCTGGCAGTGTACTCGTGTGGGGTTGTTTTTCGTGGTATGGTCCCGTCCCACTGGTTATCATGGACAAACCTGTTAACCAGCATGTCTACCTTGATATTCTGGACAATTATGCTCTTCCAACTCTGTGGCAATACTATGGAACCAAGCCTTGTTGGTACCAGCAGGACAATGCACCGAACCATAAAGCGAGGACTGTTATGACGTGGTTTGACAATAATTCCGTATCGTGTGTGGACTGGCCAGCACAGAGCCCTGATCTTAATTCCATAGACCACCCATGAAAACCGCAGAAGAAGTTTGGAACCAAGGCCTACTACTAAGCAACAGTTAGTGGCAGCATTATGTACTAAATGGAAGCGCATACCTGTCGCTGTGTTCCAAAACATTGTCGAAAGCATGTTTCGAAGGGTCAGTGCATGCATTAAGGCCAAAGATGGACTGACACTGTACTAATATATGTCAATAAATGCTATGTTGTGTTTCTCTTCTAGGTGTCCGGAGACTTTTGTCAATATAGTATATATAGCTCACCAATCACATGATAACCAGGGGGAAAATGAAATTTAGAATTTATAAAACAACGTAAGAAACATAAAAAAAAAAAAAAAAAAAAAGTAGAGTAAAAAAACTCGCCTCATAATGACTCTCGTAGGTACATATGTGGTACACATATAATCTCCAACAGTTTTCTCAGCCCAGAGTGAAGTAGTAACATTACTAACTTGATTCTGTTAACACTAAAACTTTAATATTTTAAAATTTCATTAACTCCTGTTTAAAAAATCTGTAATGAACCAATAGAATGTTTTACCAATGTACAACTATACACACTAAAAAAAATTCCATAACTTAAGTTATTTATATACCTTTGTTATACAAAACCAACTGTAATGAGTTAAGTATCATTTTCATTACTATTTTAATTTCTTCTGCATATGTACAAATGGTATTGCTATTCTGCTAACACTAATTAATAGTAATAAATTCATTAACAAGTTTAAAAGTTAGGAAATTAGAATGAATAATAAAAACATTTACTCCACCCCTGGCCCAGACTCTCAGTTAGACCTCAAGACTGCCTTAGGCTTTCGTTAAAATTTAAGGGCCTAAACCAGTCTTTAGGTTTAGCTGATGAGAGTCTGGGACAAGGGTGGAGTAAATGTTTTTTTCTTTTATTCATTTTTAACTTCCTGAGTTTTTAAATTGTTAATGAATTTATTGCTATTAATTAGTGTTTGCAGAATAGCACAGCCATTTGTACACATATAGAAGAAATTAAAATAGTAAAGAAAATGATACTTAACTCATTACAGTTAGTTTTTAGTAACAAAGACATGTAAATAACTTAAGTTTTTTAGTGTTTATAGTTGTGCATTTGTAAAAATTATGTAATGGTTCATTATAAGAGATTTTTAAATAAAGTTAATGAAATTTTTAAATATTAAGTTTTAGTGGTTAACAGAATAAAGTTAGTAATGTTACTACTTTCCTCAGGACTGGAAAACCGTAGATTATACGTGTGTCACATGTGCACCTATGAGACAGTCCTTGAGAGGTGAGGTTTTAGACTCTAAATTTTTGTTTATGACTAAAAAATACATAGAATGCTTGCACGTTAATAAGGAAAAAAACTACTTGGATGATATTGATTGACGTTTTCAAGAAGTTATGATAACATAAGAAACAATCTGTAAAGTGTTCACATTAGCATTGTATAAGCACCCCATTTTTTAATTACTTGTATCTCACTCTAAACACTTACATCTGCCCATCTAGAGAATCAAGATTTACAAATCATGTAATTGCCCCAGCACTTAACTTACTATCACACACATTTATTTTGTTTAATACAGGATAGGGTGAGGGAAGAATATACAATGTGCTCTATTTACATGTGTGCCAGGTCCCTAAGCAGAGAATTAGCATAAGTTCATACAACAATAAACATGAAAGCTGCTTTTAGGAAGAAAAATACCAAAAATCACTTAAGAAATTATCAGTTATGGCAGCAATTGTGCTCAGGACTGCATTATGAAAATACGATCTACACTCACCTATGAGCACAAACATGAACATTGACTACTGATGGATTAACCATCTGCTAAATAAGCACTTAAAATATTGTTTTGTATGTAAACACATGTATGCACACAGAAATGAAGAAAAACCTAGAGGTGCACCATGCATGCTGTAACTTATGTCTATAGCAAAAGAGTTGTTTTGTGAGTTGATCAGGTCTGTTCACATTTTGCACTTAAGGTACTAATTAATGTTCTGAACTAGTACATAAATATTACTCCTTTTATGCCAATGATACAATAGCAGTAGGGTACCTGTGACCTCTTTTCCAGCAGGCATTTTTATGGAGTAGCCACTCATGTTAAACTGTACCATAGTTTTGTTTTGAATATTTAAAATTTTACAGAATTTTTTTATTATGAGACGTGATTAAAAAGTTTTTTTTCTGTGTTTTGTACCTTGAATTAATGAAGTCATATCAACCCTAGTGGTGATAATTGCTACTTAAATTGGATTTTGATTTATAAGGATTACTAGGATTTTGTTCTATAATGCTTAGAGAATCCTAGTAATCACCATAAATCTAACTCCAATTTAAATAGTCTTTCTTTAATGCAGAAAAAAGGTTTGTTACCTTCATTGCCATTAATTCTTCTTAACTAATTTTCAGTCAACAATGTTGGCATGAGTTACAAATATGCCGAGTACATCACATGTATTGAAAATGGAGAAAAGGTAAGTGTTGAAAGCAAGTGAATATTGATACTATTTCTTAGTGTAACTCCATGTGCATGAACACTGAGTAAAATTAAATTAATTCCAATAACATCTTACTTAAAATAAAATTCTAATGTGCTTTTGCATTCTGATGTAAAATCTCAAGAGAAGGATAGATGTTATAATTTGTATACTAGTTTTCATGTTTGTATACAGGGTTTTATCCACACCCCCAAATTTTCTCAACACCCCCCTCCATGAAAAATCTCAACACCCCTCAATTTGGAGATGTTTAACACCCCCTCCCCACACGCATACACGGAGGAAGTATATGAATTTATGTATTTTTTAATTTTTGTATTAGTTCTTTTGTATTGCCAATCAGTCAACCTGTTGCCAATCAACATGCCAATGCCTGTGTTCAAGATCCTATTGTAAGCCTGAAGCATCTGTGGTTGAGGGTCAAAGGAATGTGCATCAATGGGCTGCTAGCCACCAGTCCTCTGTTAAGCAGATGATGTCAAACTGTGCTGGTGGGCAAAGCCTGACCTGTGACAGTGCCCACTGCTGCACCAACGCCATGGATGTCACTGTGTGATTGGTCACTGCCATGCGCTAGAGGTGTCTGTCATCCTGTGCAGTCTTGTGATTTTGTGGTCCATTTCTCGGATTTCTGGGTGTCCAATGCAAATGCCTCTCTAATTGACCTGTGTGGTGGAAAACTATCTCATTCACGCATGAAATCTGAAGAACCAGTGTATATTAAATTTTGTGAAAATCTGCATATATAGAGTTTTCTCTTATACATTTTTGTTTCTGTGCAAATATGTCACCAACAAACTTGCACATATAATTTAAATTCATACCTTCAAGAGTAAATTCTGAGGAGGAGCACACATTAGCCCAGTAAATAAAGGACTTGACCCGGAACAAATTAGGTAAAAGCTGAATTTTTGCAGGCTGGTAGAACTCTTTGGGCTTAGCATTTTCACAAAAGTCCCCACCCCTCTCCCACTTGCTTCCCCCTACACCCACATAAAGGGGGAAATTTGGTCTAATACTAAACCACTCGTAACTCCCGAAATAATTGGCGTACAGCGATAATTTTTTTTAACTTATTCCTCTTGATATGGTCTCTATAAATTTTGTTCTATTCATTTTTATTATATCTCCTATAGTTTTGCTGCAATTTTTGAAAACCCGCAAAATAGCACCTTTTTCTCGACATTTTACCCAATAATTGCAATTACCGCTTCACAGAGCCAAAATTTCCGAAAAAAGGTTCCAAATGAAAGTTGTAGCAAACTTCATAACCTTTACAACGATATATTATTTGTCTTAATACGCTTTATAGTTTACCTTCTGTGGTACCGAAACTGCGAATGCATTGTAGCCACAAAATGACAAAAAATCGGGCAAAACATGCAATAATTTTGCGGGGAGAACGATAGGTAAAAAATAAAAAAAAAGGAAAGAAAACTCAGCTTCGCACCTGCAAAAAAGTCACCAACTCTTGCCTGTTTGCTTCACCCCCCCCCCCCGCCCCGAGGGGTAGGACTAATGATTATTATGTGCAAACGAATTGTTGAATTGAAATATGACAATGTCATTTTTTCTTCTTTATACAATGCTTATAAAGTAAGAATTTAGTTCCATGCACTGGTGCTGTTTCTACAATTTCAAAATAATAATAAAAAAAAAAATTCAATTTCAAATTTCCTAAATGAACTAAGATCAAAATTTCGTAAAACTGTAATTAAAAAAGAAAAGGCTACAAACAAAAGCGGTGATGATTAAATTTATAACTTTTAAAATGATATATATTTTGTCTTACATTGCTTCTGTGGTTCTTTTGAATATCGCACAGTTGTGGCAGAATTATCATAAATCAATATCAATGTCGTCACTCATATCAAGCTTGTTTGTGCATGACAGTCCGCTGCAACGTCCACACATAGCAGAACATGAGAATCCGGCTTTTCGACAGCTGCAGGAAATCATACATTCTTTCTTACAGTTGCATGAAATTAAACACAAAAGTTCATCTGGTGCCCCTGGTAAAGTAGTCACAATTGGCTTTTAGTCTTCCTCCCTCTAACTTCCATCCCCAGTTGGTGGGGTCAAGTTTGTTCCCCGACCACATTTGAACTTGAAGGTATACCCGCAATAAATGCTGTCGAGCTGCTGCTACTGTAGGTGGAAGTTTTCCCAATTCAAAGTTTAATCTCAGTGATAGTTTAGCAATTGATTTTTTGTAATAAAAGTATCTGGCATCATCTAAATTACTGTGTTTGCTCAAACCATATAAATCCAAAAGGAAGCTTTCTCCATTTTAAAAGATTTCTTCTTTTGAAGCATTAATGCAGCTGAAAACCGTTGCTTGTGACTGAGCCTCCTGAGAATTTTTTATCAGGTTAACTATCTTTTGTTTCCCAAGTCCATAGATTGTAGACGTTGTATCACACCCTGTAATGGCATGCGTGAATAACAGACATTTGCGTACATGGCTGTAAATAGATATCCGTTTTTCAATGCTGTAAAATATTGGAGGTATTGCAGCAGTGCTCGGTTTGAGAAAGTACAAAGATTTTGTTTCTTCTGGCGTCAGTGCAATTAATAAGACGATAAGGTCTGTATCCGTACCTACAGTGACTACAGTAGGGTTTAGTTTCAACATTTCTATAGAGGTTTGAACTATATCTACATCAGCATCGTTTTTTTTTGTTTTTTTTTTTTTATTGGAGGTTTAACGACCACCGTGAGCAACTCAATGGGCTATAAGCAGTCGCTCGTCCCTAATTTAGGGTCACTGATTCCAGGGAAGGGAGAGAACCAGTGCCGTAAGACAAACACAACATCCATGCCTCACTGGGATTCGAACCCGGACCCCTTTCAGACGAATCATCAGAGGCCATCGCTTAGACTACTGCGCCACCGGGGCGGCCATCAGCATCGTTATCAGTTATACCTCTTCCATGGGTTAAACCACCAACTGACTTTATAGAACGCATAAGCGATTGCTCAATGCCCATATCAGTACATATTCCAGAAAAGAATTTGCCTTTTCGTCTCACTGTGAAAAAACCCTTAGAAGTGAACATCTCATATTCTCTTTGTGTTAACTTCAACTTCAAATTAAGCATTTGCTGGGCATATAAATGGGCTGACTTTGCATATGGTAGATGACCAGCAGCATGAAAATATGGAAGCATTTTGATGACAGTGCTTAAGTGCAACTGCCAGTCCCCAGTACGTTCAGCTAAAATAAATTTCAGCGTAATATCAATTTCTGCAATGAAATTCAGCCATAACTTCGATGTACGACTTGAACTTCTGATTTCTTCCAAAAACCTCGAAAAATCGCATAACACCCTTTTGAAAAACTCATTTTCACATGCTTCATTTGGCGTTATTTTTCCTTCAATTACTTTATTGTAGATGACGCCAATTTCGTCGGAGAAATTAGCTTTCACCTGGGGATATTCTTCACTCAAGATTATCATTAGAGATGCCACAGTTAGTATGTGAGCTCTTATAGCTCTTGCGTAGGCATGTCCTGTTAGCATGTGGGTAACAGACAAGTGGCCGTAAACTGTCTCCCACAGTTGTTCTAAACCACTGCAATCCATAATTCGTCCAATGGAGCCCATATATGACATCAATAAATGAAAGCCCCCAATCGTATAATTATTTTTGACATGTCGCTGCCAGCGTCTGCTACTGCAACCATCTCAGATGCTCTGAGGAAAAGCGGTTGATCAAAAGTAACAATACATGACTGCTTCCTCTTTTTACATTGTTCTGCTGCAAAACATAGTGCAGTGTAAATAGAAGGGTTTCCTGGATCAATATCGATGAAGGGTATAGCTAAAATGTAACTACTTTCACAGCCTTCTAACTGGCCCATGATTACATTCATAAAGCCACTCCAGCCGGGTTGAGGCTTTGAAACAGCCGCAAAGCCACTTAGCCACAGACAATTTAACGGAAACAAAGTCTTTAACGATGCTTGCGTACTACCTGTCATTCTTATGTTACTCAGGTCTTGAACTGTTATGTTCTGTAAGCCGAATAGCCTTTTCTTAGGATAAGCCCGATGCCGTATGCTTACCTGAGGTTTAGAAATGTTTCCAGATTGTAGTCGTGAAACATCAACCTTCGTGTCAACACAGGTGGCTGGTGTAATGCATTGAATTCCTCCCATTGCATGAAAAGTGTTTAATCCATCTAAAGTGCGTACGTTCACATCTGCATTATCAAACACGTACTGAATAAAGGCTCCATTATTCACAGAAGGTAACCCTCCACTAATTAAGGAATTTTGATATTGTTCTGTTTCGTAGTATGAAGAACACATACCCATCGATGATAACAATTCAACTAAATGTTTGGAACCATATCTACGACATAAATACAATGCAACACTGATTTGAACAGCTGACAAAAAAGATCTAGGTCTTACAGCAGATATTATAGCATGGTTTATTACAGTTCATTTGCGAATAATCCCAGATGTGCTGCCATCACCCCGTCTTTTTTTTTTTTTTTTGTAACCATGTCTGTAAATATTTGCAGTTTCCGGAACAACATTTAATCCACCCTCCTTGATATCGTTCGCATTCGGATATTTGGTAGTGTCGTAAATCATTTTCTGTATGTCCTCCCTAATAATTTCTGCTGCTGCTTCAACAACTCTTCTTCATTCACAAACCTTATCCTTCTTTCTCTCATTGTACCATTGATCAGTCAGCAATTTATGATTAGCATCTGTCATACATACAATATTCTTCTTCCCAGAAATATTTGTTATTACTATCCTGTCTCCGAAATGTTGTAACAGTCGCTGCTTCAAATATTTTTCAGTAATGGTTGTAGAAAGGTCATGATCTTTCATGATATTTTGTAAATCCTTTAGGGTGTATTGGCATTCATCTGTTTTCTCAATATAGTCAGTCACACAAGAATGAGAAAGCAGTTTCAGTGCTCTGATCTTGTGGCCGACCAGGTGCTCTAAAAAGCTTTATTTTTCTGAATTTTCTGTAGCACTCGGAATGATATCATGCTTCAACTGCTACTAGGTCAATAACCCCAAGAATTTTCGACTTCACATTTTTCCCCCATTCATCGTTACAGTGTTTGCAGAAAGTTAAAATTTTATCTTTCATTTCTAGAGTCGATACCATATGGACCACTTTTCTGTATTTGAGAGGAAGCTTAATATTCAGAGTGGCTTCCTTTTCACAGAATAAGCACTCATTTTTAAAGACAAAAGTTTGTTGAAAACTTCGTAAAAGTGGATTTGAAGACGTTGATGCTAACGAAATGCTTGCAACATGTGAAGCCTTAATACTACTTTCTCACGTGTAATTCCGCCCGCAAGTCTGGTGAACCATAATAGAAGTAACATTCTCTAATTTTTCATGCAAACTGTCTTTTCTTTTCAGGCTAGAATCAATTATCCTTTTTAAACCTTTGGTGACAACTACTGATTCTCCCTCACAGAGATGGTTATCGCAAATCATGCATTTGTCTATTTTTTATTCCGTTAGGTAAACCAATACGGGAATGCATTAGAATTTGGTTAACTTTTTAGAGGCTAAAAAACGATTAACTTACATTTCGTTCGTTGTCTCAGCGAACCTCCCATGCGGACATCTTGCCTATCCGATTACCTAATTCTATTTGCTTTTGTGGCATATGTGCGGACAGTGGAGGAGTTTTAGGAATGCATTTTATTCTCCCCACGTGTCAAATAAATAAACAAATTGCGTGAGTCAATGCCTCTTATCTCTCTATCAGCACTATGTTCTTCCCGCGACAAATTCTTCGTAACAGAAGTGCTTAAAGTGGTTCCAACTAAAATCTCTGCCTTATGTTTCCAATGGTAAAACTTCTTTACACATTATCTTCGCAATTTATGTATTCCCAAGAATGAAAATTTGCACATCGATAAAACTTACTTTAAGTTATAGCATGGGATAGTAAATTCTTGCTAAAACATAACCATAATTATATTAAAAATCGATCATTTTTTTAGTAATGTTCAGACCTGTTAATAAACGGCGCGACCTGTACATTAATGACGTCAGTAGACAAACAAATGTTGTATTTCTAAATTATGGTTATGTTTTAGCAAGTATTAGGTATCTCATACTATAACTTAAAGTTAGTTTTATCAATGTGCAAATTTTCATCCTTGGGAATACATTAATTGCGAAGAAAATATGTAAAGAAGTTTTACCATTGGAAACATAAAGCAGAAATTTTAGGTGGATCCACCTTCAGGCTGACATGGTTTAGATACAGTGTAAGCGAAACTATATATTGCTGTAAGACAAATAATATATTGTTGTAAAGGTTATAAAATTTGCTACAACTTTTATTCGGAGCCTTTTTAGAAAAATTTGGCTCTGTGAAGCGATAATTTGAATTAATCGGGAAAATGTTGAGAGAAAAATGTGCTATTTTGCGGGTTTTCAAAAATTGCAGCAAAACTATAGGAGATATAATAAAAATGAATAGAACAAAATTTTATAGACCATATCAAGAGGAATAAGTTAAAAAAAAATTATCGCTGTATGCCAATTATTTCGGGAGTTACGAGTTGATTAGTATTAGACCTCACCCCCCCTTTATGGGGGCGTAGGGGGAAACAAGCGGGGGTGGGCGGGGACTTTTGTGAAAATGCTAAGCCCAATGAGTTCTACCAGCCTGCAAAAATTCAGCTTTTACCTAATTTGTTCCGGGTTTGACCCAATTTTGGCCTTTATTTACTGGGCTACATACCAAAATGTGTCAGTCTATCTTGCAAGACCCTGTGATACTTGTTGCCACAAAAATCTATTCATCATTCATGTGCCTCTTAATTGTAATTAGGTTGCATAATTTTGAAGCCTCTCATTTTGGTTTCGGAAAGCAAAGTTTAACTACGCAATCAATTCTAAATGGGCCTATTAGTTAAAATTTATTTCCAAGAGACTGAATTATGAATCAGAAGTCACATATTAAATTTTATGATAATGCATCTGACCTTCGTCAGTGTAATACATGGTAGCCTCAGAAAAGTTACATTGTGTGAGAGTTTCCCTTTAAATAGTTACACATATGAATCATTTCATTTTAAGTTGGGAAAGTGTTGTAGAAGCTACAAAATAAATCTCTCTGAAATTTAGTTAGTGGCTGAAGTGCTACAATACACAGCACTTCCAATTCTTGGATATCTCCACAGCAGGGATATAATCAAAACCCACTATTGTGAAGTTGAAATACTGAGAGGAACTGAACTGTTAAATTTCATGTGATCATAGTCTTCCAAGGAAACAGGTACATGGTGTCATCAACATTTCTCTCATACACAATTGTCCTATTAAACTAATCCATGTGGTTGACACATAGATATGATGTTAAGTATAAAGTGCAGAGATTATCTCACATATTAAGTTTCAAAAAAGCAGTCCAAGCAGAGGGAGCCATGCAAACAGACACAGACAAAAATGATTATTTTCACTTTCAGTAAAGAAAGAACACAAAGAGGTTCATTGTATATATAGTCTAAAAATGGCTATGTTCATTATCAGTGGCCTTTTAAATGGTATCCATTCCATCAGCTACAACTTAATAGTTGTGTATCCTTAGGAACTGGATATTTTGTTTGTACATAGTTCCAAGACTTGTACAAAAATCTAGCGGATAATGCTTACCTTGGCATTCCTTTCTAGCGACGGGAACATTTCACGCACGTGTTTTCCGGTCTTTATTGATATTATTGTCCTAAAGTACGTTGTATGCGATGACTGGCTTTACTTCTCACACTTTTCGCTGGGTATACTCATTGGATCTTTGCCTTAGGATTCAAACATCAATTTTTACCATTCTTTATACTCGAAATTTTCGCCCATACTCTGAGCATCTTCAGGAGCATGGCGACTTTACCACCGATGTTCGTGGTTAACTTTGCGCTAATGGAGTCCGATACTCCTTGTTGCCATTCGTCGGAAAAACTTTCCTGGATATATTTCGTTATCAAGCCTGGCTGGCGCCCTCTATGTTTCGTTAAGAACACTTTTTTTCCCGTATTTTTTTTTATTATTTTTTTTAAATTTCCTTCTCCTATCCTGGTTTTCTTGTCTTTTTTTTGCCTGTTTTTCTTTTGTTGTTGTTTTTCTTGTCTTATTAGTTCTTTCCACAGGCCCGAATATGTGCTAGGGTCGTTCTGGTTACATACCCTTGCTTTATTTTTGTAGATTAATATTGCTTCTTCCCTCCTCATTTGCCTTTCCGATTTTTTATTCTTTTTTAGCATTTTAATTTCATCGAACTTTGGGAATGTCCGGTTTTCCAAGCAGAATTGCACTAAAGCAGTTTTGGCTTCTTTTTTTTGCCAGTTAGATATGTGTTGTTTAAGTCTTTTTTTAATCTGTTTTTCGTACTTCCAATGTACGATATTGGGGGTATGTGTGCTATTGGAATTTCGTAGGTTCCTGATTCTTCTAGCATTTTTTCCTCTGTTTTTTTGTTGACCGTCATACTTTTCACGGTGTGCACTGAGCTTCCTAGTTGTAAGTCATATTTAGCACAGTGCCTATTGATTTCTTTACTCACTCCTTCCAGGTATGGGAAAGCTCCAATGTATTTTAATTTTTTATTTCTCATCTTCCTTTGGTTGTGCACTTCTTGGCCTTCTTTACTCTGAGTCATATGCTTTTTACTCTCATGTATCCATTTATTAATTAGCTTGCTCGGTGATATTTTAAATTAGCTTGCTCGGTGATACCCATACTCTTGTGATATTTTCGAGATGAACTCTAGCTCTTGATTTTTTAGCCTGTTGTTAGATGTGTGTGTGTACGCTCGTCGTATCAAGTTTACTATGCTGTTTTTTTTATGTATCACTGGATGGTGCGACGAGTATGGTATCAGTACAGGTATGTAAGTTGCTTTTCTGAACACAGAGTATTCAAAACTATTTTTGTTTTTCTTTAGTTGAATGTCCAGGAAGGATAGGCAATTATCCTCTTCAAACTTAATAGTTAGCTCTATGGTGTTACAGATTTTGCTAAACTGCTGTGCTAGATCTTGTAGCTTGGCTTTGTTAAGTTTAGACATTATAATAATGTCGTCTACATATCAAGCATAAAGTATTGGTTTTTCAGGTAAATTTTGAATAATTTCTTTTTCGAGGTATGCCATAATCACTTCTGCGTATAATGCCGATAATGGGGATCCCATAGGGCCACCTTGCGTTTGTTTAAATATATTTCCTTCAAAATGGAGGATGTTGTTTTCCTTGATGAAATATAAGATATTCTTTAGCTCTTTCAGTTGTGTCAAGTTTAGTTCTTTGATGATGCTTAGTTGTTGCATAATCAATTCGATGGCTAGCTCGACAGGAGTGTTTGGGTATAATGCCTTAACATCCATGGAGGCCATAGTTATACTTTATGCTCGATATGTAGACGACATTATTATAATGTCTAAACTTAACAAAGCCGAGCTACAAGATCTAGCACAGCAGTTTAGCAAAATCTGTAACACCATAGAGCTAACTATTGAGTTTGAAGAGGATAATTGCCTATCCTTCCTGGACATTCAACTAAAGAAAAAAAAAATAGTTTTGAATACTCTGTGTTCCGAAAAGCAACTTACATACCTGTACTGATACCATACTCGTCGCACCATCCAGTGATACATAAAAAACAGCATAGTAAACTTGATACGGCGAGCGTACACACACACATCTAACAACAGGCTAAAAAATCAAGAGCTAGAGTTCATCTCGAAAATATCACAAGAGTATGGGTACCCGAGCAAGCTAATTAATAAATGGATACATGAGAGTAAAAAGCATATGACTCAGAGTAAAGAAGGCCAAGAAGTGCACAACCAAAGGAAGATGAGAAATAAAAAATTGAAATACATTGGAGCTTTCCCATACCTGGAAGGAGTGAGTAAAGAAATCAATAGGCACTGTGCTAAATATGACTTACAACTAGGAAGCGCAGTGCACACCGTGAAAAGTATGACGGTCAACAAAAAAAACAGAGGAAAAAATGCTAGAAGAATCAGGAACCTACGAAATTCCAATAGCACACATACCCCCAATATCGTACATTGGAAGTACGAAAAACAGATTAAAAAGACTTAAACAACACATATCTAACTGGCAAAAAAAGAAGCCAAAACTGCTTTAGTGCAATTCTGCTTGGAAAACCGGACATTCCTAAAGTTCGATGAAATTAAAATGCTAAAAAAGAATAAAAAATCGGAAAGGCAAATGAGGAGGGAAGAAGCAATATTAATCTACAAAAATAAAGCAAGGGTATGTAACCAGAACGACCCTAGCACTTTATCGGGCCTGTGGAAAGAACTAATAAGACAAGAAAAACAACAACAAAAGAAAAACAGGCAAAAAAAGACAAGAAAACCAGGATAGGAGAAGGAAATTTAAAAATAATAATAAAAAAAAATACGGGGGAAAAAAAAAGTGTTCTTAACGAAACATAGAGGGCGCCAGCCAGGCTTGATAACGAAATATATCCAGGAAAGTTTTTCCGACGAATGGCAACAAGGAGTATCGGACTCCATTAGCGCGAAGTTAACCACGAACATCGGTGGTAAAGTCGCCACGCTCCTAAAGATGCCCAGAGTATGGGCGAAAATTTCGAGTATAAAGAACGGTAAAAATTGATGTTTGAATCCTAAGGCAAAGATCCAATGAGTATACCCAGCGAAAAGTGTGAGAAATAAAGCCAGTCATCGCATACAACGGACTTTAGGACAATAACATCAACAAAGACCGGAAAACACGTGCGTGAAATGCTCCCGTCGCTAGAAAGGAATGCCAAGGTAAGCATTATCCGCTAGATTTTTGTACAAGTTACTTTGAAATATCGCACGTAAAAGAGAATAGTACAATAATTAGAGCTATATAATAGTCAGAATTAGAACTACTAAGTGGAATAGTTCCAAGATTTGACATCTTTCAATATTCCTCCTGAAGACTACTTATCACCTAGTAATTGTCATAAATTGCCTGTGTGAAGTGTTTCTTAAAATTTTAATTAAAGAAAATATGGCAAAGTTATAAGAACAGTCACAATTTGTTATGAATATGAGCTCTCTTACCACCTGTTTTTGTTTGTTAAAGGAACAGTAAACTTAAAAAAAAAGTTCTCGAAAATAAAAATTTTTTGCTGTCATGTTATGCGGGTGACTGGTGAAGGCTCATAGAGTCCAAATTTGTTTCCCTACGGCCATTGGGAGCTGAGTAAACAGGCGACAAAGTTTCTATTGATGACATCATACTAGACATGCCATGAGACAAGCAGTCAAGCCCTTCTCCCATGCCAGCGGCATCTGTGTACTCGGCGCGACAGAAGTTGAGGAAAAGTACGAGGTAATTAGTGTCAGCAGTTTCTCTCCTTGTGTTACACATGTCCTGTTCGTTAGTCATCTGTTCTAACATGGTCTCATGTTGCGTTGTTGGTTGTTCAAATACAAATAATAAATGCAAAAACCAGTTTATGAGTTTCCATAAATTTTCTGACAGAAACAAATCTCCAGAGCGTTATAAAGTATGGTTAGCCAAAATTAAAAGAGTTAGTTTTATGCCTGGTAAAAATAGTGCTGTGTGTTCCATCCATTTAAAAAAAGAAGACTTTGAACTGTCATCTGTTTTGCAGAGGGAATTACTGGCAAGTAGTTCATCTAAAATAATTCCAAAAACAACAACAACTGCTGTACCATCACTTGTGCTGATTCATTCGTTAATATTCCACACAAGAGGAAAAATCCCAATACATTAGAAGCAAGGAAGTCCAAGAAATAATAGTAGGCAGCACCTTAGAGTTCAATGCGACTACTTATGACTTGGCAGCTTCTCTTTGCAGTCATTGAATCTCCAGTTGAAGCAGAAGAGTGCTGCTGCACTTCTAGTGTTGCTGTCCAATGTGAGATGGGAAATGAAACTTACATAGCAGCAGAAAAAGCTTTCATTTCATTGGAAGAAAACAGTTTCCATGCTGACCATCCAACTGACACAGAATCGCTTAGCGACGGAGATTCACAAGGCAGTTATGATATAGAAAAAATGAACACTCCCACTGCATCAAAACTAGATCTGAAAAAGTAAAATGTAGTGAAGCACTATTTCTCGTATTTTTCGGTGCAATTTTGAAGTTATTTCGTTTGTGTCATATATGTGGTAAAAATGTTGTTGATGTTGCAACTAAAACAAAAGGAACAATGCTAATCGTTACTTCGAAATGTGTAAATACACACGTTTATGTTTGGCGCTCTCAGAACATCTGCAATTGATATGCCTTAGGCAATATCAAACTTTCTACTGCAATTTATACAGCTGGAATGAATTTTAAGCAGTTTACGGATTTCGCTGAAATCCTTGGTTTGCAACCACTCAGTAGCACTACTTTTTACAAAGTGGTGAAATTTTTAGTTGGGCCAATAATCAACTTTACGGGGCACAGTATGAAAAAACAAATTACCGATGCTTTAAAATTATACGATTCCGAAATTTGGGTGAGTGGAGATGATTCGCCAGGTTTTTGCGCCAAATACTGTACATATTCCATTATGGATATTCGCAAGGGAAATATTGAAGATTTTATTGTTGTTCAAAAAGGTGTTTTTGACCGGGACTTAGAAAAGAATGCGTGCGATTTATTACTCATAGAAGCATTCGTGCCCTCATGAAAAAAAAAAAAATCCCCAAATTAATCATCAGTTTGATGTGTGGCACATGGCCAAAAGTTTGACTAAAAATCTAAAAGCTGCTGAAAAGAAAGCTCCTTAACTAGAAGCATGGCAGTCCAGTATAACCAACCATTTATGGTGGTCAGCTCAAACGTGTAATGGAGATGCTGAACTGCTAGTAGAAAAAATTTCTATCTGTTACTAACCATATCACTAACCAACACACGGGGACTGGCAACAAGCACTTCCATGAATGTGCGCACGGACCTTTGAAAGAAGGCAACTCTAAAGACATAGCGTGGTTACCTCTGTGTTTTAACGACATTTCTGTTTTGAAGTCCATGGTTGCAAATAAATCCTTTCTGAAAGACGTAGCAAAAATAAATAAATATTGTCATACCAGTGCTTTGCAGAGCTATCACAGCGAATGGCTGAAATACCTACCAAAACTAAATCACTTTTCATACAATGGAATGGTGCTGTGCGGTATGATAGCAGCATTAGACCACAACTCTAACGTTGGCCTGAAAAAAGTTGGTGAATATCAAAGATTTTCAAAATCCCCCCAAAAATGGGTGTATACGTCCAAGTATGATGAAAAGTGTACGAATGGCACTTCAAATTGATAAAAACTATTTCTGAATATGCTAGTTAGTGGAAGTTTTCAGATTCCACAGTATGAAGATACATTTCACTATATGGACACACCAAAATCCATAGCTACCCAGCCTAGGCCATCTATGGAAGAAACTCGTTACCATTATTTCTGCAGATTATAATGATGTAAGTAGAAATAATATTTCACTATTCAGTTTTGGTGTTGCGGAACCACCCTAGGTCACGTGTAAAATTTGCAGGGAAACATTTTTGCACTAACTCATTGCTTTTGAACACACAACTTTGAGCTACAGTATTCTAGTATATCATAAAGAATTTCAGTTAAATGTTTTTGCTGTTCATTTTTATCAAATTGTAATTTTTGTACCTTTACAGCGATGTCCTCCGCTGACTAAATTTAGGCTGTAACGTAATTTTGTACTTTAGCAGGGGTCTAATCAACGAAGGGGCGGGGTTTTCCCCCTTTCCTGAAGACGTATTCCCATCTCATCGATCTTATATCAGTCTCACCCCTTTTAAAAAGGTTTTCAGAATTTTAAATATACCCATCTGTGCTGCATACTGCCTTTTTATCTGACTGTTATTTCTAGAGCTATATATCATGTTCAACTATTACAGTATTTTTGTTTTCGTGGGCAGGGAAGGGTTATTAATGGCTTTGCACTTGAGCTACGAGAAATACTCATAAAGTTGTTTCTCCCATGACAATACAAAAAACTAAAAAAAACAAAACAATAAAATATGCACTTACTTCAATAAAAAATAACTTTATATACCCATATATAGACAGCAGCTGACAAATCTTTAGTGACAGTGGAAGTTAATAGAAATAGTCTAGGTCATTTCCAGGGCAACAAACAAAACCCAAATACTGTTCATTAGATTCAGGAAAACATCCTCTAAATTTACTCATAACACAGGAAGGGATTACTCTTCTGATTTTTCACCCTACAGGTATCCAGGAAATTCACCAAAATATATGAATTGTTTGTGTGCAACGTGTCTCCATAGTTTGTTACATACAAGTTCATATTTTTTCTTCTCGTTTTTTTCTGCCCGAAGAATCATTTGATAACAACTTGCCTGTAAGGTGTGGATGTTTAAAACAACACTGTCAAATGATTCATAGTTTATTATACATTGGGCACTACCTTTTATTTTCCTCATCTGGTCACTCTCGTTGCAACACTAACACTCAGCGTCTGTTGACATTCTCTCGCAGTTATTACATTGGCACCAGTCAAGATTACCTTTTCTACCCTCGAATTTGTTTTCACATTCCTTGTTAAACATTCTTACTGTACCGGCAGAATATCATGGTTTAAATTAATAAGGATTTACACCAGCCATTTTACAGATTGATGGGATCAACTGCGCTGCACAGAACGATAAACAGCCCCAAATGGAGCCCTCCGCACACTGAGCTTCCAGTGTCTTTTCTAGTATGATGTCACTGCTGGTTTTTAAAAAAATGCTCTAGTGGGAGAACTACTTAAGATAAAGCATTTCGGATTGCATCAGTTTTCATGTCTCTTTCAACATTACATTTTCGCGCTGAAAACAAAATTGCCTGAAATGAGTTTACTGTTCCTTTAAATATTGCAGGTGCTGACCGTATTTACGATATGCTTCTAAAAGTAAAAAACACACTTGCTGTATGTCAGAGTAACTTATATCCCTTAATTACATTCAAAAATATGAATATAGAATTTTTGCTGTTTAAAATATTTTAAAAAATTGTGTTTACATATTTCTTGAACTTTTCATGTATCTTTCATCTTTAGCAAATGACTTGAGTGCCTTTCCTTAATTAGTATTAGGTAAATTTTGGTACAGTAGTAATACATGGTATATTGTATTCAACACTATGGTATATTCTTAGTTAACATAACAAGGACAGGTTTAATTACTTACTTCTGACCAGTTAACTCCCTGGTGGAGTTATGATGCTAGCTTCTCACTCCAAGGGCTGTTGTTCAAGTACCAAGTGAGACATGGTAACTGGTTCTTTCCCTTCCCTGAAACCAGGAGCTTTAAATTAGGAATGTGTAACAACTGCTACACTTTGATACCCAAAGGGGATAATCAAACTGCAAAAGAAAAAAAAAAAAAGTTCAAGAGGCATGTGTTTAAATCAAAAATAATTTGGCAGAATCTGTTACAACACAATGTATTATGTGAAGTATTTATGTAAGTTTCTTATAGCAATATCTTTTAACAAAAGTTGTGTAGGTTTTGATTTTTGGAAATTCTTTTATTTAGTTTTCTGATGACTTAATCAAGGCTAACATTATCTCTTGTACAAGGGTGAGTATATTTTGCATTACATATAATGTTTCTAGTTGAATGTAGCATCTTCTTAGATTCCAACATTTAGATAAGGTTATGGATTTAGAAAAATGTTCTTATAAGGTTTATTATTTGTAATATGAGCTTCACAACTTGTTTTGAGTGACATCAAGTTTTAGGATATCATTTTCAGACAACAACAACAAATTGTCTTAAAGCTGTACAGAATATGTGACTTCCAGTAATTTTCATTTCATCATCATTTCGAACCATTATCAATCCACTGCTGAATGAAAGTCTCCCCAAGTTTCTTCCACAACTGCCTGTCTTGAGCTAGTCTCCTCCATATCACTCTGGTAAACTTTTGAATTTCATCCACCCATCTCCCACTTGATCGTTTTCTGTCCCCTGGTATCCAGTCTAATATTCCAATTGTCAATCAGTAGTCCATTTTTTTAATTTGAACAATAGGTTATTGTTACTAATACTACTGTTTCACACGTTGTATGTAATAATGTCTTTTGGTGCTGGACGCCAGGCTATAAACATCGAACATAATATTATTGTCAATCACAGTACCAAAGTATAAACACTAAAAATAGAGTAAACTCACCCCTGTACTGTCTTAGGTTGTTATTTCTTATTCGCTGAATAGTATTCGTATTCATGCCTTTGGTCCATTTATTCGTTGTTCTTTCTTGTCATTTTCACAAAATGGCTGACTGTTGGTGCCTTCCTATTTGGTGTGCTTACGCCATCCTTTGATGAGCTCGATGAGCTATTGTTGAAACTTGTTGAATTTGAAATCAAATTCTTCACGACCAAAGGTTAAAAAAATTTACTGTTAGTTCAAAGCGAAAAGTAGACAATTTACTAAAATCAGTGATTTGAATTTATAATATGAAGTCAATCTCGTAAAATTATGGAACTGAAACACAAAGTAAAGAAACCATTAAAAGCCAATAAAATCTGAAAAACTTCTAAAAGAGTTGTAAAAAAGCAAACATCGCATCCAGCTTTCAAACGTTACCAGAATAATTTCGACAGCGCATCCTCCGTTGCCATTCTCAGTGGTCACATATGCCAATGCTGCGGCCTGCTTTACTATATACAATGTCAGACTTCTTCACAAATCCCCTTGAAATCTGTTGACAGACGTAATTACTTTTTTCATTGCCACGACTGGGAAAACTCTACAATATTAACGAATGAGAACACATAATCGCTTTTCATTGGTTAATATTGTAGAGTTTTCCCAGTCGGGAACAAGCTGATGTTGGTTGCAGTGTTGTATCAGTGACGTTTTTTCTTTCATTTTTGAGCCAATTATTATGGTGTTCTTGTAATCTTGCAGAAAAACGCCGTTTAGTGCTACCAATATAGAATTTATCTGGTTCTCCATTATTTGGGTGAATTGTTGGGATCATATATACTCATGCGGTTTGTAACATAGATTTTTTATTATCACTGGATGTTAATAGTTTTGCGTTATCTATGACTTTTAACAGCACTGCAACCAACATCAGCTTGTTCCTGACTGAGAAAACTCTAAAATATTAACCGCACATAAAAAGCATAACCAAATCTTACTATCAAAATCCATGGTCATCAAAAAAACTAAGGACAAAAACTGCAACACCTCTTCACCATATGAGCTAGCTTACCCATGGAAATATTTAATAGAACAGAGCAATAATAAACAAAAGAAAATGAAAGTGAAACAAAAATAATATTAACAATAATAATAATACAGCATAAAAGAACAACAGTTGCAAGATAATTTTAACAATCCTGAGACGGCCACTAGATGGTGCCTCTGAGCTACAACAGGCTGGGACACGTGCTGGAACTGGGCAAAGAAAAGTGATTACATGTGCCAACAGGTTTTAAGGGGGTTCGTGAAGAAGACTGACATTGGATATAGTAAAGCAGGCCACAGCGTTGGCATATGTGACCACTGAGAATGGCAGCGGAGGATGCGCTGTCGAAATTATTCTGGTAACGTTTGAAAGCTGGATGCGATGTTTGCTTTTTTTACAACTCTTTTAGAAGTTTTTCAGATTTTATTGGCTTTTAATGGTTTCTTTACTTTGTGTTTCAGTTCCATAATTTTACGAGGTTGACTTCATATTATAAATTCAAATCACTGATTTTAGTAAATTGTCTACTTTTCGCTTTGAACTAACAGTAAATCTTTTGAACCTTTGGTCGTGAAGAATTTGATTTCAAATTCAACAAGTTTCAACAATAGCTCATCGAGCTCATCAAAGGATAGCGTAAGCACACCAAATAGGAAGGCACCAACAGTCAGCCATTTTGTGAAAATGACAAGAAAGAACAACGAATAAATGGACCAAAGGCATGAATATGAATACTATTCAGCGAATAAGAAATAACAACCTAAGACAGTACAGGGGTGAGTTTACTCTATTTTTAGTGTTTATACTTTGGTACTGTGATTGGCAATAATATTATGTTCGATATTTATAGCCTGGCGTCCAGCACCAAAAGACATTATCATATACAACGTGTGAAACAGTAGTATTAGTAACAATAACCTATTGTTCGAATAAAATTATAGTAACCACGTAATGCTTATGGTTGTTGGTCTAATAATAACCATAATGAGATTAGTGGTCCATTCTTCTAGCAGGATGTCCAGCCCATTGCCACATTTCAGAATTTTACTTGGATCATGATGTCTTCCTTTCTTGTCATTTTCCTGATCCACAAGTTCCTCTTGTTATCTTTCCTGGTTATACACCAAGCGTGCATTTCAGTGCTTCTTTCAGATGTCTGCAGCCTCTGTAGTCCTTTCTAGTTAAGGTCGCTGTCTCTGCTCCATACATAAGAACTAGAAGGATACATTGATTAAACACTTTGCTTTTAATAAATAATGATAAATTGCTCTTGAAAGTTGTATTGTTTCTTCTAAATGTTCTCCAAGTTTTATATGCCAATTAATTTCTTCATCAGTGTGGCCCTGACTTTGATTTTTGTTGTCCTAGGTAAATATAGGTATTGGTTACATCTAGGTTTTCCCCATCAATTACTAAAGCTTCATTTCTTGTAAAAGCATTGTACATTAATTTTTGTTTTCTTGATTCATTTTTAACACCAGTTCTTTACTCTTGTCAAACATTTTCTGGATCATACTCTGCAGCTCTGAATGGCTAATTGCAAAAATGACAATGTCATCAGCTAAACTGAGATTAATTAAATAATCTCCATTAATCTTTATCCCCTTGTTTTTCTACTTCAGTGGTTGACAGACATGCTGCAGTGTGGCATTAAAGAGTTTGGGAGATATGGTGTCACCTTGTCTCGCTCTTTCCAATTTTTATTGGTGCTGTTTCCTCACAAATAGTCAAACCTTTGCATTTATATTTTCATAGATGTTACTAATAATGTTAATGTATGCATCTCCAAGTTCACAGGATTTCAAGGACATTATAACTGCTGATGGTTTCAGAGAATCAAAGGCCTTTTCATAATCAATGAAAGCCATACATAGTGGGAGTTTGTATTCCCTTGTTCTTTCATTTAGTTCTCTCAGTACATGGATATGATCTATAGTGCTGTATCCACTCTGAATCCAGCTTGTTCCCTTGGTTGAGCCATGTCCTGTGTTATCTTCAAGCGATGTGAAGGAACTTTAGTGAAGATTTTATAAACTATTGATAGGAGGCTGATGGATCTGTAGTTCCTGAGATCCTCATTGTCACCCTTCTTATGAAGCAGGATCATTGTAGCATTAGTTCCAATCCTCAGGAATCTTCACTTCATTGAGACATGAAGCAAAAACTTGGGTGGGTGTAGGTTCTATTTCCCCACTGAATTCTTTTATAATGCCCACAGCAATTCCATCTTCGCCAGGAGCTTTTCTCCATTTCATGTTCTTAATTGCATGTGCAACTTCTGTCAGGAAGACTGCAAGAACTTTGGTGCTGGCACATTTCTTTATGTCTGAAATAGAGGTATTACCCTTTCATATAGTTCTGTGTAGAAAACTCTTCCCCTCTATTTCTTGTTACAGTACTATCTACTTTTCTTAGTGCCATAACCTATTTTCTGCCAAATAATTAATGCATACACTCGACGTGGATCAGGTACACAAAACAAAGTCATTGCTCTTTCAACATTTATAAGTGAGTCATGGAAAAATTATCATCGGCCACCACCGGGAATCGAACCCCGGGTCTTCAGTTATGCACTGGACATGCTGCCACTGCACCACAGCGGTCTTGAATTATCCAGACTCACAAGTGATTAACTGCCAAATCACATGGCAGGTTGCTTCATGGAGCCCCGCACAGTGCTGGGGATTCACCAAAGATGGAAAGCAGCAACTGAACAAATAACTAGGAGGTGATTCAATAATCATACACTCGGTGTGGATCAGGAACACCAAACAGAAGTCATCACTCTTTCCATGTTAATCAGTGAGTCACAGAAAAATTTTCATCTGCCACCACCGGGAATCGAACCCAGGGTTTTCCAGTTACGCATCTGACATGCTACCCCTGCACCACAAGATTGATTCCAGTGGTTTGATTCCAGTGGCGGCCGATGAGAATTTTTTTTTTTTTTGATTGGAGGTTTAACGACCACCGTACGCAACTCAATGGGCTATAAGCAGTCGACCGTCCCTAATTTAGGGTCACTGGTTTCAGGGAAGGGAGAGAGCCAGTGCCGTAAGACAAACACAACATCCATGCCTGACCGGGATTCGAACCCGGACCCCTTACGGACGAATGATCAGAGGCCAGTGCCTAAAACCACTGCGCCACCGGGGCGGCCGTGGCTCACTTATTAACATGGAAAGAGTGATGACTTCTGTTCGGTGCTATTTTCTTCCATTACTGAAGTGTTCCTTTTCTTTCTTCAGGCTTTAGTTGCTTTCTTTACTTGTTCACAATTGAATATCCTTATGTCTTCAGTGATACTTTTTTGCAGTGCCATTTCATAGCGCAATATATATTCCATTTTAGATGTTACATTTTCTTTATTTATCCTCATCTCCCTTCTCTTTTGCATCAGCATTTTTATTCATTCTGTAACTATTGTTGTGCCATTTCCACAGGAGTTGAGGTTGTTTCCCAGTTTGTATCCCTTCCCCTAATTTTTTCATGTATAGGTATATGCAGCAGGAAGTACTTTGATAGCAAAAATCTGAAAATTCATGTTTTGTCAAAAATCCATGTTTTGGAACTATTAATTGTAAAACTGAATTCAATAAATATTAATGCACTTTACATTCTTAAAAGACTAGTAAACTAGAATTTTCTTAATTGTGACATCTGTTTAGTTTTCTTATGTCCTAATACACTATTACTGTAATATACATATAGGCAAATGTGCAATAATTTGTGTAGAAATTTTAAAAATTTTGAGTTTTAAGACGTACTGCTGAATACTAAGGTTTATTGCATTATATGATGCTGTTATCATATGCAAAAGCACCTGTACAATTAGTGACAAATAAATTATGGTAACACGTGTATGGCTTAATAGTTATGATGTGAAGCATTGAGAACAGGCCTTGGATAGTCATCTGAAGGCCAAAAATATCAGCAAGAAAATAAAAACTTAAAGGAGACAGTGAAGAAGTAAGTGAAGTCTTCAAGTAAAAAAAAAAAAACTTAAAAATATCTCCAAGTGAAGCCAATAAATTTAACTTTCTAATCATGATATGTCACCAAGGGTTGACAAGCTTTGGAAAGTCTACTTTGCTCATCATCCAAGTCACAGATTATAAAAATATGCAAAGTCAAAGGATTTAGTGCATGCATACATATCATTAAGTTGTTTTCTGAGTTTCAAAGGTTTTCTCCTCAAAAAAAGATCAGCCAAATCATAGTTACTAATAGCGCTATATTTTACGTACTGTTGATGTATAATTATAAATAATAATTCATTTATCTTCCACTTGAAAATGTTTCATATATGAGCTTGACTACGCTCTTCAGAAATTAAAAGATTTCATATTAAATGTTCTCTGTTACTTACCTATGAAAAGTAACACCAGGAGGTGGTTGCCCAGAATTGTTGTGACATCCGTAAGCGCAACAACACGCCATTACTAAAAAAAATAACTTCAGATTTCAAAAATTAAAGTCCTGTATGTAACCCAATGGCTCAAAACAACTATCAGAGTCTTAAAATGGCCGTCACACCATCAGCATCATCTGCTAAGGAAGCTTCAAGTTTGTGACGTCATACTTTCTCCCCTTATTCCTACCTCCATGGTTGTACCATAATTATTCAAGACCTTTCACAGAAGCACCCATTTCACTTGATCATAAACTTTCTGCAAACTGACAAAGGCAGCAAAAACATTTTTACCAACGGACAGAAGCTGACACAGAATGAAGCAAATTAAGCTTTAGTATAAATATTATTCAGATACAAGTTATGGCTAAAAAAGACTCCAACTCACTAGGTTTTCTGTGGAAGAAATATTCTTCTCACGATATGTCGGAATATCTCAAAATCATTAATACAGCAATACACAAAGAACAGAAAGTACCGGCAGTTCACCTGACTGCTGTATTAATGATTCTGACATATCTCCACGTATTATGAGAATATTTCTTCCACAGAATTTAACTTACAGACTGGTGATTTAGTTAACACTACAAGCAGAATTTGCTTTGACTGGTGAAACTCAGAGGATGTTCTGATTCTTAACACTCAGATACTTGGGACTTGATTATCCTGGGTGGTATAATGGATAGCATGCTCGAATGGAAATCTGGAAATGCAGGTTCTATTCCCGCTCTAGGGTGATGTAATTTTTCAAGTTTTTTGATGTAATT
This sequence comes from Macrothele yani, assembly GCA_039090855.1. Lineage (NCBI taxonomy): Eukaryota > Metazoa > Arthropoda > Arachnida > Araneae > Macrothelidae > Macrothele > Macrothele yani. Next base: position 76,691,501 of record CM077023.1, on the reverse strand, counting down.
AATGTTAAGTGAAGAACAGTAAATGGAAGCAATGTAGATATGTCTGATTGCTGTTCTAACGATTCACTGGGTTTTGTTCCAAATTCCTTAGGTGGAATGACCAACTGGAACTGCTGGCTGTGGGCTAATCTGCAACACTGGTGGACCCTTATGATTTTCAAGACAGAGCATTTAGTATTTCTTGAAAATGTCATTATGTCCCCTGCAGGACTTTGAGCATGTCACTATGCATTTGGTATAGGACACAGTGAGTCAGTCAGACACCAGATAAATCACTTCACTGTTTGGGAGGGCACAACATACCAGCTGTCTCTAGTGTTTTCAAGCAAGCATTGGTGTCTCTTCTTGAGACTGTTCCTGTGTCGTTACAGAAGTGCAAAGTCACAATCTTTTCAAAAAGAGCTGCATAAGTGATGCCATGGGTAATACGAAACTAGATTATTACTTGTTTTATGATTCAGAAACAAAATGAAACAGCCGTGACAACTTTGATGACTATTATGTTTATATTCACAAGTCAGCTTTAACAGAAATGAACTTACAGGAACCATTTGGAATCTCCAGTAGTGTGTCAGACTTTGAATTTTTAAAGAAGGCAATTTTTAAAATTTACATAATTTTATTTCATCAAACATGTTTTTCAAACTCTTGAAATTTAAGGTTGGTTTACATGTGGGTCCTGGTGTTGTACAAATTTTTAGCTGTTGAACTAGGGAGTTGGCTTATACATGAATGGGCTTATGTATGAGTATATACAGTAAATAAACGAATTGTCATTTTAGTGGGGCAGGGGATTCTGCCTGCCATTCCATTCAATAAATGGCTACAAAGTAGGTGTGCAATAGATGTGAATCTGTCATTCTGCCAGTTGTGCGAGTTCCCGTGTACTTCTCACAGCACTGAATGCTAAAAGATAGCTTTTTTCTTACAATATGGTGCCTAAGCACAAGCCAGCTACTTCATCTGGTGCTCAGTGAAAAAGCAAGCAACAGCAATCTGTTTCACACTGGAGGAAAAACTAGCTGTGCTTGGACTTACTGAGTGATAGTGTGTTGGTCTCCAACATGGCACATAAATATGTCACCAGTGCTGCATTCAGAGTTTTTTTTCGGGGGGGGGGGGGGGGCAATTACAAATTTCGAGGGGGCTAAAACTTCTTGACTGATTATACATATGTAATCACAGTTTTGTTATATATATATATCATCATTGTCAACCATTATCAATCCACTGCTGGATGAAGGTCTCCACAAGTTTCCTCCACAACGGTCTGTCTTGTGCCAGTCTCCTCCATGTCACTCCCGCATACTTTCGAATTTCATCCTCCCATCTCCCATGCGGTCTTCTTCTGGGTCTTTTCCTGTCCCTTGGAATCCAATCTAAAATTTCGGCTGTCCATCGATGGTCTGTCCTTCTGGCAGTATGTCCAGCCCATTGCCACTTCAGGGATTTAACTCTGATCATGATGTTTTCCACTCTTGCCATTTTTCGGATCCACGAGTTCCTCTTCTTATCTCTCCTGGTTACACCAAGCATGCACCTCTCTCTCTCCATGCTTCTTTGAGTTGTCTGCAGCCTTTGTATGTCTCTTTTAGTTAAGGTCCACGTCTCTGCACCATACGTAAGCACTGGAAGGATGCATTGATCAAACACTTTTCTTTTAAGACATAATGGCATATTGCTCTTGAAAATTATGCTGTTTCTTCCAAAAGCTCTCCAGGCAAGTTTTGTATGCCAATTAATTTCTTATATATATATTAATATATATAAAAATTTTAAATAGAGTACCCAAATTTTCTTATATTCTTTTATCGCAAATGCAGATGCGAAGAAATCTACACATACAAGTATTTAAAAATGTAGAAATGTTATACCTTTGTTTTAATTCAGTAATAGACTACAGATTTTACCATGGGGTGGTGTAAACTATTGAGGACGCTAGTAAAGAGTAAGGCTGTGATGGAGAAAATCCCCCAAGACATTTGAGGTGGTAAAAATGTCCTCACCTGACTACAAGCGTGTTTCTGATTATTAAGGAATCATTACAGTGTTACCTGAAAGCATATAGTGTAAGCCATTTCCCTGCCGTTTGGTTTCAATCCCTTTATATTATTTAGATTAGCAAACAATAGTAAAAATACCAAAAAATAACTAACCGTTTCGATGCCAGTTTGAGGTGCCTCAATTTTTTTATTTTTTTTTTCGTCAGAGTGTAAACCACTACCACCAGAAAAAAAGAAAAACCTTATTATGAGAACAATTTCTAATAATTTTCTATTGTTAAAAATTAGGTAGTAAATATTTTGTTGTATTGGAAGCCCTAATGTCACGTTAGCTACACTGAGGCATATACATGGAAAGTCGGCATCGAGAAGACTGAAATAAAATTGAATGCGAGCTTCCAAAATATGATGATGAATTTCAGTGCAAACATTTCTACTGTGTGCAATTAGGTTTCTATTGCGGAAGTTGTCCGAGTTGTCAGTGCTTGAAAAATTGCCCCTTCAGCGAAGACTGTTTAATGTTTTGTTGAAGGATGATAGAAATTTCAAACTGAAGTTCATGTGGATGTTTTTCTTTTTATTATTATAATATTTTCCCTCATTTTTCTTAATTTTTTAAATTAATTTCTCTAAATATTCAGTTATAAACGAACACAATTAGACTAAATATAAGGAGAGATCGCCCAAAGAGCTACAAGAGGGGGGGGGGTAATCACCCTTGAGAAGATGCCTGAATACATCACTGTATGTCACCAACAAATCTGGTATCTGTGCTATCAAGATTAGAGAGAGAAGCTTGTCAAGGTGTGGCATCAAGTGCACCAATAACTGTTAAGATGATGTGCCAAATGTGTGATAAAACTTTAGTGAACAATGAAAAAAGCATTATTTAACTTTTTTAACAGCTGGAAGACATGAACCACAAATGTGGGCCTATCGATGAAACATGTTACAAGAAAATGCTCTTATCCTCTGTTCCCTATTCAAACTTCCTACTGAAAATAGGCAGTTTTATAATGAGAAGGAATTCAAAGCCAGACAAGGTTGGCTTTGCAGTTTTAGGAACTGATTCAATCTTAAAAACATGCATTGCACTAGTAAATCTGCCAATGAAGAGGTAGCAATACCTTACCCTAAACAATTAAAGAAAATCATAAAAGAAAAAAGAGCTGCCTCCCAGAACAAATTTTTTAATGCTGATAAGAGAGACTTTGATATTCTGGGAAAAAATGCCTAACCACTCTTACTTTTCAAAATTGGAAAGCCAAGCTCATTACTTAAATACAGGTAGGGACCATGTGACTGTGTTGTTTTGTGGCAATGCATCTTGGCATTTAATAAAGCAGGTTTCCTTTATGGTAGAAAATTAAAGGCGAAAGATAACTTTGTTGCTCTTGCCTCGTATGCAGTAGGTTAGCAAATACCAAGTACCAAAATGGAACACAAACATGTGTTTGTGTTTAGGATGTAACTTGTTATATGTCAGACATCAAGATAAGAAAATAACATACCTGAGCTCCAGAGTTATTATGCATACTATATATTTGGATGATATTCAATACATGATAACATTAACATAGAACTGTAGAATATAGAGTAGAAATATAAATGGTGAATACAAGTTTTCAGTTCAGTTCTCACTTGGTAACAAAAACATCTTGTTCCTTATATTTACTCACTGGTATGCATTCTTAAAATATCTACACCATTTTCTTATTCACAGTCGTTTTGTTTCACACCATTTTATTTCACATCACATCACTTTTCATTTAACTTCACAGCATTTTGTTTCACATCACATCACTTTTCATTTCACTTCACAGTACAACCAGTCTCTCTTCTTTTTTTTTACAGTCACGGTTAACGGGTTTTTTACACACACGACTTGACTGGAAGAAACTTCAGAGCAATGTGAGCTGTGAACAGCAATATGGCTAACACTTTATAAGACTGCATGCCCTAAATTGCAAGAACAAAAATTTTCTGCATGTGTTCTTGCAATCAGATAAAATGGCTTGGCTGATGGCAGCATTATTTCTGGATTGATTCCACAAGTGTTTTATTCCTGTGGTGAAGTCATCCCCTGTAGCTAACCTGAATGCTCCCTTTTTATCAAGGTGGGATTTACTGTTCAAGGCCATGTACATGAAGGTTATGTTTTCACTGATATGTAGCACTATGGATGCTGATCCTAATCTGAATGTGATGGTGTGTTGGAAGTCATTCAACTTGCTGATTGGATCACTTATATTAAACAGGCAGTGGATGTGATCAAGTCTCTGAAGCTGTCGAGGCATATAGTTGAAACTCGTGGAAAGAATGTGTGAATACTTTTAATGATTTTACGACCATTGACAAAGTAATGAAATATATTGATCAAGTGGGTAACAATGGCTTCATCAACATCCTTGAGTAAGAAATCGAAGGATTAATCAAAGCTATATATATTAGTCCCCAACAATTAGTCCAATGCCGATTCATCCAAAGGAGACAATTAGTCCAATGCCTATTTGTCCAAACGATTTATCCAATGCTGATTCATCCAAACGTATGATTGGTTCAATGCCACAAGGTGCGCACGCGTGCTTGAAAACCTGGAAAGTCCTTGAAAATCATGATTACATTTTCAAGGCCTGGAATATCCTGGAAAAAACTGTGTTTTTTTAAAGCTGTCTTGAAATTTGAAATTAGTGCTTAAAAAATGTACATACATACTGTATTGGTGGTATTTTCACCAATCAATCAATCAATGACTTGTAAACAAATATTAATCATAGATTTTCTGGGCACAGAGGCTCCACATGGTTTGTATGTGTTTTTCTAACACTCTAAATTGTGAACATAATAGGTGTTAATCAATTTTGGGCTAATTTCAAATTTGGGAGATGAGTAGATGAAATTGGTAACACAATAAGAATATTATATGGATAGACACACAAAAAAAAAAAAGGGAAAAATTTCTTTAACAAAGTTTATTTATTGTGTGTGTTGTTTGTAATTGTAGAATTTACTACCTGAAAGTGTTAAAAGGTGTTATTGTTACATGTGTAAGAAATATGTATCACCAAAAATTAAAGTGGCCTTGTACTCGTTATGGCAGTGATTGAAGGACACAGCAATTATGCCACAATAAGAACCTAGTTTGTTTCCACCCTCAGGCTAGGCTGAGGTGGATACAAGTTCTGAAGAAAACTGTTAAGAAATAACCCTTTTTACTCAACACATTTACTGCCACTCAAATTTTTCATTTTTGAAGAACCCCATTGGGTTCACTTTTATTCACAAATTGAAATAGCAAAATATCAGCCCTTTGCTGGTAAATGACATAAGGTTTCATAATTTTAGACTGCCTCGAATACAACTTATTGCACCAATTATGTACAACATATATTTTGTTTCAAACATTAATATTTTTGTTTTTTTCTCAAAAGCACTATGACTACCAGTGGGTGGTATGTAAACATTACACAAATGCACAAGCTGCCAAAATCATATCAACAAAATTTCTTAGGTGTCATGGAAATCACAATCTAGCAGAACAATTTGTTTTCTACACTAGCAAGAAAAAAATCAGGATATCAAGAACACTTATTTCGCTACTTCAACATCTTTGGCAAAATTAGAATATAAGGCCAAGCCAGTAAAGAAGAATTCTAGATATTCATTTGGCTGAACTAACCATTCAAAAGGTACTGAGGTTCAAAGCACCTAACTATTCATCATATCAACATGTCATGAACAAGACACTATTTACATGTATACTATGAACTAGCCACACTATGCACACAACCCCCCCCCCGACGCAAACTAAGCAATGATTTTTATCTTTCTAGACCATTTAGGTAAATTAAGACAAAAACAGAATGCAAATTGTAACAACAGGAACATCTCTTTCAAACCAGTCCTTCCTCCTTTTAAATTTACAAGTTACTTTAGCGACAACTGTGAATATCCAATATTTATATCAAAACTGCGGCATAACCTTATACTGTCAAATGTTACTGCAAATTACTCAGGCATTAAGCATTAGGACTCACTAAGTAAAATTAACAACTGCTAAGAACTCAAAGAAAAATTTACTCGCTTCAAATACAACTAGTTACTTTAAAATTACTTCAATTTGAAAACACTGTCACCACTTTACTTAAGAACACTTACTAAACAACTCAAGTAATTGATTATCCCTATTAACTTCATATCACAATACTCTAAGAACAGTACACTTGCAATAAATTAAACTTCATGAAACCTTATATTGACATTACTAAATAGAAATATTCAAAAGCATCTCCTAAACCACTACTTGAAGCTATAAAACAGTTCCCACTAGCAATTACCATAATTATCACTCAATCACTTAGGCTTACAAATGTCATTTAAGTACTTCCTAAAATGCAAAATGACTCAGACACTTATCTCATATAATCAGATCATGACACATAAGAATTTCCCTACAAAATAAAAACTAGCGGCTCCTAAGAGAAAGACTAAAGGAATCAGGAAAATAAAACCTATCGCAGGCTTTTCTCGCCTATGCATGACTGGGTGTATTTGTTTTCTTGTTTGACATATCGCCATGTGCATTCATTATTCCCAGAAATCCTATTACCACTTGAAGAATCACTTATTCCCAGAAATACCACTACTACACGAAGAATCACTTGTTTCCAGAAATCATACTACTACTTGAAGAATCACTTATTTCCAGAAATACCACTCACTTATAATAACTCAGTACACATACAGGTCAATATTTATGTCAACAATCAAATTCCTCAGGTCTGATGCATGCCTACTCACTAGCTCATTTAATTTTGAGTAAATTAACATTCCTGCATGATTGACGTTGGACTTTAGCCTACTGAGAGAAACTCCTGCATAGCTCATGAAGTACGCTTATAATGTATATTTGCCTAAGGATACTACCTCAAAGAAAAATTGCAATGCATTATTATTTAGCTACTAGCCGATCATAAAGTACAAAAAAATACACAAAATTAAAGCACTGTGTTAACTTACTAATTCATTTAGAACTTGAGGAAGAAAAAAAACATAGTTTGAAAGAGTGTTCAGCTCAATAAACTCTCAACTAGAATTACCTTGTCGCTAATTCATTTGTTACTCTATTCATCAACATTTAAAACCCTCATGAAATTTGTTTACCAAAAGTTAGACATCCTTTTTCATTCAAAACCAAGTATTTAAGTAGATTCATAATTTTCAACTCAATTTTAGATCACTAGTTTCCTTTCCACCACTTTGCACAGATAACAGATTAATTTGTTTTTGAAGAGCATTATTAATTAAAAGCAAAACGCAAACTTTCCAGTTCAAGAATTCTTTTTCTTGTAGGCGACCCATTTGGCGGAAGAAAATTTCAAGATGGCTTACCTCGACATCACGGCGAGAAACAACTGAGTATAAAAAAAATTAAGTTCATTCTTATGGCTGTAAGGCATGACAGTCTGTTTCTAGCACAGTCATTCAATGTCTCTAATGGTCACATGGAGAGTTCCAAAATTTCCTGGCTCCTGAAGTGGAACACGTCATTCCGATGGCTATGAATGGTGTGGCTGGACAGCGGCAACCCATGGTCCTCAGCTTGGAAGGTCTTGGCTTTAAAAAAAAAAATTCTCTTTGCTATCGGCCAGGAATTTTGCAGATAGAGAGCAAGACGCGCTCCTCTCAGCCATCTCTACTCAGTTGGTGGAACTAATTCAGTTCACTTGGCTTCCGGACAACAGAGATTTTGGTAAGGTGGCCATCTTTGTCAGCCTGCAAAATGTCCGTGGGTTCACACAGGGGATCAGCAGGCCCACTTTTTCTTTACTTAGCTGCGTTTCCTTATTTCAAAGGGGCTTGGCCAACCCAGTTGACGGGGGGACACCTAGGCACCCCTCGCCAATGAGGCCGGCCTCTCTTTTGTGCAAGAACGCTGAGTTATCGGTACAAAGTAGAGCGAGAAAAAATAAAATGTGACTGGATAGCAACAAGTTTCACGAGAGAGTGAGTGACCTAGTGACCCAACTTCAATACTGCCTGGGGAATCACGTGCCCAATTTCTGACCCACGGCTCTGAGGCTTTTTGATTGGATGAAGAGTAACAGGGGATCATGCAACTTGCGCGTGATCCTCCCCCTACTCCTTTTTTTCTCGGAACCTACAAGGTCAGCAAAATACGTTGGTGTGACCTTTCTTCCCAAAAGGGAACATCCACTGGTTGATTTTCCTAAATTTAGAATTCTTGGGAACCAGAGCTTTTCCCCAACGGAAACATTTTTCACAGTGAAGGAAGAAAAAAAAAATGGCGAGTTACTTAACAAAAGAATCTTCAGCCTGGCTTGTCTTATATACTTTACAGATATTTGGATATATATATATATATATATAGGGAGATAGATGAAAATATCATCTTACAAAACCAGCATTTCAAGTAGAAATGGATCGGAACAGAGAAAAAAATATAAAATTATTTGCCCTTTTATTTATTTTTTAAGTTGCTTTACTGCTGAAAAAGTTTATTTCACAATTACCACTTTTAGCTTTAATTTTACGCTCTCATATTTACAAATGAAAATCTCCTATCCTTATCTCATACGCTGAGCTCACTTTGAGTGGTGTACAAAAAAGAAAAAGAAAAATATACAAAGGTATGCATAAAACACTACCACGAAGCAAGACTGATAACAAATGCAATGACAAAAAATGATTTTCTTTTTTTCTATCAGAACCGCAACACTGAAACCTTTATCGGAGCAATTCTTCCCCGAATGAAACCAATGAACAAACATTACTCCTCACTAGGATTGACAACATTTAAAACAATCTCCTTTAAAGCTTTAATGTCGGCACATCCAAAATAACGTTTTTACCCCAGAACAATAAACAAAGAGCATACACGTACATGTCATTCCCACACTTCACTCAACATACACACACGGCAAAAATATTGTAGCACTCAAAGAAGAAGTAAGGAAAGAATAAAAAAAAAAAAAGAATTTGATGATTGAATGGAAATTAAATAATTTCATAACTTTTTCTTGACTTTCCAGGTAAAATGAACTGAAAACTTCAGAAGAAATAGAAAATCGATTCAAGTTCCTTACTACAATTTTCGGGGGTCGATGGTAAAAAAAACATAAGAACTGCGCATCATTCTTTCCCTTTCTTTTTTTTTCATCTTGTCCCGAAAGGAATCAAGATGTGTGATGGGAGCCTATTTTCCTTTCCAAAAATGAGATGGCCAGTCTCTTTTTCAGAAGCTGGAAAATGGCGACACATCATCATATCCATCCTGAAAAAAGACGAGCAAGCGAGTCAGAACACACTCATATCATATAGGACACTCAAACACACAGAAGCAAACACAACTACACACTTGAAGAGAGACAAAATGCAAACAAACTACAGAAGTTAAACAACTGGGAGTATCAACGTACCGAGATACAAATTCAATGATAACGAGAGAACTTTAGCACCCATAATTTAGTGCCACGCTGATAAATAATTGGGATGTAAACACAGCCCAAATGAAATTGAAGACAATACAATACTACAACTAGAAATTCCAAAATATGATAAAAACAAAACACTAAATGATACCAAATACAAAACCACAGATGAGGAAAAAAGTACTGACACTGTGATGGAAGTAGCAAAACGAAACCTATATACACAACAACTGATTATCCTACTTTCTGACGAATCCCCGTTCATCTCGAGGCCAAAGATTATACGTAGCCTCTATAGGCACATAATGTCGTCGTTGATTTCGGTTAGCACATGGTCGTGTTCTTCCCGATTGGCTTGGAGCACTTGTGGTGGTCCTGGTTTGAGCTTGGCTTGGAGGTGTCGTGTGGGAGGAAGGAACTGCTCTTCCTGGCTGAGACGGTACCCAAGTACGTCGCCATGGTAACGGTGGGTGGGTGTCCACTTCATTCACAGACATTTGTTTACCAACATTGGAGGCCACGTCTGAATGCCTTTCTTCACTGTCCATAGAATCAGTTTCGTTTGTATTGTCACTGTTGCATGGGAATATTGGTCTGTCATGTATCTTAGTCAGTCTGTCCACATGTACTAATTCTTTCTTCCTTGGATCAGGAATGAAAGTGATTTCATAGTTGACTAGAGGTATTACCTTGGTGACTCTGTATGGTCCCGAACACAACTTGCTCAGCTTCTTGTCTCGGCAGTTGAAGAGGGCTGGCTTCCGGCTCAGATCGCACAGAGCAGCAGAGAAGTTTTTCTTTGTGTCTGTATAGCAACAAGTTTCACGAGAGAGTGAGTGACCTAGTGACCCAACTTCAACACTGCCTGGGGAATCACGTGCCCAATTTCTGACCCACGGCTCTGAGGCTTTTTGATTGGATGAAGAGTAACAGGGGATCATGCAACTTGCGCGTGATCCTCCCCCCTACTCCTTTTTTTCTCGGAACCTACAAGGTCAGCAAAATACGTTGGCTTGACCTTTCTTCCCAAAAGGGAACATCCGCTGGTTGATTTTCCTAAATTTGGAATTCTTGGGAACCAGAGCTTTTCCCCAACGGAAACATCTTCCACAGTGAAGGAAGAAAAAATAAATAAATGGCGAGTTACTTAACAAAAGAATCTTCAGCCTGGCTTGTCTTATATACTTTACAGATTTTTGGATATATATATATAGGGAGATATAGATGAAAATATCATCTTACAAAACCAGCATTTCAAGTAGAAATGGATCGGAACAGAGAAAAAAAAAATTATAAAATCATTTGCCCCCCTTTTTTTTTTTTTTTTTTTAAGTTGCTTTACTGCTGAAAAAGTTTATTTCACAATTACCACTTTTAGCTTTAATTTTACGCTCTCATATTTACAAATGAAAATCTCCTATCCTTATCTCATACGCTGAGCTCACTTTGAGCGGTGTACAAAAAGGAAAAAGAAAAATATGCAAAGGTATGCATAAAACACTACCACGAAGCAAGACTGATAACAAATGCAAAGATAAAAAATGATTTTCTTTTTTTCTATCAGAACCGCAACACTGAAACCTTTATCGGAGCAATTCTTCCCCGAATGAAACCAATGAACAAACATTACTCCTCACTAGGATTGACAACATTTAAAACAATCTCCTTTAAAGCTTTAATGTCGGCACATCCAAAATAACGTTTTTACCCCGGAACAATAAACAAAGAGCATACACATACATGTCATTCCCACACTTCACTCAACATACACACACGGCAAAAATATTCTAGCACTCAAAGAGGAAGTAAGGAAAGAATAAAAAAAAAAAGGATTTGAAGATTAAATGGAAATTAAAAAATTACATAACTTTTTTCTTGACTTTCCAGGTAAAATGAACTGAAAACTTCAGAAGAAATAGAAAATCGATTCAAGTTCCTTACTACAATTTTTGGGGGTCGATGGTAAAAAAACAAAAAGAACCGCATCATTCTTTCCTTTTTTTTTATCATCTTGTCCCGAAAGGAATCAAGATGCGTGATGGGAGCCTATTATCCTTTCCGAAAATGAGATGGCCAGTCTCTTTTTCAGAAGCTGGAAAATGGCGACACATCAATACATACATATCACTAAGCTGTTCTCTGAGATTCAGAGGTTAGCTCCAAAAAGAAATACAAACTTCCAGATATTTTTACTTATTGTTGTCGTACCAAACTTCTCCATTTACAGCGATCTTGACATACAACTCGTGCTTCACTAATATCCATTACATGCCGTACACAAGATCTTTTATACTTCATACTCATCTTTTTCTCATGCAGACACTCCTGAATCTGATCCACCCATGTCTTCCTTGGCCTTCCTCTGCCTTTCCTTCCTGCCACTTGGGCTGAAAAGATTTTCTTAGTAAGCATTTCATCACTCATTCTTTCAACATGGCCAAACCACCGAAGCATATTGGTTTCCACCTTGCTAACAACATTTTGCTTTACATCACACAACTGCAATACATCTTCATTCCTCACACAATCAGATCGTGTCTTGCCACAAACTCCAGCACACAAACGACTCCTATGTTTCTCCAGCACACAAACGACTCCTATGTTTCTTCTGCAGTACCCAGGTTTCACTGCCATACATCAGAGTAGGAACAATTACAGTTTCATACACAGCCATGCGGGACTCTCTAGAGAACCCATCATTCCCGTGAAAACCTCCCAGAGCAGCTATGACTTTCAAAGAAGAATTCACTCGCCTGCTGATTTCACCATTCAACTTGTTCTCTCTGTCAAACATGCTTCCTAAATACACAAACTCACTCACCTGGTCAATCACAGTGCCATTAATACTTACATTACATTCAGTGCTACCAGTTCCTCTCTCAAACACCATAACTTTGGGTTTTCCCTTATTTATGCTTAGTTTGAATTTCATGCAAACTTCGAGCATCCGAGTCAACATACTCTGCAACTCACTTTCGCTCTCTGCCAACCGGACAGTGTCGTCAGCATACAGCAATCTGCACACACGGATATCACCAAGACATAAACCACTATTATCTATTTTGGCATCACGCATGCATGCATCCATAAATATATTAAACAGCCATGGTGACATTACACAACCTTGTCTAACTCCTGCACCAATGGAAAACCATTTTGATAAAACACCATGCACTTGTACACAAGCTCTACTACCAGCATACATGGCTTTTACACTATTAAGTAGATTCCCAGTAACACCATATTCATTCAATACCTTCCACAAAAGTGTCCTATTGACTCGGTCGTAAGCTTTCTCTAAATCTATGAAGGCAGTAAAAACTTTCTTCCCAACAGCCAGATACTTTTCAATCATTGTGCGTAATGCAAAAATCTGGTTAGTGCAGCCTTTACCAGGCATAAAACCACTCTGAACATCCCACACTTTCAATGATGTAAGACCCCGTACTTTTTCAATAACAACCTTACCAAACACTTTCCCTGGCACACTCAGTAGGCTAATACCACAGTAGTTCTTGCATTCAGTCTGAAAGAAATGCCCTTTTAGGAAATCAGTGTTACCCCCCCTTTTTTTTTTTCTTCATTTTCTCTCCTTTGTTCTCAAAGAAACCACGGCCACGGTGTTGGACGGACGTGCCCCAAATTCTAATTTGGCTAACCCCCCCCCCCCTCTTATTTCGAGTGCCTGTTAGAAAGGGGAGCTCGAAGGTCAGAGAGCTGGTCATCTGGTCCTTGTTTAAATGTTTTTACGGGAAACTTGCTTCCACCCCTCCCAGGCTTTGTTTGTATCAAGAGACTTCCGCTACTTATGATGATAAAAATTAAGAAAACTATCTTTGCGAATTCTTCACAAAACTGGCTGAATTTTTTTACATTTACAATAATTGGATTACAGAAACTTAATCCCAAAATTTCAAGTGAATCGATTAAAAACTTAAAAAGTTAGCATTGGAATTTTTTTATTACGGACATGTATGCCTTTCTGCTTTAAGCAAACAGAGCGTGCAACGGTTGATTGGCAGCCAATAGCGCCGATGAATGAATCTTGTTTTAGGAAGAAAGCGAACCACCTGTCACTGATTCCATCCATTGCTTTTTTTCCCAAATTTTGAAAATAACACTAAGATTTTTACAATGGTTAAGATACACCACAATGAAATTCTAGTGTACATTTTGCCAAATTCCGTTTGAAACTTCAGCAGATGCAAAAAAAAAAAAAAAAAAAAATCTTCGGTTGCATAATTGGATTAAAAAAAGAATAAACAGCAATTATAAATTACGGGAAAAGCAAGTGAATGATTTTTTTAGATGCAGTGGTTTATTTAAACAGTGACCCTTAAGAATTTTGCTGTGATAATATGGAAACTATTTGAATTACAAACATACATTTTTATTCAGACATCTGAGTTAACTGTTTTAATAAAAAAAGAAAAAAAAAACATTTATGATTAAAAAGTTTTCATTGGATTTAGGCGAAATTCGGTAAATGAATGTATTTTAGTAAATTACAACATTATGACATAAATCTGGTCATTTCGTCAAAAACTGGGGAGTATTATTTTTTTTCATTTTCTCCTATAATTAGGGTGTTCTCCTTTAGTTGCATAAGTGAGAGAATTCTCTGGATTCGTTTGAAAGTGAAACTTCAGAGAATAGTAATTGTTGTAGTGTATGCTCCTTGTGACTCGGAACCTTCTGATAAGAAAGAAAATTTCTGGAATGAGCTAAAAGCTGTTTTGAGCCAGTTTGCTGCTAAAGAAAAAGTTATAATAGCAGGGGATTTCAATGCTAGAGTAGGTGTGCAGAATGCAATTTCTGACAATGTTCTGGGTAAGTTTAATGATCCTTGTGTGAATGATAATGGTGAAAGATTAATTGAACTCTGCATTGAGAATGATTTGTGTGTATCTAATACATTTTTCAACCACAAGTATATACACACATATACTTGGGAAAATCGTACTCTTGGTCAAAAGAGTGTGATAGATTTTGTTGTTTACGATCAGCGTTTGAAACACTTAGTTGTTGACACCCGTGTGATGAGAGGTGCGGATGTTGGTTCTGATCATTACTTGGTAGTGTCACGAGTGAAACTTAATGTTGGTTGGAGGAAAAGGAATAGGAAGAGACCCAGGATAGAAAGAATAAAGGTTGATAGGCTCATTGAAGATCATCAGCAGTATTCTGACTTACTCAGAGAACGACTGAAGGATCTGAAATCTTGTGAGAGGGATGTAGAAAAGAAGTGGGAATGTTTTAAGAACTGTGTTGTTACTGCTGCTAAAGAGGTCTGTGGCACCACAATAGTGGGTAACAATAGAGGTGATGCTTGGTGGAATAGTGAGATTGATGAGGCAGTAAAGAAAAAGAAGGAAGCCTATTTGGGGATGTTGCAAGGTAGAGTCTCTGTGGATGAATATCGCTGTAAGAAGCGTGAAGCTGCTAAGCTGGTTCACCACAGTAAGACAAAAGATAGGAAAGAGAAAGTGGAAAGGCATGAACTGGCTTTTTGGAAAGATAGAAAGTCCTTCTGGAAGTACTTGAGACTCAGGAAAAATAGGGGAAACAAAGTTGTAAGTTGTGTAAAGAATGAGATTGGGGAAATGATATGGGAGCCCAATGAGTTAAGTGACAGATGGGGCGAATACTTCTGTGAGTCATTAGATCAGGAGAGCAAAAATGATTCTGTGACAGATGCAGATGATGTCACAATGAGGGATGAAAGCTCAGGAGGGATCTCAAGAGAAGAAGTGTGTAAAGCTCTAAAATCTCTTCAGAATGGTAAAGCTCCAGGAGTTGATGGCATAACTGCAGAGATGTTGAAGTATGGTGGTGACTCTATAATTGACTGGTTAACTGAAATTTGCCAGTTGTGCTGGGAGTTAGGAATGGTCCCTCGGGATTGGAAGGATGCTATCATTGTTCCCTTGTATAAGGGAAAAGGTGATCAGACTGAATGCAAGAACTATTGTGGTATTAGCTTATTGAATGTGCCAGGGAAAGTGTTTGGTAAGGTTGTTATTGAAAAAGTACGGGGTCTTACATCAGAGAAAGTGTTTGATGTTCAGAGTGGTTTTATGCCTGGTAAAGGCTGCACTAACTAGATTTTTGCATTACGCATGATGATTGAAAAGTATCTGGCTGTTGGGAAGAAAGTTTTTACTGCCTTCATAGATTTAGAGAAAGCTTACGACCGAGTCAATAGGACACTTTTGTGGAAGGTATTGAATGAATATGGTGTTACTGGGAATCTACTTAATAGTGTAAAAGCCATGTATGCTGGTAGTAGAGCTTGTGTACGAGTGAATGGTGTTTTATCAAAATGGTTTTCCATTGGTGCAGGAGTTAGACAAGGTTGTGTAATGTCACCATGGCTGTTTAATATATTTATGGACGCATGCATGCGTGAGGCCAAAATAGATAATAGTGGTTTATGTCTTGGTGATATCCGTGTGTGCAGATTGCTGTATGCTGATGACACTGTCCTGTTGGCAGAGAGCAAAAGTGATTTGCAGAGTATGTTGTCTCGGATGTACGAAGTTTGCGTGAATTTCAAACTGAGTATAAATAAGGGAAAAAACTAAAGTTATGGTGTTTGAGAGAGGAACTGGTAGCACTGAATGTAATGTAAGTATAAATGGCACTGTGATTGACCAGGTGAGTGAGTTTGTGTATTTAGGAAGCATGTTTGACAGAGAGAACAAGTTGGATGGTGAAATCAGTAGGCGAGAGAATTCTTCTTTGAAAGTCATAGCTGCTCTGGGAGGTTTTCACAGGAATGATGGGTTCTCTAGAGAGTCCCGCATGGCTGTGTATGAAACAGTAATTGTTCCTACTCTGATGTATGGCAGTGAAACCTGGGTACTGCAGAAGAAACATAGGAGTCGTTTGTGTGCTGGAGAAATGCGTTACTTACGTGGGGTTTGTGGCAAGACACGATCTGATTGTGTGAGGAATGAAGATGTATTGCAGTTGTGTGATGTAAAGCAAAATGTTGTTAGCAAGGTGGAAACCAATATGCTTTGGTGGTTTGGCCATGTTGAAAGAATGAGTGATGAAATGCTTACTAAGAAAATCTTTTCAGCCCAAGTGGCAGGAAGGAAAGGCAGAGGAAGGCCAAGGAAGACATGGGTGGATCAGATTAAGGAGTGTCTGCATGGGAAAAAGATTATGAGTATGAAGTATAAAAGATCTTGCGTACGGCGTGTAATGGATATCAGTGAAGCACGAGTTGTATGTCAAGATTGCTGTAAATGGCGAAATTTGATACGACAACAATAAGTAAAAATATCTGGAAGTTTGTATTTCTTTTTGGAGCTAACCTCTGAATCTCGGAGAACAGCTTAGTGATATGATATGATATGATATGATTAGGGTGAAGGAAGAAAGGCGCAACTTGACACTTCAGCGAGCTGCAGGTGGTGATTTATGGCGATGGGGTTATGATTGAAGTTGGCAAACTGGAAGTAGAGATTCCTTATGCTCATCATTTTTTTTCATTTATGTAAAATACTTCAGAATTTCCCAATTGATACCAATAGTGCAATGCATGTTTCGGTCGGAGCAAAGATTTTTCCCGAAATTGCATTTTTTTTCTTCCCACGATGTTATCACTATCCTGTGTTGTTGTTAAGTGTTACTTTCCCCCAGAATGTCTGCACTTAAGCTTGATAAGGGAAGGGAAATTTTCCAAAAACGGAAGTTGACAGAGTTTGAAAATTTGTCAGAATTGATGCATGGTGCTCAAAAGTATTCATATTCTGAAAGTCACACCATTTATCTAAAGTAGCGAAAGCTTTGATATCATGCGTTTGTGGTCCTCAGGCTGAAAGTTCTTTAAGCATGATGGATAAATTATTGTCATCTGAGGAAATAAAAGGGGAGGAGGAAAGACAAGTGATGAAGAAATAGGAAGGGAATGAATATCAACAGAAAGAAAAACTAAGTAAAGATTGCTATGCTGCTGCTGAGTCAACAAAAGACAAATATGGCCATGGAACTTGCTGAGAAGAAAGCATCACAAGTGAAAAATTGAGCTGATATTCTAGCAAGTACAAAAAAAAAAAAAAAAAAAAAAAAAAGAAAGAAAGAGAGAGAGAGAGAGAGAGAGAAAGGCGTTTGAAGCAGTGTCTTTTAAAATCACTTAATTTTGTTTTGAATTCAGTAATTTTATGTTGTGAATACAGCGAATAATTCCATCTTGCTCGCACTGCTTTATATTCACACTTACTTGTTGCATGTTCTAATTTTTTTCGCCTGATTAAAAAGTTCAGCTGTTTTGTTCCTTGGTCAGTCTCATATGCATTTAAGGCTTTTATAAATAGTTTGGCTAGTTCCACATTTGGGGTAGCTAGCACTTTACAAATTTAACTTAGCAGTGGTTTTGTTTTTTAAAAAAAGTAAATTGAGGCAATCGTATTTGATTTGAAAAATAATTTTTGGAAAGTAATATGAGGTAATCATATTTGATTTGAAAAATAATTTTTGGAAAGTAATATGGGGCAATTTTTTTTTTTTTTTTTTTTTTTTTTTATACAGAATTTTAGTTTTCATTACTTTTTCTCCTTCCACGATGCACTGGCTGACATAGAGGTGGTTAGATTCTTTTGGATTGAGTAGTGGGCCAGGACTTTCTGATGACTTCTGTGATGAAACTTATCTGAAACTTGTGGCCATGTTCTAAAGTTACACTTTCTGTTTTAAAATTTATTGGTGCACCCATCTATGTTTGTCCACTCCCAAATCATTTTTTGAGGTGCACAGTGATTCTTTGGCTTATGCTTTCTCATTTGAGATTTAACATAACTGTACTATAAATTGGGGGAAATTTTTCTGAAGCCTGACACCTATTGTGTGTAGTAATTAAGATTTTAATTGCCTTCAACAGTCACATCCTGATATGCACCCACCAGTGGCAGTCATTGGGAATGTTTTTAAAAAAATGCATCCCCATGTATGGAAACACTTTTTTCAGGGGAGAAATTCAGCTGTGGGAACAACAGGCACATGCCCCATTCAAAAATAAATAAATAAATAAATAAAATAGAAAAAAAAAGTGATTGAGTAAGTACACAAGTGCTTTGCTTTGCCTCTCGTTCCTAGTTTTCAGACATCACACACTTTTTCACTTATGGATTTGTAACTCCACATTTTGTTTTACATTGGTCCAAACTTTTCAGTGATCCCCACAGCAGTTACTTCAGGACTGCTGTTAGTGATACACTGACAGGCAAGCACCCCATCCTGCTGGGTGTTTTTTTCAGGGAGCTGTGCCCCACCTCCCCTTATGTGTTTTCCATCTGTACTACCCTGTGTTTTTTGGAGGATATAAATCTCAGGGGTTGTTTTACCAGTCCTCTGTTAGATGTGTGCCCTCCCCATTCTTAAACTATTGATCTGCTCTTGCTTTATTTTATAATAATTTCAATTGTTATCAATAAACTGATTACATGGAAGATAGGGTAGTGCAAAATAGTGATGCAGCTAAAATGTCTGATTGAATTAATCATTTTCAGATTGAGGGAAAGGATTTTCTGATAGGCCTTGCTGTAATTGCACCATGATTCATCTCCAATTAAAAACATTAAAAAGAAATGTAATGAGTAAAAAAGCACATTCATCCATTTACATTTTTCGTCATTTTTATTACTTAAAACTGAAATTACTTAAAAAACTAATTTGACCATGATACTGTAAAGCGTGATCAACATCCTGGAATTTTTGTGTATATGTCCTGGAAAAGGCCTGGAAAGTCCTTGAATTTTTTTCATCCAAAAGTGTACAAACCCTGATGCCAATTTGTCCAATGCATGGGTAAAAGTATTCCATCATATGACAGAAACTCCGTCATCCATTGTTCATTCAGTCAGACACACTGCGTCTCCATCAAACTCTTTGCCGTTACAAAAAAAAATCAGATTCTGTTTTTTTTAGTTTTTTCTTATACTGAAAATGTAAAATAAATTCACCGCACCAGCGAGGAAGGATCGTTTATGCTCATTTGTGCCACATCAATCTCTGAACAAATTTGGATGGGGTTCCGTTCTTTCTCGCCAGGCCAAGACGTGTGACGTTCCCCAGTACGTAATTCCTTCAGCTCTCTTTGGACTCCGGCGCCTCGTTTAGTTCGCGAAGACCACGAGATGATATACCACCCAGCGATGCACTGAGGGGAGTCCACCAGTCCGGAAGGAAGAGCTATTTGTTTCTCCTTGCTGGCGCATGCAGGTGTTTATGTTTTGGATTGCATTTCTTTGTTTGTGCATTTTATTGTTAATGAGCAGTTGCAGTGTTGTTGTTAGGCTAGTCTAGTAAGAAGTACTACTCTTCGAAGAATGTGTTGAAAGGAAAACATTACGGATTTATGCATCATCCAGTTGAGACGTAAGACATTAAATACACTTAATGAGACGTAAGACCTTAAATACACTGCAACAATGGGATTCATTACAGAAGATAACTCTGAGAAATTGAAGCAGCTGGAAGCTGGTGTGAAAAATAAGTGGAAATGGGATTGGTTGAAGGAAGCTGACAAAAAAGGATGCAAGTATTTGGAATAGTGTCGCGAAATCGGATAACCTGGACATTGTTATTGCGTGTCATGTGGAAAAACACTGTCATATGGGAACAATGGTAAAAAAGTTCTTCGGGTCCACAGTGAAGATCCAAAGCATCAGAAGGCTATGGTGGCTCATTCATTTACGCAAACATTTCCTGGAGCAACTGAAAGAGCAGCATGCAAGAGTATGTGTGACAGAATTACTGATCTGAGAGCCGTAACAGCTGCTTTCATGAGTGAACATTGTTTGCCTTTTTCACTTGCACCAAAACTAGTTGCCTTTGCCCAAAGGTTAGGACAAGATAAACCAGCACTGAATAGACTAAGCCTCTCAGCAACTAGTGCTACTTACATTAATACGTATGGTTTAGCAAAAGGTATGCTTTCTGAACTTCAGCATTCTGTCCATGCCAGTGGTGGATTTTTTTCCATTAACGTTGATGAAGCGACAAGCAACAGCTGTGTAAAAATTGTAAACGTTATGATAAGATTTTATCATGAGACACTAAAAAAAGTTATTACAACACATTTAGGATCGGCAGATGAAAATCTTGCAAATGTATTAAATGTAATCAAGAGAATTTTGGCAAAAAATAATTTTGAGCTCTCTTCCATTATTTCATGTTTGATGGATAGCTGTGCAACAATGAGGGGTATAAAATTGGGAGTAGAATCATTATTATGATTTGGTGATGATGGTAACCCACATTTGCTTGATATTAGAGGTGATCCTGTTCACATTGTTCAAAATATTTCAAAGATATTTTTCAGCGATTTTGGTTCTATTTCAGATGTTGAGCAGTTTTGTATGGATATATTTATTTATGTTGAGAAATCTCCCAAAGCCAGACAACTGTTCAATGATATGCAGCAGTCTCTGAATTGTGAAATTTTTTTGAGGATTCTTAGGCCAGTTCCGTCGCAATTTTTGCAAGTTTTGCCAGTTGTGGAGCGTGTAAACTGACTGAAAAATGCTCTCACAGTATATTTTTACAGTTTCTTTGATCCTGAAGAAAAGAAGTACAAAAACACAGTTGAAAGCATTTACAAGTCATGTAAGGTATCCTGTGCTCAGAAGTGCTCCATTGAATCGGTACAATCTTACCTGCAGAAGTTTCGTGTGTCTCAGTCAATATCACAATCGGAAAGGCTCAACCGAATATTGCTTCAGTTATTCCATCACCGGACTAAGCTGCAAGTTATGTGTGGATTGTACTTGCAAATCCTTCCAAAGTTCCAAACATTTTGCAAGTTCTGTCAACATGAGAAACCAATTATTCACTGCTTACATGTGGGAATGTTTGTCTTGGTGAAAAGATTTGTTGCTTCCTTTGTCCAAGTAGAATGTGTGGCCACAAATGTGAATGAATTTCTCCAATTTGATTTGCATGATGTGAGTTTGCAGTTGAGCAACAAGTATTTGTCTGTGGGGTACATATAGCCCCCTTGTCACAAGTGTAACATTAGCTAAGTGTCCATGGGTGTCAGCATTTTACACAAAGCTTAGAGATGCATATATATTGCTACAACTAAAGCACTTCAGAAAAAATTGCCACTTTGAAACAAAATCCTTAGAAGTCTCTCTGCACTTCATCCTTTGCAATCCAAAGAAACTTGTAGCTTTCCATTTTTTGGCCAAGTCATTGCCAAATGTTATTTCTGCAGAAAGCCTTGACAAACTTCAAGAGGAGGTGAAAATGCTGGCAGTCGATTCTGATGTTGACCGAATGGAAACCATGAATCTGATGGTGAATAATAGAAACTAGAGAATAGATGTTGATTGGTGGTCTTTAATTTTTTCCCTGCTGGATGTGACTTTGGATTCAGATGTTGGTGGTCCCTGTTATAAGATGATAGCAAGGTTGGTGAAAGTACTTTTAAGTATATTTTCTGGCCCCATTGTTGAAAGTTCGTTTAACATAATGGATGATATCATCACCTGTGACAGATCAAGGTTGAAGGTGCACTATTATGAAGCTGTATATTGTGTAAAACATATGCTGAAGTGTTACGGTACTAAAGCAACAAAACTTGAAGTATCGAATGAAGTGCAAAAATCTTGTCTCATTGCATATATTGAATACCAAACACATTCCAAAAGCGAAAAATTAAATGCTGTAGAGGAGCAAAGAAAACGCTTGCAAACTTATGCCACAACCAAAACTGTAAGAAAAACTGGAGGAAGAAAACAGGGTAAACCAGTCATACAAGTAATGAAATCTAAGTCTCAGCCTCCTAAAAAAACAATTTCCAAAAGTCTTAAACCTCAAGAAAAAGTGAACAAACAAAAATGAGTGCAAAATTGAAAACACGATCAGTAAATATGACAAAAAACTTGCCAATACATAAGGCATTCTGTAAACCCATGAGAGGTGAAGATAGTCGCTCTTCTATATCGGTAAGCATGCCAGTTCCAGCTAAAAGAAAGATAGCAGAAGAAAAAGTGCAGACCAAAAAAGTCAAAATCCAGCCAGGTATAAAGCAGTTTTTAAAGTCCTGACTAGTAAGTGGTGTTGTAAGTTACGTATTTGTATAACATAAGCATTTGTATAATTGAGCCTTCATTACCTTTTTGGGAGTTTCATGCAGTGCAAAAACCCTGAAATAGAGTTCATTTGTACTTTTTTCAAAGAAAAAACAATTGTATAGGTATATTCTTCAAATTTTAGATTTCTGTACACCACTATAGTACGTTACACGATTTATGTACATTGCTTCAAATTTTATATTCATGTATGTCACTATAAACCCCCCCCCCCCCGTGCGTGCGAGAAATTATATCTATGTACACCTGTAAAAGTTCAAAAGTTAAAGACAACACCGTCAATACACGATAAAAACTTATGAAAGGGGAAAACCCTTTACAAGTCAGGTAAAACTTTACTAAAAGTTAAAATATTTACAGATTAAAAGTGAGATCTTTCGGGAGCACTATGTCCTATCTTCAGACTACAATAGTATGTGCCAGTGTTCTCTCTCTATGTATACAATGCCCAAGAGCTTCCATGACGTAGGACCGATTTTTGAAGAGCATTCACCCCACACTCTAGCGGAAATCAGGTTGCAAAAGGAAGTTCATCAACGTTACACAATTGAACCACATATGGTTAGTCATGACTTAAATTTGCACTATGATACACATAAGACAAGTTATGACATATATTTAACACTTACAAGGTTATTCCGTCTGACGTGGATACCCTCCTGGAAATAACAATTTCCACGGTTGTGGTATTTCACTAGGTAATGAGTCATTACAACAGACTTGTAACTGGGAGTGAATATACAAGCTCTCTGTGAAAAGAAGAGTAGACACGTCCAATGGAGTAAAAAGTATACTGTCCTCTTTCCAGGCCGAATAATGGGTCCCACTATGTGTAAGTCGAGCTAGGGCAGAGTTCATAGCCCCAGTCTTCACACTATAAATGTGTTCTGAAAGGCGAAGCTGTAAAGAGCGTTTTGTGGAGCCAATATACAGTTTTTGTGATGAACTACTGTTCACTGGTTTCATGGGAATACTGTAAATTCCAAACCTTTCACACGGATCTATGGGGTCTCTGTCTTTCTTAATAATCGATAAGGTATTTGATGTCCGAATTCCAAATGCCAAGTTGTATCGACTATAAACATTCCTAAGAATAGACAAGGGGCCAGGGGAATAGTTGACAAACCCAACAAATCTGGGTCTCTCCCTGTCACGTTGAAGAGTAGAGATAGTGGTATTCAGCTGCGATCCACAACACCATCATCATACCCATGTGTTCTTGCAATATCTTTGATTTTCAGTATCTCTGCTTTACGTAGCTTTACACTTGACGAGTGAGTGATTGCTCATTTTACCATAAAGCGGATGGCTGAGACCTTATAACTAAGAGGATGAGCCGAAGAGCTAGGAATAATTGTAGGGTTCATCGTAGGCTTTCAATACACAGAATGAGTCAAAGACTGGGTACGAGGATCGCGGACTAAAAGGAAATCCAAGAAAGGGATTGCATGGTTTTCTTCAACTTCGAAGGTAAACCGAATAGAAGAAAATTGATTTGACATACGTTCAGCGAACAACGATAGCTTTTCGAGTGAATGATGCCAAAAACCAGCACATCGTCCACATACCTCATGTAGAACAGTGGAATATCGGTGTGAGAGTTCAAAACGACATCTTCCAGTTCTTGTAAAAGAATCTCTGCCAGTACGGGGGAGAGGGGTGAGCCCATAGGTGCTCCACCTGTCTGTCGCTAAACAATACCATTAAATTTGAAAAATGTTCGATTTTTAATGAACCTCAATGCATTAAGTATGGCCTGAATCTCAAAAACATCTAACCCTAACCCATGCAGTTTCGCTTCAATAATTGAGTGCACTATATCCAGAGGTACGCTCGGGAAGAGTGATACCATGTCCAAGGAAACTAACTTGAATGGAATATGTTGAGATTGGAAAGTCCGAATCCTTTCTAGCACTTTAATTGTACTGGAAATGGAGTACTTAGAAGTAACAAGAGGTTTTAAGTACTTAGCAAGAGCTTTTTCCAATTAGCGTGTAGGGTTAACATAGCCTGAAACGAGTGGACGGGCCGGAAGGCCGTCTTTGTGTGTTTTTATTTTTCCAAATAAGTCAGGTACCCTACAGCCACTAGGAGGGTGTAAAGGATCTGCTAAGATGTTAGGAAGTGATGTGTGGTTTCTCAAACGTCCTAGGGCTGCAACAGTAGCCTTGGTCGGGTCCTTAGCTACGATACAGTGTGGAATTTTTCCAATAGCTTCACACATTTTTTCTTGATATGTGAGTTTATCTAAAATAAGGATTTGGTTTGTTTTATCAGAAGCCACTAATGCTAAATTCGGGTCATTACGAAGTTGTTTTAATTGTTCCTGCTCATTTCGAAAAACGGTACTCGATCCGGATGTAGGAGGCCTGTTGTTGATAGATTTCAGCACCGCATAACGAGTTACTTCTCTCTCATTTAGAGGTAAAGATTTGATGACATTCTCTATCTGAGGAATAAGTCCAAATTTATTAGGTTGATTCTCTGGATAAGCAAATTTTAGGCTCTGAGACAATGCGGCCTCTTGAATAGGATTCAAGCGAACCTTGCTAAGGTTAAAAAAGGTGGAACAGAAGTACCAGGTATCCTACGAGAGTGAACTGGTATATTTGAAGGTCTATTTAAATGAGTTGAAGTAGACACCAGGGCTCTTAATTTCTTGATATGTGTGGTCTGCAGCTTAAGGGATTCAAACTGAATAATAGCATGGGTGATAATTAACAGACGATCAATCAGAATCGGCTGTATTTTTTTGGTTAACAGTAAAAATTCACTGTAAGACCTCCTTAGTAAGTATGAGATTAGGCCATGCTTTCTCCTAATTTCTGCAGACAGTCTTTTGGTTTCTGCCACCTGTATTATACGCATATCTTGTCTTGAGCGTGGGTAGAATGACAACTTGAGGAACTTTGGAATCACATTAAGTTCTCGACAATTCACCAAGAATGCTAAGTGATTTTCTTCAACACCAAGTCTGTGCCGGAATTTTGTGAAAGTTCTAGATACACTGTACACCATAAGAGTTGGTAAAACAATAGCACATACCTCTAAGAGCGGCGATAGATTAAAGCGGAAATATTCGTGCAGTTACGATTCAAAAGTTAAAGACAACACCGTCAATACACGATAAAAACTTATGAAAGGGGAAAACCCTTTACAAGTCAGGTAAAACTTTACTAAAAGTTAAAATATTTACAGATTAAAAGTGAGATCTTTTGGGAGCACTATGTCCCATCTTCAGACTACAGTAGTATGTGCCAGTGTTCTCTCTCTATATATATACCATGCAATTGTATATATATACAATTGCATTGTATATATACAGTGAATTGTCGAGAACTTAATTTGATTCCAAAGTTCCTCAAGTTGTCATTCTACCCACGCTCAAGACAAGATATGCGTATAATACAGGTGGCAGAAACCAAAAGACTGTCTGCAGAAATTAGGAGAAAGCATGGCCTAATCTCATACTTACAAAGGAGGTCTTACAGTGATTTTTTACTGTTAACCAAAAAATACAGCCGATTCTGATTGATCATCTGTTAATTATCACCCATGCTATTATTCAGTCTGAATCCCTTAAGCTGCAGACCACACATATCAAGAAATTAAGAGCCCTGGTGTCTACTTCAACTCATTTAAATAGACCTTCAAATATACCAGTTCACTCTCGTAGGATACCTGGTACTTTAGTTCCACCATTTTTTAACCTTAGCAAAGTTCGCTTGAATCCTATTCAAGAGGCCGCATTGTCTCAGAGCCTAAAATTTGCTTATCCAGAGAATCAACCTAATAAATTTGGACTTATTCCTCAGATAGAGAATGTCATCAAATCTTTACCTCTAAATGAGAGAGAAGTAACTCGTTATGCGGTGCTGAAATCTATCAACAACAGGCCTCCTACATCTGGATCGAGTACCGTTTTTCGAAATGAGCAGGAACAATTAAAACAACTTCGTAATGACCCGAATTTAGCATTAGTGGCTTCTGATAAAACAAACCAAATCCTTATTTTAGATAAACTCACATATCAAGAAAAAATGTGTGAAGCTATTGGAAAAATACCACACTTTATCGTAGCTAAGGACCCGACCAAGGCTACTGTTGCAGCCCTAGGACGTTTGAGAAACCACACATCACTTCCTAACATCTTAGCAGATCCTTTACACCCTCCTAGTGGCTGTAGGGTACCTGACTTATTTGGAAAAATAAAAACACACAAAGACAGCCTTCTGGCCCGTCCACTCGTTTCAGGCTATGTTAACCCTACACGCTAATTGGAAAAAGCTCTTGCTAAGTACTTAAAACCTCTTGTTACTTCTAAGTACTCCATTTCCAGTACAATTAAAGCGCTAGAAAGGATTCGGACTTTCCAATCTCAACATATTCCATTCAAGTTAGTTTCCTTGGACGTGGTATCACTCTTCCCGAGCATACCTCTGGATGTAGTGCACTCAATTATTGAAGCGAAACTGCATGGGTTAGGGTTAGATGTTTTTGAGATTCAGGCCATACTTAATGCATTGAGGTTCATTAAAAATCGAACATTTTTCAAATTTAATGGTATTGTTTATCGACGGACAGGTGGAGCACCTATGGGCTCACCCCTCTCCCCCGTACTGGCAGAGATTCTTTTACAAGAACTGGAAGATGTCGTTTTGAACGCTCACACCGATATTCCACTGTTCTACATGAGGTATGTGGACGATGTGCATGTTTTTTAACATCATTCACTCGAAAAGCTATCGTTGTTCGCTGAACGTATGTCAAATAAATTTTCTTCTATTCGGTTTACCTTCGAAGTTGAAGAAAACCATGCAATCCCTTTCTTGGATTTCCTTTTAGTCCGCGATCCTCGTACCCAGTCTTTGACTCATTCTGTGTATCGAAAGGCTACGATGAACCCTACAATTATTCCTAGCTCTTCGGCTCATCCTCTTAGTTATAAGGTCTCAGCCATCCGCTTTATGGTAAAATGAGCAATCACTCACTCGTCAAGTGTAAAGCTACGTAAAGCAGAGATACTGAAAATCAAAGATATTGCAAGAACACATGGGTATGATGATGGTGTTGTGGGTCGCAGCTGAATACCACTATCTCTACTCTTCAACGTGACAGGGAGAGACCCAGATTTGTTGGGTTTGTCAACTATTCACCTGGCCCCTTGTCTATTCTTAGGAATGTTTATAGTCGATACAACTTGGCATTTGGAATTCGGACATCAAATACCTTATCGATTATTAAGAAAGACAGAGACCCCATAGATCCGTGTGAAAGGTTTGGAATTTACAGTATTCCCATGAAACCAGTGAACAGTAGTTCATCACAAAAACTGTATATTGGCTCCACAAAACGCTCTTTACAGCTTCGCCTTTCAGAACACATTTATAGTGTGAAGACTGGGGCTATGAACTCTGCCCTAGCTCGACTTACACATAGTGGGACCCATTATTCGGCCTGGAAAGAGGACAGTATACTTTTTACTCCATTGGACGTGTCTACTCTTCTTTTCACAGAGAGCTTGTATATTCACTCCCAGTTACAAGTCTGTTGTAATGACTCATTACCTAGTGAAATACCACAACCGTGGAAATTGTTATTTCCAGGAGGGTATCCACGTCAGACGGAATAACCTTGTAAGTGTTAAATATATGTCATAACTTGTCTTATGTGTATCATAGTGCAAATTTAAGTCATGACTAACCATATGTGGTTCAATTGTGTAACGTTGATGAACTTCCTTTTGCAACCTGATTTCCGCTAGAGTGTGGGGTGAAGGCTCTTCAAAAATTGGTCCTACGTCATGGAAGCTCTTGGGCATTGTATATATATATAGAGAGAGAACACTGGCACATACTATTGTAGACTGAAGATGGGACATAGTGCTCCCGAAAGATCTCACTTTTAATCTGTAAATATTTTAACTTTTAGTAAAGTTTTACCTGACTTGTAAAGGGTTTTCCCCTTTCATAAGTTTTTATCATGTATTGACGGTGTTGTCTTTAACTTTTGAATCATAACTGCACGAATATTTCCGCTTTAATGTAAAAGTTCAGTCGTGGAGATTTAGTTTACTTTGACCCAAGGTCCAATGGTACGACTGGTCGAATGCTGATTGGTCCAATTGTAGCATCCGACCAACTGCCTTTTTTTTTCTATTTTTAAGAAATGAATAATAAATTAAGTTACTCTCCTCTTTACAGTATTTCCAGAACTGATTTCTATTCCTGGAATTTATGATTAATCAGATTTTGCAGTTTACTGAACATAAAAATTAATTTAGTAAATAATCAAGATTTGAAGTCTAACACCTTGTAATTTATTAAATAAACTGTTCAAATTATTGCTTGGAATACATGCATTTTGTAAAATATTAAAAAAGTTATTAACACAAAACTTTTACTACCAAATGCGAAGTTATATAAAAATAGCACATGATTTTTTATTTTTTATTTTTATTTTGGAGGTTAACGGATTACCATGAACCACTCCCTCACTTAGGGTAACTCGTTCTTGGGATGGGAGAGAGCCAATGCTGTAAGACAAGCACATCATACATACCTACCTCACCAAGATTCAAACCCGGACCCATTACGTATAATTGATCAGAAGTGAGTGCATGAACCAATGTGCCACCTGGGTGGCTAAGAACATTATTTCAGCTACTCTTAAAGTGTTTTCTATAGTTAAAAAGGTGTAATTATAAAAATAAAAAAAAGGTTTTTAGTTTTTTTCACTGGCAGAGCGTTTTCCGTTCTCACTACTGACCACATCATCTACTGTTTGTTAACTCTCTATTTTTCATTTGTTTCTATCAGTAAATTATTTCATAGGTATCAGACCCTTCACATCAAACATTTATATGGACAGGTGATGAAAACCAAAGTTTAATAACTGTAACCTGAAGTATTCCTGCGGCTCGGTTGCCATATTTTCGAATAATATTGTGAAATTTTAAAAGTTGTACCTTGAACAAAATGGGAAAGGGGGTCAAAATGAAAGCTAAATATAAATTTATACACTTTACACAAGAGGTCATTGCTGTTATTCATATGCTTATTTTGTTTTCCCCCCCCCCATTTTTTTTTCTCACTAGTCCTCTGCAAAAATGGTTGTTCTGTTGAATAAACAAATCTTACAAGCCAATAGCAAAAGTACTCATAAAGAAGAATGATAGAATGGAATGAACTCATCTTTTGAGCCCACGAAAGTGTGATAATGCAAAATGTAGTAATATAATCAAACCTCAAACTTTGTCATAAAGAATGACTTCTGCTACAATGTAAAAATATGTCCAAATTTTTCGTCGTAGTTAATTGTATTTGATACAAAGTAGAATATTTTCAACAGATATTTTCGGAATTAGAACATCCTGTAGCACATGAGTAAATGCTGTGTGTGATTTTTGTTGTTATTTGCTTCTATACCACTGCATGCATTCTGCAGTTCATTCATTTTTCATACAGGGTGTTCGGAAAGTAACTGTGCACCTAGGCTACCGTTTTGTTTTCGCAGTTATCAAGTGCAGTATGTGCCACCGGAACGTAATAATGTGGATTCTTCCAATCGCAGCCGATCGCGGGAACCCATGGGGCTCACTGCGCATGCGCAGCAAGCTGCTCGAAGCGTCGGTTGCCGCATTGCGGCAGTTGCGTTCCAGAGGTCAACAGAGACGAGTCGTTGTTACTGTAAGTATCGAAGTTATCGTGTGTGCTGTTGTTGTTCAGTTTTTCGCACTATGGTTCTTTCAATTGCAGAACGTGTGTTTCTGGTTGAATACGTCTTTCGAGAAGGCAATGAATACACCGATTTAGTGCGGCAGCAATTTGCTGCCAAATTCCCAGACACACCTGTACCTCATTGTAATGCAGTTCGTTGACTTATTGCGAAATTTCGTGCAACAGGCTCAGTTTTCGGCGCTGAACGAAGCGGGAGACCAACTAAACTTACCGATGGGAAGTTGATGGACATCTCTGACTCCCTGCTGCGGAGTCCATCAAAATCATTGCGCAAGAGGAAAATATCGGGCTTGCAACAGCGCATAAAGCAGTGAGAGAATCATTGCACCTCTACCCATACAAAGTAACAGCGGTACAACAATTGCAACTGGCAGATCACGTAAAACGACTCCGGTACTGTGAATGGTTTAACAATTTTATTCAAACGAAAACTTGCTGGTCTTGATGTCACCTTCTTTACAGATGAGGCGTGGTTCCACCTCTCTGGGTATGTTAACGCACAAAACACACGATTGTGGTCCACAGAGACTCCTCATGCTGTGTCGGAATGACCCTTGCATGACCAGAAAATCGGAGTGTGGGTTGCACTATCCCGACGGCGCATTGTCGAGCCGTTATTCTTTCAGGACACCGTGAATAGTGCACGTTACTGTTCCATACTCCACAACTTCATCGGCCGCCTTGAAGAAGACGAAATCACCTACAGCTGGTTTCAACAAGATGGCGCTACTGCGCACACAGCTCACACCTCTATGAAACTTCTGAATGAGGTTTTCGGTGAACGTGTCATCTCAAAAAACCTATGGCCCCCTCGCTCCCTGGACCTTACTCTACCAGACTTTTTTCTGTGGGGCGCAGCAAAATCTGCTGTGTATCATGATCGCCCACGCACGCTTGATCAATTACAAACTGCAATAACTACGTTCATCAGAAACATCTCACAAGCAGAGCTGCAGCAAGTGTTTGCAAATAAACTGAAACGGGTTCAGTGCTGTATCGATGCTCGTGGAGATCACTTCAAACATTTTTTCTAAGTGCATAGCTTAGGTGCACAGTGACTTTCCGAACACCCTGTATTTGCACTGCAACAGGTACTCAAAAGTTTGATATCTTCATTATAATGAAATATCCCAATTGCAGTAAACTTTGAATAAACCTTATGAGAAAACTGAAAGCAAAATTTTTATAACAACAACACAATCTGGGAAAGGGAAGTTTTTGCTGTGCCCAGTTTCCTTGATTATACTGTTCAACTTTATCAAGTATCTTTCACCTAGCATCCTTCAACATTACAGATTATATATGTATATATGTATGTTCCTTTTAATATTTTCAGATGACTCAGATTGTTTTACCCCAAATGGAGAAGCGTCGCAAAGGAGTCATAATAAACATTTCTTCTCTAAGTGCCATTTCCCCTGTACCTTTACTGAGTATTTATAGTGCATGTAAAGTAAGTTGTACTTTCAAAAATATCTGATGAAACTCATATTTTACTAACATTCTTACATGTGAAAACTTAGCTAATTTTATGTTTGTATTTTCACCTGCCATAGTTTTGGATAATGTCAGTGCTGTTGTAAGGGTCACATATAAAAGCAGTCACAGTTTTCAGAGCCAGTTCATTATGAGAACCATATAGGTGCAAGGCTACACCTCTAAATTTTGCAAACTGTTAAACGTTGGTGTATGGGTTGTGATTAATAATTCTGCAGAAACTAGTTCTGATTGTTGTGTAAACATTTTGCTATTTTCTCAAGTCTTTTAAGATATTTCTATTAATTTAATTAGCTTTTTAAGAAATAAAATTAGTTATGGCATTGAAAAATCCCATTTTGTGAGGGACAGCTATTCGTGGAATGTAATAGTTTTTAATAGTTCTGGCTTCTAAACATAAATGTTGTAGAAAAAGACATGAAAAAGTAATTACTATATGCTACACATGGAAAAAAAATAATTGCAGTATTTCAGTGCTCAAAAAAATGAGTTCCTAAAATAATTTTCTCAGTGGAATAAATAATGTCCTGTTTGGAAGGAAAAGCCAATTTTTGCTGTTCAACATATCTCAGCAAAAATAAGGTGACATTTTTAAATAACTATTTCATATAAAAGTACTTTTTTCAAAATTAAGAATTGCAGAACAATGCAATGTATGCACACTGAAAGCTAAAAAGAAAATATTAACCCATTAATCATAAATGGATTTTTTTTTATTTACTATTGTGAAAACCACAAACACTTCTTTTTTTTAAAATGTTTTGCTGATATTCTATGCTACAGGGAAAAAATGTACTTGGTCACTGCAATGTAATGTTGCACTAACGTAAGAGCTACAGTCTGAAATATTGTGATTGTGATCTGTTAAATGCTAATGTTAAGTGCTGTAGTTTATATTACCAAAATATGTTGGGGACAGATTGACAACTTTATTTGTACATATCTCTTAAAGTACCTTTGATAATGGATTAACTAAAATGAAATTTTGAATTAAACATAACCATTTAGTATCTGGTATCTGAAAATTTTTGATCAGTCACTTCTTTCCAACTCACTTCATGATGAAAGTAATACTTTCAGCTGAAATTTTCCATAAAACTCCAATATGAAAATTAGGGAATTTTAGGAAGGATTTTTAGGAGGAGTAGGAGTATAAAGATTAGGGGATTTTAGGAAGGAGCGCCTTCCTTTGCGAAGAGGGGGCTGAAACTTTTCATTCCTGAATGGAACAAATTGCAAAACTAAAGCACTATCACACAGATATGAAAAAAAAAAAAAAAAAAATACAAAACTAGGTAAAAGGGGGACAGGATTACCAACATATGTTTATTTCATCTGAAGAAAAAGTTGTGAATCCTAAAGAATATTCATATGAAAATTATGAAAGGACAAAAAATGGAATTTCAGTTGCTAGGAAAAAGTAGTAGTTGGCAGGAATAAAAATAAAGTCATAAAAGTTTCATCAATGAAAAGACACAGAGTATGGAAATTCTAGCTTTTTCTACCATAAGAACTTCAACTCTTCACTTAACAACTGTAGTGTTTAAACATGCTATTTAAAAACATATCTAAAATATTAGAAGTGTAATGTATATATGTACATATTTAACCAAGAAAAGCCACCAGCAGAAAGTAAATGCGCCAAACAATTTTAAAATTTTGAGAGTTCACCACATTGATGGCAGTTAATGGCAACATTTGTAATGCTGGTAAAAAATATTTTTATTTTCTCAGTGTTTTGTAACTTATAATAGGTGCACATTAAAAGCAATGTGCCGAATTGCAGCTGTTGGGTTTACAGTGCTCGATTTAATATTTTGAAAATTTGAATAATATTTTTGTTCTCATAGGCATGCATAAAAAAATTTGATTTTCATTGTTCAACTTAATATCTGTAGGGTTTACAGCATTCAACTTCATATTTTGAAAAACTGAACAATATTTTTGTTCTTACAGGCATGCATAAAAACACTTAATTTTCGTATTATAATTTAATCCCAAATGCCATTTTCTTTGTAGTTGAAAATGATGTATTGCTATAGCTTAAGAGTAGTAGCTGTAAAGCATTAAATTATGCTGTTTTCACAAGTATTTTGATTTGATGTTTTCTTATGATTTGATATTTTCATGTTTGTGAAAGGTTCCGTGAAAACATTCATTTTTAGAATAGTTGGAATTATTGTTCATTGTTGGTTGTTGAACTGAAAATAACTTTATTTCTCAAGATACAACTATTTCTGCATTTTGTAAATTTAAATGTTGATTACCAACACTAATTTTATCAAGCTAGCCTTTAGAGATTTGACCACTGAATTGAGAAAGTTGTTACATAAAAAGCAAAGCAATTAGTGTAGATAAAGAAGCAGTCTTTTTACATGATGATCAGTAGGATTGAACACATATCTATACTCAATTATAACAAAGCATAATTTAATACTTTAACACTAAGTGAAGATATATATCGTACAAGATCTTTCGAAAATGCAGAGCATTTCATCATCAGGTACATCTTACATCAAGGAGAAAATTACTGGAACAAGAACAAAACACCGTAATTTAAAAACATAAACAAAGAATTAAACACTAATGGCATGCGATATTACAATTAGTTAGGCGTGATATGAACACGTGACTGCATTTAAGAGATGCACAGCATGTGCACGGGTGATTTTTGGCATGTGATTAAAGTCATAATGATGTATTGTAATTAGGTCATATTTTTGAGTACAGTTTTTGGTTAGATTTGAGGATGCCATTACTTCTCAACCAGTGGTAGCCATGTTGGATGGCTACAAATTGGAGGGTCGTCATTACAGCATTCGGGTTTGTGAGAGAGGATATGTAGACTTTCAGCATACAATAGAGATCTTCTTGTGTTAGAGGTTGCTAAGATCTTGCTTTGTGCCCAGTCTGGATAACGCTTGCTAGACGGGATAGTGAGGTGGAATTGGAATAGGTCATAATGTTGTATTTATGTTCAAGTATCCTCGTTTTTTAAAGTTTGTGAAGTTGATCTGATGTATATTAAGTCTTCATTTTTGTTGCTGCAGTGCTTAAGCGGAATACTGTACACACCATGTTTGTTCATCTTGCATACAGGGTCCCTGTCTTGTTTAACAGGTGAGAATAGGTTAGCAGTTTTGTCACCAAATTGCAAGTTTTGTTTTCTGGGTGCATTCTTGAGAACGTTTGTAAGTGCTGGGTGGAACAGCTCTCTAGTGAGGGTGATGGAGTTACGTTGTAAGCATCCTCGTGCATGTTTACCTACATCTTGTTTGCTATATCCATTGTCCTTAGCAGTTTTTTGTATTAGTCATAGTTCTTCGTTCCTCTCCTTTACCGTAGTGCTGTGCATGAATGTGCATTTGACAAGGAATCTTAAGGCAGTGTGCTTATGCTGTATAGGGTGTGTAGAGTTTTTAGGAATGATGATTGGAATAGCCATAGGTTTTCTGTACACTTTCAAAGTAATTTTGTTGTCTTTGTGACGTTTGATTAGGAAGACTAGGAATGGGTAGTTCACAATTTTCTTCATATTCAATGGTAAACTGTATTGTTGGGTATTGGAAGTCATAAAAGCTGTCTACGTACGATAAAAAATCATTATCCCTGCTGATACTATAGACTAATTTAAAAACTTTATTCACAAGTAAAAGCAAGTTAAAAGCGAGATCGTTTTGATATTACCTTACATTTCTTCGAACTATTGATTGTTTTTGATTTGCTATGTTGACCGATGTCAACGCCCACTGCGTTGCATCATGGGTCAAACCTGATCGTATATAAGTGGACCACTTGCTGTTCTTTATGGCCTTAAGCCTGAAGATGGGATCTAGGGATCCCGAAAGATCTCGCTTTTAACTTGCTTTTACTTGTGAATAAAGTTTTTTAAATTAGTCTATAGTATCAGCAGGGATAATGTTTTTTTTATCGTACGTAGACAGCTTTTATGACTTACATGTTCCTTTCGTGCGAAACACAGTTTTTATCGTTGGGTATTGGCTTGAATGTTCTTTTGCAAAATTGTTGATGAGTTCTTTTTGGTGAGGCCAAAAGATCAGTATATCGTCAACATATCTTAGATACAGCAATCGTTTGTATTGGCATGTGCTTAAGACCTGTTCTTCAATCTTTTGCATGATGATTTCTGCAAGGACACTTAATAGAGGGGAGACCATAGGTGCTCCTTCATTTTGGCGGTAGATGATACCATTAAATTTGAAATATGTGTGTTTCTTGATGAGGTTTAACTCCTTCATTACAGCTTCGGCTTCATTGGGTGTGATATTAGTCATGGTTTTAAGGCATGTCTCTATTATGGACTGAACCACGTCCAAAGGTACGTTTGGGAATAAGGCTACAACATCCAGGGAAGCCATGGTGAATGTGCACATTATTGGTTGGAGATTGTAGATTTTCTTGATAGCTTTTTCAGAGCTAGGAACAAAGTATATACGGAATTAAAGGTCATTGGTTTTAGGAACGAAGCTAATGCTTTTTGATGTTGTCTGGTAGGACAAGTATAGGCAGACAGGAGAGGTCATATTGTGTTTGTTCGGTCTTGTGAGTTTTGAGTTGTCCAAATAATTCAGGAACCCTTGGTCCGATTGTTGGGAATAATTTGCTGGAGATGTCTTTTCGTAATCTTCCATGATGTTTCAGTTTTGCCACAGCACTAGTGGTAGCGTAAATAGGATCTTTCTGAATGATGGTGTGGAGTATTTTACTTATCGTGTCTTGCATTTTGTTGCAGTAGTCAGTTTTGTTGATTATCACTATTTGCTGAGTTTTATCAGATCTGATTATGGATATTCCAGTATCCGATTTTAGTGCTTTAAGTTGTTCAATCTCTGATTTATATTATTGGTGGAGTTTTTGTTGGCTCTTTTTCTGTTTGGTTTGTGTATAATTGTAGCTAGTATTTGACTAACACATTCTTTTTCATTTAGAGGAAGGTTTTCTACAATGGTTTCAAGCTTTGGTATAAGCGTAAATTTGTTTATTTTAATAGTTGGATACACGAACTTTGGACCTCTGTTCAACGCCTTGATCTGGGTACTGTTTAGATGATAGTTGCTGATATTTATAAATGGAGGTTGGTTATTTATATCGTTGCTGGTTTTTCTTTCATTGGTCATATGAAATTGATTTGAGTTTTCATGTTGTCTGGTAGGACAAGTATAGGCAGACAGGAGAGGTCGTATTGGTTGTTTGGTCTTGTGAGTTTGGAGTTGTCCAAATAATTCAAGAAATAAGACGAAGTTTGTTGGTTTGTCTGGTTTGAGCATTTTTTTATTTTTTTTTTAAATCTTGCATAGAAAATCTGTAGACATCGGTCTATAATAATGGGATGCATATTCTTAGCCCATAGCATGTGCGCTGTGTATGTTTGTTGCTGTAGGAAATTGATTCCTCCTTGCTTGCCTCGGATTTCAGTGGTGAATCTTCTGTATTCGACATTCTTGATCACGATAGCGTCCTTTCGGGATACATAATGGCGTTTTAATTGGAGATACTTTGGAATGACTTGAAATTCTCAGCTGTTTATTAAAAATGACAAATGGGTTTCTTCCATTGTAAGTTTTTGTTTCCATATGAAGTAGATTTTGGTAAGTTTTTGTTTCCATTTGAAGTAGCATCTCTTAACATTCAAATGGAAATGAAACCTTACAATGGAAGAAACCCATTTGTCATTTTTAATCAACAGGCAAGAATTGGTCATTCCAAAGTATCTCCGATCAAAATGCCATTACGTATCTTGAAAGGACACTATCGTGATCAAGAATGCTGAATACAGAAGATTCACCACTGAAATACCAGGCAAGCGAGGAGGAATCAATTTCCTACAGCAACAAACATACACAGCGCACATGCTATGGGCTAAGAATATGCATCCCATTATTATAGACTGATGTGTACAGATTTTCAAAGCAAGATTTAAAAAAAATAAAAACAAATGCTCAAACCAACAAACTCTGTATTTTAGTTGCTAACTCTAATCAACTTCATACGACCAATAAAAGAAAAAACCAGCAATGATATAAATAACCAACCTCCATTTATAAATATCAGCAACTATTATCTAAACAGTACCCAGATCAAGGCGTTGAACAGAGGTCCAAAGTTCGCGTATCCAACTAATAAAATAAACAAATTTACGCTTATACCAAAGCTTAAAACCATTGTAGAAAGCCTTCCTCTAAATGAAAGAGAATGGGTTCGTCAAAAACTAGCTGTAATTATACACAAACCAAACAGAAAAAAGCCAACAAGAAATTCCACCAATATAAATCAGAGATCAAACAACTTAAAGCACTAAAATCTGATACTGGAATATC
Organism: Macrothele yani; assembly: GCA_039090855.1. Lineage (NCBI taxonomy): Eukaryota > Metazoa > Arthropoda > Arachnida > Araneae > Macrothelidae > Macrothele > Macrothele yani. Next base: position 76,653,370 of record CM077023.1, on the reverse strand, counting down.
CATAATCAGATCTGATAAAACTCAGCAAATAGTGATAATCAACAAAACTGACTACTGCAACAAAATGCGAGACGCGATTAGTAAAATGCTCCACACCATCATTCAGAAAGATCCTATTTCCGCTACCACTAGTGCTGTGGCAAAACTGAAAAATCATGGCGGTTTACCAAAAGACATCTCTAGCAAATTATTCCCAACAATTGGAGCGAGGGTTCCTGAATTATTTGGACAACTCAAAACTCACAAGACCGAACAAACACAATACGGCCTCTCCTGTTTGCCTATACTTGTCCTACCAGACAACTTGAAAAAGCACTAGCTTTGTTCCTAAAACCAATGACCTTTAATTCCATATACTCTGTTATTAGCTCTGAAAAAGCTATCAAGGAAATCTACAATCCCCAACCAATAATGTGCATATTCACTATGGCTTCCCTGGATGGTGTTGCCTTATTCCCAAATGTACCTTTGAACATGGTACACTCCACAATAGAGACAAACCTTAAAACCATGACTAATATCACACCCCATGAAGCTGAAGCTGTAATGAAAGCATTATACCTCATCAAGAAACACACATATTTCAAATTTAATGGTATCATCTACCGCCAAAATGAAGGAGCACCTATGGGCTCCCCTCTATCAAGTGTCCTTGCAGAAATCATCATGCAAAAGATTGAAGAACAGGTCTTAAGCACATGCAAATACAAACCATTGCTGTATCTAAGATATGTTGACAATATACTGATCTTTTGGCCTCACCAAAAAAAAATTCATCAACAATTTTGCAAAAGAACTTTCAAGCCAATACCCAACAATACAGTTTACCATTGAACATGAAGAAAATTGTGAACTACCATTCCTAGACTTCATAATCAAACGTCACAAAGACAACAAAATTACTTTGAAGGTGTACAGAAAACCCATGGCTATTCCAATCATCATTCCTAAAAACTCTACGCACCATATACAGCATAAGCATGCTGCCTTAAGATTCCTCATCAAACGCGCATTAATGCGCAGCACTACTGTAAAGGAGTGAAACCAAGAACTACGACTAATACAAAAAACTTCTAAGGACAATAGACATAGCAAACAAGATGTAGATAAACATGTATGAAGATGCTTGCAACGTAACTCCATCACCCTCACCAGAGAACAGAATGACATCAAATATTTTGGTTCTATGCCATTCCACCCAGCGCTTACAAACGCTTTCAAGAATGCACTCAGAAAACAAAACTTGCAATTTGGTAACAAACTACTAACCTATTCTTACCTGTTAAACAAGATGAACAAGCATAGTGTGTGTACAGTATTCCGCTTAAACACTGCAGCAACAAAAATGAAGACTTAATATACATCGGATCAACTTCACAAACTTTAAAAACAAGGATACTTGAACATAAATACAACATTATGACCCATTCCAATTCCACCTCACTATCCCGTCTAGTCAATAATGGCACGCATTATCCAGACTGGACACAAAGCAAGATCTTAGCAACCTCTAACACAAGAAGATCTCTATTGTATGCTGAAAGTCTACATATCCTCTCTCACAAACCCGAATGCTGAAATGACGACTTGTCTATTTTGACAATGGAAGACACATCTGCAGTTCCCCACTGGAACGAAGCAAAACGAATTGCTTCGTTTGACAATCGTTTTGCCCTCCGTTACCGTGAAAGCATAGAAATTATTTTCAACACAATGACTTGCAACTCCGAATCTCCTCTCTACATTCCGTTGATCTGGAGATCAATTCTAAGTTTTGGCAACAAAAATAGGAAAAATTCAAATGTAGAATCTGGCAACAATCTTAGTCCTCCATTGGCGTGATGAAGACCTAAGATAAGGTCGAAAGCTTCCAACTTACGAACTTTTTGTAAAAGTTTTAGTTAACGTAACTAGCGTGATCAAGTTACCTTTCTTTGTTAATATTGTTACGTGTTTTGCCCATAATCGTCATGTTTCAAAGCTACGCAACTTCCGGGCATTTTATTTTGGACTGGACGAAAGATTGGATTTCCTTCCGGAAACTTCGGACTCAAGTCACTAATTCTCTTTGCAGCCTTCGTTTTCTTGTTTCCTGCAAGACTTCTGGCATTCTTCCCCAAGCTTTTCAGATCTGCAAACCCATCTTCAAAGGACGGTGCCGTGCGTTACTACAGCAAACCAGCCATAACCTCCTATCTGCCGCTATCCGTGACCTGCGTTCCTCCATTGCTAAAACTGAACTTTCCTGCTACATTAGCTACCAATCACTGGCTGCTACCACTCATCCTGCTTTGCTTGATATTTTCATGGTTCGCATCAACCAAACCCTCTCAACAATTGAAGTAAATGAATATGCTCGCCATACAAAGAAATTCAATTTTCTACTCTCCAAGCAAAAAAGTCAAGCAACATCTCCGTCATCAGCCTCTACCGACAAGCCAAAGTATGTAAATCTTTCTTCTGTCACTATTCCTCCTAGCTTGGATAAATTCTTATCATTAGGCCCAAAATTTTCACCTGCTCTTCCTATCAATCTTCCACAAACTGTTTCTGTTATAGAATCAGCCATCCACAGAACTGAGACTGTTCAGCAGCCTATCCTTCGTGCCAATGCTGCTGTTATCTTATCCAAGCAAAATTCTGTGCCAATCAAGTACTCTTCTTCTTGTTTAAAAGAATTCAGGTCATTTATTCAAGAAAATGACCTAGCCGTATGCAAAGCAGATAAAGTTGGTTGCCCAGTCATCATTGGTAAAGAAACTCTAAACCAAAAAGTGCTTTCTTTTCTTACATCTGCTAACTGCATCCCTTTACAGTCAGACACCACCAACTCACTCAAAAACTCAGTTGACAGATTAGCTAAGAAAGAAACTCTTCAATCCTTCCTTGGTGATATATCACCCCTCCTTACTTTAGAACTCCCAGGCTCTTCCTGCAAGTGAAACTGCATAAAGCTGGTAACCCCATCAGACCTTTAGTGGAATATTCTTTTTCTCCAGCAGTAAACCTTGAAAAGAGATTGGTCCTCAAATGCAAATCCCTGGCAGCCAACCATCCTCATACAGTTGTCTCTACTTCAAACTTCATCCACAACCTTCCTAATTCCTTTCCTCCTTGTGATAATCTGTATACTCTTGATGTAGAATCTTTGTTTCCCTCTGTACCATATTTTGATTCCTACATGCTCCTCATGAAGAAATTGATTCTTCATTTTAAACCCCCCGGTCCTCTTATCAAAGATCTTTATGATTGTTTCCACACTATTCATCAACATAGTTGTTTTGTTTCCAACAAAATTGTGTATAGGCAACAATCTGGTCTCCCCATGGGCTCACCTCTTTCCCCTCTGCTTGCTGAAATCTACATGCAACATATTGAAGTTTCCATAATTCCTCTACACCCTTTTCAACCTTCCCTATGGTTAAGATATGTAGACGACATTTTCATTAGCTGGCCACATTCCGAGTCTGAGCTACAGATACTGATCAACTCCATTACAGAAAAATTTCCTTCCATTAAGCTCACTATATCTAAGGAAGTAAATCACAAAATTGATTTCCTGGATGTATCTATCTGCAGAAACGCTGATCTCTCCATTACTCGTTCCGTCTATCGAAAACCTTCTGCAGCCACTAACATCATTCCCTACAAATCTTGCACCCTGCATCTCTACAAGCTTGCAGCATTGAAGTCCTACATCCACAGGGCTCATATCATTTGCAACAGCCAACTCTCTCTTCAAGAAGAACTCTCCAAAATTTCTACAATAGCCCTCTCTCATGGTTTCCCTGCTGTTACAGTCAACTCCCTCATAAAGAAATATGAAAACCATTCGAAAATCGAATGCCTCCTTCCTCACAAGAAAGAAGACCTGAAATTCTGTGGTTCTGTTCCTTACCATCCTTCCTATGCTTATAAGTTACAGATTCTTTTTAGAAGTTTTGGTTACCATCTTGCCATTAAATCTACCCCAAACATCTTGAAACTTCTACAAAGGGATAGGGACAAAGTTGAAAGCCTGAACCTCCCAGGAGTTTACTGCATTCCTATCTCTTCTTCTACTGGGGATAACTTATACATTGGAAGCACATACAGGAGCATTAGCCATAGAATTTTAGAACATAGAAAAGATGTTTCGAAAGGCAATCCCCACACTGTCTTGTCTATTTTGACAATGGAAGACACATCTGCAGTTCCCCACTGGAACGAAGCAAAACGAATTGCTTCGTTTGACAATCGTTTTGCCCTCCGTTACCGTGAAAGCATAGAAATTATTTTCAACACAATGACTTGCAACTCCGAATCTCCTCTCTACATTCCGTTGATCTGGAGATCAATTCTAAGTTTTGGCAACAAAAATAGGAAAAATTCAAATGTAGAATCTGGCAACAATCTTAGTCCTCCATTGGCGTGATGAAGACCTAAGATAAGGTCGAAAGCTTCCAACTTACGAACTTTTTGTAAAAAATTTAGTTAACGTAACTAGCGTGATCAAGTTACCTTTCTTTGTTAATATTGTTACGTGTTTTGCCCATAATCGTCACGACCATCCAATTTGTATCCATCCAACATGGCTACCACTGGTTGAGAAGTAATGGCGTCCTCAAATCTAACCAAAAACTGTACTCAAAAATATGACCTAATTACAATACAATCATTATGACTTTAATCACATGCCAAAAAATGCACACGCGCATGCTATGCATCTCTTAAACACCGCATGCACGTGTTCATATCACGCCTAACTATTTCTAATATCATGTGCCATTAGTGTTTAATTCTTTGTTTATGTTTTTAAATTACAGTGTTTTGTTCCTGTTCCAATAATTTTCTCCTTGATGTAAGATGTACCTGATGATGAAATGCTCTGCATTTTCGAAAGATCTTGAACGATATATATCTGCACCAGTGGCGGCCCATGACCAAAATTTCTGGGGAGGCAAACTACTTTTCAGCTGGGATTCAAATAAATTTATTCAATTTAATGCAATTTTTTTCACATTATAATTTTTTAAATTTACTTTCTCATGTGCGAAGTATAAAATAAGTAACGTGACCCGTGAAAAGATTTATAAAGATTTCACCAGAGACGCACATTTTACGTGACTTTGAGACTAACACAACACCTGTTTATGTAAGATTCCAGCCCTTTGCCTAAATATATTTTTTCTCAGTTTGAATTGCCCTCTTGGACTATTTGGGAACTGTTAAGCCTGTTTGAATATGAAATATTTGCTTCGAAATAGTTTTTTTATTAAAGAGATCAAGAGAAGATAAAAAGCAACCGGCATTTTAACTGAGTTGTAACGTTGTCTATTACCTCATAATACAGTCTTCTTTATTGCACGGTGGGTGGAATATCATTGCTTCCTTTAAATCTTTTATTTGGAGAACCGACCTCACTGCACACATTATGATAAATCATCAAACTGTCTCTGATCTCGAAAGTACAACAATTGTTCACATAAGCCAGTAATTCGTTTGTTACAGAATGTAACATTGGAACTATTTGATTGCAGTACAGAGAAAGTAACCTCAGTTAAATCAAATATTTTTTTATATGAAAAGAAAAGAAAAACGAAATTTAAATATTGAAGTCACCGTTTTAGTCCTGTTGCTTCATAAATTGTCTGATCATCATAGTTGGAATCATCCTCAATTTTTTCAAATACTTCAATTAGCAGCAAACTGTTGTCAGCTATGGTAGACACTGAACAAGATTTGAAGTTCCGCCTGGTCTGTGATACACGAGGTGGTCTGGGTCCACCAACAGATTCTAGTAAATGAACACGCTTTGTTGATTTGGAAAAGAATGCACAAATTGCATTTAAATTTGCAAAAAAAAAAAAAAAAAAAAATACATGATTCCTTCAACACTGATGCTGCTCTGCTCAAAACTAAGTTCAGCCTGTGTGCGTAGCAATGAACGAATAATGCTTGAGGGGCATCACACTTCACTTTTGCTTGCAATCCATTCAGCTCTGATGCTATCACTGCTGTGCCATCATATGTCTGTGCAACTAGTTTTTCCTTTGTAGCCAAATCTTTCCAGCTCATGATCCAGTAATTCTTTAAGCGAAGTAGCACACCGATCAGAAGTTACGTCAAAAAATCCCAAGAATCTTTCTACTAGTACTCCATCTTTCACGAATCAAACTATAATTGATACTTGTGCATGGGAGCTAATGTCTGTCGCTTCATCAATCTACCAAGAAAAAAACTGGGCATTTTAAGATGTTTCGAGCCCCTAGATGATTATTGGGGTTCATTGTCAATATTGATCTGATTGTCTTGTAAGTGCTTTCTAAAATGGGGTAGTTTACTGGTACTGGATTGTGAAAGTAACCTAAATGAATTACTCATAAAAGAAAGCATATACATAATGAAAACGGAGGCTATAAACCAACAATAAAAAAAAACATAAGCCACATTTTTAAGATAGGGTCCAATTCATAATACAGTCGAACTTCCATATAACAAAGTCGCAAGATCAGCCAAAAATATTCGCTAAATAGAAAATTCGCTATATAGAAACTGCACTTATCTTTAATTTTGATACTCAGAAAGAAAGCTGAAATTCCATCATATGTTAATTAAAAAGAAAAAAAAATCAATTTTCACTTATGTGCTTGCCAGGTCAGCATAGATATAAAACAAAAAGATTTTAGTTTATTTAGGCCAAGAAGTAGTCGGTAATTTTCTGCTGAATATTATTTAGGTTAAACAAAACATCACATTCATAAAAAGTATCAGTCCTTTGCAATGAGCGCAACATGTGTCTGGTACATTAGCTTGAAACTGGAACCCATGTCGAATGGTTTCAAATGCCTTCATCTTTTGAAGGATGTACAGGACACTCACTTTCATTTTCCTCATCCTCTTCATCTTCTATGATTCCATGACTTTATCGCATGCTTTTGAGAATATCTTCCTCACTTGTTTGGTCAGCTATAGGTATTTCTTCATCAACTGAAAGGAAATCATCAAGAACATGTTCATCTCCAATATTTCCATGCTGTCTTAGTTGCTGCCAGCGTTTCTTTAATTCCTCCAACAGCAAATCATCTTCTTCCGGATCAGCATCCTGATCTGATACAAAAGCAGCGTTACGAAATCCAGCTTTGGAAATGCAGTTACGGATGGTAGTCTCTGTTATGTCATGCTGCCATGCTTTAGCCACTTCAGTAATGCATAATCACAGATCCACAACTTTATCAGCTGGTTGATTATTTTCACAATGATTTTATTCAATATTCTTTTCTGGTAATGAAATTTTAGGTTTTTGATGACACCCTGATCCATTGGCTGTAATTTTGAGGTCATATTTGGCAGAAAGATGAGAAGTTTTATATTCTTCAGCTTTGAAATTATTGCCTGTGGGTGGGCAGGACAGTTGCTGATAACCAGAGCTACTTTACAATGTTGCTTAGCCATGTGCTTGTCAAATTTTAGAACCCATTCTTGAAAAATTTGTCCAGTTATCCATGATTTTTTATTGTGATCATACTGAACTTCTAAAAATTGCATTCCTTTGAAATATCTTGGATTTTTGCTTTTGCCTATTGCTAATAGCTCCGGTTTTTCTTCTCCCGTCGTGTTTGCTACAATCATCACTGTTATTCTTTCTTTACTATGCTTTCCCCCAAAACATTTATCCTTTTTTAATGTTAAGGTTTTGCTCGGAAAGCATTTAAAAAATAAAGCAGTTTCAGCTGCATTAAAAATGTCCTTAGGATCATAGTCCTCCAGTAGCTGTTTGAGAACTGTTTCTTTCCACTGCGCACAATCTTCGTCACCAATGGTTTCCCCGATATAACCTTTTAGACGATTCAATGCCTGTTCTTGAATTTATCAAGCCATCTGGTACTTGCCTGAAATTCTGTATACCTGAGGGATTTCGCATACTCAAGTGCTTTTTCTTGAATTAATGGTCCGGAGATGGGCATGCTCTTTCCACGAACCATTTGAACCCATTTATACACAGCTTCATCAACTTTATCATACACACACACTTTTGTCCATTTTCTGCTGGAGCTAGCAGTATCTTCACTTTGTTTCAAAATTACCTCGCGATTTTTCAGAATTGTCGGCAAACTGTTCGCCGGGATACTAAATTTTGAAGCAACATGTTTTTTTAAAAAACCTTTGCTTTTGTCAACTTCTTCTAACACTCTTACTTTCTCACTGATACTCAAACATTTTCTCTTAGACATTTCTTCCCGAACTGATCGACTACAACACAGAATCAATTTTGCCTTTTAGTGCATCAGTTTGACATGGTCGAGTGGTGCACTGGTGATGAGCCTGAGGTTATTCTTGGAAGTTCGATAGAAAATTAATCCAGTAAATCAGAGGGTTAAGCTGCTGACATTTTGGCTACAACCTCCTCCAATAAGTGAACTAAGGGAGTGTTCACTGTGAGGTCACCTTGCTTCCATGGAATCAGAAGACTTTTAAGAAGGGGTGCTGATCCAGTATGGTAGAACTGGTTATTTCTCCTACTGGGACAACTCTCCTTGCTGCCCTTTCCTCTGCTAAGGATTTTTTTTTAATCCTCCTTCAACAGGTGTCTCATCATGTCTCACTGTTTGATGATGCTACTGTATATGTGGGGGATGAGATGGTGGTGGTGGCTGTAAACCCTTTTTTGCTCTCAGACACGTAACACCTGGCATGAATTCTACTGGGAATAAACGGTGAAAGTTCGTGGAGAGGAGAAACCAAGGAGGGAGGCAGTTGTTTGTAAATCCCAGAATAAATCACTTCAGATTAAAAAAAAAAAAAAAAAAAAAGCTTCACTAAATAGAAATTGGCTTTGTTAAATGGAAGTCATTTTGCATGCAAAATTCCACGAAAATTCAAAGTTCCCAATAAAAAATTGTTAAATAGAGAAATTCGCTATCTAGGAGTTCGTTATATGGAAGTTTGACTGTAATTATAAAATTTCAAGAACTGTATACCACATTTATATGTTTGGATCATGAAAATGGCAATAGCCAGTTTCAGAGGAATCTGGCTACAACAAATGAACCCAATTCAGATCAATGTTGTTGAGAATCCCAATAGTCATCCAGGGGCTCAAAATGTGAACCCAATTCAGATCAATGTTGACAGAGAATCCCAATAGTCATCCAGGGGCTCAAAATGTTTGTATTAATATATGCAAACACAAACAGCCTTTAATTTTTGGAGTATTTGGTTTATTATCAAGAATTTTTTATTGTTTAATCTGGGTAAGCCAACTTTATTTTATTTAGTTGCACACACTTCAGACAGAAATTTTCTTTCAGTACAAAACCAGTTTTTACGTATAATTAAAGTCTCTTTCACTGGGCATAGTTCTTAGGTGCTACTTCCTTTGTTTCTTGATCAAGTCTTCCAGCTCAGAGGTAACTTTTATATTGTCTGTTTACTTGCTTGCATTCTTCTGACTTGCAAACAGTATATGCCATCAGGCTTCATCTATCTCAGCTTTCAGTTCAAACTTAATCCACTCAATAAGGAAATCTGAAACTAGACTTTCATCTTGATGATGTAGGACATATTCTTTTGTTCTGCACTAATCATATGACAAACAATTCACACCTTTCTACATTTATCTATTCCAATATCAGCTTCAAAAACTGTGAACTTCCAATTTCATTTAAGAAAAAAGAAACCACTTGCTATGTATTGAGACACCTGCTTGATCATCAATATGTAGATCTGGCAGGTTTTATTTTATTTTGTGAACATGATGATTGTGAACCATTTCTCCTTTTCAAACACGTTTTAGCAATGAGAGAAGGAAAATGTCATAACATCATTCTGGCTGAGGTATGGTTATTGTTGCATGCTGAATAAACAAAAATTCTCATTTTATATGCTTCATGATTATGTTTTTTGGGAGTTTCTATTTTCAAATTATTTGTTTTGTTGTGTAAATTGTAATGAATGGCCCTTTGCTTAAGGTAATGGATTTACCTGCTATCAGTATGCATTCTACAGTTTGAGTGAAAAGTCCCATACACCTGTTAGAAGTAAGTTATAGTCAGGGCTTGAAAAATGCAGTCGTCTGTGACGAGTGAAAAGTTTTAGTTGACGAGTAAAAAATTCAGTAGAGCAATTTAAGTTCAATTGGCAATTATTTTTGTTATTATGCCTATTGTTGGATACGTAAAACTATCTCTTTCTTAGTAAAGCTTATTTTTACAGAAGTGATGCGGTATTGTGCGCCAACATAGCAAATCGGTTTCCCCACAAAAGAAATTGGACAGCAAATGCCGTGAGTCGAAACATCAGGGCACGGTGCACTTGACAAGGAACACAAGGCAAGAAGCCACAAGCCCGGTAGAATTATTTTCCCAAACGCTATGTGGAAAGATAAGCACTGTAAGAGTCACATGAGCCTCACAAGCTGCCACTTAGCCAACTGCTGTCGTAGGTCGAAGGGCAAAACATGGAATCCGTGTTTTCGTGGAGCTGTTAGGAAAGTTCTAAAATATTGAAGGATTCTTGCATCATCTACTCTAGAGGGAGAAAACTGAGTTATTATGCAATGGGTAATCGTTTAAATTAGGTTGGCCATAAAATATTATTCAAGAGTGTGTATAAATTTTTAGCAAAATCAAACTTTGAAACACGAAGCAAAATTCACAGTCCTGCAAAGCTGTTGATTTTGAGCTGGCGAGTGAGATATTTGCCTAACTGGCGAACCAGCATGAAAATGTTCAAGCCCTGGTTATAGTGAAAGTAAAAAGTATCTTCTCACCTACAGAAAGTGGAGTAAACTTGTATGTACACTATGAATGTTAAATAACTGGTGATAAAGATAAGATTCTGGCAAAGCCATTTTGAAAGTTTTGTAGGGTGGCATGACAGCATTTGTGTTGACAAAAGCAATGTGATGAAGCTGCACCTGAGCTCTGGCTTCACATGTTAACATATGTAGTTCTGTTAAAGATGATACAATCCCTCCTTTGTTTGTGCAAAATCACAAAGCTTGAGCATACCTTATTGTACTGCTTCCTTCATTCTGTGGAGACATCTATCAGAATCTTTTTTTTTTTTCTATGTTTAAAATTTGATGGAGAAATATAGTGTTATGCTACTTAGTGCACAAAATCTGGCAAGCAATTTTTTTACTTACCGGTACATTTTTCTGGTAAGAGAAATGCCAACCAAAAGTGGGTGGATTCAGTGGCCAAATAGCAAGACTAATGCAGACAGTTAGAACTGAGTTTGGATACTACTTTTGTAGAAGAAAAAGTTAAGGAGAATATTTTGAGGTGGTTTCAACAGATATTAAAAGTGAAAATTTTTGTAGACAGACATTATATTGTTAGATAATGTCTAAGAGGTAAGATGTAGAACAATGTGTGTAGAGAAGGTATAGAACCAGCAATCAGTAATTACAGTAATTAAGGGAGTAATGCATTAGAAAACCTTGTAGTAGACCCCAAGAAAGTTGAAATTTGTCACAAACGAACACTGAATAAAAAACATGAAAAAAATTGGCCATTTTGCATGACCTATCAAATGATATTTTTTCTCTAACTGAAGCAATTGCTTCAGAACATCATATCAAGAATTCATCTCAGAGCTTCTAGCAGAAAATCTGTGGAGTATGTTAAGAATGCAAGTGCTTCAAATTTGTGATGAAATTAAATTTATCATTGAATTATGATTTTTCAATTTAAATTATTATTTTGTGGTGTATTATTAGCCATAAAAATGATTTTTTTAAATTTCAAAAAACAAGAAAATCTCGAGTGCACAAACAGACCCAGTGAATGAGCATGCAGACAAATACACTGCATTATCTCTGTTTTCATTAAAACAGACACATAAACCTAAATTATCAATTCTATTAAATATATACAACAAGATTGTTGCTCTATAAGTTACTGTTTCACACATTATAAAGTTGTTTTGGCCACACGGGCATAGTAAATCTTGCATATGAAAATGGTATATGTTATTGGCGCATCATATAAATTCAGCATGGGATATTGCAATTCTTACCTTTTTTCAATGCACAGATTCCCAGTCTTATGACCAGCTCATTATGCTATGCCTGGAATAACCATTATTCTCAAAGAAATGCTCATCTCTGTCAAACCATGTTGGAAATCAAAATCGGGTTGCTTTTCATGTCCAACAATGTCTGGCAGATAGATGAGGTTGTTGAGGTGTGTATACAAAATCAAATTGATGAGGTAAATGTTGTCACTGTTATCACCAAGATTTAAAAACAGCTTGAATGAAGACCAATATATGCGATTGAATATTTAAAGAAACCTGGATGTTGTCTTAAAAGAATTGTCAATGACTCTCTAAATAGTCCAAAACTACAATGAAAGGAAATGAAAAAGACCTTCATTCACCTAAAAATGAATTTCTGAAAAATTAAAATACCTTGAAAAGAAGTGTAAATAAAAAACACTCACATAAATTATCACTCCTGCGTAGCTATACCCATACTAGTTTCAACTACCAAATCGTAGTCATCTTCAGTGGGTTCCGTTGCTTTCACTGACCTTGACATCTGATGTTGAACTGATTGTATGAGATGTCCACCCCAATCACAGTCTCGCTATGCCACGTCAACTTTCCCTTGCATTTCGGTGCACAACTTTCATTGCACATCTGTACCAACGTTTTGCTGTCTTTCATCATCGCAAGGTTCATGTGTGTAGTCGGCAACCTCCAACTGTGTACATCCGCCTATTGTATTTTCGTGTGTTTCTGCGGTAATTTCCCTTATTGTGTAGTTCTGTAGATTCAGGATGTTTTCCACTCTATTATTATTATTTTTTTTTTGGTTTTCTCTGTGCAACTTTAGTTTTTCTTCTTTTTCTTTGCTCTTGTTGTATTAAATATTGCCATGCATATGGTAGTTCGATTGGATTATTGGTGTTACTATTGAAATCTCTCATTTTTTCGATTACGACTGCTTCAGATGTTAAAATTTGAGCATGCGTTTTGTGCAATGTTATTAGCTTAGCATTGATCCTGTTGGGGCTGGATTTGTTGTTAATACAATGTTTGATTGGGGATGTTTTTTTCTTTTTTCTGTTCCAATTATTATTAATGTGTTCATTTAGTCTAGTCCAGAATCTTCTTTTGGTGCTGCCTACGTATAGTACTTTCTGTTCTTTATTCCTTTTACCTAAATCGTTTTATTTACTGCAAGTAGGAATGCTGTACACTCTGGTTTTATTCAGGATTGATGTATTGTCATTTTTAGTACTTAGGATTGTACCATTATCTATTATTTTCTCTGCTAGTTGCATGTGATATTTGTTACACTCATTTTTTACTTTTTTACGGGGGGGGGGGGGGGGTTACAGGAATGTCAGACATAATTCTTTTTGGTCTTATATTTGTATTCTTCATTGATTCTGTGGTATTTCTATGAATAATCATGATCAAGTTATTGCTATATCCATATGTTTTTGCGCTTCTTTTAATCCAATTTATTTCTTCTCTTTCTGCTCTTTTGTTGAAAGAATGTGTGATGGCTCTTCTTATATAATACTGAAAGGCTGCAATCTTGTATTTCCATGGGTGGCTTGAATTTCTAGGTATAACTGCTGGGTACGTATGTGGGTTTCCGATAAACAGAATATTCGATTTTACTTTTGCTCTTCAATAAAGAAACGTCCAAGAAACGTAGTTGTCTGTTTTTTTATTTCTCATTTGTTACCTGTATTGAATGAGGAAAAGTGTTGAATTTATTTATAAAATCATTCAGTTTCTTTTCAGTTCTGCCAGAAGATAGTTAGAACAATAAATAATTTAGAAAAGAAAATAGAACAACCACAAATTAAATATGAAAGACAAGAATTACTAAAACTGGGAGGACAACCAGGAGATAAAATGCCTACAAGCAGGTAAATCTAAGCAAACAGTGATTATTACCGCAAAAGAATATAATAAAAAAAATGAAGAGAGAAATAGAAGATTTGCGGGCAGAACCAGTTGAGAAGGATCCTACTGATACTACCGTAAAACAATTGGCCTTGTTAAAGAACCACAGCAATTTACCAGCTGATATCAGGCATAAAAGCACATCCTCCTGTGGGAGCGACAGTCCCATATGTTTTTGGCAAAATAAAGACACATAAAGAAGAATGTCCCATTAGACTGACAGTGAACATTCATAGAAATATCACAGAATCGATGAAGTATACAAATATAAGACCGAAAAAACAAAAAGAATTCTGCGGAACATTCCCATGTATTTCCCTTGTGAGTAAAACCCTAAAAGAAGAGTGCAACAAATATAACATGCAGCTAGCTGAGAAAATAATAGATAATTGTACAATCCTAAGTACTAATAATGACAATACATCAATCCTGAATAAAGCTGGAGTGTACAGCATTCCTACTTGCAGTAATGAAAATGATCCAGGTAAAAGGAATAAAGAATAGAAAGTAATATGCGTAGGCAGCACCAAAAGAAGATTCTGGACTAGATTAAATGAACACATTAGTAATTGAAACAGAAAGAAAGAAAAAACATCCCTAATCAAACATTGTATTAACAACAAATCCAGCCCCAACAGAATCAATCCTAAGCTAATAACATTGCTCAAAACGCATGCTCAAATTTTAACATCTGAAGCCGTCGTAATCGAAAAAATGAGAGATTTCAATTGTAACACCAATAATTATTGGATTATAATCCAATCGAACTGCCATATGCATGGTGATATTTAATACAAGAGCAAAGAAAAAGAAGAAAAACTAAACTTGGACAGAGAAAACCAAAAAACAATAGAGCAGAAAAAATCCCAAATCTACAGAACTACACAATAAGAAAAGTTACTGCAAAAACACACGAAAATACAATAGGCGGATGTACACAGTTGGAGGTTGCGGACTACACACATGAACTTTGCGATGACGACAAACAGCAAAATGTAGGTACAGATGCGCAATAGAAGTTGCTGAAATGCAAAGGAAAGCTGACGTGGCATAGCGAGACAGTGAATGGGGTGGACATCTTATACAATCAGTTCGTCGGACGTCGAGGTCGGTGATAGCAACGGAACCCACTGAAGATGACTACGATTTGGTAGTTGAAACTAGTATGAGTATAGCTATGCGGGAGTGATCATTTACGCGAGTGTCTTTTATTTACACTTCTTTTCAAGGTATTTTAATTTTTCAGAAATTCATTTTTAGGTGAATGAAGGTCTTTTTCATTTCCTTTCATTATAGTTTTGGACTATTTAGAGAGTCATTGACAATTCTTTTAAGACAACATCCAGGTTTCTTTAAATATTCAATCGCATATATTGGTCTTCATTCAAGCTGTTTTTAAATCTTGGTGATAACAGTGACAACATTTACCTCATCAATTTGTTTTTGTATGCACACCTCAATGACCTCATCTATCTGCCAGACATTTTTGGACATGAGAAGCAACCCGATTTTGATTTCCAACATGGTTTGACAGAGGTGAGCATTTCTTTGAGAATAATGGTTATTCCAGGCACAGCATGATGAGCTGGTCATAAGACTGGGACCTGTGTGTTGAAAAAAAGTAAGAATTGTTATATCCCATGCTGAATTTATATGACTATGCTAATAATATGTATTGTTTTAATGTGCAAGATTTACTACTCCTGTGTGGCTGAAACAACTTTATAACATGTGAAACAGTAACTTATAGAACAACAATCATGTTGTATATATTTAATAGAATTCTTTGGCCATGTAAAGGACAGTTAAAAATTTAGAATTTAAACCAATGGAAAACTAAATTATCAGGGTTGTTTTTTTCTCTCATTTTATAAGGAATTAAATATGAGAAAAGAAATCAGTGAGGAAATGATGACTGGCATCCAAATTGGTGTGTAGGGTGGCAAATTTTTTTTTTTAATTCGTCCTTGTATATAGGTATTAGTTGATGATCGTGATTTAATTTTTTACATTATCTTTTGTTTTAAATTTTGAGCGTATGGGCATTAAAGTTGTGTTATTTTATAATGCCTATAACCAGTTTATTTTGATGGAGAAACATAATTTCTGATAGTGGAACAATTACAGCATTATGTGAATGTGATTAACTTGAAATCATGTCATATAAAAGAAATTTTAGCAGAAGGAAATTCACATCTTTATTTCACAATGGATCACTTGGTATAAGTTCATTTTATCAAAAGAAAGAAAGAAAGATATTATTTCCAACAATGCAGAGAATATATCATTATTTATATGTGATTCACTTCTAATCATTTCATTTTGATTTATAAAATAATACATATTTTCTTATGGAAAAAAATTGAGGTACCTTATTATGTTATTACAGCATTATTTGAATGCAGGTTCTGTGAAATCATTGCATTTTAAGATGGGGTGGAACAGTTTTCTACTGCAGAAAGAAAATGATAAGGCGTTTTTCTTTACTTACTTTTTATAATGCCAATTAACTATTTCAGTCTTGCTGCATTATTTGAATGCAAATAATTTAGAATCATGCCATTTTAAATGAAAATTCTAAAACATATTTCCACAACTAAGAATTACCCTAAAGTGTCATGTGCTGAATGGACCATTTCTCATTTCAAAATATTTAGGTATGAAATGATGCATTGCTGACAGTAGTGAATTGCTATTTTTGTAGATCAACATAATTAAAAAGGCATAAAAGGGCTATGCATGCTTTGTTTTGCACCAGGAAATCACATTTTTCAATTGGAGTAAAGGAATTCCCAAGGGATTCATACTCAAAATATGCTACTTTGTATTGCTTCCATAAATTATAATTATAATTGCTATTTAGAAACTAGAAGACTCAGCTGATGAATTAGCAGAAAGAAAAAGCACTCTAATTTTGTTTAACTAAGTCAAAAAAATTTTAAAAAAATTGTTTAGAGTTCAAGAACAAAGGGATAGCAAGCGTTAAAGAATTGGATGGAAATTTCAGAAACTGTATGCAAAATTAATATTTTGATAGTAGTTGTATTTTGATTGTGTGTACTCTTGAATCTTTCTCCACATTTTATTGTTTGTTATCTTCATTGTTGAAGGTGGAACATTTTATTTCAAAGTATCTTCTAGTAAGAGTTTATTTTCTTCAGAAAAGAATTTTTTTCATAGTTGTTTATATTCTTTTGCAGTGTCCACTTAATATATAAAAGATCAGAATGGACACTGATGTCATTGGTGATGATCAGCTGTGAAATATGATAAAATGTGTTTCAAGAAATGTCAGTGTGTCAGGCATTTAAATCATTAATAAGATGAAGCCTGTGCACAGCATATAATAAATCATGCTACCATGAAAGCCAAACATGTGATTCTTAAATGTAGTCCTGAAAATAAAAAAAGGAAAATAAAAAGATCCTTGAAAAGTCAGAGTTTTTGACCTGCAGTTTGGTTTTACTGCAATACTTATGAGTGTTACAATAAAGCAGTTGTGAAGGGAAGGTAGATTTTCAAAGATTTTTTAAACATTTTACAATGCAGCAGGGCTCTTGATCATAGCACAAAATCATTTGTTTGGAACTTTTGGGCAATATTTAAGATTAGGAATAGATCTATAGACAGCAGTTTGATTTTGATTTGCCAGTTGTCTAGAGAATTTTGTAAGAAAACAGATTAATTTCCATTACTGTGTGATTGTGTGTTTAAAAAAAAATAGGAGATACGTTTAGGTTACTTAATTATTTTGTACTTATTTTCCTCAGCCCATCCCCATTTGGTCTGAGATAAATGAAACACAAAATAATTCTAAATGAAATCACTATATATTTTGCTATGGGATCTATAGGTTATAAAATCCTAATGTGGTTTCTTGTTTCTTTACATTACCAGTTTGTTTGTTTAAATTTTACAGAAATATTTTTTTTATAGGCTTATGTGAACTTCTTCACAAGAGCTATTCAGGAAGAATACAAAACCAAGGGAATTATCATTCAGGTATAAATATTTGCTTTTGAAAATACTTTGTATCTCTCATATGATATTTGATTTTTTATTTTATGCATGCTGCTGCTAGTTATTTTTTGATGGTGTGTCTTTTACTGAAATGCTGTGGTCTTAAAAATGCACACAAAAAATAGTGGCTGTAACAGTAGTGTTCCGGAAGAAATGTTAATGTTATACTACTCGGTGAAATATCAGTAACAGGAAAAAAAATTACTTGCTTCTGTTTAGATTATAAAATCTGTGGTTTTGTAATTTGGTTAAGTGAATGCCCAAAATGCTGCCATGGAAAATATTATACCTTTGATCTTCCAAAAGAAAGAGTACTGTTACATTAAAGAGTACAGAATAATAAGGGCAGCCTTACTAAGAGTCATTCATCTCAAGAAATGATGCAGTGAGGTATTGTTTAAAATAGTGCTTAGATTTAAGGTTGCAAAATTTCTCTTGTTTTATAGGATAGATTAAGAATGACTTTTTGTAAAGGTTTGAATTACATAATTTTTCTCATATGAATTTTTGTAATAAAGTCATTTGAACTTAAATCACACATGTGAAATTTCTTCTAAACAACAATATCAACAGGCTTACCAAAATTATGTACAATGTTTTTTCTGTTGTCATAGCTTTCTTGCTTGATTGATAGGTCAGTAATGATAGTGTTTCTTTAACCACTGATTAGATTTTCTTTTCCTGCTTACTTCATGAAGGGGGTATACCTCTTTTTTTGTTCTGTATGTTTTGTGAATGAAGATATTAGGAATGCAAATAAATACTTTTCAACGAAACAACTTGCTTTGCTTTAGAAAAGTGCTCATGCTTATACAATAAATATGTTCCCTAAAAAAATGACAAAAAATTGTTGAAAAGGGTGTACATTGATGTTCCATGTTAATTCTTAATACAGATGAGACAGGATTTATTTTTGGAAAACAACAAATATTCCAAAACTCCTATCGGTGTGAAGCTGGGTTTGGATTTAAGAAACTAAGAACATAATAAACCTGTTGCCAGGTGCTGATGGCTTTTGAAAATTTAAGCCAGTGTGCTTATTTACCATGCAAAAGAGGCACAGGTTACATAAGGGCTATTCTGTTGGTCATCTTCATGTATTGTACAAGTCCAGATACAAACTTTGGATGCAAAAAGAAAATCCTTGCATTCAAGGCATTGCTGATTTTAGATAATGCCTGGCTTCCCTTTCTCAGTATTTGTAATAATAACCCCAGTTTCAAGGCTGTTTTCTTCTTACCAAATGAAGCAGTTCTGCTGCAGCTAGTGGATCAAGGTATTGTAAAGACTTGTCTATCAAAGTGAGTATGAAGGTCTAACACTCTTAAGAAATTTTGAAAAGCATTTAACATATTTTAAATGTTAATAAGATCAATGGAGAAGCTTAGGAGGAAGTCAAGTAGGAGCAGTATTTCAAAGTTATGGATGCATCTGTTCCCTGAATTCACCAAAGGTTTTAAAGCCAGTGCTGCTAAACAACACACTTGAGCTCAGGATTTCAATTGATGGGCCAGTGCCTGTACAGTTCCCATTATCAAGAACTGACCTGTCAGGATCTGCTCAGTTTGTTGGAGCAAATTGAGGAGGATGAAAAGGCCATGATTTGCCATCTATTCATGAATGTTAGACATTTGAATAAAATATTTAAGGTGCTAAAGAGAGGGTTACAAATGCATTTTTTGAGCAAAATTACCCCAAATTTTAAATGCAGTTTCAAGGTTAATGTTACAATTTGTAAGGAAGCATTGGGTTTGCCGTATGGATATATTTGGGGAAAAGAAGAGATCAGTCCATCCTTCCTTGGGCATTTTCTTTAAGAAGCTAAACTAATCTCCAACAAATTTTTCAAACTTTCCATCCATCTTAATCTTGCTATCTGGTAATGGTTGTTATGCAGGAATTATAATATGCTAGAGTAAAGATTGTTATATCTAATAATCTTTACTCTAGCACTCATAGAATTACTTCTACTCTACCTTAGTCACAATGGAATAAGATAAGGCAAGAGGAAGAAGAAAAAAATTACGTTTAAAAAATTGTTTCTGCACTTTTCCATACAGTTTGTATTTCTGCTTAAAAGATTTTACCAATATTTTTTCATAGCATAAGTCATTAATGGCTGTAGCATTATTTATTTCTGACCATTATTTGCTTTGTTTCAGACACTATAAGTTTTTATTGCTGTTGTTATTTGTGTATTAGATGTACAACTTAATTCTTGGCCACAGGCACGGCACATTGACAGCAAATTATAGCAAATCGAATACGTACCTAATCAGGGAAATAATCCCCATTATGTTGGATACATTTGAGCCATCGGTCAGGGAGCTGCCGAAAGCCACTGCGGAAAAAAGAGGGCTGTTTTGAGTTGATAAAGTCATCAATACTTGTGTGGACCTCCTCGACAGAAGTGAAGTGCGTATCACTCGGGTGATGATGCTGGGAGCGAAAGAGGTAATAATCCAACTGGGCAAAGTCTGGAGAATATGCCGGGTGGGACAAAATCTCCCATCCCAGGTCGGTGATCGTGTTTAAAGTTGTTTTCGCTGTGTGAGGATGCACGTTATCCTGAAGCAACAGGACCGACCTTCTGCCCTTTCCGGTGTATGGCCTTTTTGCCTCCATTCCATCATGCTGCTGACAATAACACTCAGCATTGATCGTTTCACCAGGTTTGAGCAACTCATAGTGTATGACACCACGCTGATCCCACCATATGCACAGCAACAACTTCCTGGCATGGATATTCGGTTTGGTGGTACTGGTGGTAGGCTGACCTGGATAAACCCACGATTTGCATCGCTTAGGATTATCGTAGAGGATTCACTTCTCATCACAGGTCAAAATCTTGTGGAGGAAATCCTTCTTCTTGAATCTGGAGAGCAAGGACACAGCAACATGGTAGCGTCTAGACTTGTTCGCAGCTGTGAGTTGGTGGGGCACCCAATGGCTTGCCACATTCCTGGGCAAGCTCTGACTGTGTGCAACAGGGATCCGCGTCCAACAGTTGTTCCAGTTCCTCATCGCCGACTTTCTGTGGCTGTCCCGGACGTTCTGCATCACGGAGATCGAAATATCCCTGCTTAAACTGCTGGAACCACTTCTTACATGTACTGTAGGACACAGCAGCCTCACCCAAAGCAGCACAGATCATTTGCTGGGCTTCTGCGGCACTTTTTTCAGCTGAAATGCGAACAGGAGGCAGTGCCGCAAATGTTGCTTTTTGAACGGCATTGCTTTCATCGTCAACTTTCGTCCCTTCTGTTACTACAGCTGTGAGCGGTTATGGTTACCTGGAAAGCTGTTGGATGGCGCTGCAATCAGCCATTAGCGCACACAGCTATTTGCATTTGCCGATGTTCTATGATCGCTTGCAGTTAAAGGCTGAGAATTAAGTTGCACACCTAATATATGTATGCTTGTTTGTTTGTGATTTTGTTTATCTTTCAGGAATGCTGCTGCCAATTGCAACATTGCACACTGGGTCAGCTGGCTTTAGCATTCATGCTGCCCTGTGTGGCAATATTTGTTAGCTCCTCCCCTAGTTTTTGTATCTGGATTGTACTGTATTTCAGCCACATATGAAAGATATACAATATAAATTAATAGTCATACATGTTGATCCCAAGGTCAATGTCAAAAATAATGCTTCTTTTTGCTCTTAATTGTAACAATATTGTGATGATTTGGATTGTTCCAGTGGTAGTGAGACCTTTCATCATCTCCAATGATCATTGGTCTTTGACTCAAATTACAATATTCACAAGATCTTTTTTTTTTATGTATATGCTCTACCATTTTGCCCCCAAAAAGAAAAAAAAAGTTCAGCATGGCACCCTCCTAAACTTGGGCAGTGCCGCCACTCACACTGCCCTAAAGCAGTATGAGGAAAGAATGCCCACGGAAAAAACGCCCACGGAAAAATCGCCCACGGAAAAAACGCCCACTTCTCGAAAATAGGAAAAAACGCCCACGGAAAAATCGCCCACAGACAAAATGCTCACGGGAAAAATATGTGATCGACTGATAAGTTTATATGTCTGTTATAAACGGTGTTCGGACAACTGGTCACAGACTGCTGGCCAAAAAACCGTTAGGGGTCATATAAAAATTGCGGTTTCTTGGCCACCTCACCTACATAACGAAAATGGGTGTAGGAGAATTGGCCACAGGACAACTGGCCACAAAAGTTCAAGGGTGGGGGGTGGGGGGGTTGTAAGTATTATCGATTTTTGGCCTACATTGAGAATTGAATTAGGAACTCCAAACAAATTTCGAGAAAACGTTCTATGTAAGCCAAGCGAGAATTACAGCATAATTCATGTATGTTCGGAAAAGGACCCTAAGGGGGATTTTTTAATAACGCTGCACTTTTACGTAGGTACTAAATATTTACATAACATGTCAAGTTTGCAATATTTTTCTTTTACTTAATTAATTCACAGGCGAAGAAAAAAGTGTTGAATAGGCTTAGGCCTACGGCCTATTAATTAATGTATGGATTGAATGTATGGTGCATAAGTAGAAGCGCAATATTATTGACAATTAATACAGACATTTGACGTGGAATAAGAATAGCTGTGGTGCAGTGGAAGCATATCCGGCGCGTAACTGGAAGACCCTGAGTTCGATTCCTGGTGGCAGCCACTGAGAATTTTTCCGTGACTCACTTATAAACGTGGAAAGAGCGATGACTTCTGTTTGATTATTGACAATACTTGTTATGTAAATTTTACGAATATGGGAATGACGGAACGAAAACTTTTAAAAAGGGCCTAAACGTTAGTCCTAATATTATTTTCTGCCTGAGTAATACCGCAATATTAATAATTTGATGTGTTACGTAAACGTTATGAATATAACATCGTTAGAATAAAAACTGTTAAATAGGCCAAGGCCTAGGACTTATGACTTAAGGGCCGCGGGTGGCCTAGTGAAGAACCAAATAAGATTGTTAACTTTCAACTTCCTACTGTAGAGTAGCTACTTTCTTAAAAAATTCCAGTTCGGCTTTACTGTAATAAATTTGTGACTGTTCTTATTTTTTAAAGTAAGGTCTTAATTTTTATAAAACTATGCATGTTTGTTATTTAACTATATCAATTAAAAGGGAAATCATTAAAAGTCAGATTATTTTATTTATAAATACTTGTAAAGTATAATGCATTTAATTGTAAAAGCGATTTTCATAAAAGGCGCAATGTACAGATATAACTTTGTGTAATGTGCTTTCTTTCCACTCTTGTCTCTTTTGGAAATCCTCTTTTGTGTACGGCGAGCGGAAGGGAGGGGGGAGGCATCTGTCTTTCGTCAAAGTGGTGCTTTGCAGCTGCAGCTGGAACGTTTGCTAGCGACCGCACCCCAAATAACAAGCGATATATTTCATTTAAATTTATCGGTTGGCCACCGGTCAGGGTGTGTCTTCCCCGTGAGTAGTATAATCTCAAGTTACAGGCATACTTCTTTTCTTCCCAGTGTAAAGAAAAAAATATGCACTCATAGCTTCCTGGGAGTTTTCCAAAGGACAACTAAAACAGTTAATTTCTACATGACGGGTGTAGGAGAACTGGCCACAAAAATTTTAAGGGGCCGTATAAAAATAACGTTTTTGACCGCTTCGAGCCCACGACCCCCAGAGGGTTGGTAATCAGAGTCATATAAAGTTTCCGTAATTTCATCTTTTCTTAATTGCGATAATTAATGTAATTCTTTATAAGAAATGTTTATGATCTACATCTCAGCAAAAGATTTAAGGGTTTTCAAACTACAAGTCTGCAAATTATCTGAGCGCATGTGCTGACTCAGGAAACCTGTCGGGGGGAAGGGGGGGGGGGTAATATCAAAACTGTAAGATTTGAAAAATGTATCGTCCCATCGGGAGATTTTCAGCATTTACAAGCTACAGCTGGACAGATTATTTAAGGGCACGTGCCTACTCAGCAAACCTGGGGGGTGGGGTGGGGGGGGGTTATATGATAATTGTGAATTATATAGAATTTCTTGTCCGACCCGGAGATTTTCATCATTCACATGCCTTCAGATAATGTATCGAGTTGTAGCTGCTAATTGCCGAGAATCTCCCGATCGGACGAGAAATTGTTCATATTTTACACTTTTGGTATTGCCCCCCCTCTTCGCCGACAGGTTTCCAGAGAGTGACATGCGCTAAGAAAATTTGTCGAGTTGCAGTTTCTAAATGCTGAAGATCTCCAGATCGGAAGAGAAATTCTTGATATTTTACGATTTTGGTATTACCTCCCCTCCCCCCCCACCCCGACTAGTTTCCTGAGGCAGCAGATACCCTCAGATAATTTGACGTGTTGTAGCTTGCAAACGCTGGAAATCTCCCGATCGGACCAGAAATTCTTTATATTTCATATTTTAGATTTTAAGCACCCCCTCCCCAGACAAATTCCCTGGGTTTGCACATACTCGCAGAGAATTTTTTATTTGTAGTTTCTAGAAAAATATCGTATAGCAGTTGGCTTGAAGACAACGGTGAATCATTACTATGTTTTTAAATAAATGTTGCATAAGACTACCACGGCTTTCAGGCCAACACCATACAACCTGTACAGTCCATCAGTGCAATCCGAACTTTCCTCTTGTATTTGTAAGGTTTGCAGAAAATATTTTATGCATCAAATTATTAATATTGCGGTATTACTCAGGCAGAAAATAATATTAGTACTAACGTTTAGGCCCTTCTAAAAGTTTTCATTCCGTCATTCCCATATTCGCGTTATGTAGGTGAGGTGGCCAAGAAACCGCAATTTTTATATGACCCCTAACGGTTTTTTGGCCAGCAGTCTGTGACCAGTTGTCCGAACACCGTTTATAACAGACATATAAACTTATCAGTCGATCACATATTTTTCCCGTGAGCATTTTGTCTGTGGGCAATTTTTCCGTGGGCGTTTTTTCCTACTTTCGAAAAGTGGGCGTTTTTTCCGTGGGCGTTTTTTCCGTGGGCGTTTTTTCCGTGGGCATTCTTTCATGCAATCCCTAAAGCTGGCCCTGATTGCAGGTATAGGGAATGTGACTACCAATGAGGAATTTCTCTTTAGAAATTCTCTTCAAGAATGTAACTATTCATCAGAGCAGTAATGCCTGTATGCTTAATGCCATCACAAGACAGACCCTATCTCAAAGACTGGTGAAGGCAGGTTTTCACGCATGGCATCCATTGCGTTGCTTGCCCTTATCCAATTATCGTCACTGCCAATGTTCGAAGTGGTGCCCTGCCTGAGCAAACTGGCAAACAGAATGGCATTATGTGATCTTCAGTGACTAATATTTCATTTGTTTAAGGGTCTGTGATGATTGCTGTGTTCGTGTATGTAAATGACGGAGAGAATGTACCAATACAAAGGGGATTGTCCAGTGGCATACAGCAGGGGTCGTGGCAGGAGCATATATATATATTTGGGGGGAGTGGGGGGTGAAAAATAAAGTTTTTGAAATCCACCAGAGCAAAATAATAGTTAATGAAAAACAGAAGAAAAAATTAAACCACATTTATTTTTATTAAATTAAAGCATTTTTTCTGATGTAAGTCACATTTTAACCAAAAAAAAAAAAAAATGAAACACTTTTCTCTGGGTCATGGTATGGGTAGCAATGAGATATGACAGCCAAACATCTCTAGTATTACTCACAGACAGTTTGACAACTTGGCAGTATGTGGAAAATATTCTGGATGCTGTTGCTATCCCTTTTGTAAGGGGGCACCTGCAAGCTGTTGCAGGAAGATAATGTGCATCTGCATAATGCAAACATTTCCAGAATATGTCTATGCACTATCAACATCCTAGAATAGCTAGTAAGATCCTGATCAGCCCCTCTAGAATATGTATAAGTCATGGTTAGATGGCATCTCAACACCCACCCACAGCCAGCGCAGGCAATGACCACCCTGCCAGACCAAGTGTGGGAAGCATGGTGGACTGTGCCACAGGAGGCAATTAGACATATCTACAACTCAGTGCCATGATGATGCATTGCCAACAGTAATGGTTATACCTGTTACAAATGTGTGTTATTTTTCAGGTTATAAAAACCAGGGTGCGCACGCGTGCTTGAAAACCTGGAAAGTCCTGGAAAATCATGATTACGTTTTCAAGGCCTGGAATATCCTGGAAAAACGGTATTTTTTTAATGCTGTCTTGAAAAGCCTTGAAATTTGAAATTAGTGCTTAAAAAAAATGCCCTTTTAGGAAATCGTGTTACTGACTGTTACCCCTTAATTTTTTTAAGTTCCTCTCCTCTGTTCTCAAAGAAACCGCCGGCTACAGTGGTGTTTCGGATGTGCCCAAATCCTAATTTGGCTGGGGGGGGAAGCACTACTTCCAGTGCAATAAAATTGGATGATTACTAGCAGGTCTGTTAGGGAAGGGGAGCTTGATGCATTCTCTAGCCCTGAGCTTGATGTCCGTCCGACAACTACTGAGAACAACAGAAGGGGAAAGAAAAGACATTTAGCATTTGCAAGGGGGTCGCGTGTTTACCAAGTCAGCTGGCATCCACCAGTGAAGAGTATGTCTGAACAACACATTCATCTGCTCCTTGTTTATTGCATTAAGACGCTTGCTTCCGGCCCACCCCTCAAGAGACTTCGGCTACTTATGATAAAAAATAAGAAAACTATCTTTGCGAATTTTTCACAAAAGTGGCTGAAATTTTTACATTTACTATAATTGGATTACAGAAGCTCACTCCCAAAATTCCATTTGAATCGGTTTAAAACTTAAAAAGTTAGCATTGGAAATTTTTATTATGTGTGCTTCTTTAGACAGTGAGCCTTGAGCAGAAAGGGTGTTACCATAGCAACGGTTGATTGACAGCTGGGAGCGCTGATCCGAAGCCCTTGGTTGGGAAGAAAGCAAACACCTGTTTATCACTTCCACGGCTCAAAAGGACTAAGAGATATTTTCAGAAATCCATTTTCCGGAATTTTGAAAATAACACAGTAAAATTTTTACAGTGGTTAAAATACATCACAATAAAGTTCTAGTGCAAATTTCGCCGAATTCCGTTTGAAACTTTAGCAGATGCAAAAAAAAAAAAAAAAATCTTCCGTTGCAAAATCGGATTCAAAAAAAAGAAACGGCAATTATAAATTACGGGAAAAGCAAGCAAATTATTTTTTTTAGATGCCATGGTTTATTTAAACAGAGTGATCCTTAAATTTTGTTTCTGTGATGATATGGACTCTATTTTAATTACAAACATACATTTTTATTCAGATGTCTGAGTTACTGTTTTAATAAAAAAATCTAATTAAAAAGTTTTCAATGGATTTAGGCGAAATTCAGCAGATAAACATATTTTAGTAAATTGCAACGTTATGACGTAAATTTGGTCATTTTGGCGAAAATTGGGCAGCATTTTTTTTTTTTTTGTGTTTTCTCCTATAGTTAGGGTGAAGGAGGAAGACACTTCAGTGAGCTGCAGGTGGTGATTTATGGCGATGTGCCAAATGAAAAGAAGCCGTTCCATCAGGACATTCCAGAGGTTGAGTGTGCGTGGACGCGTGCTCCTGCTGTTTGAACTTAATCGGAATGTTTTCGGGAGGGGAGAAATATCCGTTTCAGCTTTACAGCTTTCAGGCTCCTTTTTTTTTTTCTTGGTAATAAATAAAAACCATAGTTGCTGCATTCACCAATGATCCATATTCGCATTTCTTGAATATAAACAGCAGACAATCGGAAACATGGTGTTGGTTGGGTCTTGATGTTCTTCATTTGTATCTGCTGAATTTTGTTCTGTGGGAATACGGAATGAGTTATACTGTGAATACATACAAAACTACATATTTTTGAGCTGAAAAAATATGTCTACTTGTACACAGTAGCTAACGTGTGAACTCAGACGAAGACAATTGGACATATGGACGTCTGATTCCATAAAAAAATCAACCCATTTTATTATACACGACAGGTAAAAAAGAAAAAAACATTACATGTTTTTAAACATTATAAAGGAAAGCGGATTTTTGAAACACCATGACTTGATGATATTAATTTCTGAAAGTTTTTTTTTTTTCGATTTTAATTTCTGAAATCTTTTTTTTTTTTTCAATTACAATACACTGTAACATGATACCTGTGTGTTGTATCCCTTAGTTGTATGGCAGATTTTCAGTTGGCCGATATCCGCGATCGTAAGTGGTAGTTACATTGCTATTGTTGATGATGACAAGATAAATACTGGAGTAATGTAGAATGTTGCATAACGTAAAAAAGAAATCGGCCCCCTTCGAACTTTTATGCGGTTATCATAGCTGATCAACCATTTCATTCCATGAACATCAGCACATTTCAATCATTTGACCATTGGGGGTCTGACTGAATTCAGCAGTGCTTAAGCGCCTAGCGCAACGAGAACATGCTAATTATGGACAGTTCTATTCCCTTCCCCCCTATCATCCCTAATCCATTTGCATCTTTCATCATTTTTATTACTTAAAACTGAAATTGCTTTTAAAAACTAATTTGAGCATGATACTGTAAAGCGTAGTAATCATCCTGGAATTTTTTGTATATGGCCTGGAAAAGGCCTGGAAAGTCCTTGAATTTTTTCCCCCAAAAAGAGTACGAACCCTGAAAAACTTAATCAGGTCTTTCTTGTCTCCTGATCTGTTGACGTTTTTCCGATCTCTAAATTAATGGGCCAATATTTTTGGATCGGAAAACCCGTCACCAGATCCACGCACACTCAATGAGAGTGATAATTTTTGTCATGAGATGATCTCAAATCCCTTTGGCAAGGAGGGAGTTAGAAAAAAAAATAGATTTAAGAGTCAAGAAAAAATCAAGTAAATTATTTTCTGTCCTTTCTGATTTTTCTGTGAAGTGTTGATCTGTGTGTATTTAGTTAAATTTATGTGAATAGGTCTAGGTAAGTTAGCCTTCTGATGTCTGTTTCTAGTTAAGGGATGTGTAACTAGCTGGGAAGTAGATTTAAGAAAGTTTGACATCATGCTATATTGCTGGTTTTTTTTGTTGTTCTTCTTTCATGCAATGTTTTTTTTTTCTTCCTTCCATTGCATTTTTTTAGTGCACTGTTTACTCTCAGGGAAGAGATATTAGTGAAGTTTATTTTAGTGCAGTATATGATGTAGTGTATATGAATTGATTTGCCTTAGTTTCTTAAGTGTATAGTGCAGTTTATATATGTATAGTGTTAGATGTATCAGTTTAAAATTATCGGCGACGCCGCGGCGTTCGGCGTTATTGATCGTCGGGATAACATAGCGATAAAAAGAAAAATCGTAAGGTTGTAGTTCCGTATTTGGTATGAGGAAAGAATGCCCATGGAAAAAACGCCCACGGAAAAATTGCCCACGGAAAAATCGCCCACGGAAAAAACGCCCACGGAAAAAACGCCCACTTTTCGAAAGTAGGAAAAAACGCCCACGGAAAAATCGCCCACAGACAAAATGCTCACGGGAAAAATATGTGATCGACTGATAAGTTTATATGTCTGTTATAAACGGTGTTCGGACAACTGGTCACAGACTGCTGGCCAAAAAAGCGTTAGGGGTCATATAAAAATTGCGGTTTCTTGGCCACCTCACCTACATAACGCGAATATGGGAATGACGGAATGAAAACTTTTAGAAGGGCCTAAACGTTAGTTCTAATATTATTTTCTGCCTGAGTAATACCGCAATATTAATAATTTGATGTGTAAAATATTTTCTGCAAACCTTACAAATACGAGAGGAAAGTTCGGATTGCCCTGATGAACTGTTTTAAGGGGCCGTATAAAAATTGCGTTCTGTTCTGCTCCGTGGCTACGTCTCCCCGAGATTGGTTAACTGACACACATAAAATGTCCGTAATTTCGTATTTTCTTATTTACGATATTTTTCTAGAAACACAACTAAACAAATTCTCTGCGAGTATGTGCAAACCCAGGAAACTTATCGGGAGAGGGGGGTGGGTGCTTAAAACCTAAAATATAAAGAATTTCTGGTCCGATCGGGAGATTTCTAGCGTTTACAAGCTACAACTTGTCGAATTATCTGAGGGTATCTTCTGCCTCAGGAAACTAGTCGGGGAGGGGGGGGGGTAATACCAAAATCGTAAAATATCAAGAATTTCTCTTCCGATCGGGAGATCTTCAGCATTTACAAACTGCAACTGGACAAATTTTCTTAGCGCATGTCCACTCTCTGGAAATCTGTCGGCGAGGGTGTAATACCAAAAGTGTAGAATATGAACAATTTCGTCCGATCGGGAGATTCTCAGCAATTAGCAGCTACAACTCGACACATTATCTGAAGGCATGTGAATGATGAAACTCTCTCTCCGGGTCGGAAGAGAAATACTTCATATTTTACACTTTTGGTATTAACCCCCCCCTCCCCTCCCCTCCGACAGGTTTGCTGAGTAGGCACGTGTCCTCAAATAATCTGTCGAGTTGTAGCTTGTAAATGCTGATAATCTCCCGATCGGATTAGAAACTCTTCATATTTTTCACTTTTAGTATTAACCCCCCCCCCTCCCTCCGACAGGTTTCCTGAGGCAGCACATGCGCTCAGATAATTTGCAGACTTGTAGTCTGAAAACCCTTAAATCTTTTGCTGAGATGTAGATCATAAACATTTGTTATAAAGAATTACATTAATTGGAAAAAATCAGAATACAGCAGCTGGTGAACAAGCATATACTGACCGCAACTCCGCATTATCCACGAGTGACTGTTTATCAGTCAAATTAAAAATGTAGCAACTATTGAAAAATATGCATTCTATATGTATGGGTGTACAGATCCTTCTTGCTGACCACCGAACTGATTGTATGAAATCAGTCACCGAACAAGGCCGCTCCTCTCTCTCTCTCTCTCTTTTCTACAGCGGGTAGAGAGAGCCATCTGCTTTTCGTCACAGTCGTTTGCTGTCCAGCGCTCCGCAGGTGCGAGATAGATAATTCAACGGAGCTCACAAAGCGACAAGACCCCACCCACCCCAAGAAACAAACCATATATGTCATCTAAATTTATCGGTTGCTTCGAAACTTGAGGCAGCATCAAGTTACTTCTTGCGCCCAGAACCAGAATTTGCCCCCCCTCCTAGAGGTTGGTAATCTGAGTCATATAAAGTTTCCGTGATTTCGTCTTTTCTTAATTGCGATAATTAATGTAATTCTTTATAACAAATGTTTATGATCTACAACTCAGCAAAAGATTTAAGGGTTTTCAAACTACAAGTCGGCAAATTATCTGAGCGCACGTGCCTACTCAGCAAACCCGGAGGGGGGGGGGGTATATGATATTTGTGAAATATATAGAATTTCTTGTCCGATCGGGAGATTTTCAGCATTTACAAACTACAACTGGAGACATTATCTCCCGGCATGAACATACTGAGCAAACCTGTCGGGGGAGGGGTTAATTCCAAAAGTGTAGAATATGAAGAATTTTGTCCCTAATTTTTTGGTGCCTAATTTTTTGGTTCCTTTCTCTTCCGACCCGGAGATTTTCATCATTCACATGCCTTCAGATAATGTGTCGAGTTGTAGCTGCTAATTTCTGAGAATCTCCCGATCGGACGAGAAATCGTTCATATTTTACACTTTTGGTATTACACCGCCCCCAACCCCCGCCTCACCGACAGGTTTCCAGAGAGTGGACATGCGCTAAGAAAATTTGTCGAATTCTTGATATTTTACGATTTTGGTATCCCCCCCACCCCCGACTAGTTTCCTGAGGCAGCAGATACCCTCAGATAATTCGACGAGTTGTAGCTTGTAAACGCTGGAAATCTCCCGATCGGACCAGAAATTCTTTATATTTTAGGTTTTAAGCACCCCCCTCCCCCGACAAGTTTCCTGGGTTTGCACATACTCTCAGAGAATTTGTTTAGTTGTAGTTTCTAGAAAAATACCGTAAATAAGAAAATACGAAATTACGGACATTTTATGTATGTCATATAACCAATCTCGGGAGGCGTAGCCACGGAGCAGCCCAGAACGCAATTTTTATACGGCCCCTTAAAATGTTTGTGGCCAATTCTCCACTTAGTCTTAGCTCCGAAAATCATGGAAATGTCTAAATTTCTTACTGAAAATGAAATATTAAAAAAAAAAAAATCATGAACAATAGTTGCTGAAGTAGTGGGGAATATAGCCACACGAAATTTGTTTATGCAGAACAATTTTATGGCACTGAAATTGCAATGTGTCCAGTTCTACGTACCCGCCACATGACAACACAAAATGGCACCACATTTTTAATTTTTTGGTCCCTACAAAATACATACACAACTTCTGCTGTGAGAATCGCAGTTCATTTTAGGTGTTTAAGTCGTGAGGAGTTGTTGATCCAAAGTGCATGTTGTTCGCAAATATAACAAACAGATGTCAGAACTACAGAGGTATTGATGTATAGCAGTTGGCTTGAAGACAACGGTGAATCATTAGTATGTTTTTAAATAAATGTTGCATAAGACTACCACTGCTTTCAGGCCAACACCATACAACCTCTACAGTTCATCAGTGCAATCTGAACTTTCCTCTCGTATTTGTAAGGTTTGCAGAAAATATTTTACGCATCAAATTATTAATATTGCGGTATTACTCAGGCAGAAAATAATATTAGAACTAACGTTTAGGCCCTTCTAAAAGTTTTCATTCCGTCATTCCCATATTCGCGTTATGTAGGTGAGGTGGCCAAGAAACCGCAATTTTTATATGACCCCTAACGGTTTTTTAGCCAGCAGTCTGTGACCAGTTGTCCGAACACCGTTTATAACAGACATATAAACTTATCAGTCGATCACATATTTTTCCCGTGAGCATTTTGTCTGTGGGCAATTTTTCCGTGGGCGTTTTTTCCTACTTTCGAAAAGTGGGCGTTTTTTCCGTGGGCGATTTTTCCGTGGGCGTTTTTTCCGTGGGCATTCTTTCATGCAATCCCGTATTTACCGTCGTTATCGCGATTTCTTTTATTATATTATTCTGTAAGCTTTAATAATTGAAAAGTAATTTGTAAACATATAGTGTACGAAGTATTTTATCGTATTGTAGTTGTATCTAATGAGAAAAAACGCGTGTTTATGCCATATGTCAGTAGCGTGTATTAAAATTGTTGTTGTGTGTATCGGGCTTAATTTAGTAACCTTTCGTAATTAAAATCTTGCCTAGTAGTAATATTTAGTTGGTTTTAGTGGGAATCTCACTGGGTATTAACTAGTGATAGTATAATGCAGCGACTGTTAGAAAAAGTGGGTCGGCGATCGCTCCGTAACGAAGTGACTTTCCTAAGTTAATTGCGCGTGCGCTATCGTCAATGATATTTAATAGTCATTTAGTAAAAGAATAAAATTGTGGCTTAATGCATCAGGACAAAATAAGAAATCGTTGCTTTACGCGATTTTTTCGTAATTCCGATCGTCGTACCTGTAGCTAGAGAGAATTCGATTTTTATGCGTTACGAAGTTAATTGTAACGATGTTCGTTAATGTTAGTTAATTTGTTTAATGAATTTTTGTAAAGGTGGTCTCCAAAAGTCTTTGTTCAGAAAGAAAGAACGAAAATGGCTACAGTTTCTGGTATCGCTTTTCTAAAAGCGATAAATTCGTAGAATGGCATCTGTGAGGACGTTTTCCCAGCTTTACCAGTGCAGAAAGTCCGATTTATTTATGCTCTTGTTTACTTCGAAAAGGCATTTTTCGCTTTGCACAGGAACACTTCGGGATTTGGGCGGAATTCTGCGAAGTTCACCGCAGCGCCCGTTTTCGTGGGTCAAAGGTCAGTCATCCATCGAGGAAGTTTCTGCCTCCTGGCGTTCACGCAGCCAATTGGAAAGTCGGCGCTTTCTCGCACATGCGCGATGCGTAAGGCGAAGAGCATCGGTTTTTTGGACGCTCTTGAGATGCAAAAAGAGAGTTGAGCTAGAAACCACCAAGCACTAAGAAAGGGGAAGGAAAAAGAAGCTATGCGGGAGAGACCGCGCCTCTAAATCGGAAATGCCGCCAAGTTCCGGGAGGACGAAGGAAAAAGATGTCAGCGTCATGGTAGGACCTTTTAATTTGTTTTTAAATGCCAAAACAGAGGAAGCTACTTGGAAGCCCTCATTATCACAGAGAATTGTAGCTGGGCTGGATATCTTCCACCCGCCATGTTCGGGAGTCCCGCGGAGACGCCGGAGAAATTGCGGCACAAGCATTGATACTTAAGTTTGCACCTTCGTCCGAGGAAATCTTCTAATTCCTTTCTTATTGTCCACTTGAAGGGCAGGGAAAGATATGTCCACGCAGTTCGGCAGCAAGGAAGGAAACTTGCGTAAATTCGCGGCGACGGACAGACTCCGTGACGCCGAACCTCAGCAGTTAAAAAAAAAGAAAAAAAAAACCGTAATTCCTCCGCTCAGCTCAAACATTTCCATGCTGTTTAACTGACAAAGCTTCCTTGAGAAGAGAAGAGAGAGAGAGAGAGGAAAGCAAACAAGGAAAACAACAAAACAAAAAAAAAAAAAAAAAACGTCATCAACGGCAAACTTTCTTTCGGCGACCACCTAATTGTTTTTGGTTTTAATGTGATTAAAAAAATGATATGTTATTTCATTAAAAAAAATATATATATAGGGGAAGGTACATTTTGTAGAAAGGTATTCCTTGTTTTGAAAAGGGAAAGAAAAATTATCAAACAAAGAGGGGAGTAAAGAAATTGAAATTTTTTTTTTATTATTTTGAGTGTGTGTAAGGTTTGGCCAGAACCAACAAATGTAGTATAATGTGTTACTGTAAATTAA
The DNA here is from genome assembly GCA_039090855.1 of Macrothele yani. NCBI lineage: Eukaryota > Metazoa > Arthropoda > Arachnida > Araneae > Macrothelidae > Macrothele > Macrothele yani. The sequence continues at coordinate 76,618,681 of CM077023.1, read as the reverse complement.
GAAGAGATTTTTCCAGGTAACTGACCAAAATCAGTGTATTGTGAAAAAAAAAGAGATAAAAAAAATTAAAATGTCACTCTTCACCATCTAACTTAAATTGTAAAGAGCATCTAGCTCAAGGTTCAACATGTAACAGATATGCACCTCGAGCATTAAGCTCTTAACACTCTTTGAGTGAATGATTACATCCTTTGATGATTTTGTAAGGCAGGCTGGTAACTAAATTGTGCCACTTACCTCCCTCATCCTCTAAACCACACAGGTGAAAACTACTTGGTTTGCAGACCAGGGTTTCTGAGAGGATTATTTAGGACTGTTAACATACTCTGGACTCTAAAATTCATAGCTAAATTCTTTTTTTATTCAGCCTAGCCACCTAAAATTTCCTTGTATTGAGTTGTTTGCCAACATGTGGCTGGGGGCACAAAATAAATTTTTAGTTAACCTGGAACATATGTTTAATCAAATTATTTTGTGTCGTATGTGAATTTCTCTTGTCGGTGGTGGTGGAATCACCTTCCATGTACTGGGAGTTTTTAAGGATCGTACCTTGGGTGTTAGTCGTTTATGAAAAAAGAAAAAAATTCTTAATTGGGGTCCCTAGATAGATCACCTGCCATTTTCTTCTTTTTAAAAATAAAATTGTGTAATATTTGCATTTTTCAGAAGTAAGTTCATCATCGTAATAGAATAATATCTTAACAACCAAACCACATCGTATCACTCCCATAATCCTCTATCTGTGAACATTGGTGGAATTTTTCCACCACTTTTGGGTGTTGTAATTTCAGTGTTACAGAGATTGTGTGTGTGGTGGTGGTGGTGGGGGGGATCCTGAATATGTCACGTGATACCAGTTTCTTAACAGCTGAGCTGTATATGTTACCGTCATTTAATTACTGTCAATCTTTCATTCTCTACAGATTGCACACATCACGTGTATTGACACTGAATGTAATGGTGGAGTTGAGCTCATTTTTGTCTTACAAAAACAATTCCCAAAAGCTCCACGAAAATTAGCTTAACTCCACCATTACATTTAGTGACAATTACAGGTGTTATGTGCAACCTTAACAGGGTGAAACATGCTCCAAAGATGTTCCTATTTGGAATAAAAGGCCTCAGCAATAGTTAAGGTTTTTTAACAAAAGTCCACTCTGTATGGTTTTTTAATATTTGTAATTTTAAGTATTAGAATTTTTATGTTTTGTAAACAGTAAGATTTTAAATTTTCCGATGTGTGTGCATACAAATTTTTCTCAGACCATGTGGCACATGGCACTCTATTGAATTTAGTAAATAAAAATAAAATAGTATTTCGTTTCATAAGGATTTTTTAATAATGACATGTTTTTAAAGTCTTAAGTGTTTTAATTACTATAAGTTAGTGCATAAAGTGCAGTTGATTCCACCTGGAAGATCACCGGGATATATGTGCGTATATATGTCAATTTCAAACAGTCATGCTGAGGTGAGTTAGCTCCTGTAACTCAGCTTTAAAGCTATTAATAATGTTTAGCAGCAAGTTAGTGTGGGATATTTTTGGCTTGCATGAGTCAAAATGTTCAATTTAAAGTTTTGAAATTTTTAGGGGTCATAATTTAATGGCAGTCAAATGTCATATAGAATGGTTTACCATTTTACATTTTGTTCACTTGGTGCTTTCACCCCATTTCTGTGGAAGTGCAAGTAATTCAGAGAAAAAGAAATATGTGTAATATATAGGATGATCACAATTATAGTATCCCTATTTCAAGGCATCTGCAGAGACATCTAGCAGCCAAAACTCAACTAAACTTAGTAGGAATGACATCTGAAACACGTGGAAGCAATTTTCACAGGGGAAAAAGATTGTTCACAAATCACCACCAGAAAACTGGTGCGGTGAGCAACGAAAAAACACAACCTTTGCATACACCACAAGTGATTAGTGGATATAAATAAATAAAGACATGAGATGTATCATGCAATGAGTGAAAGTGCACCAACTCTTACCTTGCTGGAAGTTCATTGCTTGTGAAGCTTTACTATCAGACCAACGGAAATGCTGCTGCTGTGCTTCAGGAATTTTAACTACATTAAACCATTGTGAAGAGGTCCACTGACTGCATGTGCCCTCAGAAGAATGGTCACTCATTTTTAGAGAACCAGATATGTAGGAGTAAGACCAGGAAGAGGGCACAATCTGATTTATCCAAAACAGGCTGAACATGCCGCCACTGTTGTCATTGCGTGACCACTAAATAATGCAGCTGATTCCAGCAGTGCACATGGAGTGTCCAGGCAGTTGAACATGCCCTACACAATCATGGGGGAAATTTTGTGTAAAGTGCTGCATTTTTATCCTTATAGGATCAACCACACTCAACAGTTGTTGTCTGATGATGTGGAAATTTGACTAAAATTTACTGTGATATTCCTTGCTTGAACAGAGATCGATTATGCATGGCAATGGATGATCTAGCGGGGAGACAAGGCTCATTTTCAAACCTGAATGGAACTGTGAACACCCACAACGGCCACCATTAGGTTCCAGAAAATCTGCATGAGATCCAACAAATTCCTTTGCTCTTGCCTAAAGTCACCATTTGGTGTAGGTTCACAGCAGCTTTTATCATTGGTCCATTCTTTTTCAAAGAACATTTTCAAGACCTGTGACGTGCTCTGCGTCAGGATGTGCTGAACAGTTTTGTTGTCACTCAAGTGCAGCAGTGAAAGTATCTTGATTCCATCATTCTTATGTACTGTGGAGTCATTCCTCGTATCAGATGTTATGTACAAGCACCTGCTGCAGCAGCATTTTACTTAGGACAGAATCACATTTTTTTCAAACTGTGAAAGATCGTGGCTACATTGATCACCAGAACTTAACCCCTATGACTTTTGGTTATGGGGAACAACTCAAAAGCATGGTTTATCAGGCAAGTGTGTCTGTCTTGGCAGCCTTGAAAGACAGCATAACACTGTATGTGGGAAACATCACTGTGGACTAGTTACATTCTACCATTGAGCACACTGTTCAATAGATGCAGTTTTTGGTGCATCAGAATGGACACATTGAACAATATTCATTGCAGGCTCCATTCATTTTGTTACCAGAGCATGGCATAAATCAGCAGCTCAATGAAATATATTGTTGGCACTTCTATCTGATTTATTTTTCATACAACTAAACTCTTGCAGATCACCCCATTAGTGCTTTCTCATCACTTGCAGCAACATTGTCCCCAGGTGTATCTCTTGAATTTTTTTTTTTTTTTTCCATGGAAGTTGTTTCTGCATATTGTGAATAGTGTTCCAACTAAGTTTGGTTGGTTGAGTATTGGATGCCTTGGATAGGGATACTTTAATTATGTTCACACTATATATAAGACATGCTTATCTATGCAAATTTAGTAGTGTAATTTTGTCTGTGATATACATTATAGCAATTTTCGTAGCTGCTCATAAGTACAGATTTCATAATTTATAGTTTGGTAAAAACAGTTTCTTATGATAAGACAAAGTCTGCTAAAGCTGAATCAATTTCCTACTTTTTATTTACTTTTCTTTCTTTTAGGTACTGCTGTGCAAAAATATCTTATCAAATTTTGAAGATGACAATCCATTTTTTTGTGTAAATATGACAAGGATGGTAAGTCAGATAATATCAGAAAACTTGAAAATTTTGTCATCCTGGAGCGGGAATCAACTTACCATCCTTGTCATATTTACACCAAAAAATGGGTTGTCATCTTCAAAATTTGTATTGTATGGTGTAATCCCATATTCCATTCATGAAATATCTTATCAATAATACATCGTGGTTGACTAAAATATTATCTGGGTATACTTGACTTCATTAATTCTTCACCAAATCACTGTCTGAAAAAAAAAAAAAACTTATGATATGTAGGGCTCAGCTTGAAATATTTAACTAAAAACTGTGGCTCAGCTTAAAATAATTAACTAAAAAATGTGTTTCTTTTTTCTCAGTCTGTTCTTCCAGGATTTGTGTCTACAAATATGTCAAAAATGCGACCAAGTTTCACCACATGTACCCCTGAAGCTTTTGTGCATTGGTCTTTAAAAACAGTTGGTGTTGAGGACAAAACATATGGCTATCCTGTTCATAAGCTTCAGGTAAATATATTTTTTTCATTTGTACAGTAAAACTTCCCTTAATGGACACCTTTCAGATATAGGCCCCTCCAAATTATAAGCACTGTTCACAGTCACATCAGAACATTATGTATTATAATATTGATGTTTCCCCTCTCTCTATTGTAAGCTTTCTCAGATACAGGTATCAATAAAAACATTCCAAATTCATATTCTGAATCTCCCAGTTACGTGTGGTAATAATAGTATGTATGACTTCACCTGCATGAATCAGCATAATTTCATTAGTCACAATGTCATTGATGGCTACATCTTCCCCCAACTAAAAAATCATCTCATCTACAGTAAGAAATGAATGGCCCCAAAGGTTTAGCTTTGGCTCTTGTTAAGTCTAGAGTTTTGTGTTTGCCTCCCATGCTGACATTTCTTTTGTATGAGATTGCTTCTGCATTTGTGATTTTGTATGTGACTATATTTTCCTATGTGTAGGAAGCATAAGGCGCTATGAGAAAAATTGGAAGTCACGGAATGTGCTGAAAAAGAGAAATGCTGGGAATGCTGAAAAGTTCTTGGCCTAACTCACTTCCCATAATTGTAGCATTATTTTGTCACTGTAACTTGAAAGAGTTTTCTTTTGTATTTTTTGTATTGATATAAAGAAGATATGTCTCTGGTCATTTGATATAAAAATTAAATAAAAGTGGTTGAAAACTCTTTGGATAAAAAAACAATTTTGTGAAAATAATCCAAAATTTTGTAAGCTTTTTGGCACACCAGAAATGTAAGAAAAAAAAATAATGTTCTAACTAAACTTCTTAAATTTGGCACATCATCAGAATAGTGGAAGTACTCTGGCGAAAATGACAGACAAAATACTTACCCAGTGAACGTTTCCTATGTAAAGCCCTACCAGTTGCGGGGTGATTTTGTTCACTTGGCAGTGTCAAAGAACAGGCAATTCAAGACAAAACATGTACTGATTCGTGTGTAAGTTTGAAAAGCCGACTTCGGCTGCATTTATTTGAAAAACACTTTTTATGCAAATATGATTTAGAGCTTAATTTTGCTTTCTTGACAATATCGACTAATCATAGCAGTAATTTTCTTACAGTTTCCCAAAAATTTCCAAAAGGTATTTAGAGTCCAAAATAAATTTTGATTTGGGTATAATGAAGAACTATTCCTAAAGGTTTATGCCTTGGATACAATTTTAACTTGTTTTCACATTTTGTGCTATCGTTAACAAAATGAGCACACTGTAATATTTCAGCAACGTAAATAAAATGGTGTAAATTTTGCTATTTCACGTTAAAAAAAACCAACACATTTCATGTAAATTTTGAACACAGCCAACCTTAATCAAAATTGTCGGTTTTCAAACAATTTTCTTTTCTTTACCGACACATATAATATGCCCATACACAATGTTTACACACTCATTATTTAATTATGATTAGTTTTCAGGCTCAAAAAAAAAAAAAAAAAAAAAACTACAGTGCACTGCTAGCCCTTTTAGCTATTCACCTTGAATTTTTATTTTGTTTGCTTTTTCTTATATTTCTCCTGCTTGCTAACATTTTTGTTTTAACCCTTGTCTCAAAATTTACAAATATATATATTCCTTGCATTCACTACAAATCTAAACTTTCACTTTTAACCACTATGAATAAATACACTTTTGTTTTACATAATTTGGCATGTCTTGTATTTTTCAAAAGATATTCTTTCTAAATGTATTGTACTTTTCAAAGATATTTTTATTTTATGGCCTTAGCCTTAATATTGATATTCAATTTCACCACACTGATAAAGAAAAATTTGCTGCTTCCCTAGCTTCCTGCACAATGAATTATAAACTCTATTATTGAAATATTTTATACCATCTCAAAGGGGTTTAATTTGGTCAAAAAAAAAAGAGGAACTCCTGGAAGATTCCATGCTATTTGCATCTTCTATCGGCGGCAAAATGTAAAGAAAATTTTTGCTTTACCTTGCCTTCAGGGTCCTGGTGGAGGTAGAAAGGGTGTCTACACTTTGGCCAAAAATTTTTGTTGTCACCTGTGGGAAGGCCACTATGGTCTCATCACTGTTGTTGTTTTTTTCCTTTTTCTGTGGAGGAAAGCGCTGGTACCTAGGCTAGGAATGTTGTGTCAATGACTGGTGGTCCTCATGAGGTCAAGCTGTGGCCGGAGGGTGCATCAATAGGTCGTTCTCTCTCATTCAGCTGTCTTCCTACTGCAGGTCGCATGAAGGGTGTTGGACTCTCGGTTCCAGTGCCATCTTGGATTCACTCGGCACTTTAGTTGAAGAGGCTACGCTGCCGTATATGGGAACTCTAGAGCAGGTGATGAATTTGGCTGTCCTTTTATGTAGGACGACAACCCATTTTCAGCTTTTGGGGACGGTCCAGGCCTAACTAAAAAAGTTGTTCCGTTCGGCCAACATCACGCAGACCAAGAGTCCGCACATTCCAGAAAATCAGTCAAAAAAATATATATATATGCTCTGCACACCCAGCAGCAAAGTTGTAACGAGAGCGAGGGAGGGAGTGAGTGCGTGAGAGAGTCTCAGAGCCACCGACGTCTCTCTTAACCTCTGTCAATGCAGTGTGCTGGCGAGCTCTCATTGGCTGAAAAGTTCTCGCTCGCCTACCCAGCATAGATGCCAAAGTAGGTGGGGGGAGAAGCACCAGAACATTCTTTTGCACTGGGCAAAGACCAACGGCAGACCCACCTGGTCCTTAGCAACCACATAAAGGGGGTAAAACCTGCTTCGCCCTGTTTCGACAGCGGAGGTGTAAGGGTTAAACTGGCTGACCTCTGGTCAGTTCTGGGAATCCCTGAAGATTAACAAGAAAGGACAAAGGTTAAAACAAGGTTACCCTCAAATTTCCACGAAACGCTTACTTCCTGGCGACCCAAAGGAACAATGAAAAGAAATAAATGGCAGAAAAGTATTCATGACTTTCTCAATTTTAAAAATAAGAAACACACTGAAATCACTTGATAAATACAGTATTAAATCTCATACACATATACAATTTTAACTTTAATTTCCTAGCAGGGTAATATTGAAGAAAAACGAGAGAGAGAGCTGTAAAACAAACTCCTTCTTTCCCTTAGTGTATTTTTCAACGTACACAAGAAACTAAAATGCAGAAGAACAATAGTTGTTTCCAAGTGTACAGATATCCCGGCCATATGAAAAAAAAAATTAAATACATTATGATAATTCCTATGGCAATATTAATTTTCCTATTTGTTAAAATAATGAATGCAATTAACCACTATGCTATAAAAAGACTAATACGATACATTAAAGCATGAGTACAAAAGAAACATTTTCTACAATTATCCAAGCACTAGCATTATTCTACCTCACTATGATTATCGTTACTGTAAACATTAAATGCACTTACACTAAACACAAAATTTACTCAATTTGTCACGAAAAAAATTTGAATTCATGACGACATACACACGTTGTATTTCCACGAGAATAATAAAAAAAGAAATGGCATGAAGCTAAATAATGAAAAACGAAGGTAATCACAAGCCTAGATTTTGACAAGAATAAACGAATGAAGAATAATGCAATTTTAATTAACATGACTTATTCCTGTACCCCCCCCCTTTTTTTCTTTTTTTTTTTTTTCATGCGTGTTTGTTCATCTGTGTATACCTACAAAAAAAACAAAAAAAAAAAAAACGAGAAGGAATTTTGAAAGGAACCACAAAAAAAAAGTAAGAATGTGAAAGTACATTCTTGGAATAAGAATGCATAGATATTTGATGGTTTCGACAGGCGAAATTTAGGGAAAGCTGGGCCCTAACTCTCCAAAAATCTGCCTGGAGAAAACAGCAACATATCAACAAATCCCGCCCTGAATGAAGACCGACAAACCGTGACAATGATCAAACCACAACAAATGCACGTGCGCTCAAGAGCACACGTTGGCTACCAAAACGCCATGCAATGTCAACATAAACTCGTCGACCAATCAGAGCTCAAGAGCAATTTCTCTGCAGCGATCGCTCCGAACCGGAAATACAACAACGGAAGTTCCAACATAGTGCGGGCTATGAGCCAAGCCATGCAGGAAAATAAACACACATACAACACGACACACACACTGCACGAAACGACAACAAAACCACAAGAACGACACCAAAATTAAGCAAACTGATAAAATACAAACTATCAACTAACTCCGATGATGCTGACAATTACAAAACGATACTTAACTGACGGAATAACTACTGATTCAGTTCAACTAGCAAAAAAAAACCGACAATCCTTCATCCAAAATATGCACCTCCAAAAATAAAAAGTCGAAGTTCAGCCTAAATTTGCTGCTTCGCTTAAATGAACGTTCCATAAATTCAATCTATTTGCATTCCAAAATACTGGCATGTCATTTGCCTCAATAATACTAAACTACAAAAATACACTGAAACACACCTAAATAAGTAAATTGAAAAATCTGAACAAAATTACAACTGAAGCAAATAACCTTTCGAAATCGAAGTAAACATCAACATTATTTCCTTTTTGAAATGCGAAACTTCGCTCACTCATTCTTTATGGAACCATTCACACTTCCTGGAGTACATTCATCACCTTCACATTAATTGCTATTCATTAAACTTCTGAACTGAACTTATACTCAACATCCCATGCTACTCACTTTGTATATCACCTTGCTCAAACATGTCAAAAATATAATTACAAAATTCCAACAAACGAGAGAAAAAAAAAAGAATTATCATATAAATCTACTTTCCCTTACAACTAGTTGTTTTTCCCGAAAGAAAACAAAATCTCTCAAGACCTTTGAATCGTTACAACAAAAAAACTCACATAACTAACACACATCAACGTAAGGTCTCAAGAAAACAAAGTAGCTCAAATTATGACATCACACACAATTCACACACAATTCACACACACACACACAAAGCAAACAAATATTTACACTGTCTTAACTCGTATCCATTTCCAGACCAATCATTATCGAAAAGGGCCACTCAGAATGAAAGAAAAAAAAATTCTATCATTCATAAAAATGTTCATTTTTTTTTTTTTTTTTACAAGTGTTTGTACCGCACCCTTTTCACATTCCAGAGCAAAAATTGCTGGAACCTTAGATCAGTTATATCCAAATCCACTTCCTCTGGTATATTTGTGCAGTATGCAACAAATCTTGAATTGTCTCCCTTGGCACTTGGCTCAAGGTTTGAGGTATGTCCTCTGTGTTTCTCTTGTAAGCTGGACAAGGAATTTGCAGGCAACAAAACATGACTGAGAAGCATACAAATGAAATAGATCCAATTGTTGACCCATTTGACATACTCATCCCTCTGTTTCGAATTCCGAACCCCCTCTACACTTTTAACAATGGTGTTTTCACTGACGGCAATTTCCGTATCAGCTACAACCTCTACCATCTGCTTCTTATCCTCTGAAAAATCAATTTGCTGAGTGAATTCCTCTTCTATCCCCTCACAGAATTTGTCACACTGCACACTTGAAATCTCATCACAAATGAGTTCATTAACTTCCTCGACTACACATAATTCCGCACAAATATAAACTTCTGCAGGTGACTCTACCCTTGGGATACTATCTCCACTCATACACTCAACTAAATCAACAATTCTGTCCCTTTTTGTTTGACTCGGTAAGTCTTCCGAAATCATGTTGGTGACATCAAGATCCTCACACATGGCAGATTCTGCAACCTCAACTTCTATCACCGCTAACACACCCTGATTGTTTACTCGTGTTTCAGAGTAAGGAATTTCTCTCTCTATCTCATGTGTTACCTGAGTTTCTATCCTCTTTTCCCTCTCTTGCTCTGCTTCTGCTGCAATGTGCAGAATTTCTTGGCTTTCTCTTATCTTTTCTCTTTCTAATTGTTGAAGCCTCTCTTTCTCTGCTTCTGCTGCAATGTGCAGAATTTCCTGGCTTTCTCTAATCTTTTCTCTTTCTTTAGTTTCTTTCTCCAGTTCAATCTTTCTCGCCATCTCAAGCCTTTCTCTCTCTAACTGCTGAAGCCTCTGCAGTTCCAACCTTGCTGTTTCTAAGCGCTCTTCTCTTCTCTTTGCTTGCCTTTCTTCACTATTTTTTCTAATTCATAAAAGCTTTCTATTCCGTCTCTTTCTAATTTCTCTTCTCTTTCTCTCAACCTCTTTTCCTCCAACCTTTCTTGTTCTAGCCTAGCTCTTTCTAAACGCTCTTGTCTCCCCTTATCTTCTCGCTTTCTCACTATTCTTTCTAATTCCTTAAAGCTTTCTATTCTGTCTCTTTCTAATTTCTCTTCTCTTTCTCTCAACACTTTTTCATCTAACCTTTCTCTAACAGGGAATATATCTCGGCCTCTATTTGTCTGCTGAGAGAAATTTTCTGTCACCTCCTTAACATATTTCCTTCCTTTCACATGTGCGACAGGCCCATAATAACTTTTCTTACTCCTACTGTTGTCTTCCTGCAACCTGAAATCAACCCGACTTACTCTGTCTCCCGAGCTCCGTTTACAAGCGGTAAACTCATTTAGTATCATGGGCGCTGAATTTGAAGAGAACTCGGCCAATAAACATTGCTTTACTATAGCATATGTCAATTGTCTAACCCTGGGTGCTAAATTTCTCCAAAATTGCTTAGCTTCCCCTTCACATTTGTATTTGGTGACAAATAGCTTCTCTTCCTCTGAATATTTAGCTATTTCAGCTGTATATTCTACATAATTCAGAAATTCTCTAACTGGCACTCCTTCTGAACTACCCGAAAATGTGGGAATGGTGTTCATTAAGATAGGGTGACTCAGATTAAAATTTCTTCTGCTTGTTTCAGGCGAAGCTGAACACCTCTGTTTACCCATGATTGCAACTCAAAAAAAAAAAAAAAAAAAATTCACTACACTATACTAAAATGCAACACACCCAAATACAACTATACACCTACACTAAAATTCTACTACTAAATGACACTACTAATACACTATGCTTACTCTTATTCAAATACTGCTAAGTTTCTAAATAATGGTAAAATATCAAAAGTTGTACCAAATATGTACTGAAAATTGAGCTGGGGATATCTGTATTTTGTAACTTCTGAAAAAAAAAATCCTTTTTTGTTTAGCATACCCAAAGTGTAAGAAATACTTATTGCAAACAACCAAAATTTTCACTACGCCTTCTCTAGTCTTCAAAATTCCGTTTACAAAAGCTGCTCAAAATTTTGTAGATTATATGAGTCAGTTATTGCCTTTCTTTGTCATTGCCAAGTGGCCAAAATCCTGGTCACGGGAACCATTTGATATGTATTGATATGGTTCTCTTGTCATTTGATATAAAAATTAAATAAAAGTGGTTGAAAACTCTTTGGATAAAAAAACAATTTTGTGAAAATAATCCAAAATTTTGTAAGCTTTTTGGCACACCAGAAATGTAAGAAAAAAAAAAAAATAATGTTCTAACTAAACTTCTTAAATTTGGCACATGATCAGAATAGTGGAAGTACTCTGGCGAAAATGACAGACAAAATACTTACCCAGTGAACGTTTCCTATGTAAAGCCCTACCAGTTGCGGGGTGATTTTGTTCACTTGGCAGTGTCAAAGAACAGGCAATTCAAGACAAAACATGTACTGATTCGTGTGTAAGTTTGAAAAGCCGACTTCGGCTGCATTTATTTGAAAAACACTTTTTATGCAAATATGATTTAGAGCTTAATTTTGCTTTCTTGACAATATCGACTAATCATAGCAGTAATTTTCTTACAGTTTCCCAAAAATTTCCAAAAGGTATTTAGAGTCCAAAATAAATTTTGATTTGGGTATAATGAAGAACTATTCCAAAAGGTTTATGCCTTGGATACAATTTTAACTTGTTTTCACATTTTGTGCTATCGTTAACAAAATGAGCACACTGTAATATTTCAGCAAGGTAAATAAAATGGTGTAAATTTTGCTATTTCACGTTAAAAAAACCCAACACATTTCATGTAAATTTTGAACACAGCCAACCTTAATCAAAATTGTCGGTTTTCAAACAATTTTCTTTTCTTTACCGACACATATAATATGCCCATACACAATGTTTACACACTCATTATTTAATTGATTAGTTTTCAGGCTCAAAAAAAAAAAAAAAAAAAAAACTGCAGTGCACTGCTAGCCCTTTTAGCTATTCACCTTGAATTTTTATTTTGGTTGCTTTTTCTTATATTTCTCCTGCTTGCTAACATTTTTGTTTTAACCCGTGTCTCAAAATTTACAAATATATATATTCCTTGCATTCACTACAAATCTAAACTTTCACTTTTAACCACTATGAATAAATACACTTTTGTTTTACATAATTTGGCATGTCTTGTATTTTTCAAAAGATATTCTTTCTAAATGTATTGTACTTTTCAAAGATATTTTTTATTTTATGGCCTTAGCCTTAATATTGATATTCAATTTCACTACACTGATAAAGAAAAATTTGCTGCTTCCCTAGCTTCCTGCACAATGAATTATAAACTCTATTATTGAAATATTTTATACCATCTCAAAGGGGTTTAATTTGGTCAAAAAAAAAAAAAGAGGAACTCCTGGAAGATTCCATGCTATTTGCATCTTCTATTGGTGGCAAAATGGAAAGGAAATTTTTGCTTTACCTTGCCTTCAGGGTCCTAGTGGAGGTAGAAAGGGTGTTGACACTTTGGCCAAAAATTTTTGTTGTCACCTGTGGGAAGGCCACTATGGTCTCATCACTGTTGTTGTTTTTTTCCTTTTTCTGTGGAGGAAAGCGCTGGTACCTAGGCTAGGAATGTTGTGTCAATGACTGGTGGTCCTCATGAGGTCAAGCTGTGGCCGGAGGGTGCATCAATAGGTTGTTCTCTCTCATTCAGCTGTCTTCCTACTGCAGGTCGCATGAAGGGTGTTGGACTCTCGGTTCCAGTGCCATCTTGGATTCACTCGGCACTTTAGTTGAAGAGGCTACGCTGCCGTATATGGGAACTCTAGAGCAGGTGATGAATTTGGCTGTCCTTTTATGTAGGACGACAACCCATTTTCAGCTTTTGGGGACGGTCCAGGCCTAACTAAAAAAGTTGTTCCGTTCGGCCAACATCACGCAGACCAAGAGTCCGCACATTCCAGAAAATCAGTCAAAAAAAGAAATATGCTCTGCATACCCAGCAGCAAAGTTGTAGCGAGAGCGAGGGAGTGAGTGCGTGAGAGAGTCTCAGACCCACCGACGTCTCTCTTAACCTCTGTCAACGCAGTGTGCTGGCGAGCTCTCATTGGCTGAAAAGTTCTCTCTCACCTACCCAGCATAGATGCCAAAGTAGGGGGGGGGAAGAAGCACAAGAACATTCTTTTGCACTGGGCGCAGGCCCACCTGGTCCTTAGCAACTACATAAAGGGGTGAAACCTACTTCGCCCTGTTTCGACAGCGGAGGTGTAAGGGCTAAACTGGCTGACCTCTGGTCAGTTCTGGGAATCCCTGAAGTTTAACAAGAAAGGGCAAAGGTTAAAACAAGGTTACCCTCGAATTTCAACGAAACGCTTACTTCCTGGCGACCCAAAGGAACAATGAAAAGAAATAAATGGCAGAAAAGAATTCATGACTTTCTAAATTTTAAAAATAAGAAACACACTAAAATCCCTTGATAAATACAGTATTAAATCTCATACACATATGCAATTTTAACTTTAATTTCCTAGCAGGGTAATATTGAAGAAAAACGAGAGAGAGCTGTAAAACAAACTCCTTCTTTCCCTTAGTGTATTTTTCAACGTACGCAAGAAACTAAAATGCAGAAGAACAATAGTTGTTTCCAAGTGTACAGATATCCCGGCCATATGAAAAAAAAATTAAATACATTATGATAATTCCTATGGCAATATTAATTTTCCTATTTGTTAAAATAATGAATGCAATTAACCACTATGCTATAAAAAGACTAATACGATACATTAAAGCATGAGTACAAAAGAAACATTTTCTACAATTATCCAAGCACTAGCATTATTCTACCTCACTATGATTATCGTTACTGTAAACATTAAATGCACTTACACTAAACACAAAATTTACTCAATTTGTCACGAAAAAAAATTTGAATTCATGACTACATACACACGTTGTATTTCCACGAGAATAATAAAAAAAGAAATGGCACGAAGCTAAATAATGAAAAACGAAGGTAATCACAAGACTAGATTTTGACAAGAATAAACGAATGAAGAATAATGCAATTTTAATTAACATGACTTATTCCTGCCCCCCCCCCCTTTTTTTTTCTTTTTTTTTTCATGCGTGTTTGTTCATCTGTGTATACCTACAAAAAAAAAAAAAAAAAAAAACGAGAAAGAATTTTGAAAGGAACCACAAAAAAAAAAAAGTAAGTATGTGAAAGTACATTCTTGGAATAAGAATGCGTAGATATTTGATGGTTTCGACAGGCGGAATTTAGGGAAAGCTGGGCCCTAACTCTCCAAAAGTCTGCCTGGAGAAAACAGCAACATATCAGTAAAGTCAAATAAAGGTAACTTGATCACGCTAGTTGTGTTAAATGAAAACTTTTACAAAAAGTTCGTAAGTTGGAAGCTTTCGACCTTATCTTAGGTCTTCATCACGCCAATGGAGGACTAAGATTGTTGCCAGATTCTACATTTGAATCTCTCCATTACTCGTTCTGTCTATCGTAAACGTTCTGCGGTCATTAACATCATTCCCTACAAATCTTTCACCCTGCATCTCTACAAGCTTGCAGCATTGAAGTCCTACATCCACAGGGCTCATATCATTTGCAACAGCTAACTCTCTCTTCAAGAAGAACTCTCCAAAATTTCTACAATAGCCCTCTCCCATGGTTTCCCTGCTCTTACAGTCAACTCCCTCATAAAGAAATATGAAAACCATTCGAAAATCGAATGCCTCCTTCTTCATAAGAAAGAAGACCTGAAATTCTGTGGTTCTGTTCCTTACCATCCTTCCTATGCTTATAAGTTACAGATTCTTTTTAGAAGTTTTGGTTACCATCTTGCCATTAAATCTACCCCAAACATCTTGAAACTTCTACAAAGGGATAGGGACAAAGTTGAAAGCCTGAACCTCCCAGGAGTTTACTGCATTCCTATCTCTTCTTCTATTGGGGATAACTTATACATTGGAAGCACACACAGGAGCATTAACCATAGAATTTTAGAACATAAAAAAGATGTTTCGAAAGCCAATCCTAATACTACCTTGTCTATTTTGACAATGGAAGACACATCTGCAGTTCCCCACTGGAACGAAGCAAAACGAATTGCTTCTTTTGACAATCGTTTTGCCCTCCGTTACCGTGAAAGCCTGGAAATTATTTTCAACTCAATGACTTGCAATTCCGAATCTCCTCTCTACATTCCGATGATCTGGAGATCAATTCTAAGTTTTGGCAACAAAAATAGGAAACATTCAAATGTAGAATCTGGCAACAATCTTAGTCCTCCATTGGTGTAATGAAGACCCAAGATAAGGTCTAAAGCTTCCAACTTTACAAACTTTTTGTAAAAGTTTTCATTTAATGTAACTAGCATGATCAAGTTACCTTTGTTTGTTAATATTGTTACGTGTTTTGCCCATCATCATCATATCAGTAAAGTGCCAATTTTCGGACTAGTAGCTCTTTTTTGCAGATGTTTGATGTCCTGAATTGAATCATGTCAATGCAAAGTGTTGAATTTTCAAATGTGGAACTTTGGGCTGTCATGAAATTTCTGTTCCTGCAGAAGAAAACTGCAAAGGAAATCTACGAGTGTATGACGCAAACATTAAATGACAGGTGTCCTTCATATACCACTGTGAAGAAATGGTGTGCCAACTTTCAGCGTGGAAACTGAGACCAAAGGTTCACCAAGATCTGGGAGGCCTTGAACAGTGACAACACCCAAAATTGTTGATCATGTTCATGACTTGATTTTTTCAGATTGGCGAATCTCAGTTAAAGCAATAGCTGAGACACTGGAGATATCCAGGGAACATATTGGGTTCATAATTCATGAGCACTAGGATATGCAGAAGATGTCAGCAACGAGGGTGCCCAAATGTTTGAATGCTGATGAGAAACGAAAATGAGTGGACACCTCCAAATCGGTTTGCAGCATTTTGAGCGATCTGGTGATAATTTTTTGCAGCAACTTGTCACTGTTGATGAAATTTGGTTACATCACTACGGTCCAGAGATGAAACAACAATCCCTGCCGTGGTGACACTCGGGTTCTCCATGGCCAAAGGAATTCAAGACTCAAAGGTCTGCAGGAAAGGTCATGGTAACAATTTCTTGGGATTCGGAAGGCGTTTTACTGACTGACTATCACCCGAAGGGCCAAACAATAAATGCTGAATACTATTCCAACTTGCTGTGCCAATTAAAAGAGGTGTTGAACGAAAAAGGGCGAGGAAAACAGTGTAAAGATGTTCTCTTTTTGTAGGACAATGTGATGGCTCACAAGGCTGGCAAGACAATGGATGTTTTGAGGGATCTGGGATTTAAGTGCATATACCATCCACCTTACTCACCAGATCTTGCTCCGTTGGACTATTTCCTGTTCCCAAACCTTAAAAAAAAGTTTGAAAGGGAATCATTTTTTGAATGATTTGGAGGTGATTCAGCAGCAGAGCAGTATTTGAGTGATCAGACTTCAGAAATTTTTTGGAAGGGTTCAAGAAACTCCAGAAATGCTGTGCCAAGTGTGTTGAACTTCAGGGTGAATATGTGGAATAGTCTGTAAGTTTCAAGGCTCTAGCCTTTTTTGTTCTTGATGAGGCCGAGAACTTATCAGTACCTCTCCATGGTGTACATATGATTGCCAAGAAGTTGTGAAGTTGGAAAAACTCAAAGATTATTTTGTTTGGGATGGTAATCAATAAAATCATCTATGAATGTTTTTTGTTTGCCAGGAACAAGTGTATTCCTATCTGTTGTTCATTAATTTATTAAAAAGCTTTAGCAGTAGCAAAGGAACTGGATGTCACCGGCTCCAAATTGATGGCTAGAGAAATTCCCTAGTTGACACAAGTATTTCATTCACAGCTATAGGTAGGTCGCTTGCTGATGTGAATAAGGACACATGCAAAAGTTAGATCGATAAAATTCGCTCTGTATATTTGAGAAACAAATTTCTGCGAAGAAATAATTCTTCATTTATACATGGTAGGCATTAATGCTGGTTTTATGCCTCTGCACACATTCACAATCACCAAATCATGGCTAGAGGAATACTCCACAGATTATTGGCATATTTTATCTGTATTCCATATATTTACTTCATTCAGAAAACTTGAAAAATTTACTGTCCTGCGGTGGGAATCGAACCCACACCTCCCAATTTCTAGTCAAGCATGCTAGTCATTACATTACCCAGGACAAGGAAATTCCAAGAAACTGAACATATATTTCTGATTACCATCAGATTTGCACTAGTCAAAGCTGTTCCCGCTCCATTGTAGCGTCTCGCAACCTTTTTCACATCCAGGGTCAAATGTAGGACACTCATTTCAGTGATTGAATAGAGCATATATTTGAGAAACGAATTTCTCCGAAGAAATAATTCTTCATTCATACACGGTAGGCATTTACACTGGTTTTATGCCTCCGCATCAAACCAGCATTAAGGATTCGTTTCGATTCCCACTCCAGGACAGTGAATTTTTTTAAGTTTTCTGAATGAAGTGAATACATGGAATACAGTGAAAATATGCCAATAATCCATGGAATATTCCTCTAGCCATGATTTGGTGATTGTGGATGTGTGCAAAGGCATAAAACCAGCATTAATGCCTACTATGTATAAATGAAGAATTATTTCTTCGGAGAAATTCGTTTCTCAAATATTTGATCTATTTCAATCATTGAAATGTGCCACCTACATGTGACCCTGGATGTGAGGAAATGTTGTAAGACGCTACAATGGAGCAAGTACAGCTTCGACTAGTGCAAATCTGATGGTAATCAGATATATATGTTCAGTTGCTTGGAATTTCCTTGTCCTGGGTAGTGTAATGACTAGCCGCTCGACCGGAAATCGGGAGGTGTGGGTTCAAATTCCAACTCCAGGACAGCAAAATTTTTCAAGTTTTCTGAATGAAGTAAATACATGGAATACAGTGAAAATATGTCAATAATCCAGGGAGTATTCCTCTAGCCATGATTTGGTGATTGTGGATGTGTGCGGAGGCATAAAACCAGCATTCACTCTGTAGTTGCAGGTTATTCTGAAAAGGAAACTCATAATGCAGATGAAACTGCACTGTGTTCTTCAGAGCTCTTCCAGAGAAAAACAAGTCTCTGAAAAATAAAAAAATACAGAGGTTGGAAAATTTCCAGAGATTGTCTTACAGCATTATTCTGAGCAAATATGGTTGGAGAAAAAGAAAGGCCACTTGTATTTGGGAAATCCATAAAATCTCAATGTTTTAGGAATTTTGGTGGCATGAAGCTGCCTGTGGGTTATAGATCAAATACAAAAGCATGGATAGCTAAATACATCATGTCTGAATGGTTAAGAAGCTTGGATTTAAAAAAGCATAAAGATGACAAGAAAATTATTGTTTTTCAGGAAAATGCATCTTTTCATACTGATTTGAAGCTTAAACGGTTAACGTCTGCTTCTTTCCACCAATAAAATGTCAGCGTGTCAGCCTTTGGACCAATACATACTTTGCTATGTCATCATCATCATCAACCATTATCAATCCACTGCTGGACGAAGGTCTCTCCAAGCCTCTTCCACAACGGTCTGTCTTGTGCCAGTCTCCTCCATGTTACTCCCGCATAGTTTCGAATTTAATCCACCCATCTCCCATGTGGTCTTCTGGGTCTTTTCCTGTCCCTTGGAATCCAATCTAAAATTTCGGCTATCCATCGATGGTCTGTCCTTCTGGCAGTATGCCCAGCCCATTGCCATTTCAGGGATTTAACTCTGATCATGATGTCATCCACTCTTGTCATTTTTCGGATCCACAAGTTCCTCTTCTTATCGCTCCTGGTTACACCAAGCATACACCTCTCCATGCTTCTTTGAGTTGTCTGCAGCCTTTGTATGTCTCTTTTAGTTAAGGTCCATGTCTCTGCACCATACGTAAGCACTGGAAGGATGCATTGATCAAACACTTTTCTTTTAAGACATAATGGCATATTGCTCCTGAAAATTATGCTATTTCTTCCAAAAGCTCTCCAGGCAAGTTTTATACACCGATTAATTTCTTCATCAATGTGACCCTCACTTGATATCTGCTGTCCAAGATAAACATACGTATCTGTTATCTCCAGCTTTTCTCCATCAATCGATCAATCTTCATTTCTTGTAAAAACATTGTACATCACTTTTGTCTTCTAAAAGTTCATTTTTAATCCCACTTCTTTACTCTTGTCAGCAAGTTCCTGGATTATACTCTGCAGCTCTGCTGGGGTAGTTGCGAAAATGACTACGTCATCAGCAAAACGAAGGTGAGTTAGATAATCTCCATTAATCTTTATCCCTTTGTTTTCCCAGTTCAGTGATTGAAAGACATTTTCCAGTGTGGCATTAAAGAGCTTGGGAGATGTGGTGTCACCTTGTCTCACTCCCTTTCCAATTTTTATGTGTGTTGTATTTTCAAACAGCCAAATCTTTGCACTTGCATTTTCACAGATGTTATTAATAATATTAATGTATGCATCTTCAATACCACAGGATTTCAAAGCCATTGTAACTGCTGATGGTTTCACCGAATCAAAGGCCTTTTCGTAATCGATAAATGCCATGCACAATGGAAGTTCATATTCCCTCGCTCTTTCGATTAGTTCTCTCAGTATGTGGGTATAATCTATAGTGCTGTAGCCACTCCTGAATCCAGCTTGTTCTCTCGGTTGAGCCATGTCCAGTGTTACCTTCAAGCGGTGTGAAAGAAATTTAGTGAAGATTTTATAAACCACTGATAGGAGGCTGATAGGTCTGTAGTTCCTGGGATCCTCAATGTCACCTTTTTTATGTAGCAGGATCATTGTAGCGTTGTTCCAATCCTCAGGAATCTTCCCTTCATTAAGGCATCAAGTGAAAACTTGGGCGAGTACTGTTTCAATTTCTCCACTTGCTTCTTGTATGATGTCTACAGTAATTCCATCTTCTCCTATAGCTTTTCCCTGCTTCATGTTCTTGATTGCTTGTGCAACTTTTGCTGGGAGGACTGGAAGAACTCTGGTACTGGTACCTTTCCTGGTGTCTGGAGTACAGGCATAATCCCTTTCATTTAAATTGGAGTAGAAATCTTTCACTCTTGTCAAAATTTCTGCCTCTATTTCTTGTTACAGAACCATCTTCTTTTCTCAGTGCCATAATCTGATTTCTTCCCTTACTGAGATGTCCCTTTGCTATCTTTAGGCTTTGGTTGTTTTCAATTGCTTTCCTCACTAGTTCACAGTTGAATTTCCTTACGTCTTTAGTGATACTTTTTCGTACTGTCTTGCATAGCTCTATATATTCCACTTTGGAAGTCACATCTTCTTTAGTTGTCCTCATCTCTCTTCTTTTTTGCATCAACATTTTGGTTTTTCCTGATAATTTGTTCACATGCAACTTGTTCTTAGACCCAGCTAATTGTGTTGCTGTTTCCATAAGAGCTTTGGTTACTTTTCTGTTAACTTTAGAAATATCCACTTCTTTGGATGGTTGGCCTTCTAAAGCAGAGAATCTGTTCCTCAGTTCCAACTTGAAGGTATTATGATGCCTTTTAAGGTTGGTTTTGTCAATACATTTTGTTTGTCTTACGAGCTTGCCACGTTCGAGTTTAGTGTTGAAATGCATCTTACATCTCACAATTCTATGGTCACTACCTGTGTTGAACTTGCTCAGCACACTGCAGTCTTCCATGACGAATTTTTTGTAACACATAATAAAATCAATTTCACTTGTTGTCCCCTTTGGATGTCTCCATGTCCATTTCCTGTGTGGTTTTTTCTTGAAGAAGGAGTTCATGATGAAAAACATCATAATACCAACTTGAAGGTATTATGATGTCTTTTAAGGTTGTTATGTCAATACATTTTGTTTGTCTTACGAGCTTGCCATGTTCGAGTTTAGTGTTGAAATGCATCTTACATCTCACCATTCTATGGTCACTACCTGTGTTGAACTTGTTTAGCACACTGCAGTCTTCCATGACAAATTTTTTGTTACACATAATAAAATCAATTTCACTTGTTGTCCCCTTTGGATGTATCCATGTCCATTTCCTGTGTGGCTTTTTCTTGAAGAAGGAGTTCATGATGAAAAACCTTTCTGCTTCTGCAAACTCTACAAGAGTATTTCCACGTTGATTTCTGTTCCCATAGCCAAATTTACCAACTGAAGTTTAATTCTGTTGCTGTTGCCCTATTTTTGCATTGAAGTCTCCCATAATTATCTTCAAGCACTGATTACCTTTATTATTTAGATGGCAAATTTCCTCATAAAATTCTTCAATTTCTTCTTCAGGATGACTTGTGGTGGGTGCATAAGTTTGAATAATCTGAGCCTGGTATCTTTTCGAGAGTTGGATAACAAGTTGTGCAGCTCTGTCAGAGGAACTTTCAACTTCTACAACTTTATCCTTCAGTTTCTTGTTTATTATAAATCCAACACCACTAGTTCTGCCAGTATCTGTCCCACGATAGTAGAAGAGATGTCCACTTTTCAGTTCAATGAGATCTTCTCCTTTTCTCCTTACCTCACTTAGCCCGACGATGTCCTACTTGATCCTTTGTAGTTCCTTTTCCAATTCAAGAAGCCTTGAATCAGAAGATAGGGAGCGTGCATTGTAAGTAGCCAAGGTCAGCATCAAATGGCAGCCTAGTCCGGTCCTCTGGTGATTCTTAGCACCCTCTGCCTTCATGTCGCACTGGCCGCTGCCTTGGCCAGGTACATTCCAGCTGCCGGAGACTGAGGGCCAAGATTTAAGTTGTGGAGTAATTTTGGAGGGTTTTGGCCATAACTCACCACGCTGGCCAAGCGGGTTGGTGAGTGTGGGATAGCATTTCCTCTAATCCTGATGGTATAGTTATACCACTATTGGCGGTCATCAGAGCCCCTTTAGTGGGAACAGGATGCACCACAAGAAGGCGGGGTTGACATTTGTCAAGGAGAGGCTGTGATGTTGCGTGTCACCTGACAAGCAGCTAATTTTAAAACACATAATTTGCAAAATGAAGTTATGGCAAGTGATCTGTCTAAAACAGTCAGCGTTTTCAATGCCATTCAGTGATCGAGGTTCATATGGAAACAACCTAACAGAATCCACCATAAAGAATTGGTTTTTGAAAGCCAGATTTTATTCTCCAAAGAGCATTGCAGAGGACACATTAGCAACTGAGTACATTTATTGTTAGAAAAAGCTAGACCTAATGACCGTTTTGACTACAGGTTATGTAACTATTAATAGTGGTCTAACTATGAAAGATGAGCTAAAGATTACAGACCACCCTGTTGTCCAAGTGGTCAGAGTTGCTGGCTCCCAATCATTTGTCTGAAATTGGCCTGGGTTCAAGTCGCAGATGAGGTATGGGTGGTGTGCTTGTCTGAAGGCACTGTCTTTTCCGTGGAACCAATAACTTTAAATCAGGGATGGGTGACTTTATAGCTCATAGAGTTTCTCATGGTTCTTTTCAAACACTGAAACAAAGAAAGAAAGAGATTACAAATTTTATGAGAAGAATGAAAAGGGACAGAAATTATAAGGAAGATGATGAAGCACAGGATGTGGCTGAAAGAGTTTCTGGTCCTGTTGTGGAAAATGGCACAGAGGCTTGTGGATTGTTGCAAAGCATGAAATCTTTTGATTAAAGCTCATGTTGAAAATTGGCTTCCTAGTTTCTTAATTCAATTACTTAATCAAACTTTTAATATGGGAATTTTCTACTAGGAAATACTTTATTTTAATCACATTTTTTAGAAAACTCTTCTCCTCCTTCAAGTAGTCTTTTGGTTGTCACTGCAATGGTGATGGGGAAAAAAGGGACAACAAAAGACTGTCTGAAGAAGGAGAAAAGTTTTCTCCGAAAATTAGTGATTAAAATAAAGAATTTCCTAGTAGAAAATTATCATATTAGAAGTTTGATTAAGTAATGAAATCTTTTTCCGCTGAAAGTAGTAATGGCAATGCTCCGAATCTGATAGCTCAGTTTCAAATTCACTTTCAGTACAAAATTGTAACAGCAAAAAGTTCTAAACAGACAAGCATAGCAGATTTTTCATGCCTTTTGTATAAAAATACATACAGTGATGACTCCATATTTTCCAAGTAAGCCATCTGTTTTTTTTAATCTGTGCATGTCAGTTTTTTGTATCAAACTGTGTATTAAATATTAATTACTGATGAAGTAGTGTACAAATATATGCCTACAACATTATAAAAATGCTAATTCATTGAATTGTCTTTCAAATTGGTTAGTTTTATATAAGTTCCTTTCAAAGATGCTCTGTCGTATAAGCATTAGTATGTATGCAATATGTAGTACATACTGTAAACTAGAAATAATGCAAAACTCTTTCAAGGGAACCTGCCTTTTATGGGGAAAATAAATATCTGAAGAGTATTCCAAAATGAGGGGTTTTACTGTTCTCTTTTCTAGAATTTGCATTTTATTGTTACAGCTTGTGTACATTATTAGTCTTTATGAAATGTAAGTTGTTATAACTTTCTTTTAAACTTTTCTGACCATTAGATGTCTAAGATTTGTAGTCAGTGATAAAACATCCACTTAAAAATTTGTGTTCCAACAAGAATGTTTATAATTATGGTATTGCCAGGACAAAACTGCTATAATTTTCAGGCTAAGAACCATAGCTTTTATGATAAAAAGTTTTAATTTTTTGCCTGCTGTTTTAGCTTGCCTGGCATGCATGACTCTTTTGGCATACCTGCCAACTACTACGGAATGTTCGTAGTTTCTACGGATTCAGTTGCCTGACTACGGAAACCTTGTTGAAATTACGGACGAGTCTACGAATTTTCCTTTTGTTTTTCAAAATTAGTGTTTCTGCTAATATTTCAGGATATATATAAATATTCTTTGTCATAAACTGGAATTGGTGTAACAGTATTATCATGTGGTAAGTGGAGGCTCGCATAATGCGTGTTCACGTGCTGGAGTTCGCTCTGGTCAAGCGTTGGGGGATTCCAAACGCATCAGATTGATTGTTACTGGTGGTAGTTTTGAACTGAAATCTGGCAACATTGCCTGTTCTGCTCGCGTTGTCTTAGGACATTAGGCTCGCGTCAGTGAATCGACTTCGAGTTTTGCATGTGCTAAGTTTGCTTCATTAGCGTGTACGGTTGTTGTATTGCGCGTTTCTTTTTCACAAAGATGGATCGTTTCCTGAAAAAGCGTCAGAATGAAGCAGCAGCTTCAGTGCCACCAAAAAAATTGAAGAATTGCCAGAAATTTAAAAAGGAATATTCCAAACAGTGGCCATGTATTGTTGCATCATCGGAGAAAGACAGATATTTGTATGGTATGTACTTTGAATTTTTCTGTGGTTCGTGGGGGACGTGACGATTGTCGGCACCACGCTGCAAGCAATAAACATGTGGAATTTGTGAAAAGTAAAGCCTCAAATCACAGTGTTTCATTATTTTGTACTAAAGATGATGATTTTAGTACTGTACGACCCGAAAGTCTTTTTGCAAGATTTCTAATCGAACATAATATTCCGATTTCGGTTGCAGATCATGCAGGTCCATTATTCACAAAAATGTTTCCAGACTCTATTATTGCTAAGAAATACAGCAGTGGGCGCACAAAAACAAGTGCCATCATTCACACAATAGTGGATTCCAGCAAATCTAAGATTTGTGATATACTTAAAAATAATTCATTTGCATTAGCGACTGATGGCAGCAATGACACCGAGGCCAAAAAGCTGTATCCCCTAGTTGTTAGCTATTATGCTCATGAAAAGGGCCAAATCATAACCACTTTGCTTTCATTATTAGATTCTCCTGATAATACTGGAGGAGGAATATTTAAATTAATTGATTCTGAATTAACGAGACTGGGCATAGGGTGGAATAATTGCGTATCCTTTTGTTGTGATGCGAGCACTATGACTGGCCGTTTCAAAGGTGTAGCAGCTTATATTAAAAGCAAACAGCCAGATATTAAAGTTGTTGGTTGTCCATTATAACTGAGGGAATAAAGTTGTCAAGAAAAGTTTTTTTTATGCTGGTATTTATTATTGCTAAAGGGAGGCAATTTTTTTGGAAATACTGGTAGTAATTCAACAAATATAGCAAAATAATGTATCTTTACCTGTTGGATATTCTGATAGTTCTTTCCAATTGAATACAAAGCCATAAAAAAAATGAGTGAAATGGGAATGCTTTAAGAAAGCTCAGAAATAACTATGATTGAACAGTACAGTGCATTTTTTACATCAACGCTGTACGACAAACATCCATATTGCTTTTTAGTTTCGAAAAAAGGAAACTTATTTTGGCAGAGTACAATAGAAAAAAATAAGGTAAGCTCCTTAAATTTTACTTTATGCATTAAAGTTTGCTATTTTCATTGTTTCAAATAATCCTGTAGTTCACTAGATAAAAAGTTGCATTGAGCCATTTGAGCATTGTACTATATAACGAACCATTATAAATTCCATGAAATATAAACCCCTCACCCAGCTGAGAAAGCAGCAGTAAATTAAATTATAACTCAAAAGCAATAGTAAATTAGTTATTTAAAAAAAAAACTGTGAAATTAAACCATTTAGAAGCATGTAAGGAATTACTTTATCACGGTCAAAAGTAGCTGTTACGTACTCCGCGTAACAGTACGAGTTACTACTGACAGTACCCTGGTCAATGTTGGCATGTATGTTATGGTAGCAGTGCTACCCCAAGCATAGCTATTGAAATTACAGAATAATCTCAAATGCATGGAAAATTTACTGTATATTATATACAGCATACTGATGTAGATTATACTGGTATCACAATCTGATTGTTGAGTGCAAAGTACAAGCATAAATGTTAGCGTCATTGAAGTGCACAAACCCCTCCCCTTCCCAGGTTGTCACCTCTACAATAGGGGTTATTATTATTGTTACTATTTTTATTACTATCATTATTATACCACATACATTTGTTTTTTACATTTCTTGCTATTACGTATATCCATGTGCATAACTTGTTTTTTTTTTAATTTGCGTTGTTTTTATTGAATAACTACTTGGGGTAATAATTTTCCAAGATTTTCTTGGAAGTTTTTAGAAGCAGAGATACAGCTGCAAACAGAAGTACACAAACACCACCTAGTGACAGCAGTGTGAAGTACAAAAAACTCTACAAGTTCAGGCAAAGTGTTCCACAAGGTAAATGGTATCTGGTGTTAAACACATTTTTTTAATCAGACATTTAGAAGCAGAGATATCAAGAAAAACATATTAAACATTTGTGCCCCTAGCAAAGAAATTGTGCATTATTGTGGGCATAAATACGCACAAAAGGTGTTCTTAATTAGTGTATCTGTCCGAAAAAGAATTTTTCAATCAAATTTTTAGAGGCACAGATATTGTTGCAAATGTGCTGTAAACAGAGACATAAACTTATGCCCTCTAGTGTGTTAGAAAAAATTGAAATGCTAAGAAAAAATTGAAATTATATAAGAAAAATGATATATAAGAAGTGTATTAAGAAAAATTTGAAATTATATGTAAAACATTTTTAACCAGAAATGCTGACAAAAAAATTAATAATAATTTCAAATCATCGACTCTTAGAAGCAGAGATATCAGCAAAAATAAGATATACATCTACAGCCATGGTGGAAAAACTATGCATTATATTAAACAGAAGGCATTTGCAAAAGGTTTTCAATGGAGAGTGGTATCTGATTACAAAAATAATTTTTTTAATCAAGTTTTCAGAATTGCAGATACTGCTGCAAATACATCAGAAATAGAAATATACACTTACGCTACCTAGTAGAAAAAATGTTATTTACCAAAAATTTGAAATTATATGCAGAAAATTTCCCATCAGGAGCTTCATCCGATGCAAAAAAGAAATTTTCAAATCAGACTTTTAGAAGCAGAGATATTGGGAAAATTTAAATTTAACTCTATGCCCCCTAGTATTAAAACTATTCATTACTTGAAAAAAAAACTGCACCCAAAATAATCTCATTATAAATGATATTGAATGGAAGAGTTTCTTATCAGATGTTTAAAATCTATTATATGAAATAAAATATATTTTGAATTTGATAGCATTTGCATTTACACCCTCAAGTGACGAAATTATGCATCATAAAAAAACAGAAAGCAAGGATCATTGTTCTCACATTCCAAGCTTCCTGGTGTAAAAGAATTGTTTCACTTCAGACTTGTAGTTGCAGAGATATGGTGCCCACAGGTGGATGAACAGATAGACAAAGTGATACTATATAAGCACATTCTTTTTTTTACAAAAGATGTGCTAAAAAGATAATGCATTTTTTTGTGTGCAGACAATTCATGAACATGCATAGCAGGACATGAACACTAATTCCTATAGCCTCTTTCTTGTAGTACTGGTTTAACTTCACCCCTGACTGAGCCAGAGGCAGTAAATTAAGTTAGGATGGCTTTGTAGATCTAAAAGTTAAGTTCTTATATGAGAGGTCATTGACTTCAAATAACATGGCCTACACTAAGATGTCCATAAAAATAAAAAATAAGTTAGTCACCATGAGATGATTCTGCTAGTGTAAGACTAAGAAAAAATGGCTCAGGTATGGTGAGTTGTCAAAATAAAGAGCAAAGAAGTTCAAGCTAGGAGTAAGCAAATGGCATGAGAAAAATAACTTAATGGAGTAAATACCTTGTGACAACTTCCCTTAGAAAAACATTTTAAAAATAAAATAAAAAAAATATAAGGTTTATATTAACAAATAGTTTGGAGAAGACAAATAACTGCCCAGGATTTTTAAGATTGTGCATATTAAAGGCTACATGCGTGCTGGCGTTTTGTTTTGTGTGCTCAACCAATTTCCGTACTGTATTATAGTAATTTTTAAACAAAATTATAATAAAAAGAACACATATGTTTACACTAATGAAGTAGAAGACCAGAATGTCATTAAAGAGTGGTCCAATTTTGATGAAATATAATGTTAAGAGGGGATTATAGTGATAGAAAATTAAGTTTCCAGGTAGTTTAATGTAGTGTTAAAAGAAAGGTAACTCTGTGTACAGTTCCTAGATTTGAAATTGCTGTTTTTGACGTCAAAAATTTGAAACCTTTGGAAATCATATATTTGAAATTCGTCAAATTTACACAGTGATGCAAAGATAGTGACAAACTGCTCCATCTGTTCTATTCCTAGACTTCAAGAGGGTATGAATAATCAGCCTGTGAAAGGGAATGTCATTCTGTGATTTTGTTCTGTAAGTTGGTCAAGAGCTGTTGACAGGTTTTGATTTTGGACACTGTGGGAAGAGAGAGGTACTCGTGTTCAGAGACCAGTCACAGTATTTCTCAGAAGCAATGACAAAAGGCACAACCAACATTTCTGATGTATGGCTTTGATGAACAGGGTAGTCACTTTTTCCCAGTTTATGAGTGTTGTGTTGTGCCCCATATTATGCAGTCATTTGCTGAAGACCTGGCTGAAACCAGGTCTTCAGCAAATCACCAAACTGTTTACCACCAAACTGTTTTCCACTAACCCCTATCGACCATCACAAACACTTTCAGTGGTGATATGCATGTCTTGACCGGATGATAGAATTGTGTTTGGTATTGTTGAATGATGAGAGTTATTTCTTCCTTAATGTGTGAGTGATTGACAAATGAAGTTGAGAAGGTTTTCAAGATAAAGAGTAATAGTCCGTATCAAGGAGAGAAACACATTGAAATTTCTTGGTGTGATTTTTTAGAGATTTATTGGCTATCATGGACACCCATAGTTTAATTTTTAGAAAGGGACAAAAAAAATTTTTTTTTATTCACGAATGTACTTTTATTTCCGCAAATTGAAGTACAATTCTCGCTTGGCTTACATAAGATGTTTTCTCGATTCAGTTCTCATTATAAGGCCCAGAAACATTAATTTTATACAGCCCCTTAAATTTTTGTGGCCAGTTGTCTGAACATTCCAAATTTCGACTGTACGTTCTTATTATCTAAACATTTTTGCCACACACTCAACACATGAATTGAATTGGAAACAAGAAGTTGCCAAAACATTATGTAAAAAAGATAATAAATGAATTTAGATAGCATGTTAGAACGATAAGGAAATTTCTTCGTTGTTCTTTTGATCTTTTCCACCACATGTGTCACGAAACTCCACTGACACTCCATTGGTCATCAAAATGAAAAAAAAAAAAAATACCCTCAAGACAAACTTCTGGAGAAAATTTTGAGATATTTTTATCCAGTAGTGAACAGCTGTTGCAGAGAATGATTACTTTTCATTTCTTCACCTTACATAATATCCCTATACTGTACCCATGTACCCTGTTCTCTAACATGGAATGGGAAATTTCATTATTATTTTTGTTATTATTATATATAAAAACTTTTGTTAATTTCCAAAGTTTTTCCTATTTCTTCTGTATAAACGCACCCAAAAGTTCTGCAGAAAAATTAACAATCAGAATTAGCATTATCACAGAAATCTCTGTTGTACTTTCCAAGGACAGAATGGGCATGATCCTATTTCCAGAGGAGGGAAAATGCCTCTTCTTACCTCCCTAATGGGTGCCCATGTTGGCTATGCCAAGGGAACAATATTCTTGTGTTTGTAGGGACAGTATGACTCACTATTATTGTATTCAAAATGCATAAACCCAGTAGTATTTGTGAATATGGGTAATGCTGTGTTCCAGCATGATAATGCCTTTCCCTACACTGCCAACATTACCAGATTGGATGTTTAATATGTAAAATGTCCTTACATAGACTGTGAGATCACCAGATCTGTTTCCAATCAGACAAGAATGGAACATGATTGAAAGGTACCTAACCAGAAATTCAATATCAGCACTTTTGTTATATGTGTTGGAATTGCTGAGATGAGACAGATGTGAAATGACATACCATGGAACAACATGGGATATCTCTTTGATTAATTGCATGCCTGGGTTAGTGTGTACAGTCAGATCAGGGCACATCTGGCATTAATTTTCAAAAATGTTAACATTTGTCATTGTAACTTTAAAATGTGATAATTTATTTCTGTAATAACTTTTTATGTGATCATCAAGTGGTCAAAATCAGATCACGCTTTCTTGGTGTACTGGTTTTTACTTTGGTTAGTGTTGGATAATGTGTACTGAATGTGAAGTAAAAGTGTATTTGATTTTTCACTACTCTATATCATTTCTGTTTTGTTTGTCCACTGTATTCTAATAGTTCAAATATTGAGGTAAAAAATAATTGGTTTCCTTCAAGAAAAACTGTATTAACTTTCAAAATTTTATTTATTTATGGTCACACTTTATTTCTTTCTGTAGGGGTATGTGCAAGAAACACTCTGGTCCCTGCTCCCAGAAACAACGAATTTGGCTTTATCTCACCACATGGTGAATAAAATTCGTATGCGTTACTACAAAAAATTTGGTTTGACTGAGAAGTTTTCTGGTGGAGACTCAAAAGTGAAAACAAAGTAACATTGTTTCATTGTAAATTTAAAAGAGCAGTTGTTTTTCTAAACATCTGTGAGATATGTATGTGAAATCTACAAGAGCACATTAAATATATAAACCATTTTATGTAAATCATTTTTTCTTTTCTTTCATTTTCATATATCTACTTATGTACTTTCTGATAAAAGAATTATATTTTTGTTTGTGTATGACTATAAATTATCTACTGCTTTACATTCCTGAAACATAGTCACAAACTCATGAAAACATGGATCTGATTTGTCAGTGTTATTAATGTAATGTTGCTGTTTTAAAAATCACATTATCTGTAAGAAGGTAAAGTGATAGTCAATATAAATTCCATTTTGTCTGCTGCTTATATTTCTTATATATGAATTATTTTGCTCTATGGCATTCATTTATTAATGTACAAGCAGAAAATGCATTTATATATATATATATATATACTATATATTACATACTGTATGTGTCCTTGCAAAATATTGCAAAGAAGAAGAAATCTTAGTACATTTATGCCCTGTTTTCTTTTCTCTACAGTTTCTGTAACAAATTTATTACCAAAATATTTAAAGTTTCCATATAGTAACTTTAAATAATAAATAAGTGTAAGGAATAAAACACAACAAATGTTTATTCTTCTGTTTTGTACTGCTTTGAAATATCATTTGCTCACCACCCAATGGCTACAGGTGTCCTTTTATTGATTGTGTTGCCATGTGGGTAATTTTAGGTTGGGGACAAATCCCTAATACTCTAATGAAATACATTTAATGTGTAGAAAACCAATCCTGCACACCTCTTATACATAATTTTTTACTGTGCCAATTTGTTTCTATAGTGCCTAAAAGTTCAGCTTAGCACTGTTATATAATCTTGCTTCCTCTCATCCAAGTTCATTTCAATTCAGTTTATTTCTATTTGTGCAAGATTCATTTCTTTGGTATTGAATCAACAACTTCTCGGGTGGTTGCTAGAGTCCAAAGAGGGGATTATGACTATTCTTCAATGTTAGAAGTTACTACTATCATCCACTTGATTTGAATGATGATAATGTTTTTTTTTTTTTTTGCTGACATTAATGCATAATGGTAAACAGTTGTAATTTCAAGGAAAAACTCTGTACCGTGAAATATGTATGTGCGATAATTTATTATCGGTAGGAGATTTAGATTTCAATCTTTGCAGTAACTGGATTGTGAATCTTTATTCATCTTTTCTATTAGTGATGTGAAATGCTAATTTTGTTGGCCTACTAACTTAAAATATTTGTACTAATTTCTTAATAAAATCTGAAATACTATTTTTGTGGCTATATTTTTCAAATACCTAATCTGAATATATGGTACAAATTCTCAAGAAAATGTGTAAATGATAATGTGGTGTGAAAAATATTAATTAAGTACTGCTTTTCAGAACTTTGATTATTATCTCCATTGAATACTTAAGTGCCTTATAATTAGCAGACCCATATGGTCTGACCTTTTTCCCAAGTCCCATGTCATTCATTATTGATTTAATATTAATGTCTGCTTGTGCAAAGCATAATCCTTGGGTGATTATAGCTGCAGATAATCGGACTACTGTGGGTAAATGTGACTTAAATACCCATGAAACGCATATAGCATATTAAATCCATTTATTTTTGTGGTGTAGTAAGTACAAGGATTTGCTTAGCTTTCTCTCTTTAAAGTTCATGCCTGTTTAAAATTGCTGTAGTGCAAGCAAAATGAATTGTTAGATGGTCAACTTTTATGGAAACAATTGAATACAAATACCATATTTTCCTATTATAACATTTAACTCAATTTTTACGTATGTGCAGCTCTGAAATGCAGCATTTAACTAGGTGTGGCTTATAACCGTTTTCAATAACATTACAAACTAAAACTGTCATTCACGTTGTTGAGAGAGATGGTTTCACAAATCATTTAGGGCAGACACTGAGCTATTAAGAAATTCGGAGTGCCAATTCTTTATTGATTATTAGCATGGGAGCCTAGTGGTTGCATAAATGAAGTCTTAAAGATTCATGATTATGTATGAACAGGTGATTTGGAGAACGTCAAGAATTGAGTCTGGCCTTTCATTTTGCACCCAAGTGGTTTACGATGTTTGAAAAATCTTCATTTAGGATTAAATAATTATGCTTTAGCACCGGGGGGGGGGGTCTTGCACATAGTACAGTCAGTGAGTCCACAACAGGGAAAAAATCACAAAAATGTAGCCACTTCCGCCATCACACTTAAAAACCTTCTCGCTCATGAAATTAGAGTAGTGACTCCCTGTTTCTTAACATGTAAATCACTGTAAGTGTCAATCACAGGCTAAACAACATTCACTTCCCACTGTGCAGGGTTGGTGACTTTTACATCCCTCTCTCTCTCCTGTAATTGGAAGACTTTTTACCCTTTAAGAAAAAGAATTATCCAAGTACAACATTGATGCAATGCTGACAACTGCCATTTAGTGCATAACTTTCTGTGCATCTGCAGCACTTTCACCTCCAATGTTTTTTTATTTGAGTTGCATAGGCAAATTGAAATGTATTAAAAATAAACAATTTTTGTCAAATATTATGCTACCATGCCAATGGAAGAAGTGTAGGTCAGAATGGCTATAAAATAAAAATTACCTGCAGCTTTAAACTGGGTGCTATATTACTTCTGAAACAAACCAAGGAGATATAGATGGAACTGTGCCATTATACTCAGTGCTGCATTATTCTTTAAAATTATGGTATTACGACTGAAAACTGATCTGTTTGATCAACAAAAAATATTTTTAAATATTCTAGCAGATGGTTGAAACAAACCAAGGAGATATAAATGAAACTGTGGTATTATACTTGGTGCTGCATTATTCTTGAAAAATACGGTGTTAAGACTGAAAACTAATCTGTTTACAACAAAAAACATTTTTAAATATTCTAACAAATGGTTGAATGTAGTTGCTGCTGTTCATTAGAGCTGAATGTCCAACTCATTAATAATTCAGTGGCTCAAAATATCTCCAGGGAAACTCTTGAGGATTGCCAATCAGATCTATTTTAAGCCATTTCCTCTTCATCATATAAGTTTGCCTCCCCAGTGGCTAAAGTGTCAGGGGCATGAGCACTACTGGTTCTGTCCCACCCCTGAAACCAGTGATACTAAATTAGAGATAGGAAACTCCTTTATAGCCATGGATGCTTGTGATGGTTGTAACCCTCTCAAATGTCTTTTGGTATGAGCCTGGAGACTATTTCCAGCCATGATACATGATTTTTCTTCAATTTCGTAAATTATTTGATAACTTTCTTGTATATTCTAATTCTCTGCATTTTATGTCTGACCACTGCCTGGAAAAAGCCTCCCAGTGGAGAGCGAAAGCTTGTTTGTTTGGAGGTTTAATTACCACTTTGAGCAACTCAATGGACTATAAGCAGTCCCCT
Organism: Macrothele yani; assembly: GCA_039090855.1. NCBI lineage: Eukaryota > Metazoa > Arthropoda > Arachnida > Araneae > Macrothelidae > Macrothele > Macrothele yani. The sequence goes on along the minus strand of CM077023.1, from coordinate 76,584,507 downwards.
GTACATAATTTAGGGCCACTGGTTCCAGGGAAGAGAGATAAAGCCAGCACAGTAAGAGACGCACAACATGTATGCCTCACCAGGATTCAAACCTGGACCCATCTTGGATGAGTGGTCAGAAGCCAGTGCTCAGACCACTGCGCCACTAGGGCTGCAGAGTGAAAGCTTGGCGACTTATACACTGGTGTGCCGCCCCGGTGGCGCAGTGGTCTAAGCGATGGCCTCTGATCATTCGTCTGAACGGGGTCTGGGTTCGAATCCCGGTGAGGCATGAATGTTGTGTTTGTCTTACGGCGCTGGCTCTCTCCCTTCCCTGGAACCAGTGACCCTAAATTAGGGACCGGCGACTGCTTATAGCCCATTGAGTTGCTCACGGTGGTTGTTAAACCTCCAATAAAAAATATATACACTGGTGTGCAAAAATTAAGGACGAATAGGAGAAATTAGCATAACAGCAGAACGAGCAGGCAGAACGGACCGAAAGACCACTCAGGAGATAGACTATGGTCCGGTATGGTACGGTAGGGCATGCGCATATATGCAGCATGACGGGAAGGGGGGGGGTCGGAAGGGTATAAAGCACACGGGCGGTGTACGCTCAACATCGGTTTGAACGACGTCGAGTTGCTGCCACCGTGTGATATGACCAACAGGCAATCCAGTAGACGACATCTGGATAACTTTACCCGAGGTCACGTCATTGGGAAGTTGGAAGAAGGTCGAAGTGTGACTAGTGTGGCCGAGGAGTTTGGGATCGCTCACAGCTTCATTTCACGAGCTTGGAGAGCATTTCAAATGACAGGAACAGCTGTCCGCGAGTTTAGCAGTGATCGTCCACGAGCAACCACGGCGGCAGACAGCGGGAGAAATCGCAAGGCACATGCAACAGACAACTGGACGTCCGTTATCGCGTTTTACCGTGGCCAGGAGGCTGCACAAAGGGGGTCTGTTTGCAAGACTACCAGTACGGTGTGTGCCATTAACGCCTGCTCATCGGAGACAGCGGTTTCTGTGGTGCCAGGTACACAAGAACTGGACACATCAGCAATGGGGTAGAGTTCTCTTTATGGATGAGAGCCGTTTTAGTCTGACAAGCGATTCTGGATGTATACACATCTGAAGAGAGCAGGTAACATGCAATCACACCTCCAACATCATCGAAAGGGACCGGTTTATATGTGGCGGAGTTCTCGTTTGAGGTGGTATAATGCTTGGTAGCCATACTGACCTCAACATTTTCCAAGGAGGTTCAGTCACTGGTGTCCGCTATTGTACCGAGGTTCTCCTGCCTCACGTGCATCTGTTTAGAGGTGCTGTGGGTCCTGAGTTCCTCTTCATGGATGACAACGCTACACCTCATCGTACAGTGGCTGTCACAGAGCTGTTGGAGAGAGAAGATATTCAACGCATGGATTGGCCTGCAAGGTCCCCGAACCTAAATCCAATCGAACATGTGTGGGAGACGCTTGGCAGCACATCACCAGCCGCCAGCAACAATTCCGCAGCTGCGATTGCCGCTACAAGAGGAATGGGCTGCGATGCCTCAACAGCTCCTTGACAACCTCGTTCTCAGCATGGGCAGACGTTGTAAATCCTGCAGCACAGTCAGGGGAGATCATATCCCCTACTAAAGATTGGATTTTTCTTGGCAGCCGCCTGTGACATGGACGTTTCTGTCTTCTGTCCAGTTGTGCTCAAAGCTATCTTTTCAATAAAGTGCCTTTGGATTCCTTGTTTGGATGGTTTTTCTCACTTGTCCCATATTCTTACATCTTGGGGATCTTATGGTATGATTTGAGTCGATGTGGAGCACTTCTGCACGACGTTACATTTGAAAAACTGTCTCGTCCTTAATTTTTGCACGCCAGTGTATATGAGGGTCATTTCAAAAGTTTTGCACACTGTGAGTCATCTCTTAAAAAACGAATTTATTTCACAACATACCTTTATAGGCCCTAGAAGTAATCTCCATGTTTCTTTATGATGGTGGTCCAATGTTTGGGCAAGTCTTGTATTCCAGTCAGGAGACCTCCATTGTTGAGGCGTCGGATTACTCGGGTCACCTCATTAGAAACATTCTGAGTCGTGATTGAGGTGGCAAAAAGCAAAAACAAAGTGAATTGTTGCTGACTGACGAGCAGAGAGACAAAACATGAAATGAATTGGAGTGTCCTCTGTATTCAGTTGGGTAGTTCAGAGTTCACATTAATGCTCAAGTCCTCAAGTGTCAAAGACTTAACAGAGAACAGCATGCCCTTTCTCCTGACACCCCCTCCCCCTTCTCCCCATCCATATGGGCACATTCTACAACCGCTTTGTTGTGATTTATGAAACACCAGTCAGCTGTGGAGTGGAAAGCAAAGTAAATAAACAGGATGTGCAGACCCTGGCAGGTCTATCATGTTACTTTAGGTTGTGGTTTCGGTTAGTAGCTACCCAACGAAATCAAAACCACAACCTAAAGTAATGCGATGTTGTGACAGTCCTGTCAGAGTCAACATTCTATTTATTTACCTTGTTAACCACAGCTGAGCTACATAAGGGCATTCTAACTTTGTAGGCCCAACAAGCAGCATTTTCTATAGATTACAAGCATGAGTGTAAATGATATAAAGAGAAAAATTGATGCCGGTGAGTTTGCAGCTGTACCAAACAAGCGCAGGAAGTCAGAGGTACAGAAATATTTCAAAGAAATTCAAAAACCAATGAAAGAATCGATTATGTTCAATGTGTGAGGTGTAAAGGAATCGGGACGTACAAATATTCCACAGGATCCAGCAGACTTACTAGACATGCTGAAAAATACAGCAAACAGTCTGGTCCAGGCTCGGTTGAGAAATTCTTGTTTAAAGGTAGGGGGAACGTGTCGGCTACAGTGAAAGTTTTAAAATGCTGTGTTAAATTGTGCACTGAAGACATTCGACCTTTTGATATTGTCTTAGCTCAATGTTTGATTGATGTCGGTGCTTCTGAGAACAAAGTGATGACTGAACATGTGCTCCCGCATCGCAGTACAGTATCTAAACATATTAAAAGTTCAGCTGAATCTGTACGTATAGAATACATTATACAAGTAAACACAGTCATCCAGAAATTTGGCGGGGCAATTACAACAGATATATAGACAGACCCTTATCATAACAAAGCATATATGGCCATCACCTGCCATTTCGTGGATAATGATTTCATTTTACGAGTCATTGCATTAACAACAGTGGCATTTCTGAAAGTTTCCAAAACTGGGGAAAACTTACAAATTGAGTTTTTTTAGTCCCTGGAAAATGTTGGGTTTGAGTGTTCAGTTCTGGATAAAAAATATTGTGTTCGTAACGGATGAAGGAGCCAACATAATTTCAGCGTTACGATGTTTCCGCCAGTTGGCGTGTACATGCCATGCACTGAACACTGCTTTGAAACACAGCTTTATGGAGACAACTGAGGAATTACCTGAAATGAAAGCAACTGTGGAGAGTTTTAAATTGTTAGTTATGGACTTAAAGAAATCAGGTACTGTGTCAGCGTTAAAAAAATCTATACCAAGAAGTGGAAATTTGGTGAAATACCCTGTGCACAATGTTACAATCAGTGTATGAACAATTAAGTGAAGTCAGGGACATTTTGGGTAAAAAAATTAAACCCGTCGCATGGAAGGAATAAATGCTGGCATGTTGACGGTTTTAATACCGTTTTTGAAAAAGTTTCAGGAGGCAAGTATTCAACTGGAGGGAGAATTTTGTCCAACTTTGCATTTGGTGCTCTTATGGTATCACCACCTCTTGAAGCACTGCAATGTTTCACCAACAGATTCAAAAGTGGAAAGGGTGTTAAAAACAGAAACTCAAAAATGGTTAAAAACTAAACTGGTTATCAGTGATTTGCATAAAATTGCAACGTTTCTTCACCCAAACTTTAAGTCACCGAGAATGCTAACGGAGGATGAAGAGAAAGATGTGCATTTGCAAGTACGAGCATTGCTGGAACAAAATGACGAGCTTTCCCATGAGGGAGAGGAAGAGACTGAGACATTGCTGAGGAAATCGAGTCAGGTGACTACCAAAAAAATCAGCAGGTTTATTTGAAGATTTGGAAGATGAGTTTGAAATTCATGATTCTGATCCAGATGGAATTTGTAAGTATGTGGAATTGCACATGGGAGAAACACACCTTGAAGCTGTAAATTTGTTAACGTGGTGGAAGAATTCTCAATTTCCTAAGCTAGCTGCCATTGTAAGACGTATACTATGTATACCAGCCAGTAGTTCTGCAAGCGAGAGAGTGTTTAGTGCAGCAGGTCGAGTTTTAGAGGAAAGAAGATCAAGGTTAAGCGCTGAGGCATTAGATGTGATTCTTTTTTTGAGGAGTTTTGCGAGGCTTAAACGGCAAGCAATTTTCATAATGAACTTGCTGGAAACTGCACACACATAGAATAATATCGTGGTTATTACACTTTTAAGTGCAAAGCTTTGTTGATGTTACAAAATGCAGAATAATCTAGTCTGGAACGCCCATACGTTCTTTTTTTTTTTTTTTTCTTTTCGAAATTTTATTGCATGCTTTTTTTATACTCTACTACATCACTAAGCTATTTTTACCAGTTAGCATATATGTAAATTATATTGCAAAGTTTAGCATTCTAGAGTCAAAATTTAAAACACATGCGGCTGTCTGTAATGAGTTGTACGTTTTGTAATGCAATTTATTCAAAATAAAAGTAAATTTAGAAATCCAAAAGAAATAACGAATGGAAAATTTTGTGTTTCTAAAAGATTTCCTTATCTTCAGCTTTTGGCAAAATTACTGATTCCCCTGGTATAGTCGAATGACATGTGCATCGATTATTTATTTATTTTCTAGTCCACATTTTAGAACATTTGCTTTTATGCATAGTGTTTTGAAGAACATATTAATACTATGACGTGGATTAACTGAAGTAAACTTTTTAAACTAATCCTTGATTGGGCCATAGCTTTGGCCTGTGCATAATGTGAGCCTTGCAAGCGAAATTTTCTGAGAGCCCAGGCCCAGGCTTAGCAAACATATATAATCAAAGAAAGGGGGCTGGGCCCTGGCTCCTAAACACAATGTTGAATTATCTATTTAACTTATCTGTGCAAACAATTTTCAAATTTGTACTTTAAGCATTTTCCAGAAAATGTTGCAGTGTGGTGACGACAGTCTCCAGAACTTTTTGCAACGTTTTGTGGGAAGACTTCTTTTCCCTGCGTGTGGGACAGTGAAATTCAAGATGGGGGGGATTGGACCTTTGTGTCCTCTACCCTCTGCTGCCATGGAATCAAATACTGTTAATTCTGGAAATCCTCCAAATATGTGGCGTCAGTGAATAAACAAAGACATCGCTCTTTCCACGTTTTAGCACCACACGGTCTTTGTTTATTCACTGTTAATTGCGTAACAGGAATCAAAAGTAATGAAAATTTGGCGACTAATGCCCATAGAAACTTTTAATGGGCTACTTGATATCAGTTCCATAATGGTCATATTTCACATTACTTTTGTGATTATCAGTATATGGGGGGGGGGGGGTAACAATGCAAATTATATATACATGGAAACCTAAATCTTCAATTTGCTAACTATGGTAGCTGTTTGGGAAATAAGCATCCTCCACAGGAATTTTGTAATTTGTTGAATGTCCTATTATCTCGAAACGTCTTTTTTCCCAGTGCTGTAGCTGCCTCCGCCTCTGAGGTGCAGTGGTCTAAGCGCTGGCTTCTGATCATTCGTCCATGATAGGGTCCTGGTTTGAATTCTGGTGAGTCATGGATGTTGTGTTTGTCTTATGGCACTGGCTCTCTCCCTTCCCTGGAACCAGTGACCCTAAATTAGGAATGAGTGACTGCTCATAGCCCATTAAGTTGCTCACAGTGGTTGTTAAACCCCCAACAAACAAACAAAAACACTGTAGGGCTTAGTAGCAGGTCCATTATCAGGACCAGATCAAAATGGTGGCTGATGGAGCTGCAGACCAGGAGAAGGCCTGGCCACATATAGGCAGAGCACACATTCATTCACAGAATGCTGAAGCAATTTCAACTACGGTGACAATACTGACTTGGTGATGTATTATGGAAGATAGAGTTTAGAATACAAAAAAGGGCACTATGAATATATACAAGGGCCTTCATGAATCTAAGAAACTGACACAAAATTAAGCTTCAGTATAAATATTGTTGAGGTACCAGATAGTTCTGTGTGATATTGGCCAAAAGACTGCAACTCAATGGGTTTTTATCTCGACACCGTCGGGTGGAATGACCAGCTGGAATCTTCAACTGTATGCTGATCTCCCACACTGAAGAAATTTTATGATTTTCAAACCACAAAGAAAGTTACAGTAAGTAAAATCTAGTTCCATCAGTTAAATGTTAATCTGGCAGATGGACTTTCTTTGAGGAGCTAACCTCTGGATCTCAGAAAATAGCTTAATGATATGTATTAATACACTGACGGAAAAAAAAAATCCCAACACCACGAAAAAATAGTTGTAGAGGAATGAAATGGCGGCAATACATTTGTATAGGTAACATATTTAAACGCGTAAGGTTTCAAGATCACAGCTTATTGTAAGCACGAGAAGAGCCATTTTAAATGTGAAATGCTGGTACATTAATAACCGGTGTAACCGCCAGAACGTTGAATGCAAGCACGCAAACGTTGATGCATTGTGTCGTACAGGTGCTGGATGTCAGCTTGTGGGATGGAGTTCCATGCCTGTTGCACTTGGTCGGTCAATACAGGGACGGTTAATGCTGGTTGGGGGTGACGCTGGAGTTGTCCAATGATGTCCCATACGTGCTTGATTGGTGAAAGATCTGGTGATCTAGCAGGCCACGGCAACATTTTTTTTTTTTTTTTTGAGGTTTAACGACCACCGTGAGCAACTCAATGGGCTATAAGCAGTCGCCCGTCCCTAATTTAGGGTCACTGGTTCCAGGGAAGGGAGGGAGCCAGTGCCGTAAGACAAACACAACATCCATGCCTCACCGGGATTCGAACCCGGACCCCGTTCGGACGAATGATCAGAGGCCATCGCTTAGACCACTGCGCCACCGGGGCTGCCCACGGCAACATGTCGACACTCTGTAGAGCATGTTGGGTTGCAACAGCGGTATGCGGGCGAGCGTTATCCTGTTGGAAAACACCCCCTGTAATGCTGTTCATGAATGGCAGCACAACAGGTTGAATCATGAGACGGATGTACAACTGTGCCGTCTAGGGTGCGTGGGATAACCACGAGAGTGCTCCTGCTGTCATAGGAAATTGCTCCCCAGACCATAACTCCAGGTGTAAGTCCAGTGTGTCTGGGTCGCAGACAGGTTGGTTGCAGGTGCTCACCTGGCCTCCTTCTAACCAACACACGTCCATCACTGGCACCAGGCAGAACCAGCTTTCATCAGAAAACACAACAGATCTCCACTCGGCCCTCGAATGAGCTCTAACTTGACGCCGCAAACAGCAGTGGTTTGGAGTAAGTGGAATACACGCTAAAGGGCGTCTGGCTCAATGCTGTCCTTCAAGTAACCGATTTGTAACAGTTCGTTGTGTCACTGTGGGGGCAACTGCAGCTCGAATTGCTGCCGCAGACGCGGTACGATGCGCCCCGGCCATACGCCGTACACGGTGGTCTTCCCTCTCAGTAGTGCCCCGTGGCCGGCCGGAAACCGGTCTTCTTGAGGCAGTACCTTCCCTTGACTACCGCTGCCAACAATCATGCACAGTGGTTACATTCTTGCCAAGTGGTTCTGCAATATTGCGGAAAGAAAATCCACCTTCTTGTAGCCCTATTACAGGACCTCGTTCCAACTCCGCGAGCTGTTGATAATGGCTTCTTAAAGGCATTCTTGACTAACATCAACACACTACGTCGAATCTGAACGATAACTAACGCTCACGAACGTTACAGCGCGTATTTACAGCAAACCTGCTTTGCATGTTCCGAGGGGCGCTACTAGCGCCACACGTATGCGCCGAGCGCGAAATTTGCATAGACGTCATCTTACAGATGTACTCTCACCGCATACCAACTGTCGTTTATCTAACACAACCCCTTCTTGGTGTTGGGAATTTTTTTCCGGCAGTGTATATGCATGCATTCTATTACTTTCTGTTTCCTTGATCTAAGCATACTTTGTTGAGATAATCATGCTGTAAATTGTTTCAGATGTGGAATTAATTTGCAAAAACTTCCCAGAGAGATTTTAGCAAGTGTGTGTTTGTCATTGTCCCGGTTGGTGAACTGCTGTTCGTCCAGGAAATGCTGTAACAACTGGAAAAGATGCTAGTCGCTTAGGGTAATGTCCAGGAAATGGGCTGGGTGTGGCAGCAGCTCCCAGCCCAGGTCCCTGATCTTGTGACAGGTCACCCACGATGTGTGAGGTCTCACTCTATCCTGCTGTAGGAGGATACCCTTGCGGTTCAGTAGTGCTGGTTGTTTTGACGTGAGCGATGCGTGCAGATCGCTGAGCTGTCGGTAGTACACATTGGGGGTGACAGTGGTAGTGTCTCTCAGCAGCTCAAAAAACACGACACCCCGCATATCCCACCAAAGAAAGAGCAGGACCTTACGTGGGTGCAAGCTAGCTTTGGGAGTCTGCATGAGCTTCTGTTTTGGATCCAACCACTGTTTCCAGGTGCTGACATTGTCATACAGGGCCCATTTTTCATCACATGTCACAATGTGGTCCAAGAGAGGTTCAACTTGGTCACATGCAAGCAGGAAAACGCTTGCACTCGTGCAATTTGCTTTCTGCTCAACTGTAAGTTGATGGGGAACCCAAACTTCCCTCTTGTGCACCTCCCCAAGTTGATGCAGGTGTGTGATAATGCTCATGTGGATAGTCCCCAGCTGTTCGGCCAACTCCTACATGGGTTGGTTTCCACTAAGGCCTTCAGCATGACCATATCCGCTATTGTGGGTCTTCCTGCTTTGGGACGATCTGACAGGTGAAAATTTCCCTCTTGAAACTGTTTAAACCAACGACAGCACTGATGATGTGCTATGCATTAGGGTACACAATGGTGATGTTCCTTACAACACTTGTGGGGGTGCTACCGTGACGAGACTCGTACAGCATGCAATGGCGGATGTGCTCGTTCTCTACTTCCATATTGGCTGGCACTTACACTCTTTGCCTTCTGACGGCTAACTGCCACTGGCTTAAGCCTCCTACCTTCTGATGTTATACCAGTGTGCTATGCAATCTCAGTGGCCAATGTGCCCCGTGGTCGAGGATTCTACTTCGGGTACAACGACCATTCCATAAAAACAGAGTAAAATCACACAAAATGAAGAAATATAGATACAGCAAAATATATGTTATTCTTTCTCAAAGTACCTTCCCTCGGATGATATGCAATGAATGGTCCCATCGTTCAGTCCACTTTTCAAAGCATGTGGCGAAGCCATTTTGTGGAAGCTGCTTTAGCGACCCCTGTACAGCTTCGGCATCGTCAGCATCTGTGTTAAATGTTGCACCCCGGAACTTCTCCTTCATTGTTGGAAACAACCAGAAATCGCACGGGGCGAGGTCAGGACTGTAGGCAGGCTGTGGCATGATTTTAATACTGCATTTCGCAAGAAACTGTTGAACACAAGCAGACACTTGTGGGCAGGCGTTATCATGGCGTAGGGTCCAATTGCCCACCAGTTCCAGTCGCTTAAAAGATATGTGTCATTCCAGGCGCTTCAAGACTGAAATGTAATACTCAGCATGGACAGTTATTTGTGGAAGAATGGCATTGATCTTCTTGCAGGATTGCCCAAACAGTATTAACATTACGCTCTGTAATAACACTTTCAGGTCGACCAGGCCTAGGAGCGAGTTCTGCCGACAAACGCCCTTTTTTGAAATCGTGGTGTCGTCTAAAAATCATTGACTCACCCAAACATTTATCATTGTGAGCTTTTTTTATTAAATCAACTGTTCCGAGAGACGTTTTACCCAAACAAAAGCAAAATTTTATTGCACAATGCATTTCACTTCTTAACTCTGAAACATTCACCTCCATAGCCGTATGGCGAAATGCAGACTTACCTTAAGCAACTGCGCAATGACAAAGCCAGAATCATCTGCCACGGCTAATAACTGTTGCCATAGACACTTCCTTAATTCAGTTAGTCGTCTGCGTGATAATTTTCCCCCTTCGCACTGTTGCAAACTCAAAAAAAATTGCTATCAGTTTTTATGGAACAGCCTTTGTACATCGTCATCGGACATTACTTTTTCCAACCCAATACACACACACACACACACACCAAAGAGACAAAATTTTATGACCAGCACGTTTTCAGGCAATTCAAAGCAACCACAGGTAAACGACGGCGCACAGTGGTCCGGATAGGAAAAAAGGCGGACAAAAATATTTGTACGTCTTAAACGAAAGAAACTGTAGTGGGATAACTAAATATTCGCTTATTTAAGTGTTTTAATGAATTATAATTACTCACAGTACTGTAAGAAGGGTCCAGATATCCAGTCGGTCATTCGTCTTCTGAAGCAGATGTTTCACATTCGTCGTCTTCTTCCCCCTCCTCCTCTTCATCGGATATTACCAATAGACCTAGCACTTCCGAAGGTAGTTTTATTTGTTTTTTCTTTGGTATTCCTCCCAAGCTGGAAATTAATGGGTCAGAAGTCAACATTAACCTGCGAAAGAGGTCCGAATTGCTGTCTTGTCGTGAAAATTTTCGGGTAAAGCTTTCTCGAAATTTTCTCACATCTTTGTTTCTACACTCAATGGCTTCTTCTGAAAGCTCTCCAATCGGTAAAATCGCTGCCTGCTCAATTACGGATCCATGAGCAAGAATTTTATGTACCGTGGGTGGCATATAGTACCAGGGATACAATCTCACGAATAACTGTGCTGTTTCAATGCAGTACATATTGAATTTCATTGCATTTATTTCGTGGCCGCATGAAATTGCTGTCAAAATATTTCCAAAACGAGAAATCAAATTTTGGTCTACTCCAGTCACTTCGGAACTTATTTCGGGATTTGTAAAGAATCTTCTGGCGGTATTGCCGTCATTCGTGTTTTCATAGCCTGGATTTGGGACATCTACAATAAGTCCTAGTCTATTCCTGAAGGAATCTTGGACAATTCTTTTCCTTTTCTCCAGAAGCTCACGGGTTCCATCTTTCTTACTCGCTTTCCATTTCTTAAAATCTAAGCGGTAAGAGATTTGCAGAATACACTCAAAAAAGCGTATATGGGCACGAAGAATAGACAGTCCAAACTCAAAGGAAGAGGTATCCTCTGGCACTTGTGTAACGTAATCTAACTAGTTCAGGCCCGACACTTTCGCGCCACATATGTAACATTTCATGCTTGATGACTGGGTCAGAGCATTACATATTTTCCCATCAATCATTGACAATATGAGAGAATACTGTACTGTAACGTTGTCACTTCTTAATGGCTGTAAATTTTTAATTTGTTCGTTCATGTATTTTCTTTCTGCTTGGGCAACTGCAGGAGTTTCATGAAGCCACTGGAGACGAATAGGCCTACAAAAACGGGTTGATGATGGTCGTTCATTTTTCCATACGGTATCTTCCGTTTCACTGTCAACCATTCGTAAGGGAACGATAGATGTCATAAATAAATATCCATCACTACTGCCGCTTTGAACCCATTTCTGCTTGTATTGGGAATGACCAGCGCTACCGTCGAAACCCCATTTACAATGTGAAATAAAAGTTTTTTCGTTGTTAGACGGCTCACTTTCAGGTAGAAATGATAAAATTCGGGTAGCAGTATGGTCCAATAAATTCTGAACTTTCACTTCACATGCACTCTCACTAACACTTATAATTGTGCAGATAAGTTGCGTCTTTTGCTTTCAGAATTGCATAATAACTTGGATATAAGTCATGATTGTGATTAATTGCCATTTTTCTAATAGACATATATGGATGTTTTGATAAATGTGTACTTACTATCATAGATAACGTTTCTTCTTCTGAGAGCTTCGTGGCTTGTTTTCTTTTCTTCAACCATGAGTCACGAATTTGTTTACCTCTGGTAGGTGTTGTTGTGGTCATTTCTTTTAATAATTTTGCTGCATTTTCGTCACCTGCAGCCCTCAAATACATCACTGTGGCGTATGAAAGCTCGGCAGCACCCTTCATTCTCCCTCAGATTTTGAATTTTCCGCCTCTTAGTTCTTTCACTTAATTGCTGAAATACTTTCGAAGGACGTCCACGCTTTTCCGAAGAAGTGGAAGGAAAGTCTGTAAATGGTAATTCAATTTCTTGCTGTAACCAGTCTGAATATTTACGAAGAAACATGCTTTCGGTTCGGTGACATTTCTTCCAACGCTGACAGTATTTAAGAAAAAAGCTCATTCTTATTACGCTGTGTAGAGATTTTGTGCTCTGACTGTCCAAATTTAATTCAAATTTGTTCTTCACATATTGCACAACATGTTTTTCTTGTAGCACACTGGTCTCATTATCCTTTTCTTTCATTTTCTCGTAAAGTTCTCGGCGACTAAATGTCAATTCATTTTTCACACACTATATTGTCACACACTATTCACTGACCTGATACAAACAACAGCCCTCTGGAAAATGAAGAAATCAAGTGTCTGTGGTTTACCACCGACAAGCCACCCCTTGAGTAAACAAACATAAATTTCAGGAAGTGCTCAGCGCCCGCGAGTTGTTTAGTGGGAGAACACCTTCCTGATGTCAGCAGCTGGCTGCTCATAAGTCACAAGGAAGCTTCACAAACAAAAGGTCATAGTTCAGAGCATTGCAAGGTGTTGCAGATGAAACCTTCAGTGATAGACTTATAATTATCTACCAATATACATTTGTAAGTTTCGCGGTGGACATGTTTGGCCATTTTTTTAAAACACTAAAAACATTTTTGTTTTTTCGCAAAATACGGGTATTCAAATTTGTATTTTTTATCAGTACTTAGAAACAAAAAACACTAAAAATTGTAATTGTGCCCTATATATAAGACCATAACACATTCACAAAAAATACACTTAGTATTTTATTTTGCATTGTTCAGTCAGAAACAATGTAAACAAAATCACCTACAGAATTGCAAAATTAATCAAGAAAGAGTTACAGCACTTTTGAACTTAAGTATTGACCAGAACCATTGGAGTATACTTTCAAAAACACTTAGTCCTATCAGAATGACTACTGAGGATTATTATTAAGCGAATTGTGTTTAAAATATGAAGTTCGAAAAATTATTTTTGTCCGGGTTTTTAGCGATTCGGACCACTGTGCGGCGTGAGCGAAGGTCATTAAACTGTATGAATAACACTCGATACTGAGCTCTGTTAAATCTGTGTTATTCTTGTTCTTCCATTGGAAAAGGCAGCAGACTTAAGCAAGCTTTACAAGCCCAAACTGTAATGGCCCCAGAGTACTGGGCCAGCGCATTTCCGAGACGGCAAGGCTTGTGGGGTGTGCACGATCAGCCGTGGTTAATACCTTCAAAAAATGGTCCAAGGAGGGAATAACCATGAACCTCCGGTAGTGGCGTATCCAGAAATTTCTTAAGAAGAGGGGGGGGGGTTGTCCATGGATTTGGTTCATTATTGAAAGCCTCGTATATACATACAGGGTGCCTGAATAATGACTGTGCAATGAATGTACGAATTGCAGTAATGTAATAATAAAGAAATTTTGAATGGAATTACAGTAGATGTGACCAGGCACGTGGAAGTGCTTTGTGTCTGGTAACCTTCGTGTCCCATCACCGAGGTGCGCGCAGCGTTCATTCCCAGCGGTCATTCCCGAGCGCTTGGTTGGCGGAGGCAGAAGTGTCTATACTCGGGGCAAAGCTATCCTGGCAATGAGGGAAATGCTACGGTTACTTTTCACTCCCGGTTTCCAGTATTACTCCGCACTAATGGTGTGTAGTTAATCTTCACTCGAAAATTTTGCGAGGGAGCTTCTCCCTCAAGCCCTCAGGGCTTTCTGTCACCGTGACTTGACCATATCCCCAGTACCCCCACACCCACCCCACCCCCCAGAGCACGTTGCAGACCGGTAGTGACCAGCAGGTGCCATTGGAAAAACCCGAAAAGACAGAAGAATGTTTTAAAATAACAATCAAGAAGTTGTTCAGGTGTATATATGTATAGATTGAACTTCTACTAAAATCAAGAAGGAGAAACGCGAACTGCCCTCGGAAACACTTATGTCGCTATCACCCTTCCGCTAATGACCCCCAAACCCCCACAGCAATAAATATCCCCTGGGTTGACGGCTTAACTCTGACCCAAAGAAGAAAGCTGTGACAGAGCGTAGCACGTCAAAACATCGCGCGACATAACATCGCGGACATAACATCGCAGGTCAAAACATCGCGGTGACAAAACATCGCAAGTCATAACATCGCGGACACTAAACATCGCAAGCCATAACATCGCGGTGACAAAACATCGCAAGCCATAACATCGCGAGCCATAACATTTCAGGATGGGGCATTAATTACTCGGCTTTTTTTCTTTTCGTTTTTTTTTCTTTTGTATTTTTCTAAACATTTGATCTTTGGTAGGAAAAATTTGTTCAGACACTGATTTAATTTGCAGAAGACTAGTATGCGGCATTTATCAAAATATTTCAGGAGGGGGCACTAATTAATCTCTCATCTCATACAAAAATTTCGTAAAATCTACAGTTTTCAATTTAGAACCACCAAATTTAGTATACTGCCTCATGGTGTTTTTTGAAGTGGTCTGAGCCCGGGGTCGATGGGCCCCCATAGAAAATTTTCGTAAAATCTACAGTTTTCAATTTAAAACCACCAAATTTGGTACACTACCTCATGGTGCTCTAACTTAGACCGTAGACAGTTTTTGGAAGTGGTCTGAGCCCGGGATCGATGGGCCCCCATAGAAAATTTTCGTAAAATCTAGTTTTCAATTTAGAACCACAAAATTTGGTATACTTCCTCATGGTGCTCTAACTTAGACCGTAAACGGTTTTTGGAAAGGTAGGGGGCCCCAATACGCAATATTCGTAAAATCTACAGTTTTCAATTTAGAACCACCAAATTTTGTATAATATCTCATGGTGCTCTAATTTAGACGGCAGAGGGTTTTAGGAACGGGTGGGGAGCCCCGGGATCAAGGGGGCCCCATACGCAATATTCGTAAAATCTACAGTTTTCAGTTTAAAGCCACCAAATTTGGTACACTACTTAAAGGTGCTCTAACTTAGACCGTAGACAGTTTTTGGAAGTGGTCCGCCCGGGGTCGATGGGCCCCCATAGAAAATTTTCGTAAAATCTACAGTTTTCAATTTAGAACCACAAAATTTGGTATACTTCCTCATGGTGCTCTAACTTAGACCGTAAACGGTTTTTGGAAAGGTAGGGGCCCCCGGGTCAAAGGGCCCCAATACGCAATATTCGTAAAATCTACAGTTTTCAATTTAGAACCACCAAATTTTGTATAATATCTCATGGTGCTCTAATTTAGACGGCAGAGGGTTTTAGGAACGGGTGGGAGGCCCCGGGATCAAGGGGGCCCCATACGCAATATTCGTAAAATCTACAGTTTTCAATTTAGAACCACCAAATTTGGTTGGAATACTACCTCATGGTACTCTAACTTAGACCGTAGAGGGTTTGGGTAAAGGTGGGGGGGGGTCGAGGGGGCCCCATATAAAATTTTCGGCAGTTTACAGTGTTCCTTCAAATTAAAGTGCAGTTCTCACTTGCCTTACGTCGAACGTTTTCTCGAAATTGTTTGGAGTTCCCAATTCTACTTTCAAAAAAAATGTATATATATATATATATATATATATTTATATATATGCCAAGAAACGGTGATCTTTATTCATACCCCCTCCCCTCGTTGAACTTTTGTGGCCAGTTGCCGTAAACTCGTATGAACCGGCATGGAAATTCCGATAAACAAAGAACTGCTTCCCGTCATTAGGCACTTTGAAAAACTGCCACACATAATTCGCGCAAACTGGAAAAACTGACACACATTCAAAGTGTTCCTCGGAGGAACAGCAATTTGTGCTCGGTCCCTTAATGAAAACATATGGCAGTTTTCCAAGTTGCGGAAAGATGTGTGGCAGTTTTCGTGTGTGACGGTTTATCGGAGACCAAGAATTTTAGAAAGTTCTTTGGATCGAATTAAAACTTTAAATTAAAAAAAAATCCCGTATCAGCGGCGGGGTAGATTCGATTTAGGACGAAACAAGATAGTAATTCCGCAACTTCATGTATGTTTGAAATGTGAAAAGATGAAGGAGAGTAAAAGACTGCAGGAAAAAATATCTGATCTTGAAAGTGTACTAGGTGCTTTAAAGAATGAGAAACGCGAGATTATTAAATACCTCTGCACAAATCAGAAATGCATACATCATTACAAGGTTCTGGTCAAAACAAATTATCCAACTCAAGAAGCAATTAAAAGAAATTAAGAGAAGCTACAGTATGTTGGAAAGATTAGGTAAAGGTATCCATGATATATTTACGACGCCCAAGTGATCTTACGAAAGAAAGCAATGGATAAAATGGGCACCTGAAGATGTATCGAAATGCATCGTAATAAGAGCTCTCTTTAGAAAAATCATATATGACTTCTGGAGGGGAAAAGCATTATTCCATTACTTTGAAAAGATGGTGCGCAAAATTTACCCGTAATCCAGGCATTCAACACGATGTCTTTTTGTTGATGGGGGAAAAAAAGCTATGAAAGTTTAAATCGCTCTGTAAAGCTTTATGTTTTAAGCTTTGACGGAATTCATATTGACTCTAGGCTATACTACGACACCAGAATGGACAAAATTCTTTGCCTTTTCAAGAAAGCCCAATTTTTCTTAATCTGAGGATTATTATCGCAATGGAAGCAGCCAATATTCTTTAACTTACAAATGAAAAATATATTGCTTTTTTTTTAATAAATCAAGGTTTGGAATCTACTGGGGTTGAACTAAAAGTTATTTCTGACTTTGGATGATGCAATACGTTGTGGAGAGAACTTGAAATTTCTATGGACAGGGCATTTTTCGATAATCCTTTTTTTCAGGGGTCAAAAATATGGGTAGTTGCTGATAATTTTAGCTTTTAGATCTTCGAATATGAAACATTCTGCTTAATGATTTCAAAACAAATATTCCTTCTGTTTTAATGTGTTGCAGTGATGTTCGTTGGATTTACTGGGGTATAAACATGGATTTAATTCCTTCCCACGCTTGCTTCGTGCGCTTAGATATCGGAGGGGATTAGATTACTCTTGAGAAGAGGGATGGCACCGCAACTATGTTACAGCCTCCCTCTTCGGGAAGCACAGTGTACTTCGCTAAAAGAACCAGCCTTTGTACCAATAGCCCTGAGTTTTTACGCTCTTTTACCTCCTCGACATTGCGCCGTTCTGTGGAACAATGGCAAAACAACCACTACATTTCCAGATGTTTACTTGCTGCGGTTTACTTTTAAAGACCAAACCCATTGCCCTCATTTAAGGAAGTAGTCTCGTGGGAAAGGAATCACAATGCGACGGGCACATACTAAGATTGCTTCCCTCATGAACAAGGGGGGGGGGGATGAAAAACCTAACTATACCAATGCTTCTTCATTAGTTCCACGGCCCAAATCCAGACGGCTTTGGGAATTGTGAGCTATTCTTACAGATCACATGTCACCCAGTGACGAGTCGCATTTTTCCGTTTTGTGGAAAAACAAATTTTAAGTCAAAAGTCGGAAGAACAATTTACCACAAAATAAATGTTTTGTTGCAATTATCTTACCATTTATTAATCAATACATGAAACAAACTATTGATCAGTCAATAAAATGAAATTAATAAATGAAAAATAAAGGTCCTTATCATTCGCTGAAAATAACTTAAAAACAGTATGTCATGACTTAAAGGAACTGCAACCACATAAACTTGATACTTTAATTGAATCCTTACTGGATGTTTTTCACTTATATAACAGTAGACAACACAGGCGCCGACTTGAAAAATTATTGGGGGTTCCGGAAATTTTTAATCGAATTACCAATTCATTTTTCAGAGTATTTAAGTCTAATTTAAATTTCATTCAGTGAGATTATCTGGCACAGTAAGACGCCTGAAATGCTAAAATGAAGCAAATTATAGTTAATTACAGATTATTTTTTTCTCTAGATAATTATTTCTTTCATTTATTTTGCTTTTGTAGGCGCGGCATTATCATATACAAAACACAGATACTATGTGAATATTCAACTCAATTGTCTTATAAAAGTAACTAAAACATGTAAAATATATTTTAGGGTTTTTTTTACTAATTTTAAAAATTCCAAAATTTTTTTCTTCAAATGATTTCTGAATTTAAATAGGAGGTTAGAAGGGAGAGGACATGACATCAGCCCCATGCCCTACGTTTTCTGTTGGCTCTACTTCGTATCAGCTGTGTATGCCCAGGATGCTCAACTTGGGCTGCTTCTGTACTTATACTATGGGGAAATCGTTGACTTTGAAGAGGTTTCAGAGGCACTTGTGCATTATGTACAGTCAGAAAAAATGAGAACGAAATATACATGCACATAACTAAAAATTTGCAAAAAGTTACAGAAATACTGTTTAACATTTTCTAAAAAATTTAAACAAAATTATGCTTTGTCGAGCGGAAGTGCATATCGCGTATTAACCAATCACGGCCTTGCTAAAGCTGTGGGAGTTTTGTTGACCTTCAGGGATGCTGCTGAGCGTAAGAGACAGTCGCTATCAACCTGTGCTCTAGCACAGGTCTTCAGCAAGTGGTCTTCAGTAAGTGGCGTCACGCCACTGAACCTCCCCAACCGGAGGGCCCAAGAAACCAGATGATCAGACTTGGCTTCACCAGCGGTTGCTGATGCCATCTTCTCTCTCTCCTAACCTTCTTGTTTCCTGACTGCCCGAAGATAGGGCGGGTCAACTGACTGTGCAACATATTTCCACCTTTATCACTATGACCTCGAATAGGCTCTCGTCTCCGATTGCAGAGCTAGACTTTTCTTTTTTGTGGTAACCCAGACAAACCGAAGAATTTTCTAAAATTTAAAGTTTTAAATGCTCATAAACAACGGTACTTGATGTATTGTCTGTCGCGTCAAATTTTATGAGCACGAACAAACACTAATTCTTTTTTGAGGACAATAAACAATCCGAGGGGTACATTTCTGTACACACTTTTTATATACTATAATAAACGGGGAATGAATAATAAAAACCTTGAAGAATTGATAACGAAAACCAAAATTTATGCACATATGCGTACGTGTATTTTTTCCACGAAATACGCGCAAAAATATTAGGGGTTCGAGGAACCCTCAACGAAATCATTGGGGGGTTCAAAAACTGTCTCGAACCCACGAATTCGGCGCCTATGCAAGACAATATAAATATATTTACACACAATGTTGAATAATCCACTAATAGAACACGGGAGATTGGTACCCGGCAAACTCGTACCCATGCAGTTCCGTTCCCTCTTGTTCAGTTTTAATGCCTGAATTTCAGGATTTGGCATCATCTTCACCTCTTCTAACTACTCCGATACATTTTCCCCTCTTCAAATTCGTAAATTATTTCACAAATTGAAGCAATCACGGCATTTTCCTAAAATTGAATTTTAGAAAACTCGTACCCGGGAGATTTTTTTTTTTTATTGGAGGTTTAACGACCACCGTGAGCAACTCAATGGGCTATAAGCAGTCGCCCGTCCCTAATTTAGGGTCACTGGTTCCAGGGAAGGGAGAGAGCCAGTGCCGTAAGACAAACACAACATCCATGCCTCACCGGGATTCGAACCCGGACCCCTTTTGGACGAATGATCAGAGGCCATCGCTTAGACCACTGCGCCACCGGGGCGGCCCCGGGAGAATGGTACCCTTCTGTTAGTGAGACGTTACGGGGACATATACAAATTGCATTAACGGAAGGTCTTTCCTCTTTGGTGATTGTCGTTGTTGAACAGCTGTTCTCTTGGCGGAAAACTCCCATTCTTTCTTCCACCGTTAGCAAAACACACCGCATAAAACTCGCACACCTTAGACACTGAATCTTCACTTTATTATGACCACTTGACAGTTTTAAGCAAATGAGCTATGGTTGCATTCTGTCGCCGCCTGAGGGCGAAACTAGTATAAAAAGGGAAAGCTTAGGGCTTGCGAGTGTAGTAGAAGGGATTTTTGGGTGACGAGATGGGTAAAAAATGCGATTTGACGGACTTTCAACGTGGGATGATTGTAGGAGCTCGGAGACATGGAGCGAGTATCACAGAAACCGCCGCATTCGTGAAATGTTCCAGAGCAGCTGTTGTTAAAGTGTTTAAAGACTGGACTGTCAGCCAAAAAACTGGGTCTCTACGTGCAACGTGTGGACGTCATCGACTAGTGGCTTCTCGGGCGGAACGGAGAGTGTCCAGACTGGTAACAGACAACAGAAGAGCAACAGTGCAGCAAATTACAGACCATCTTAATCAAGGATCCCCTCAAATGATCTCTGCACGCACTCTTGGCCGTACACTGCATCAGATGGAATGTGGCAGCCGAAGCCCTGTTCGAACACCTTTGCTGTCTGCAGTTAACAAGAAAAAACGTCTCCAGTTCGCACAGGAGCACAAGGATTGGACAGACGATAATTGGAAACAAATCATGTGGTCCGATGAATCACGTTTTCAGTTGCACCATGCCGATGGCCGAGTGAGAATTTGGCGGAAACAGCACGAAAGCATGGACCCCAAATGCATTACTACAACCCTTCAAAGTGGTGGAGGCAACGTTATGGTTTGGGGAATGTTTTCCTGGCATGCTTTGGGCCCTTTAATTCGTGTTGATGAACGCCTGACTGCCACATCATATCTAAACATCGTTGCGGACCAAGTGCATCCTGCCATGTGGATGGTTTATCCCAATGGCGATGGCTACTTTCAACAAGATAATGCGTCCTGCCATAGTGCTCGTATTGTACAGCATTAGTTTCAGGAACATGCCGCTGAGTTTACTTTGCTTAGGTGGCCCCCACAATCTCCAGATCTCAACCCCAATGAGAATTTGTGGGATGAAGTTTAACGAGACATCAGACAGCTGGATCCACAACCCTGTAATCTCACACTCCTGGAAAGTGCTATTCATCAAGCATGGTCTCAGATTCCACAAACCACCGATCAACATCTCGTGGAGTCCATTCCACGAAGAATCGACGCAGTATTAAAGGCAAAAGGTGGCCCACCGAAGTACTGATAGGGTGGTCATAATAAAATGGCCAGCACTCAGTGTATAAGGGAATGTATACGCAAATTGCATTTCGTACTAGATTTGTTAAAGTGTAGGAGTTATTATAGTGGCATAAAATTATAATAGGAGATTCCTATTACAGAAAATGGCATGTAAGATCCGGTTCACTATAGACCGCCAAACAGGAAAACTCCCCATGTTTTTCATTAAGGGGCCGGACACGAGTTGCTGTTCCTCCGAGGGGCACTTCGAATTTGTGGCAGTTTTCCAAGTTTCCGAATTATGTGTAGCAGTTTTCCAAAGATACATTGACATACACGCTGAACTTGGTGGACAGATACATACAGTATAGACATTCTGTGTTTCAACGACAGGAATATACATAGGTGAACTAGGAACTCAGCGAATAAACCTCCGAAAGACAAACCCAAACAACCATTGCCCGGGATTCTAACACAGACCCCCTCCGTTGGGCGAATGACCAGAAGCCATCGCTAAAATCACTGCGCCACCGGGATGGCCGTAGGACAAACACGACATCCATGCCTTACCGGGATTTGAACTCAGACCCTCCGTTGGACGAATGATCAGAAACCATCGCTTAGACCACGGCGGCACCGGGGCTACTCCCCAAAGAGATCAAGAGCGACGTATGTCACAAATTAAACATGCAAAAATATTATTTTATGTGTTCAAATAATTACATAATGTCTTCTTCCCAAAGAGATTAAGAGCGACATACGCCAGAACAAAACATACGGTTGTGACGTGAGGTTATTTTGATTTTCAGGTTATTTTGCAACCTTCGTTTTAAATTCTAAAGTTTTCCTTAGTCTTCAGTTTTTTTTTTTTTTTTTTTTTTTTTTTTTTGATTGGAGGTTTAACGACCACCGTGAGCAACTCAATGGGCTATAAGCAGTCGCCCGTCCCTAATTTAGGGTCACTGGTTCCAGGGAAGGGAGAGAGCCAGTGCCGTAAGACAAACACAACATCCATGCCTGACCGGGATTCGAACCCGGGCCCCTTACGGACGAATGATCAGAGGCCAACGCCTTAGACCACTGCGCCACCGAGGCGGCGTCTTCAGTTTTGCTCTTAAGTATATATATATATATATATATATATATATATATATATATATATATATATATATATATATATATATATATATATATATATATATATATATATATATATATATATATATATATATATATATATATATCTATCAAGAAGATACCTAAGCAAAAAAATACATATATAATTTTGACTCACACCAAGTACAACATTCTCTCTCGGGCGGGCTTGGCATTTCGTTATGGCTGAAAATTATTTCTAATTGTTATGTCACTCTCACAGCTTGAGTTCTCTTTAATCTTCTTCTCTCTGTTTAATAGTAACAGATGAAGAGCATGGGTCGGGCCAGTAAGGTTAATGGATGCAAGCGAAATTGTTAACTAGTGCTAGGTCATGCAACTCTGCGGAGGACATGACATATATATATTTTTTAAAACTATTTTAGGTGGGAATGTTACTTGCATCTATGGCCTTGCAGAAACCCATTTCCAACTAGGTCTTTGTGGAAGTGAGAAAATGCAGAGTTTTTGCTGGTCCTTGATAAAGCCAAGGCTCAGTATTCTCGACACCTTCTACATTCAGTTGTTTTATTTTATTATTTTTTTATCTTTTCTCCTTTTACTCACACAGGTAGATACATAACCTTTTCTATGTTGTACTTGGTGTGAGTCAAAATTATATATGTATTTTTTTGCTTAGGTATCTTCTTGATAGAATGTGAATTCTGAATTTTCAAAACTGCTGCGTTGCGCGTTTTGATCTTCAGGTTATTTTGCAACTTTCGTTTTAAATTCTAAAGTTTTTCCTTATTCTTCAGTTTTGCTCTTAAGTATATATATATATATACACTATCTACCAACAAGTAATTGGACACCCCTGCAATCGACGATATCTGCGGTCCTTTTACACGTCACGGCCGCCGACGTTAAATATCGTGTGGGAAACAACATCGCAACCAGTCGCATGCAAGATGCAACGCAGTTCGGAGCTCTCTGATTTTGAGAAAGGTGTAATCGTCGGGTATCACAGAAATGGCCGATCCATACGTCACATATCCAGCTAGTCGAAATACCCCAAATCGACAGTGGCCTACGTGATTGGCAAGTAGAAGATGAGACGTGACTGTCGGAATGTGCCCCGACCCGGCAGACCCACAAAACTGGTAGTTAGAGACCGACTGGTGCTGGCCAGAGAAATTCTGAAGAACCGCACCAAATCGATGGGCCACATCCGCGAAGAGTTTCAACAGGCATCCGGGAGTGTTCTTTCTATGAATACTATCCGTAAAGAAGCCCATCTGCTCGGTTATCATGGACGTGCTGCCGCCCACAAGCCTTTGATCACCAAGTCCAATAGCGCTGCTCGGCTAACGTGGTGCAAAGAACGTCGACAGTGGACCGTTGAACAGTGGAAACAGGTTCTTTGGAGTGACGAATCAAGGTTCACCCTCTACCGTTCGGATGGCAGGGTCTGGGTTTGGCGTCTGTCTGGAGAACACCTCCTGCCGGAATGTATTGTGCCAACTGTGAAGTTCGACGGCGGTGGAATTATGCTATGGGGGTGTTTCTCCTGGTATGGCACGGGACCCTTGGTTGCAATTCCTGGTAGACTCAACGCCGAGACCTACTGCACCATTTTGGAGGACCATGCGCTTCCTACGTTGTGGCAGTTTTACGGGGTGGATCCATGTTACTTTCAGGATGACAATGTCACCTGTCATGTTGCGAGGTCCACCATGGCTTGGTATGGTGGCAATGGGGTTAATCGAATGGACTGGCCTGCGCAGAGCCTGGACCTTAACCCTATCGAGCACCTCTGGGACGAGTTGGAGTGTCAACTTAAGGGGTGCCCCCACCGTCCGAAATCGGTGAAGGAACTGACTTGTCTTCTCCAAGCCGAATGGAAGAAAATGCCGCTAGCCGTCGTACAACGCCTGGTTGAGAGTATGCCCCGGAGGGTCGCAGCTGTAATCGCCGCTCGTGGAGCCTCCACCAACTATTGAAGGTGAATAAACTTCGTTTTCCATTGCTATCACAGGTGTGCAATTACTTGTTGGTAGATAGTGTATATAGTCCTTCAAAGTTCTCGTATATAAACTATAGGCGTACAATATATATATATATATACACACACATTGTGTACATATGCTATATATATATACAGCCCCCTCCAACAAGAATTCCTGAGTGCGCCACTGCCTAGGCCTAGACCTTTTAAACAGTTTATATTCTTCTTATGTCACATTTATAAAGTTTACGTATCAACTCACGTTAATAATATTGCGCTTTTACTTAGGCACTAAATATTAATTCATAGGCCCTAAGCCTTAGGCCTTTTAAACGGTTTTTATTTTACTGATGTCACATTCACAACGTTTACATATCAACTCATGCTAATAATATTGCGCTTTTACTTAGGCACTAAATATTAATTCATAGCCCCTAGGCCTTTTAAACAGTTTTTATTCTACCAAATTTTATTGAAAATTCCTAGGAAGTCCCAGGCATAGGGCCTTGCAATTAAAGTTTTGTGACCGAGTAAAAGAGAAACATTGTTTACTTGATTTGTAATGTAAATCTTTTTACTATGAGCTCCGTGGATTATAAATTGCAAAAAAGGCCTAGGCTTAGGGTCTGTTAATAAATGTTTTGTGCCTAAGTAAAAGTGTAATACTGTAACCTTGACTTGTTATGTAAACGTTCAGAATCTGAGCTCGGCGGATACAAAATGGCTAGAAATGCCTATGCCTAGTGCCTTGCAGGCAGGGCCGGCTGGACCATAGGGGCAACCGGGGCAGTAGCCCTGGGCCCCGCGCCTTCAAAGGGCCCCGTAGTTTAGGAAAAAAACATTTACGTTAGAATTTTCTACAAACAATATTTTTTGTGTGTAAGTTTTCGGGTGCGAGGCCCTTAAGAAGATGTTTTTTTTTTAATTTTATTGTTTCCAATTTCCCCATTTTTGAATAGAATATTGCCCTTCGCCGTACAAATACTGAGATTTGCAAATTTCAAGTGATTATTGTAACTACCTTAATATTTTCTGCATTCTCAAAATAGCAAATTAAATTTCCTCATTTTGTGGCCCTTACTTTTATATATTTCACAATTTGCGTGCAAACTAGATACTTGAATTTAGACAAATAAAAAGAATAATATCAAAGTTGATTTCGGGCAACACATGGAGGCCATTTATTTAGTGACTTTAAAAATATTACTAGAAATAAAAAAAATTCATGTATGAGCGCGTCTAAAAGTTTCAAAAAGTTTTAAAAATCAATCAAGATCCCTGATTGATTTTTATGCTATTTTGCATTAAAAATCAATCACTGAAACATGTATCAGGGGAAAAAACTATTTATATGATTTTATTTTAGAGGGATTCGGATTATTTCTTACACTGAAGTATTCACAATACAAAACTTTTCGCTACGCAGGGATCTTTTTATTATTTTGTGAAGAAGTTTTTATAAGAGTCATAATACAACCTCAACCCCATCTTCCCGGGAAAAAAATCGTAGAATTTAACAGTTTTTTCTCTCTCTCTCTCTCTCTCGGAACTTTCAATCCATATTATGGTCTTTTTCTTAAGCTTAAAGCAAATATTTTTTTGGGATAAACATTTTGTCTTTATGATAGTTTTCGTTATGACGTTACTACAGAAGTGAAGCACATGTCAAGACGGAAAAGTTGCAGCGATAAATTCCGTCGGTTAGCTTAATTGGTAAAGCATTCGGCTCCACAGTAGAGGGATGAGGGTTCGTTGTTGTCACTGTGAAATTTGTGAATTTCACATCGTGTGTGTTCTTTACGGTCATTTTTCACGCAACAACTTTATTAAAATATGAGATTTATTTCCTGGTGCCAGAAATGAAATTTCGCCCCGGGCCCCGCAAAAGCTCCATCCGGCTCTGCTTGCAGGTAATGTTTCATGGCCGAGTTAAAGGAGCAACATTATTAACTGGATTTGTTATGTAAACGTTAAGAATATGAACGCAATTATACAAGCTTTAACTTGTCATGCAAACCTTATGAATATCAGCACGGCCGATTCAAATTTGCTGACAATCCTCTTCAGTTTCGACTGCTCTCAAAAGAGTTTCCAAGCCGCACAGCTTCCGAGGGGTTCGCTACAAACCGGATCTCGAAAATACCGTCAAGATTAAGAGAGACGTAGCTGAAAGGGAAGATGTTCACACAAGCGACCAGCCGATCGTCCGCTAGTGCAATAAAACAATCCCTCCTGTGTGAGGGGGTGGGAACAAAGTGCTGTTGAACAAAGAACCACCGATAGGGAAGCTCATCCTTCAGGCATTTTTTCCGGCGTTCTAGCAATGAAATAGCTTGCCAAAAATTGTACTGTGGGACGGTTTTATTGCTTCGGCAGAAAAATTCCGCGTGTGTGAAACGGAACAAAAAGAAATCCCATACTACCCCCTTTTCGGAAATAGAATCAGTCTTATTATGATTCTATTGTTTCACCGAACACCATATCATTAAAAGTTCTACAAATTGACGGCAATTTGTTAGCCATGCAATTTATATATGCCCCCGTAACGTCGTAGCAACAGAAGGGTACCAATCTTCCGGGTACGAATTTGCCGGATACCAATCTTCCGGGTATGAATTTGTCGGGTACCAATTTGCTGTTCCCCTGAAATAATTACTTTTCTGTAGGAACTTTTTTATTTTATTTCATTTATTTTTTTATTTATTTATTTTTGTAAATTCCGTGCAAATAATGATATACAATAACTGAAAGAGACTATTTCAAACTGGTAAAGTACGTAAAATCCCTGGAAAAACATGGAATTGCAATCGCAACAAACTGTAAGTTTTGGGTAGAATAGATTTTGGAGCTCCTAAATTTAAGAGTTATGTACTAGATGTAACTACCTTAGCAACGACAAATGACATGTAATTATTTTTATTCATTTTTTTCGAGGTTTAACAACCATCATCAGCAACTCATTGGATTGTAAGCAGCTGCTCGTCCCTAATATAGAGCCACTGGTTCCAGGGAAGGGAGAGAGCCTGTGCCCTAAGAGACAAACAGAACGTCCATGTCTCACTCGAACCCAGACCCATCTCGGGCAAACGGTCAAAAGCCATCGCTTAGATTATTGCGCCACCGGGATTGAAGGCATGCAATTACTTCCGTATTTTTAAATTGTGAATTTTGAAATTGAAAGTCTTTAATTACAAGAATAAAACTTGAAGAGAAAAACTTGTCTGTTTAAGTTGTAAGTATGAAAATTTAAATCATTAAAATTTAAAATAATTTACATGATAATGTAGTTCAAACCTGTCAATCGAAACCAAACAAAATGATTTTAAAATACTTTTCTTTTTCATTTACCGTATGAATTTAATTTTACTAGAAATTTTTACAGAAAAAACCACATGACACAAACCCTGGACACGGCGAACTTTTAAATTTCTTTTCTTTTGGACGAATTTGTTGTTCAAACATCTATAGAATGTGTGGTCACGGAATATTTCTTCATGGGAAATCCCTCCCAGATCTTTTTACTACTTGTTTGATGACACCACATTGAAATATTCTTGCATCTTCCTATAAAGCCTGCGACCTGAGTTCAGGACCAGTTTCCGGCATAGGTCTTTTTAGAATTTTTTAATAAGCGCAATATTATTTACTTGATTTGTTCGCTCCCTATCTTCTGATTCAAGGCTTCTTGAATTGGAAGAAGAACTACAAAGGATCAAGTGGGGCATCGTCGGGCTAAGTGAGGTAAGGAGAAAAGGAGAAGATCTCATTTAACTGAAAAGTGGACATCTCTTCTACTATCGTGGGACAGATACTGGCAGAACTAGTGGTGTTGGATTTATAATAAACAAGAAACTGAAGGATAAAGTTGTAGAAGTTGAAAGTTCCTCTGACAGAGGTGCACGACTCGTTATCCAACTCTCGAGAAGATACCAGGCTCAGATTATTCAAACTTATGCACCCACCACAAATCATCCTGAAGAAGAAATTGAAGAATTATGAGGAAATTCGTCATCTAAATAGTAAACGTAAGCAGCACGTGAAGATAATTATGGGAGATTTCAATGCAAAAATAGGGTAACGGCAACAGAACGAAACTTCAGTAGGTAAATTTGGTCACGGCAACAGAAACCAGCGTGGAAATACTCTCGTTGAGTTTGCAGAGGCAGAAGGGTTTTTCATCTTGAACTCCTTTTTCAAGAAAAAGCCACACAAGAAATGGACATGGAGACATCCAAATGTGACGACAAGTGAAATTGATTTTATTATGTGTAACAAAAGATTCGTCATAGAAGACTGCAGTGTTCATCGTCGCGGGAAACAATACTCTGGACCCAGACAACGAATACTGTGATGATTTTTCAACCTAATCGCCAGCCTCGGAGTCCCTACGTCACAGGAAGTGTCGTTTCTTTTTTCCGTAGAAGCGTCTGCTCAAGCAAGCTTTTCCGTGAAAGTAACTTAACGATAGCAGACGGTTAGGTTTAACGTGGATGCTCGCGCTCGCTGCTGAAGCGCGTGAGGTTACTTTGGGGTGCTTAAAAAAAGGTAAATTCGTTGTCTATCTAATTTTTTTTGTATGAGCCTTCTTTCATCTGAACTGAAGATTGTATTGATACCACATTTATGGAGATCCGTCGAAAAACAGAAGAGAAATGCATTAGAGAAGCTTTAGTCTTTAGAGTCGAGTGATACCCAAATTCTTTGTCCTCTAAATTGTGACGGAGTCCTCTAGCTTCCTGAACGGTTTTAGAAGAAACAGATTTTTCTAACTCAGCAAAGCATTCCAAAAGTGCTTCTTGATTTTCATAAACGGCATTTGCAGTTCGCGATTTAAAATTCCATCTGTTGCCTGTCCACTAGGAATTCGTCGCGCAACAACGGTTTCCAGTGCTGATAGACGCTGAGGTGATCGTGCAAAAAATCTGGGAATGCTGACAGACTGCAAAAAAACACCCTAGCAGGCTGATTTTGTAAGGCAGCTCGTTGTACAATTAAATTCAGCTGGTGAGCATTACAGTGGATGTTCTGTAGTGTGCAAGAGGAAATGTTCCTTAATTTTTACTTGAACCCCATTTTGGGCACCACTCATCACGAAAGCTCCATCTTAAGTTTTCGCAATAATTTTACTTTCAGATCCCTTGCAGAAATAAATCTTTCTGAATTCTGCCAAAATGCACTGCGAAATTGAATTTGCATTCTGCCAAAATGCACTGCGAAATTGAATTTGCATTCTGCCCACTGGGATTGAAAAATCCCCAAAACCTCTCATGCACAGATCCATATTTTCATACCTATAAACAAGTGACATTTGTAAATGCTCTGAAATGTCCGTTGTCTAGTCAGCCATTACTGCTACGAATTTAGCTTCATCCATTTCCTGTTTAATGATTTCGTGACAGACTTCCAGCATGCAGTCCAACAATTCATTTTGAATTGTTTTCGAAGTGCCTTTAAACACCGAGCTGCTTTGAATGTGTTGGCTTACGACACTATCCAAAGTGCCCACAAGATTCACAAGACCTCGGAATATTTCACGATTATCGGATGTCTCAGTTTCATCGTGACCTCGTATCGCCAACTCGAATGCACCACAAAACTTAATGCAGTCTATTATTTTACACAGAATATAGCGATTTCTTTCCACTAATTCATTGTGCTTTTGTATTGAGTCCTGATATGCCCGATTTAACTGTGTTGCTATATTCACTCTTCCAAATGCACTGAGGTCTAGTACACTGTTAATATTCTTTTTGCTTTCTGAATGTTTTTTACGTACTCCTTTAAGTGTCCGAGATTTTTTATTCCTCCTTTGGACCAAGAATCATTGCTTCCAAACAGTAAACAAGGAAAGCAAAAAAGAGCATTCCTCACTTCACAGCCACATATCACCGAATTGCTATCATACATCTTCCAACCGAATTGCCTCTTATATGAACGGCCTTTCCCGCATTTAGCCGTCTGAGCTATAATCAAATCTGGTGTTGGTCGACCTAAGGACTTTACTTCAATTTTCCCCTATAAAGTTCTTGAAGAAAATGGTAGTTTCAACAAAGAATGTACTGAATTAATCGCAGTCTCCATTCATGAAATTAAAATATTGCGAAACCCACAGAATAAGGAACAAGAAATTAGAAGTACCGATAGATTTTAACTGACTGATCAAGCAAACGTTATGAGAGCACAGAAACAAACAATCAGATAAGTTTTCCCTCTAATCTATTGGTCAGCTGCCCTGCTCCCAGTTCCGATGGGAGAAAGAGGGGAATGGGGGTCTTTGGTTTCAACGCTGTTTGCTGCCGGTGATCTAATATCGTACTGAGAGAAATACAGCACGCTGGAAACTCTTGTGGCCGGCTTAAGAAGAGGAACCCCAAGAGGTGTGTGGTGTAGGAGGCAGGAATGGCACGCTGTTGGGGCCGTGCTACTTAGTTTGCAGCACGAAAGACCAAACGCGTAGGAGTCAGAAGAACCACGCTGTTATTCCCGTGTGCTAACCGACACCACAGACCGAATGACGAACAGAAGCCTTGATTACGGCCCGTCTAAAAATCAGATTTTGGGCTGGCAGCAAATCGTATGCATGCAGGCTTTCAGCTATAATAAACAATACGAATATGAATTCAAAATTTTTTAGCGTGCTGCATCACGGCAGCACGTAGTCACCTGCCGCCACTGTGACGAACGTAAAACGCGCGTACAAAAGTCAAGTTGCACACGGTGGTCGTTAAACCTTCAAGATTAAAGAACAATTTTTTTACAGCTGCGTTTTTGAGCTGTCGGATAGTGTTTTCTGATCGTTTCTCCCGTGTTGGTGTGTGTTTGTATTGATTATAAGTGTCTTTTTACAGCTTCAAGGTAAACGTTTTTTATTTTATTTCATGGGCATTGAAAGTTTTCAACGTCGTGTTGTTTACACTTCAACCACTCGCTAAGATAGCGGCGGCGGGACACGTTTCCCGAGTTATACAAGCTACAGAGTCTGCTTCTAGCTTTTTTATATCACAAGCTTCTGCAAAATCTACTCATCGCTCCTCTGCTCCTGCAACTGCACCTCGGGACTCAAAAGTCTTATGCAACGTGCTCCTGTGCTGCAGCACGCTGAAAATGGGACCTTGCCTTCTGTTTCCACCTTGAATGTGTCAGCCTTCAGTACCGCAGCAACTTCATCGTCCGTCAGCTATGCTACTGTTCTTGCAGGTGGTACTACTGCTCCTACTTCTCGACCTTTCTCATTACCTAAAGTGTTTCCTAATTTCAACATTTATCGGGTAGACAACCGCTAGTGCCTCCGGAGGTATCCGAGAGTCTCCTGATTGAAACGTTGTCTTCTATAGGCAAAGCTGTTGGGAAAGTAAATACCCTCCGAGCTGCTCCTCACATGCTAAAGGCTGCAGACGAGAGTTTAGGTTTATTTCGCCCTCTGATAAAACAATAATGGAACGCTCAAAAGGAATCGTTTTAAAGTCAGATTCGTACATCCACACTTTGGATTTATTTGCAGGAATCAAGTGCTTTAATTGTCGGCAGATGGGCACGTTGTGTCCGCCTGTCCTCATCGTAAATCTGTCTCAACCTCTGTTAATAATCTGATATTTACTACTATACCTTCTTCACCAGTATCCACACCTCCTACCTTGAAGTCGTATTCTTCTGACAACAACCAGGCATGTCTTTTCACAACGCAGTCTGTTGACAAGCTTGTGCCAGCTGCTCTTCTTAAGTCAGATATATCTGCTTCAACTTTCCTATTGGCCTCTCCTGAAGTTATGCCGTCCCTTATCAGTGATGCTCGTCTCTTATCCTTCCGTCCATCCGACTGTGAGTTGGAACCACCTGTGCCGACTCAAAGATGCCCGAGGAGACAGAGTCTGATTATACTGCCGCCAAACGTCGTCAAGATATTCTATCCGAATCTAAGAGGAAAGATTCACACACCAAGGTCTTTATCCCGAATAAGAAGAATCCTTGTGTCAATTCCTCGTCTACTGTAGATCCTGACTTTCATCAACAGGTTTCTTAGGATCCCACGGACGCTTCTGATGTAATTATGGCTCCAAGTGATGATCTTGCTTTGGCTGGTGATTTACTACTCCAAACTATTTTTCATGGAGAAGATACGTCTTCCATTTATGAAGCTATTGTGGGCTGCCTCTCAAGTCCCTTACCGTCTGGTCCTTTACTAGCGACGGACTTTGTCTCAATTCTTCAAATGCAGTCTTATGACCTCATTTTTTCTCTTCCTTGTATACAGCGCAATGAAGACCACCTCGCAAGTGTTATTTCTCAACCGAAGGATTTTACTGACAACACTCTTGGACAGCCATCTACTGCTGAGTTCCAGTTGTTCAGAAAGGGAATCGTAGCGCAGCACCGTGTGCTTCTGCACCAGGAAGGCGTCGAGGGAATACAGCCTACCGATGAGGTCTCGTTTTAAGATCGTTTCTTTTGACTGCCGTGCAATGTCCTCCCGGTGGGCGAACCCTTTAACGTTTGAAAATCTTTCTCCACCAAATGCAGACATAGTACTACTACAGGAGACTCGATGTTCAATTAATCCAGATTTCTACCGTTGGCGAAAGTGGTCATTTAAGTTTTTCCACAATTCAACCCTTACTGGATTTTCCGGTCTTGCCATCACCATCTATACACGCTTACTTCCTCACCTGCGTGACATTAATGATCACTCTATTCAATCTCGGCGTTATCAACACTTACAGTTTACCATTCATAATGAAGTTTTCCATTTGTTGAATGTACGTATATCCAATTAATTCAAACACTCGACGTGGATCAGGAACATCAAACAGAAATCATCGCTCTTTCCACTTTAATAAGTGAGTATCGGAAAAATTATGATCGGCCGACACCGGGAATCGAACCCAAGTCTTCCCGTTACGCGCTGGACATGCTACCACTGTACCACAGCGGCCTCGAATTCTCCAGACTCACATGTAATTAACTGCCAAACTACATGGGAGATTGCTTTTGGAGCCCCGCACAATGCTGGGGATTCACCAAAGATGGAGATCAGCAACTGAACAAATAACTAGGAGGCGAATGGATAATTAATTCAAACACTCGACGTGGATCAGGAACACCAAACAGAAATCAGGGAATTAACGTGGTAAGAGCGATGATTTCTGTTTGGTGATTCCGATGATTTCAGTTTGGTGATTCCAATGATTTCTGTTTTATTAACGTGGAAAGAGCGATGATTTCTGTTTGGTGTTCCTGATCCACGTCGAGTGTTTGAATTAATTATCCATTCGCCTCCCAGTTATTTGTTCAGTTGCTGCTTTCCATATTATTTACGAGACTCACTTATTAACGTGGAAAGAGCGATGACTTCTGTTTGGTGTTCCTGATCCACGTCGAGTGTTTGAATTAATTATCCCTTCGCCTCCTAGTTATTTGTTCAGTTGCTGCTTACCATCTTTGGTGAATCCCCAGCATTGTGCAGGGTTCCATGAAGCAACCTGCCATGTAGTTTGGCAGTTAATCACATGTGAGTCTGGAGAATTCGAGGCCGCTGTGGTGCAGCGGTAGCATGTCCGGCGCGTAACTGGAAGACCTGGGTTTGATTCCCGGTGGCGGTTGATGAGGATTTTTCCGAGACTCGCTTATTAACGTCGAAAGAGCGATTATTTCTGTTTGGTGTACGTATATCCACTGAATATGTGCGATCTTTTTCAGCTGCACACCGATTTCTCTCTATACCTGTAAAGGAAGAAATCATTATGAGTGGAGATTTCAATTGCACCATTCATCTGCAAATCGATCGCATTCTCTCAGTTCCTCGCAGGACTTGAGTCCGGTCAGCGCTTATAAATCTCATCTGGGATTATAACGTTCTTGATGCTTTTCCATATCTTCATCTAATTATTCAGCAGTTTTCTTGGTTTTCTTCAGCTCTTTCTTCCCAGGCAGCGGCTCTTCTTGATTCTGTTTCTCTTCCTCTGTTTTTCCTAGACTTCCTTCCTTCCCTACCTTCCTACAGTTTCTTCTGGCCATTTTCTTGCTATCCTCTCCGAAAACTGTTACCGTGTACCAGGGCCCGATTTAGGTCAGCGGAGGCTCTGTGCACATCTTATATCTGGGGCCCATTCGATTAAAATTTTCAGCCAATAGTTGAAAAGAATATCTGGTGGTAAATACTTTTTTTGCAAGCAATTTTTCTAGTAGTAAAACGTTAAAAATACATCCCACATGCTAACCAACTTTACAGGCAATGTGCTTTGTAATAGACGAGCATTCACACCACTTGTACTTCCCCGCATCCGCAGAGCTTACAGCTGTATCATTAGTTACTCTGGAATTATTTTTTTGTTTTATAGTATCATTTACAAAACAAATAACTATCCTCCCAGAAATATAATTTAAAGCCTCTAGTCTACCATAAATTTAATGGAAATGATGACCCGATGGTAGTTTAAGCTGTAAGAACAAATCTCTCACAAAATGTTACAGCTGACAACACACATTGTGGGATAAATTATAGCAACAATCCATGTAAATTATTACAACAGTCTTTAAATAAAGTAGTGTCATTCGAACTTTTTCCGTATTTTCATTTACGTGAAAATAAACCTTTTATAATTATGAATATTGATTCACAAATTTTGTTCTTACAAAATTAATATTAATAAAAATATTTTTAGTAAATTCTACATGTTTTGCTGAAATTCTTTTCATGTATAATATACCGTATTGCTCCGAACATAGGCTTCACCCGTGATCTGAGATCTCAAGCAAAAACAAACCATACCTACATGCTATTACAGGAGCGTGATTATAAGTCACACCCCATTTTTAAACAAACCATTAAAAAGTATGAATAAAATATTTAAAATATACTTGATAATTTTTAACTGTCGAATTGGCAGCAGGACATTAAAAAAGTACTCTTTCTACCTTTTGTGACTGCAAAATCATCAATTATATCGTCGAAACTTAAATCTGCTGTTACATCACTTTTAATGGACAGTTTACGAAGAGCATCAATTGACTCTTCTTTTAAACTTTAATGCTTTGTTCTTTTCAAAACCGCAAACGAGCGTTCGTTTGAACAGTTGGAAATTGGTAAAAAAATCCTGAGGCATGCGTCAACAATGGGAAAAATATGAACTAAATTCAAATCCCTTAACTTCCCAAGGCAAGTGAGGGGATCTGTGCTCTTAGTGAATGAATTGTTTCGTCGGAATTCGAAACTGAAGGAACTCTTCAGCGAAGTCTTTTTCAAGTTCATTTCAATACTGCTTTTGCAACAATTCAGCTGCTTCCATCACATCATTTAGGTCATTCTTGTAGACAAATCCAAATCTAAAGTCCAATTCGTCATATTACTTCTTTCTGGTTTGCAACTGTGAAACAAGATTGTCACATATTACCTAAAACGGTTTAGTGATGAAGGAATCTCGATTATTAAAAACAACGTCTGGAGTTGATGAGTCATCTAGAAGTCGGTTCTTATGTATTTTCTTCCTTCTTGGGGATTCATAATGCCTTTCTCTCACTAACAACTGGTTGGATTCTTTCTCGAGCAATTCGAAATTTTTTCTCACGAAATTCAGGATGAAGTCAATAATTGAGTCGTATAATGGTAAAACTAACGACAAATTGCCCATGGAAGATTGAAAGGGACGTACTCACTTTGTTTATTCGTTGCAATATTGTCCCAGATAGTCGTTAACAAAGCAGCCTCTTTTTTCATTAATTTGGCATGAAGAGACTTAAAAATATATTTGGTTTTTGGAGCCCCTCCCCCAATTCTGAGGCCCTGTGCACGTGCAGAAATCAGGCCCTGCCGTATACTCCTTTTCCTAACAAGACCTGGACTCTTTCTGAAAGCTGTTTGTCCTCTACTGAGTTTCATGACGCTGTTACTGATATCCTTCACTCTGTTCTTACTCTTCTCCCGACAGTTCCTGATCCAGTTTTACACTGGTTGTCTACGAAAAATACTACCATCTCCTATGCTAAGCTCTTTTCGTTTTCACAGAAAATCATACAACAAATGAATATCTCATCTTGACACTCTGCTTTACAATCTTTGTCGTCAGACGTGTCAGATGTTCCAACTATTAAAGCTGAACTGCAACTTATTTTAACAAGGAAACGTGCTGACATCCTCCAGTAATTGAAACTTGATGATCTGCATGCCGATGAAAATACACTTCACACCTTCTCCAGTTTGAATCTCAGAGAAAATGAAAGCTCTGAGTGTCACTCATCTCCAAGACTCTGCTGGTGATATCACTTTTGTTTCAAAACATCTGTGTTATATCACCAGAGAAAATTTTTCTGTACCCTTTGTGACGTACCTGCCAGCAGGACGCACACGACATAAAGGCAGATAGGAATCAGAATGGTCATCCGCGTAGCTCAGTTGGTAGAGCGACTTGTTCCGGAATAAGCGGCCTCGGGTTCGAATCCCGGCGTAGACCAAAAATGACGGAGAAATTTACTTCGTTATACCTTCAATTCCTTCGCCGCTCTCTGGTTCTTCATTTATTCAAAATCTTCCTCAAGTTCCAGCGCATCTTCAAAAATATTTACTTCAGCCGATTACACCCAAGTTATTGAAGATTGCTCTACCGTACCTTAGTTGCAGATCTTCCTCTGGATTTGATGGGCTTTCCGTTAACTTTTTCCTGTCTTTTTGTTTTGTGCTCCTTCTCTTGCTAACTGCTGCTTTCTACCACCCCATTGCGTTCACTACCGTCCCTTCAGACTTTATTATTACCAGTGTTGCAATCAGAGAGCTTTTTCCGGGAAGGGGGCTATTGCAAATTGGGAGGGGGCTTGTGTTGACTGATTATATACATACAATCACAGTTTTGTCATTTACATGTACATTATTATATATAAAAATTTTAAATAGGGTATAAATTTTTTTTTTATGCTCGTGTATCGCAAATGCAAATTCTACGTAATCTACATAATCTATACATATAAGTGATTGAAAATGTAAAAATGTTATACTTTTGAGTCAGTAACGCACCACGGATTTCACCATGGGCTGGTGTAAAATATTGAAGATGCTAGTAAGGTAACGCTGTGCTAGTGAACCCTTCCCCCTTAAAACTTTAGGAGTGGTACAAATGTCCTCTCCTTACTACAAGCCTGTTTCTGATTATTAAGGAATCATTACAATGTTACCTGAAAACGTATGGTGTAAACCATTCCCCTCCCATTTGGTTTCAGCCCCTTTAGATTATTTAGATTAGCACATAGTAGTAAAAAAAAATCAGAAACTAACTAACCGTTTGGATGCCAGTTTAATGTGCCTCGACATTTTCTTTCTTTTGTCACAGAATGTAAACCACCCACCGCCAGAAAAAAAAAGAAAAAAAAAACCCTTTTAATGGGAACAATTTCTAATAATTTGCTATTGTTAAAGATTAGGTATAAAATATTTTGTTGTATTGGAAGCACTAACGTCCCGTTAGCTACCCTGAGTCTTAACCGTATACATGGAAATCCAGAAGACTGAAATAAAGCTGAATGCCAGCTTCCAAAATATGGTGTATTGCAGTGCAAACATCGCTACTCTGTGGAATTAGGTTTTTATTGCGGTTGAAGGATGATAGAAATTTGAGATTGAAGTCTATGTGGGTGTTTTTATAGTATTGTTATTATTATTATTTCCCTCATTAAGTTTTTTTTTTAAATTAATTTCTCATAAGATTCAGCTATAGTATAGACGAAAACAATTAGACTAAATATAAGGGGAGAACGCCCAAAACCCGAGGGGGTCACGGATTTTTGGGGGGCTAAGCACCCCCGATAAGATGTCTGAATACATCACTGACTATTACTGTTATCAGTCTCCTCCCGAAAAAAGGTAATCTCCGTTTACTTGACAACTGGCATTCCATCTGTGTTCTTAACTCCGATTATAAACTATTCACTAAAATCTCATCTCTTCAACGCAGCCTTTCACTAGTTTTTTTTTTTTTTTTTTTTTGATTGGAGGTTTAACAACCACCGTGAGCAACTCAATGGGCTATAAGCAGTCGCCCGTCCCTAATTTAGGGTCACTGGTTCCAGGGAAGGGAGAGAGCCAGTGCCGTAAGACAAACACAACATCCATGCCTCACCGGGATTCGAACACGGACCCCGTTCGGACGAATGATCAGAGGCCATCGCTTAGACCACTGCGCCACCGGGGCGGCCTTTTCACTCGTTATTGAACTTTTTCTGATTACTCTTCGCTACCGTCTTCTCGACAGTCTCCCTCCTACCATCTCCACCATGACCAAGTTCTTTCAGCATATGCAAGCGATGTCATGGTCCTCTTGCGTTCAGATACTGCATTTGATATGCTGCGCCCAGGGGCTTATTTAGAGGGGGGGGGGCAAAGGGGCCTTGCCCCCCCGTAATATGTTTCATTTTTTATGTTATCTGTCAAAATAAGGTTAAATAATCAAATTGTGCTTTCCAATATAATTTTTATATATGTATGTTAAATCAAAATTTGTGTTATGAGAAAAGTTTCTGATTTCAAATTTTTGCAACAACAATAATGGAAAATTTAGTGAAATTGAGTTTTGATTTGAACGATATGAGGGGGCAGGGGTATGATGGGGCTGGAGCAATGCGATGACAGTTTCATGGAGTGCAGGCCTGTATTAGAAAAAATATCCCAAAGCAATATATACTCATTGCATGTCCCATTCCTTGAACTTATGTTTGTCGGATGCTAGCAAAATGCCTAGCATAAGGAACTGTATGGGAGTTATATAAGAAACATGTTCGTTTTCCACGCTTCTGCTAAACGTACCAGTGTTTTGAAAGAAAGTATCCAGCGACTGCTACCTGATTGCAAGAAAGTTAAGATGAAAACTCTATGTGAAACTCGATGGGTCCAAAGGCATGATGCCGTTCTTATGTTTAAAGAATTTCTGCATCCTATTATATCATCCTTAGAAGTGATTGAGCAAGAAGAGTGAGCAGAATCATCTGTCAAAGCACACACTTTGCTCAACTCTATATGTCAGTTTTCATTTCTAGTGGCAACTTTTGTTCTTAGAAAAATATTGTCCATCACATACAACCTATCTGAAAACTTCCAAAACAAGCAAATTGACTTAGTCGATGCATTAGAAAAAATATCAGAAGTTACAACACTGCTAAACAGCATAAGAACTGAAGCAGAAAAATCCTTCAGCTTAATTTATGATGCTGTAAAAACATTGGCTGTAGGCCTCAAAGTAGCAGAAGAAGTTCCACGTAGATGCAGTATACAAAAAAATGGATGCAATGTCCCATATTCAACTCCAGAGGAATATTTCTGGAGAAGTATATTTATACCCTTTGTGGATGATAAATGAAAGGTTTCAATCACAAAAAGAAACACTAACTTCATTGCAAAACATTCTACCAGTTTTTTGCTGTGAATAATGATTATTCCCAAATATTATCTGCAGTGAAAATGTATGAATCTGATTTAGGATATCCTGATGTAACAGAAAGCGAGTATCAATTATGGTGTCAAAAATGGGAAAGGGAAAAAGCAGATGTGCGCCCCAAAAACGCAGTTGAAAGTTTGGCATCATGCAATAAGAACTTATTTCCCAACATTTATATTTTGCTTCACATCTTGGCAATTCTTCCTGTAACCACAGCATCAGTGGAAAGAAGCTTTTCCAGTTTTCGTCGATTGAAATCTTATTTGAGAAACAGTACATCAGAGTCAAGACTGAATGGGCTAGCTTTATTATCTATAACGAAGTAAATTCCTCCGTCATTTTTGATCTACGCCGGGATTCGAACCCGATTCCGCTTATTGCGGAACAAGTCGCTCTACCAACTGAGCTACGCAGACGTTCATTCTGATTGGTATCTGCCTTTATGTCGTGTGCGTCCTGCTGGCAGGTACGTCACATCTCCCCCCGAAAGAGGGCCGGGGGCATGGCACACGGGTCAGCCGTGACCATGAATCGTTGCAGGCAGCCATATTGCGGAACAAGTCGCTCTACCAACTGAGCTATGCAGACGTTCATTCTGATTAGTATCTGCCTTTATGTCGTGTGCGTCCTGCTGGCAGGTACGTCACATCTCCCCTCCCCCGAAAGAGGGCCGGGGGCATGGCACACGGGTCAGCCGTGACCATGAATCGTTGCAGGCAGCCATCCACTGTAGAACGTGCACTTTAGAACTCCCAGTCAATCTGGAATGCTACGTCACACACATTTATTTTTCGAAGCGCTGGAGAAGGGATTCTCTGATTTTTCCTATCTCGCGGTGTGGAAATAACATCACACCATTACGAGATTTTGAACTGTCGGGTCATCCGGAAAGTTCGGGCCCCATTATAACGAAGTAAATTTCTCCGTCATTTTTGGTCTGCGCAGGGATTCGAACCCGAGGCCGCTTATTCCGGAACAAGTCGCTCTACCAACTGAGCTACGCAGACGTTCATTCTGATTGCTATCTGCCTTTATGTCGTGTGCGTCCTGCTGGCAGGTACGTCACATATCTATTCATAGAGACATTCAAGTTGAAGATGAAGAAGTCATTGACAAATTCGGAAATGTACCTAGAAGAATAAATCTCAGTTTTAAAGAATTAGGTGAATCCAATCAATTTCATTATTTCTCAAGGAGAAATTTGTTTTGTCACTCTTTTTTTTTATATGTACTCATCAGCTTAATTTAGGTATATATGTATGCTATATACCTAAAAAAAATAAAAATAAATACCTTTTTTTTATTATTAACATGGTCTTTTTCTTTTTTTATTAACTTCCATTTTACCCTGGTGGATTTCAGAAACTTCCAATTTTTCGCCCCCCCCCCCGAAAAAAATTTTGCATACGCCCCTGGCTGCGCCGCACTTTTGATAAATATGGCGTAGCATTCAATGCTCTTAAATGTTCCGAATTGTTCACTGGTTCCTGAGCGTCATGCACTGATCAGTCCTGGGGTGTATCTTGGTCATCGTCCTACCAAACATTTCTTAAAGTTTACTTAAGAAGTTCCATTGCAGTTTCCACTCAAACCTAGTACCCGACAATCACACAATTCCGATCTGCTGCTACTCGTCTCTCCTTCGTCATTCACTCACTCTGTTTCTCCAGTAAACCTGCTGCAATCAACACTTATCTTCTTCCAACAATCACGTGGGCGAAGTCCTCAACTCTTTATACTGTGAAGTACTCACTTCAACTTCATTGGGTAAAGTCCTCAATTCTTTCTCTTTCGTCTGAGCTGGGAGGAGTTAACTTAGCCGGTCTTAGAACTTCGATTTTATGCCATCAGCTTATAATCTTACATCCATCAACTCATATCTACCAATCAGTCACCAAGAACTCCCTAGATCTCTTCGTTTCCTGCAAAAATCATTTTCTGACCATGCAGCTGTTCCTAAAGATGGACCTATATGCAATTTTTTCCACATCGTCTCTCCTCTCCTTACCTTAAAAACCTCCAACTTTGGACACAGCTCACACCCAATCGTCTTGAACCAGCTTCAGCAGCAGAACTTTTGGAAGAAACTCTCTTTCACTCCTCACTTCTATGTACTTCTGCATCCACTTTTTTCAATTCCTAACTTGGATGCGCCACAGAATCGTTAAAGTCTCCTAATTGGTGAATGGCGATCTTTTATGGAAACCCTTGCGTGAAATACAGTACATCCGCACTTGCCCCTCACATCGTATAATGCTGCCAAGCTTCACTCTACAAAAAGTGTTTCCTTATCGTTTCCCTCAGCTTATGTCTTCAGCTGGATTGTATTCTGTATCATCTGCTTCATTGCCGCTACCATTTTCAGTTTCTCTCAGCGGCGTTCCAACCCTCCTGCACGCAGTTTCTCAGAAAATTTTATATAAATATTTCCTTTCAGTCATACTTCTTCGTCACCCATTATTGTCTCTCAGCTTCCGTACTTCCACGAATCTGGTCAGCAGCCCGTCTCACAATCAACCTGCTAAGGACGTACAGTGGTTGTTCCTCCATGGATGCCTTCCAATCCCAGCCGTTCTTTTTTTTTTTTTTTTGAAGGTTTAACGACCACCGTGAGCAACTCAATGGGCTATAAGCAGTCGCCCGTCCCTAATTTAGGGCCACTGGTTCCAGGGAAGGGAGAGAGTCAGTGCCGTAAGACAAACACAACATCCATGCCTCACCAGGATTCGAACCCAGACCCTTCTCGGACGAATGGTCATAAGCCAGCGCTTAGACCACTGCGCCACCGA
The DNA here is from genome assembly GCA_039090855.1 of Macrothele yani. NCBI lineage: Eukaryota > Metazoa > Arthropoda > Arachnida > Araneae > Macrothelidae > Macrothele > Macrothele yani. The sequence goes on along the minus strand of CM077023.1, from coordinate 76,542,004 downwards.
GGGCGGCCTCGGCTGGGTCCATCCTCGATCGTCCGCTGACTACAAATTCTACTATATACCATTGGTGACCTTCGAGATATAGGTATACAGTATATTCTCAGTGTGTTATCCTGAAGCTTCTCCATGCAACCATGTTTCGTATCGCTCAAGCTGCTTGCTATGTTTCGTATCGCTCAAGCTGCCTGCTATGTTTCGTATCGTTCAAGCTGCCTGCTATGTTTCGCATTCTAACGAGAACTATCTGTGTCTCACACTGAACCCCCACCTGTTCAATTTTTTCGGGTACTTACAAAACACGTTATCTGTCTTTTCAATCTCTACTCCTTTATGATCTTCGCACACGGCTCCGGCTTGAATATACTGTCTCCAAACATTCTTCTACTGAACAGCTGTTCAACGCACGTTGGGCAGTTAATCGTTTATGATAAAATTCAGCGCTTATTCTAACAGAATGGCTTTTCTCGAGATTTCTTCCATTAGTGGCGACGCTAGCCGCTCAGAACTGGGTGGGCTGAGCATGATGGGAGGGGGATAAATTTTGAAGTGCTCGGCAGAAATTTTTGCAAAAAATTCTGTTCATGCGGATTTTACCCGATGCTCATAATGTTATTCCTAGTAAAAAAATGTTTTCAGGTGCATACTGTATGTAGTATTTTTTCAACGTATATAGTATGGGAACCGTGGATACGAATCTCTATGGCAAGCTACTATTTCTTCGCAGTTTTAGCTTATTTAGGTAGTTTTTCCTTACTGTCTTTTTTTTTTTTCTGCTACCAAAAGGCTGTTTATGGATTTCAGTCTGTAACCTGACAAGGAATATCTGTCTATTTCTCTCTCTCTCTCATCTTTTAAACTATAATTATAAAAATGGTATGTTTCTCTACTCTCTTAGAAATTCACTCAGAGGACTCCCTCCATTTCCCAGAGATACAAACTCTAAATTCAACAAAAAATTAATTTATATAATAAAATTTCTGTGAATTCAAAAAAAAATTCAGGTATGTTTATCCAAGTTCTTCTTCTTTTGATTGAAGGTTTAACGACCACCGTGAGCAACTCGATGGGCTATAAGCAGTCGCCCGTCCATGATTTAGGGGCACTGTTTCCAAGGAAGGGAGAGAGAGCCAGTGCCGTAATACAAACACAACATCCATACCTCACGGGATTCGAACCCGGACCCTCCTCGGAAAATGGTTATAAGCCATCGCTTAGACCACTACGCCACCGAGCGGCTTATCCAAGTTCCCTAAAATCTTAGACGGTCACACTAGTAATACGTTCTAACAGCTTCAATATTTTGAGGAGGGGGGGGGGCTAAAGGATGGGCTTAAAGAAAAGTTGCGCGCGGGCTGAAGCTTCTCTGCTGAAGCCCACCCCAGCGGTGGTCAACGAGATAAATGAAGGTCTGAGCAGCTGGGGTGGGGAGCTGTTACGTCACGAACACCGTCCCTTCTAATCGCTTTAGTCTTATCTCCGGCGCATTCTTCAATCTGCTTAAAGTAAGGTGACCAGATTTTGGAACACTGATTTGAGAGCCCTGTTGAGGACAAAAAGGCGTGGCGTCCCCAAATCAGCAGTTCATTTGGGGACACATACGTATTCAATATAAATATGCAAATCTTTTTGTCACAGAACTGCATTGCTTCAATAAGTGTAATTTGCATATGAAAATTTGTGTCTTAAAAGGATATATCTTGTAGAATGTTGGTAATTTTTATTGACAAAGTAGAACTATGATGATGAGAACATATTAGCAAAAGTAAAATGCTTTACCTTAGGTATATGTGCCGAATTAAAATCAAGCTGCACTCCAAAAATTTTTAATTTTGCCAAAGTTCTTCGAGGAACTCAAAACAAGTGCAGTCGAAATTTGACCGTGCCAGTGGTGCAGTGTCTTACTGCTGGTCACTGACGATGATTCGTACAAGTTGGCACAGGTTCGAGCCCCGAATGAGGCATGGGTGGTGTGTCTTACAGTACTTGCTTTCTCCCTTCCCTAGAACGAATGTCTCTAAATTAGAGACCAGTGACTGCTTGTAGTCCTCCGAGTTGCTCGCGGTGGTCGTTAAACTGGGAAAGAAGAAAAACAAAAATAGGCAAGATTTGTTTTCAGAAGAAGCATGTAGGAAAACTAGTACAACAAAAACTACTTTTAAGAACATGTTTCATTGGAAATCTAACGAGCTAATGAGGAAGCGTAAATTCGAGGACACTTGAGGACAAACATCAAAATTTGAGGACAATTTGCATCGCCAAAGGCATCAGGCGTTTTGGGGGACATTAAACTAAATTCGAGGACTGTCCTCAAGAATTGGGGACTTCTGGTCAGCTTAGCTTAAAGTCGCAGAAATGCATTGTTTCCTGTTTTTCCACAGAGCTTGTTATTCGGTGTAACTCAGGGTTGTTTTATTATTATTTTACATTTGCCGAAAGCTTTGTAGTTATTGAAAACTGCCTGATCGATCAGGAACATTAAGTGAAGAAACATTTTTCGCCTTAAAACATACTTCACGTACGATGGTTGAGGTGACAAAATATTACTGAAACAGGGAGCTAAATATGTTCTTACTGCAAAGTTTCAAACTGATAACTTAGAGATGAGATTTGGGCAGTACCGTCAAATGAGCGACGGCAATTATCATATCTCTGTACAGCAAATTTTAGAATCGGAGAGGAAATTGCGAATAAAAAGCATTCTCCGACTGCGCTGAAACAGTCTAGGAAATATTCCTGTAAAAGTTTTGTTTTCATCTTTCTCAGGACAATGTGAAACGGAAATAGATACAACACCGTTTTTCAATATACTGGAAGAAATTGATGTTAATATGATTTGCAGAGATGACTCAGCCGTTTGGATTCATTAACTCGATGTTAGACGTCCTGCATGCAGATCGGTTTTTTCTCAACCAAGAAAGCAAATTTCTAAATCACTAATGATGATGTAAAGAAACATTTAACAAATGATGAAGTGTATTTTAACTTCTTAACCGAGGTGGCTTGAAATATCCGTCGCCTGAAGCAGTTAAATGCTATTTCAGTAGCATACGTGATCTTCTAGAAACTTCTCTCCAAAAAGTATGTAGATTTGTTTTTTAAATCCAACGCTCATCATTCCATAGTTGTACAACTAACTAAAATGTTTTTGGAGAAAAGTAAAGGCATCTCTTTTCGTGGCAAATGCATTCAGTATGAAAGTGGATTTTCTCATTTTTTCATCAAAGTTATTAGAACATTTGCAAACATATGCTTGAACAATTACACTAAAGTTTTAGCTGACCGCAAATTTAATGCTTCTGATGAAAGAAAAGTGAAAAAATTTAAGTGCCAGTAATTCAACTGTAAAATGGAAATTAAAAAAAACAAACTTTTTGTTGTTGAAACCATGTCTTTTTGGAACAAAGGTCAGAATATTTTAAACTCCAAAAAGTTTGTTTGTTTCGATCATACGCTAAAAAAGCGTAAGTCATTTAAATTTTCAGAAACCTATTAAACTTCCAAAAAAGTTATTTTAAAGAGATTTAGTTTAATTACTATATATTTTGATAAAAAGTATTTATTTGCTACTTTAAGTAATTAGGTATATATATATTTTTTAATTTCACATAATTATGTGCTTCGTAATGTGTGTATCACTTTAGTTTACGTGTTTGGTTGTAGTTAGAATTAAGCGAGATTCTTTGAATTTCGAACATAAAAGTAATCATGTAAACCTTGCAGGAATGAACAGATTTAGCGACATTATCAGTTTCATCTGTTAACTTAAAGATTCTATGTTTACATTTGTTTTCCTGTTGATCCATGTCACAGAGGACGAACACGGAATTGCTTTTATTGGAATCACACGTGGCAAATCACTTAAGTAGAAATGCTTTCTTACACTCGTCACTCTGCCTTCATGCCTGTTAAAGTTTTCTTTTGTTTTAATTCCTGGCAGTGCTGTTCTGACACACACACACAAACGCCACCTTCTGTAACTGTATTCTGAGGATTGCTGTCTCATTGCAGACGAGAGACGACCCGATAGCGCTGTGGGATAAACGATGGGTCAGGGTTCGAATCCTGGTGAGCCATGGAGGTTGTGTTTGTTTTACGGCACTGGCTCCATCTCATTTCCCTGGAGCCGGTGACCCTAAATTAGGGACGTGCCACTGCTTATAGCCAATTCTGTTGCTCACGGTGTTCAGTAAACCTCTAATAAAAAAAAATAAAACATATCTTCGTCTAAAAAATTGGATTTGAAAAATTAAAAAAAAAGGCATTTTGTGTCAGATATCCTCCATCGTGAGTAATATTTTGCACACACCTCCACATTTTTCGTACCTCACAGTTCTGCAGCTCTAAGTGTACAGTCATTTGCAAAAGTTTAAGACCACCTAACATTTTTTCAGTTTTCACAGGTATATCTGAAATATAATTATTTAAAAGATATATTTCAAAAATATACGCAGAACGTATTCACTCAGAGTCGTTTTTAACAAAAAGGCACAAATATATTCAGATTTGGTACTTGGTATGGCCTCCTTTATTGCGAATTACGGCCGAATACAGTGTCGCATGCTAAAAATGAGGATTTTGCAGCATTCACTGGACATTTCTTTATACCAAACATACACTGACGGAAAAAAAATCCAAACACCACGAAAAAATAGTTGTAGAGGAATGAAATGGCGGTAATACATTTGTATAGGTAACATATTTAATCGATTAAGGTTTCAAGATCACAGCCTAATGTAAGCGCGAGAGGAGCCATTTTAAATGTGAAATGCTGGTACATTAATAACCGGTGTAACCGCCAGAATGTTGAATGCAAGCACGCAAACGTTCATGCATTGTGTCGTACAGGTGCTGGATGTCAGTTTGTGGGATGGAGTTCCATGCCTGTTGCACTTGGTCGGTCAATACAGGGACGATTAATGCTGGTTGGGGGTGACGCTGGAGTTGTCGTCCAATGATGTCCCATACGTGCTCGATTGGTGAAAGATCTGGTGACCTAGCAGGCCACGGCAACATGTCGACACTCTGTAGAGCATGTTGGGTTACAACAGAGGTATGCGGGCGAGCGTTATCCTGTTGGAAAACACCCCCTGGTATGCTGTTCATGAATGGCAGCACAACAGGTTGAATCACCAGACCGACGTACAACTGTGCCGTCAGGGTGCGTGGGATAACCACGAGAGTGCTCCTGCTGTCATAGGAAATTGCTCCCCAGACCATAACTCCAGGTGTAGGTCCAGTGTGTCTCGGCAGCAGACAGGTTCGTTGCAGGCGCTCACCTGGCCTTCTTCTAACCAACACACGGCCATCACTGGCACCTAGGCAGAACCGGCTTTCATCAGAAAACACAACAGATCTCCACTCCGTCCTCCAGTGAGCTCTAGCTTGACACCACTGACGTCGCAAACGGCAGTGTGGTTTGGAGTAAGTGGAATGCACGCTACAGGGCGTCTGGCTCGGAGCTGTCCTTCAAGTAACCGATTTGTAACAGTTCGTTGTGTCACTGTGGTGGCAACTGCAGCTCGAATTGCTGCCGCAGACGCGTACGATGCGCCCCGGCCATACGCCGTACACGGCGGTCTTCCCTCTCAGTAGTGCCACGTGGCCGGCCGGAACCCGGTCTTCTTGAGGCAGTACCTTCCCTTGACCACCGCTGCCAACAATCATGCACAGTGGCTACATTCCTGCCATGTCGTTCTACAATATTGCGGAACGAAAATCCACCTTCTCGTAGCCCTATTACACGACCTCGTTCAAACTCCGTGAGCTGTTGATAATGGCTTCTTCGTCTTCTTAAAGGCATTCTTGACTAACATCAACACACTACGTCGAATATCAACGATAACTAACGCTCACGAACGTTACAGCGCGTATTTACAGCAAACCTGCTTTGCATGTTCCGAGGGGCGCTACTAGCGCCACACGTATGCGCCGAGTGCGAAATTTGCATAGACGTCATCTTACAGATGTACTCTCACCGCCTACCAACTCTCGTTTATCTATCACAACCCCTTCTTGGTGTTGGGATTTTTTTCCCGTCAGTGCATTTGATAGATTCAGTCAAAACTGAATAAACAAAGACATCGCTCTTTCCACGTTTTAGTAACACACAGCAACCGAAAAATTATTATCGTGAGCAACTATTGTCTTTGTTTATTCACTGACACCACGCATTTGGAGGATTTTCACTCAGTCAACGCTTGCGCATTTGTGTGATGGCTGTTTTTCTGTGACCTTATCTTAAAAAAAAGCCCCAAAATTATCCATGGGCTTTAAGTCTGCTGTTACCAGGCCACTCGAGCCTAGTGGTCTTCATCTGAGTCAGAAAGTCCTTCATTGTCTTGGCTTTGGGGCATGCGTTATTTTGTTTGACGGTTTAACGACCACAGGGTGCAACTCGATGGGTCACCCGTCCCTAATTTTGGGCCAATGGTTCCAGGGAAGGGAGAATGCCAGTGTCGTACCACAAACACAACAATCATACCTCACGTGATTCGAACCCTGACCCATCTCGGACAAATAGGTCACTGGGGCGGCGGGTTTGTGGCTTGGAGGTACATCCATGAATGTTCATATATAGTGTCAGCTTGCTCCGTAACATTTCGACATACCTGGGTTTCATGGGTGTCCATATAGAGGGGCAAGAGGGGGCATTTGGCCTCCCCTGGCAATCGGATCCTTCCCTTTCTGTCCTTGGAAAGTACTACAGAGATTTTCGCCATAACACTAATTCTGATTGTTAATTTTCCTGTAAAAGTTCTGGATACGCGTTTATGTAGCAACTATTATTAAATTAACTATTTGACAAAGATCTTCGAAATTTTTCTCAGAAATTTGTCTTATTTTTCTTAATTGAGTGATCTCTGGCATTTCGTGACCAAAATGACCAAAAGAACGACAAAGAAATTTTCTTATTGCTCGAACATGCTGTCCAGTTTCATTCATCCATCTTTTTTATGTAGTTTCTAGCTCTTCTGGTTTTCAATTAAGTTTGTGAGTTGAGAGTGCGGTAAACACTGTTAGATAACAAGAAGCTACAGCGAAATTTGCACATGGTGTTTGTATATGTTTGCAATTTCTGTTTGCCCCCTTCTGGAAACTATATAGTTTCCAGAACTCTGACTCAGCCAGAAACTGGAAACTATATAGTTTCCAGAACTCTGCCTCAGCTGGAAACTATATAGTTTCCAGAAGGGGGCAAACAGAAATAGCTATAGGCGCCATGCTGGGTCCATAAATATCTTGAAAAAAATAGTAATGTATCTTTATGAAGTCCTTTGCGTATTTTTAGGTATTCAAGAGCTTGTCGCCGCCCCGGTGGCGCAGTGGTCTAAGCGATGGCCTCTGATCATTCGTCCGAACGGGGTCCGGGTTCGAATCCCGGTGAGGCATGGATGTTGTGTTTGTCTTACGGCACTGGTTCTTTCCCTTCCCTGGAACCAGTGACCTTAAATTAGGGACGGGCGACTGCTTATAGCCCATTGAGTTGCTCACGGTGGTCGTTAAACCTCCAATCAAAAAAAAAAAAAAAAAAAAAAAGAGCTTGTCAGATCCAATTTGGAGCGTCTACGATACTGTTTTGTAATAACTACAGTCCAGTATAAGAATTTAGAAGATATTCTTCTCACCACTGCCTCAGCTTCGGAATTGGCTGTCTAATAACTCCTTCCACATGTTTCCTTTCCACAGATGTATAAGGATCACAAACAGACCCGTCACTAAAACTCCTTTAGGCATCTCCATAAATAATCGGAATACTTCATCCGTCTTTATCGCAGGCTCTGTTCCAAAATCATTAAACTTCAAATATTGCATTTCTATTAATATTGCCTCTAGCAGCGGTACAGTCCCGCTGATGAAAAGGCTACCTACTTCAAGTAATTGATCATTTCCTTGCTATGAGACGTAAATTTCCTTGATATTTCTGCTTCTAAATTTCTCATCAGAAAAATTCATTTTCCGTCACAGAGTTTCGAACAAGACGAACATGTAACACACATTCATAATGTACAACAGGGGTGGCCAAACTTTGAGGAACCAAGATCTACCTTAAGCTACCATTTCCTACTGCAATCTACCATGGTTTATCGCAGTGATATAGACATACTTAAATAGGAATAAGCCTATTTCACGAGTGTTTTGTTATAGTGTGTATGGTTCTGAAAGTATGGAAACAAATTCAGAAATATAATACTTAAATCATTTTTTACTTCTGAAACACTATTTTTCAAAAAATATATATAATTTTACTTATAGATTCTTTATTTTCAGTATTTAATTCCTAGATGTTGATGCATGACACTGCATTTCCTCACACAGTTTAGAATAATCAGGCACACATTCAGTGAGGCACAGTCGGAGACACGCTTCTAAATGAGCATCAGTCACAGAGCTCCTGTACTTCGACTTCATTATTTTCATTTCTGAAAAAGCTGCTTCACAGAGATACGTGGATCCAAAAGAAAGCAGTCAGCCGCAAAGCAACTGATCTCAAGCAGGGATATTTTTCTTCTGACAACAGAGTCCAAAATGTGTTATCTGACGCTCTTGTCTTCAGTACTATGTGGGATTGAAGTTTCACAATTTCTGATTCTAAATCTGAAGAATCGATGAGGAAAGTATAGGAAATGTTTGACGAAACTTCCCCGATATCACATTTGCCAAAAGGGTCGACCGTACGAACAAACAAACGATCGACCGTACGAGAGCTCGCGATCGACCGTTGGGCCACCCCTGATGTACAATGTGTAAGTGTATGTTTTTATTTCCAACTCTGCCTCAGCTTTTAAAAATCCGATTGAATTTTTTTTTTTTTTTTGGTCAGGTAGCTTTAACTGTGAAGAACAACTTGCGTACATTTTCCAGTTCAATTTTTTCTTCATAGGGCGTACATGTGTTTTCTCCCGCTTTTCCTGATTCAAGAAGTCCGATTTGAAAAAAACAAACAAGAAAGATGACACCGAATTTTCGGGTGTAATAAGCACGTCTTTTGAATCCGTTCTGACGCAAATTAAATTTATCAAAGCTATTCAAAGTCAATGGAACCGGTATGGAAACCAATAGTATCTGACGGAAGAAAGAAGTTTTTCAATCGGATCTTTAATCCCTCAGATATTGGTGTAAACGGAATCTTGAGTTTACGAACTCTTAGAAAAAGAGTTATCGACAAAAATAAGATGTGATTTTACGTCCCCTGGTGGGAAAACCATGCATTATTTTAGGAAGAAAGTATTCGCAAAAGGTTTATCCATATGAGCGGTATCGATCCAAGAAAAAAAAATTTAGTCGAGTTTTCAGGAGTCCAGATTTTGCTATAAATACATCAGAAGCAGAAATTAACACTTATGACCCCTGGTGGCCAAACCATTCTTTACAAAACATTAGAAATTATGTGAAAAATATTTTCTATCAGGTCTTGTATGCGATACAAGAAGATTTTTTCAAATTGGAGTTTTAGGAGCAGAAAACGCAATTTACCTTTATGCGCCCTAGCGGAAAGTCTTAAATGATTTACGTGAAAATTTTGAATTTATAGGAAAAACATTTTGCATCGGAAACACTATCCAACAACGAATAAATTTTTCAAATAGGACTTTTAGAAGTAGAGATATTGACAAAAATAAGATATACATCTACGCCCCCTGGCGTAGAAACCATGCATTATTTCAAGAAGAAAGTGTTCCTAAAAGGTTTGTCGACATGAGTAGCATCGGTCAACAAACGACTTTTTTTCAATCGAGATTTTAGAAGCTCATATTTTGCTGCAAACACATCAGAAGCGGAAATTAAGACTTACACCACCTGGTGGCTATACCATTTTTTTTGCAAAAATTAGAAATTATGTGCAAACGATTTCCCATCAGGAGCTGTAACCGGTGCAGAAGGAATTTTTCAAATCGGAGGTTTAGGAGCAGAGAAATAGTGGGAAACGCAATTAACCTTTACGCCCCCTAGCGGAAAGTCTATGAATTACTTGAAAATTTTTGAATTTATAGTAAAAACTTGTCACACTAGAAACACTATCCAACAAAGAAGAAATTTTTGAAATCGGACACCTAGAAGTCGAGATATTGACAAAAATAAGATATACATCTACCCCCCCTGGCGCAGAAACCATGCACTATTTTAAGAAGAAAATGTTTCTAAAATGTTTGTCGACATGAGTAGTATCGGTCTACAAACGCCGTTTTTTTTTAATCGAGAATTTAGAAGCTCATATTTTGCTGCAAATACATCAGAAGCGGAAATTAAGATTTACGTCCCCTGGTGGCCAAGCCATTTTTTTACAAAAATTAGAAATTATGTACAAACGATTTCCCATCAGGAGCTGTATCCGGTGCAGAAAGAATTTTTCAAATCGGAGATTTAGAAGCAGAGATATAGGGCAAAACGCAATTTACCTTTACGCCTGCTAGCGGAAAGCCTATGAATTACTTGAAAATTTTAAAATTATATGAAAAACAGGTCACAGGGAAACCACTATCCAACGAAGAAGGAATTTTTCAAATCGGACTCCTAGAAGTAGAGATATTGACAAAAATAAGATATACATCTACGCCCCCTGGCGGAGAAACTGTGTGATATTTTAGGAAGAAGATATTCCGAAAAGGTTTATCGATGTGAGTGGCATCAGTTCACAAAATAATTTTTTCAATCGACATTTTAGAAGCTCAGATTTTATGGCAAATACATCAGAAGCAAAAATTAAGCCCCTGGTGGCCAAAGTATTCTTACCAAAAATTAAGCCCTGGTGGCCAAAGTATTCTTTACCAAAAATTTTAAATTATATGCAAAAGATTTTCCATCAGGAGATGTATCCGCTGAAAAAAAAATTTCAAATCGGAGTTTTAGGAGAAGAGTTATCGGGAAAAATGTAATTTACTTTTACGCCCCCTAGCGGAAAATCTATGCGTAATTTGAAAAGGAAACTATATCTAAAACACTCTTCGACATAAATGGAATCGAAAGATAAAATATTTTTTTCAATCGGATGTTTAGAAGCAAATATGTGGATTAAAACGTAATTTTGAATTCGACATCATCTGCATTTACGCCCTCTAGCGGAAAAATTGTACATTGTAAAAAAAAAAAAAATGAAGGATCATCATTCGCATATTTCAAACTTCCGAATGCAAAAAGAATTTTTCAAATCGGACTAATAGTTGCAGAGATACCGTGGGTACGGACGGACGGACGGACAAACCGATAACAGAAGCACGATCTTTTTTCACAAAAGACGTGCTAATAAAAACGTTTTTTTTTTTTTTGATTGGTGGTTTAACGAATACCGTGAGCAACGCAATGGGCTATAAGCTCTCGCCCGTCCCTAGGCCACTGGTTCCAGGGAAGGAAGAGAACCAGTGCCGTAAGACAAATACAACATCCATGTCTCACTGGGCTTCGAACCCGGACCCAACTAGGACGAATGATTTGAAACCAGCGCTTTGACCACTGCGCAACCGAAGCGGGGGGGGGGTAGTGTCAGATGTCTTCCACTATGCAAAGCATTTTGTGTACATTCTTTGATTTTCATGGCGCTCAGTTCTACCGTTAGCGGCATAAGTGTATAGTTCTATTTGAAACTCTCTACTCCTAAAATTCTGATTGAAAAAATTCTTTTTCCACATGATAGCATCTACTGTGTAGAGCATTTGCCCACTTTGGTTACTGTGTAGAAAGTGTGGTTTCCTTCCAGAGATCATAAATGTATTTTCCATTTCCCTAATTATCTCCTCTTATGAAAGACCGATTGCAAATTTTGTTTTTGTTTCGGATAGCGTCTTGTGTGATAAATATTACCTGTGCACTTTTATTTGTCTTATAATGCATAGTTCACTGCCAGTGCTGGGGGAAGGAATATATATTTTCCCTGCAGGTCATTCATATAGCTTCTTAACTTCTAAATTAGCGATTAAAATTTTTTCTTCGCACCAGTTATCATTAGCTATCTGCGTCTAATTATGCGGAATTTTTCCACTAGGGGACGTAAATGTATATTTCAATTTGCGTGCGCATCTCCGTTTTCTAAAGTTTGATTGAATAGTTTTTTTCATTTTGGGTAGATTTGTCTGTGAAGAGTATCTCGTTTTAAATTCCACTACGTCCACCCGGTGGCGTAGTGGTCTAAGCGATGGCTTCTGATCATTCGTCTGACGTGGGTCTGAGGGTTCGACTCCCTGTGAGGCATGGATGTTTTGTTTGTCTTACGGCGATGACTATCTTTCTGCCCTAAATTAGTAAGGGGAGATTGCTTCTAGCCCATTGCGTTGCCCATGGTCGTCTTTAAACCCCTAATGAAAAAAAAAAAAAAAAAAAAAAAAGAAAGAATTTCCACCACTACTATGTATTTAATTTCCCGCTAGGCGGCGCGTATGTATGTCTCTGTTTGTGACCGTATCCTGCTTTTAAACTGCTCATTGAAAAAAAAAAAAAAAATTTTCATCGAACTTTATTTTCCGTGGCTAATATTTTATCAGCTGTTTTAAACTCTTAGCAGCAATATTTCATATACCAAAAAATGTTTGATGATTACCATATTTCGTAACATTACACTTTCTTTTGCGTCACCAGATGTCGTCATTACACCAAACATTCCGTGGTATCCTTCTTGGTTTTTTCTGTGAACTTTTATACACCGATGAGCAATTACATTATGACCACCTACCTAATAAGTTGTATAGAACCCCCTTTAGCCCGTAAAACAGCAGCCACTCGGCGAGGCACCTATTCGATGAGGTGATTCAATGTTCGATTGGGTGTATGTGTCGAACCACAAATGTTCAGGTGAATGTGGAGGCCAGGGCATTAACAGAAAGTCACCAGCATGCTCCACGAATCACTCCTTGACGATTCTGGCAGTGTGTCACGGCGCATTATCCTGTTGGTAATGGACATCACCAGCTGGAAATACAGTTGCCATGAATGGGTGAACTTGGTCCACAACGATGTTCAGATACCTGACAGCTGTCAGGGATTGTGCTATTGGGATAGTAGAGTCTAAAGTGTCCCAAGAAAACATCGCCCACAGCATAACACCGCCGCCGCTCGCCTGTATCCTTCCAATAGTGCATCCAGGTGCCATAGTCTCCGTTGGTAATTGGCGTATCCGCACTCGGCCGCCTTCGTGATGCACCAGGAATCTTGATTCGTCAGACCAGGGCCACTTTCTTCCAATCATCCACGGTCCAATCTCGATTATCTTCGGCCCATTTCATGCATTTTTGGCGATGACGTGCAGTGAGCATGCGGACCCGGCTGGGTCTTCGGAAACGCAGGCCCATGCGCAGACGGCTGCGATGAACTGTGTGCTGTGGCATATTGCCCTGGTCACCACTGTTGCATCTACGGGTGATTTGTCGCACTGTGGCCGTGCAGTCGCTGTGAACAATGCGCGATAGTCTCTACTCCTTTCTGGTATCAATGAGCTGCGGACGACACATGGCTGGACGACGGTTCGGCGTTTGGACATCTGTGCACCACTTTTGATACGTACTCACTATAGCGGCACGTGAACAACCAACAAGCCGCGCCGTTTCCGAGATCATAGTCCCGAGGCGCCGTGCTATCACAATTTGTCCTTTAGCAAATTCCGATAAATCGGCAGCTCTTCCCATTCTGACTCCGAACACTCTACTAACCGAAAGCCGGTCCTCGGGTTGTATATACAGTGTACTGCTCTGTGAACCTCACCTGCGCTACCGTTCGGTCTCCAGGTGCGCTCATTTCTCTAGACTGGGGGTGGTCATAATGGAATGGCTCATTTGTATATATTCTGCTGAGTTTTAGGACGTTAAAAAAGAAGGAAGTTTTCCCGTAGTTTCTTTATATGAGCATGCAGATAAAATTGTCAATATTTCTATAAATGGATCACGTCTATCAAACTGGATTAAAGTAAATGTAGCTCTTTTTTTGCTTGAATACATAATCTTTTGCAAAAATATCTGTGGAACACGATGCTGTTTATTTAGTTTAGAGAAATTGCAAAGCTCGCTAATGGACAATCTTTTTTTTGGCACCAGGGTTTAATGACCACCATGAGCAATTCTAACGTCTGTAAGTAGTCTCCAATCCCGAATTTAGGGATATTATTGGTTTTGGGGAAGAGGGAGAGCCAGCGCAGTAAGCAGGGACGTCCCCAAACCAGTCCTCCCTGAAAAATTTCTTGCTCACCCAGTTCAAGATGTGCCAGTTTCAGTTTTTTTTTTTTTTTAACGTTAAAATGCAGTCTGGACTTTCCCAAGCAATAATGAGAGTCGTGTTTTTCGTAGTTTAGTCCTTCGTATTCTTTCTTCCCCAGAAAGTGCGTTGTTTACTTCTCCTTAGAAAGATTATCAAAATGGCATCCTCAAGGACTTGAAAATTCAGTTGTTGTCCACTCTTGCAAATCCTTAGTCAAAGTCCTTTTTGTTGTTAATATGGCCAAAGGCGAACGTGCAGGATGGATAGGAATTCATTGAGGGAGGTAATGACTAATTGCTCTGCTGTTTATTTGTGCGACTAGGGCATTCCAACACGTAAAGTGGATTCTAGCGCTCTTAAGGCTGCCCTGGGGAAGTGCGGGAGTTGGACATAGCTGACGACTGCTTTGGGGGAGAGGAGTGCAGGGCATGATCGCTGGCTTGAAGAAAGAGCGTTAAGGAGGGAGTAGTATTGTATCTGTGTGTCACGTCATTAAAATTTGATTCAGGTAAACAAAAAAGAGCATTTTTCTTTAAAGAAATTGTTTAATTACATTGCTATTTTCATAAACAAATATGCAAAAATTTGAGAAGCGATTAAGACAGCGCATTCACAACAAGAAAATAGTTGGAAGCGATATTCTACCAACACTTAAATCTTACACCACTAACCCGCTAGTCATTCTCATGCTATCTTATTGGTTTACCACAGGGACGTCGCCAGACTTCGAAATCAGGGTGGGCGAGAATTATTGGTAAATAAACTTGCTATCAAACTTGCCCAAGCAAGTTTGATAGCAAGTTTATTTACCAAATGCTGAAAAAAAGAATTTGTAATGCTTTATACAACAGGCTGCAAAGGTATACATGCAACAATCCCCCCTCCCCTCCCTTCCGATACATACTCATTAATTTTGGAACTGTCTTGAAGATTTTGCACTTTTCGGAATACAGAAGAATATAAAGTTTGGGGTCTTTTTTGTAAACGTTCCGTCCATCTACTTTTAATAAAATTAGTAATTTCTGAAGATTTACATACCTGTATAACAAACGTGACACAGTGCTACCAATAGCAATAGCACGCGCTGATTAAAAGAAAATGTTATGCCTAGGAGAAGGGTCTGAAAGCAAAATTTTCGGTGGGTTAGGGTTGAGCCGGAAATAAGGTGACGCAGACACATTTCTTCGAAAGCAAAGTTTTCGTGGGTTAGGGTTGAGGGGGAAATAAGGTCACGTAGACACAATACTTCTCCCTCCTTATCTCCCTTCCTTCAAGCCAGCAATCTTGTCTTGCACTCATCTCTTCCAAAGCAGGCTTAAGAGCTATGGTATAGCTTTAGATTTTACCTTCTGTGTTGGAATCCCCTCCATAGTAGCGCATCCAATCAGCAGAGCAATTGGTAATGACCTATATCAGTGAATTCCTATCCACCCTCCTCACTTGCCCTTGGCCATATTAACATGAAATAAAGGCTTAAACCAAGGATTCGGAAGAGTGGAGAAAATTTTTAATTTTCGTGGCCCTACGGAAGCTAGTTTGGTAACTTTTCTACGGAGAAGTAAACAACGGACTTCCTGGGAGTGTAATACGTAGGGCTACACGACGAAAAACACGAGACTTATTATTACTCGGCAAAGTCTACATTATATTTTAAAGTTAAAAAAATTGAAAAATTGAACATCTTGATCTGGCAACTGGTTGGGCGGCAGGGTGGGCATGAAAAATTTCTCGCATCCCCTCGGCGATGTCCCTGGACGTAATCAGTCAGATCCAGGTGTGTGTGCGCGCGCGCGCGTGTGTGTGTGTCTGGGGAGGGAATTGCACGAAATCGTTTGTAGCCGGTCGTAAAAAACATTAAAAATTCTTTCCTTCTGTGTTTCATAAAAAAAGTTCCCGTCAGACTTGCCCCAGCAAAAGTATTACTCGCCCACCCTGATTTCGAAATCTGGAGACGTTCCTGACCTTAAGATAAACGCATAACCTACAGTATGTCTCATCCGGGTCTGCAGCCACCCGGGCTCAAGAACAGTGGCGACGCCAGCCGCTCGCAACTGGGGGTAGGTAAGCATGATGGGGGGGGGGGGGCATAAACTTTGAAGTGCTAGGCAGAAATTTTGGCAAAAAGTTCCGTTCATGCGGATTGTTACATGCTGATAATGGTACCCCTAGTCAAAAAGTTTTCAGGTGCATACTGCACATAGTATTTATTCAACGTATGTAGTATGGGAACCATGGATACGAATCTCTATGGCAAATTGCTATTTTTTCGCAATTTTAGCTTTTTTACCTTCTTTAGTTTTTTTTGTTGTTTTTTTTTCTGTCATAAGGCTGTTTATGGATTTTAGTCTGTAACCTGACAAGGAATATCTCTTTCTCATCTTTCAAACTATAATTATAAAAATGGTGGGTTTCTACTACTCCCTTAGAAATTCGCTCAAAGCACTCCCTCCATTTCCCTGAAGTACAAACCCTAAATTTAACAAAAATCTCATTTTGCATACCAAAATCATTTTGAATTAAAAAAATCCGGTACGTTCCCTAAAATCTTAGACGGTTGCACCAGCCATATGTTGTAACAGCTAAAATATTTTTTTTTGGGGGGAGGGGGATAAATGGTCGGCTCAAAGAAAAGTTGGATGGGCTGAAGATCACCCCAACCCACCTGTAGCATCGCGCCTGCTCGAGACGTATCCTACGAGAGCAGGCATTTCCTTTGTAGCGGATGTTATAATCGTAGATATTTCAAACATATTTTGTAGTAAAGTTTTAAAAAAAATTAACGACATTTAATCATGTACTGTAAATTTTAGTTAGTCTGCATACAACTCCTTTCAAAACTCTGCCTTTTTTCGACTTCCGGAGTTGGTTTTCCCGGAACGTAGGAAGGAATTTTATCGATCCACGTAATGACACGATGCTCCTTTGCGAAACTTCCGGAAACAACTTTCAGTTTCAAACGTGTTGCTTGCTCTCTTTTCGCAATTCAGTCTGTGATATTTCTTTCGTCGGGCCGACAGGTAAGACGTTCCTAAGTTCGTGAAACCTTCACACTTTCTGTTTGTATCACCTTTTGTTTTTGTAGTACCTTATTTGTGTTATTCAGCTTTCGTCCATTTCAGGATGGTATCGGCTGAAATCTCAGCAGCGAGAGACATTTCTAGAATCCTCATTAACCGAATCTTTTGTTTATGACTTTTGACAGATCAGAGATTAGAAGTTATGTATTGTATAGCTATACCTATATGCAAAATTATATAATTATTACTCTATAAGTAGGAATAACCAATATGTTTCCGAGTCTTTTTTAAAAATTAAGCTAGAGATTAGATAAATATTTCCGATAGTGAATGTGTTATTTTTATATTTCGAAACAAAATATATGCTTTGTAAAAAATTGTACATCAACCCACATATATATCCAACGGTATCTCTACAAATCTGTGGTTCATTCGATGATAACATCAAGTCACGTGTAGGGAAAAGGCATTTAAGGGAATTTAAGAAAATATAAAAAAAAATCTGATTTCTGTTTTCCTGTTACTTTTTAATATAAGTCATGCTATGAAACAAAATGACATTTTTTATTATTTAAATTAGTTAATAGCGCCGTTTTGGTAAAATATGTAAAATATACGCATATTTAATGTGCGACAAAGTGCCCTATAGAATTACATTCAAGATGTATATGATGAATTTCTTCTGGGAAATTTCAGTATAATGAGTATATTTCGGGAAAATTTGATCTGCATAAACAGTCAGATATAAATTTTACTTCGCAGTCAGAAATACAGTAGTAATAATAGAAAAGTTAGAATCCCCACATTGAACGAATTTTGCTAGAACAATTGGACAATTGTGATGACACAAGAAGAAAGATGACACCAAATTGTCCGGTGTAGTAGTACGTCTGTTTTAATCTTTTCCGAGAAGAAAAGAATTTTTGAAAGATTTTTAGAGGAAAAAAACAGTGAAAAAAGATAATGCTTTTACGTCCCCTAATGGAAAAACTGTTCATTATTTAAATCACACTGTGTGCACAGTGTCCTTCAAAGTGAATGGAACCAGTTGAAAAAAATAAGTAATAATAATCAACCGCATTTACACCAATGAGCCATTGCATTATACATTATGACCACCCCCAGCCTAGAGAAATGAGCGCGCCTGGAGACCGAACGGTGAAGTTCACAGAGTAGTACATATACAACCCGAGGACCGGCTTTCGGTTAGTAGAGTGTTCGGAGTCAGAATGGAAAAAGATGCCGATTTATCGCAGTTTGCTAAAGGACAAATTGCGATGGCACGGCGCCTCGGAACTATGATCTCGGAAACGGCGCAGCTTATGGGTTGTTCACGTGCTGCTGTAGTGAGTACGTATCAAAAGTGGTGCACACATGGCCAAACGACGAACCGTCGTCCAGCCCTGTGTCGTTCGCAGCTCATTGATGCCAGAGATGACCGGAGACTGTCACGCATTGTTCACAGCCACCGCAGGGCCACAGTACGACAAATCATCCTCAGCTACAACAGTGGTGATCAGGGCAGTGTGTCACAGTACACAGTTCATCGCAGACTTCTGCGCACGGGCCTGCGTTTCCGAAGACCCAGCCGGCTCCCCATGCTCACTGCACGTCATCGCCAAAAACGCATGAAATGGGCCCAAGATCATCGAGATTTGACCGTGGATGATTTTGGGAAAATGTGGCCCTGGTCTGACGAATCAAGATTCCTGGTGCATTACGAAGACGGCCGAGTGCGGATACGCCAATTACCAACGGAGGCTATGGTACCTGGATGTACTGTTGGGCTGAAACAGGCCAGCGGCGGCGGTGTTATGCTGTGGGCGATATTTATTTTTAACACATTATGCCCAATTATCCCAATAGCACAATCCCCGACAGCTGTCAGATATCTGAACATCGTTGTGGACCAAGTTCATATATTAATGGCAACTATATTCCCTGCTGGTGATGGCAATTACCGACAGGATAATGCGCCATGCCACACTGCCAGAATCGTCAAGGAGTGGTTCGAGGAACATGCTGGTGACTTTCTGTTAATGCCCTGGCCTCCAAATTCACCTGACATGAACAAAATCAAACATTTGTGGTTCGACTTGGAAAAGCGGGTTCGCGCTAAATCACCACCACCCCGAAATGTACGGGAACTGGAGGACCTACTGCTGACATTATGGTACCAGGTTCCCCAGATACCTATCACCACCTCATCGAATCGATGCCTCGCCGAGTGACCGCTGTTTTGCGGGCTAAAGGGGTTTCTTCAGCTTATTAGGTATAGGTGGTCATAATGTAATGGCTCATCGTTGTATAATCAGTAAAACATCCTTAAGCAGAAATCCCCAGTTACGTCCATTTGCAGCAGAAGTGTGCATTACGAAAAATCACGTATTGTACACAAAATATTCTTCATAACAAAAAGTATTCGAGGTTAAAAGAATTTTTCAAATCGAACAATTAGAAGATCACATGTTAAGGAAAAAATAACATAAATTTGCGAACACCTAGCAGGAAAGCCGTGGTTTATTTGAAGAAGAATGTGGGTGCAAAATATTTTTCATAGTGTTCAACCAATAAAGGATTTTTCAGAATGGGAGACACTTTGCCAAATATGCGTTGACGCCCTCTGGCGCCAGAGATGTGAATTATGAAAAGTAGAAAATATGCGCAAAATATTTTTTTAGAGAAAGCTAAGCGACGGCAAAACAATTTTTCAAATAAGAGCTCTATAGTAGCGTAGACAGCAAGAAAGAAGTTTTTACATATGCGCCCTTAGCAGGAAAGCTGTGCATTATTTAAAGAGAACAGTGTTCAAAATCTTTACCATAGTGAATGTCGTACAATTTAAAAATAAATTTTAATATGACTTTTTCGAAGCGGCAAAAATGTACACTAACGCCACGTATCGTCAGAGCTGTGCATTATGATTATCTAGACTAGGTGTAAAATCTTCCCTGAAGTGAATGGCGTTTGATATTAAAAGAATTTTTGAAATTCGTGTTTTAGCAATGGTATCGAAAAAAATAATGTATACGTATACGTTCCCTGGATGGTAAATTGTGCATTGTTTTGGGCAATCAATATGTACAAAATGTTTTCGTTGCTAGCGGTGGCTTACCGAAAAGAAATTTTTTCAATTGGGATTTTAGACTCTCAAATACGGTTCGTATGTTGTAAACAGTAATATAAACTTACACCCTTTAGTTACAAAATCATGCTTTAAAAGTCCGAGATTATACGTAAAATATTCTTCACCATCAATGCTCACGGATGCAAAAATAATTTTTCAGATTGAACTGTTAGAAGCAAAGGTATCAAATAAATTGGGATGTACCTTTACGCCCCTAGTGGAAAAAATACGAAATATTTCGAGCAGGAAATATGAACAAAATGTTTACATGGCAAGCGGTATTTGACCGAAAAAGGAGTTTTTCAATCGAGTTTGTATAGGGGCGCTGGTTCGGGCTCCAAATAAATCGAAAACAGGAATATGCTCTTACACCATGTGTCCCAAATTTTCGCTATAAAAAGTTAGAAATTATGAGCAAAATATTTCTCACCTCAAAAGCTACCCAATGCCGGAAAAAATTTTCAAATTCGATTTTTGATGCTGAGATATGGGCGAAGATGCAGTTCACATTTACGTCCCCTAGCCATAAAACTGGGCACGATTTTGAAGCAGTAACTACGCAAAACAGTCGTCGTTGCAAAAGGTATCGAAAGAAAAAAATGTTTCAATCGGATTTTTACAATCAATGATATAAAATGAGATATATTTTGAGTTCGGTAGTACCTGCATTTAGGGTACCTAGCGTGGAAGTTATGCATCGGAAAAAAATCCCTCAAAAGTTCATCTTTCCCAGTGCAGAAAGTTTCCATATCGGACAGTGTAGTGTCCACAGACGCAGGGACGCGCCAAGCGGGGGTTCAACTGGTGCTATGCCCCCGGGCGCCAGATTCCGGGGGCGGAAGGACCCACAATCAAATTTTTCGGTTGATAAATTAATATCAGTGACGTGGGAGAAGTTATGAAAACGTTATACTGTGAGAAATCGTAATGCTAAGTGGAACGTTTACTTTTTAGTAAAAATAACTCGTTTATAATTCAACAGAAAACGTCTTGAAATCAGAGAATACTTTTTACTGTTTTGTTCAGTAACAGATACCGCGGGCAAAGGATTGAAAATTCTTTTTCTAATTTTTTTAAATCTTGAAGATTTCAGCATTCATGAATGCGTGGCCAGCGTTATGCTATGATAAATGGGACCAATATGTAGGTAAAACACAATGGACTTTAAAAAGCATAATTTGTCGACTTAAGACCCTTACGCATTTTATGTACTTTGAGCGGCTCATACTTTAAATCTAGTCGTAAATGACGACGAAAAAATTCCCTACAGATTGTGAACATTTTCAGCATTGTTCAAGAAATATATTCTTACTTTTCTGAATTACCTTACCGTTGGCAAAACTTTCAAGAAAGAGCTTCCAGCGTTGACCGTAAAACAGGGTGGGAAAATATTATAGGATCGACGCAATACGGGTAACTAACACTGGGATACAATTTCGATGTATTCCACGATATTAGATATTTTGGTTAGAATAGTTAAAGAGACGCCCGTCATGTTTATTATTACATGTATATCATCATCATCATCATCATTGTCAACCATTATCAATCCACTGCTGGAAGAAGGTCTCCCCAAGTTTCCTCCACAACGGTCTGTCTTGTGCCAGTCTCCTCCATGTCATTCCCGCATACTTTCGAATTTCATCCACCCATCTTCCATGCGGTCTTCTTCTGGGTCTTTTCCTGTCCCTTGGAATCCAATCTAAAATTTCGGCTGTCCATCGATGGTCTGTCCTTCTGGCAGTATGTCCAGCCCATTGCCATTTCAGGGATTTAACTCTGATCATGATGTCTTCCACTCTTGTCATTTTTGGGATCCACGTGTTCCTCTTCTTATCACTCCTGGTTACACCAAGCATGCACCTCTCCATGTGTCTTTGAGTTGTCTGCAGCCTTTGTATGTCTCTTTTAGCTAAGGTCCACGTCTCTACACCATACGTAAGCACTGGAAGGATGCATTGATCAAACACTTTTCTTTTAAGACATAATGGCATATTGCTCTTGAAAATTATGCTGTTTCTTCCAAAAGCTCTCCAGGCAAGTTTTGTACGCCGATTAATTTCTTCATCAATGTGACCCTCACTTGATATCTGCTGTCCAAGATAAACGTACGTGTCTGTTATCTCCAGCTTTTCTCCATCAATCGATAAATCTTCATTTCTTGTAAAAGCATTGTACATCACTTTTGTCTTCTGAAAGTTCATTTTTAATCCCACTTCTTTACTCTTGTCAGCAAGTTCCTGGATCATACTCTGTAGCTCTGATGGGGTAGTTGCAAAAATGACTATGTCACAGCAAAACGAAGGTGGGTTAGATAATCTCCATTAATCTTTATCCCTTTGTTTTCCCAGTTCAGTGATTGAAAGACATTTTCCAATTTGGCATTAAAGAGCTTCGGAGATATGGTGTCAACTTGTCTCACTCCTTTTCCAATTTTTATGTGTGTTGTATTTTCGAATAGCAGAATCTTTGCACTTGCATTTTCATAGATGTTATTAATAACATTAATGTATGCATCTTCAACACCGCAGGATTTCAGAGCCATTGCAACTGCTGATGGTTTCACCGAATCAAAGGCTTTTTCATAATCGATAAAAGCCATGCACAATGGAAGTTCATATTCCCTCGCTCTTTCAATTAGTTCTCTCAGTACGTGGATATGATCTATTGTGCTGTAGCCACTCCTGAATCCAGCTTTTTCTCTCGGTTGAGCCATGTCCAGTGTTACCTTCAAGCGGTGTGAAAGAACTTTAGTGAAGATTTTATAAACCACTGATAGGAGGCTGATAGGTCTGTAGTTCCTGAGATCCTCAATGTCATCTTTTTTATGTAGCAAGATCATTGTAGCGTTGTTCCAATCCTCAGGAATTTTCCCTTCATTAAGGCATCGAGTGAAAATTTGGGCGAGTACTGTTTCGATTTCTCCACTTGCTTCTTGTATGATGTCTACAGTAATTCCATCTTCTCCTGGAGCTTTTCCCCGCTTCATGTTCTTGATTGCATGTGCAACTTCTGCTGGAAGGACTGGAAGAACTCTGGTACCTTTCATGATGTCTGGAGTACATGTATCATCCCTTTCATATAATTTGGAGTAGAAATCTTTCACTCTTGTCAAAATTTCGCCTCTATTTCTTGTTACAGAACCATCTTCTTTTCTCAGTGCCATAATCTGTTTTTTTCCTTACTGAGATGTCCCTTTGCTATCTTTAGGCTTTGGTTGTTTTCAATTGCTTTCCTTACTAGTTCACAGTTGAATTTCCTTACGTCTTCAGTGATACTTTTTCGTACTGTCTTGCATAGCTCTATATATTCCACTTTGGAAGTCATATCTTCTTTAGTTGTCCTCATCACTCTTCTTTTTTGCATCAACATTTTGGTTTTTCCTGATAATTTGTTCACATGCAATTTGTTCTTAGACCCAGCTAATTTTGTTGCTGTTTCCATAAGAGCTTTGGTTACTTTTCTGTTAACTTCAGAAATATCCACTTCGTCCGATGTTAGGCCTTCTAAAGCAGAGAACCTATTCTTCAGTTCCAATTTGAAGGTATTATGGTGTTTTTTAAGGTTGGTTATGTCAATACATTTTGTTTGTCTTATATATAGGGGATGTAAGGTCAGGTGATGCGTAACATCACAGCCTCTCCTTGACAAATGTCAACCCCGCCTTCTCGTGGTACATCCTGTTCCCACTAAAGGGGCTCTGACGACCGCCAATAGCGGTATAACTATACCATCGGGATTAGAGGAAATGCTATCCCACACTCACCAACCCGCTTGGCCAGCGTGGTGAGTTATGGCCAAACCCCTCCAAAATGACTCCACAACTTAAATCTTGGCCCTCAGTCTCCGGCAGCTGGAATGTACCTGGCCAAGGCAGCGGCCAGTGCGACATGAAGGCAGAGGGTGCTAAGAATCCCCGGAGGACCGGACTAGGCTGCCATCTGATGCTGACCTTGGCTACGTATAACGGACGCTCCCTATCTTCTGATTCAAGGCTTCTTGAATTGGAAGAGGAACTACAAAGGATCAAGTGGGACATCGTCAGGCTAAGTGAGGTAAGGAGGAAAGGAGAAGATCTCATTGAACTGAAAAGTGGACATCTCTTCTACTATCGTGGGACAGATACTGGCAGAACTAGTGGTGTTGGATTTATAATAAACAAGAAACTGAAGGATAAAGTTGTAGAAGTTGAAAGTTCCTCTGACAGAGCTGCACGACTCACTATCCAACTCTCGAGAAGATACCAGGCTCAGATTATTCAAACTTATGCACCCACCACAAGTCATCCTGAAGAAGAAATTGAAGAATTTTATGAGGAAATTCGTGATCTAAATAATAAAGGTAAGCAGCACTTGAAGATAATTATGGGAGATTTCAATGCAAAAATAGGGCAACGACAACAGAATGAAACTTCAGTAGGTAAATTTGGTCACGGCAACAGAAACCAGCGTGGAAATACTCTCGTAGAGTTTGCAGAGGCAGAAGGGTTTTTCATCTTGAACTCCTTTTTCAAGAAAAAGCCACACAGGAAATGGACATGGAGACATCCAAATGGGACGACAAGTGAAATTGATTTTATTATGTGTAACAAAAAATTCGTCATAGAATACTGCAGTGTGCTAAACAAGTTCAACACATTCAGTGACCATAGATTGGTGAGATGTAAGATGCACCTCAACACTAAACTCGAACGTAGCAAGCTCATAAGACAAACAAAATGTATTGACATAACCAACCTTAAAAAACACCATAATACCTTCAAATTGGAACTGAAGAACAGATTCTCTGCTTTAGAAGGCCTAACATCGGAAGAAGTGGATATTTCTGAAGTTAACAGAAAAGAGAACCAAAGCTCTTATGGAAACAGCAACAAAATTAGCTGGGTCTTAGAACAAATTGCATGTGAACAAATTATCAGGAAAAACCAAAATGTTGATGCAAAAAAGAAGAGAGATGAGGACAACTAAAGAAGATGTGACTTCCAAAGTGGAATATATAGAGCTATGCAAGACAGTACGAAAAAGTATCACTGAAGACGTAAGGAAATTCAACTGTGAACTAGTAAGGAAAGCAATTGAAGACAACCAAAGCCTAAATATAGCAAAGGGACATCTCAGTAAGGAAAAAAACAGATTATGGCACTGAGAAAAGAAGATGGTTCTGTAACAAGAAATAGAGGCGAAATATTGATAAGAGTGAAAGATTTCTACTCCAAATTATATGAAAGGGATGATACATGTACTCCAGACATCATGAAAGGTACCAGAGTTCTTCCAGTCCTTCCAGCAGAAGTTGCACATGCAATCAAGAACATGAAGCGGGGAAAAGCTCCAGGAGAAGATGGAATTACTGTAGACATCATACAAGAAGCAAGTGGAGAAATCGAAACAGTACTCGCCCATATTTTCACTCGATGCCTTAATGAAGGGAAAATTCCTGAGGATTGGAACAACGCTACAATGATAAAAAAGGTGACATTGAGGATCTCAGGAACTACAGACCTATCAGCCTCCTATAAGTGGTTTATAAAATCTTCACTAAAGTTCTTTCACACCGCTTGAAGGTAACACTGGACATGGCTCAACCGAGAGAACAAACTGGATTCAGGAGTGGCTACAGCACAATGGATCATATCCACGTACTGAGAGAACTAATTGAAAGAGCGAGGGAATATGAACTTCCATTGTGCATGGCTTTTATCGATTATGAAAAAGCCTTTGATTCGGTGAAACCATCAGCAGTTGCAATGGCTCTGAAATCCTGCGGTGTTGAAGATGCATACATTAATATTATTAATAACATCTATGAAAATGCAAGTGCAAAGATTCTGCTATTCGAAAATACAACACACATAAAAATTGGAAAAGGAGTGAGACAAGGTGACACCATATCTCCGAAGCTCTTTAATGCCAAATTGGAAAATGTCTTTCAATCACTGAACTGGGAAAACAAAGGGATAAAGATTAATGGAGATTATCTAACCCACCTTCGTTTTGCTGATGACATAGTCATTTTTGCAACTACCCCATCAGAGCTACAGAGTATGATGCAGGAACTTGCTGACAAGAGTAAAGAAGTGGGATTAAAAATGAACTTTCAGAAGACAAAAGTGATGTTCAATGCTTTTACAAGAAATGAAGATTTATCGATTGATGGAGAAAAGCTGGAGATAACAGACACGTACGTTTATCTTGGACAGCAGATATCAAGTGAGGGTCACATTGGTGAAGAAATTAATCGGCGTACAAAACTTGCCTGGAGAGCTTTTGGAAGAAACAGCATAATTTTCAAGAGCAATATGCCATTATGTCTTAAAAGAAAAGTGTTTGATCAATGCATCCTTCCAGTGCTTACGTATGGTGCAGAGACGTGGACCTTAGCTAAAAGAGACATACAAAGGCTGCAGACAACTCAAAGACACATGGAGAGGTGCATGCTTGGTGTAACC
This sequence comes from Macrothele yani, assembly GCA_039090855.1. NCBI lineage: Eukaryota > Metazoa > Arthropoda > Arachnida > Araneae > Macrothelidae > Macrothele > Macrothele yani. Next base: position 76,515,240 of record CM077023.1, on the reverse strand, counting down.
AGGAGAGATAAGAAGAGGAACACGTAGATCCGAAAAATGACAAGAGTGGAAGACATCATGATCAGAGTTAAATCCCTGAAATGGCAATGGGCTGGACATACTGCCAGAAGAACAGACCATCGATGGACAGCCGAAATTTTAGATTGGATTCCAAGGGACAGGAAAAGACCCAGAAGAAGACCACATGGAAGATGGGTGGATGAAATTCGAAAGTATGCGGGAGTGACATGGAGGAGACTGGCACAAGACAGACCGTTGTGGAGGAAACTTGGGGAGACCTTCGTCCAGCAGTGGATTGATAATGGTTGACAATGATGATGATGATGATATATCATCATCATCCTCCTCAACCATTATCAATTTTCTGCTGGATGAAGGTCTCTCCAAGTTTATTTCACAACGGTCTGTCTTGGACCAGTCTCCTCCATCTCACTCCCGCATGCTTTCGAATTTCACCCATCCATCTCCCACGTGGTCTTCTTTTGGGTCTTTTCCTGTCCCTTGGTATCCAGTCTAAAATTTCGGTTGTCCGTCGATGGTCCGTTCTCTTGGCAATATGTCCAGCCCATTACCATTTCAGGGATTTTACTCTGATCATAATGTCTTCCACTCTTATCATTTTCCTTACCCACGGGTTTCTCATCTTATCTTGCTTAGTTATATATACTGTGTGTGTGTGTGTGTGTGCGTGCGCGCGCGTGCGTGCGTGTGTGTGTGTATCCATCAAGAAGCTGTAATATGTTTATCATCGTACATGACGAAACTTTTTTTTTATCGGTAACGCAGACTTTTGTGTAAATTGACAGAGAGGAAGCTGACTTCTTGAATTATTCGTAGCGTCATCTGAACTAGAGTTTTACAGATTTTTTTCTTCAGTTTTATATGAGACATTAGTGTTTTATGGTTTTATGGAAAATCTTAATTTACCGGAAATAGAAAATAATGTTGCTAAAGGTATTTATTTCATGTAAAAATGAATAAAAATTGAAAAATATTCTCCTACGAGGGGCTTTCACCCGGGTTGCAAATGCCCTTGGCGCGCCCCTGCGCAGACGGATGCACACATAAGCATGTCCTTTGTCCTTTCAAAAAAAAAAAAAAATCGTGCCAAACCTGTTCTTTAGTATTGGAATAAAAACGTTCACTGAATAGTATAGTCCATATCAACTTAAAGAAAATATGTTATGATTTTATGAACATTAATGCTTGCATACGGAATAAAATGTCTTTTACATATTAAGTGAGAGATGAGATTTTATAATATGTTAATACCAATTTCGACCAATTTCTGATACCTATTGATTGGCCTTTCTTTCTTCGAATTTTGCTTTGTGATAAAATGGGTTTCTTAATTTTTCGAGCACTGTGGTTTTACAAATGAGAAAGTTGAGTAGTACCTCATCAGGGACGTCGCCAAGGGGTGCGAGGATGGGTGGGAGACCACCCTGAACTTTGTCTTGCCCACCCAGTTCAAGATGTGCCGTTTCTCAACTTTTTTAACATTGAAATTTAATCTGGGCTTTGCCAGTAATATTGAGACTTGTGTTTTCCGTCGTGCAGTCTACGTATTTTCTTGTAGGAAGTGTGTTGTTTACTTCTCCGTAGAAAGGTTATCAAAATAGCATCCGCGGGACCATGAAAATTAAGTGGTTCTCCACTCTTCCAAATTCTTAATTTAAGCCTCTTTTCGTGTTAGTATGGTGGATAGGTATTCACTGAGGGATGTAATTACTAATTGCTCTGTTGCTTGTTCTACTAAGTAGGGAATTCCAACACAGAAAGTGAAGTCTAAAGCTATACCAACGCTCTTAAGCCTATCCTGGGGCAGTGACGGAGCTGGACGTGGCTGAAATCTGCTTTGTAGAGTGCAAGACAAGGTCGATGGCTTGAAGGAAAAGGAGAGAGTAGTGCAAGACAATGTCGCTGGCTTGAAGGAAGAGAGTTAAGGAGTAGGGAGGTCTGCGTCTCATGCCGTTAAACACTAATTTAGGAAAACAAAAAGAACGTTTTTCTTTAAAGATATTGTTCAAGTAAAGTACAATTTCCATAAGCAAAAACGCAAAATTTTGAAAAGCAATTAAGACATTCACAGCAAGGAAAAAGTTGAAGGCGGCATTCAACCAACACTTACATTATATACCACTATACCATTAGTCATTGTCATGGGATCTTGTTGGTTTACTAGTGGCGTAACTAGTCGATCTAAGTATGTGTGAGTGAATCCAGGTGGTGGGAATTGCGCCCAAATACTTTGTAGCCGGCAGTAAGAAGCATTAAAATTTCTTTCTTTCAGTGTTTTGTAAATAAAAGTTGATGTCAAACTTGCCACCATCAAAAATAATACCTGCCCACCTGATTTCGAAGTCTAGCGACGTCCCTGCACCTCGTACGCTTTCATTTGACGTCATAAAAGTCGTATGAACTGAATGACTGTTAGGTCACCGTATTAGGATTATAGCTGACTTTCCTTCAGAATTTTTTAAGATTTTTGTAAGGTTTTGAAACGCCTGTGTTCCGATTTTTTTTTCAGAAAGTGCAAGACAGGAATTCTGAATTTAAGAGTGGTAGAGGTGAACAGTGGCTGACTGACAATCCATGAACAGCCCTGGAAGGCATTTTGTGCGGCCCACTTTTGAAAAAAATTATCGAAGTTTCCCGTCCCTAAAAATGCAGTATGACAGCATCATCGTTTATTGTTTAAACATTTTTTCAACACAAGTCTACAAATCTCTGCTGTTTCTGTATTGAGGTAATGATTAATAACATTTTATCCATTTTCTTGCAACATATATCCCTACTAAATTTTAATGTAAAAACAAAATGACTTCCATTGCTGAGAAGCAATGAAAAAAGTACGTTCTCTGAGAGAGACAGTCAAAGACTTTATTCCACCCTTATGAATTTAACTGCGATAACTGAATTAAGAATTTGTAATAGTTTCTTCGTCTTTAGTGATAACGGAAATCCAAATATGCCAAAATTTTTTTTTCAAGACTCATAAAACAATTACGAAAAAACCTGGTGAAAAAACTGAAAATGTCCATAATTATAAAAATTTCAGTGAAAATTTTAAAGTGAGAGAAATTAAAGAATGTGAAAATTAATTTTTATATAGTTACTTTCAAATGGAAAAAGTGCAGTTCAAGAATTTCTGTAACCTTAAAGCCAAAGTGTAGTAAATCAGATGCAAATTTCATTAAAAAAAAAAAAACATATACAGAAACCCAAACATTTTAGTGTAGGTAAAGCTCCATGCATTAACGTACACAGTGAATTTTGAGTTTCTATCCCAGACTATTTATAGCATATTTGATTAGATTGTGCTGATTATTTATCTTCAAATGCAATTGGCAAATTCAGCCCAAACGGACGGGGCTTAAATTTGAAAGTCTCGAAAGGGGAAGACGGGTATACCAAAGACAGTGTTAATCTCAGCAGAACATTTGCTACGTAGTTTGTTTTTCTCTCTCTCTCTCTCTCTCTCTCTTTGTTTTACTGAAGCTGTCAAAGTGGTAAACAAACGTTGCCGTTTTAGAATAACTTGTTTCTGTTACACGGCACTAGCAGTGTTCCTGCCTAGTCTGCCGGTAACGGTGCTTGAGACCCTGAAGTACAATTTAGTTGGCCGCGGCACCAGGTGAGAATCTCAGGTGCACTGCTGCACTCAAAGATTCACACCAGAACATAAAAAATGAAAAGTTGAAGAATGACCCGAAGCATAACAGGCTTGGGTGAATCCACCTTGTGAACAAAATAACAACAACAAATAAAAAATAAAATAATCTAAAAAAATGATACTTTGGGATCAGAGTTGTGATGAGGTTCACCCGCAATCACCAATTCGTGACTGAGTGTAGTGGTCCGGATCTTACTCCGGTACATTCAATCCCCAACCAGCCAGTACAACACTCACTTTCGCAAATAACACATGATTCTCAAATACACAACACAACATTTAATAACGTTCTGCGAGATTTAAACAGATACGGCGCTCTCTAGGCGCATAGACAATTGCCCCTCTTATGAGGGCAGCATACGGTGTCACACTTTACTGTCGGATAACGCAGCCGACTGAGTCTCCACCGGACTATCTGAACAAGAGATACTACTCGTTTACACACTAAATAGAGCTGCAGGTGATATTCATATACAATTGCTTAGAGAATGAAAAAAAAAATTATATGCAAACGATCACATTAAAAATACTCGCGACACAAAATACACAAGCACGTTAATTTGCGGTATAAGATTATAGGTGCGAAATACTGCCAAAGTTAATTAACTAAATCTAATAAGCATGCACATGCAGAACCCTGCCCGCTGACGTTGGTCCTGAACCAAAGTTAAAAGAAACTGTCCCGCCCAGCGGAATTTGTGGCCACACCTTCTCCCTTATTCATGTAAAAAAAGTAATCAGGAAATGGGCCCTGTAAGAAATTGAAATCTGTATGTGCAGGTATTTCCTCTGAGGTTCAGTCACTCAGCATTACTGCATCTATGTCCATGCAGCTTTGGGTGTCGGGATGGCACAAGTTCGCAGATGTGCGAAGAAAAGAAAAGGAAATATTCATCTACTTACAGTTTCATGACTTTGCTGTGCAAATCCGTTGTGCATCACATAATATCACACGACAAAAAAAAACACACACACACACAGACACTTGCACCATGTGGCAGCACCGATGATTCAACACTTCACTTTGACGCTTGATGTAAATGAAGCACACAATTAAAAATGGTAATATCACGCCGCACTTTGTTGCAATGATTAGAGTGCACACTGATCTATTCTCGTGACGATTTGAAGGTGGGCGTTAAGCAAAATAGGCCCTCTCACATCTGATGTTGCGGTTTCCAAGATTAATTTTCTCGGCCGAGCGAAATCAGACGTGCTTTTACCTTAAGCGTATATCGGCAACTCAACATTTCACCTGTATATTTGTTAGGTATCGAAGCCACCGCTCTTACGCTCATATTTTTCTTTCGACATGTTTTTATCCCGTCGCACTTACACGTAGTGGCTTCGCTGCTTACGCGACCACACACGCACACATGGGGCCTCGCTTCACCCCGTAAGACAAGCGCATCTCTTCACTTCCTCCACAGTAGGGGATGAATGGGGGTGACGATTCCACACTGCAGTGGTTGGCATCCGAACCCGACTTTTGCTTGGCTTCGCTTCTCATTGGAATGACCACTGTCTACTCGCAGACTTCTTAATTCCCCTGTAACTTGGCGTTCATTAGGCCAAACAGTCGCTGAGTTCCATTACGCTCCAGCCTAGAAATTTCTGCTTTATCCTGCGGATTTAGGCATTCTGCTGTCTTTATGGCAAACTGGCATCTCCAGCTGCCTCGAGTTGTCTCCATTTCTTACCAAATGCAGGGAGGTTTGCTGCTTCATTTTTCCCAATTCATTTTTTGCAGATCCAAGGCATCCAGCCTTTCACATCGGAGAGCGCACCAGACAACTAAACTTTCTTCCTTATTTTCATGCCAAGTGCGAACTCTTATTTTTCTGCACGGACCACACAGAGAGCAATTGTTCTCGAAAATGCCCCAAACAATCGACGAATTTACGATTATTCGCTAAACCTTTCGTCCCCTATCTTCATTCATTCCTACTCAAGTGGCTCATTCGATACGTATTCCTCTTTCCCTTTCCGTGTTGCATAGGCTGCCCGTCAGCTGCGCCCTGATATTTATGACCTAACAGAGCTATTCTGAGACCACCCAGCCAGAGAAGAATTCTTCGCCTCTTTTCTTTCCAAACCCCCAGATAAAACTTTATCTGCTGTTTACCTTTTAAACTCCAATCAAGCCTCGAACAATTAATACTTAATTAATTTCACACATCAACCACGCCCATTAATTACTAAATTAATGGCGGGGGTGAGTCGTAACATCGGCCCCTCCTCAAGAAATCTAGAAGTCCTCTTCTGGGCCTATCGCTTTGCTCTTATCAATTTCCAGAGCAACCATTGAGTGCTACCTTTTCCCACAGGTAGAAATAATTCAAAATGGCAAAAATATTGCGTTTCTTGCCTTCAAGAGCATTAGACGACTTCCCAATTATCCCGCAATTTTGTTAATTAATTTAGAGAACATCCGAAAGAAAAAACAACGTAAATGAGAAATAAATAAAAAAAAACTGAACTGTAAAAGAACATGTGAGCCTGCCGAACTGTGATTCCTAGCTGCCTCATACAATACGCGACATGGCGGACAGATTTTAAAGTTTTCTTCAGGTTTTAGGATGGGGGGGGGGGGTGTCACTGTAACATTTCCTTCTACGTGTATGAGTACTGAAGTACAAGTAGCCTGTTCAAGAAAGACTTGCGCGTTAAAAAAATATATATATATATACTATAGCTACATATTGGAAACAAAACATCATCACAGAATACACCCGACTTCCCTCTCCCCGTGTGGATGAACCTTTCCGAGCCGTTGGATTGCACGTGACCTTTAGCGGAACGCTGCGAAGAAGCGTCTGCTTGTGCCCGCCTCTCAGTCGAGTCATGAATATCACAGTGAAACAGCGTGCAGCTTTAAAGCTCTGTGTTCATTTAGAGAAAACGAATTCAGAGGCGTACGAAATGTTGGTGAAGGCATATGGTGAGAGTGTGATGCCATATCGTACAGCACAGTGGTGGTTAAAAGAATTTCGCTAAGGTCGCGAATCGTTTCAGAAACAAGATGAACCTTTGGTGTCGTCAACAGCCATTACTGATCAGATGGTAGGCACTGCAGCCGCGATTATTCGTGAGGACCATCGACTCATTGTGAGACAAATAACAGAACATTTACAGATTTCACTTGGAAGTGCCCACACTATACTGAGTGAGAAACTTCACATAACGCGAGTAGTGCAAGATGGATTCCTCGGTTACTGACGCCTGAACAAAAACAAGTGCGTGTTAAGGTATGTGATTTTTGAAGCGAGAGATTACTTCAACCGAGGACTACCTAAAGTCAGTGATTACAGGCGATGAAACCTTTCTTTATCACCACGATCCATAAGGCAAGCAACAGAGCTCTGTATGGAAATTTCCGTCATCTCCAAAGGCAAAAAAGGTAAGATGTGAAAAGTCTACCGGGAAGGTAATGGTAATCACTTTCTTTGATTACTAAGGAATGGTGTACCACAATGTCGTGCCGCCGAATAGCACGGTTAATGCGGATTATTCCGTGTCTCTGTTTTGACAAAGCTGATCGTTCATATCCGTAAGAAGCGTCAACACATTCACCAAAATGGTTAGAAACTCCACCATGATAATGCTCGTCCTCCCGTGGCACAGAAAGTCCCCACCTTTCTTGCTGAAAAAAATATTGGAACGGTTCAATATCCTCCACACAGTCCAGATTTAGTACCCTGTGACTTTATTCTTTTCCCAAAAGAGCTTGCGCGGACGTAGGTTTAGGGGGCGGGGGTAGTCAAAGCTTCAGAGGCGGATCTGAAAGGGATGCAGAAAGATGGCTTACAACACGTCTTTGAGGAATGGCAGCGACGTTTGGACAAGTGCATTGCCTCCGGAGGAAATAACTTTTAAAAGGACCACCGCCATATATATTTCAGGTTTGCACATATACGTTCATAAATTTCCGCGCAAGTCTTTCTTGAACGGGCCTCGTATATGCGTATATACTTTTATCTTGAGTTAGCATAATGTCTGCAGGCCCAGAATATGGCGGCCTACAATTCTCCCGGTATACAGCGGCCCAGTCCACGCCTGGAGGTGAATAGGCAATGACAAAATAATATGTGAGGTATTAACTCAGCTAGACGCTCAATACTGATGTTAGGCGACCGTTTTTAAATGCATTGCGTTGGAACACTGCAAGTGGCAAGACGAATGGTCTCGTGTTCTATTCATATGATAGTCCTTGAACGCGATACATAAAACTAGTATTTCTTACTACAGTGAAAGGAAGTAAAAACCGTTAGTGAATGTATGGTTTAATAAGTCAGACCTACTACTCTTTTTTGCCAGGCATCAAGAAGTTTTTGGATTGAACTGGACGCCTTGTCCAAAATTAGGACAATACTCCATAGTCTGCCGAATTTCGGGTTTGAAAGGGCTTTCATAAGAAAAATATCAAACTTTAAAGAAAAATCCGAACTTCTCAGAAGATTTGTGAAATTCAAACCCTCTCTCTGCCAGCACCACATTCTTCTACTTCAAGGCCAAATGCTTTTCCAATCAAGCTACACAGCAAGGGCTTATCACTGTTATTTGCCGCCTTGACATGTGCGTTACCTGTGTAGCATGTCACATATAGATTCTTCCCCTTGTGAAAGGGCTGGGACGGAATTGTAGGTTTCTGGGCAAAGCGGCAAACCAAGCTTGAAGCAGCTCACTGTAGAAGAGGGAATTCTAACTACACTGCTGACCACCCAAAATGCAACACCAAGAAGGAAGCATCCGATTGGCCTGAAATTCGCAGCATGCGTCGCTCGCGAGAGGACATGCAAACGATTAGCATTGCAAGGCATATGCAAATCATGTGCGCCCGGCACGCCACCGAGAAGCACTATAAGAAGGGTGCACAGAAGGCGGGGTGTAAGTAGTGGAAGTGTGTTGTGCCGCCGGACCTGTGCGTGGGAAGCTTCCTGATGCCTCGTCGCAGAATACGGCAGTCATTCCAGCGCGTTTTGGAGTTCGACAGAGGACGAATAGTGGCTTATCCCGACAGCGGTTTATCGTACCGAGACATCGGCGCCCGTGTGGGACGACATTCAGCACAGTGAGGCGAGTATGGATTCGGTGGGTGCAGGAAGGACGGACGGACCGACGTGAGCGATTGCCGCAGCCGCGGCACACCACCGAACGAGATGACCGGCATGTTGTGCGGCGGGCATTGACGGTTCGCACCGCCACATCACGAATGTTAGTGCAGGGATTAGGGTGTGTTGCGCAACAACCTGTGTCAGCTCGTACCGTTCGACGTCATCTGCAGGAGCGGGGACTTGTCTCACGGCGCCCATTGCTCCGATTACCATTGACGTTACACCACCGGCAAGTGCGGCGGCAGTGGGCCGTTGAACGCCGCACCTGGACTACGGAATGGCACGACATTGTCTTCTCCGACAAATCCCGCTTCTGCCTGCAACGCATCGATGGTCGGATCCGCGTGTGGCGGCGCCTGCATTATGCATCGTCATACCGGTCCGTCGCCTGCATTATGCATCGTCACACCGGTCCGTCGCCTGCATTATGCATCGTCATACCGGTCCGTCGCCTGGCGTTATGGTTTGGGGCGCAATTGGATATGACACCCGCACCCCTCTGGTACGCATCGCCGGTACACTCAACAGCCACCGCTACATCTCCGACGTTTTGGAGCGCGTAGCCCTCCTTTACCTGCAGGACTTGCCAGCGGTCACGTTTCAACATGACGATGCGCGCCCGCACGTGGCGCGCATCGTGCAACAATTCTTCACGGCCCACCAGGTGTTACTGTTGCCGTGGCCCGCATCGTGCAACAATTCTTCACGGCCCACCAGGTGTTACTGTTGCCGTGGCCCGCCTGTTCTACCGATATGTCGCCCATCGAACACGTCTGGTCGCTGATCGGCAACCGAGTGGCCCGGCAAGCACCACCCGCGGTTACGCCTGACGAACTGAGGCAACGTGTGGAAGCAGCCTGGACCGACATACCCCAAGCCCACATCCAAAGCCTCTTTCGTTCGATGCCGCGGCGTGTAGCAGCCGTTATTGCCAGCCATGGGGGCCACACGAACTATTGATGTCTGCGTGTTCCGCAAGTTGCACGGACCTGTAAGCTCAATCGTTTCATCTTTGCATCTGTTGTTATGTGTCCTGTAGATCTGGCTTTGCTATCTCGTGTCCTTCTTGGTTTTGTATTTTGGGTGGCCAGCAGTGTAATTCCAGACGATGTGAGGAAGAAGCATCATACATTTTTCGAAGAACCTAACTGGCAGTAGATAAATTTTTACGTTCGGGCGCCGATGTGAAATTCAAATTTGCCAGTAGAGAGACTCGAACCTCCTTCCTCTCCAGAGTCGAATGCTTTCCCCAATTAAGCTACACCGACAAGGGCTTATCACTGCTACTTGCCGCCTTGATATGTGAGTCACCTCTGCAGTACGTCACAGATTTTACAATGGAAGCGATGTATAGCTATGCCATGAAAATGGAAATCAATTTTCAGAATCGAGGCTTCTCAAACAAACGTTTGACAAAGAATCAACTGGAAGGTCTACCTTTTTGTTTCTAACTGTAAATAAATGAATTGTACGTAAACTTAGCATAGTTGTTTGTTTATCAATTATCAAAAAAAGATATTCGCCAACTCCTATGAAGTACTTTAAAATGACGCTTTCTTTCTTTCTTGATGCCTCTTCATAAAGAAGAAAAAGTTTACTTGGATATGCCACGATTTTTTTTTTTTTTTTTTTTTTTTTTTTTTGATCTTGTGTAGCTGTGAAAAATAAACGTCGAACGCAACTTCAATCACTTAGAAGTAAGTAGTAGCACACTGTTCGGGCAGAAAATACGTTTGAGATTCGAGCTGAACCCGGCTAGTAACTCATTAAGCGATGTGGGATCCCAATGTATCTCGGTTCATACCCATACTGCTTTTTCCCATTCTGCTTTATTTCCGCTCTCGTTTATACAGTATTGGGGTCATTAGTGGCCATTAGTGGCTTCATTTCCATACGGCTTCATGTTGCGGCCATAAAACGGGGGAGCTATACCTGCTTTTAAAGGTATAGTTACCTGTTCCTGAAGGTCACTCACCTGGGGGATACAAATTGCTTCTTGTAAACAAGTCAAACTCCCCTCCCTCTCTTGTGGTTTGTCCCCAGCCGTATAGCCGTTAGGGAAGCTTAAGCATTCTGAGAAAATCTGCAGCTTTTTTTTTCTTTAAATAGCGTCGTTACTGTAACTGAAGTTTGGAAAAAGGGGTGTGTGTACAGGACTCTCGCAGCGAAAACAACGTGCATTTGTTGAGTATACATGAATAGTGATGACTTTCAGTTTGCGAACACTTTATTCTCCTCACTTCTATGAATTCTTGAATATTCTAGATAACTTTGATATTGATATCTAATGTTGTGAAAAAGTAACTTTTTTTTTGGACTGTGAAGTTAGGGTTCATGGCGAGCCAGGCCCAACGGCACATTCGAGCAACTAGAATTGCCTTTTATAGCTGTAAATGCCTATTTTAAATAATTTCACTGTTCTGGCATTGTTTCCATGTCATTTCCTTAAAAGTGACGTGAAACTACGCAGCTGCAAAAAGGGGGGGGCAACAAAGACTGAATATAATACGAATGCCACCGGGACCCCCCCCCCCTCCTTTCCCGTTCCACGATTTCAAACAAAGTGAAAGCAGCCCATGAGTTTTTGTTAAACCTCTTGGGTGTTAAATTTCCTATCACTAGGTCCCATAAATCCTGAGTTATATAAAGATAATCGAAAATATTATGTGAAACTCTCACTCACAGTTCCCCGAGTTCTGCAATAATCATAATCTGTTCATACCATCACTTTATGGAAAACCTCCTGGGTATTAAATTTCATAGCAATAAATGTCAAAGATGTTGGGTTATATGAAAAAATCAATAAAGTACCATGGGGAACGTCCCCTTTCGGTTCTCTGATTTCAACCAAAGTCAGATTAGTCCATGAGTATTTGATAAAGCCCCTGGGTATTTAATTTGGTGTCAAAATTCCCATAGATGCTGAATTATATGAAAAAAATCGATAAAGTGTTTTGAAAAACTCCCACTTGAAGTTCCCCGATTTCTGCCAAAACCTGATCAACCCATCATTTTTGGTAAAGTAGTGGGTATTATTTCTCGTATCAATCGGTGCCATACATAATGAGTTATATAAAAAAAATCCATAAAGTGCAACGGGGAATGCCCCTTTCCGGTTCTCTGATTTCTTCCAAACTTTAATCAGCCCATCACTTTTCGATAAACATTCGGGGTATTAAGTTTCATGTTGATAGGAGCCATAGATTTTGAGTTATATAAAAAAAATCGAAAAAGGGCTATGGGGAACGCCTACAACCCTTTCATAACAGGAGTTAGTTCGTTGATATACTGTTTTACAGCGTTTAACGAATATAACAGTACATCAACGAATCGAAGTCTTGTAGTAAGTTCTTTATTTTGCATTTAATTTAATCAGCACATCAACTATTGGCAAACCTTCTGGGTATGAATTACATATCCAAAGGTCTTTCTTCAAGTCACCGGCCTGAGAACTTAACTACCAGCTTAGAGCCGGTAGTTAAGTTCAGTGACTTGAAGGAACCCCGTGTCTCGGTGGTCTAATGTCTAAGGCTTCCGGCACGCAACCAGCAGATGGGTAGTAAGAGTCCCGGCGAGATTGGTGCAAAACTTTTCAAGTCGCTGAAAATGAGCGTGGTAGAGGGCAGTTATTTTCCCGATGGATGTTTATCGTTTACCTTCACACCACGTAGATGAAAATATTTATTTGATTCTTTCTCAATGAAAATCGTTCGCAACCTTGGAAGCCTGTCTTTTGACTAGTTAGACAATTTGTGGCCCACGTTTACATGACATTTACATTGTTTGATAATAGCAAAATTTTGTGAAACGTGATGTTGATGAAAAAAAGAAATGGTGGACTTAGTGTAATTACACGAATATAAACAGAACATATGACAGAATAACACATTAAATGTTGTATATCTGCAGTTTTTTATGGAATAAAGGAATTATTTTTCTCTTCATGAATTTCGAAGCATATAAAAAATGGGAGGAACAAGTAACCAAAGAGTTTTCCACATTAATACAAAATCACTTCAAAATAAAATTATATTTCTAGACCATTAATGCAATCAAATAGTACAGCCCGTAATGTGATCTGTATAACTTAAAAAAAAAAATTCCTGCTCGAAATTACTCCATACAAATTGAAAACTATAAAAATCGATAATGAAACAAACTTCTCTGAAGAAAGATAAATGGCAATTCACGTTCGCAACAAACTGTATAACGAAGTAAATTTCTCCGTCATTTTTGGTCCACGCCGGGAATCAAACCAGAGTCCACTTATTCCGGAACAAGTCGCTCTACCAACTGAGCTACGCAGACGTTCGTTCTTGCTGCTATCTGCCTTTATGTCATGTGCGTCCTGCGGAGCAGGTACGTCACTTCTCCCCCCCCGAGAGAGGGCCGGGGGCATGGCCCACGGGTCAGCCGTGACCATGAATCGTCGTAGGCAGCCATCCGCTGTAGAACGTGCACTAGAGAACTCCCAGTCAATCTGGTGGGTGGAATGCAACGTCACACACATTTATTTTTCGAAGCGCTGGAGAAGGGATTCTCCTATTTTTCCTATCTCGCGGTATGGAAAGAACATCACCCATTGCGAGATCTTTAACGGCCGGGTCATCCAGAAAGTTCGGGCGCCATTACAACGAAGTAAATTTCTCCGTCATTTTTAGTCCACGCCGGGAATCGAACCTGAGTCCACTTATTCCGGAACAAGTCGCTCTACCAACTGAGCTACGCAGACGTTCGTCCTTGCTGCTATCTGCCTTTATGTCGTGTGCGTCCTGCGGGGCAGGCACGTCACAACTGTTTCTCAGCAGTTCTCGATTTTTCAGTCATTAATATTAATAATCCAAGTGCAGAGTTACAGAGTTATTGTCTATTATTTTGGCTCTTCAGTGTAAATATTGGAAAACATTCAACTGAAAATATTATTTCATCCTTCCAGGTGAATGCATTTTGAAACAGCGCAGGCATACAAATGCAGGTGCAACTCTGCATTTTTCAGACGCTGTTTCAACACATCTACACGGGTGTTCAAAGATTTCCCCTTTTTTTTTTTTTTTTTTTTTTTTTTGTCTGGGAGCTTGGTTACCCGCGTCCAGTAACGCCATCAAAGCTTCATTTTCCGACTGCTCCAGTTTCAGCAGCTCGACCACTCGATATATGTTTTTATGACTTGCAGCTGCTTTTCTGTTAATTTTAGAATGCCATCCCTCTACGTGGTTGGTAGTTGAGTTACCCCGTAGGTGAGTTACCTTCAGGAACACGTAACTGTACCTTTAAAAGCAGGTACAGTTCCCCTGCTTTATGGCAGCAATATAAAGCCGTATGGGAATAAAGGTGGATTGGGAAATGCTGCTCTGACTTAAATTTCCTCTCCCCGCTTTACAGTCACTAATGACTACCAATGACCCCAATATAAACGAGAGGGGAAGTAAAGCAGAATGGGAAAAAGCAGTACGGGAAGACACGCAATATATCTGATGGGCTTTATCCTGCATTTCCCATTAACTGCTGTTAAGCTTAGCTTAGCCACTGTGGTGTTCGGGTAACCATCTGATGACTTCTTCCTGCGCTGTCAAAATGCTGACTGTGCAGAGATAACTTGAACTCCCTCAAAACTCATTTAAGTGAAGGCGATGCGAGGACAATCCTGCCAGGATCTGACGAGTCTTCACCCGGACAGGATCTGTCAGTCTACACTGCCCCCGCGGAACCACCACTTCTCGTCCCCTTACGTGCGACGTGCTAATGGGCAGGAGTTTTAAATTGCGACTGGCTGGGAGACCCATTCGCCATCGCGAAACCGATGTGGGCCACTTGTCCTTTATTTTGTCTAGGCTAAAATGATACATGCATATAAAATTTATACTGAGGTTCTCATGGTTCTGGGAAATAAATCCTTTATTTTCATGAGACCTCTCACAAAGATGAACTGAGACAATGAAAAATGGTTATTACACTGAAATGAGAATGTTACAAACCTGTAGCACGGGGCGGGTTCTGTGGTAATGACTCTGAGCCGAAGTCCTCTTCCTCTTCCTGTCTTCTTTCTTGTGGTATCTCCAACAGGGCCGTAGCGACCGGTAGGGTCGGATGGTCATACCATGGGCGTAATTTCATACTCTGAGGAACGAAAAAAATAGAAATGAACAGTGTGAATAAATTTGCCGAGCAGTTTAACTCAAAAACAAAATTATGCACTTCAGTATCTTCTTTTGTAAATACGTACTTTAGTTAGCCGCATACACTACTACACGGAGTTAACCAACGTACAGAACAACTTACACTCTTACACTCTTACACTATGAGTTGTGGGCCTCCTCATATGGATGAATGGAATTGACCGAAACAGTGAATGGCGGGAGGGGGCTATGTAAAACAATATGCGGATAGGCCTAACCTTTGTGATCTTTCCGAATACGTCGTAGAGATGAAGAGCTAATTAGTCATGTGTGCTCAGTCGCCAAAATTTCCTCTGAGCATATTTAACCTTCAACAGAATTTTTCCAAGTCCTATTCCGGAAGCATCTTCCTGTTATATTACTATATAACACTAATTCGTTCTGTGCTGGTTTGTTTTTATTCTGCACTTCTGCACGTGTTGTGTTGTCGATGTTCGCATAACTTTTACGTTTCATTCGATATTTAAAACTGTTGGATCTTGGGTATTCACCTAATTTTTAAATTTTGAGTAAAATTATGTAGAAAACAAGAAGTGAGATTTTTTTAACGATCATAATACTTTCCCGTAACGAAGGTATGAGAAAGTCTGAACTGCATAATATTTCAGTATAAGTAAGGTACTTTTGAACTCAAAGGGACGTAATTTCAAGTCTCGCTCTCCCAGATAAGAAAGGCTTGCTACGTTTCTGATCTCTAAGTACTCTTCTTACTTCGCGACGAGTTCTTTGGTCATCTCGATGAATCCGTGTCTCGCTCTGGGAAAGGCTAGCAGGATCGAGATGTCCCTCATCTTCTTCATTTCTGGAGCTAGAACTTTTCTTCTTCTTGAAAGAGAACTGCACTTAAAAATCATGTGGGCCACATCCGCGGACTGGGCTCCGCATATGCACACCCTGGTGCCTGGGTAAAGCAAATTACGTACTTTTAGTCACAGTTAATATGTGGATATTCACTGTAATCTACATTTGCATGTTTTCATGCTAAAGCAAAATACAACCTCTTTGTTATATTAAATTTGGGAAGATATATGAACAAAACAGGTTTTTGAATGAAAAGACGCATGCTAACAGCAGTAATTTGAAGGCAATCTTTATATGGAGATATTGTTTTGAGGAGTTGTTCTGGGACAACTTAAAATTAAAAACATCTAAATTTAACGGATTCTTTACCAAGGAGGTTAGAATAATACTTGTGGAGATACCCTGAGTCTCTTAACCGTGAAGCCGCAAGGTGTGGGAATTTGACGTTGTTTACATGATACCTATGTAATTTAAACTGTGTGTATTTTGGAATTGCGTGGCTTTTGGTTGCAGAAAATCTGTTAATAATAAATCGGAATGAATTATACTTCTTACACGAGTGAAGTTTTCAACTTTAACGTTATGTTTTGTTTAGAACTCTCACTGACGGTCGTGTATTTAAATTTAAAATAAAAATGGGAAGTAATCTCAGAATAATTAAAATTTTTATAAATCCATCATTTTTTCATACATCGGCAGCAAGTTACGATGCGAAATTAGAAACATTTGCGACGAAAGAAGGCGATTCAACCAACACAAAATGCATTGCAATAGCCTTGAAAACCATCAGGTTTCCCACACTTTGACGGTCGTCGCTCGCGGTTATAGGCTTCATGCAAAGTGGTACTGCTCCATTAACAAGGGCATTTCCAGATATCTTATTCTGTTCTCCTTGTTCTTGACGCACTACTTCATTAAAAGGTGCATGCGAGATAACATGCACTTAATATCTACTTTATTAGGTACACCTTTACATCACGTTTATGGAAAAAACATTACCATAGGAAGGCACTATGACATTTTAAATTACAGTTTCACGAAAAAACACTACAGACAAGATTACTTTTGATACAACCTATCGAAAGCTTCGAAATGTGACATTAGTTATTTATTAAATTGAAAAAATATGGACACACAAACTTTCGAGGTCATTTCCCCAGAAATAGATCTTTCCCTCGATTTTAGGTAAAACCTAAAAAAAAAAAAAAAGAAAAAAAGTGCCCACCCACGCTGTCATATGTATTTTATTCATACAGGCAATAACCTAGTAGTCGTTTTCTCATTTTAATTGAATTTGGGAACAGAATCAGAGAACTCATTTAGTATATTTAAGTTTCTATAACATTAAAATGTGGCGAATAAGTTATAATGAATTGGAGCGGTTCGTGTAGATTTTATCTTGTTCAACATTCCTCAATCACATGTCTCACATGACACTGCGATTTTAATAACTGCAGTACCTATGACGATAGTAATGTGGCCTCTCAGTATATGTGAATGGAAATTTCTCTCATTATTGCTGAAACCAGCAACATTCGAGCTTCAGCTGCAGAGCAATAAATGAACTGAGTCACTTTCGAATGATAATGGAATTTAAATCATGTTTAAATGTTTGGTCAACTACATTAACTTTCATCTCAGATATTTTTGTGATATGAGAAAGAGTTACTGCTGATAATTTAGACGAATTCTTCAGCGCTCTAAAACTTTTCATAATCTATCAAAAAAACTTTGGTTTTTAAAATTCGAAATCTTGTTAGCATCCTTCTTGTGAACTGGGTTGATAGAATCGTTGTTTAATTCTGCAAAACAATGTACGTAGGACAGTTTCTCCGAAATTACTGATACTAATAGAAAAATGCATTAAAAGCTTTTGTACACTTTTACCTATTTTTTTTTTCATGAATTTTATGCAATATTCTTTTACTTTTAAATGCAAAAAACGAAAAATGCAAAAAAATCTTTCAGTTATGTGAAAAAGTTCTTCAAAACTTTTAACACAGAAAGAGAAAATCACAGATCTTCTTGCAAACGTTGAACAGTTGAATTTTACATATTTGGTTTTATAAGGCATGTTATTACATACTTTTCTGATGCCTTTGCAAGGCAAATAATTTTCATAAATGCAGCAACGTTCTCCCGAGTTAAAGCAATGACTGTGAATTTATGGACTAGAAAGAAATTGCGCTAGAAATGCATGTTTCTTGATGTTGTCATTCGTGAGCAATTCCGGGGGCTATAAATAGTCGCCCATCTCTAATTTAGGGCCACTAGTTCCAGGGAAGAAAGAGAGAGAGAGAGAGAGTTAGTGTCGTAAGACAAACAATAGATCCATACCTCATCGGAGTTCGAACCCAGATGCCATCTTGAATTATCAGAAGCCAGCGCTTAGACCACTGTGTTTACAGGTCAGGTGTTTCTTGATGTATGAAGTGGTTACTAAGTCTTAATCCAAAACTTCTGTTTTTACAGTGTAAAATGCATCATCTGATTTTGTTTTCTTTCTTTCTTCTTTTTTTTTTTTTTTTTTTTGCAATTAGTTATTTTATTTTTTATTCTTGATTCTAAGATTTATTTATTTTAATATCCTTATTTATTTTATTTATTCACTCGTCGACGCCTAGCCTGCATGAAAGCCATTTCAATCGCCCTATATTTTCTCTTTATTCTGCAGAATCGCAGTTTTTTTTTAAATAAATTGAATTTCAGTATTTTAAAAATCTCTTTGTAGCTGTTTTTGCCAAATTAAAAAAGTTAACTCAGCTGAGCAAAGTCAAGCGGAAAGTATGTTGCATGTTTCGTATTTGCTCATCAGAACGGAATTTAATAGGAAATAGGACGATTGTTCTCCGCATGCTATACTTAAAGTTTTAAAAGAAAGTATTTAACGATTATTATAAACAAAAACGAATTTATTTTTTAATAAGACACATAATATTCGATCTCTCTTGAAATATATTTTGCGTGTTTCATTTCCACCCTTTTAATTAAAAGTTCGTCCTATATGAAAGCTATTTCCCTCGACGTTCTTTGTTCGTTAAATTAATAAAGAGAAAATAACTTACTTGCACTTTTTATTTGTACGTGTTTTAGAAGAAAGTAGGTGTTTATAGTCTCACTTTGTCCTTCCGTTCGTTCGTACGTTTCTAGATACTGCAGCCATTCGTCCGATTTGAAAAAAAAATATTTTTGCTTTGGGAAGCTTAAACTGTGAGAATAAATATCCACACGGGTTTTGGGTCTTATTCCGATGCTGGGAGACTTAAAGGAAGATGCCATTCACCTCGACATATATAGTTCATTTCATACAAATAATTCTAAAATTCTGATTGAAAGCATTCATTTTTCGTTGGATGCCGCGAAGACCATTTTGCGTACCTTTTCTATTTCAAGTAATTCACAGTATACCCGCCAGGGGGAGTAAATATATTTTCTGTTGTTGTTTCCGTTATCTTTGCTGCTTATAAAAGTACAGTTTGAAAAATTCTTCGAATCCAGTAGCTTCATCATTTTTAAAACTGTACTGTATATATATACACTATATTGACAAAAATCACCGGACACCCCTTGAAAAGCAAATGAAGGGATCCGCTGCGTTGTTAAGATGCGCGGTACAGCTGCAAACGGTCTAAGAACAAGCCTGCAGCTGACCGCGATCTCATCGCACTATGAGGTTGAGTGAAATGTCGCGGCGGGAGAGAATTGACTTTGAGAAAAGGAAAGGTTGTTGGGTGTTATATTAGTGGGTTGTCCATAAGAGAAACCGAGAGGCGTGTAAACATATCCAAGCCAACTGTTTTGGATGTATTGAATAAGTGGAAGACACATGGCGTGCCTGAAGGCGCAAAACGTAACGGCAGACCAAAGAAAATCAGTGATAGAGGAGGTCGAAGCCTCGGTATAAACACTTACCATTCGCAGAGAACTTCATTCCGTGGGTTACCGTGGTCGTGCGGCTGCTCATAAGTCTTTCATCTCCACTCGGAATGCTATTCGACGTTTAGCATGGTGTAAAGAACATTTATCGTGGACCGTAGATCAATGGAAACTGGTCCTATGGACTGATGAATCCAGATACACGATCCATCAGTCTGATAGCCGTGTGTGGGTATGGCGGCGACCGGGGGAACGTACTCGTGTGTTGTTGTTTTGTGAGCCCCGTGCTTTTTGCCCTGTAAGTGCCCTCATCTGCTTTCCAGACGATATATATATATTGTGTGTGTGGTACGTAAACGTTCCGTCTTTCCTTTTGGCTACCTACCGGGTCGGTAAGTATTCTTTTTTTTTTTTTTTTTTTTTTGAGTTCTGTTAATTTTTCTGTCTTGGCCGGGCTGGCTGAGATAACATTTCCTTATTGCCATTGCACATGGCGGCTTCCGGTAGGAACGATGCTCCAGCCCTGTTCAACGGAAGTGACTTTCCTGCTCTCTCGTCTACTATGCGTCAGACGCCGATAGACACAGCTCCTGTTACAAGCCCCTCCTCTCCTCAGCGTGTCTGCATTGCCTTACCCGATGACCTCATCGCTTCGTCTACTGCACCGAGCGGTGCATCGCTGTCTTCCCTTCCGACTGAAATTGAAGCCATGGACGTCACACAACCTCAAGAAGATCTGACGTCATCTCGGGGTGCACCTGGCCCTTCGTTTGCCACCGTCGCTTCGACAACGTCAGCGGCTTCCTATCAGCGCTCTTCTACTGGCTGCCCGTATACGACGAAGTATGGAGCTACCGAAATCACGGTGGACCTTCCGTCAGCCTCCCCTCAAGGCCAGCACTTCTTGCAAAAAGTGAGCCTCGGAGTTATATTCCAGAGCCTTCCAAACACCAAGCACTCAACATACAGTGCGGTCCTTCGTCGTGTCGTTCCTAAGGCTGGAATTACCCACGTGGTGCGACAAAGGGGCATCATCTTAGTCTACTTGTCCACGTCTGATTATGCCCTTAAGGTTTTGACTGAGGGGATATCCATCGGCACTCGTCACTTAATTGCTACGCTATACACACATGGCCGTCCCGATTAGCTTCTATCCTGTTCCACCTGAAATCACAGATGATGTCTTACTGTCTAAGCGTACAGTGGGCGGCGTCACTACTTACTCTTCCTTTCCCGAGACGCCCGAGGATAAATAACTGCTCGGCTTCCGCCGCAATGTTCGGGTGGTCTTTCCCACGGAGGACGACACGCTGCATGTTCCAAGAATTCTCACGGTGCGCTGTGACCCTCATATACGTAAGATCGAGCTCACAGTCGGCACCATCTGCTCAGCTTGTAAGGGCGCTGGACACACTCGGAGCCTCTTACCGCATCCTGTCTCTACTTCTGCTGTACGACATCCTCCACCTAAACCTACCTATACAGCACCTTCTTCTAGCGCCGCTGAGTCACGAGAGCCAACTTCTGGAAAAAGTCGTTCTACAGCCATTGGTCAACAGACATCTTTGTCGCCAGTTCAAACTACCAGCTCAACATCTGGTGAGAGTCATCCTACAGCCATTGGTCAACAGACGTCTTCGTCACCAGTTCCAACTAGACATCGGTAAACGGGCGTCTTCGTCACCAGTTCCAACTACCAGCTCAACACCTGCACAGTCACCATACCAACAGTCGGGTACCCCCTTACCCGAGAACGCCCTGCCTTCGGACGTGCCTTCTACGACTGCTATTCCCCATTCCTCCACCTCTTCAGGTCTGGAAGCTCCGTCGAACGCCTTCAAAGTGCCAGACCCACCTACCGCTGGACTTGTGGGCTTCGGTCCTCGACCTAAGCGTCGCAGGAAGGGTCGCCCCCGTGCAAAGAAATCATGTACCTCACCTATTTATCAGGGTGGCCGTGATGGTTCAGTGGATCAAGCATCCACCTCGGAAAGTTCTGTCGACTATAACTCTGATGAGTGCATTAGCGCTCCCATCACCCTAGAGGACTTCCTGAATCTCCTGGAGACCTCTTCCCTCCTGGGGAGGAGCTGTACAACCTCGTCATCGGCTCTCAGATGAGGAATATATCTCGCAACCTCCTCGCCAAGATCCCACACGATCATCACGAGATCAGAACGTAACTGATAGCGTTACGTTCTCACTTCACAACTATGTCACCCTCCATTTTTGGAGCCGGGGACTGGCACAAGAAATTCTGTAGCCGGCTCAAACTCCTGCAGACAGCTGCCGACAAAGCCCTAAATCCACCATCGGGTCTTTCCCTTCAGGATAGCGACTCTGAATTGTAGGGGTTTTAGCACCCCTTTGGCGAATGCGCTTGCTCAGGAGGACCTTCACCACCTCCACGCAGATATCCTTCTCCTCCAAGAGACAAACTGTCTCCCCACCACGCTGTTTCATCGATGGCGTAGGTGGGATTACCAGTTTTATCACGCATATCGGCTCTCCACCACTGGCGGACTGGCGATCGGTTTACGTTCCCAGTTCCAGCAAACAATTTCGTCTTTCAGAGTTCACAACCTCTGCCGTGATCTACTACAACGTCTTACCTTCTCTTTAGGAGGGCAGGGTTACCTGATCTTCAATATCTACCTCCCGTGCTCACCTACACACTACATTTCTCTCTTCTTGGCATTACGTACAGCACTTCAATCTGCCATGCCGTCAGATCACGTGGTGATCGGCGGAGACTTTAATTGCACGTTACAGCCAGACCTAGACCGTGCTCCTACTCGTCGGGAATATCGCCTCCGTCTCGTGGATCTTCTACAGACACTCATCACCGAGTTTGATCTCTCCGACATCTTTCGCCAACTATATCCCACGACTGTTTCCCATACGTGGCGAGCGCCTGCAGCTTCCTCCTCTTCCTTTGCAAGACTGGATCGCTTTTACGCTTCTGCTCTTCTGTTGCCAGTAGTCACGGACTGCACGCATGTACCTACCGCGTCCTCGGACCACTGTGCCATGACATTCACTTTCAACTCCTCCTTTAGACAGAAATCTAGATTTCACTCCTGGACGTTGGACTCTTCTCTCCTGGATGACACAGCCCTGTGTTCCGAGATTCGAGAACTCCTCCAACATTACCGCCCCGGCATTTCCACTGCAGCCTGTGCTCTTACTTACTGGTTACACGTTAAGTCGCACCTTCTCTACCTCTTCAAGGAGCGCTCCTTTACAGCTTCTACTCTTCGTCACATGGAAGAAAGTAATCTACGGCAAGTTCTCGCACAGCTCGGAGCCAATCACCCCCTTTATCCAGCTTATCTAGCGGATCTACGTGCTTTGCTTGCAATTCGTGCCCGGCAGGCTATTCTCCGTCTTCGGTTACAACATCTCTCACCCGAAGACTGTACATTTGAGTTTCTCTCCTCGCTAGAGAAGAAGCGTCGCTCTTCCAATCGTCTCCAGGTTATCCGTCTATCCGACGGTTAAGAAACTTCGGACCCTGATGCTGTCTGCACACAAGTACATCGATACTTCTCAACCAAATACAGTGAAACCTATCCGTCTTCCACTTCTGCCTCGTCTACTTTGCTCTCTTCTCTTCCAACAGTTCCTGCCCACCTTTCTCTCTCTCTTCTTCAACCTATCACTCCTTCTGAGCTTGGAACCATTATCGCTTTTCTCAATCCCCAGGCTTTCCCTGGCCCTGATGGCCTCCCTCTTCCCTTCTATTGTCTTTCCTTTCCTTCTTTCCTTCCTTTTCTTTTTGCTGCTTTTACCTCTGCTCTTGCCTCATCTACTCTTCCGAGTGGGTTCACTGTGGCCTACGTGGTGCTTTTTCCCAAGGGGGTGACCTGCTCGACCTGGGAAATTGGCGTCCCATTTTACTACTAAATATTGACTATAAACTTTTCACCAAACTCCTTTCTCTACGACTTAACCCGATTCTTCCTTTCCTTCTTTCCCCCGACCAGTTGCGACGTGCCTGCCCCGCAGGACGCACACGACATAAAGGCAGATAGCAGCCAAAACAAACGTCTGCGTAGTTCAGTTGGTAGAGCGACTTGTTCCGGAAAAGTGGACTCGGGTTCGATTCCCGGCGTGGACCAAAAATGACGGAGAAATTTACTTCGTTATAATGGCGCCCGAACTTCCCGGATGACGCGGCCGTTAAAGATCTCGCAATGGTGTGATGTTCTTTCCACACCACGAGACAAGAAAAATTAGAAAATCCCTTCTTCAGCGCTTCGAAATATAAATGTGTGTGATGTTGCATTCCACACACTAGATTGACTGGGAGTTCTTAAGTGCACGTTCTTCAGCGGGAGACTGCCTACAACGATTCATGGTCACGGCTGACCCGTGGGCCATGCCCCCGGCCTTCTTTCGGGGGAAGGGGGAAGATGTGACGTGCCTGCCCCGCAGGATGCACACAACATAAAGGCAGATAGCAGCAAGAACGAACATCTGCGTAGCTCAGTTGTTAGAGCGACTTGTTCCGGAAAAGTTGACTCGGGTTCGATTCTCGGCGTGGACCAAAAATGACGGAGAAATTTACTTCGTTATACAGTCCTATACGGTTCCTGGCCGGACCAGTGCTTCTTTTTTTAATTGAAGGTTTAACGATCACCGTGAGCAACTCAATGAGCTATACGCAGTCGCCCGTCTCTAATTTAGGGTCACTGGTTCTAGGGAAGGGAGAGAGCCAGTGCCGTAAGACAAACACAACATCCATGCCTCACCGGGATTCGAACCCGGATCCTTTTCGGACGAATGATCAGAGGCCATCGCTTAGACCACTGCGCCACCGGGGCGGCGTCCATTGCTTCTAACAATAATCTTCTACGCGATTTTATTCACTTTGCCCGCACTAAATCTGAATCTCTCACCCTCCTTAACTTGGATCAACGTGCTGCGTTTGACATCTCTCACTCGTTCCTTTCTGCGACTCTGCTTGCCTTTGGATTTCCTTCCATCTTTGTCACCTCTATTCTTGCACTCTACCAGGACACCGTCTTCCAGGTCAAGACGGCCACCTTCCTTACGTCGCCCATCTCCTTTTTGCGTGGCATCGGGCAGGGTTGCCCACTTTCCGGGCAGCTATTTGCACTGGCTTTCGAGCCCTTCCTTCGCACTGTTCACCGGACCTTTCTTGCCGTCCTTCCATCTCCAACATCAAGTACGTGGCACTTCACCATCACATATTCCGCATACGCGGACGACGCTACCTTTTGTATCAGAGTGGACCCTCAGTTCGACATCCTTGCTCAACTTTATGATCTCTACTCTTCTTGCTCAGCGGCATCCCTTAACACCTCTAAAAGTGCCGGCTCATGGTGTGGTCGATGGATTTCCCTGAAGGACACCCCAATGGGCGCTTCCTGGACAGCAGCATCACAGAAGCTCCTTGGAGTTCACCTTGGCACAATTCTCGCAGCACGTAATTCCAATTAGTCTACTCTACGACATCGCCTTGCTCGCTCGGCGGCCTTCTGGCGTCAAGCCCAGTTCTGCGCCTCTTATGTCAAAGAGCGCGCTTGGCTCGCACCTACCTTCTTTGCTCCTGTTTGTACGTCTGTTCTGCAGCCCGGATGTCAATCTCCTCACTCAATGAACTCACCCGGCTCATCTCCACTGTTATCTAGACCCGACACCACTGGGTGAAAGTTTCAACTTTTTGTCGTCCTATATCTCATGGCGGCATAGCGCTTGTTGATGTCCGCCTGTTCTACAAAGCCCACAGAGTGGTGTCCTTATTACGTCTCATCTGTGCTCCTGGATCTCCAGCATCTCTTCCGAGGGATGTGATGATTTCACCGACAAGCCCCGCGTCACCTTTACAACGTTTCTCCTCATGGATAACTTTCCCTATCTCCGTTCTGGTCTTTCCTCTATCTACACGGAGGCGCTCTTCTTCCTCCGCTCTCTCCCCCTTTTCCACGCCCCACCTGCTTCTACCTCGGAGCTTCTAGCTGAGCCCCTCTTCTTTTCCTCTACCATCCATCCTTCTAACGCTCCTTACTTCACTGACCTTTCCTGGCTCCCCTCCGGGATCGTATCTGTCCGAGAACTCCTTTCCCCCGACCTCTCCTGGAAGCCTTTCTCAGAACTCTCTCCTCTCCTGCCTCGCACCAATACCTCTCTTTCGCTCACTGACTCCCTTCTCGTTTCCATTATAACCCTCTTTCTTAACACTGCTTCCCCGTCTGGTCTCCTCCGTGTTTCTTCTGTTTCCCTTCCTCTCCCTTTCTTCCTCCTCTTTCGGGGCTCCGCTCTTCTTCCTCTCTCCAGCTTTTCCGTTCAATCCCTCTATCACTTCCTTCTTAATTCCTCATCAAGTGCGCCTCTGCTCATTCCGGATGTCCCACCGGCCGCTCTGTCGAAGGTGTGGTCTACTGGAGCCTCGCCACTATGATCACCACCAGAACGAAACGTTCACTGGCAGTACTTACACCGACGCCTGCCTGTTCCAGCCACGCTATTCAGAATGACACTGGCTACTTCCCCCACCGGTTTCTTCTGCACTTCGATAGCCGACGTGCAGCATGCTTATCAACACTGCCCGGTGCTCCTACCTCTCCAACATCTGGCCTTCACCATAGTTAAGCATCTGTGTGGAGAGGATCTACCATCCCACGCTTTTAGCACACTACTACGCTCTTACTCTCCACCTGTGCCTCTCGCGGATGTGTGTGCCTACGTTTTCATCCTGGCTCGCCATGTTATCTACTGTTTCAACATCCAACTTCAACCTGCCAATGGCCTACCATCCCTCCTCCAAGCGGGGAAGGCCCTTTGTCATCAATCCCGGCGCCGCCTAACATCACATCTGCGCCTTGCTTTTGCCTCCGCCCGTGCAGGGGGCCGCATCCTACAATTTATGTTTGACTGGTCTCCGCTTCGCCGGTGGTTCTCTGGGCCTTCTGAAGGCCTGCGTCTGCTGATTTAAACGCCAGATTACCAGGACTTAGCTCACTTTGTGAACTCCGTATTTTTTCGACTGGACTTTTTCCTCCCTGGCACCACGTCTCCTCTTCACGATTGATACCACCTAGAAGAACTCTATGCTGATCTCTTCACACCACTTACTGGTTCAGCCTACATGCCAAAAGTGATATTTATTATTGTTTTTGCTGTTTTTCGACACACCATCTTTTTTTTTCACAACTATGCACCATCTTGTTTATCAATATTTTTGTTCAGATTTCTCCATACCCATCTTTAACTTGTTTCATCTGCATTGTGTTCTCTGCACCAGTTCGGTCATGTATCTATTCTTCGGACACCACTCTGTTTCAATTTCTTTAGTATTTGTTGGCATATAATTGTACATACCATCCCGTTTACTGTTCATCTTACTGTGTTTACGATGACCGATTTTTTTATACTGTGCCCATTTCATCCCTAACGCTGAACTCTGTGATTACTTATATTTTCTGTTTGCACCATGTAGATCCTGCCTTGCACACGTTGTACATACACCCCCATTAAGAGTTCATCTTGCTCTAGTTGATACTGTGCGTGTTTGCCATGAAGCTTACGTTGTGAATTTTTCTATTTTCTGTTTGCACTATGTAGATCCTGCTTTGCATGTGTTGTACATACATCCCCCGTTAAGAGTTCATCTTGCTCTAGTTTGTACTGCGCATGTTTGTCAAGAAGCTTACGTTGTGAATTCTTCTATTTTCTGTTTGCACCATTTATATACTGCT
Organism: Macrothele yani; assembly: GCA_039090855.1. Taxonomy (NCBI): domain Eukaryota; kingdom Metazoa; phylum Arthropoda; class Arachnida; order Araneae; family Macrothelidae; genus Macrothele; species Macrothele yani. The sequence continues at coordinate 76,487,873 of CM077023.1, read as the reverse complement.
TTTGTATATGTTGTACATACATTCCCCGTTCAGAGTTCATCTTAATGTACCTTCGATAACCTTTAGTTTGTGCTGTTCCTGTTTCAGCCCTGCAGCTATATGTTGTGTTTTTCTTATATTTCTTTTGCACCATTTATATATTACATTTTGAATGTGTTGTACATAGCCCGCTCAACAGCTAATTTCTGTGTTCTACATATACAGCCGTAGTGCTGTCCCGCGATGAGGCTTCTGCTCATTATAGCATATTTTATTCATTCTGTAAATATATTTGTCATACTCTTCTTGTAAATTACGCTCATCCCATGTATATACACATCAATTTTTCGTTATTTCCTGGCGCAGTTATAGCCTACCGTTTTTATTCATAGGTGTATTCTTCTGCTCGTATTGTATATATTTTTGCCTGCCTCATTTGTACATAGCACTCATTCCTTGTATATCATCATCATCATTGTCAACCATTATCAATCCACTGCTGGACGAAGGTCTCCCCAAGTTTCCAACACAACGGTCTGTCTTGTGCCAGTCTCCTCCATGTCACCCCTGCATACTTTCGAATTTCATCCATCCATCTCCCATGTGGTCTTCTTCTGGGTCTTTTCCTGTCCCTTGGAATCCAATCTAAAATTTCGGCTGTCCATCGATGGTCTGTTCTTCTGGCAGTATGTCCAGCCCATTGCCATTTCAGGGAGTTTAACTCTGATCATGATGTCTTCCACTCTTGTCATTTTTCGGATCCACGAGTTCCTCTTCTTATCTCTCCTGGTTACACCAAGTATGCACCTCTCCATGCTACTTTGAGTTGTCTGCAGCCTTTGTATGTCTCTTTTAGTTAAGGTCCACGTCTCTGCACCATACGTAAGCACTGGAAGGATGCATTGATCAAACACTTTTCTTTTAAGACATAATGGCATATTGCTCTTGAAAATTATGCTGTTTCTTCCAAAAGCTCTCCAGGCAAGTTTTGTACGCCGATTAATTTCTTCATCAATGTGACCCTCACTTGATATCTGCTGTCCAAGATAAACGTACGTGTCTGTTATCTCCAGCTTTTCTCCATCAATCGATAAATCTTCATTTCTTGTAAAAGCATTGAACATCACTTTTGTCTTCTGAAAGTTCATTTTTAATCCCACTTCTTTACTCTTGTCAGCGAGTTCCTGGATCATACTCTGCAGCTCTGATGGGGTAGTTGCAAAAATGACTACGTCATCAGCAAAACGAAGGTGGGTTAGATAATCTCCATTAATCTTTATCCCCTTGTTTTCCCAGCTCAGTGACTGAAAAACACCCTCCAATGTGGCATTAAAGAGCTTCGGAGATATGGTGTCACCTTGTCTCACTCCCTTTCCAATTTTTATGTGTGTTGTATTTTCAAACAGCCTAATCTTTGCACTTGCATTTTCATAGATGTTATTAATAATATTAATGTATGCATCTTCAATACCGCAGGTTTTCAGAGCCATTGTAACTGCTGATGGTTTCACCGAATCAAAGGCTTTTTCATAATCGATAAAAGCCATATACATCTATTATGTTTGTTATTTTTCCTGGCATGATGTTGCCCAGGCACATGTAACCAAAACTCCTATTTATTGCTCAGAATAAATAATTTGAAAAGCCGGGAGAACGCTATTTACCACAGTGTACTGTTCCTACGGTCAAGTTTGGAGCTGATAGTGTACTCGTGTGGGGGTGTTTTTCGTGGTATGGTCCCGGCCCATTGGTTATCGTGAACAAACCTGTGAACCAGCACGTCTACCTCGATATTCTGAACAAATATGCCCTACCAACTCTGTGGCAATACTATGGAACCGAGCCTTGTTGGTACCAGCAGGATAATGCCCCGAGCCATAAAGCAAGAACTGTTTCGGCGTGGTTTGACGATAATCCCGTATCGTGTGTAGACTGGCCAGCACAGAGCCTTGATCTTAATCCCATAGAGCACCTATGGGATGAATTAGGGCGCCGCATAAGAAATTTGGAACCAAGGTCTATTACTAAGCAACAGTTAGCGGCAGCATTATGTACTGAAAGGAAGCGCATACCTATCGCTGTGCTCCAAAACCTTGTCGAAAGCATGTCTCGAAGGGTCATTACATGCATTAAGGACAAAGCTGGACCGATATCGTACTAATGTACTGTATGTCAATAAATGCTATGTTGTGTTTCTCTTCCAGGTGTCCGGTGACTTATGTCAGTACAGTGTATGTATATACTGTAAGCCTGACCGTTAAAAACATTTTTTTGCTTCTGATAGTCTTCTTTGTCAATAATATTTTGGAAAAGATTGTTAGCTTCTGGTAGGCTTCTTTGTCAATAATATTTTGCGTGAATTTTGCACTATCGTAATTAAATGTTCTAGTAGGAATGCAAAGTTTCTTAACTGGACTGGGCTAAATGAGCAATTTAATAACATTTCACGTGCTGTGATCACTGAGAAAACTGAGAAACCAACACTTCAAACGATCAGTTTTGCTATGTGAATGAATAAGTGATGGAAAGCTTTTCTTCATAGTATATTGATTGGGAATTTGTTTATCAACAGGTAGAAATAATGGGGCTTGATGTCTTACGGTGAATTAATTATCCAAAAAGGTATATCTTTCGTGAAAGGAAATATCATTTTTTCATGGATGTTAGTATTGGGTTTGTTTCTTCTTTAGGATAAAATGTCCTTCACAAGCAACTAAGTCGCACACTTCTGGGAAGGAAAAAAACCCATCGCTAGGAGGCCAGACACAAACATTCGTTATGGTGTTTTAAGTTAAATACACTCACAGACAATGAAATTTCAGCACTTAGAAGAAAACATGTTACAACCGCGAAACTTTGAAAATAGCTAGAGTGCGTGCTGGTATGCAAATGACCACGTTTGGTGCGAGTACGCATGACCGCACACCCTGTAGTGGCGCTGCAAGCGCGAACCGGCATCCTTATAAACCGGCGTGTAGTCGATGTCCCATGAAAGCGAAAAGCACCGGCCGACGCAGGCAAGAGTGCAGAGTGACAAGAATGCCGGGTAGACGCCAGAGACGTCTATTTACTCAACTTCCGGACTTTGAGAGAGGCCGGATCATCGGGCTGACAACCGCAGGGTGGTCCGCGCGCCGTATAGCCTGCCACGTGGATTGTTCTAACCATACCGTCCAACTGTGTTGGGAGCAGTGGACACGTGACGGCCCTTCCACACGGCGGAGCGGCTCCGGAACCAGGAGGACCACCGGTAGAGAGGATCGACGGATCGTGCTCTAAGCACGAACAGATCCCATAGGGACCTGGTCCACTATACAGGCAGATGTAGTGGCTCCTGTGTGCCCACGAACCATTTCCTGACGCCTCGCGGAGGCAAATCTGCCATCCCAGCGCCCCTTGCGTATGCTGCCATTAACACCGGAACATCGCCGGCTCCGTGTGCAGTGGTTCCAGGCCAGAGCGACGTGAAACGCCACAGACTGGCGACGTGTGGTGCTTAGCGATGAGTGCCGCTTCGTTTTAGGGACAGATGATAATCGTGTCCGGGTGTGGAGGTCCCCAGGTCAACGGCACAATCCCAACCTCGAAATCGAGCAACAAACCTTCCCCACTACCGGCATTAAGGTCTGGGGAGACATTGCCTACTATATCCGATCAGCTCTAGTAGTGGTACGTGGATCATTGACGGGCCAGTGGTATGTGGATGAGATCCTACTGCCCCATGTGCTTCCATTCCTGGCCAGGATCTCAGCTGCGCTATACCAGCAAGATAATGCCCGCCCGCACACGGTTCGGGTTGCCCAGGACTGCCTACGTCATGTCCAGACACTTCCATGGCCTGCCCGCTCCGCGGACATGTCCCCTATCGAGCATGTGTGGGACCAGTTGAAACGTCGGCTGCCGCCGCGCCGCACTATCCGGGATTTGGAGCACACCGTCCAACAAGTGTGGGCCAGTCTGCCACAAGACAACATCAGGCGTCTGTTTGCCTCCATGCCGGACCGTATTGCAGCATGTATCGCCGCACGAGGCGGTGCGACGCGCTATTGAAGATGACCGGACTGCGTGCCACAGATCCCTCTGAAATTGTCCTGTAGCTCTGTTTTTGTCATCATGTGTATCATTCATCTGCATCATTACGTCCTTGAAATTCCAGTTCAATCCGATGCTTCCTTCTTGGTGCGCAAATTTCATTGTCCGTGAGTGTATTTAGCCATCGGAACACTTAAATGCTTAGATCTAATTTATTACTTCAGTTACTTAACTAATCTAACGCTCAGAGTTCAGAAGTACTAAGAAAATAAAAATTAACTTAAGGAGAATAACTTTGTTCATTGCTTGCTTGACAATGTAGCAGTAGCTCCGACTTGCTCTCATAATAATTCACACTTACAAAAATAACATGTTGAACACACGACTACTATTGATATAACAACACACAAAACGCAGCATGTGAGGTTTATCTCCAAAAATATCTCATTCTATCTCACTCTTTACACAGAGAGCTATCTCATTTAACTCTGTTGTTCATCTTTGACTTGCCCAGTGTTACTTATTGAGTAGAAATTATCAGAAGTTCAGACATGACTTTAAGATAAGAATTGTTAAGGAGAAGTAAAGTAATTTAAGTAAGAACAGACAACCAATATTGAAAGTTAAATTAGAGTACACGCCACACCATGTATTTCCTCAGAAATCGAATTTTTTAGATTGTCAGGTTTAACACTTTTTTTTTCAAAATCTGTGAGTCCCCCCCCGAAGGTAAATAATGAACAGAAGTTCATTATTTACCTTCGGGGGGACTCGTTTAACGGCAATAAGTAAATGTGTAATAGCTTTTAATAACCCAATGACGGAAATTTTTGCTTTGGCAAGTTTCATTATCGCGGCTTTGATCTTAAATCTGGAAGGTTAAAAACAAAGGCACAAAAATTAAAGCTAAGGTGTTGTTTCTTTTAGCCTAGGCGACCAACTTTTTATCGTGACAAATACATGAAAATAAAAGAAAACACTATGAAAAAATAGAATACCAGAAGTACATAAGCTAAAAAGGAAAAGCAAAGGCGAACATAACAGGAAATTTAAAGGTAAAAGTGGGGAAAAAAAAGGGCACACTTATGACTCCGAAAAATATATTCGAGAAGTGCCGTACAGAGTCAGAAAGGAACTTTTGAGGTGATTAATGGTGGTAACCATTTGCTTTGCTTTGTTATCCATATATGGAAAAAGGGTTTCTCATGAAATCTGTATCCACTTTTGGTATCTCTAAACTGATGTCTGGACAGAAAAATATGAAATCAGGAGTAGACACATTAATGAAAGCTGTGTGTGTATGTGTCAGCATACGTATAAAATTAGATTATAAATCGAAAAGTACAGAGAGTGAGATAAGGAATGAATTTAAGGATCAATGTAAACTTTTGTCCAAAATTAACGTGACAAATACAAACAAGTATGTGTACTGTATACGCCCAAAACGAGACGACCAATTGTAAAGATTTTTCAGAGACACGTGCAAGGGGAAATGCTTAAGTCCACGTACCCAAGCCACATTGTGATAGCTCCTGTGGAAATATGCAAATGACGACCGTACGTCATCCAGCTGGCAGGCGCTCAGCCTTGATAAATGTTGTTTTCAAAGGGTTGCTGCATTTGAAGCTTGAGTTGGACTTTTAGTGGAAGAATGGTTCTGCACCACAGCTTAGAATACTTTTTACGGTGGAAATCTATTGGTAGATTGCAAGTTGAAGTAGTAAGAGGGCTTAATGTATCGAGGCAAGTGGTCTCCAATCTCTGCAGACAGTTCCAGGAAACCGGAACAATAACCAGAAGTCCGGTAAAAGCATATCCACGTACCACAACAAGTCAAGATGATAGATATCTGTCTCTAACAGCTCACGGCCATAGGTAGCCGATAGCCAGGCAACTCTCGCAGGAGGTCTCCTCGGCTACGGGAACCACGATATCAAGGCAAACAGTTTATAGAAAGCTCCACGAGAGAGATCTGTATGCAAAAACGCCAGAGGTCTTTATCCCACTCATCGCATTGCACAGAAGAGTCCGTCTGAATCGAACCCGACAACATCATCCCTGGACTCCTGATCAATCAGCCTGTGTACTCATTGACGAGCCACGGTACAGTCTAAACACATATTCTCGAAATGTGTGCATTTGGAGAGAGGCGGAAAACCGAAATCCCCCCCCCCCCCAACATTAAGAAAATTGACTACTACGGTGGTGGATGACTCCTGCTTTTGGCCTGGCATCATGTTGGATGGACGCACCCACGTGTTTCCAGGAGGCACCCATTCTGCTACACGCTATGGGGATGACATCCTAGAGGCCTATGTACGACTTTCCAGGGAAGCTGTTGGTAGTGGCGCACTGAAAAACCCCGGGGGCCCTCCCCAAAAAATATTTTCGAGGTCCTTTTCCGAAAATCTATTAGCTTTCTATTACCAAAAATTTGAACTTCTATGTTTCTAACTAGGCTTAACGGACGTTTTAATAAAGTAAGTTCTTTAGAACCTACGAGTATTTTTCGTAAAACCAAAATTATTGCACTTTATTGGATGAAACACAAATGTGTACATTGTAATTAAAATGATTGCCCTAGTTTTTACTGATACAAAGTATAATTAAACACTTACGCCAAAGCTAAACACATCATGCAAAATTTATTCTTTTAGAGAACTAGTCTCTGAAATGCCTCACGATCACACTCACATAAAACATGCATCTGCCGTGTGACAGTATACACTGAGTGGCCACTTTATTATGACCACCCCCTCAGTACTTCGTTCGACCACCTTTTGCCTTTAATACTGCGTCGATTCTTCGTGGTATGAACTCCACGAGATGTTGATAAATGGTTTGTGGAATCTGAGACCATGCTTGATGAATAGCACTTTCCAGGAGTGTGAGATTTCAGGGTTGTGGATCCAGCTGTCTGATGGCTCGTTCAACTTCATCCCACAAATTCTCAATGGGGTTGAGATCTGGAGATTGTGGGAGCCACCAAAGCAAAGTAAACTCACCGGCATGTTCCTGAAACCAATCTGCACAATACGAGCACTAGGGTAGGAAGCATTATCTTGTTGAAAGTAGCCATCGAAATTGGGATAAACCATCCACATGACAGGATGCACTTGGTCCGCAACGATATTTAGATATGATATGCCAGTCAGACGTTGATCAACACGAATTAAAGGGCCCAAAGCATGCCAGGAAAACATTCCACAAACCGTAACTTTGCCTCCACCAGCTTCAAGGGTTGTAGCAATGCATTTGGGGTCCATGCTTCCGTGCTGTTTCCGCCAAATTCTCACTCGACCGCCATCGGCATGGTGCAACTGAAAACGTGATTCATCGGACCACATAATTTGTTTCCAATTATCGACTGTCCAATCTTTGTGGTCCTGTGCGAACTGGAGACGTTTTCTCTTGTTAACTGCAGACAGCAACGGTGTTCGAACAGGCCTCCGGCTGCCATATCCCATCCGATGCATTGTACGGCTAGCATTGCGTGCAGAGATCATTTGAGGGGATCCTTGATTAAGATGGTCTGTAATTTGCTGCACTGTTGCCTTTCTGTTGTCTGTTACCAGTCTGGACACTCTCCGTTCCGCTCGAGTAGTCACTAGTCGATGACGATCACACGTTGCACGTAGAGACCCAGTTTTTTGGCTGACAGTCCAGTCTTTAAACACTTTAACAACAGCTGCTCTGGAACATTTCACGAATGCGGCGGTTTCGGTGATACTCGCTCCATGGCTCCGAGCTCCTACAATCATCCCACGTTGAAAGTCTGTCAAATCGCAATTTTTACCCATCGCGTCACCCCAAAATCACTACTACTACTGTCGCAAGCACTAAACTTTCCCTTTTTATACTAGCCTCGCCCTCTGGCGGCAACAGCGTGCAGCCATAGCTAATTTGCTTAAAACTGTCAGGTGGTCATAATAAAGTGGCCACTCAGTGTATATTTGTCATAGTTCACATGGTTAACAAGAAATATTGTTATGCAAGTTCATAGCTGTAATAAGTCGTTTCCAAACGACTTATATATATATATATATATATATATATATATATATATATATCATCATCATCATCATCATCATTGTCAACCATTATCAATCCACTGCTGGATGAAGGTCTCCCCAAGTTTCCTCCACAATGGTCTGTCTTGTGCCAGTCTCCTCCATGTCACTCCCGCATACTTTCGAATTTCATCCACCCATCTTCCATGTGGTCTTCTTCTGGGTCTTTTCCTGTCCCTTGGAATCCAATCTAAAATTTCGGCTGTCCATCGATGGTCTGTTTTTCTGGCAGTATGTCCAGCCCATTGCCATTTCAGGGATTTAACTCTGATCATGATGTCTTCCACTCTTGTCATTTTTCGGATCCACGTGTTCCTCTTCTTATCTCTCCTGGTTACACCAAGCATGCACCTCTCCATGCTACTTTGAGTTGTCTGCAGCCTTTGTATGTCTCTTTTAGCTAAGGTCCACGTCTCTGCACCATACGTAAGCACTGGAAGGATGCATTGATCAAACACTTTTCTTTTAAGACATAATGGCATATTGCTCTTGAAAATTATGCTGTTTCTTCTAAAAGCTCTCCAGGCAAGTTTTGTACGCCGATTAATTTCTTCACCAATGTGACCCTCACTTGATATCTGCTGTCCAAGATAAACGTACGTGTCTGTTATCTCCAGCTTTTCTCCATCAATCGATAAATCTTCATTTCTTGTAAAAGCATTGTACATCACTTTTGTCTTCTGAAAGTTCATTTTTAATCCCACTTCTTTACTCTTGTCAGCAAGTTCCTGGATCATACTCTTTAGCTCTGATGGGGTAGTTGCAAAAATGACTATGTCATCAGCAAAACGAAGGTGGGTTAGATAATCTCCATTAATCTTTATCCCTTTGTTTTCCCAGTTCAGAGAATGAAAGACATTTTCCAATGTGGCATTAAAGAGCTTCGGAGATATGCTGTCACCTTGTCTCACTCCTTTTCCAATTTTTATGTGTGTTGTATTTTCAAACAGCCGAATCTTTGCACTTGCGTTTTCATAGATGTTATTAATAATATTAATGTATGCATCTTCAATACCGCAGGATTTCAGAGCCATTGCAACTGCTGATTGTTTCACCGAATCAAAGGCTTTTTCATAATCGATAAAAGCCATGCATAATGGAAGTTCATATTCCCTCGCTCTTTCAATTAGTTCTCTCAGTACGTGGATATGATCTATTGTGCTGTAGCCACTCCTGAATCCAGCTTGTTCTCTCGGTTGAGCCATGTCCAGTGTCACCTTCAAGCGGTGTGAAAGAACTTTAGTGAAGATTTTATAAACCACTGATAGGAGGCTGATAGGTCTGTAGTTCCTGAGATCCTCAATGTCCCCTTTTTTATGTAGCAAGATCATTGTAGCGTTGTTCCAATCCTCAGGAATTTTCCCTTCATTAAGGCATCGAGTGAAAATTTGGGCGAGTACTGTTTCGATTTCTCCACTTGCTTCTTGTATGATGTCTACAGTAATTCCATCTTCTCCTGGAGCTTTTCCCCGCTTCATGTTCTTGATTGCATGTGCAACTTCTGCTGGAAGGACTGGAAGAACTCTGGTACTGGTACCTTTCATGATGTCTGGAGTACATGTATCATCCCTTTCATATAATTTGGAGTAGAAATCTTTCACTCTTGTCAAAATTTCGCCTCTATTTCTTGTTACAGAACCATCTTCTTTTCTCAGTGCCATAATCTGTTTTTTCCCCTTACTGAGATGTCCCTTTGCTATCTTTAGGCTTCGGTTGTTTTCAATTGCTTTCCTTACTAGTTCACAGTTGAATTTCCTTACGTCTTCAGTGATACTTTTTCGTACTGTCTTGCATAGCTCTATATATTCCACTTTGGAAGTCACATCTTCTTTAGTTGTCCTCATCACTCTTCTTTTTTGCATCAACATTTTGGTTTTTCCTGATAATTTGTTCACATGCAATTTGTTCTTAGACCCAGCTAATTTTGTTGCTGTTTCCATAAGAGCTTTGGTTACTTTTCTGTTAACTTCAGAAATATCCACTTCTTCCGATGTTAGGATTTCTAAAGCAGAGAACCTGTTCTTCAGTTCCAATTTGAAGGTATTATGGTGTTTTTTAAGGTTGGTTATGTCAATACATTTTGTTTGTCTTATGAGCTTGCTACGTTCGAGTTTAGTGTTGAGGTGCATCTTACATCTCACCAATCTATGGTCACTGCCTGTGTTGAACTTGTTTAGCACACTGCAGTCTTCTATGACGAATTTTTTGTTACACATAATAAAATCAATTTCACTTGTCGTCCCATTTGGATGTCTCCATGTCCATTTCCTGTGTGGCCTTTTCTTGAGAAAAGAGTTCAAGATGAAAAACCCTTCTGCCTCTGCAAACTCTACGAGAGTATTTCCACGTATATATATAAATTGGAAAAGGAGTGAGACAAGGTGACACCATATCTCCGAAGCTCTTTAATGCCACATTGGAAAATGTCTTTCAATCACTGAACTGGGAAAACAAAGGCATAAAGATTAATGGAGATTATCTAACCCACCTTCGTTTTGCTGATGACATAGTCATTTTTGCAACTACCCCATCAGAGCTACAGAGTATGATGCAGGAACTTGCTGACAAGAGTAAAGAAGTGGGATTAAAAATGAACTTTCAGAAGAAAAAAGTGATGTTCAATGCTTTTACAAGAAATGAAGATTTATCGATTGATGGAGAAAAGCTGGAGATAACAGACACGTACGTTTATCTTGGACAGCAGATATCAAGTGAGGGTCACATTGGTGAAGAAATTAATCGGCGTACAAAACTTGCCTGGAGAGGTTTTGGAAGAAACAGCATAATTTTCAAGAGCAATATGCCATTATGTCTTAAAAGAAAAGTGTTTGATCAATGCATCCTTCCAGTGCTTACGTATGGTGCAGAGACGTGGACCTTAGCTAAAAGAGACATACAAAGGCTGCAGACAACTCAAAGTAGCATGGAGAGGTGCATGCTTGGTGTAACCACTGTCATGGCGAAAATTTTAACCTCTGGTGAATTTCGGAAAGACCTGATCAATCTTTCTGTTGGTTTATCGGAGATTAATTAATGCAAAATTTTCTCCCATGACATACGTTAGAAGAAAATTCCTGGTTGAAAGGCAGGGGAATTCGTGCGCAAAATTCGCTTGTCTTAATCACAACCAGGAAAACTAAATTTCATGTTGGTGAAAAAAAAGAAAAGAAAAAAAGAAAAAGAATAATATTTGATTTAACTGACTTTGGGCTTCTGAAAATAATTATTTTATCTGTTCTTTTAATCGCGATAGGAAAAGGCGAGTAGGTGTGCAGCTCAGAGAATCAAAATTAATTTTACTTTCACATCACGGAATGAGGGGAAAAAAAGAGAGTTGTGAGAAAAGGGAATCTTCTTTCAGATCGGCCATTTTAAGGGTTCGGTCTTAGTTGTCGATCCGAAAATGTTGCAGAAAATGCTCTTAGAGGGGTTGGCGCTGTTCTATTTTTAGAAACTAGGTCGCAGCTGCACATAGGAAGTTACAATGCTTACGTGTGAAGGTCAGAGGTCACTCGAGGCGTGGGAGAGAAATTCCGTTGTGGGAGGAAAACGCTGTTGCCCTGCAGAGGTCAGCCAATCAGGGGTCAGCATTTTTTCTAGCATCCCAGAGTTTCTTTGACATTTTGAGACGCTTGTCTCAGTCACTTTTGTTCTTGTCCTCTGGCTGGCCGGGAGAAAGAGGGGGCAGCCGAGTCTCTCCTCGCCTTTTGGTGGGGAGAGCATTTGTTGACCACCATGATTTGACATCGAGGTAAAAAGCTTAAAGGAGCCTAGTAGCGACGGTCTTCTAGCGTGGGGACTTGTCCGGTTCATGGTTGGTTACATGGAAAAAAATTAAAAGGAGCTCAGGGCTTGCGATGAGTTGCTCACTGATTCCACCAAATGAAAAGAGGTGGAAGAAATTATGAAGAAAGGACAGGACCACCGTAGGACGAGACCTCCTCGGGGCGCAGCGAAAGATGATCACCGATGCACTCCTAAGCATTCTCGTGAGAGCTAATGGATAAAGAAAGGGGAACCTCCGAGCATTTGCCGTCCACCTTCCAATGCAGCCGACCAAATTCCTACCAGGGGAGAGCCATAGGCATCGAAAAGGACAAGGGAGAATTACTCCCTCTGAGAGGGTCCGTCATCATCAGCTTCAGGATGCCTTTGTTTTTCCCTGTGTTCGGGTGAAGTGCTCGGGCACATTGTGTTCAAAGAGGGAAGAAGAAAAAAAAAGAAGAGAAAGACATTGGTGGATGCGAAGAGAAAATCAACAGGGACGGTGTGACGAGAAGATTTTTTTTTATTTGAAACAAGAGTTGTTCATGCCCAGCCCAGAAGGTAAATTCTTTCTCGATTTTTTTTTGTATTATGTTGTGACCGCTGCGGAATTGTTGAACGAGTGGGTCAGCAGTGGGAAATCAAATTTATAGTTCTGCGGGGGAGGGAGGGGAAGAAGAAATTTTCTTTTTTTTTTTTTTTGAGGTTAGCTGGATGTGGGACAGATGTCCCCATATTGTTGTCGTTCAGTTTTCAAAATTAAAATTTATTAGTTCCTCAGGTATGAGTTCCGAAAAAGAAAGAAAAAAAGAAAGGGGAGTTGAAAATGCTTTCATTTATGTTTTTTTTTTGTGTTGTCATGTCTGGTAGTTTAGCAACTCCCCAGGCCAGTAAATTTTAATGTATCGGAAAAATTTGGTTTAATGTTTGAGCACAGTAAATTTTGGTGCATTGATAATAGTTTAGTTGGGCATGTGATAATTGAAAAGCAGTGTTATTGTGATGCAGTGGGTGATAAAATAATTGTAAACATTTTTTCTCTAGCCTTTTACAGCATTGAGTTATTTTTTTTTATGAGTGAAGATAAATTATGGGATGATTTATATTGGGATTTTGGGAACATATTATAGTGTGATGAAATTGGAAACCTAAAGTGCTGTTTACATTCTTGGAGTGTTGAGTGTCGAAATTAAGATGGTAGGTGTGTTATTTGAGGACCGGTATTTTACATGCTCCAGATGAGTGTTAATCTCCCATTGGAAAGGGGTGATCTTAGGGCAAGCAGGGAACTTGTCCTAGGGCAGAGGGCTCTGAGTAGGGAATTTTCACCAGAATGCGATATGTGCAAAATAAAAGTTGAGGTATTTGGGTTTTCAAGTTTAGTATTTTCACAAAAAGAATGAACATCATGGGTTGAGAAGACACACTTTTGCTCACCAGTTCCGGTATTAATTGTTCCTTTCTTTGGCCTAAATTTTCTTGTTTTTACTATAAGGTTAAAAGTCTAAATGCAATTTTAATTTTCAATAAGGTGAAAATATTTAGTGGGTTATGTAAATGGTCAGTGTTATTGTCTGCAGTGGACCTGCGCATTGCCATGGTGCAGAAGAATTTCCTTGCTAGTGATTTTTCCTGGGATATATGTGGATAGATAAGTGATTTTTCCTGGGATATATGTGGATAGAGATAAGTGATTTTTCCTGGGATATATGTGGATAGAGATAAGTGATTTTTCCTGGGATATATGTGGATATTGTGATTTAGGATTTCTTGGGATATATAGAGAGATAAGTGAATTTTCCTGGGATACATGTGGATATTGTGATTTTGGATTTCTTGGGATATAGAGAGATAAGTGAATTTTCCTGGGATATATGTGGATATTGTGATTTTGGATTTCTTGGGATATAGAGAGAGATAGGGGATTTTTTCCTGGGATATAGTTGTGTTAGTTCTGGGCCGGATGTGCCTGGAGTATTTAGGGTTGAAGTACGACAGGCTCTTGCAGGCGTGGTTGATCAAGGTGGGATCATGCATTGGTTTGAAAAGGGAGATCCTTGAGGACGTGGTTTTTGGGGGAAAACTTGTCTTCAACCCCCCCCCCCCCCAGTAGTTTCGCTGCTCACGGAGATATGTACTGCCAGCGAGGGTCGGTCGGGCGTTGCTTCAAGAAATGTGGCGAGATCATGTTAGAGGAAATTCTGTGCCTGATGATGATGTGTCGCACTTGAGGATTTTTTTCCTTTCCTTTTGCATAGGCTGAAATTGGATTCACGACCCAATTTCACGCCTTCAGCCTGACTGGTATTTTCTTCCTGTGTTGGTTCTCAAAAACCCAGGGTTGTGTCTGAACTGAGAGTATTTGCCTCACCGCTACCTCAGTAATTCACTGCAGGTGTTAAATTTAATTTTTGTTTTGTGATTTAGGGTATCTAAATTAATTTGTTTATGATATGCTGTAGTGCTAGGGATGTAAATTCTAAATTCTGGTTGTTAGTGTTAGTGAACTTGATATTTGGTTTGGAAATTTAGTTAATTGGTATTTTTGAGCTTTTGTTTACAGTATAGAGTTATTAAGTCTCTTGAGCTATTATTTGAAGTGCAGAGTGAGGTGATTTTTATGAGCAAGCTAGTGCAAGAAGATTGTTTGAATTTCTGAATTATGTTGATGATGTTATGAATAGTGATAATTTTTAAGTTAGTGAGGTTTCTTTATAGGTGAAGTAGGTTCATTCAGGATAGTTCTATGGGTTATGTAATGTTAATTAATGCTTGTGCTCAGTGTAAATTCTGTTGTGAGGATAATTTACTTGGTTTGTTTACTTTCAGATAGTAGATTTAGTTAATGTATAATTTGTGGCTCTTGAAATAACTGTAAATTTAATTGAAGTCTTTGAAGCTGGTCTGGGAGATTGCGGAGTTTGCTAAGATTGTTTAGGTGCTGTAAATTTAAATCAATAAGCGTAAAGTTGTAAATTTGTCATTGAGCTAACTAGGTGAGAGAGAAGAGAGTACGTTTCAAAAGAACAGAACTTGTCCACCTTGTGGAATTAAAAAATAAAAAAAAGAATCCAGTATTTTTTTTTTTTTTTTGTGTGTAAACCATGTGAATCATAGTGTGATTTTGGATGCATGGGGTCAATGCCTAGTGTTCATACAAACTGTGTTGAAATATGTGCTGTGCTGTTCATAAGGCCGGTGGCCAAATAGAAATAGAAAGAAAATTGAGATTCTGTTTTTATACTGCTGTGTTTAAGCAAACAAGAAAAAAGGAAATACCATCTGTTTGCCCACTAAATTAACTTGTTAAGTTTTTAAAGAAAAATAATAAATACAGGCAGTAGCCTTTCAAAAAAAGTCCAAAACTAGTGCAGTGTGAAAAATTTTGTGTGCTGTTGACTTCCATGACTTGGTCCCATGTACCCCACCTTAGCTTGACTAAGGCTATCGATCCGAATCCTGGTATTATAAGGTATTTCATAACTGCAATTTTTGTCCTATCCTTTTAAATTGACTTTCACCGCCTCCACAAGTTGTTATTGAACGAGTACATTTTATCCTATGATTTATAGTGACACCTTTTCATACACATGCAACAATATTCACTTATTTTTGCACTTTCAGATGACTCAACTCTGCGTGAACACAAACAACGCAAACTTTCCAATAACTTCTTGTGGAATGTAAATTTAGATGCTTTTTGTGTTTAGGATGTTCATGGCCTTTTTCTAGTACTTAGAAAATATTTTTGTTTCGAAATGCATCCACCCATCTCCCAGGTTTAAATTTCCATATAAATTGCAATACCAGCATAAATATAGTAACGCTTTTAATAAATAACAATCAATCCAATATACACAAAATAAATTAAATTTTTTTTCACCAAAACACCAGGAGAGATAAGAAGAGGAACACGTGGATCCGAAAAATGACAAGAGTGGAAGACATCATGATCAGAGTTAAATCCCTGAAATGGCAATGGGCTGGACATACTGCCAGAAGAACAGACCATCGATGGACAGCCGAAATTTTAGATTGGATTCCAAGGGACAGGAAAAGACCCAGAAGAAGACCACATGGAAGATGGGTGGATGAAATTCGAAAGTATGCGGGAGGGACATGGAGGAGACTGGCACAAGACAGACCGTTGTGGAGGAAACTTGGGGAGACCTTCGTCCAGCAGTGGATTGATAATGGTTGACAATGATGATGATGATGATATATATATATATTCTGTATATTTTTGCACCCTGTTTACCGTATTCCCACATGGACCTGGTCTGATTTGTGATTTATCCATTATGTGATGGCAACACTACGATACCCTTGCGACGCTGCTCCACACTTGGCACGTCATCACACCCAGACGTATAGATGTGAGCACACAGGCAGCAACTGCTTTCCTCTATCTGAAGACGGGTGCGACTGTCGGCCCGAAAGTGCTAATCGGTTTTTAAACTTTTTAACTATGATATCTGTCAACTTTTAAAATTAAATTATCGTGCAAAGACGGTGTATGCTTTTAATGTACTGGTTTGTGTATTGCTGCGTTATCGATATATAGTATGTATGTCGCACCGACTGTCATTAAACTCTGTCGTGTGGACTTTGCGTTATTCATGATTTTGTGTTTGTCACATTGATTTTGGTCACAAGTGTAAAATAAGAAGTCAGGGAGACGGAAACCCGCAAGTAAGCATAAAATGCAAGTTTCTGAATTCTAAAACGCCAGTTTGTGAATTCTTCAGCCTTTGTGAGAAGGTGTTTGAAGTAGAAAATCATTAGTGTTTCATGATCGTGCATTTCCTTCAATGATTTTTAGTTAGCATTTTTCTTGATGTACTATTATTTCACGCTAAAATAATTTGGTTTTGTCCGAAGTCCGGCGTTTTCATGCATTTTCTCATCCTTTTAAGCTTTCCACACAATATCAAGACTTTGGTAGAAGTAAAGAAGCTATCAGAAAAAATGAAGCACGGACTGTTTAGTCTCCGTACCGTCAGGAAACACTATGAGGTAAGATTTGCAAGAAGTGTATAATTTTGTTCATACATTATGGTGCGTAATAATCATATACTGGCTAAACATAAAGAAAAGCTAGCGCATTGTTGGCATGTTCTTTCTTGTGCTTTTCAGAGTGTGCTACGTCGCAACACAGGATCTATAACTTTTGCTGTTTTGATTCAGTTAAACGTTCTTTTGTGGGTACAAAATCCCATCATAGGAACGCTTTCCATTCAGTTGAAAAAAAAATGTTTTTAAGGTATTACATTACTGGGACGTTTGCATCCGAATATAATTTTATCCTGATCTAAACTGATGCACAGAATCACTCATTAGAGCTAATTCAATTCAACTACAAGTTTTTCTCAGACCTTTAGCATATACACTGAAGTGCCAGAAAAACTGGTACAGACGAGCTTATGTAAAATACATAGCAACGTCCCCTATGCGCGTATTCGGTTGGTCCGCCACTGCGTATATAAAACAATAGACATCCTTGCCAGCTGTCAGCTGCCCAAAAGGCGATCTCGCTGTAGGTGGCTGGGACCTAAACTCTACTCCCTGTGGACGGAAGTCCTACAAGAAAATGACGCTGATCCTACCTTGCCAGCTGTCAGAGCTGTTTTCGGCATGAGAATGACAAGTAATAACGATTTAAGCGATTTTCAACGCGGTGTCATAGTTGGCGCGCTCGTGAGATGGGCCATAGTATTTCAGAGATAGAAACGAAGTTCGGATTTTCACGGACGACCATTGCAAGGGTGCACCATGACTACGAGAATTCCGGCAAAACCTCCAACCTACGATACCAGTGTGGCCGTAAAAAGACATTGGGTGAACGTGACCATCGTCGGCTGTCAAGAATCGATTCACGCGATAGGCGTGCAACACTCTCGCAGGTATAATCGGAATTCAATGCTGGAGCCTCAACAAACATCAGCGTCCGGACTGTGCAACGTACCATGCACGATATAGGCTTTGGGAGCCGACGCCCAACTCAAGTCCCATTGATAGGTGCACGACACAGAGCTATGCGCCTCGCTTGGGCACGGCAACACCGCCACTGGACACTTGATGACTGGAAACAAGTAGCCTGGTCTGACGAGTCGCGTTTCCAACTGTATCGGGCAGATGGAAGGATTCGTGTGTGGCGCATACCCCATGAAGCCATGGATTCCGCCTGTCAACAGGGAACTGTACCGGCTGGTGGGGGGGGGGGTCCGTAATGGTATGGGGTGTGTTTAGCTGGACTTCATTGGGACCCCTGGTACGTCTACAAACGTCTGTGACAGGCCAACGCTATGTGCGCATCCTTTCTGACGAGGTACACCCGTTCATGTTCTGCATTCATGCTGATGGGTTGAGCCTGTTCCAACAGGACAATGCACCTCCACACAAGTGTCGGGACGCTACATTATGGTTAGATGAGCATTCATCTGAGTTTGGGGTGTTGCCATTCCCACCCAAGTCCCTAGATCCGAACGTGATAGAACACATTTGGGATGCCATGCAACGCGCTATCGAACACAGGAATCCGTGACCTCGGAATACACCCGAATTGTGGAACGCTTTGCAGGAAGTATGGTGTGCATTGCCAACAGCATATTTCCAGAAGCTAGTGGAGTCCATGCGGAGCCATCTTTATACTTCATCGAGCCTTAATGTGTGGCGCTGATGTAGCGAGGGACGTCAGAGCAGGGGTCCTAACAAGCAGGACTACCGTGTCTTAAGATTTCAAAAGACACAGCTCACAGTGTTTCTGGTATGCGTGAACCAACGTTGAAGAAGTTTTATAATAAATTACAAGTCAAACCGTGGATTACTTCAAATATATTAATCTAAAGTTCATAAAAGGTAAGTTCTTTTCCTTTTAATGAATATAATTCTCCGGCTGGTCGTGTAGTACAGGAAAGCTTACGTTAAGTCACGTTAGGGTTATTGAAAGGTTACTTGACGTAGCTAAAGTGTGCTTAAACTTCAAAGTGCTAGAGTTTGTTTAGGTAAGACACGCACGTGCAATAAATTCCAAGAACATGGAATTTATTTTTACTCAGCGTTCCTCATTATCTTGAATATCAGTAATATAACTTCGGTTTTAGTACATTAGTACCTTGAAGGCTCCTTATTAGAGCGGTAAACACAATATACCCTGAACTTAACGTAAACATTAATGAAATAGACTTAACGGCCAGACAGAGGTCTGACAATAAAATGAACTAAGTAAACGTACTCACTTTTAACCTTTTATTGGGGAGCTCCTGGTATTACTCAAATACACACTCCAAAATAACACAACTACTGATAGCCCAAACTTTCGTACTATCGTAATATCGTAGAAAAGTAGGTAAATCGCATATCAATAATCAGGAAGAACCTATCACATATAAAACGAAGCTCCCCGGTATACTTGAGCGCGCCTATATATATATACTGCATACCACCACGTCATGACTTACACTCGTTGCCACATATAATTCAGCGGGAGAAACAACATCTCGTTAAGTGAGAAGATAATTTGCATAAAAAATAAAATAACAAGAGATAGTAAAATCAAAAAGAAACTGAATCTAGAGTATACGTTACATCATCTCCTCCTTATATATATATTTTTTTTTATTTTGAAAAACCTATCAAATTTTGAGTGTAGTCGTACATTTCGCTGACTGACGTTTATCGTCCTACTTTTTTTATTTTTTGTTTTTTTTATTTATTTATTATTATTTTTTTTGTGTCAGCAGTATTTACAACTTCAAGCTTGGCATAACAAATTCAGTAAACCTGTGTCCGCAGCTATTGTCGTCTGTAAAGCAGGAAACACTTTTTATAAGTGTACAGAACAAACCTGCATCGGCATACCTTATTTTTATTTTGCCCAGCAGGAATCACCTTTTTGATTTCATTTTACTTCCTCATTTTTTCAACTCTATATATATTTATCGTTGATTACAAACAAACTGTATCAGCAGCGAAGATTGCCTGTAGCTGCCTAACAGTAACAATTTTCACTATTTTACCCCTAACACACACATATATATATATATAAAAAAATTCGGATTAGTAGACGGACATAGAATATATATATATATATATATATATATAAAACTACATATATACACAAAAAGAATGCGTAGGCCCACACGGAAAAAAAAAATTCTGTCATGCCAACTGGTCGTGCAGGAAAAACAACATAATGAGAAAATAACCTGTTCACGAGAACTTACTTATCTCGAGGACGCATAAAAAACCCTAGTACGATATCTTTTTCCAGGCCTAATCGGACTGGTAAATTCTGGTGGCGCCGATCTTTTCTGCGACTTGAATGGATCTGGAACATCTGTAGTCTGTCGGTCAAGAAATTCTGAAGTCTGTCGGTCAGGAATTCCCTGCGTCTGACAGGAACGGTCAGGAACGGCTGAAGTCTGTCGGTCAGGAATTCCCTGCGTGTGACAGGAACGGTGAGGAACGGCTGAAGTCTGTCGGTCAGGAATTCCCTGCGTCTGACAGGAGCAGGCTCCTCCAGGCTTTCGATGTGTTGTCCCTTTGTGCTGGGGCCCGTGTTGTCCTTCCAGCATTCTTTTGAAGGGTCATGCTAAAAAGTAGAAAGAGAAAACAAGCGATGTGGCTCCGGCCACATAGCTTGTTTTCTCTTTCTACTTTGGCATGACAGTAGAAGCAGGCATCGGCCCTGTTTGCCCTGAGCGTAAGTTCCAGGGGCGAAACCCGGGCGGATGCAAGGATTTCTGCCTTCGTCGCTGTTGCGGCGAAGCAGATTGGGGAGACAAGTTGCGTTTTCGACCAGCTTTTGGTGTTGCTGGACGGTTTGTAATATGTGTCTGACGTTTAGGAATCGTCAAACTATTGTCTATATCTGGTAAATCAGAAATATGTGATGACTCTGAGTCGCTGCTGTAAGTTAGTGGTCGTGCAGGGCGATGTTTATTTCTGCCTATTGGAATACGCTCTGACGAGGTATTCAAGGAAGTAGGAGCTTGTGTTGGGGCAGTTATTAGGGAATGGTGCAGCAATAGTCTCGGCAATGGTTGGAGGGAAGAGAATGATACTAGAATTTGAAGAACTTGATTCGAGCCTTCGTCTTATGGTAGAATCAGGTTGCGTTCTTGGAATTCAGTCTTGTTGAGGAGGGTGAAGAAAAAATCACTGGAGATTCTTCAAAAAGGTTTGTCAGTTCGTCCAAAATTTCTGGAGGTTGATCGTGTGATATAGACCCTTGAGTCTGTGGAACAGAAGGTTGAGTAGGGTTGATTATAAAATCTATATTTCGTTCATGATACTTGCGACACTGAACAACGTGTACGTATTGAAATTGATTGTCAGGTTTTTCAAGGATAATGTAATTTTCATACACATTTGCCACCCGATATGGACCTTCGTAGCTGGGTGCAAATTTCTTTACTAAAGTATGAGAAACAGAAGACTGGAAGTGTGTCTCCAAGAGAGTTAGATCTCCAACGACAAGATCTGATTCCCTACGCCTAGTATTATAGTATCTTGCTTGAGCCGCTTGTGCTCCTATCATTGCAACACGAGCTTTCTCTGCCATGATTCGTACTGATTGCGGAGTTGGTCGCTGGTTTAGTTCGTCGATAATCCCCGTTAAATTTTCAAAAGGGGTCTTAATTTTTCGACCCAAAAAAGTTCTGCTGGAGTAAACTTAGTAGATTCGTGAACAGACGAGCGGTGGGCGAACGAAAAAAGCTCAAGATGTTCGTCCCACCGCTCGTGATGATCCATGACAAATGTAGCGATCATTTTAACTAGCGTGCGGTTTACTCGTTCCGCGGGATTACTCTGGGGATGATATGGGGAAATGAATTTATGCTTTATGTGTAGTCTCGCACACATTCTTTCAAAAATGTCAGAAATAAATTGGGGACCATTATCCGAAACTACTTGATTAGGTGCACCATATCTAGAGAATACTTCATTAATTAATACATTACAAATAACTTCCGCCGTAGCGGCTTTAATGGGAAAGACCTCGACCCATTTAGAGAAATTATCGGTTAATACTAAAACGTAACGAGCTTTGTTTTTAACAGATAATGGATAAAGTCCCAATAAATCTATTAAAATAATATCAAAAACATGAGAACTTGAACTAGATTTCAAGTGACTGGTCGGGTAATTATAAATCTGACACAAGTGACATGATTGAACGTATGCGAGCACACTTTGGTACATGCCAGGCCAATAGGCAACATCCCGCAATTTACAACGGGTCTTGCGAATACCTAAATGGCCTGCAATAGGTTTGTCATGAAATTCGTTTAAAAGGGCCATTCTAAGGGTTCGCGGAATACATGGGAGAAACTCTGCCCTAGTAGTCCTAGATTTCGTATAGTAAAGAAGACCCTCTATGACTTCAAAATGCTGTGACCTGCCAGCCAGAGAATGGTCACTTTGTTGTGAGTGAACCCGCAAGCAAAAAATTATAGGTTTCCCCAAAATCTGGATCATTTACTAATTCTGCCATTATCTGCTCTCTGGATGTTATATCAGCTATTAAAAGTAAAGGCTGACATCCAGGAGTAGTTTCTATGGGAACCCCACTAATCGGGACGCGAGATAATGCATCCGGTAATTGATTCTTATGACCTGGCTGGTACGAAATTTTGATATTGCTCTCTTCTAACTTAAGAGCCCACTTCATAAGTCTTTTAGAGAAGTGCTTAGCAGAATTCAAATACTGAAGGGCAGAATGATCCGTAATTATATTAACTGTCAATTCGTTGAGATAACATTGAAATTTTTCAAGAGCATACACTACAGCAAGACATTCGCGTTCCGTAGCTGAATAATTGCGTTCAGCTTTGGCTAAAGTACGGGACGCAAAAGCTATTGGATGCCCATCTTGTGACAAAACGCAACCAAGACCAACTCCGGATGCGTCAGTGTAAATATCAAATTCCTTAGTATGATCTGGGAAAGCTAATACAGGAGGCTGAGTCAACGCAGATTTTAGTGCTTTAAACGCTGCGTTAGCCTCAGGTGTCCAAACAAACTTGTTGTATTTACGTTTCAAAGCATACAATGGCTCACAGATTGTAGCATAAGCGGGGACGAACTGCTGATACCATCCGGTCATTCCCAGAAAGTGTGATAGTTCTTTGGCTGTTTTTGGCCGTGTAAAGTCAACTATAAGCCTGATTTTTTCATCATCCGTAAATAAGCCGTGGGGAGTGATTTTCAACACCAGATATACAATCTCGTCCCTCGCTATCTGGAATTTACTAGGTTTTAACGTCAGGCCAGCATTGTATATGAGTTGGAACACCTGTTTGAGCAGAGAAAGGTGCTCGTCAAAAGTCTCGGATGTAATAATAATGTCATCCAAATATACATGCACATGGGGACCTAGAACAGGTCTGAGAACCGTATCCGTAAGCTTTTGGAAAGTAGCAGGTGCAGATGCTAGTCCAAAGGGCATACGCAGGTATTCATAAGCCCCAAAAGGAGTCACAAAGCCTGTTTTATCTACGGAGTCTGGATGTATCGCAATCTGCTAATATCCACTCGCCAAATCCAAGGTTGACATCCATTTAGTTGACGATAGGTCATGCAAAATATGCGACATGACAGGTAGTGGATAATTTATCGCTTTCGTGACTTGGTTTAGCTTGTGGAAATCTGTCACGAAAAGAAATTCGTTGGGTTGTTTCTTTGGAACAAGTAAAGCAGGTGCGGCCCAGGCGCTTGTTGATTCCCTTATTATGCCCTGTTTAATCATCTCTGAAATTTGACGTTGCATTTCATTTTTTTTATGGGGAGCACAAGGGTAAGGTTTCGTCGCTATCGGTTTCGAACCATCAGTGTCAATGACGTGATAAACCACCTGTGTGAAACCAGGTTGGTCTGAAAATAAACCAGGTCTTTCATTCAAAAGTTGAGAAAGCTGGTTTCGTTGCCTCTCATTCAGTTGTTTACTCAGTAACAAATTCGTTATGTCTATAGGATCTTTAGGAATCACTTCGACAGGTTCCGGAAAGGAAATAACATGTTGTTCGAAATTCATGGTAATTTTAAAAATATTGATAAAATCTATGCCCATTAGACATTTAACAGGTAGGTCGTCTATGAGCAGGAAAGAATGCGTAAAACTAGCCTTTCCCAGCCCTAGAGATAATGTGACATTTCCTGTGATACTGAATATTTCGTTATTTGCACCTAGCAAATACTGCGTCGTATACTGGACGTGTATTGCAGGAAAACTTTCAGTGCAAAACTTCGTATTTAGGGCTGATATTTCAGAACCACTGTCGAACTTTGTCTCGACAATAATATCTTCAATTGTCAATAACACATCAGGCAACTGAGGAGTTTGGACAGTCAATAATACTATTTTAGGGTCAGAATTCTTGGTATCAGGAAGCAGTGCCGACCCTTGGTCTACTTCCTTTGGAAGTTTAAAGGACTCCTGGTTGTATTTTCATGCGGTCTGAAACCTCGGCCCTGCCTGGTATCGGTAAAGTTTTCACGCTTAGAAAAACTTCGTGAAAACTGCTGCGGGAACTCCGCATTTCTGTTGAAATTTCCATTTCTATTATTTCGTCCCTCAGCACGGGCAGAAAAATCATTATTGCCCTTAGCATAAAAATGTTACGAATTCTGCGGATTGGAACGGGGTCGAGCATACTGTGCATTTGTACTGTACCCAGAAAATTGTTTAGAAACTAGCGGTTGGTGTACCACTCTTCTATGCGGTGGTACGTATGATGATTGGACTTGCACCTGTGTACGCTCGTGTTGAAAGTCATTAGGCCTATTATGCTGCTGAGAATTTTCGTGATAAGCCTCCCGGGGTTCCCGAGCATGTTTAGTTGGTCCATGTTTGCCGTGTCGCTCCTCATACGTTCGTATGAGGCGAAGGCATTCATGTATTGTAGCAGGGTGTCGGACCTCAATAAAATCCAGTAGAAATGGATCGAGCTGTTGCAATAGGGTGTCCAACATGTCGACATGACTGGCATGTGGATCCCATAATTTATACAAGCGTGTTGTTTCTAAAGCTAACGCAACAGGGCTATCGTTGAGTCCTTGCTTACGAGAAAAAAGTTGTTGTGCAAGGCCAGCTCGACTGAGGCCGAAAGGAAAGACCTAAAAATTCCGCTCGGAAATTCTCATAACGAGAATCCGGGTTCGATACTCTCCACTGCCGATATCAGGTCTTAGCGGCATCTTTCAAGCAAGTGCCTGCTATTTGCACTTTGCAATCTTGAGGAATATTGTATAAGTCGAAATGATCCTCCAAATCCTCGAGAAATTTCAAGGACCCCTCCAAACCATTGAAAGTAATTGCGCCCTCATGCGGCACGAAATGTGCAAGCATTTTGCCTCTGTGAGAGGATTGAAATACCTCAGGTACGACCCGCGACTGAGAGTGATATGAAGGTGGTGAATGACGAAATTGTGAGGAATGCCTGGGTACTTGCAAATCATTGACATCAAAGTTAGACCCACAGGCTTCCTGCAAATTGTCGAAAATAACCCCACCTCCACCGAAACTTGATTCAGGTTGAAATAGTGAAGTTTTCTCAGGTAATGAAGACATAGTCAATAAGTGTCAATACCTCGTGTTCAAGAAATGTTCGGGCGCCAATTATAATGAATAAAATTCTCCGGCTGGACGTGTAGTCCAGGAAAGCTTACGTTAAGTCACGTTAGGGTTATTGAAAGGTTACTTGACGTACCTAAAATGTGCTTAAACTTCAAAGTGCTAGAGTTTGTTTAGGTAAGACACGCACGTGCAATAAATTCCAAGAACATGGAATTTATTTTTACTCAACGTTCCTCATTATCTTGAATATCAGTAATATAACTTCGGTTTTAGTACATTAGTACCTTGAAGGCTCCTTATTAGAGCGGTAAACACAATATACCCTGAACTTAACGTAAACACTAATGAAATAGACTTAACGGCCAGACAGAGGTCTGACAATAAAATGAACTAAGAAAACGTACTCACTTTTAACCTTTTATTGGGGAGCTCCTGGTATTACTCAAATACACACTCCAAAATAACACAACTACTGATAGCCCGAACTTTCGTACTATCGTAATATCGTAGAAAAGTAGGTAAATCGCATATCAATAATCATTAAGAACCTATCACATATAAAACGAAGCTCCCCGGTACACTTGAGCGCGCCTATATATATATACTGCATACCACCACGTCATGACTTACACTCGTTGCCACATATAATTCAGCGGGAGAAACAACATCTCGTTAAGTGAGAAGATAATTTGCATAAAAAAATAAAATAACAAGAGATAGTAAAATCAAAAAGAAACTGAATCTAGAGTAACGTTACATCCTGTTTTAATTCATAGGCTTCGAACACAATTCATGCATTCGTTTCGTAACACGTGGATAATCTTAACACGTGAACACATTCATGTATTCGTTTCTTAACAGGTTTATATATAATCAACTGCATTTTAAACTAGGAGGAGTAAATAATTTGTTACATTTTCGAATATAAAGCCTGGTTGGGCTTTATTAGAATATTGAGAGATTTGTTAGTGCTCACGCAAGTTTGTTTTAAATATTTTTATTGTTTTATTTGATACTTATTTAAGGTTAAGCAGCAATAACTTTGGAAAAGTGTTTGATATTCCATACCTATCCCCAACCGACCAACGAATCCTTGCCATTGGGTTGTTTGTTTTTGTGAAGTGTTTTACTGTTTTTGTATCAGTTTCTTTTTGAGTGTTGGAATTTTTTTTATGTTCGTAGTCTTTTCTATATGGTATTTATCATCCCATTCACTATTTGTTAAGCTTCAAGATTATTTCCATTCCTTCATTAAGTGATTACATAATTTACCTTCTGCATTATTTACACCAGGCTCTTCTCCTCCCTGCTCTCTTCCAGGAGGTTTTTTGGGGGGTGTTGAGATTTTTTTTTTTTTGATGAAAAATGTAATGTGTGATCTCTTTCACCTTTTAGAAATACTTAGGTCTTAGATCTTCTGATGTTTTTCAGGAGACGTAGAGCATTCTGCCTCCTCCTTCACTTGGTCTCAATTATTTCAACTTTTCACTCAATAAACGTATTTTTGTAATTATTTCGCTGACGGTGTTGGGTTTTTATTTTTTTATTTTATGCTATTTATCATCCAGATCACTGTTTATTAATGTTCTAGAGCACCAAGATTTTTATTTAAGACTAGCACTTACTACTGCAGAAAAAAATGCCATTTTTGGCTATGATATGGCCCAAAGTTTACTTTTGGTGCAACAGATTTTGAATTTAACCAACTCACTTTGAATTTTGTTGCTGTTAGTTTCCAAATGGCAAAAGTAAGAGACCAAATTTTGTATTTGCTAGATGATTCTGTACCTTCAAATTGCTCTGAATGATGAAACTTTTCATTTCTAAGCAATTTAATTAGAGAGTCATAAATCAATATTTATTTTTACTGTCGGATTAATACTTTTAAGATTCAGCCAGTGCTTCCTAATTAGCCTTTCTCTAAATTATGGATTTCTTCTATTATCAATTTGTTGAGGGCAACAGATTAAAGGCTAGTTCACATATTTACGCTCTGTGGAAAAGCCATACAAACTGTCAATTTTATTGTGCCTTCCTGGTAGAGATAACATTGGGGCGTGACATTCCCTCCCCCAGCAATGTATGTATGATATACACTAGTCACACGCAGTTAGGGATATTGCATGAAGTGAAGAATGTATGTATCTGACTCAAATAACATACATTGAAAAAACATCAGTGAGGCTACGTAACACAAACGATAAAGAGTGTGTTTACAAAAACAATTTAATGTGCAATTTCTGCACACAACAAAGTAGTACTGCAATATAGACAAAATTGTACATTCAGAGAATGTCCATACCTCTGGATTTCAGTATCCAGTATCACCACCTCTGTCGAAGAACATCTTGACACCTACGAGTAATACCTTATTGGCGAGTGTCTGAAGCAGCCTGTCCGATATTATAGGCAACATGTTACAGAGGTCTGCCAGTGGAATACAAGTTCATTTAAGTGATGTTTTGGACATCATAAAATAGGCACATAGTATGAGCGGCTGTGTGTCAAGAAGAAATCCCCCTCCCTAATTAACACCGCTGTTACATGCGTTAGCACACATGATATGCATATGTGTGTACCTATCTGTGTCTTTCTGGCTGTCAAATAAATAACACAGATAGTAAAAGTTGAATGCCATGAAGGCATAGCTCCTTCAATAGGTTTTATCAGCGGCTTAGCTCTTTTTTTTATTTATTTTTATTTTTGTGAAATTTTCACTCTTAGTAAATTGCTTTTAACTGCAGCTTGTGCACATTTTGGCTTTTCACTTTACTAGCAACTTGTTTTTGAGTGTTTACATCCCATTTTATTTCTTCTTGCTTGATTCTTATATATATATAAGATCTGTATATAAAGATAAATTAAAATTGTGGAATATTTTATATTTTTATGAGCTTCATTTTGGAAGTTCTCAGGGAAATTTTTGAAAGTTCTTAGGGTAAATTTCATGCATGAATTTACATTAACAAATAATTGGGCATTCAAAACAATTGAATTATCTAAAAAAGTTACATAACTGCTTGTTTTTGTTTTTTTAATGTTACTCAGATTTGGTCATGCATGGCACTGCTTAGGAAATGTAGGGATGTTACGCAAAACACAGGTGAGTGGGAATCAAGTACAACCCATCAAGAACAACTGCAGCTTGTGCACATTTCAAGAACAACTTGAAAACTTGACCTTATATCTCTCGGTTCAGTATCTCTCCTAGTAGATCCTCTCCCTCTGCAGGGTGCAACTGGATAACCCAGTGAAAGTCAACTAACTTGCTAAAGTAAATATTGGTGGAATTAAAGGATTAAACCATGCTTGAAATTATAGAATGAGCAGCGCTTATTCACAGTTAAACATTTTGTATTAAGATCTACTGTAGTTTTGCTGAGCTTTTGGCTTGGCTTCATCAGGACAAAGGGAGCATAAACGTTGAAATTATTGTGACACCACCAGCTTTCTGACAGTCGTGGATTTTGGTGAGTTGTTTCCATGCTATTGAAAGATATGGAGTAGGTGTCATGTCATTCACAAGTCATGAAGAAAAGTCAACAAGAAGTCGGTGCTTTCAATACATACATATATGCTCAACTGAGGATTCCTTTTAGAAAGAGCTCAATTTTCTTAAAGGAATTGAATGCAATACACAGAGAATACAATTCTTCTGTTGTGGCAAAGCTGTTCAAAAATTTAGGAAATTCTCAAAAGTTATAATTTCAGTTATTTTCAAATCTGTAAACAAGGTGAATATTTACGGATCAAAAGACTATGCTAAAGACACAAATTCCCAGGGAATTTATTAGATCCCTTGGGAATGTGGACTTTCATATATATATGACAGGCCCGCAGGGCTTTTAAGTTTTCAAGTGAGTTAACACAAGTGTTACGTATGGAACTGTGAAGTGAAGTAGTCTATAGCCCAACATTATCATGAAAACCACCATATATTTTTTTTTTGAAAATGCTACACTTATTGATAAAACTGATTTGACTATCAAGTTTAATATATTGGCTTTCCACATATACTGTAACTTTTCACGGCTTGTAATCGACATGACATCTACTTAATTTCTTTCAAGCTCATGGAAACAACTCACCAAAATCAGTGACCGTCAGAACCGATGCCACAATGATTTGAACGTTTGCACTCCATTTACGTTGATGACGCCAAGCCAAACACTCAGTGAAACTATAGTTGATTTTAAAATAAATATTTATTGTGAAGAAATGACCTTAAAACAAAATATTTAATTGTGAATTCCCATTTTCCACTCCTTGGGGGCTCGTATTGTTGGAGCTCGCACACCATAATATATATATACTGTATATTCTCTTATGATTTAGAATACATGAATTGTGTTCGAAGCCTACGAAAATAACGAAATGAATACATGAAGTGTGTATTTGTTTCGTTAATAACTTTTGTGACCACCAATGAATTGAAACAGGAAAAGAATTTATACCTTTTAGACATTTCAGTTAATGTTATGTACAAAAATAAACAGACAGAAGAGCACAGCACAGTGTCGGAGCCAAATAAAACTGGATCGGAAGGCTCTTTTCATAGTTAATTTGCATACAAATTTCTCAAAAAGGTGTTTCACCAAACGTATTTCATGCCTACAATAAAATCAAGTACTTACAATTATTTATAGCCTACGTACTGCAACGCATTTGGACACTCAAAGAGAAACTTGAAGAATTGCAATTCCTAAGTACAAGAATTAAACTAGAGACATTATGCTAAACAAACTTCCTCTAATACTAAGACAATCATGACCAAAAATTAAGTTTAAATTCACAAAATAGTGAAAAATATGATATATTGCACCCTTAATGTTTAAAGACCAAATACACAAGTGTTGGAAAAATACAAAGCAACTCACATACCAAAATAAAATAAGGCTCTTCTTGGTAAAAATACAGAAAAAATCATAGATAAATATAAACTGGGACATAATATACACATACTTCAGGTGGAACACAGATAAAAGACATTTAAAAGAAAAATTAAAAACAAGGCTCTGAAAGCCCTACTTGATTTATCTCCCAGCATTTCACCTCACTTTTCTAATCTATTAGCAAAGTTTCAAACGTGTCTGAAAAACTGTTATTAATGACAATACAATTGACCCCGTTTTATGTTTCAATACTTCGGATGTTAGTGATATCAAAATAATTACCTTATGTTACCGCCGTTTTTCGTCATACCAGTTAAATCTGAGTAACTGAATTCCCAAGAAAATTGCAACAGGCGTGATGAAGTCACTAAAATGGACTTGTCGACTCAAAACATTTTACAAAGTCCTATCGATACCTTGTGAACAATAAAAAATATATGAAGGTTAGAGATTGTGATAGAAATGCTTTCTTTTTTATAACATTACTCCCCTAAAAAAGACAACCCCTTATAATGCTTCGTCAAAAATAAGCGGTAGTAAAATAACTTTTAGGAACAGGAAAATTTTTGTGAAGGGGTAATCATGTTATGAAAATGATTTTTATGGCATTCTAAATAAGATAACCCTTTAATATTTCATTAAAAATAAGGGGAAATAAAATAACTTTTAGGAACTCAACAAATGTTTTCTGAAAAAGCGAAATTCATCATTGTGTGTGTAACGTATACTCTAGATTCACTTTCCTTTTGATTTTTACTATCTCTGGTTATTTTATTTTACTATGTAAATTATCTTTTTACTGAACGAGATGTTATTTCTCCCGCTGAATGAGATCTGGCAATGAGTGTAAGTCATGACGTGGTGGTAGCCAGTACAAATAGGCGCGTTCAACGATACCTGAGGAGAGCGTTTGTTGTTGTATAGGGAGAGCGTTTGTTGTTGTATAGGGAGAGCGTTTGTTGTTGTATAGGGAGAGCGTTTGTTTATGTGTCAGAGAGCTGTTGTTTATGTGAGTAGAGCTTCGTTCATGTGCAAGGAGCTACGTGTTATTTGAGTAGCTGTGTGTGAAGTGTGTGTGATGATACCAGTAGAAGTTTATAATAAAAGGTTTTAAGTAAGTACGTCTTTCTCAGTTCATAGTACTATCAGACCTCTGTCTGGCTGTTAGGTTTATTTCATTTAGTGTTATTAGTAACAACCAGCATAAGACTTTATTCATCTTAATTACTACTACAACATTACTACCAGTTATAAGTTTGTTCATTATTATTACTACACTACTAGCAGGAGACTTTATTCATGATCTTAATTAACTAGTAACAACAACCATTTGAATTCACTATTAGAAGCTTAGTACAAGCATTGAATTCATTATAATATTAGTGAAAGCTATATTCACGATAATTAGCTTGGTAGCAAAAGCGTTTATTCATTATATGTGTTAAAACACCCCAAAATTTGGAACCTTCCGATATTTAAAAAAACACGATTTTAAAAGGCAATTTTTTGTTAGTATTTGAAATTGTTTTTATGCCTCATGACAGCAACTGAACGTGTTTTCTGCATTAAGACGAGGAAGGGGCAAGGAGCCTAAGACCAGGATGTTCCATTGCAATGAAAAGCCAATACATGAGTATACCGAAAGTTTCTGCGGTGACGAGGTAACGTCAAATTTGAGTTCCATGACTTATTTCAGATTACTCTAAAGCATGCTGAAAAGCAAGGAGTTTTGATTGAAAAACCAAGAATCACATTAAAACAAAACCAACGCTGTAACGAAACCCAGAAGACTGTTACAGGATTTCAATTTATGTACCACTTTTAGACATGTGTATTAGTTTTATTACTGCTTTGGAAAATAGATTTCTCGCACACAAATCGGGCTTATCAGGATTCCAGTCACTTTTCCCAACTTGTTTCCTGCATAGATAAATTGCAAAATATAAGTGGTCAATATGTGGTGATAAGAATACAGGTAATAAGAATATTAATAATAACTTTCAGTAATATTTATTTGAATATTTTTGCACAGATGCTGCATACATTTTAAAAATGCACTCATAACATATTTAGTTGTATAAAAAAATCGTAACCCCCAAAAATAAAAAATTTCTGGGCATGCCCTGCCCAGCTTCGTGTTGGCATAATCTGACCTTGTGCATGGTAACTTATAATATTCTTAGAAACTATAGCAGTTAATTTTGTAATGCTGCTAACAAGCCTTAATAATAAAATTGCACATAATATTCTCAAAAAAAAAAAAAAAAAAAAAAAGTACCGCTTCATCTGTTAACTTGCTCTGGGGAGAAATCTCACCAATGAGATTTTTGCCAACAAATTTTTCATATAATGATCATTTGTTGCATTAACTGCTGACTGAATGTGAAGAAACTTTGACAATTGTAAGGTTCATTGAAATATTAGCTTTTCTTGTACTTTACGCTACAACTTAAAAAAAAAAAGTAATTAAGTAATTACATTTCGTTTTTGTGTAAGACCGAAGTAATTTGTCAGGCTCGTCGAAATATTAACTTTTCTTTCACTTCGTACGAAAACTTTAAAAAATAAATGATTAATTTCGTCTAAATATTCGTATTTCATGCCACGATTTAAATATTTTTAAGTAATTTGCTAATAAAACAACAGCACATTTCATTTATTTTGTGCGGAAAATTTCAAAGTTCCCGTCGGTTAGTATTCTAAGTGAAAACTCAAATAATTTGTCACTTTCATCTAAACATTAGCATTTCGTTCACTTTTCGCGCTAACTTTCTAAGTAATTCGTGAGCTAAATATTAGCGCATTTCATTCATATTGCAATATCAACTTTCATCGCACAGAAAGTGATTCGCTAATTTTTTGCAAATGAATCTACATGATGTAAAGAAATGCAGAACACCACGCTAAACGCGACACATCGTCCGCTCTGAACGAAAGCAAGATCCATCGGAGCGGAACGTAGGACCACTGCTATGACGTCACTAAAGCTGCATTGAGGCTCGATCAAGTATAATGATGGCTCCGGTCCATGCCCCGTCGTATTTCTGCAGTTCTGCGCTCTGTGGGGGACCTACCAAGTATTAGACTGGTGTACCAGTTTTTCTGGCACTTCAATGTATATAACACCACAGCATTCTTTAATCTGCATAATACTACGGTTATCGTAGATAAACTCTATACGCATATAGAGTCTATGTACGATGACCTTAGTGGCCTAGGAAAGTTTTTTTCTCAAACTAGTCGCATACATACATGCATTTTATTCAGTGAATTAAGAATTCTGCTAACAGAAATGCACTACATGATCAAAAGTATACGTATACCCCTTTTGAGTAGTGGATGTGTCCATAAACGCCAGTCATGCCCCATACGGACATAAAATGGGGCACGTGGCCTGGCATGCATCATAAACGAGCATGAACGGTAGAATGGGCACTCGGTGTTCTTTTCCAAGAGTTGAAATTTTCTTTTTCTTTCTTCCTTACTTCTTTTTTTTTTTTTTTTTTTTTTTTTCTTATTATTTCCCACCATGCCGTTTTCCTTTCAAGGTTCTTGCCGGACATATGTTACGCAGGATTTGTCATGTTGTGGACTTTTAAATATCCCGCCAAATTTACTATAGTCAAATCTATATAAATAATTTCACCTATTTAAATTGATATTTCGTTTCCATATGAAGGATTCTGATTACTCATTTCTTTCATATTATTGCAGCTGATTCCGCTGGTGTCACTTGCTGCATTTCACGTGATTGCTTCCTGCATTTTTATACCACTGATGTTTAAAAAGTCTGATGTACAGTAAGTTTGGTTTAATTTTCAATATACTGATTCCTGTTTATACTAGATCTTGATTTTAAAAACCAAATTTAGGGATGAAATACTGTTGTATGAAATCTTTTTTCCTCGTAAAATAACAGCCTCTCTGTGCACTTAAACTGAGTGCTAGTCAATTACATGTATCTTTACATGGAAACATTCGCCAGATCCACAGTCAGAAAGCTATAGGTAAATCTGCTTCAATTTAATCTGACAACTTTTCTCTAAATATTTTCACTGTGTTCATGCTTGGTTTTTTTACCGGCCCCAAAAAATTCTGCAGCGTCCCAATCGTGGTTGTGAATTTCTTAATATTGACAGTTATCATGTACTTTGGGTTGTTTTGCCATTACTGAACATTAGCTGTCCTTTGGATTTCCGCAGGCTGGAGCCTCAAAAGAGCCATAAGCTGCGGCTACTACTCACAGAGACACAAACTTCAACAGCCCTGCACAAACTTTGTAGTGAAGCCTGAAGCTGACGCATCGGACACCTCTGGCTCAGGTCCCCAGTTATGACACACCACTCGACAAATTACAATACGCCAAAGGGACTGCAATTATGTTATGAAGAAAACGAAAGGAAAACCATTGTAGCGCACACTTAAACAGCAGTCAAAATATGAAATTAATAATTCTATCTAGTGGTCCTAAATTAGGGACGAGAGACCGCTTATAACACCTAGCGTTGCTCAAGTTAGTCGTTAAACACCGAAACGAAAATAAAAAGTAAAGAAACGGATGATCGAGACAACAATCCGCCGCCCCGGTGACGCAGTGGTCAAAGCGATGGCCTCTGATCATTCGTCCGAAAGGGGTCCGGGTTCGAATCCTGGTGCGGCATGGATGTTGTGTTTGTCTTACGGCACTGGCTCTCTCCCATCCCTGGAACCAGTGACCCCAAATTAGGGACGGGCGACTGCTTATAGCCCATTGAGTTGCTCACGGTGGTCGTTAAACCTTCAATCAAAAAAAAAAAGACAAAAATCTGAACGTATGCCATACAGTGGGGTATTTTTGCATCAGCACAGAAATAAATAGATTTTTGTGGCGGTGGCTAAAATATTCGGAAGTGAGCAAATATTATATCAAATGGGAATTTTAGAAGCACATATATTATACACTGAGATCCCGGTTAATTACACAGTAAAACATTTTCTGAAATTCACGAGCCACTTTCCGTGATTTCTTTCGAAAATTAATGAAGTATATTTCTGATACAACTTTTCCGTGAAACGACGGAAAAAAACTCTGAACTTCAAGGGTTTTTCATACGCAAGAAACATTCTGAATTTTCAGAAACCTTTCCGTAATTCCTTTCTTATATTAATGGAAAAACTCCGTTCTCACTTTTTCTGTATCCATATAACGAAAAATTTCCGGTAATAGGAGAGATTCGCGGGAATACTTGAGGTGTGATTAATTGTTAAATTTCAATCGTCTGCCAAGGGAACTGGTTTTGAAGTTCTGTAGCGAGATCGAATATCGTGGATAGCATATCGCATGCATTTTGGTTAATATGACACAAGATATTTCTTCTCCTTTTCCCCCATTTTGTGCACCAGCTATTATATATTGTGTTACCGTAAGAAACCGGATACTTAATTTGTTATACGGGTGATTGTACGATGTCTATGTAGCAGTCTGTGGAGTCCTTAAGACAAAAGCTATATCGCTATCAAGATTAAATTTTATATGGAGAAGTTTTGTGAAATAAAACAGTACATTACACCTTCTCTTGAAGGTAATTGAAAGATATTGTCAGTTATAAAAAAGATCTCAAACTACAAATCATTCTGTTGCTTCGAAAAATCACGGTGAAAAAAAAGTACGTAATTTGTATTAAGACCTCCTACAGAAGAAACGAAATTATTACAAACGTATTCAAAAAAATAATAAGCTCCAATAGAAAATAAAATGACTAAATCGCTCGCATTAATGAGAAAAAAAATTCTCATCGCCCAATTCGTTTTACCTAGAACGTGAGCTTTGTTCCTATGATTTTCTGGCTCAATTGTTAAGACCTCGGCTTCAACCCAAACGTCCTGGGTTCTGTCCTCACCACCGGCAGTAAATGGTTCTCTGATGTAAGGACTGAAATATTCTGTACGTTGAGTTTTGCGAAATTTCTGTCTAGACACGGAAAAACTTGAAACGGACTTCCCTGAAATAAACGGAATGGAAAATCTGTGAAGATACGGAAGTTAAAAAAAAAACGGGCACTTTTTTACACAGTCGAGTCACATTTTTTCACAGTCCACCTCCTGCTTTTGACGTCAACAGCGCGTAGCCAATGAATGAATGCACGTGTCGTGAACTGTCGTGGAGGGTATATAAGGTGTTATTTTTTTGTTTGTTTATTTGAGTGGAGGTTTACAGTTACATACATATACAGTATATTGAACGTATAATGGACTTGGTTGACAGATATACGTATACAGTACAGACATTCTGTATTTCAACGATAGCAGTATACATAGGTGAAAAAGGAACTTAGCGAATAAACCTCCGAAAGACAAACACAACACCCATTCCTTACCCGGGATTCGAACCCATACCCCTCCGTTAGGCGAATGATCAGAAGCCATCGCTTAGACCACTGCGCCACCGGGGCAGCTTGGTACAGAGACATGACAAACAGGCAGACATAGACAGGAGACAGATGTTTTACATCAACAAGTACATATCAAAAATGGTTTTTACAGTATGCTAAATGACCAATGTACACAGAGAGCCAGTGTTGGACAAGTAACACATTGCCAGCCATTAGTGCCGAAAGACAAACACAAACATCCATGCCTCACGGGATTCGAACCAAGACCCATCTCGCACGTATGATCAGAAGCTATCGCTTAGACCACTGCCCCACCGGGGGGGGGCATAAGAGGTGTACTGTAGGCATTCTGAAATCATATCACTCGTTGCTGTCATGGATAAAAGGAGGGGTTTATCAGATTTACAAAAAGGGGCTAAGGGTGGCACTATTTCTGAAACAGCGCAGTTTGTGAACTGTTCGCGTGCTGCTGTGGTTAAAGTGTATCGTGATTAGGAGAAATGGCACCATTGCGAATAAGCGACGTGGAAACTGCGGAGCACCACGTGCCATTGATGGGAGAGGTGAACGTCGGCTGCGAAGGTGCGTAAGGGCCGATCGACACGCTACAGTGGAGCAGCTCACTGGCCGAATGAACCAGGCAGCTACCGGAAGTGTGTCTAAAACGACAGTTCAGCGAACCCTGCTGCGTATGGGGCTTCAATACAGACGATTGAAGCCCCATACGCAGATATCCCTATACGATTATCTCCTATACGTACGAATTTTTAACAAGTATTACAGACGATTGGTCACTGCACCTATGCTAACGAAGATGCATCAGCAGAAAAGGCTTACATTTGCACGGCAGTATCGGAATTGGACCTCCGCTGATTGGCAAAGGATTGCCTTCTCCGACGAGTCACGTCTTCTGTTTCATCGAACGGATGGACGTTTCATCGAACGGAGAACAAACACTCTTCAACCATTGCTTGAAGAACACAAGCTGGTGGGGGCAGGCGTTATGGTCTGGGGGATGTTTTCGTGGCATTCCCTGAGTCCACTCATACCTGTGGAAGGCACTATGGGCCGAATTCATTATGAATCCATCCTTGCAGACCACGTACACCCATACATACTGATTGTCTTCCCTGAGGCGGATGGGATCTTCCAGCACGACAATGTGACGTGTCACACAGCTAGAAATGTCCGAGAGTGGTTGGAAGAGTACGATGAAGACTTCGAAGTACTTCCCTGGCCCCCTAATTCCGCAGACTTAAACCCAATTGAGCATCTGTGGGACCACCTCGGTGGTGTTGTTAGCTCTATGGATCCTCCACCACGCACCCTCCAGCAGCTGTCAGATGCACTACAGTCAGCATGTCTCCACATACCTGTGAACATCTTGCAGCACCTTATTGAGTCACTCCCGGCCCGTCTAGCTGCTGCCCGGGCTGCACACGGTGGGTTCTCTGGATATTAGCTGGTGGCCACAATAATGTGACTCGACCGTGTAAAAACGGAAATTCCGTTTTAAAAGACAAACACTTACCAGCAACTTTTGCTGCGCGTTATTTTCAGAAATTTTTCGCGAATACACACCACTTATTTTGTACAGTGTAGGTGCACCTACCCTCGTCACATAAATGAGTCACTCCAACACAGAAGACGTCATGGGGGAGCAGTGTGAGGTATAAATCAAGCAGGCCAGGTCGTCGAGCATCAGTTAGGGTTCCGTTGACTGTCCTAATGGGAAAAACGAGTGATCGGAGAGACGTTGAACGTGACTTGATAGTTGGCGCCCGGTGTGCCACTTCGAGGATATTTCAAACACCGTTTCGTCTGGGGATTTTATGTACACCTGTTGCGAGGGTTTACAGTGAATGGTGCAAAATTCTAGCAGTGGTGATTCTGTTAAGAAGAACAGCTGGTGGATCAAACGAAGACTAGCGAGAATCGTACAAGCAAACAGGCGAGTCACAACCCGGCAAATCAAGGCGGAATTTAACACTGGTATGTCGAGAGTCATCTCCGAATGCACCACGTATCGGATCATGTCGCGAATGGGATGCAGCCAAAGTCAATGTACACTGTACAAAATAAGTGGTGTGAATTCACGGAAAACTTCTGAAAATAACGTGCAGCAAAGTTGCCGGTAAGTGTCCGTCTTTTAGCGGAATTTCCTTTTTGAAAAGTTCCCGTGTTTTTTAACTTCCGTATTTTCACAGATTTTCCGTAGTCAGTAATTCCGTTTACTTCAGAAAAGTCCATTTCAAGTTCATCGTATTTAGACAGAAATTTCGCAAATCCCAACATCCTAAGAATTCTCTCGTGTAAGGGCTGAAATATCCCAATATTTCAGCCCTTACACGAGAGAATTCTTTGCGCTGGTGATCGAACCCGGGCCGTTTGAGTTCAAGCCGCGCGTCTTAACTATTGAGCCAGAAAGCCATATGAATCTGACACACGTTCACGGTAAAACTAATTGGGCGATGATGAATTTTTTTTTCCATTAATGCGAGTGGTTTAGTCATTTTATTTTCTATTGGAGCTTATTTTTTTTTAATACGTTTGTAATAATGTTTTTCTTTAGGAGGTCTTATTACAAATTGTGTACTGTTTTCATCGTGATTTTTCGAAGCAACAGAATGATTTGTAGTTTCAGATATGTTTTCAATTGACAATATCTTTCAATTTTCTTTAAGAGAAGGAGCAATGGCTGTTTTCACAAAACTTCTAAATATAAAATTTACTCTTGATAGCTACATAGCTATTGTCGTAAGAACACCACAGACTGATACACAGACACCGTACAATTAATTACCTGTGCAGTAAATTAAGTACCCGGTTTCTTACGGTAACACAATATACACTGCTGGCCACCCAAAATGCAGCACCAAGAAGGAAGCATCCGATTGGCCTGCAATTTGCGGCATGCGTCGCCCGCGAGAGGACATGCAAACGATTAGCATTGCAGGGCATATGCAAATCATGTGCGCCCGGCACACCACCGAGAAGCACTATAAGAAGGGTGCAGAGAAGGCGGAGTATAAGTAGCAGAAGTGTGTTGTGCTGCCGGACCTGTCTGTGGGAAGCTTCCTGATGCCTCGTCGCAGAATACGGCAGTCACTCCAGCACGCTTCGGAGTTCGACATAGGACGAATAGTGGCTTATCGCGACAGCGGTTTATCGTACCGAGACATCGGCGCCCGTTTGGGACAACATCCAGCCACAATGAGGCAAGTATGGATTCGGTGGGTGCGGGAAGGATGGACGGACCGACGTGAGCGATTGCCGCAGCCGCGGCACACCACCGAACGAGAAGACCGGCGTGTTGTGCGGCGGGCATTGACGACTCGCACTGCCACATCACGAACGTTAGCGCAGGAATTAGGGTGTGTTGCGCAACAACCTGTGTCTGCACTTATCGCTCGACGTCTTCTGCAGGAGCGGGGACTTGTCTCACGGCGCCCACTGCTCCGATTGC
Source organism: Macrothele yani (assembly GCA_039090855.1). Classification (NCBI taxonomy): domain Eukaryota; kingdom Metazoa; phylum Arthropoda; class Arachnida; order Araneae; family Macrothelidae; genus Macrothele; species Macrothele yani. The sequence goes on along the minus strand of CM077023.1, from coordinate 76,447,719 downwards.
CATTGACGTTACACCACCGGCGAGTGCGGCGGCAGTGAGCCGTTGAACGCCGCACCTAGACTACGGAATGGCATGACATTGTCTTCTCCGACGAATCCAGCTTCTGCCTGCAACACCACGATGGTTGGATCAGCGTGTGGCGGCACCGCGGCGAGAGACTGTATGACGCCTGCATTATGCATCGCCATACCGGTTCGTCACCTAGCGTTATGGTTTGGGGCGCAATTGGATATGACACCCGCACCCCTCTGGTACGCATCGCCGGTATACTCAACAGCCACCGCTATATCTCCGACGTTTTGGAGCCTGTAGTCCTCCCTTACCTGCAGGACCTGCCAGCGGCCACGTTTCAACAGGACAATGCACGCCCTCATGTGACACGCATCGTGCAACAATTCTTCACGGTCCACCAGGTATCACTGCTGCAGTGGCCCGTCTGTTCTCCCGATATGTCGCCCATCGAACACGTCTGGTCGCTGATCGGCAACCGAGTGGCCCGGCAAGCACCACCCGCGGTTACGCCTGACGAACTGAGGCAACGTGTGGAAGCAGCCTGGACCGACATACCCCAAGCCCACATCCAAAGCCTCTTTCGTTCGATGCCGCGGCGTGTAGCAGCCGTTATTGCCAGCCATGGGGGCCACACGAACTATTGATGTCTGCGTGTTCCTCAAGTCGCACGGGCCTGTAAGCTCAATCGTTTCATCTTTGTATCTGTTGTTATGTGTCCAGTAAATTTGGCTTTTCTATGTCGTGTCCTTCTTGGTGTAGCATTTTGGTTGGCCAGCAGTGTATAATAGCTGGTGCACAAATTGGGGAAGAGGAGAAGAAATATCCTGTGCCATAGTAACCAAAATTCATGCGATATACTATCCACAATATCCGATCTCACTACAGAACTTCAAAATCAAATTATTCGACAGACTATTGAAATTTAACAGTTAATCAAACTCCCAAGTATTTCGGTGAATCTCTCCTATTACCGGAATTTTTTCGTCATATTGATACGAAAAAAGTGAGAACGGAGTTTTTCTGTTAATATGAGAAAGGAATTGCGGAAAGGTTTCTGAAACTTCGGAATTTTTCTGGCGTACGAAAATTCCGTGAAATTCAGAGTTTTTTCCGTTATTTCACGGAAAAACTGTATCAGAAATATGCTATGTTAATTCACGAAAGGAATCACGGGAAGTGGCTCGTGAATTTCAGAATTTTTTACAGTGTAAAGTGCCGATGTTGTCAGTACAGAACCCGAAAGAGCGCCTACAGTGGGAGCAGGAGAATAGAGATTGGACCATTGAGGACTGGAGGAACTTCGCCTGGATGGAAGATGTATTACGCGGGTGGCAGTAGCCGAATTTGGCTCAAGCAACATTAGGCCATGTAGCCATTCTGTCAGATGAGCACAGGCTGGTGGCGGGATGGACTGGTGTGGCGAATGTTTCCCTGACACGCTTTAGGCACCCTGATGCCCATCCAAGGAAATATGAACGTCACGGCGTATCTGAATGTCGTTGCTTACCAAATTAATCCCTTCATGGCTACGGTTTTCCTCAAGCAGACGAACGCGTTCAGCAGCATAACGCACCCACCCAAAAAGCTCGTATCGTCACCGAATGGTTCGAGGAACATGTTGATGAATTTTTCTTGCTTCAGTGGCCTGCACAGTCCCCGGATTTAAACCCCATCTAGCATCTCTGCGATGAGATAGAACTGGCTGTTCTCTGTGAGACTGTACCGCCGTTTAAATTGGACCAACTACGAGATTCAATCATTTTCGCATGGTTCAACACCCTTTCAGCATCTAACAAGTTTCATGCCTCGACGAATTTGGGCTGTTCTGCAGGTCTAGAGGGTGGCGCAATACCCTACTATGTATAGGAGTATCTAATAAGCTGGCATCTCAGTGTATATTTCTAAATTCGAATATACCATGACTCTTTCTAGAGGGGAAGATAAAACGAGATGATGCTAAAAGAATTTTTTTTTAATCCCGCTTGTAGAAATTGATATATAGTCAAACTAAAAATCTAAGTTTACGCCACCGTGAGGGAATTTTATTTTTACATCAGAAAAAGGGGAAAACTTTTGTGCGAGTATTGGCTATTGAATTTTAAAGAACTTTTCAAATTGGGCCTTAAGGGAGAGAAATATAGTGTAAAAACTAATATACACCTAGCAGAAAGCCCATTTACGTCACTTAGCGGTGAAACCGTTCATTGGGCAAGTTTTTAAAAAGTAAAGACATGGAAAATATTGCACACATTTCCAGATATTGAATAAAATAAACATTTTTCCCACTTGACATCTAGAGATGTACGTAGATGTGGCACCCAACAAAAAAATTAGTTTACGCCATCGTGCAGTAAAATTGTGCATCACAGACATTCAAAAGTTTTGTGTAACACACAGAACTAACTGCGTAGAACAGCTAGTGACGAATTTAAAAAATTATAAGAATTAATGATAAAGAAATACTTGGCTTCAGACGATGAAAAATTCACCGGCTCATTTCATTTGGTTTTACAGATATTAATAGTAAAAGTATATAAATTTGAATTAGGAGGCACATCGAAACGATCAGCCTACTGTCAAAATGTAGTATTACACACAGTAAAGCATGCCAGATTAATGACCATACAATGGGTCACGTTGTGTCATATGCTTCCTGAATTCGCCCCACGAATGTCTCACCTATGTAGAAAGATTTTACTAAGTGAATTGTAAGTAGTTTTAACTAGATCGGCTCATGGGATGGGAGTTCGTCACAGTTCTTGTTCTTAGTCTTAGAAGTCAAAAGGGTAGCCTAAAACTGAGAACAAGACGACAGGGGCAGCTCATCCCTTGCACCAACTGTATAACATTCCGCTGGGAAAAGGTGGCATTCCGTTTTCTCTGGTTTGCTGTTTATGGTCACTACTGAGAACATGGTCTCTTTCGTGGTCTTCGCGGAAGCCGATATAAACCTGCAAGGAAAAGTACACTATATGGACAGAAGTGACTGGACACCTCCACGCAGGCGCAATGGTGTGCTCTCGCGGCAGACACGTGGCCGATAAGTTATAAAAACGGCAACGGGAGTAAGCTCAGATCAATCGCCGATAAAATGGCTAGCTAAAGAATTCTCTCCGAGGTTGAAAAAGGCATTATAATAAGCTGCTCAATTGGATGTATATGCACAAGAAACATTGCTGATGTCAGACAGGTTGCTAAATCGACTGTGGCCTTTGTCGATTTTTGTCCTTTCTGGATCTGACAAGTGGAAGGAGATAGGACATTGCAGGAATTCACCTCACCCTGGAAGACCCATGAAACTGTTTCCCAGGGACCGGAGGGTGGTGCAGAAGGAGATCCGGAAAGCCAGGTCCCGACCAATGCACGCCATAGCATATGAGTTCCAGATGGCCACAGATGATATGGTCTCCACTAAGACACTCCAAAGAGAGTCCCATGCACTCGGGTATCATGGACGAGCAGCCGCCCATAAACCTCTCATCACAAAGACCAATAAAGCCACGCAGCTACGATGGTGTCAACAGCACAAAAATTGGGCATTGGAGCAATGGCGGCAGGTGTTGTGGAGCGACGAATCCCACTTTCATTATTCCGATTGGATGGACGTCTCTGGGTTTCGCGGTTACCGAAGAAAGTCTGCTTCCGGAGTGTACAGTACCGACTGTGAAGCACGGAGGCGGTGAAGTTATGGTATGAGGCTGTTTCAGCTGGTACGGTGCGGGGTCCACTGGTTGTTATTCATGGCAACACGAACTCTGTGCTGTATAGAGATATCATGGATAACTCAATGCTCCCAACGTTGTGGCAGTTCTACGGACAGGACGATTGTTTCTTCTAGGACGACAATGCCACTTACCATATTCCCAGAGCTACAATAGAGTGATATGAGGAAAATCAGTTTCCCGGATGGACTGGCCTGCTCAGAGCCCGGACCTGATGCTTATTGAACACTTATGGGATGAACTAGAACGACGGGTGAGGTCTAGACCAGCACAACCTTCTTCACTGACAGAGTTAGTCTATGTACTCAAGGCGGAAGGAAAATGTCTCTCTCCGTACTCCATGGACTTGTGGACAGTTTACCTCAACGGGTGGCTGCTGTAATCTCTGCAAATGGCGGATCTACCCGATACTGATGTAATACAATACTGTTTTCCTATTTACTTACAGTGTCCATCACCTTTGTCCACATAGTGTAGGTTTTGCGATGGCTTTGAATGGAAGCAAAAAGTTTCGGACGGAAACTGGAACTTTCTTTCTTTAGCGTTAGATGTTGTAGTTTGGCAGTCGTGAGAAGAGATCGCGCCAGAGTTTCGAAGAGCGGCTGAGAACTGATGCTCAGATCCAAGGTGGAGAAGCCCAAAAAGCTGTACGTAAGGAGTGGGGTAGTGAGGTCACGGCAATATTTGGAAATGTTTAAGAAATATTATTACAGGCAATCTCTCATTGCGGATCCACATTTAGGAACAAAAAATAGTACACCAGAAAACGTCTGCAGTTTATAAATGTATTATAGAACGTAACTGACCCGCGCGTTAACCTCCGGAACCAGCTCGCATTTCGGAGTGTAGTAGAAATTCATGGAATTTAAATTGAGTGATATGACAATCATCAAGCCCTAAACCAGCGCTGTAGCATGTTTATTTAAAAGTTTTTGTGAATATGCTTGCTAAAAATCAGTCGTACTTTTCTGCAAAAGGAAAAAAACTTTTCCTCCTTTTCAAACTGAAAAAATTAACAATAATGATACAGTTTCGAGAAAATATTTCTGAGTTTCTGTAGTAATTTTCAAAGGTTTTGGACATAATTTCTGTGGATTTATTTACTTCATAGTTCTGAGCGACGTATTACTTTTTTCTTTACAGTATAAACAGATCTCAACTTCCGCCATTTATGCACATTGATATGAATGCTCCACAGAAGGTATGGGAACTGTTTTGATAATTTACTGTATAAAATAGAGCAAGTTTTGAATTATTACCAATGTAATGCAGAGAATAAATAAATGAGATGAAAATAAGAAGCACTGAAAACGAAACTAGTTTTTATTTTATGTCATAAATGATTTTGAGTATACATGGAATAAAATTCGTTTGTTGCTGAGCTAATACGTACTGTATACAGTCCGTCCCATATATACAGTATATGGAAACATAATTTTGTAAACGAACACAGTTGCATGCCGAAAATAACAAAGACTTCTAGTGGAACATTATGTATTATGGCCAGCAACATAATATACACACGTCAAACGCTGTTGACAACATATACTTAACATAATATTCTAGCTTTATGAAATCAAACTATGTAACATTGTTCCAGAATTATATGGAAACAAAAAAAAAAAACCAGAAGGATATTTAAATGGCAAACACAATTAATAACTAATTGACTTTCCTCCACGCGCAATAAGCTGAAATATGCGTTCTGGCGTACTGTATATTAAATTATGTACAATTGTACCGTTAATATTATACCAACAGTTCAGGATTTCGGTTTCCAGATCTTTAACGCTTGAAAATTGCCGGTGATTGGCATAAACACTTCGAACCAAAATTCCCCAAAGATTTTAAATTGGGTTGAGATCCAGGCTGCAAGCTGGTCACGTCAGTAATTTGACATTGTTCGATCTCAGTCAGACCATCGTAGAGTTTGCTCTGTGAATGCTCGCGTTGTCCTGCTGGAAAGCCTAAGCAGGACCACCTATTTCAGCAGTAGCTGGGAGCAAACTGTCTTTTAAAAGTTCCTGGTATGTTACGGCATTTTGACGTCCTGACAAAATGCAGATATTACCTTGCCCATTAAATCCAAAAAAGACCCATACCATCACAGAACCTTCTCCGTGTTGTCGGCTGAATATTTGGAGTTTTTCCGTTCTTATATCATGCCAATAATATTTCGCACCGTCGGGGCCATATAAAGTAAATTTCTTTTCATCACTAAATAATACTTGGAGCCATTCCTCGTTCCATGGCATATGGTCTTTGGCCCAGTTTAATCGAGCTTGTGTGTGCTGTGCAGTTAAAGGCGGTTTCTTTAACAGTCTTGCATATTTCACTAGGGGTGTCTTCTGCAATACTCTATGAACCGCACTTTTTAGCACGTCGTCCCTAACTCCCAGTTTTGTGGGTCTGCCGGGTCGGGGCATATTCCGACAGTCACCTCTCATCTTCCACTTGCCAATCACGTAGGCAACTGTCGATTTTGGTTACTTCAACTCGCTGGATATGTCACGTATGGATCGGCCATTTCTGTGTTACCCGACGATTACACCTTTCTCGAAATCAGAGAGCTCCGAACTGCGTGGCATCTTGCATGCGACTGGTTGCTTTGTTGTTTCCCACACGATATTTAACGGCGGCTGCCGTGACGTGTATCTGGACCGCAGATATCGTCGATTGCAGGGGTGTCCAATTACTTGTTGGTAGATAGTGTATATGTTTTGAGCGTTAGAATTGGCGTAGAAGTGGTATATTTCAGTATTCTACAGAAATTAAGCCATTCTAATGTTACATAGCAATTCTTTGTATTCTGAGTACATTAAGCCCCTTCCCCCAAAAAACCGTATAACTTAAGAAAAGTTTTTGTCTATTTTAGTTATACCAAGGAGAAAAGAACAGATACCCTGAAGATATCGACCAGCTGAGGAGAGAATTATGGGGAGTCGAGTAACATAATGTATTTATTTATGCACTTTTAAAATGTATTCACTGAAATTAAAAGATCACTTTCACTTTCTTCTGAGAAAAATGTTATGAAATGGTATGATATGATATTCTCATTCAAATTATGATTGTTTCTTGTATTTTCGTGACAAATATATTTCTGCAGTGAAACTTGTCTTTCGTTGTTTGTTCACAAAAGCCTGGAAGTAACGCAAAATCCTCTAACTTCGTAGGTTTAATTTTCAGTTTACGATGCTAAGCTTACAGCTGTTTCACAGGCTATAGGCTACTGGCAACTTTTTTCGTGAATATCGCTTGAAGCTGTCGCTAGATGGCGCGCCAGAGGTCTTAAAATATAATCGTGAGACGAAAGAAATGCATGTAAAACTGGTTTAATCGCGGATGCGTTAGTTTGAAAATGGAGCGATATACGACCTAGGGCTATAGACAAGGCCGGATTAACTCCCTATGCGCCCTGAGGCAAACTAAGTTTGGTGACGTCCCGTTTCATCCTATGCTCAAAATCATGCCGTTTCATACTCGGGTTTTAATAGGAGTGGCGATTCGCCCCCCCCCTTACATTTTCCCAGTCGCTTAATAAACTGTGTTATTTGAGTTCGCGTTGTCTACACGTTATTTAGTTTTGTTCAGACTTTTAGCCGCATATTACGTTTCCAGGGAACATCACGAGGAGGTAGTCTGACTTCGTTCCCCAAAAATTATTATCGTGGTTTCTGAGACCACTCCGTCTTCTTTGAATTTTTCTTGTCAGAAACGCAGGAAAAAATCTTTGTCAGAAAAATACAGCAAAAATAGCTGTGACTGGTAGCACTTTGTCAATTTTAAGAATTTATCTAACATATTATTGTAGTTTCACTGTATATGCCAAAGCACGTAAGCTTTCAGTTAGTGTCTTCTTTCCGATTTCGAAATTGCCGCCCCGGTGGCGCAGTGGTCTAAGCGATGGCCTCTGATCATTCGTCCGAAAGGGGTCCGGGTTCGAATCCCGTCAGGCATGGATGTTGTGTTTGTCTTACGGCACTGGTTCTCTCCCTTCCCTGGAACCAGTGACCCTAAATTAGGGACGGGCGACTGCTTATAGCCCATTGAGTTGCTCCCGGTGGTCGTTAAACCTCCAATCAAAAAAAAATTCGAAATCATGAGCCGTTTTCTCAATTATTTTATCCAAGTTTATATATATATATATTTTGTCTTTTTCTTTGTAGGCATATTAAGTTCATGTTGTTTTCTTTGAATGTCATAGATCTGCGAGTCTTCTTTTAACTTAATCAAAAGTTCTAATATATTTGGATGTGGTTATCTTACAGATTTATTTACTCTATTGTGCCACGATTCTACGGAATTTGTTCTTCTTTGACGCTCTTTATAACAGCTCTATATTCGACCAATAACAGGGTTGTCCATCCACTGATCTACCATATAATTATTAAACTCTTGAATAGCATCATTTGTGGGCGCATCCTCCATTACGGCTAAAAATCCATCGTCTACACAAGTGGGTTGAATGAATGCAAGAGCTGCAAACATTCGTATATGACGTTTGATGTCTTCACTATTTATGTATTCTGATGTTAGGCCTAAATGTTGAACTTTACGCCATTGAGATTGGTTGTAATGGTAACTACATCCTTTGACTTCGCAATCTGGAAATAATTTCTGTATTGCTTTGAGCATGGCGACTTCAAAAGAAATTTTCCAAACTCGTGGAGACCACTGCGGGAAATGGTTCTGCAGTAGTCAGTAACCTTGTGTAAGTTTCCTCTTTTTTGTTTGGCAATAAAGCATAAATGGCAGGAACACTTGTTATTTCTTCTTCACTGCCCCCTAAATCAACATGAATTGTGTACAGTTGTTCAAACGTGGAACTACAGGATTTAAATGTTCCATCTGTTAAACATGTTTCACTTTTCTCTAAAGATATTCCGCCATCTTCTGTACAAAATACCATTGTTCTGTCCGTTGATCCATCATCAATAATCAGGAAATTATCTTTGTACTTTTCGGGTAAAATAATATCTTCTCGGTTTTGTGGAGATAAAAAACCCATGTCCTCAGAATCAAACTTAGGTAATTCTGTGACAGAATCTATGCCAATATCTCGTGCCGCTGAAAAAGTATTTATGAATTGCTTGCATTGCCGTAAGCTCTTCGCGAGCCCTTTACTTACAATTTGCAACATATTTTTCTACTTCCATCTTAGCTACATTAGGTTTACAAGTGTGGTTTCCTTCGAGCAATACCTTATCTTCTGAACTCGTAAGTAAAGTTCCACTACAATCAGCATTTCGGCAAATCCAGCGTTTGTTAGTGTTCTTTAAAGTTCTCTTTTGCGTATACGACCGCCCGTCGAAAAATAATGCACGATGGCCACGCTTGGTTTCGATAAACTGCACTTCACTCATATTATACGACTTCTATTACACGTTTACAAAAAAAAATACCTGAACGTCGTGATGCAAACATAGCAAATGTTTCCGCTTCTAAAATTACTGTAGAAAAATAGCAAATGCTTCCACTTCCAATATTACTGTAGAAAAATGGCAAATGCTTCCACTTCCAAAATTAGTGTAGAAAATTAGCAAATGCTTCCGCTTTCAAAATTACTGTTACCTAAGAGTATAGCCCTACTGGGCAATCATTATACTGAACAACCTGTTACATCCTGTGAAGGACTCGACTCAAGGACCTCGCCGCCGTGAACCGGTTTAAGCCGTACTCCGCTGGGAATACTCCCCCACTGTGTGCAGGGGACGAATAGCCACACCTGTTAAAACCCGAGGATGAAACGGGAAAGGATGAATCGGTACCTACTCCTAAGTTTGAGCTCCCTTACTTTTTCTGGATCCTTGAAATGAAATAAACCTATTGTACAAATTTTGATAAAACTGCACTTTTAATTATTAAATAACTGCAGATGCCTGGATGCACACCAACAATCATGCATTGATTTATCAGCTTAGTTACAATTTACAAATTATATGTATTAATGCCAAGTATAAATTATTAATGCCAAATTCTGCTAGAAAAAGACACTTAGACTTTAAAAATAGCTTTTTTCTAGCCTTAGCTGCTGCAAAGTCAGCTACAACATCATCAATTAATAATAATTGGTCTAAAATGTCGTTCTCTATCGACAGTGAAGTCAAAGCTGACAATCGATAATCACTCAGGTTTGAACGCAACTCATTCTTGGTCCTTTTAAGTTTAGAAAATGACCGTTCTCCTGTGCAGTTGGTTGCAAAATTTGATTAGAAAATACGCAGCACAATATCAGTGTTGGGATAGGTGGACTGCAAATCGTTTGTGCTTCAGCTCTCTGATTTTGTTTCCCCACAACATAAAGAATACTGTGGCATTTAAAAGCACTGAAGGAAGATTCTTTCAGCCAGCTATAAGCATTGGCTCTTTTTTTTTTTTTAAATAGGAATTTTGAAAGTACAATAATTCTAGTTCCCAAACTTGACACGATGTATGTAGGCTGATTATTCTGACACCTGTAACAAAATGCTTCCAAATTGTGGATGGGCAATGGGGAGCTTTCTGTTGCTGCGATTCAACAATTTGCTCCAAACCCATATATATATATATTTATTTTTTGTATTGAAAACTGTCATTCTTACTTCATAGCATCGTAAATGAACAACAGCAGGGAAATATAACATGTTATGCCAACGTGTGCAGCCAGCGCTGCGCACGTTGGCATTTCTTAAGAAATTCCTTTCACTCAAATAAACACAAGCAAAAATGAAAATCAGAAAAAAAAATCCTCACTAAAAACGAACTACGCTACTGTTTACTCCTACAACTTAGAATGCACAAATGAGCAGCTGCGGGTAACAGAACATGGCGGCCACGCAACTCAGCTGGCTTCATCGATGAGAGCAAATGCTCCGTCCTCTTAATTTACCCTGCTCAGTGGCGGCTCGTTTTAGGAAAAATAGGTGAAGAGCTACAAGAGCAATATGAAAAGATATCTACTGTCTTCAATGAAAATCAGTTAATGAGAACTTACCTAATTTTTTATACGTATATTAGATCAATTCTTCTTCCCTTTAAAGCTGGAAATTTGTCGATTATGTCATCATAAAATGGCTGTTTCTTCGTGACATCAAGAAAATGTCTTTCTGAATAGAAATCTTTGCCAAAGAAGCAAGTTTATCTGGAGAAATAGTGTTTCTTGAGTAAGTTTGTATTCTTTTAAGGCAAGAAACATTTCTTTCCACTGAAACACTTGCAGATGCAATTGTTAAAATCAGGGAAACCAATACAGTATATAAGATTATGTAAAAATGTCTTTATCTCCATGAAGCACTCGAAGAAGTTCATGAGTCGATATATTCCTTAACTTTTCATCAGCATACACAAGACTCAGTTCATTTTTAAGGCGCTGGTGTTTAGTAAATATTTTTCCGTAAAAATTTTTAAGATTTTCAAAAGCGTGAGAGCGAAAGCATGGATTAAATTGGTCGACTTTGGTTGTGTCAGCAAGACAGGTAAATTGAAGTTCAAGTTTCTCACAGTCTTGAAATCTTATATCCATTTTCATAAGAATGTGGTACAAAATTTCAAAATACAATTGTCTATAATTTTAAAAAATTGTTTCTTGTGTAAGAGCAGCATATTCCCGTTTAGATCTGCTTATTTCTGTGATTTTGCTAGCTTTTCCAAACAGTGTTTCAAATACCTCATCGTTCCTTTTATGGCTCAAAATTTCATAAGTTTTTTTTTTTTAATTTGAGTAACACAGTTGTTTAGTCCAGTGATTTGTTCTGCAAAATTTAGAATAATACACTGCTGGCCACCCAAAATGCAACACCAAGAATTACACGAGATAGCAAAGCCAGATTTACTGGACACATAACAACAGATACAAAGATGAAACGATTGAGCTTACAGGCCCGTGCGACGTGCGGAACACGCAGACATCAATAGTTCGTGTGGTCCCCATGGCTGGCAATAACGGCTGCTACAAGCCGCGGCATCGAACGAAAGAGACTTTGGATGTTGGTTTGGGGCATGTCGGTCCAGGCTGCTTCCACACGTTGCCGCAGTTCATCAGGCGTAGCCACGGGTGGTGCTTGCCGGGCCACTCGGTTGCCTATCAGCGACCAGACGTGTTCGATGGGCGATATATCGGGAGAAGAGGCGGGCCACGGCAGCAGTGACACTTGGTTGGCCGTGAAGAATTGTTGCACGATGCGTGCCACGCGCGGGCGCGTATTGTCCTGTTGAAACGTGGCCGCTGGCAAGTCCTGCAAGTAAGGGAGGACTACAGGCTCCAAAACGTCGGAGATGAAGCGGTGGCCGTTGAGTGTACCGGCTATGCGTACCAGAGGGGTGTGGGTGTCATATCCAATTGCGCCCCAAACCATAACGCCAGGCGACGGACCGGTATGGCGATGCATAATGCAGGCGTCATACAGTCTCTCGCCGCGGTGCAGCCACACGCGGATCTGACCATCGTGGTGTTGCAGGCAGAAACGGGATTCGTCGGAGAAGACAATGTCATGCCATTCGGTAGACCAGGTACGGCGTTCAATGGCCCACTGCCGCCGCACTCGCCAGTGATGTAACGTCAGTGATAATCGGAGCAATGGGCACCGTGCGACCAGTCCCCGCTCCTGCAAACGACGTCGAACGGTACGTGCTGACACAGGTTTTTTCGCAACACACCCTAATTCCTGCGCTAACGTTCGTGATATGGCGGTGCAAGCCGTCAATGCCCGCCGCACAACATGCCGGTGCTCTCGTTCGGTGGTGTTCCGCGGCTGCGGTAATCGCTCATGTCTGTCCGTCCGACCCTCCTGCGCTCACCGAATCCATACTCGCCTCACTGTGGCTGGATGTCGTACCACACGGGCGCCTATGTCTCGGTACGATAAACCGCTGTCGGGATAAGCCACTATTCGTCCTGTGTCGAACTCCGAAACATTCTGGAATGACTGCCGTATTCTGCGACGAGTCATCAGGAAGCTTCCCACGCACAGGTCCGGCAGCACAGCACACTTCCACTACTTACACCCCGCCTTCTGTGCACTCTTCTTATAGTGCTTCTTGGTGGCGTGCCGGGCGCACATGATTTGCATATGCCTTGCAATGCTAATCGTTTGCACGTCCTCTCGCGGGCGACGCATGCTGCGAATTTCAGGCCAATCGGATGATTCCTTCTTGGTGTTGCATATTGTGTGGCCAACTGTGTAGATCGGTGAAGCCAAATATTTCATTAAATACTATTGCCAAAAATGTAAATTCGAAAGTGCTCATATCATTAAAAAACCCTTGGGCAAGTTGAATTGATTTTCTGTCTGATTGGTCACTATTTGTGAGAAATTTGAATACTTCCTTCAATTTATCCCAATCATCAACTATTACACTTACTAACTTCGAAGTGGAGGACCATCGGGTTTCTGTTGTGGTTGGCATGCATCTTGCGGTTGTTGTTGTGAGTGTATTGTTTTTTCACCACTCAGCGAAGAGATCGCTTCTCTGAGTGGTGAAAAAACAAAAGAAATTACGTTGAGGCTTGCAAAAGATATTCGACGCTTAAAAATTTTAGAAAAACTCTGCTGTAATACAAGGTTCAAACGATGTATTAAGCAATAACAAAAACAGCTTGAGAAGTTTTATGCTTCATTTTTTCCTTGAGCCCAGTCAAGTGTCCAGACATTACGCTTGCCCCATCGTAACATTGTCCTATTGACTTGTGTTGATAATCAAACTGTTCCAAATTTTTGTCTAGCATTTTGTATAAAGCTTCTGACGTTCTATATTCACTCACATCATGGAAACCCAAAAATCGCTCAACCAATACACCTTCCGAATCAACAGATCTTATTATTAAAGAGCACTCGGAAGTCTGGTTATGTCTTCCCATCTACTTGAATAGAAAAGCATTGAACTTCATTTATTTCATTTTTGACGTGATCGTTTATATATTCAGAAATACATTCAATTAATTCGTTTTGAATAGCTTTTGAGTCACCTGTGAAGACATTTTTTATCGTTTCGTATTGATTTTGAATTTTTAAAGGACTTCTTGATATCAACACTGAAAACAATTCCTTGAATTTCTACGATTTATCGAGTCAGTGCTTCGTCATGGTCACCGAATGCTAGTTCTTGTTTACTCAAATACAATACTGCATCAATCAATGTCTGCAGGAAAAGTCTATTTAAACAAACACTTTCGTTGAAATGCATTTCAAAAGCCTAGCATTCTCCCTCAGGGCATCGGCAATGGTGTTCTGATTCTTTTCAAAATTATTTAGCATTAATTCGCATTTCAGGTGTTCGCTAGAATCCCCACGTTTGTGAAGTGACCGTTTTATATTTAAGAAATCTGAAAATTGTCTTTATTCCTCGCCGATTTTATTACTAAAAAATAAGCAGGGCCAACAAAAACAAATTCGTAACACAGAAGGGCTACAAAGCCATTTATATTCAGTAAACCAACAATTTTTAAAATTAATATTGTAAGATTTACTGCTCTTCTTGATTTCTTTCTTGACGACAATTGTCAGTGAATCCGTCGGTCGTCATTGAAGTAAAATGTCTTTTTTATTTTCATCTTTCCACCGATTGAACGGAGTTTGAAATAAATTACAGACAATGTCGTTTCACAGGATACATACTGAAAACTAAAACTATCACTATCAGGTAAACTGTACACGAAACTAAAGTAACTAATAAAGCTTTTAAAAAACAATCACAAAACACGAAAAAACAAATCTCTTTCGGAAAGTATGTACCAAAACACCGCAATGGCAATCCGTCCCGTTCCACTGCGATCTCTTCGGAAGGTCATGACCGCAGGTGCAGAGCCTTAGCGTCTCAACCTAAAACACTTCACTTGCCCGGCAGATAGGGGAGAGTGACGTCACAGTTACCATGGCAACTCGAACGACAACTGCAGACTTCAAGCATTCTCATTTCAGCTCTTCACTTGAACTGGTTTGCGTATAAGGACTTGTTTTCCGTATTGAACGCGCATTGTGAATTGATATCTAATCAAAATGTTGGGTATTTTGGCACTCAATAAAGGAAAGAAAAGAATATATTATACGAAATTATTAAATAAAACCTTATTTCAAATGAAATAGGTGAAGAGGCACTTCACCTGAAAAGCCGCCACTGACCCTGCTTGGTTCTAGTTCAAAAATTTGACCACCGAATATATACAAATTGTCTCTATAACATACAATTGTCTCCCGCAATATGAAATTGTTTACCAAAAAAAAAAAAAAAAAAAAAAAATCGCTGTAGAAAGAGTCCTCATACAACCAAAAATGTATTTTCCACTTAATTTGCAGCATTTGCATCTTCATAAAAAGCAGTTTAGTGTTTTATACATTCTGATTGAAATTATTTTGGTTCTTTGCTAGAAAAGTTCCAGTCACAATATTCTTTTAACAGTTACATGAAATTATATATGTAGATTATCACACTAGTTGTGAAACTACCATGATTATTACTGTTTTCTCATTTTTTAAACATTTTGTAATAATAATTAATTTCAGATATAGAATGTGTATTGATGCAGATAAAAAGAAAAATAGTTGACATATCACCAAAATGTTTTTTTTTATTTTTTTATTGAAGGTTTAGCGACCACCGTGAGCAATTCAATGGGCTATAAGGAATCGCCCGTCCCTAATTTAGGGCCACTGGTTCCTGGGAAGGGAGAGAGCCAGCGCTGTAAGACAAACACAACATTCGAACCGGCATTCGAACCCAACTCGAACGAATGGTCATAAGCCATCGCTTAGACCACTGCGCCATATGGGCGGCCCCAAAACGTTGAAAAAAACTCATATGTGTAGTGTGAAATGATCTTGATACTTTGAATCCTAATCACATGCCTCATCTGTCAGTAAATAATTAGTTTACAGAAAAAAAAATTAATTAGTTCTGTTTTCATATAAATGTTTTGAAGAGTAAATTATTTTCACAATGAACATACAGATTTTCAGAAGAAATGTGAGCCCTTTGGCTGAGTGATCAGAGCAGTAGGTTTCTGTCTAGTTGTGACAGCTGGGCTCGGAATCGAATCAAGGATGAGACATGGGTTATGTGTTTGTCCATGTCTTTTATGACGTATTCTCTAAATTAACTTTCATTTTTAGTTGATTTCTCTATGTAAGTTTGAGTTCATTCTCTGTTAGCGTTTTCAGCCTTAACGTTATATTAGAAATGATGTTGGCAACAATCTTGATGTCAGAGAGCGTGACGTATGCATGTTGACAGATAAGAACGTGAGATATACACTGAAGAGCAATTGAATTAGAGATACCTGTCTAGTAACGTGTAGCACAACCTTTCGCCCTGATGACGGCGGCGATTCGTGTAGGCATGGATTCGACAAGACACCGGAAGCGTTGGGAAGCCATACGGATCCACGACCCCAGAACAAGCTCTAACAGTTCACGAAGATTTGATGGAGGGGGATCAGAGCCTAGAATATCTCTCTCGATGGCATCCCAGATGTGCTCGATGGGATTGAGGTCAGGTGACCTAGCTGGCCAAGGAAGCGAGGTCACGTCGGTGGAGTATTCACCCAACCATTCGAATACAATTCGGGAGCGATGGCACGGTGCATTGTCTTGTAGGATGAGGTCCCCAGTGGGATGTTGAAGACGCACAAAAGGGGACCAAATGGTCTTCCAGCATATCCCGATAACGTTGACCTGTGAGGGACGATGTCACACGTACCAGGGGTCCCATTTCAGTCCAGGTAAACAGTCCCCATACGAGAATGCCACCCCCACCAGCTTGAAGAGTATACATTGCTGACAAGAAGGATCCATCGCTTCATGTGGTTTGCGCCGTACTCGTATACTGTCATCCGCATGTACCAACGTGAATCTCGACTCATCAGTCCAGGCAACATTTTCCCACATGTCTAGGGTCCAGTGGAGATGTTCCCGTGCCCATGCTAATCTTTGCACCCTGTGATGTGCGGTCAGCAGCGGTACCCTCGTGGAACGATGGCTTCTGTACCGCATAGCGAGGAGATGGTTCTGGGTG
The DNA here is from genome assembly GCA_039090855.1 of Macrothele yani. Classification (NCBI taxonomy): domain Eukaryota; kingdom Metazoa; phylum Arthropoda; class Arachnida; order Araneae; family Macrothelidae; genus Macrothele; species Macrothele yani. Next base: position 76,430,998 of record CM077023.1, on the reverse strand, counting down.
GTGTGGCTGCTTACACGTTTTTGTGCACCAGTGTTAAATTGCCGAGTAATTTCTTGCGCTGTGGCCCGTTTGTCTGCTGTTACAATGCGAGCTAGCCGACGATGACCCCGCTCATCCACACGCTGTTGTCCACGGCAGTTGTCCCTTGCAGGGATGGTTTTACCGGATTCGATGTACTCACGGTGCACCCGTGACACAGTGGCTCGTGAAAATCCCAGTGCCTGCACGACTTCCGAGATGGAGTGACCCATTCGTCGGGTCCCGACAATTTGCCCACGATAAAATGCGCTTATATCCTTCGTCTTACCCATACTGCGTCAGACTCTTACTGATTCCCGTCGCATCACTCATTATATTGTCAGATCGCTGCATACGTCATGTCATTTCCGTTTACAGGGCATCCCACAGCGCCACATTTGCATAACGCCAGCTGTTTCTAATTCAATTGCTCTTCAGTGTATAATGTTGAAGCAGCAGTCAAAAAGTAGTGGTGGAAGAAGCTGTATTAGCTGAAATTGTGTTTACTTGAAGCATAAATATTTGAGTTGTGTTGTTATATATTTAGTGTTTGGATTTAGTCAAGTTTTCTGCTTACTAACTTACGTTAAGCAGTTTTGAAATATTAGTATTATTGTGATTAGTTCCTCACGTATTTTAGAGTATTCTAGTAACTTGCTCGTATGCTATTGATGAAATAAAAAGTAAACAATAAGTAAGTCTTTCTGAAACTTTATTTGAGTGACTTTGTTTCACTTCGAGAGAGAGTGAATAAGAAGAGGAAATCTTAAGTAGTGTTCTCAAGGCTACACACGATTCAAGTAGTAAAGAACGCTACACTTTGTGCAATTAATTTTACAGTATCAGGCTATTCCGCTTTTATCGGTCCTGCAGGATTTGACATGCTGGCAAAAACACCAATTTCTGTTACAAGAGACACCAAATCGTGACCCTTCACTATCACAGACCACAAACCGAGTGAGGTGAGGCTTACTGATAAAAACTTGCCAAAAGAAAAAGTCCACTGTGTACCAGCCGTACTTTACTTTCTTTTATATTGGGTTGATGCATAAGTTCATGCCGTTTTTTTCACCACACTACAGGAATGTATTGCATCAGAAGGGAAAACGGAATCAATCAACAATGTATTCCCCCTATTGTTTACAATGGTATCCCAACGTCTGGATAAGTTTGCAATGCCATTCTTGAAAAAACGGGCAGGTTTTGCTGCGAAGAAATCATCAAGGAAATTCTGGAGATCAACATCATTGTTGAACGTTCTGCCATGGAGTGCATTCGACAGAGATCGGTACAGGTGATAGTCTGAAGGGGCGACATCTGGGGAATAAGCCGGATGTAAAAGCATCTCCCATTTCATGTCCTGAATGGCCATTTTGGTCATGTTTGCACTGTGACGGCGTGCGTTGTCATGTTAGAGAAGGACACCATGGCGCTGATGTGGCCGTTTCTGCTGAATTGATCCCTCCACACGGCGGAGTTGCTCACAATAGTGTGCAGCGTTGATGGTCCGATTCCTCGGCAGCATTTTCCAGTGAATAATGCCTTTCATGTCCCACCAGACACACAACATGATCTTCACAGGATGAAAGTCATGTTTTGGACGTGGTGTGGGCCTCTTGGTTGGGCTTAACCATTCCCTCCGATCCTCAAATTCACGTACAAGCCCCACTTTTCATCTCCAGTAACAATACGTGACAGAAAAGGTTTGTGTTGCTGAGAAAATTCGCGATAACGGGCGAGAAAGGAACCACATATGGCAATACGCTGATTCTTGTTGTCTTTGGTGAGAGTGTGAGGCACCCAAGACCCCAATTTGTGGACCTTTCCCATACGTTCCAGGTGTCACACCACGGTGGCCTGATATCAGTCCACCTCAGAGGTCAATTCGCTTATGGTTTGACGCGGATTCAAGTGGATGAGATGGTTCAAACTTTGAAGAACTAGCATCTAAGATATATCCACCCAATTTGAAACTTATAAAAACTAAGGGACAAAATAATAAAATAGATTTTTTGTACATAGAAATAGATAGTCAGCAAGGTGGCTTATTAACTACAGTTTTTGATAAAAGGAACGCGTATTCCTTTGCCATAAATTTTTACATTAACTGGAATTCAAATATTTCTACATCAATATATCGAAATGTTATAATTTCACAGTTCCACAGGATTATGGATATTTGCAATAATTCAAATATGTTGACTGTTGAATTGAGGAATCTTTGGAGAACACTCTGCAAGAATGAACTACCAATTAGGTTTATCAAAAGATTATTCAAACAGCTACTCACTGATTCCAGGTCCAAGAATTTCTTCGAAACTCGTGAACTATTGCACTTTTCCGACATTATTAATATAAGCCCTACAAATTTAATAACTCAGGTTGCTAAATGCCATTTGGTGGGCTGCTTGTGGCTAATTATTTACTAATCTACTTTATAGGTTTCTTACACAGCTTACACCTATTTGCATACTGTTACGGATTTCCACTCACGATATAGACCATATGATCGTTTTTATTGGGTTTTTTTTTCGCTTTCTGTCAAATGTTTTGCATATACACTGACGGAAAAAAAAAATCCCAACACCAAGAAGGGGTTGTGTTAGATAAACGACAGTTGGTAGGCGGTGAGAGTATATCTGTAAGATGACGTCTATGCAAATTTCGCGCTCGGCGCATAAGTGTGGCGCTAGTAGCGCCCCTCGGAACATGCAAAGCAGGTTTGCTGTAAATACGCGCTGTAACGTTCGTGAGCGTTAGTTATCGTTGAGATTCGACGTAGTGTGTTGATGTTAGTCAAGAATGCCTTTAAGAAGACGAAGAAGTCATTATCAACAGCTCACGGAGTTTGAACGAGGTCGTGTAATAGGGCAACGAGAAGGTGGATTTTCGTTCCGCAATATTGAACGACATGGCAGGAATGTAGCCACTGTGCATGATTGTTGGCAGCGGTGGTCAAGGGAAGGTACTGCCTCAAGAAGACCGGGTTCCGGCCGGCCACGAGGCACTACTGAGAGGGAAGACCTCCGTGTACGGCGTATGGCCGTGGCGCATCGTTCCGCGTCTGCGGCAGCAATTCGAGCTGCAGTTGCCACCACAGTGACACAACGAACTGTTACAAATCGGTTACTTGAAGGACAGTTCCGAGCCAGACGCCCTGTAGCGTGCATTCCACTTACTCCAAACCACTGCCGTTTGCGACGTCAGTGGTGTCAAGCTAGAGCTCATTGGAGGACGGAGTGGAAATCTGTTGTGTTTTCTGATGTAAGCCGGTTCTGCCTGGGTGCCAGTGATGGCCGTGTGTTGTTTAGAAGGAGGCCAGGTGAGCGCCTGCAACCAACCTGTCTGCGGCCGAGACACACTGGACCTACACCTGGAGTTATGGTCTGGGGAGCAATTTCCTATGACAGCAGGAGCACTCTCGTGGTTATCCCACGCACCCTGACGGCACAGTTGTACGTCGATCTGGTGATTCAACCTGTTGTGCTGCCATTTATGAACAGCATTTCAGGGGGTGTTTTCCAACAGGATAACGCTCGCCCGCATACCGCTGTTGCAACCCAACATGCTCTACAGAGTGTCGACATGTTGCCGTGGCCTGCTAGATCACCAGATCTTTCACCAATCGAGCACGTATGGGACATCATTGGACGACAACTCCAGCGTCAACCCCAACCAGCATTAACCGTCCCTGTATTGACCGACCAAGTGCAACAGGCATGGAACTCCATCCCACAAACTGACATCCAGCACCTGTACGACACAATGCATGAACGTTTGCGTGCTTGCATTCAACATTCTGGCGGTTACACCGGTTATTAATGTACCAGCATTTCACATTTTAAATGGCTCTTCTCGCGCTTACAATAAGCTGTGATCTTGAAACCTTAATCGATTAAATATGTTACCTATACAAATGTATTGCCGCCATTTCACTCCTCTGCAACTATTTTTTCGTGGTGTTGGGATTTTTTCTCCGTCAGTGTAACTCTGTATTTCTGGCGATTTAATAGATTGGTCTTTGTCTGCTGTCTCCCATGACCTCGGAAGCACCTCAGCGGGTCTTGCGTTATTCCGGTTTTTGCTGAGTTTCGAAAGGTCATGATCCACGAGATGGTGTTCTCCTGATGAGATCGGCTTGAGAGGTTTGTTTTTTGGTTATAATGCTTTTTTGAGTCTCTTTGTATTAATATTTTTTTTCATTAGCTTTTTTTTTCTTTTTTTTTCTTTTTTTTTTCTTTTTTGTTTGACATTGTGGTTTGTAGTGAAATGTTTTTATCGATAGTATGATGTGATTCGTTCCGGATTGCTGCTTTAGCGTTTCTGTGCGAATTCTACGTATGTACATTGATATCATAACTAGTTCAGCTTGCATCATTTTCATTAGTATATATATATATATATATATATATCATCATCATCAACATTGTCAACTATTATCAATCCACTGCTGGACGAAGGTCTCCCCAAGTTTCCTCCACAACGGTCTGCCTTGTGCCAGTCTCCTCCATGTCACTCCCGCATACTTTCGAATTTCATATACCCGTCTCCCATGTGGTCGTCTTCTGTTCTTTTCCTGTCCCTTGGAATCCAATCTAAAATTTCGGCTGCATATCGATGATCTGTCCTTCTGGCAGTATGTCCAGCCCATTGCCATTTCAGGGATTTAACTCTGATCATGATGTCTTCCACTGTTGTCATTTTTCGGATCCACGAGTTCCTCTTCTTATCTCTCCTGGTTACACCAAGCATGCACCTCTCCATGCTACTTTGAGTTGTCTGCAGCCTTTGTATGTCTCTTTTAGTTAAGGTCCACGTCTCTGCACCATACGCAAGGCCTGGAAGGATGCATTGATCAAACACTTTTCTTTTAAGACATAATGGCATATTGCTCTTGAAAATTATGCTGTTTCTTCCAAAAGCTCTCCAGGCAAGTTTTGTACGCCGATTAATTTCTTCATCAATGTGACCCTCACTTGATATCTGCTGTCCAAGATAAACGTACGTGTCTGTTATCTCCAGCTTTTCTCCATCAATCGATAAATCTTCATTTCCTGTAAACGCATTGAACATCACTTTTGTCTTCTGAAAGTTCATTTTTAACCCCACTTCTTTACTCTTGTCAGCAAGTTCCTGGAACATACTCTGCAGCTCTGATGGGGTAGGTGCAAAAATAACTACGTCATCAGCAAAACGAAGGTGGGTTAGATAATCTCCATTAATCTTTATCCCTTTGTTTTCCCAGTTCAGTGATTGAAAGACATTTTCCAATGTGACATTAAAGAGCTTCGGAGATATGGTGTCACCTTGTCTCACTCCCTTTCCAATTTTTATGTGTGTTGTATTTTCAAACAGCCGAATCTTTGCACTTGCATTTTCATAGATGTTGTTAATAATATTAATGTATGCATCTTCAATACCGCAGGATTTCAGAGCCATTGTAACTGCTGATGGTTTCACTGAATCAACGGCCTTTTCATATTCGATAAAAGCCATGCACAATGGAAGTTCATATTCCCTCGCTCATTCAATTAGTTCTCTCAGTACGTGGATATGATCTATTGTGCTGTAGCCACTCCTGAATCCAGCTTGTTCTCTCGGTTGAGCCATGTCCAGTGTTACCTTCAAGCGGTGTGAAAGAACTTTAGTGAAGATTTTATAAACCACTGATAGGAGGCTGATAGGTCTGTAGTTCCTGAGATCCTCAATGTCCCCCTTTTTATGTAGCAGGATCATTGTAGCGTTGTTCCAATCCTCAGGAATCTTCCCTTCATTAAGGCATGGAGTGAAAATTTGGGCGAGTACTGTTTCGATTTCTCCACTTGCTTCTTGTATTATGTCTAGAGTAATTCCATTTTCTCCTGGAGCTTTCCCCCGCTTCATGTTCTTGATTGCATGTGCAACTTCTGCTGGGAGGACTGGAAGAACTCTGGTACCTTTCACGATGTCTGGAGTACATGCATCATCCCTTTCATATAATTTGGAGTAGACATATTTCACTCTTGACAAAATTTCACCTCTATTTCTTGTTACAGAACCATCTTCTTTTCTCAGTGCCATAATCTGTTTTCTACATTTACTGAGATGTCCCTTTGCTATCTTTAGGCTATGGTTGTTTTCAATTGCTTTCCTCACTAGTTCACAGTTGAATTTCCTTACGTCTTCAGTGATACTTTTTCTTACTGTCTTGCATAGCTCTATATATTCCACTTTGGAAGTCACATCTTCTTTAGTTGTCCTCATCTCTCTTCTTTTTTGCATCATCATTTTGGTTTTTCCTGATAATTTGTTCACATGCAACTTGTTCTTAGACCCAGCTAATTTTGTTGCCGTTTCCATAAGAGCTTTGGTTACTTTTCTGTTCATTTCAGAAATATCAACTTCTTCCGATGTAAGGCCTTCTAAAGCAGAGAATCTGTTCTTCAGTTCCAACTTGAAGGTATTATGGTGTTTTTTAAGGTTGGTTATGTCAATACATTTTGTTTGTCTTATGAGCTTGCCACGTTCGAGTTTAGTGTTGAGGTGCATCTTACATCTCACCAATCTATGGTCACTACCTGTGTTGAACTTGTTTAGCACACTGCAGTCTTCTATGACAAATTTTTTGTTATACATAATAAAATCAATTTCACTTGTCGTCCCATTTGGATGTCTCCATGTCCATTTCCTGTGTGGCTTTTTCTTGAAAAAGGAGTTCAAGATGTAAAACCCTTCTGCCTCTGCAAACTGAACGAGAGTATTTCCACGCTGGTTTCTGTTGTCGTGACCGAATTTATCTACTGAAATTTCATTCTGTTGCCGTTGCCCTATTTTTGCATTGAAATCTCCCATAATTATCTTCAAGTGCTGCTTACTTTATTATTTAGACGTCGAATTTCTTCATAAAATTCTTCAATTTCTTCTTCAGGATGACTTGTGGTGGGTGCATAAGTTTGAATAATCTGAGCCTGGTATCTTCCCGAGAGTTGGATAACGAGTCGTGCAGCTCTGTCAGAGGAACTTTCAACGTCTACAACTTTATCCTTCAGTTTCTTGTTTATTATAAATCCAACACCACTAGTTCTGCCAGTATCTGTCCCACGATAGTAGTGTAACGTACCAGGAGATGTGACGTACCTGCCAGAAGGACGCACACGACATAAAGGCAGATAGGAATCAGAATAAAATGTCCGCGTAGCTCAATTGGTAGAGCAACTTATTCCGGAATGAGGGGACCAGGGTTCGAATCCTGGCGCCGATAAAAATGACGGGGAAATTCACTTCGTTATAATGGCGCCCGAACTATCCGGATGACCCGTCCATTCACAATCTCGCAATGGTGTGATGTTATTTCCACACCGCGAGATAGGAAAAATAAGAGCAGCACTTCGAAAAAAAAAAAATAAGGGGGAGATGATGTAACGTACCAGGAGATGTGACGTACCTGCCAAAAGGACGCACACGACATAAAGGCAGATAGGAATCAGAATAAAATGTCCGCGTAGCTCAATTGGTAGAGCAACTTATTCCGGAATGAGGGGACCCGGGTTCGAATCCTGGAGAGGATAAAAATGACGGAGAAATTCACTTCGTTATAGTAGAAGAGATGTCCACTTTTCAGTTCAATGAGATCTTCTCCTATTCTCCTTACCTCACTTAGCCCGACAATGTCCCACTTGATCCTTTGTAATTCCTCTTCCAATTCAAGAAGCCTTGAATCAGAAGATAGGGAGCGTCCATTATACGTAGCCAAGGTCAACATCAGATGGCAGCCTAGTCCGGTCCACCGGGGATTCTTAGCACCCTCTGCCTTCATGTCGCACTGGCAGCTGCCTTGGCCAGGTACCTTCCAGCTGCCGGAGACTAAGGGCCAAGATTTAAGTTGTGGAGTCATTTTGGAGGGGTTTGGCCATAACTCATCACGCTGGCCAAGCGGGTTGGTGAGTGTGGGATAGCATTTCCTCTAATCTCGATGGTATAGTTATACCGCTATTGGCGGTCGTCAGAGCCCTTTAGTTGGAACAGGATGCACCACGAGAAGGCGGGGTTGACATTTGTCAAGGAGAGGCTGTGATGTTACGCATCACCTGACCTTACATCCCATATATATATATGAGACTGGCACAAGACAGAACGTTGTGGAGGAAACTTGGGGAGACCTTCGTCCAGCAGTGGATTGATAATGGTTGACAATGATGATGATGATGATATACTGAAGGATGTAAGGTCAGGTGATGCGTAACATCACAGCCTCTCCTTGACAAATGTCAACCCCGCCTATATATATATATATATATATATATATACTGAAGGATGTAAGGTCAGGTGATGCGTAACATCACAGCCTCTCCTTGACAAATGTCAACCCCGCCTTCTCGTGGTGCATCCTGTTCCAACTAAAGGGCTCTGACGACCGCCAATAGCGGTATAACTATACCATCGAGATTAGAGGAAATTCTAGCCCACACTCACCAACCCGCTTGGCCAGCGTGGTGAGTTATGGCCAAACCCCTCCAAAATGATTCCACAACTTAAATCTTGGCCCTCAGTCTCCGGCAGCTGGAATGTACCTGGCCAAGGCAGCGGCCAGTGCGACATGAAGGCAGAGGGTGCTAAGAATCCCCGGAGGACCGGACTAGGCTGCCATCTGATGATGACCTTGGCTACGTACAATGGACGCTCCCTATCTTCTGATTCAAGGCTTCTTGAATTGGAAGAGGAACTACAAAGAATCAAGTGGGACATCGTGGGGCTAAGTGAGGTAAGGAGAAAAGGAGAAGATCTCATCGAACTGAAAAGTGGACATCTCTTCTACTATCGTTTGACAGATACTGGCAGAACTAGTGGTGTTGGATTTATAATAAACAAGAAACTGAAGGATAAAGTTGTAGAAGTTGAAAGTTCCTCTGACAGAGCTGCACGACTTGTTATCCAACTCTCGAAAAGATACCAGGCTCAGATTATTCAAACTTATGCACCCACCACAAGTCATCCTGAAGAAGAAATTGAAGAATTTTATGAGGAAATTTGTCATCTAAATAATAAAGGTAAGCAGCACTTGAAAATAATTATGGGAGATTTCAATGCAAAAATAGGGCAACGGCAACAGAATGAAACTTCAGTAGGTAAATTCGGTCACGGCAACAGAAACCAGCGTGGAAATACTCTCGTTGAGTTTGCAGAGGCAGAAGGGTTTTTCATCTTGAACTCCTTCTTCAAGAAAAAGCCACACAGGAAATGGACATGGAGACATCCAAATGGGACGACAAGTGAAATTGATTTTATTATGTGTAACAAAAAATTCGTCATAGAAGACTGCAGTGTGCTAAACAAGTTCAACACAGGTAGTGACCATAGATTGGTGAGATGTAAGATGCACCTCAACACTAAACTTGAACGTGGCAAGCTCATAAGACAAACAAAATCTATTGAAATAACCAACCTTAAAAAACACCATAATACCTTCAAGTTGGAACTGAAGAACAGATTCTCTGCTTTAGAAGGCCTAACATCGGAAGAAGTGGACATCTCTGAAGTTAACAGAAAAGTAACCAAAGCTCTTATGGAAACAGCAACAAAATTAGCTGGGTCTAAGAACAAGTTGCATGTAAATAAATTATCAGGAAAAACGAAAATGTTGATGCAAAAAGAAGAGAGATGAGGACAACTAAAGAAGATGTGACTTCCAAAGTGGAATATATAGAGCTATGCAAGACAGTAAGAAAAAGTATCACTGATGACGTAAGAAAATTCAACTGTGAACTAGTGAGGAAAGCAATTGAAAACAACCAAAGCCTAAAGATAGCAAAGGGACATCTCAGTAAGGGAAGAAAACAGATTATGGCACTGAGAAAAGAAGATGGTTCTGTAACAAGAAATAGAGGCGAAATTTTGACAAGAGTGAAAGATTTCTACTCCAAATTATATGAAAGGGATGATATATGCACTCCAGACATCATGAAAGATACCAGTACCAGAGTTCCTCCAGTCCTTCCAGCAGAAGTTGCACGTGCAATCAAGAACATGAAGCGGGGAAAAGCTCCAGGAGAAGATGGAATTACTGTAGAATTCATACAAGAAGCAAGTGGAGAAATCGAAACAGTACTCGCCCAAATTTTCACTCGATGCCTTAATGAAGGAAAGATTCCTGAGGATTGGAACACCGCTACAATGATCCTGCTACATAAAAAAGGTGACATTGAGGATCTCAGGAACTACAGACCTATCAGCCTCCTATCAGTGGTTTATAAAATCTTCACTAAAGTTCTTTCACACCGCTTGAAGGTAACACTGGACATGGCTCAACCGAGAGAACAAGCTGGATTCAGGAGTGGCTACAGCACAATAGATCATATCCACGTGCTGAGAGAACTAATTGAAAGAGCGAGGGAATATGAACTTCCATTGTGCATGGCTTTTATCGATTATGAAAAAGCCTTTGATTCGGTGAAACCATCAGCAGTTACAATGGCTCTGAAAACCTGCGGTATTGAAGATGCATACATTAATATTATTAACAACATCTATGAAAATGCAAGTGCAAAGATTAGGCTGTTTGAAAATACAACACACGTAAAAATTGGAAAGGGAGTGAGACAAGCTGACACCATATCTCCGAAGCTCTTTAATGCCACATTGGAGGGTGTTTTTCAGTCGCTGAGCTGGGAAAACAAGTTGATAAAGATTAATGGAGATTATCTAACCCACCTTCGTTTTGCTGATGACGTAGTAATTTTTGCAAGTACCCCATCAGAGCTGCAGAGTATGATCCAGGAACTTGCTGACAAGAGTAAAGAAGTGGGATTAAAAATGAACTTTCAAAAGACAAAAGTGATGTTCAATGCTTTTACAAGAAATGAAGATTTATCGATTGATGGAGAAAAGCTGGAGATAACAGACACGTACGTTTATCTTGGACAGCAGATATCAAGTGAGGGTCACATTGATGAAGAAATTAATCGGCGTACAAAACTTGCCTGGAGAGCTTTTGGAAGAAACAGCATAATTTTCAAGAGCAATATGCCATTATGTCTTAAAAGAAAAGTGTTTGATCAATGCATCCTTCCAGTGCTTACGTATGGTGCAGAGACGTGGACCTTAACTAAAAGAGACATACAAAGGCTGCAGACAACTCAAAGTAGCATGGAGAGGTGCATACTTGGTGTAACCAGGAGAGATAAGAAGAGGAACTCGTGGATCCGAAAAATGACAAGAGTGGAAGACATCATGATCAGAGTTAAATCCCTGAAATGGCAATGGGCTGGACATACTGCCAGAAGGACAGATCATCGATGGACAGCCGAAATTTTAGATTGGATTCCAAGGGACAGGAAAAGACCCAGAAGAAGACCACATGGGAGATGGGTGGATGAAATTCGAAAGTATGTAGGGGTGACATGGAGGAGACTGGCACAAGACAGACCGTTGTGGAGGAAACTTGGGGAGACCTTCGTCCAGCAGTGGATTGATAATGGTTGACAATGATGATGATGATGATGATGATGATACTGAAGAGCAAAGCCGAAAACAAAAGAAAAACTTTTGAATTTAAAATGAAAGTTGCAAAATAACCTGAAGATCAAAAGGCGTAACGCAGCAGTTATGAAAATTCAGAATTCACATTCTATTAAGAAGAGACCGCAGCAAAAATAATTTTTTGACTCATACCAAGTACAACATAGAAAAAGTTATGTATTTACTGGTGTGAGTAAAAAGAGAAAAAAATAAAACAACTAAATGTAGAAAGGGTCGAGAATACTGAGCCTTGGCTTTATCAAGGACCAGCAAAAACTCTGCATTTTCTCACTTCCACAAAGACCTAGTTGGAAATGGGTTTCTGCAAAGTCATAGATGCAAGAAATAAGCCCACCAAAATTTTTTTTAAAAATATATATATATATATGTCATGATCTCCGCAGAGTTGTATGACTTAGCTTTAGTTAAAAATTTAGCTTGCATCCATAACTTTTTCTATGTTGTACTTGGTATGAGTCAAAAAATTATTTTTGCTTCGGTCTCTTCTTAATATAATATATATATATATATATATATATATATATATATATATATATATATATTGGCAAACATATATTGTGTTGTCGGAAAAGTCATGACGTATTTTGGCACCTGATGGCGGTTGGGCGGTTTTGGAAGTACTAGAGGCATGCGCAACTCTGTTATCGCTATGGCATTCGACAGGTGCCAGTTCTAGCTGCAGTGTAAAAGGAATAGTGAGCGATTTGGTTGATTTGCGGAGATTTGACATCAAGTTGAAGATGGAAGACCAAACTGTGCATTTTCGCCATATTTTACTGTTTTACTTCCGTAAAGGGAAGAACGAGCGTCAAGCTTGTGAAAAATTGCGTAAAGTGTACGGTGATAATGCTCTACAAGAACGTCAGTGCCAGCGGTGGTTCGCAAAATTCCGTGTTGGTGATTTTGACCTCAACGATGCTCCTCGGTCCGGGAGGCCAACCGAGGTTGATGACGACCAAATCAAGGCATTGATCGAGTTAAACCCACGTTACACGACACGAGAGATTGCAGACACATTGCACATCCATCATTCAAGCGTTCACAACCACCTGAAGAAGCTGGGATACGTAAGCAAGCTCGATGTGTGGATTCTTCATGAACTCAAAGAAGCTCAATTGACGGCGCGTATAAACATCTGCGATATGCTCATTAAACGTGAGGAAAACGATCCTTTTTTGAAGCGACTGATAACTGGTGAAGAAACGTGCATTGTGTACAACAATGTGCTGCGCAAACGGTCTTGGTCCCGACGTGCTGCTTCGCCTCAAACGACATCCAAAGCAGACATTCATCAGCGGAAGGTTCTGGTCTCAGTGTGGTGGGATTTTAAAGGTGTCGTGTTTTTCGAGCTCCTACCACGGAACCAAACAATCAATTCGAATGTGTACTGTCGGCAATTGGACAGCTTGAACGAATCCATCATCCAGAAACGCCCAGAGCTTGTTCATCGTAAAGGTGTTGTGTTCCATCACGACAACGCGAGACCACACACAAGTTTGATCATCCGCCAAAAATTATTGGAGCTTGGGTGGGATGTGTTGCCACACCCAGCATACTCGCCTGACCTTGCGCCATCAGACTTCCACTTGATTCGCTCTCTTCAACAGTCCTTGCGTGGTATGACGTTCAATTCAGATGAGGCTCTAAATCAGCCCCTTGTATAGTTTTTCGCCACGTAAGACAGGTCCTTTTATGAACGAGGCATTCTGCAGCTCACTGAAAGATGGCAAAAGGCTATCGAACAAAACTGGCATTATATTACTGATTGATCTTTGTTCTTTCTATCAATAAATGACCTTTGCAAAACATGGCCAAAATACGTCATGACTTTTCCGACAACCCAATATTTATATCAGTATATCATCATCATCATCATCATCATTGTCAACCATTATCAATCCACTGCTGGACGAAGGTCTCCCCAAGTTTCTTCCACAACGGTCTGTCTTGTGCCAGTCTCCTCCATGTTACTCCCGCATACTTTCGAATTTCATCCACCCATCACCTATGTGGTCTTCTTCTGGGTCTTTTCCTGTCTCTTGGAATCCAATCTAAAATTTCGACTGTCCATGGATGGTCTGTCCTTCTGGCAGTATGTCCAGCCCATTGCCATTTCAGGGATTTAACTCTGATCATGATCATGATGTCTTCCACTCTAGTCATTTTTCGGATCCACGAGTTCCTCTTCTTATCTCTCCTGGTTACACCAAGCATGCACCTCTCCATGCTACTTTGAGTTGTCTGCAGCATTTGAATGTCTCGTTTAGTTAAGGTCCACGTCTCTGCACCATACGTAAGCACTGGAATGATGCATTGATCAAACGCGTTTCTTTTCAGACATAATGGCATATTGCTCTTGAAAATTATGCTGTTTCTTCCAAAAGCTCTCCAGGCAAGTTTTGTACGCCGATTAATTTCTTCATCAATGTGACCCTCACTTGATATCTGCTGTCCAAGAAAAACGTACGTGTCTGTTATCTCCAGCTTTTCTCCATCAATCGATAAATCTTCATTTCTTGTAAACGCATTGAACATCACTTTTGTCTTTTGAAAGTTCATTTTTAATCCCACTTCTTTACTCTTGTCAGCAAGTTCCTGGATCATACTCTGCAGCTCTGATGGGGTAGTTGCAAAAATGGCTACGTCATCAGCAAAACAAAGGTGGGTTAGATAATCTCCATTAATCTTTATCCCTTTGTTTTCCCAGTTCAGTGATTGAAAGACATTTTCCAATGTGGCATTAAAGAACTTCGGAGATATCGTGTAACCTTGTCTCACTCCATTTCCAATTTTTATGTGTGTTGTATTTTCAAACAGCCGAATCTTTGCACTTGCATTTTCATAGATGTTGTTAATAATATTAATATATGCATCTTCAATGCCGCAGGATTTCAAAGCCATTGTAACTGCTGATGGTTTCACCGAATCAAAGGCCTTTTCATAATCGATAAAAGCCATGCACAATGGAAGTTCATATTCCCTCGCTCTTTCAATTAGTTCTCTCAGTACATGGATATGATCTATTGTGCTGTAGCCACTCCTGAATCCAGCTTGTTCTCTCGGTTGAACCATGTCCAGTGTTACCTTCAAGCGCCGTGAAAGAACTTTAGTGAAGATTTTATAAACCACTGATAGGAGGCTGATTGGTCTGTAGTTCCTGAGATCCTCAATGTCACCTTTTTTATGTAGCAGGATCATTGTAGCGTTGTTCCAATCCTCAGGAATCTTCCCTTCATTAAGGCATCGAGTGAAAATTTGGGCGAGTACTGTTTCGATTTCTCCACTTGCTTCTTGTATGATGTCTACAGTAATTCCATCTTCTCCTGGAGCTTTTCCCAGCTTCATGTTCTTGATTGCATGCGCAACTTCTGCTGGGAGGACTGGAAGAACTCTGGTACCTTTCATGATGTCTGGAGTACATGTATCATCCCTTTCATATAATTTGGAGTAGAAATATTTCATTCTTGTCAAAATTTCGCCTCTATTTCTTGTTACAGAACCATCGTATTTTCTCAGATATTTATACACTATGTACCAACAAGTAATTGGGCACCCCTGCAATCGACGATATCTGCGGTCCTGATACACGTCACGGCCGCCGCCGTTAAATATCGTGTGGGAAACAACAACACAACCAGTCGCATGCAAGATGCCACGCAATTCGGAGCTCTCTGATTTCGAGAAAGGTGTAATCGTCGGGTATCACAGAAATGGCCGATCCATACGTGACATATCCAGCGAGTTGAAGTACCCAAAATCGACAGTGGCCTACGTGATTGGAAAGTGGAAGATGAGAGGTGACTGTCGGAATGTGCCCCGACCCGGCAGACCCACAAAACTGGGAGTTAGAGACCGACGGGTGCTGGCCAGAGAAATTCGGAAGAACCGCACCAAATCGATGGGCCACATCCGCAAGGAGTTTCAACAGGCATCCGGGAGTGTTTTTTCGATGAATACCATCCGTAAGGAAGCCCATCTGCTCCGTTATCATGGACGTGCTGCCGCCCACAAACCTTTGATCACCAAGTCCAATAGCGCTGCTCGGCTAACGTGGTGCAAACAACGTCGACAGTGGACCGTTGAACAGTGGAAACAGGTTCTCTGGAGCGACGAATCAAGGTTCACCCTCTACCGTTCGGATGGCAGGGTCTGGGTTTGGCGTCTGCCTGGAGAACGCCTCCTGCCGGAATGTATTGTGCCAACTGTGAAGTTCGGCGGCGGTGGAATTTTGCTATGGGGGTGTTTCTCCTGGTATGGCACGGGACCCTTGGTTGCAATTCCTGGTAGACTCAACGCCGAGACCTACTGCACCATTTTGGATTACCATGCGCTTCCTACGTTGTGGCAGTTTTACGGGGTGGACCCATGTTACTTTCAGGATGACAATGCCACCTGTCATGTTGCGAGGCCCACCATGGCTTCGTATGGTGGCAATGGGGTTAATCGAAAGGACTGGACTGCGCAGAGCCCAGACCTTAACCCTATCGAGCACCTCTGGGACGAGTTGGAGCGTCGACTTAAGGGGTGCCCCCACCGTCCGAAATCGGTGAAGGAACTGACCTGTTTTCTCCAAGCCGAGTGGAAGAAAATACCGCTAGCCGTCGTACAACGCCTGGTTGAGAGTATGCCCCGGAGGGTCGCAGCTGTAATCGCCGTTCGTGGAGACTCCACCAACTATTGAAGGTGAATAAATTTCGTTTTCCTTTGCTAACACAGGTGTCGAATTACTTCTTGGTAGATAGTGTGTATATACACTGCTGGACAATTGCTAAGGACGGATCATAAACGGCTATATAGCGCATAAAAAAGTAAGTGTGGTTGGATGCCAAGTGAAATAAAATAATGTCAGAATGCCAGGACATTACAAGAAAGACAATTTATTGTGCTCTGAAATCCGGAAGGCTTTGGAACTTGTTCAAGGGACAAACAGGCCATTTTGTACAGAATACGTAAACGTGAAAAAAATGCAATTACCGTCCGCAGTCATTCCGGCGTAAGGTGTAAATACGGGATATGGCCACCATGGAGGGCGATGCAAGATTCCACACGTCGTGTCATGCTTTGCACAACATTATCAAGCAGCTGTTGGGGTAATTTATCCCATTCCTCTGTCAGTGCACGGATGAGGGTGTCCTTGTTTATTGGAGGGCATTGGCGACCAGCAAGACTCCTCCCCAAAGCATCCCACACATTTTCAATGGGATTCAGATCTGGAGAACGTGCTGGCCATACGAGGCGTTGAATATTCTCCCTCTCAAGACACTCCTGGACAGCGACTGTTCGATGACATGTTGCGTTGTCGTCCATGAAAATGAATCTATCACCGACAGCACCACGGAACATGCGAACATGAGGTAGCAGAACATCGTTAATGTATCGTTGGCCAGTCATAGTCTCAGTTGGAAGCACATAGAGGGGCGTACGGCCATTGATCATGATGCCAGCCCATACCATGACACTACATGTCGGATATCGGTCCCTTTCCTGTATGTTTGCTGGACAATATGCAGTACCACTATCACGCCAGATCAGCTGTCGTCGACAATCAGACGATAGACTGTATCTACTCTCATCTGAGAAGAGGACAGCAGACCAATCGTTATCAGTCCAATTGCGATGTTGATGGCACCATTGCAAACGGGCGGTACGGTGACGTCTGGACAATGGGATGCACACAACAGGACGGCGGACGTATAGTAATCCTTCATGCAAACGTCTGGCGACAGTTTTTCGGGAGACCCGCTTGCCAGTAGCAGCCATAAACTGATTTGCTACCTCACTAGCTGTGCTGCGCCGGTGTCTTTTTGTTGATAGCACTGTGTACCGATCTTCTGCAGGTGTCGTACTGCGAACACGACTTCCCCCGTGACGTTTGCTACACTCTCCATTTGTTTGAAATGATTTCCAAAGCCTTGAAACAACACTGTGGCTGACGTCGAACTCCCTGGCAACATCTGTTACTTTTCGCCCTTCTTCAATCTTGCCAATAATACGACCACGCGTAAAATCATCTAGGTGATGTCGGGAAGACATACTGAAAATTGCAAGTTCGTCAATTGATTCTTTCCCTTTCAACTTTGCGTTTGAACAACAACGGTCAATACGCGTCAAATCCTTTATATCTCTTATCAGCGCTATGACGTCACGAACAAGTTCGGTAATCCAAAATTAGCATACGC
Organism: Macrothele yani; assembly: GCA_039090855.1. Taxonomy (NCBI): domain Eukaryota; kingdom Metazoa; phylum Arthropoda; class Arachnida; order Araneae; family Macrothelidae; genus Macrothele; species Macrothele yani. The sequence goes on along the minus strand of CM077023.1, from coordinate 76,413,287 downwards.
ACAACACGTCTTACTGTATCCCGCACTTATGCTAATTTCCACTATTTCCTGCCTCCCATTTTATGTTTCCTATCGTTGCTATTGTCATCCGTCCTTAACAATTGTCCGGCAGTGTATATGTATATCATCATCATCATCATCATTGTCAACCATTATCAATCCACTGCTGGACGAAGGTCTCCCCAAGTTTCCTCCACAACGGTCTGTCTTGTGCCAGTCTCCTCCATGTCACCCCTGCATACTTTCGAATTTCATCCACCCATCTCCCATGTGGTCTTCTTCTGGGTCTTTTCCTGTCCCTTGGAATCCAATCTAAAATTTCGGCTGTCCATCGATGATCTGTCCTTCTGGCAGTATGTCCAGCCCATTGCCATTTCAGGGATTTAACTCTGATCATGATGTCTTCCACTCTTGTCATTTTTCGGATCCACGAGTTCCTCTTCTTATCTCTCCTGGTTACACGAATCATGCACCTCTCCATGCTTCTTTGAGTTGTCTGCAGCCTTTGTATGTCTCTTTTAGTTAAGGTCCACGTCTCTGCACCATACGTAAGCACTGGAAGGATGCATTGATCAAACACTTTTCTTTTAAGACATAATGGCATATTGCTCTTGAAAATTATGCTGTTTCTTCCAAAAGCTCTCCAGGCAAGTTTTGTACGCCGATTAATTTCTTCATCAATGTGACCCTCACTTGATATCTGCTGTCCAAGATAAACGTACGTGTCTGTTATCTCCAGCTTTTCTCCATCAATCGATAAATCTTCATTTCTTGTAAAAGCATTGAACATCACTTTTGTCTTCTGAAAGTTCATTTTTAATCCCACTTCTTTACTCTTGTCAGCAAGTTCCTGGATCATACTCTGCAGCTCTGATGGGGTAGTTGCAAAAATGACTACGTCATCAGCAAAACGAAGGTGGGTTAGATAATCTCCATTAATCTTTATCCCCTTGTTTTCCCAGCTCAGTGACTGAAAAACACCCTCCAATGTGGCATTAAAGAGCTTCGGAGATATGGTGTCACCTTGTCTCACTCCCTTTCCAATTTTTACGTGTGTTGTATTTTCAAACAGCCTAATCTTTGCACTTGTATTTTCATAGATGTTATTAATAATATTAATGTATGCATCTTCAATACCGCAGGTTTTCAGAGCCATTGTAACTGCTGATAGTTTCACCGAATCAAAGGCTTTTTCATAATCGATAAAAGCCATGCACAATGGAAGTTCATATTCCCTCGCTCTTTCAATTAGTTCTCTCAGCACGTGGATATGATCTATTGTGCTGTAGCCACTCCTGAATCCAGCTTGTTCTCTCGGTTGAGCCATGTCCAGTGTTACCTTCAAGCGGTGTGAAAGAACTTTAGTGAAGATTTTATAAACTACTGATAGGAGGCTGATAGGTCTGTAGTTTCCGAGATCCTCAATGTCACCTTAATATATATATATATTTTTTTTTTCGAAAGTATGCAGGGGTGACATGGAGGAGACTGGCACAAGACAGACCGTTGTGGAGGAAACTTGGGGAGACCTTCGTCCAGCAGTGGATTGATAATGGTTGACAATGATGATGATGATATATATATATATATATATATATATATATATATATATATATATATATATATATATATATCATCATCATCATCATTGTCAACCATTATCAATCCACTGCTGGACGAAGGTCTCCCCAAGTTTCCTCCACAACGGTCTGTCTTGTGCCAGTCTCCTCCATGTCACCCCTGCATACTTTCGAATTTCATCCACCCATCTCCCATGTGGTCTTCTTCTGGGTCTTTTCCTGTCCCTTGGAATCCAATCTAAAATTTCGGCTGTCCATCGATGATCTGTCCTTCTGGCAGTATGTCCAGCCCATTGCCATTTCAGGGATTTAACTCTGATCATGATGTCTTCCACTCTTGTCATTTTTCGGATCCACGAGTTCCTCTTCTTATCTCTCCTGGTTACACGAATCATGCACCTCTCCATGCTTCTTTGAGTTGTCTGCAGCCTTTGTATGTCTCTTTTAGTTAAGGTCCACGTCTCTGCACCATACGTAAGCACTGGAAGGATGCATTGATCAAACACTTTTCTTTTAAGACATAATGGCATATTGCTCTTGAAAATTATGCTGTTTTCTTCCAAAAGCTCTCCAGGCAAGTTTTGTACGCCGATTAATTTCTTCATCAATGTGACCCTCACTTGATATCTGCTGTCCAAGATAAACGTACGTATCTGTTATCTCCAGCTTTTCTCCATCAATCGATAAATCTTCATTTCTTGTAAAAGCATTGAACATCATTTTTGTCTTCTGAAAGTTCATTTTTAATCCCACTTCTTTACTCTTGTCAGCAAGTTCCTGGATCATACTCTGCAGCTCTGATGGGCTAGTTGCAAAAATGACTACGTCATCAGCAAAACGAAGGTGGGTTAGATAATCTCCATTAATCTTTATCCCCTTGTTTTCCCAGCTCAGTGACTGAAAAACACCCTCCAATGTGGCATTAAAGAGCTTCGGAGATATGGTGTCACCTTGTCTCACTCCCTTTCAATTTTTATGTGTGTTGTATTTTCAAGCAGCCTAATCTTTGCACTTGCATTTTCATAGATGTTATTAATAATATTAATGTATGCATCTTCAATACCGCAGGTTTTCAGAGCCATTGTAACTGCTGATGGTTTCACCGAATCAAAGGCTTTTTCATAATCGATAAAAGCCATGCACAATGGAAGTTCATATTCCCTCGCTCTTTCAATTAGTTCTCTCAGCACATGGATATGATCTATTGTGCTGTAGCCACTCCTGAATCCAGCTTGTTCTCTCGGTTGAGCCATGTCCAGTGTTACCTTCAAGCGGTGTGAAAGAACTTTAGTGAAGATTTTATAAACTACTGATAGGAGGCTGATAGGTCTGTAGTTTCCGAGATCCTCAATGTCACCTTTCTTACGTAGCAGGATCATTGTAGCGGTGTTCCAATCCTCAGGAATCTTTCCTTCATTAAGGCATCGAGTGAAAATTTGGGCGAGTACTGTTTCGATTTCTCCACTTGCTTCTTGTATGATGTCTACAGTAATTCCATCTTCTCCTGGAGCTTTTCCCCGCTTCATGTTCTTGATTGCATGTGCAACTTCTGCTGGAAGGACTGGAGGAATTCTGGTACTGGTATCTTTCATGATGTCTGGAGTGCATGTATCATCCCTTTCATATAATTTGGAGTAGAAATCTTTCACTCTTGTCAAAATTTCGCCTCTATTTCTTGTAACAGAACCATCTTCTTTTCTCAGTGCCATAATCTGTTTTCTTCCCTTACTGAGATGTCCCTTTGCTATCTTTAGGCTTTGGTTGTTTTCAATTGCTTTCCTCACTAGTTCACAGTTGAATTTTCTTACGTCTTCAGTGATACTTTTTCGTACTGTCTTGCATAGCTCTATATATTCCACTTTGGAAGTCACATCTTCCTTAGTTGTCCTCATCTCTCTTCTTTTTTGCATCAACATTTTCGTTTTTCCTGATAATTTATTTACATGCAACTTGTTCTTAGACCCAGCTAATTTTGTTGCTGTTTCCATAAGAGCTTTTGTTACTTTTCTATTAACTTCAGAGATGTCCACTTCTTCCGATGTTAGGCCTTCCAAAGCAGAGAACCTGTTCTTCAGTTCTAACTTGAACGTATTATGGTGTTTTTTAAGGTTGGTTATGTCAATACATTTTGTTTGTCTTATGAGCTTGCCACGTTCAAGTTTAGTGTTGAGGTGCATCTTACATCTCACCAATCTATGGTCACTACCTGTGTTAAACTTGTTTAGCACACTGCAGTCTTCTATGACGAATTTTTTGTTACACATAATAAAATCAATTTCACTTGTCGTCCCATTTGGATGTCTCCATGTCCATTTCCTGTGTGGCTTTTTCTTGAAGAAGGAGTTCAAGATGAAAAACCCTTCTGCCTCTGCAAACTCAACGAGAGTATTTCCACGCTGGTTTCTGTTGCCGTGACCGAATTTACCTACTGAAGTTTCATTCTGTTGCCGTTGCCCTATTTTTGCATTGAAATCTCCCATAATTATTTTCAAGTGCTGCTTACCTTTATTATTTAGATGACAAATTTCCTCATAAAATTCTTCAATTTCTTCTTCAGGATGACTTGTGGTGGGTGCATAAGTTTGAATAATCTGAGCCTGGTATCTTCTCGATAGTTGGATAACGAGTCGTGCAGCTCTGTCAGAGGAACTTTCAACTTCTACCACTTTATCCTTCAGTTTCTTGTTTATTATAAATCCAACACCACTAGTTCTGCCAGTATCTGTCCCACGATAGTAGAAGAGATGTCCACTTTTCAGTTCGATGAGATCTTCTCCTTTTCTCCTTACCTCACTTAGCCCCACGATGTCCCACTTGATCCTTTGTAGTTCCTCTTCCAATTCAAGAAGCCTTGAATCAGAAGATAGGGAGCGTCCATTGTACGTTGCCAAGGTCAGCATCAGATGGCAGCCTAGTCCGGTCCTCCGGGGATTCTTAGCACCCTCTGCCTTCATGTCGCACTGGCCGCTGCCTTGGCCAGGTACATTCCAGCTGCCGGAGACTGAGGGCCAAGATTTAAGTTGTGGAGTCATTTTGGAGGGGTTTGGCCATAACTCACCACGCTGGCCAAGCGGTTGGTGAGTGTGGGATAGAATTTCCTCTGATCCCGATGGTATAGTTATATATATATATACTGAAAAGACCCAGAAGAAGACCACATGGGAGATGGGTGGATGAAATTCGAAAGTATGCGAGAGTAACATGGAGGAGACTGGCACTTGACAGACCGTTGTGAAAGAAACTTGAGGAGACCTTCGTTCAGCAGTGGATTGATAATGGTTGAAAATGATGATGATATATATATAAACAAGAAACTGAAGGATAAAGTTGTAGAAGTTAAAAGTTCCTCTGACAGAGCTGCACGACTCATTATCCAACTCTCGAGAAGATACCAGGCCCAGATTATTCAAGCTCATGCACCCACCACAAGTCACTCTGGAGAAGAAATTGAAGAATTTTACGAGGAAATTCGGAATCTAAATAACAAAGGCAAACCGCACTTGAAGATCATTATGGGTGATTTCAATGCGAAAGTAGGGCAACAGCAATAGAATGAAACTTTGGTTGGTAAATTCGGTTACGGAAACAGAAATCAACGTGGAAATACTCTGGTAGAATTTGCAGAATCAGACAGGTTTTTCATCATGAATTCCTTTTTCAAGAAAAAGCCGCACAGGAAATGGACATGGAGACATCCAAATGGGACCAAAAGTGAAATTGATTTTATTATGTGTAACAAAGAATTCGTCATCGAAGACTGCAGTGTGCTGAACAAGTTCAACACAGGTAGTGACCATAGATTGGTGAGATGTAAGATGCACCTCAACACTAAACTCGAACGTGGCAAACTCATAAGACAAACAAAATCTATTGAAATAACCAACCTTAAAAAACACCATAATACCTTCAAGTTGGAACTGAAGAACAGATTCTCTGCTTTAGAAGGCCTAACATCGGAAGAAGTGGATATTTCTGAAGTTAACAGAGAACTCACCAAGGCTCTTATGGAAAGAGCAACAAAAATAGGTGGTACTAAGAACAAGTTACACATGAAGAAAATTTCAGGAAAAACAAAAATGTTGACGCAAAAGAGAAGGGAGATGAGGACAACTAAAGACGTAACTTCCAACGTGGAATATATAGAGCTATGCAAGACAGTGCGAAAAAGTATCACTGAAGACATAAGGAAATTCAATTGTGAACCAGTGAGGAAATCAATTGAAAACAATCAGAGCCTGAAGAGAGCAAAAGGACATCTCAGTAAGGGAAGAAAACAGATTATGGCTCTGAGAAAAGAAGATGGTACTGTAACAAGAAATATAAGCGATATTTTGACAACGGTGAAAGATTTCTATTCAAAACTATATGAAAGAGATGATACATCTATTCGTGACATTACGACAGGTACCAGTGCCAAAGTCCCTCCAATCCTCCCTGCAGAAGTTACATATGCAATTAAGAAAATGAAACTGGGAAGAGCTCCAGGAGAAGATGGAATTATCGTGGACATTATGCAAGAAGCAAGTGGAGAAATTGAAACTACACTCGCCCGAGTTTTCACCAGATGTCTTAATTAAGGGAAGATTCCTGAGGATTGGAACAATGCTACAATGATCTTGCTCCATGAAAAAGGTGACGTTGAGGATCTCAGGAACTACAGGCCCATCAGCATCCTATCTGTGGTTTATAAAATCTTCACTAAGGTTCTTTTACATCGCTTGAAAGTAACACTAGACATGGCCCAATCAAAATAACAAGCTGGATTCAGGAGTGGCTTCAGCACTATTGATCATATCCATGTACTGAGATAACTAATTGAAAGAACAAGAGAATATGAACTCCCATTATGCATGGCTTTTATTGACTATGAAAAGCCTTCGATTCCATGAAACCATCAGCAGTAACAATGGCTTTGAAATCCTGTGGTATTGAAGATGCATACATTAGCATTATTAATAACATCTATGAAAATGCAAGTGCAAAGGTTCGGATATTTGAGGATACAGCACAAATAAGAATTGGAAAGGGAGAGAGACAAGGTGACACCATATCTCCCAAGCTCTTTCACGCCACATTGCAAAATGTCTTTCTATCATTGAGCTGGGAAAACAAAGGAATAAAGATTAATGGCGATTACTTAACTCCCATTTGTTTTGCTAATGACGTAGTCACCTTTGCAACTACCCCTTCAGAGCTGCAGAGTATGATCCAAGAACTTGCTGACAATAGTAAAGAAGTGGTTTAAAAATGAACTTTCAAAAGAAACAAAGATTTATCCATTGATGGAGAAAAGCTGGAGATAACAGACACGTACGTTTATCTTGGACAGCAGATATCAAGTGAGGGTCACATTGATGAAGAAATTAACCGGCGTATAAAACTTTCCTGAAGAGGTTTTTGAAGACACAGTACAATTTTCAAGAGCAATATGCCACTATATCTTAAAAGGAAAGTGTTTAATCAATGCATCCTGCCAGTGCTTACGTACGGAACAGAAACCTGGACCTTAACTAAAAAAGACATACAAAGACTGCTGACGACTCAAAGAAGCATGGAGAGATGCATTCTTGGTGTGACCATGAAAGATAAGAAGAGGAACTTGTGGATAAGGAAAATGACAGGAGTGAACGACATCATGACCAGAGTGAAATCACTGAAATGGCAATGTTCTGGACATGTTGCCAGAAGAACGGACAACCGATGGACAACCGAAATTTTAGACTGGATTCCGAGGGACAGGAAAAGACCCAGAAGAAGACCCCATGGGAGAGGGATGGATGAAATTCAAAAGTATGCTGGAGTGACATGGAGGAGACAGGCCCAAGACAGACAACTGTAGAAGAAATTTTGGGTATATATATTATACACTGACTGGCCACTTTATTATGACCACCTGACAGTTTTAAGCAAATTAGCTATGGCTGCACGCTGTTGCCGCCAGAGGACGAGGCTAGTATAAAAAGGGAAAGCTTAGTGCTAGCGACAGTAGCAGTAGTAGTGATTTTTGGGTGACGAGATGGGTAAAAAATGCAATTTGACAGACTTTCAACGTGGGATGATTGTAGGAGCTCGGAGCCATGGAGCGATTGCCACCGAAACCGCTGCATTCGTGAAATGTTCCAGAGCAGCTGTTGTTAAAGTGTTTAAAGACTGGACTGTCAGCCAAAAAGTTGGGTCTCTACGTGCAACGTGTGGTCGTCATCGACTAGTGACTGCTCGGGCGGAACGGAGAGTGTCCAGACTGGTAACAAACAACAGAAGGGCAACAGTGCAGAGAATTACAGACCATCTTAATCAAGTATCCCCTAAAATGATCTCTGCACGCACTGTTCGCCGTACACTGCATCGGATGGGATATGGAAGCCGAAGGCCTGTTCGAACACCTTTTCTGTCTGGAGTTAACAAGAGAAAACGTCTCCAGTTCGCACAGAAGCACAAGGATTGGACAGTCGATAATTGGAAACAAATTATGTGGTCCGATGAATCACGTTTTCAGTTGCACCATGCCGATGGCCGAGTGAGAATTTGGCGGAAACAGCACGAAAGCATGGACCCCAAATGCATTGCTACAACCCTTGAAGCTGGTGGAGGCAACGTTATGGTTTGGGGAATGTTTTCCTGACATGCTTTGGGCCCTTTAATTCGAGTTGATCAACGTCTGACTGACACATCATATCTAAATATCGTTGCGGACCAAGAGCATCCAAACATGCCCGGAAGTGCTGGCTACTTTCAACAAGATAATGCGTCCTACCATAGTGCTTGTATTGTACAGGATTGGTTTCAGGAACATGCCGGTGAGTTTACTTTGCTTAGGTGGCCCCCACAATCTCCAGATCTCAACCCCATTGAGAATTTGTGGGATGAAGTTGAACGAGCCATCAGACAGCTGGATCCACGACCCTGCAATCTCACACTCCTGGAAAGTGCTATTCATCAAGCATGGTCTCAGATTCCACAAACCACCTATCAACATCTCGTGGAGTCCATGCCACGAAGAATCGACGCAGTATTAAAGGCAAAAAGTGGCCCAACGAAGTACTGAGGGGTGGTCATAATAAAGTGGCCACTCATTGTATATATATATATATATATATATATATATATATATATATATATATATATATATATATATATATATATATATACAAAATGTTCAACACAGTTAGTGACCATAGATTGGTGAGATGTAAGATGCACCTCAACACTAAACTTGAACGTGGCAAGCTCATAAGACAAACAAAATGTATTGACATAACCAATCTTAAAAAACACCATAATACCTTGAAGTTGGAACTGAAGAACAGATTATCTGCTTTAGAAGACCTAACATCGGAAGAAGTGGATATTTCTGAAGTTAACAGAAAAGTAACCAAAGCTCTAATGGAAACAGCAACAAAATTAGCTGGATCTAAGAACAAGTTGCATGTGAGCTAATTATCAGGAAAAACCAAAATGTTGATCCAAAAAAGAAGAGAGATGACGACAACTAAAGAAGGTGTGACTTCCAAAGTGGAATATATAGACTTCTGCAAGACAGTACGAAAAAGTATCACTGAAGACGTAAGGAAATTCAAGTGTGAACTAGTGAGGAAAGCAATTGAAAACAACCAAAGCCTAAAGATAGCAAAGGGTCATCAAGGATGAAAAAATACCCTCGAGACAAATTTCTGGGGAATATTTCGAGAAATCTTTGTCTAGTAGTTAATAGCTGCTGCAGAGTGATGACATAATTTTCATTTCTTCGCCTTTCATACTTTCCCACGCCGTGTGTGTATACTCCACCACCCAACATGCAATGGGAAATTTTACTATTACTTTCTACTGTAAATATCCGCTTTTTTTTACTAGGAATTCCCTATTTTATTCTGCATAAATGCGCATCCAGAAAAGTTCTACAGAAAAATTAGCAATCAGAATAAGTGTTATTGCTAACATCTTTACTTTCCAGGGACAGAAAGGACATGATCCGATTAGCAGAGGAGGGCAAATACTCCCTCTTCCCCCCTATATGGGCGCCCACGTCTGGGTTACATTCGGTCTTCTCAGTATACCTCAAACAGAAGTCATCGCTCTTTCCACGTTCATAGTCCACGTCAAATGTCTGTATTAATTCTTAATATACCGTTTGTGCTGGTCCTTTTGTTGCATTACGCAAGTTTAAATTTAATGCGAGATATTCCACATTCCTATCCCCCACACACATCCACAGTTCATCTCGACATGACGATTATACACTTAAAATTTTTGGGGTAGGTTGCACCAAAAAGTGGTATTACACCAGCTGCGCCGCCTTCGGAGAAAAGATGCATCATTTTGTCAGGCAAACAAAGTCACCAACATGATGTAACTTTGCTTTACATCATGGTACAGTATTGTGTCACACTATGGTGCAAGGTTGCACAATGTTGTTGGTTTTCTTTGATCCACAAAATGGTGTATCTTTTCTCAGAAAGTGATGCATGCACCTTGTGTAGTATCACATTTTATTGCAACCTAGCACGAAATTTTTAACAGTGCAAGTAGGAGATAGGACCCCGAGAGAAATATAGTTGTGTTGTTGAAAAGGATTTGCTCCTGGGAATGGTATATCTGCAAGGGAAATACTCCAATAAAAATTGGTCACTAACATCGTCAAGAGGAAATTAATGACAGACAATTGTTAAAAACTGAGAAATAATGACAAAGAAAGAACCTCCTTATAACAGACTAAAGAAGTGGGATTAAAAATGAACTTTCAGAAGACAAAAGTGATGTACAATGCTTTTACAAGAAATGAAGATTTATCGATTGATGGAGAAAAGCTGGAGATAACAGACACGTATGTTTATGTTGGACAGCAGATATCAAGTGAGGGTCACATTGATGAAGAAATTAATCGGCGTATAAAACTTGCCTAGAGAGCTTTTGGAAGAAATAGCATAATTTTCAAGAGTAATATGCCATTATGTCTTAAAAGAGAAGTGTTTGATCAATGCATCCTTCCAGTGCTTACGTATGGTGCAGAGACATGGACCTTAACTAAAAGAGACATACAAAGGCTGCAGACAACTCAAAGTAGCATGGAGAGGTGCATGCTTGGTGTAACCAGGAGAGATAAGAAGAGGAACTCGTGGATCCGAAAAATGACAAGAGCGGAAGACATCATGATCAGAGTTAAATCCCTGAATTGGCAATGGGCTGGACATACTGCTAGAAGGACAGACCATCGATGGACAGCCGAAATTTTAGATTGGATTCCAAGGGACAGGAAAAGACCCAGAAGAAAACCACATGGGAGATGGGTGGATGAAATTCGAAAGTATGCAGGAGTGACATGGAGGAGACTGGCACAAGACAGACCGTTGTAGAGGAAACTTGGGGAGACCTTCGTCCAGCAGTGGATTGATAATGGTTGACAATGATGTTGATGATGATGATATACAAAATGTAAACGAAGGCAACAGTTGAAAAAGTATTGGAAGTTCTAAAGCGCCAAAAGGCTGCAACAAAGAAAAATCAAATTAACTACTGCGAAAACACCGTAAGACTGAATTTTTTTTAATGGTTAGCAAGATCAAAAACATTACCAACCATTGGGAAAAGAAGAGAGGGATATAAAGCTATGGTAAGCTGTTCTCCGTGGCTTTGTCAAGGGACAGTCACGGACAACACTAAACCAACCCCTATAGAGACCTGAAAGTGTGGGTTTCTGCGCGAATTTAGTCTGCAACGTATCGGCAACGAGCCTACCGGAAACAGCAAAAGTAGTAACAGCAAAATAAAGATAAAAAATAAAAGAAATAAAATAAAAAATAATAAACAAAATAATTATAATAATAAGAAATAATAATTTAGAACTTACCAACCCAGAACACGGGCCAAGATACACCCCGATCCTCTGAACATCCAAAAACAACCCCGAAAATAAAAAATAAAAAACTTTTTTTTTTTTAAAAAGGGACTTTCTAATAAATAAAACAATTTAAAAAAAAACAGACCCTACCTACAGCAGACTTAACTCTCCGAGGCCCAACCTCACATCCCTCTGAACAAAAAACTCACTGAGAAGCAAATAATGCCGATAACAAAATAAATAAAATGCTACAACCAAACTCGAACTGTAATTATATACAAGCATATTCACGAAACCTAAAGGTGGATGAAGACTTAAATTTAGTTGCTTATTTACAAGAAACTGTCAAATGAGAATATTAACCTTAGGATAGAAAGCAAAAAGGCATGAAAACATTGCACAAATAAGCCTAAAAACGTGCGCATTGAGGCCTGTACAATGCACCTTGAAAAAAGGAACTCTGCCCTGAAAACGGAAGGCAAAATTATCCAACTGTTTTAAATAAACGTAGTAGGCAAGAATGTTCACCTGAAACAAAAATATATTTTAAAGAACGGCACAGAGCAAATTACTAAACAAAACACTTACCTAGCCACGCGTGTAACATCTTCAAACTAAAGGAAGAAATGGACGCTGCTCGGCAAACTATGAAGGTATGATTACCACAGTAGCAATCCCAAGGCAGGGCTACAAGCTAGAAAAAACAAAAACAAATCAGCAGCAACCAAAGAACTTGGACACAGACTCCGTTATATTTTTCAGTGCTCCATATCCGCTGTGGTCGACAAGTCAAATTTCATGTGCTACTACACGGAAATAAGTCAATTACATGAAAACTTCATATAAATATGAGTTATAAATGTCTGCTTAATTTTGCATTTCCCTTCCTACGTACTGTTGTTGAGAAGTTTTCACTATTCGTGAGACGTGAAATAATTCTGACGAGCAGTTTCTTTTTTTTTTTTTTTTTTAATGAAGCAATGTTTATGCAATGCCCTCAGAAAAGTTATTGCATTCCAACCGACTTTCTAACCAGTCAGAAAAGCCTGAAAACTGCTATATAATAGTAATGTAAACAACCAAAGACATTATAAACAACAATGAGAAAAACACGTAATTTCACTTACTAGTGAAATAACATCCGTTCCTCAATTTCGCTGCATTCCGTGGATCATATAGCTTTGCTCTTACAACCATAACTAACACAGTACCTTTATTTTTAACAACTATTTAAGCACGATTTTAAATACGCGCACTACCGGCAAATACACGTGAAACGCTTTCCGTCCTAGCTAATGACGAAACGTCCTGTTTTCAAACTCTGAAGGAAGTAGCTAGGTATTTATTTGCCAGTCTATTCTCCTCCAAGGTCTTTGGTGTTGAGCTTGACAGTGCTACAAAATTAAGTGTTTTAAGGTCAGAATTATCAGGGTTGAATCAGTATCACAGAAGAAAAAATTTGGAAATACATGGTCTTCAGTTTTTTGACGTAACAGATACAGCTGCTTTGAGAAATATAGTTGATCTTATGGCGGCTAAATTACAAATAGAAAACTATAAACTAAAAGATATTGATGTAATTCATGCTCTACCTTCTACTCAAAGTAAAATTTCAACGGTACCTATCATTATCCAATTTACTACTACATCAGGCAGAAATAGAGGGTTCGAGAAAAAAAAATTATATTTTAAACTCAGATTTGGACCCTAACAGACAAAAATTAAAATCTACATTAAAGAAAATTTATCACCACACTATAAAAAGGTGCACTGGCATGCCAGACAGTTAGTTAATCAGGACATAATCAAATATGCATGGATTAATAATGGCGACTTATATATAAAACAGAGAGCTGGTGACCAAAGAAAAAAATTGTTTGCATTGAGGTACTGCAATAATATGGATTAAATATTTAACTTATGTTACTATTTTTTTTGTACCTTGAACCTTTATATCGCAGAGTCAATATTATACTATTCTTAACTTTAACCATTTACTAACAACTAACACTAACTTTACTCTTAAATTGATACATCTTAATGCTAGATCTTTGATTAACAAAATTGCTCAGTTGGAGACACTAATGCAGATAATTAACTCCCCGTTAGATATAATATGTATTACAGAAACATGGTTTCCAGAGGATTTCACAATATCAATAGATAACACAGGCCTGCAAAATTTGAGTCATGAAAAAGTGTTTGCAATGTAATGACTGATTTTTATATTGTTTGGTGCGCTGATTTCAAATATGACATCCATTTTTTTCAATCACGTAAGGATTTTTTCACAAAATGGGCTTGCATATATGGGGAAGAAAGCCTATTTTACATATTCTGGTGAAAAGTAGGTCTTTTCGAAATATTTTTAAGTGTTTTATTTACAAATTCATTATTTATCAAGCTATTGGAAATGATTTGCTAAATTATATTAATAAGAGCAGTTACCATTGTTAATACATCCTGGTATTCATATGTCCTTATGCTGTCTTTTCCTTTCCCCCTGAAAGCTCCTTTTGGCACTTTGTCTCTTATAGGCAGTATGCGGGTCTTCTCTGTGCAGCATCCAACAGTAGTCCGCCATCATATTGATGTTCCACCTACCTTGGTATCTACGCTCCATCTCCTTGATATCTTGGTGAAATCTTTCTCCCTGTTCTTCACTAACAGCACCAAGATTTTCGGGATAGTAGTCCAAATGCGATTTTAAAAAATGCACTTTCAAACTCATCGAACAACCCAAGTCTTTGAATTTTGTTAACATGTTTTCCGCGATACATTTAAAGTTGGGGTCCTTAATGTTCCCGAGGAATTTTTGACGACTTCCTTAAAAGCTCCCCAGGCCTCTTTCTCACTCAAAACCATTTTACTTTCAAACACTTCATCTGTAAAACGTTTCCGAATATCTGGACCTGCGAAAACACCTTCCTTTAGTTTTGCCTCCGACAGTCCTGGAAACTTGTTGCCAAGGTATTTAAAGCACTCTCCTTCTTTTGATAGAGCTTTAACAAATTGTTTCATCAAGCCAAGCTTGATGTGAAGTGGAGGCAAGAGGACTTTACTGGGATCAACCAAACTTTCCTTTACTACATTTTTGTTTCCAGGTTTTAATGCTTTCCTATGCGGCCACTACTTTTTGATCCAGTGATTGCCCTTATCCCGACTGTCCCATTCACACAAGAAGCAAGGGTGTATCCTGTTTGTTGTCCAAGAAGCATGGAAAGCACTTTTAGATCCCCGCATATCGTCCATCCAATATCTTTATATTTCAACTTGGTGAGAATCAAGGCTAAATTCTCGTAACATTCTTTCAGGTACACAGAATGCCCTAATGACACTGAAGCATACTTGCTGCCATTATGCAGAAGCACTGCTTTGAGGCTTCTTTTTGACGAGTCAATAAAGAGCCTCCACTTGTTCACGTCATACAGTATATTAAACATCTCCATCAATCCAGGGACAGTGCTACAGTAAACCAAGCCACTATCTTGAGAAAAGTATGGAATGAAATCTGTTTCTCTCTTTCTGAACCATGAGAAAGAGGTACCAGGAGCCAATAATTTTTTTACCTTTAGCCTAGAGCCTAAGAGTTCTGCAGATTCTTTAGAAAGGCCCAAATTTCTGACTAAATCATTCAATTCCAGCTGGGAAAAAGGTTGGAGCTCGCTGCTATCTGAAACACCGTGAAAGTCCTCGTCATAAGCCTGACCTTCGTCTTCATAGTCTTCAGGAATGTCTTTTAGTTTCTCAGTAGGTTTAGGTACAGGTATTTCTGAGCTATGAGGGACAGGGCGTATTGCTGACGGGAGGTTTGGATAAAATATTTCTCTCTTATTAATTAAATTGTACCCCTGCACGTTACATGAACAGAAGTAGCAGTCATCACTATGATTTTGAGGTTCCTTTCAGATCATAGGGATTCCAAAACGGAAAGACTTTTTCGTGCCTTTTGACCACTTTCGCAAATCTTTTACATAAGGGTAACACACTTTATGTGGGGCCCATGACTTATTCTGGTCACCAAGTTTTACACCGAAATATGCATAATATACTTTCTTCACAAAATCTGTTATATTTCTTTTATGTTTCTTCACTACAAATTCCCCACAAATATAACAAAAGGAATCGGGTGAGTTAAGACAAGCCCTTGCTGCCATTTAGTACATTTTATAGGTTAAAACTTTCAATATGAAAACTATAAAAATGAGTATACTCATCCGCTGTGGGAAAAAGATTTTAACCTCTACAGATATAACACCTTCAGAAAAATTGCACTTCTCAGCACACAACCGTTTCACTCAAAGATCAAAGTACAACTGCGCAGAGAGCGGGAAGCGTGGAATAGGGGAGAGGAACGAAAGGGAGTGAGTCATCAACTAACTCATTTCCAGTCACACTTGATGTTCCTGGAATTCTCCTCATGATAACGACTGGTGAATCATGGTGATTTTTAACGTAGGCTCTCGAAGAATAAGAGCCATTTTGAAGTAAAATCTGTCCAAACAAAACATTTTTTTGGACATATTACTTGAAAATTGTTTTTTTTTTTTTCGCACCAGAGACTGCCCAAAAAATCTCCAGTTTTCGCCAGTAATGACGACTTATGACACTAAATGCTCATCCCCTTCCTTAGTAGATTATAACATAATGGATTGGTGGCTACGAAAATCCAAATTTTCAATTTGTGAAAAAATGGTACGTGATGGAATTTTTTGACTATTTTTCCCGAAATCAGCATCCAAAAATCTATCAGAATCAGCTATTGGTTTCTAAACACTTTTTTGGTTGCAGGCCTGTGTACCAGGTCTTCAACTTGAATAGATTAAATTCTAGGGGTGGGGTGTAGATATTTATATTAATGATTTACATCCATATTTTCCCTTAATAACTAAATTTACAATATTGAGCACAGATTTTGAGCTACTAACTATTCAAAACCAATTCCACATTATTTCGGTATGTTCAGATATAAATAATTTTTTATGGTTCTAGATGATCTTCTTAATACGATTAATTTTACAAAAAAAGCATCTCTTGTTGGCTACTTTAACATTGATATTGCTCAAGATAACTCTACAACTAGACAGTTTTATCAGTTGTTATCATCATCTGGTTTTTAGAATGCAATTACATCTCCAACTAGAATTACACTACTAACACAAACTACATTAGATCTGGCTGTTACAAATGTTCAGTCTGAAATTATAGTATCAGGGATTCTTGAATTTGATATAAGTGATCATTTACCAACTTTTGTTTTTATTGAGACTTCTGTAAAATATTATATAATGAGAAACCCACAATACTATTATTACGTAAAATAAATTAAAAAAATATTGAAAATTTTAAACAATTATTAATTCAAATAAGATGGGATGACTTACAACTGGATTACTCTCCAAATACACCATTTGACAAATTCGTTCGAGTCTTTTAAGGAAAATTATAACCATGCTTTTCCGATTATTTCGAGAGCTTACTTAGACAAAAAATCGTAAACCATGGATTACATCACACCTCAGAAATCAAATAAATAAAAAAAAAAGATTGTTTTCTTAATTCTTAAAAAGTAAACAACAAACTGATTATGATGATTTTAAATTGTACAGAAATCCTTTAAATTCAAATTTTCGTAAAATTAAAAGAGATTATTATGGTAATATTTTTGGCCAGAATAACATGCAGTTCACTTGGAAGTACCTAAATAACTTATTAGGTAATCAGCATAAAAGGATTTTTCCAAAACGTTTAGTAAATTCTGATCGTAACAAAATTACTAATATTCAACACATAACTAAATATTTAAATAACTATTTTAGTTCAGTATCTCATAATTTTAAATTAAACCAGCGGCCGTTTAATGAAAACCTATTTACAATATTTCAATAACTTACAAATAACTAACAGTTTTAATTTAATGCCAATTTTAAAATCAGAATTGTTGATGGAATTATATCCCATTAAGACAAACTGCAGCCCAGGGAATGATGAAATTCATCCATCGGTTTTAAAGGATGTATCTGATTTAATCATAGACTCTTTACTAATAATCTATAACTCTACTTTTTCCTCAGGCACATATCCCAGTTCTTTAAAAATTACAAAATTAACTCCTACTTTAAAATCTGGCTCCCGAAATGATCCTAATAAATACCGACCAATTGCCAAGATTTCAATATTTACAAAGTTCTTGGAAGGTTTGTTATACAGGAGATTGGTCTCATACTTTCTAAAATATAATATTATAAATGGAAATCAGTTTGGATTCCAACCTAATAAATCTACTGAATCTGAGCTCTTATATTTGCAAACATTTATTCAAAAAAATTTAGAACTTGGAGAAATAACTTCTGCTATTTTTTTTTGGACTTATCTAAGGCATTTGATACTGTGAATCAGGATTTCCTATTAACTAAGTTGTATAATTTGGGGATCAGGTGTGTTTCCCACACTCTTCTAAAGAATTATCTAGTAGATAGATTTGCATTCACTTCTATTGATCAGTTTGCTTCACTTTTGTTGAGAGTGACCTGTGGCGTTTCACATTTTCTCTTGGCTCCCAACTATTTAACTTATACATAAATGATATTTTCCGTGTTCAGTCTTATAATGAGATAATGCTGTATGCAATGACGTAACTTTAATTTTCCAAGGAACAAATATTAATGATCTCCTTATGCAGGATAATACACAATTTCAAATTTATTCCGAATGGTTGGCATGTAATGATACAATAGTTAATCTCAATAAAACTAAATATTTAATCTTCACTAGACAAAGAATATCTTTGATGCACTACCATCATTTAACTTTGAATAATCAAACTATTGAATGTGTGCAAATATTTAAGTTTTGGGGAATTATTCTAAACTCTACTTTAAAATGGAACAATCATATAACATACATTGAAAGTAAAATTGCAAAACGCATTGGTATTGCCTCTAGTGTTATATCATGTTTGACTATTAGAACTCTTAAAATGGTGTACTATTCACTGATTCATTCACATACTAATTATGGCATTGCCTCTTGGGGACAGACTACCCAAATTAATATAAAGAGGTTGTAAATTTTACTGAATAAGTTTGTAAGATTATTGGATTTAAAGATCTCTCTCTCTCTCTACTCTTAACAACTTACAATTATTCCACTATCATCATAACCATGTCGACCCAAATAAGTATGGAATTCTGTCGATTAAACAACTATTTCATTTTAACATTGGTAAACTGATGTTTAAAAGGATAAAAAATAATTTGTTTTACGATGTAATAGACTTAAATTTCATTACTCATAATTATAAAACAAGGAAAAAGGCATTACTATTTTACCAAAGACACAGATGTCAAGGCAAGGTACACTGCCGGACAATTGCTAAGGACGGATGACAATAGCAACGATAGCATCCATAAAATGGAAGGCAGGAAAATGTGGAAATTAGCATAAGTGCGGGATACAGTAAGACGTGTTGTGCGTATGCAAATTTTGGATTGCCGAACTTGTTCGTGACGTCATAGCGCTGATAAGAGATATAAAGGATTTGACGGGTATTGACCGCTGTTGTTCAAACGCAAATTTGAAAGGGAAAGAATCAATTGACGAACTTGCAATTTTCAGTATGTCTTCCCGACATCACCTAGATGATTTTACGCGTGGCCGTATTTTTGGCAAGATTGAAGAAGGGCGAAAAATAACAGATGTTGCCAGGGTGTTCGACGTCAGCCACAGGGTTGTTTCAAGGCTTTGGAAACAAATGGAGAGTGTAGCAAACGTCACGGGGGGGTCGTGTTCGCAGTACGACACCTGCAGAAGATCGGTACATAGTGCTATCAACAAAAAAACACCGACGCAGCACAGCTAGTGAGACAGCAAATCAGTTTATGGCTGCTACTGGCAAGCGGATCTCCCGAAAAACCGTCGCCAGACGTTTGCATGAAGGAGGACTATACGCCCGCCGTCCTGTTGTGTGCATCCCATTGTCCAGACGTCACCGTACCGCCCGTTTGCAGTGGTGCCATCAACATCGCAATTGGACTGATAACGACTGGTCTGCTGTCCTCTTCTCAGATGAGAGTAGATACAGTCTATCGTCTGATTGTCGACGACAACTGATCTGGCCTGATAGTGGTACTGCATATTGTCCAGCAAACATACAGGAAAGGGACCGATATCCGACATGTAGTGTCATGGTATGGGCTGGCATCATGATCAATGGCCGTACGTCCCTCTATGTGCTTCCAACTGGGACTATGACTGGCCAACGATACATTAATGATGTCCTGCTACCTCATGTTTGCATGTTCCGTGGTGCTGTCGGTGATAGATTCATTTTCATGGACGACAACGCAACATGTCATCGAACAGTCACTGTCCAGGAGTGTCTTGAGAGCGAGGATATTCAACGCCTCGTATGGCCAGCACGTTCTCCAGATCTGAATCCCATTGAAAATGTGTGGGATGCTTTGGGGAGGAGCCTTGCTGGTCGCCAATGCCCTCCAATAAACAAGGACACCCTCATCCGTGCACTGACAGAGGAATGGGATAAATTACCCCAACAGCTGCTTGATAATGTTGTGCAAAGCATGACACGACGTGTGGAATCTTGCATCGTCCTCCATGGTGGCCATATCCAGTATTGACATCTTACGCCGGAACACCTGCGGACGGTAATTGCATTTTTTTCACGTTTACGTATTCTGCACAAAATGGCCTGTTTGTCCCTTGAACACGTTCCAAAGCCTTCTGGATTTCAGAGCACAATAAATTGTCTTTCTTGTAATGTCCTGGCATTCTGACATTATTTTATTTCACTTGGCATCCAACCACACTTACTTTTTTATGCGCTATATAGCCGTTTATGATCTGTCCTTAGCAATTGTCCAGCAGTGTATTAACTACATTGGTCCTGAGTACTGGAATGGTTTGCTTGTGGAGTTAATTGATATTAATAATCTAACACTGTTTAAAAAAATTAAAAATATACTTACTTAATAACTAGAAAAAGACAAAACAAAACTAACATACACCTTTCCCTTACTATGTTGACATGGCTGGTGCTTGACTCATTTGTTCTGTTTTGGGGATTCAAGACACGTCAGGTTTCTGTGAGGCCTTTTCCCTGTTTTCCTTTTCTGCTATTACTTTTTAATTGCACATAAATATCTCTGATTTATGATGGCATGATGTAACAGCATAAATATTGAAATAAAAAAAAATAAAAAAAATATGCTTCCAAAATTTTAGAGAAGATTCCAGTATTGAAAGACATTTGCCACTGTATACAAATGAAAAATCTTTACAGTGTGATGTGTGTATCAGGAAATCCACACAAAAAAGAAATCTTTTAAGTCATGTAAAGCTCAACACTAATGAAAAATCATAATAGTGTGTATTAGTTACAAAACATTCATCCAAATTTTAATTTCTCAAGACATATATTCCCTCATACTGGTAAAAAGCATCATCTATGCAATTAGAGCCAAAGACATTATGAACAACAATGAGTAAAACATTTAACTTACTTGTGAAATTATATCCGTTCTTCATGACGGCCGCATTCGATTTACTCTTACATCCATAACTAACACAGTACCTGACCATATTTATTATTTATAATAACTATTTAAAACACGATTTGCAACAAGTACGCAGCCGGCTTATACACCTGAACAGCCTTCTGTCCTCGCTAATGGCGGAACATCCGGTTTTCAAGCAATGACGGAAGTAGCTAGGTATTTGCCAGTCTATTCTCCTCCAAGGTCTTTGGGTCTTTGGATGCAACAGGTAAGAAAAACAATTCAACCGGATTTCAACAAATGATGAAACATCCCGAAATAGGAACAGCTACTTGATGGAAAGTACATAATGCCTTTGTAAACAGTAATGTCTGTTTGTTACTAGCAGATGTAAGAATCCCAACCCCATCCCAGTCCGGGTAAAATGTTCCGTTCGCGAGAGTCTTTGTTAATGATGTTGAAATAGTATTGGAACATGGACCGAAGGAGCTCCCTCCCTATCACACCCCCTTGTACTTCGGCTCCTTCGGTCCATGTCTCGTTTAGTCATGTGATCCAGTTGTTTTGATAGAAAATTCAATCCTAATAGATATAGGCTGCTGTTAAGAATAAATAAAACTTGAACTAAATAACATGAAGAATTAGTGTAAATGACACAGAAAGAATAAAATAGAGAAGAAATAATACACGAACAAATTATGAGTAAAAAAGCCGTGTTACACAAGAAAAAAAAATATATATTCTAAGTTGGGGAGTCGGAAAAAAGTTATAATGAATAAATCAGGATTATAAGCAAGAATGCATTTTCAGATTGAAAATTTTGACAATACTGAAATAATTGTTTTGTAAACGATGGAAATAAACTTGAGCTACAAGAAAGTTTGATGTCTATTTTTTTTTTTTTTGAGATGAGAGAAATTGATTGTCATGTGTCCAGTAGTTTTGATAGAAAATTCAATCTTAGTAAAGCATAATTTGCGGTCAAGGGGGGGGATGTTAGACTCTATCAGAGGAGGTTAGAAAAAATACCAATGAAGTGATTTGAAATATAAGAAACTGTGATGATGTGTATAAGTCCAATAGGCTATTTCCATGAACTGAAGGGACGTTAGAGCTGAAAAGATTATTCCATTAAGCTGACTTGTTTCTTTTTGTTCGCACAGGAAAAAATGAAGTCTGAGGGAGTAACAATGGAAGTAAAACCACTCCTTTTACAAAGTTTTGAGATGACATACATTGGAAGGTTGCAAAGGAAGAATAAAAAGTTTGATGTCTACTTTTTTGAGATGTGAGAAATCGATTTAGTCATGTGATCCAATTGAGCTTTAGGAAAAATGGACGTTTCAAATATTGTCATTTAGAAAAATGAACGATTCAAATATTGGCTTAGAGAAAAAATGATCGATTCAAATATTGATGTTTAGTAGGAAGGCATTTCCCATATTATTCTACGGGATTTTTACAATTTTAAGAAAACGAAAATTTTAAAAATCGCCCTGTGAGTCAAAACAACAAAACAATTTTTGGGCTTGTAAAAATTTATACCATTCAAAAATGAACTTTATGAAAAATGAACTTTTCCAATATTGATTTTATGAAAAATGAGCGATTCAGATATTGACTTTTAAAAAAATAAAGGATTCAAATATTGACTTTTAGTTGGAAGGCATTTCCCATGCTATTCTATGGGATTCTTGCGATTTTAAGAAAACGAAACTTTAAAAAATCGCCCTCTTAGCGAAAACAACAAATTCTTTTTTACTTGTTAAAGTTTATACGATTCAAAAACGAACTTTATGAAAAATGAACTTTTCAAATATTGACTGTATGAAAAATGAGCGATTCAGCTATGGACTTTTAAAAAAATAAAGGATTCAAATATTGGCTTTTAGTTGGAAGGCATTTCCCATGTTATTCTATGGGATTTTTGCGATTTTAAGAAAACGAAACTGTAAAAAATCGTCCTCTTAGCAAAAACAACAAATCCATTTTTCACTTGTTAAAGTTTATACGATTCAAAAACGAACTTTATGAAAAATGAACGTTTCAAATATTGGGTTTTATGGGGGGGGGGAAGTCAAATAACTTTGTAAATGTTTTCTGAAACACTTCGGTTAGCTTGCTCTCACAACTTCGAAGCGAATGGGAGCAAAAATAGCATTTGTATGCATAAAACGCATTTTGTTAATAGACTGCATGAAGTGATGTACATTTTTCACTGAGTTGATGTATGAGGTTTAGTTATTGTTTTGGGGAAAAAGCTTCTAAGAATAGAGAAAAAATATCTGTGTACAAGGTGAAGCGCTAAGAATGTCATTAAAGTGGAACTATAGAATTTGGTATGAGAAAAGGCAAGAAAAGACGAATTGATTATATTTGTTCCAGTGTGGAAGACTTCTTGCAGTCTGTTTCTTTTTAAGAATCATGAGAAAACATAGAATACGATTGATTGTTCTCTTTGTTCATGACTTCCATGTTATTGAAGTAATTAAATAAATGAGGTGTGATCAGGAAAAACAGATACGATTGAGAAATCCTATTTAAAACGAAAGTAAGGGAAAACGAAAGTTAGCGCCTTAAGAGAAATTCAACAAACCCAGATGTTCCGCATGTAGTGTAATGTCTGACACGTTAGAACTGATCATTGAGTGAAGGAAATATACACGAAGTTTTGTCGCATCTCGATGTAAAACGAAATAAATGAGGAAAATTAATGTGGTTAGGTGCGTTCGCAATAAATATTTGGTAATACATGAAAAAAAGTAAAAATAACTCGTTAAGAATATGGTGTTTGATGAAAGTATGATATTTTAGTTAATATGACATGAATATAAATGTTGGAGAGACTAAAACATATCTTAAGTTTTTGTTACATTTCTGATGTTAGAAAAATTTGTGTGGAAAAGTGAAGGCGATCAAGTTGAGAAGAAAAAAGTATGTTGGAATGAAACAGGGAAAAAAATAATTTGAAGAAACAAAAAATAGAAGTACAGAAAAAGCAGTTACCAAGCAAAGTTAAACAAATACGAAAACATCATAGCATTTCGAAGAATAGATTAAGTCGTTATACAGGGAAAAGAAGTAAGTTTTTCTTAAAAGATTACTTTTGTTTGGGGAAATACTGTCTTTTAGCTACGTCTTGGCAATAACTGTACTTCTGTTGAGTTAGCAAAATGCTCCCAAAAGAAAAAAAATATCGGTAAGGATATGATGTTTAGCGGATGTACGGACTTAGTCTCCAGAACGAATGTTTTTTCTGTCGCGTTAGAAAAATATACAGAAAATATATCGCAAAGAATACAGATTTTAGTGTCAGTATGAAATTTTTAGAATGCATATCATGGTAATGAATGCTTTTCTGTTGGGACAGGAAAAGAAAAGTATAGCAAACTAGGAAAGAAAAAAATACATGCATATTTCACATACATGGAACCTGAAAAATAGAGCAAGCTATGTAGGGAAAGAGACGTTTGAAGTTTTGGTACATCTTGCAACATCATGTCAGTAGTAGGAAATGGCGGGTCCGAGGGCAAGGAGCAAGGGGCGTGGCTTTCGGCAGAAGGATGGGGGCGTGGCATGTGACCGAAGGATGTGGGGGCGTGGCAGATGACGCTAGTGTGTTGGGTCGATGCTGCCCCCTAGCGGTGCTTCTTGGAACTTTATTATTATGTTAGATCTTTGTTTTTGAGAGATGGCAACGACCGAGTCGGGGAAAGGAAATGTGCTGCCCCTAGCGGTGCTTCTTGGAACTTTTAATGGATCTTTGAATGATGGCAACGACCGAGAGGGAAAGGGGTGGATATAGGGGGATGTCAACTCAATGTGCTGCCCCCTAGCGGTGCTTCTTGGAACTTTTAATGGACCTTTGAGAGATGGCAACGACCGAGTGGGAGAAAGGGGGTGGATATAGGGGGATGTCAACTCGATGTGCTGCCCCCTAGCGGTGCTTTTTGGAACTTTTAATGGATCTTTGAGAGATGGCAACGACCGAGTGGGGGTGTGTACGTTGCCCCCTAGCGGTGCTTTTTGGAACTTTTCTCAGGAGATTTATTGGACGTTGACAAATTTTTAAGAAGTCTTTCCAATATTTATTTTTTTAATTTTCTCGGGAGATCTGGACTTTGTCAAATTTTTGAAGCAAGTTTTTTTGTCGTTTCCAATTTTTTTTACTCGTATTTTTTTGTCCTATTTTTTTCTCTCTAATTTATTTTATTAAATTTATATTTTCAGGAATTCCCTGAGGTATTATAATTTTTATAGACGTTGCATTATTTTTTTAATTTTCTCGGGAGATTTATTGGACGCTGACAAATTTTCGAAGGAAGTCTTTCCAATATGTTTTTTTTTATTAAATTTATATTTTCAGGAATTCCCTGAGGTGTTATAATTTTTATAGACGTTGCATTATTTTTTTAATTCTTATATTTGTCCTCCCTCCAATTTTAATTTAGGCGAGGAAAGGCTTTCTTTGAAAAAATTTCGTTCCTGTTGATTCATGTTCCGCCATTTTAGTTTCACCACGTTGTCATTTTGTGAGCCATGTGTTTTGGGATGAGTCACAATTTTCTCTTTGACTCAGAAAATTTTGTATGACACGTGTTTTGGGATGAGTCATTATGATGAGTGACGCATTCGTGATAGCAGACATGACATTAGCCAACGTCGTTTTCTCCTCCGCTGGGTCGGCGGTTGACGTCATTTGAGATTCTGTAGAAACATTAAGTTCCAAGACTGATGTTTTCTTCAATAACTTGATCATTTTGCAACGAATTTATTTCTTATTTTTTCCCTAATTTCCCATTTTATATTCATAATTTTTTAACGTAACGATTTTTTCATTTTCTTTGAGGAGACTTCACGCATTTTCAACGGACGTTCCAACATAAAGACGTTTTCCAAAGTTTTGTGCTGCCGACATAATCTTAAAACACGATTGTTTATTAACGTATTTACGTGTTCATGACATTTTCTGTTACGTTTTTTAACTAGGAATTTTTATAGACGTTGCATTATTTTTTTAATTCTTATATTTGTCCTCCCTACAATTTTAATTTAGGCGAGGAAAGGCTTTGTTTGAAAAGATTTCGTTCGCGTTGATTCATGTTCCGCCATTTTAGTTTCACCACGTTGTCATTTTGTGAGCCATGTGTTTTGGGATGAGTCACAATTTTCTCTTTGACTCAGAAAATTTTGTATGACACGTGTTTTGGGATGAGTCATTATGATGAGTGACGCATTCGTGATAGCAGACATGACATCAGCCAACGTCGTTTTCTCCTCAGCGGGGTCGGCTTTATTTATTCTTTTTTATTTTCTCGGGAGATTTACTGGACTTTGTCAAATTTTTGAAGGAAGTTTTTTCAATCGAAGCATTTCCTCAAATTTGTTTCATTAAATTTTTAATTTTAGAACTCCGTGAGGTGTTATAATTTTTATAGACGTTGCATTATTTTTTAAATTCTTATATTTTTCTTCCCTCCAATTTTAATTTAGACGAGAAAAGGCTTTGTTTGAAAATATTTCGTTCCTGTTGATTCATGTTCCGCTATCTTTTGTGAGCCATGTGTTTTGGGATGACTCACCATTTTCTCTTTGACTCAGAAAATTTTGTATGACACGTGTTTTGGGATGAGTGACTATGATGTGTGACGCATGTCGTGATAGCAGACATGACATCAGCCAACGCCATTTCCTCCGCGGGGTCGGCGGTTGACGTCATTTGAGATTCTGTTAGACGCCTTAAGTTCCAAGACTGATTTTTTTCAATAACTTGTTCATTTTGCAACGAATGAATTCCTTATTTTTTCCTCATAATTTCCCATTTTATATTCATAATTTTTCAACGTAACGATTTTTTTTATTTTCTTTGAGGAGACTTCACGCATTTTCAACGGACGTTCCAACATAAAAACGTTTTCCAAAGTTTTGTGCTGCAGACATAATCTTAAAACACGGTTGTTTATTAACGTATTTACGTGTTCATGGCATTTTCTGTTACATTTTTTAACGTGTGCCTTTTTCCGCCATACAAAGCCACAATTTTTTATGCATAGTTAAAATATTTTTTTTATCTTTCCGTATTTTCTTTTATGATTAATCAGTGAAATTTACCTTCTAATCCATTATCTTAATCTACTTTTTTTCTAAATGCTTGCATACTCGTTAAACTTCTCGATGTACCATCATTATTTTATTTTCTTACTTTTCAATCTAACAACTACTTTTATCGAGGCTT
This sequence comes from Macrothele yani, assembly GCA_039090855.1. NCBI lineage: Eukaryota > Metazoa > Arthropoda > Arachnida > Araneae > Macrothelidae > Macrothele > Macrothele yani. Next base: position 76,386,122 of record CM077023.1, on the reverse strand, counting down.
TATTTTTTCTGATTTAAACAAGCAAACGTTTCTTCATTATTATTTCTTTTTCCTACGCAACGAACTTTTCTTACTTGTTTTTAATGTATGACTTAATCTGGTTTTTTATATAGATGTTTCATGTTTGCGCAAGAAATATACAGATCTATAGCAGATATACATAAAATTCGTTCCTAACAGTATCTTTTTTTTTTTTAGATTTTACCCAACATACGTTTCTTAACGACTTGATATCTGTTCCACTAGGTGTTACAAAACTTCAGATTTTTAATTTTTTCCCTCTGAAACTGTTTTTTTTTCTTACTTGCTTTTAATGTATGGTTTAATCTATTTTTCTATCTTATTACTTTTCTATATGTGTACAAGAAATATACGAATCTATAGTAGTTAAAATTCGATTGAAACAATATTTCTTCATTCTTACTATATTTTTCCATTTCTTTCATCTATAGTAGTTAAAATTCGATTGAAACAATATTTTCTCCATTCTTACTGTATTTTTACATTTCTTTCCAACAGACGTTTTTTCTTCTCAATTCCCGCTATCTAACTTAATCTATGTTTTGAATATCATTCTATGTTCGCGTATTCGTCCATTATTTTATTTCAAACTTTGCTAACTACCTCATACTTATATTCTGACTTTATATTTTTCATTTCAACCAACGTTTCTTAACGACTTGAATTTCCGGATGTGACAAAACTTCAGATTTATTTTTTCTCCTCTTAAACTATTTTTTTCTTAGTTGCTTTAAATGTGACTTAATTTATTTTTTACATCGCTGTTTCGTGTATGTACGAGAAATATACAGATCTATAGCAGTTAAAAATTCGACTGAAACAGTATTTTCTTTATTTTTACTTTATTTTTACATTTCTTTCTGACAAACATTTTTTTTTCACATTTTCCACATATTTAACTTAATTTTGTGTTTTTGAATATCATTCTATGTTCACGTATTCGTCCATTGTCTTTTTTCTAACTTTACACTTCATTCTTACTGTATTTTTCCATTTCATTTCAACCAACGTTTTTTAACGACTTGATATCTGTTCTACAAGATGTGACGAAACTTCAGATGTTTAATTTTTTCCCTCTGAAACCGATTTTTTTCTTACTTGCTTTTAATGTATGGTTTAATCTATTTTTCTATCTCACTTTTCTATGTGTGTACAAGAAATACACGGATCTATAGTAGTTAAAATTCAATTGATTTCTTCATTCGTACTGTATTTTTCCATTTATTTCATTTACAGTAGTTAAAATTCGATTGAAACAATATTTTCTGCATTTTTACTGTATTTATACATTTCTTTCTAACATACGTTTTTTCTTCTCAATTCCCGCAATCTAACTTAATCTATGTTTTGAATATCATTCTATGTTCGCGCATTCGTCCATTATTTTATTTCAAACTTTGCAAACTGCCTCATATTTATATTCTGACTTTATTTTTTTTCATTTCAACCAACGTTTCTTAACGACTTGAATTTCCGGATGTGACAAAACTTCAGATTTATTTTTTCTCCTCTTAAACTATTTTTTTCTTACTTGCTTTAAATGTGACTTAATTTATTTTTTACATCGCTGTTTCGTGTATGTACAAGAAATATACAGATCCATAGCAGTTAAAAATTCGATTGAAACAGTATTTTCTTTATTTTTACATTTCTTTCTGACAAACATTTTTTTTTTCGCATTTTCCCCTATTTAACTTAATTTTGTGTTTTTTGAATATCATTCTATGTTCACGATTCAGACTTTTATTTTTTCATTTCATTTCAACCAACGTTTCTTAACGACTTGATATCACAAGATGTAGCAAAACTTCAGATATTTTTTTTGTTTCTTCATGTAACGTAATATTTTTTCAAAACTCACTTTTAAGTATTCCTAAAAGCTTACATTTATGAGAAATATGCAGATCTGTAGTGGTAAAAATTGGACTGCAACAGTATTTTCTTTATTCCAACTTTACTTTTCTATTTCTTTTCAACAGGCGTTTCTTTATTATTATTTCTTTTTCATATGTAAGCAACTTTTCTTTCTTTCTTTTAATGTATAACTTAATAAATTTTTCTATCTTACCTTTTCGTGGGTTATACGAGAAATATACAGATCTATGACAGTTAAAATTCGATTGTATTAGTATTTTCTTTACTATGACTTTATTTTTTCATTTCATTTGAGTAAACGTTTCTTAACAAATTGATATCACAAGATGTACCAAACACTTCAGAATTTTTGTGTCCCTCACTTTCCAACTCACTTAAGTATTCCTAAAAACCTGCATGTATGTGAAATATTCATATTTTTTCATTCTATCCTAATTTGCTATACTTTTCTTTAACTGACCCAACAGGAAAAGCATTCATTGTCAAGACATTCGTTCTAAAGCATTATTTCTTACGATAAAATTTATATTCTTTGCAATATATTTTCAGCATATTTTTTCTAAGTCAACAGAAAAAACATTCATTCTGGAGACATAGCAACCAAGTCCGTACTTCCACTAAATATCATATTCTTAGCAAACATTTTTTCCCCTACATAACAATTTCCTAACTCACCAGAAAGGCAGCTATTCTCAACATGTAGCTAAAATATCGAATTTCTCCAAACAAATGTAATAATTTTTTTTAAGAAAGACTTAGTTCTTTTCTCTGTATAACGACTTAATCTATTTTTCGAAAAACTTTTCTACGTTTACGTATTTTGTTTAACTTTGCTTTACACTGTACATCGATTTTTTTCTTTGTAGTACTTTTTTCCTGTTTCATTGCAACAAACTTGTTTCTTTTCGACTCGATCACTCCCACATTTCCATACAAACTTTCCTAATATCAGAAATACAACAAAAACTTCAGATGTATTTTTTAACTTTAGAATAAGTCTCACCGACATTTATTATCATGACATAAACTAAAATTTCATACTTTTCCCAAAAATAGTTTTCTTAATGAGTTGTTTTACACTTTTTTCATAATTGGCAAAGACTATTTTTTTTTATAAGGTTAGTTTCGAGAAAGTTAAATTTCGTCTAGTGTTAATCGAACAGAAGAAATATACATCAAGGAAAGGAAACTGAAATTATACATATGCAAAGAATTTGCTACGGCTGAAGGTCCCCCGAGTGAGTTATTCAACCAATGCTCGTATTACCCATTCAAAGATGGAGGTATCAGGATGACCAAATCCCTCGTTGTTGTCTTCTTGTAGCAAAAGAGGTGGTGAACTTCACCAAACATGGTTCCATAATATTGGAGAAACACATTAAGGTTTACGGAGCAATTAAGCCCACGCCAGTGACCTTCTTCGTTCACATACACTCACATTCAAACAGAAAAAAATATAAATGAATGACAAAAAATAATGAAATAAAAGTAGTCCTGAAAAGGACTGTTTTGTAGTCCTAAAAAGGACTTGGTTTTCTTTAAACCTCGAAATCATCATCACACTCCATATTTTGAACAGTCTTGAGAATTTCGCAAACATCAAGATCTTCAAGAATAAATCTGGGAACTGAAACTTTTGCAACTGAGCAGGCATTGGCGTAAGCAATCCCAAGTACTTTGGGTTCGATAAGTGCAAATGCCTTATCAAAGCATCTATACCACCGATCGCTTGCTGTGGAATTCATACAGTCATGACCTAGCTGATTATTTGGCATAAGAAGCACTGGAAGATGACACTCCCTACAGTAGAAAACTTTTTCTACATTTTCCTTAATGGTAGCTCTTACCACTTCCACGAGAACGTCTTTCAGTTTTTGAATGTCAACGGAAAAAGTAGTCAAAGTTCCTTGATGTTGTAACACGGCATTTTGGAAGGTGGATCCAAACTGTAATTTTTTTACACTGATCCAAAGCTTTTTGCATGCATCTTTCAGAGTTTTAAATTGGTCACATGTTAATGACACTGATGCTCAATTCAACATAAACGAATCATCAGTCAGAACGTGAAGTTGTTGAAAACGGTAAGCAATTTCACTAGGGGAAGGGAAACAGTTCATCACCAATTCCTTGTTGAAAACCGCGATGTCATTACTTCCATCATACATATAGCAGTTTTCCATAAATTCCTTAAATGTTTTAGCTGACATGGTGACTCCGTACTTGGAAGGAAACAGTTTTTCCTTTTTCACAACATAACTTCGAATGTGTACTCTCACAGTGCCTGTGAAATCAGACACTTTTGCTAACTTATTTCCACCCAAGGAAACATGATGTGGAGGAAGGCTTTCTAATGAGATGCCTGATTCAGCATGAGACTCAGGCTTTGTAGGAACACACACCTTCTTTGTAGCAGTAGCAGAGGAAACTTCGGCAGATCGCTTCATGTTCAAGGCAGTTCGATGAGTAACACAGTTCACGGTAGATTGGAGCGGTAGGTTGTAGCGATGATATTCCGTACGATAACACAACGTGTGAGCAGTTCGATGATTGAGAACAGAATAGTAAGCTGATTTGTCCTCAGGCAAAACTGATAAGAGATTTGCGCATGTGCGCCTGCTTGATGACGTCAGTCCTCCACGTGAAAAAATCATGAAGTCAGATACACCCAACGTCTCCCTGACCGACGCCATCTTGAATCACCACGTGCTCCAGCACAGCAGAATGACGGGAAGGAGCTAATTTGTCCTCAGGCGATAAGAGACTTGAGCATGTGTGTCTGCTTGATGACGTCAGTCCTCCACGTGGAAAAATCATGACGTCAGATACACCCAACGTCTCCCTGACCGACACCATTTGGATCACCACGTGCTCCAACATATATCAGCTCGCAAAACGCTTGGGGTGACGTCACGGAATATCTAAAGGTTAAGTTTAGACGAATATTGGGAGCATTCTTGCAGTGTGGTGATCCACTAAATGAATAACGGACATGATTATCACCGTAGGCCACATGTTGTCTAGGAATTTTATATGTTTTCCCATAAATCTTAATTTTGCTGAGATCATCACCAAAATATTCAACTTCATTTTCAAGGCGGTTAAGGTAATCTGTAGCTTCAGAATCAGAAAATAATTTCTAATATGAAAAATGGAGGCCATCCTTATGACATATCTTAGAAGAATGCATTTCTTCAGACGAAAGAAAATGTAGCAGTAATTGAAAAAAGCAGTATCTTCACACCGAGCAACGAAGCGAGAATGAAACAGACAGACTTGAGATAAGACGTACGACTAACGAATGCGTGAGTCATCGATGATGCAAGCACGGCCGCCCCGGCGGCGCAGTGGTCTAAGCGATGGCCTCTGGTCATTCGTCCGAACGGGGTCCGGGTTCGAATCCCGGTGAGGCATGGATGTTGTGTTTGTCTTACGGCACTGGCTCTCTCCCTTCCCTGGAACCAGTGACCCTAAATTAGGGACGGGCGACTGCTTATAGCCCATTGAGTTGCTCACGGTGGTCGTTAAACCTCCAAAAAAAAAAAAATGCAAGCACGAGCACATTACGGACAGGTACAAATGATCAAGAATTAAGCAAGTCGCTTTAAAACCAGTGTCAAATAAGCAGTCAAAAAGTACAATTTCCCGAAGGGGAGAAAATGAAATTGACTACGTGTGTGAGAAAAAAATGGCGGTGATCGTGAAATGTCGAGCCCCTCCCCCACAAGAATTTAAATGGCTGCGACCACTAGCAGGATGGCAACATCCAACATGGTGACTCACCCCCACACATGGCGTACAAATCACATCTCAAAGACCAATCGCATTGCCTTTCCCGGCAGTCGTTCACCAAATTTAATGTACATGACCTATTAATAAAGAATATGCTGCCGAGGAAAAGGCAACGCGATTGGTCTTTGAGATGTGATTTGTACGCCATGTGTGGGGGTGAGTCACCATGTTGGATGTTGCCATCCTGCTAGTGGTCGCCGCCATTTAAATTCTTGTGGGGGAGGGGCTCGACATTTCACGATCACCGCCATTTTTTTTCTCACACACGTAGTCAATTTCATTTTCTCCCCTTCGGGAAATTGTACTTTTTGACTGCTTATTTGACACTGGTTTTAAAGCGACTTGCTTAATTCTTGATCATTTGTACCTGTCCGTAATGTGCTCGTGCTTGCATCATCGATGACTCACGCATTCGTTAGTCGTACGTCTTATCTCAAGTCTGTCTGTTTCATTCTCGCTTCGTTGCTCGGTGTGAAGATACTGCTTTTTTCAATTACTGCTACATTTTCTTTCGTCTGAAGAAATGCATTCTTCTAAGATATGTCATAAGGATGGCCTCCATTTTTCATATTAGAAATTATTTTCTGATTCTGAAGTTACAGATTACCTTAACCGCCTTGAAAATGAAGTTGAATATTTTGGTGATGATCTCAGCAAAATTAAGATTTATGGGAAAACATATAAAATTCCTAGACAACATGTGGCCTACGGTGATAATCATGTCCGTTATTCATTTAGTGGATCACCACACTGCAAGAATGCTCCCAATATTCGTCTAAACTTAACCTTTAGATATTCCGTGACGTCACCCCAAGCGTTTTGCGAGCTGATATATGTTGGAGCACGTGGTGATCCAAATGGTGTCGGTCAGGGAGACGTTGTGTGTATCTGACGTCATGATTTTTCCACGTGGAGGACTGACGTCATCAAGCAGACACACATGCTCAAGTCTCTTATCGCCTGAGGACAAATTAGCTCCTTCCCGTCATTCTGCTGTGCTGGAGCACGTGGTGATTCAAGATGGCGTCGGTCAGGGAGACGTTGGGTGTATCTGACTTCATGATTTTTTCACGTGGAGGACTGACGTCATCAAGCAGGCGCACATGCGCAAATCTCTTATCAGTTTTGCCTGAGGACAAATCAGCTTACTATTCTGTTCTCAATCATCGAACTGCTCACACGTTGTGTTATCGTACGGAATATCATCGCTACAACCTACCGCTCCAATCTACCGTGAACTGTGTTACTCATCGAACTGCCTTGAACATGAAGCGATCTGCCGAAGTTTCCTCTGCTACTGCTACAAAGAAGGTGTGTGTTCCTACAAAGCCTGAGTCTCATGCTGAATCAGGCATCTCATTAGAAAGCCTTCCTCCACATCATGTTTCCTTGGGTGGAAATAAGTTAGCAAAAGTGTCTGATTTCACAGGCACTGTGAGAGTACACATTCGAAGTTATGTTGTGAAAAAGGAAAAACTGTTTCCTTCCAAGTACGGAGTCACCATGTCAGCTAAAACATTTAAGGAATTTATGGAAAACTGCTATATGTATGATGGAAGTAATGACATCGCGGTTTTCAACAAGGAATTGGTGATGAACTGTTTCCCTTCCCCTAGTGAAATTGCTTACCGTTTTCAACAACTTCACGTTCTGACTGATGATTCGTTTATGTTGAATCGAGCATCAGTGTCATTAACATGTGACCAATTTAAAACTCTGAAAGATGCATGCAAAAAGCTTTGGATCAGTGTAAAAAAATTACAGTTTGGATCCACCTTCCAAAATGCCGTGTTACAACATCAAGGAACTTTGACTACTTTTTCCGTTGACATTCAAAAACTGAAAGACGTTCTCGTGGAAGTGGTAAGAGCTACCATTAAGGAAAATGTAGAAAAAGTTTTCTACTGTAGGGAGTGTCATCTTCCAGTGCTTCTTATGCCAAATAATCAGCTAGGTCATGACTGTATGAATTCCACAGCAAGCGATCGGTGGTATAGATGCTTTGATAAGGCATTTGCACTTATCGAACCCAAAGTACTTGGGATTGCTTACGCCAATGCCTGCTCAGTTGCAAAAGTTTCAGTTCCCAGATTTATTCTTGAAGATCTTGATGTTTGCGAAATTCTCAAGACTGTTCAAAATATGGAGTGTGATGATGATTTCGAGGTTTAAAGAAAACCAAGTCCTTTTTAGGACTACAAAACAGTCCTTTTCAGGACTACTTTTATTTCATTATTTTTTGTCATTCATTTATATTTTTTTCTGTTTGAATGTGAGTGTATGTGAACGAAGAAGGTCACTGGCGTGGGCTTAATTGCTCCGTAAACCTTAATGTGTTTCTCCAATATTATGGAACCATGTTTGGTGAAGTTCACCACCTCTTTTGCTACAAGAAGGCAACAACGAGGGATTTGGTCATCCTGATACCTCCATCTTTGAATGGGTAATACGAGCATTGGTTGAATAACTCACTCGGGGGACCTTCAGCCGTAGCAAATTCTTTGCATATGTATAATTTCAGTTTCCTTTCCTTGATGTATATTTCTTTCTGTTCGATTAACACTAGACGAAATTTAACTTTCTCGAAACTAACCTTATAAAAAAAATAGTCTTTGCCAATTATGAAAAAAGTGTAAAACAACTCATTAAGAAAACTATTTTTGGGAAAAGTATGAAATTTTAGTTTATGTCATGATAATAAATGTCGGTGAGACTTATTCTAAAGTTAAAAAATACATCTGAAGTTTTTGTTGTATTTCTGATATTAGGAAAGTTTGTATGGAAATGTGGGAGTGATCGAGTCGAAAAGAAACAAGTTTGTTGCAATGAAACAGGAAAAAAGTACTACAAAGAAAAAAAATCGATGTACAGTGTAAAGCAAAGTTAAACAAAATACGTAAACGTAGAAAAGTTTTTCGAAAAATAGATTAAGTCGTTATACAGAGAAAAGAACTAAGTCTTTCTTAAAAAAAATTATTACATTTGTTTGGAGAAATTCGATATTTTAGCTACATGTTGAGAATAGCTGCCTTTCTGGTGAGTTAGGAAATTGCTATGTAGGGGAAAAAATGTTTGCTAAGAATATGATATTTAGTGGAAGTACGGACTTGGTCGCTATGTCTCCAGAATGAATGTTTTTTCTGTTGACTTAGAAAAAATATGCTGAAAATATATTGCAAAGAATATAAATTTTATCGTAAGAAATAATGCTTTAGAACGAATGTCTTGACAATGAATGCTTTTCCTGTTGGGTCAGTTAAAGAAAAGTATAGCAAATTAGGATAGAATGAAAAAATATGAATATTTCACATACATGCAGGTTTTTAGGAGTACTTAAGTGAGTTGGAAAGTGAGGGACACAAAAATTCTGAAGTGTTTGGTACATCTTGTGATATCAATTTGTTAAGAAACGTTTACTCAAATGAAATGAAAAAATAAAGTCATAGTAAAGAAAATACTAATACAATCGAATTTTAACTGTCATAGATCTGTATATTTCTCGTATACCCACGAAAAGGTAAGATAGAAAAATTTATTAAGTTATACATTAAAAGAAAGAAAGAAAAGTTGCTTACATATGAAAAAGAAATAATAATGAAGAAACGCCTGCTGAAAAGAAATAGAAAAGTAAAGTTGGAATAAAGAAAATACTGTTGCAGTCCAATTTTTACCACTACAGATCTGTATATTTCTCATAAATGTAAGCTTTTAGGAATACTTAAAAGTGAGTTTTGAAAAAATATTACGTTACATGAAGAAACAAAAAAAAATATCTGAAGTTTTGCTACATCTTGTGATATCAAGTCGTTAAGAAACGTTGGTTGAAATGAAATGAAAAAATAAAAGTCTGAATCGTGAACATAGAATGATATTCAAAAAACACAAAATTAAGTTAAATAGGGGAAAATGCGAAAAAAAGATGTTTGTCAGAAAGAAATGTAAAAATAAAGAAAATACTGTTTCAATCGAATTTTTAACTGCTATGGATCTGTATATTTCTTGTACATACACGAAACAGCGATGTAAAAAATAAATTAAGTCACATTTAAAGCAAGTAAGAAAAAAATAGTTTAAGAGGAGAAAAAATAAATCTGAAGTTTTGTCACATCCGGAAATTCAAGTCGTTAAGAAACGTTGGTTGAAATGAAAAAAAATAAAGTCAGAATATAAATATGAGGCAGTTTGCAAAGTTTGAAATAAAATAATGGACGAATGCGCGAACATAGAATGATATTCAAAACATAGATTAAGTTAGATTGCGGGAATTGAGAAGAAAAAACGTATGTTAGAAAGAAATGTATAAATACAGTAAAAATGCAGAAAATATTGTTTCAATCGAATTTTAACTACTGTAAATGAAATAAATGGAAAAATACAGTACGAATGAAGAAATCAATTGAATTTTAACTACTATAGATCCGTGTATTTCTTGTACACACATAGAAAAGTGAGATAGAAAAATAGATTAAACCATACATTAAAAGCAAGTAAGAAAAAAATCGATTTCAGAATGAAAAAATTAAACATCTGAAGTTTCGTCACATCTTGTAGAACAGATATCAAGTCGTTAAAAATCGTTGGTTGAAATGAAATGGAAAAATACAGTAAGAATGAAGTGTAAAGTTAGAAAAAAAAGACAATGGACGAATACGTGAACATAGAATGATATTCAAAAACACAAAATTAAGTTAAATATGTGGAAAATGTGAAAAAAAAATGTTTGTCAGAAAGAAATGTAAAAATAAAGTAAAAATAAAGAAAATACTGTTTCAGTCGAATTTTTAACTGCTATAGATCTGTATATTTCTCGTACATACACGAAACAGCGATGTAAAAAATAAATTAAGTCACATTTAAAGCAACTAAGAAAAAAATAGTTTAAGAGGAGAAAAAATAAATCTGAAGTTTTGTCACATCCGGAAATTCAAGTCGTTAAGAAACGTTGGTTGAAATGAAAAATATAAAGTCAGAATATAAGTATGAGGTAGTTAGCAAAGTTTGAAATAAAATAATGGACGAATACGCGAACATAGAATGATATTCAAAACATAGATTAAGTTAGATAGCGGGAATTGAGAAGAAAAAACGTCTGTTGGAAAGAAATGTAAAAATACAGTAAGAATGGAGAAAATATTGTTTCAATCGAATTTTAACTACTATAGATGAAAGAAATGGAAAAATATAGTAAGAATGAAGAAATATTGTTTCAATCGAATTTTAACTACTATAGATTCGTATATTTCTTGTACACATATAGAAAAGTAATAAGATAGAAAAATAGATTAAACCATACATTAAAAGCAAGTAAGAAAAAAAAACAGTTTCAGAGGGAAAAAATTAAAAATCTGAAGTTTTGTAACACCTAGTGGAACAGATATCAAGTCGTTAAGAAACGTATGTTGGGTAAAATCTAAAAAAAAAGATACTGTTAGGAACGAATTTTATGTATATCTGCTATAGATCTGTATATTTCTTGCGCAAACATGAAACATCTATATAAAAAACCAGATTAAATCATACATTAAAAACAAGTAAGAAAAGTTCTTTGCGTAGGAAAAAGAAATAATAATGAAGAAACGTTTGCTTGTTTAAATCAGAAAAAATAAAGCCTCGATAAAAGTAGTTGTTAGATTGAAAAGTAAGAAAATAAAATAATGATGGTACATCGAGAAGTTTAACGAGTATGCAAGCATTTAGAAAAAAAGTAGATTAAGATAATGGATTAGAAGGTAAATTTCACTGATTAATCATAAAAGAAAATACGGAAAGATAAAAAAATATTTTAACTATGCATAAAAAATTGTGGCTTTGTATGGCGGAAAAAGGTACACGTTAAAAATGTAACAGAAAATGCCATGAACACGTAAATACGTTAATAAACAACCGTGTTTTAAGATTATGTCTGCAGCACAAAACTTTGGAAAACGTTTTTATGTTGGAACGTCCGTTGAAAATGCGTGAAGTCTCCTCAAAGAAAATAAAAAAAATCATTACGTTGAAAAATTATGAATATAAAATGGGAAATTATGAGGAAAAAATGAGGAATAAATTCGTTGCAAAATGAACAAGTTATTGAAAAAAATCAGTCTTGGAACTTAAGGCGTCTAACAGAATCTCAAATGACGTCAACCGCAGACCCCGCGGAGGAAATGGCGTTGGCTGATGTCATGTCTGCTATCACGACATGCGTCACACATCATAGTCACTCATCCCAAAACACGTGTCATACAAAATTTTCTGAGTCAAAGAGAAAATGGTGAGTCATCCCAAAACACATGGCTCACAAAAGATAGCGGAACATGAATCAACAGGAACGAAATATTTTCAAACAAAGCCTTTTCTCGTCTAAATTAAAATTGGAGGGAAGAAAAATATAAGAATTAAAAAAATAATGCAACGTCTATAAAAATTATAACACCTCACGGAGTTCTAAAATTATAAATTTAATGAAACAAATTTGAGGAAATGCTTCGATTGAAAAAACTTCCTTCAAAAAATTTGACAAAGTCCAGTAAATCTCCCGAGAAAATAAAAAAAAATAAATAAAGCCGACCCCGCTGAGGAGAAAACGACGTTGGCTGATGTCATGTCTGCTATCACGAATGCGTCACTCATCATAATGACTCATCCCAAAACACGTGTCATACAAAATTTTCTGAGTCAAAGAGAAAATTGTGACTCATCCCAAAACACATGGCTCACAAAATGACAACGTGGTGAAACTAAAATGGCGGAACATGAATCAACGCGAACGAAATCTTTTCAAACAAAGCCTTTCCTCGCCTAAATTAAAATTGTAGGGAGGACAAATATAAGAATTAAAAAAATAATGCAACGTCTATAAAAATTCCTAGTTAAAAAACGTAACAGAAAATGTCATGAACACGTAAATACGTTAATAAACAATCGTGTTTTAAGATTATGTCTGCAGCACAAAACTTTGGAAAACGTCTTTATGTTGGAACGTCCGTTGAAAATGCGTGAAGTCTCTTCAAAGAAAATAAAAAAATCGTTACGTTGAAAAATTATGAATATAAAATGGGAAATTAGGGAAAAAATAAGAAATAAATTCGTTGCAAAATGATCAAGTTATTGAAAAAAACATCAGTCTTGGAACTTAATGTTTCTACAGAATCTCAAATGACGTCAACCGCCGACCCAGCGGAGGAGAAAACGACGTTGGCTGATGTCATGTCTGCTATCACGAATGCGTCACTCATCATAATGACTCATCCCAAAACACGTGTCATACAAATTTTTCTGAGTCAAAGAGAAAATTGTGACTCATCCCAAAACACATGGCTCACAAAATGACAACGTGGTGAAACTAAAATGGCGGAACATGAATCAACAGGAACGAAATCTTTTCAAACAAAGCCTTTCCTCTCCTAAATTAAAATTGGAGGGAGGACAAATATAAGAATTAAAAATATAATGCAACGTCTATAAAAATTATAACACCTCAGGGAATTCCTGAAAATATAAATTTAATAAAAAAAAACATATTGGAAAGACTTCCTTCGAAAATTTGTCAGCGTCCAATAAATCTCCCGAGAAAATTAAAAAAATAATGCAACGTCTATAAAAATTATAATACCTCAGGGAATTCCTGAAAATATAAATTTAATAAAATAAATTAGAGAGAAAAAATAGGACAAAAAAAATACGAGTAAAAAAATTGGAAACGACAAAAAAACTTGCTTCAAAAATTTGACAAAGTCCAGGAGATCTCCCGAGAAAATTAAAAAAATAAATATTGGAAAGACTTCTTAAAAATTTGTCAACGTCCAATAAATCTCCCGAGAAAAGTTCCAAAAAGCACCGCTAGGGGGGGGCAACGTACACCCCCACTCGGTTGTTGCCATCTCTCAAAGATCCATTAAAAGTTCCAAAAAGCACCGCTAGGGGGCAGCACATCGAGTTGACATCCCCCTATATCCACCCCCTTTCTCCCACTCGGTCGTTGCCATCTCTCAAAGGTCCATTAAAAGTTCCAAGAAGCACCGCTAGGGGCAGCACATTTCCTTTCCCCGACTCGGTCGTTGCCATCTCTCAAAAACAAATATCTAACATAATAATAAAGTTCCAAGAAGCACCGCTAGGGGGCAGCATCGACCCAACACACTAGCGTCATCTGCCACGCCCCACACCCTTCGGTCACATGCCACGCCCCCATCCTTCTGCCGCAAGCCACGCCCCTCGCTCCTTCTCTAGAAGGAGCTGCTCCTTGCCCTCGGACCCGCCATTTCCTACTACTCATGTCGTTAAGAAACGTTTGTTGGAAGGAAATCGAAATATAAAGTTAGAATAAAATAAAGCAAAAGTTTACAAAGTTTGAAAAAAAAGATAAAGTGGATACATCGAGAAGTTTTATGACACGCAAACATAGGAAAGCATTTCTGAAAGTTAATTTAGGTTACATAGGAAAGAAATAATAATGAAGAAACATTTGTTTGTTGGAAAGAAATGAAAAAATAAAGTCTTAATAAAAGTAGAATAAGGCCGATACATCGAGAAGTTTGAAAAAAGTAATGATTATACATCGTAAAGTTTAATGAATATATTAGTATAGAATAGCATTTTGAAAAATAGTTCAAGTTAAATGTGGAAAAAAATAGTGAAGGAGCTTTTGTAGGAAAGAAATGGAAAAATAAAGTAAGAATAAAAAAAATACTATCTCAATCGCCTTTTATGTATAACCACTAATGATCTGTATAATTCACGTACACTTACACGAAAAGTAAGACCAAAAATGGTTTAAGTTATATAGGAATACATTAAAATCAAGTACGCTGACAGACGGCATGAATCATAGACTAAGGTCACACTCTTGACCCATGTAATCTTTCCCGCTATTCGTGATATCTGACGAAGCGAGTCTAATCTTGAGTAGATATGTAGATAGCCTCCATGCCTTTCTGGACTAAGAACAAAGAAAATACACCATGTAAACGCAGAACGAACGCCGCCCCGGTGGCGCAGTGGTCTAAGCTATGGCCTCTGATCATTCGTCCGAAAGGGGTCTGGGTTCGAATCCCAGTGAGGCATGGATGTTGTGTTTGTCTTACGGCACTGGCTCTCTCCCTTCCCTGGAACCAGTGACCCTAAATTAGGTACGAGCGACTGCTTATAGCCCATTGAGTTGCTCACGGTGGTCGTTAAACCTCCAATCCAAAAAAAAAACAAAAAAAAAACGCAGAACGATGAAAATAAATTCAAAAATTTAGAAAAGAACCACTTAGGAACAAAAATAAGATATCATAACAATATATCTGGAGAATGGAATATGGTGGAATTAATGGAAAAAAATGAATAATAAATACTTGAACTACATAATAACCAACAGGAAAATCCTACCGGTCAACTAACAGAAGAACCATTTATGAACAAAAATTTTATTTCAAAATAACATTTCATGGGATGGGGACATGAACGAATTATTTGAAAAAGAAATAAATGTATGAAGCGTGAACATAGAAAGAAATTTCACAAATAGAAGAAGAAAAAGAGGCGGAAATGGAAAGAAAAAATGTTTGATAGAATAACATGCGAAATAAAGAAAAAAATACTATCACAATCGAATTTTAACTTGAATAGATCGGTATATTTCTTGAACATATACGAAAAAGCGAGACAGATAAATAGACTAATATACAATAAAAGATGCATTTCGTAGAATATTCATGAAGAATTTTAAGTCATCCTACAGAAAAATATAAATGATCCGTTGAAAAAATCATGTAATCTCATAAAATAACGGAATCACAAAGCAATGTTCACTTCTTTCCAAAGAACAATAAAATTTCCTGAGCAGAAATAAATGAAATAATAAAAAAAAATACATTAAGAAAGAGCGTAAATTAAAAAAATAGATTATATGGAATAAATAGTAGCCTACACGAAATAATTATGAGTAAAAAAATAACATTGGAGGGGAAAACGACTCAGAATTTCCATGAGTAAAGCTATGAATACATGAAATAAAGTAAAAAAAAAGAAAATAGCTCCTTTAAGAATATGAATTTTGGTGAAAGTATGAAATTTTAGTTGAAATGTCATGACCAGCATTTCGAAAAGAAATAGATTGAGTCGATATGTAGGGAAAAGCAGTAAGCATTTCTTTATTTTCACTATGGGGGTGGGGAATAACTGCTTTTCTGGTGAGTTAGTAAAACGTTAAAAACATAATGTTTAGGGGAAGAACGGAATCACTCGCTTTGCCTCTAGAATGAATGTTTTTTCGGACGAGACAGAAAAATGTACATCCCAAAGAATACAAATTTTATCGTAAGAAAAGGTTTTAGATTGTATGCCTTGACAATGAATGCTTTCCTGTCGGGGCAGTCTACGAAAAGTATAGCAAACTAGGAAAGAATAAAAAAAAATACATATTTGACATACATGCAAGCTTTGAGGAATATTTTTAAGCAAGTTGGAAAATATGCTACATAAGGAAACAAAAATCTAATGATTTGTTACATCTAAAATAATCGTTTGCTGAAATGAAATGAAAAAAAAAATAGTCTGAATAAAATGAATCATAAGTTTGACCAAGTAAAAAAAAAAAAAAGAATCCTGACCTATTGAAAAATTTGATGAAATTTCAAAGACAGAAGAAGAAAAATGTCGAAAATTGGGAAGCTATAATGATATGTGAAATAAAGTAAGAAAATATTGTTTCAGCAGAATTTTAACTGGGAAAGATCTGTAGAGTTCTTAAACGTACGGAAAAATTACGAGAAAATATTATTGCAGGGGCGAAAGACTCAGAATTAACATGAAGTCTATGTCCAATAATTACTGCGAACAAGAATGAAATCGTTTCTAAAGAAGCATTTTCACGTCTCATGGTCTGAAATAAAATTAAATGGAGGAAAAGCAAAAGTTCCCTAGAAAATTCATTACATCTACGCGAAAAAACTCCCTCAAAACATACAAAAAATATATAAAAGCACATGAAGAAATAACGTAAAAATAATTAAAAGAAAATAGAGGGAATACGTAGTACACGAGACCATCCGACCATTTTTTTGAAACCAAATCATCGTGAGTTAGGACCTCGCCAAGACCATCAGAGCATTTTTATTCCCTTGGAAAGAAAATTCCCCAGCATCGTTACGTAAAAATTTCCTCCGGGGAAAAATAACATCGAAGAGGGGGGGGATCCCGTTTGAAAACCACAGGAATAAATACAAAAAATCCCAACGGACCCCACTCTGTCGTTGCCATCCCTCAAAATCAAAGATCCATTGAAAAAATAAAGTTCCAAGAAGCACCATCATATCTAACACCTACGCAGCGCCCTTTCCCCAACTAGGTCGTTGCCATCCCCCAAAATCAAAGATCCGTCGAAATAATAAAGTTCCAAGAAGCACCGCTAGGGGGCAGCACATCAGCATCGAGTTGACATCCCCCTATGTTCACCCCCTTTCCACACTCTATCGTTGCCATCCCCCAAATCAAAGATCTATCGAAATAATACAGTTCCAAAAAGCACCGCTAGGGGCCAGCACATCAGCATCGAGTTGACATCCCCCTATGTCCATCCCTTTTCCACACTCTGCCGTTGCCATCCCCCAAAATCAAAGATCCATCGAAATAATAAAGTTCCAAGAAGCACCGCTAGGGGGCAGCACATCAGCATCGTCCCAACACAATAGCGCCACCTACATCCTCACCCATGCCACACACCCTCATCCTCCTGCTGCCTGCGTCAGGCCAGGCCCCCTCCGTCCGCCCGGCTGCGGCTGGCTCTGGCTGGCTGCGTCCGCCCGGCCGCAGCCTAATGTTAAGTCTATGGGGGCTGCGGCATAGGCCGTAGCCGTCCTTTAATACTACTCTTGTACGAACGAATCTAAAAATGGCAAGAATACAGAGATTCTGTAGTAATTTTCAGCAGAATCTGTGTCTACGTTGAAACGATTCATTTGTCTGTTTAAACGTGGTACTTTGATGTCAAAATCTAGTAATTTTGATTTTTCAATTATTTTTTTAAATTTGTAAAAGAATTTTTTCTCATTTCTCATTGATTATATTTCATGTTTTAAATCCTCTGCAAGATTTATAGCTTCAACTAAATCTATGTTTTCTTTCTGCAATGCTTTGCACAATAAAATTGAGTACCGAAAAACCACATCAATGACAAGAACGCTAATGTTGAATTCTACATCTTTTATCGCCAACGAAATCTGCATGGCTTTTGATGATGTTTTCCTGTCATTCCAGGAACTTATTTCTTCTAAAGCATTTGAGACTGCCAGCTGAAGATCCAAAAAAAGTGCTAACGTAATCATGTCTATCTACCCATCTTGTTGGGCATAAACGCTTTAGTTTCTAATTTCTGGAATCTGAAAGTATATTTTTTACCTTTGTTTGTAAGAATGACTACGTTTAGGGGTATTGAAAAATTCATAACGTTTTCTATTGTACCCATGGCATTGCGAATGCCTTGAACCTTACATGCCCCAGAAATGGCTAAATTTCAGCTGTGTGAGCTACAATGAACAAACATAGCAGACGGGAATTTTTCTTTCATGACTGCTTGAGCACCATTAAATTTTCCTGCAATTGCTGATGCTCCATCATAGCCCTGACCCCTTAGGTACTTGATTTCCACACCAAATTTATCCAATGTGGTTAATATTGTTTGAGCTAATTCTTTTCCTGTGGTATTACCACTCACTGGCACAAACTGCAAAAATTTTTCGTTTATCTTTGCTGTTTCGCCGTTAACGTAGCGAAGGCTAAAAGCAAATTGTTCAGTTCCCCCAATGTCAGCAGTTTCATCCGCTAAAATTGAGAAGCATTTTGATGCATTTACCATGTTGACAACTTTTTTGTAAGCAATTTATTGCAACTTTCAATTATCTCGTTTTGAATCGTAGGACTTACACTGACGGAAAAAAATCCCAACACCAAGAACGGGTTGTGGTAGATAAACGACAGTAGGTAGGCGGTGAGAGTACATCTGTAAGATGACGTCTATGCAAATTTCGCGCTCGGCGCATACGTGTGGCGCTAGTAGCGCCCCTCGGAACATGCAAAACAGGTTTGCTGTAAATACGCGCTGTAACGTTCGTGAGCGTTAGCTATCGTTGAGATTCGACGTAGTGTGTTGATTTTAGTCAAGAATGCCTTTAAGAAGACGAAGAAGCCATTATCAACAGCTCACGGAGTTTGAACGAGGTCGTGTGATAGGGCTACGAGAAGGTGGATTTTCTTTCCGCAATATTGCAGAACGACTTGGCAGGAATGTAGCCACTGTGCATGATTCTTGGCAGCGGTGGTCAAGGGAAGGTACTGCCTCAAGAAGACCGGGTTCCGGACGGCCACGTGCCACTACTGAGAGGGAAGACCGCCATGTACGGCGTATGGCCGTGGCGCATCGTACTGCGTCTGCAGCAGCAATTCGAGCTGCAGTTGCCACCACAGTGACACAACGAACTGTTACAAATCGGTTACTTGAAGGACAGCTCCGAGCCAGACGCCCTGTAGCGTGCATTCCACTTACTCCAAACCACTGCCGTTTGCGACGTCAGTGCTGTCAAGCTAGAGCTCATTGGAGGACGGAGTGGAGATCTGTTGAGTTTTCTGATGAAAGCTGGTTCTGCTTGGGTGGCCGTGTGTTGGGTAGAAGGAGACCAGGTGAGCGCCTGCAACCAACCTGTCTGCGGCCGAGACACACTGGACCTACACCTGGTGTTATGATCTGGGGAGCAATTTCCTACGACAGCAGGAGCACTCTCGTGGTTATCCCACGCACCCTGACGGCACAGTTGTACGTCGGTCTGGTGATTCCACCTGTTCTGCTGCTATTCATGAACAGCATTCCAGGTGGTGTTTTCCAACAGGATAACGCTCGCCCGCATACCGCTGTTGCAACCCAACATGCTCTACAGAATGTCGACATGTTGCCGTGGCCTGCTAGATCACCAGATCTTTCTCCAATCGAGCACGTATGGGACATCATTGGACGACAACTCTAACGTCACCCCCAACCAACATTAACTGTCCCTGTATTGACCGACCAAGTGCAACAGGCATGGAACTCCATCCCACAAACTGGCATCCAGCACCTGTACGACACAATGCATGAACGTTTGCATGCTTGCATTCAATATTCTGGCGGTTACACCGGTTATTAATGTACCAGCATTTCACATTTAAAATGGCTCTTCTCGCGCTTACATTAAGCTGTGATCTTGAAACCTTAATCGATTAAATATGTTACCTATACAAATTTATTGCCGCCATTTCACATTTCATTCCTCTACAGCTATTTTTTCGTGGTGTTGGGATTTTTTCCGTCAGTGTATATACTGATAATTTTTCCCAGTGTTTTCTCGAATAGTCACAAAATCACTCGTGCCAGTCTTTCGTAGCCATCTTAAGTCCGAAACGGAGAATTGACCTAAAATTTCCTTCATTCTCAGTAGGTTCTTGATCTAATTTGAAAGTTCCCAACTCACAGTGGCCCCGCAAAGCCAGCCCTTGTTTGCCGCACAAAAGTACTGTTTCAATAACAGGAGCAATGAGCTTACAATTTCTTTCCACTTCGGCTTTTTCAGCAGCATTTAGCCTATGATCAATGGGCTCACTTCTTTTCAAAACAACATCTTCCAGATCTTGGGCAGCCTTGTTTGTTGTTGTTGTTTGGAGGTTTAACGACCACCGTGAGCAACTCAATGGGCTATAAGCAGTCGCCCGTCCCTAATTTAGGGTCACTGGTTCCAGGGAAGGGAGAGAGCCAGTGCCGTAAGACAAACACAACATCCATGCCTCACCGGGATTCGAACCCGGACCCCGTTCGGACGAATGATCAGAGGCCATCGCTTAGACCACTGCGCCACCGGGGCGGCCTTGGGCAGCCTTCAAACATTGCTTACGGTAATTCGTGGTTTGATGATAGTTATATTTCTCCACAGCATGTTTCAAATTTTTAAACGTTTTTTTGCATAGCTGTCTTAGTGGCTGGCATGCAGTTCCTGCTCCACTCAAGGAAAAAAAGACACAGTATTTGAAATAAGCTCCGTCTTCCAATTGGGAGTAGGATAACCATTTCCATCTTTCCAGCCACTTAATCTGGAATCTGAGATTTTTTCCCCCGACAGCAGTCGCAGGAAAATCGAACCTACTTTCTGGCACCCAAATGTCTTGTAACTCGTTAAATCTCTCGTACTTGTTCAAATTTTTACTTACCAGTAGTGCAACGTCATTTGGACTCGATTTTATTCCAGTTTTTGGGACTTCAGATGATTCTAGGTCCGAGGCCTCTCGCACAGCGGCTGCTTCATTTGCAACCGATTCTGAGGGAATTTCCTCACTCCTAATTTTCTTCGAAACATAATCATGTAAGGTACACAAACGTTTAAACATCACAAATGATGAAGAAGTCAAAAGAAACAACCTAAAGGTTTGCAGAACCGAAGGCGACTGTGGGTCCTTACTGTAAGAATATGAGCGCCTCTATCACGAAACCGGTTTTTCTCTCCTCGCTGTCTATAAAACAATGAATTAGTCTCAACTCGCGATCCGGTGTCGTTTTCACATTGCAGTTTCTTCCAGAATCAACTCGCCGCCCCGGTGGCTCAGTGGTCTAAGCGATGGCCTTGTAAAGGTTGTGTTGACCTGTGCTCCGTGTTTGACCTGCGTTTATTGGTGTTCTTTTGTGTGTGTGCCGTCATTTTGTGTATCTCCTGTGTTGCGAACGTCTCCTGTGTCGATTGAGTCAGACTTTGACGTCCTGTAAGTAAAACTTTACTTGTACTAACTCTTTTTCCGTCCTGGCTTTGCCCAGGGTCGGGTTTAGCAAGCCAGCCATTGCAAATGGCGGCGACCGCATCTGATAGGCCAGGTCTGAAGCTTGATAGCGAAGCTCCGCCCCCACCTGGCCACGTTCGGTCATCGTCACTACCACACGCAGCTGGTTTCCAAGCCGCGTTATCTGATGTTACCACTTCTTCTTCCAACTTTATGGATGTTGATTTCCCGACATTTTCCACCACCGTGACGTCATTAACTTCTTCAGTATCCGTTGCCTCTGGTACTTCATCTGCTCCTGCGAGCACTGCGTCTCGACCTTCCCCATCTCCGCCCATTCCTACGGCAACTCTACCTTATGCTTCCGTTGTGAAGGGTACCAGTTCTTCTTCCTCTACAGCGAAGAATCTATGTACAACGCCTCTTGATATGATTGTCACTAGAGACAACAAGAAATTACGCATCGAAATTCCGGAAACTTCAGCTGCTGGGCAGGAGGTTTTACGCACACAGAAACTTGGCATATGTTTTGATGCCCTCCCGGACACCAGCCTTAAGAAATACTCCTTAGCCGTCCGCCAAATCCTCCCTAAGGGAGCGATCACCCATATGGCGAGGAAGCCTAGGACTGTTCTCATCTATTTTGCGAAGCCAGAGTTTGTGGAGCGCGTCTTATCTGACGGACTGCATGTTGGGGATCATACCTTACTGGGAGTTCCGCTCACGCAGCGCCCCGTACTTGTTACGTGCTACCCCGTACCACCAGAAATCAAGGACCATTACTTAATGTCGGCCCTTTCCCGTTGTGGAAAAGTAGTTGGATCCATTTCCACTCTGTCTTCCGCACCAACAGACCCAGATGACAGGAACATCTTAGGTCTGCGTCGCCAAGCAAGGATCCTGTTTCCTACTGAAGATGCCATTGCTGATTGCCCTACTGAATTCACTGTGGTTGTAGGGAAGCAGATTTTCCGGATCGATATCGTTACTGCCTTGCATTGTTTTAAATGCAAGGCATATGGCCACATCCAATCACGTTGTCCACATGTATCTGCCAAGCCCCCTATTCCCATACCACCCAAAGTCAACACCCCAGCCTCAACACCAGTTTCTCTGGCCACACCAGGTTCGGCTCCAACACCAGTTTCTCTGGCCACACCAAGTTCGGCTCCACAGACGTCCTTGATCCCTTCTACTGTTGTTCCAGATGATTCTCCCCCAGCAAGTGATGATTCATCATCAGTCTCCAAGTCTTCGATATCTACTACAGGTACTTTGGCCACCTCTCCATCGTTGGACCCACTTGCTGCTGTGGTACCTCTACGTTCTTCGGAGGGTATTATCTCAGAAAAGGAATGGCAACCCGTCCGTCGTGTTGCTTCATCTTCTTCCCTTGGATCCCCTAATGTGGAGTCAGATCTAACTGTCCTACACCCACCAGCTTCTCCCGGCGTTCCCACGTTGAAACGTACCAGACAGAGTTCCATCTCGCCAGTGACGTCTTCTCCACGCTGCTCTCGTTCCCGTTCGCCAATTCGACAGTCTTTCTCTCCAACAGCAGTTCCTACATCTCTTAAGTCCCCAGCTGTTCCAAAATTGTTGGATCAAAAAGCTTTCGGTGAATATCTGGAAGCTTTCCCTGCATTAGACGGGCCGCTGGCGCCCTCTGATCTTGCTCTCATTATACTCAATCAACCGTCACGTCCTCTCAAGCAGCTAGACTGCGTTCAATCACGTAATGCTCAGCTTCCCACTATTATCACCCAACTTCAGAATCTACTTGCTCTTTTGCCAAAAATTAACACAGTCACTAATGCGCAGACAGCTAACTTAAAGAAACGTGTAACCAGTCTTCACAAAAGTGCTGATAGTAATATTCAACCACTACAACCTCTTTCAAGTTAAAATTACTTTCTTTCAACTGTAAGGGATGCTCCGTCCCTCCTACCAATGCGTTAGTGTTTGAAGACATTACACCGCATGATGCGGATATATTATTGCTACAGGAGACTAACTGCCATCCCAACACCCCATACCACCGGTGGCGAACCTGGCCATTTCAATTCTACCATGCCCATCGACTTAGTCTTCACGCAGGACTTGCGGTGGCCATCAATTTTCGTCTTCGATCCTTCATTACTGATATCACGGTCAAACCGATTTATCGTGACCTCCTGCAGCTTCTGTCTTTCCGACTTCACAACTTCCGATACCATATCTTCAACATCTATGTTTCCGGCAATCAACAGTATGCAGACTGTCTTTTTGAGCATTTTGTTTCCTGTGTTCAAGGTCTTCCGGCCACTGATATTGTCATCTTAGGTGGTGATTTTAACTGCACCCTTGACCCATCCCTCGACAGATCGGACGGTTCCACGGATACCAGGTATTTTCTTACCAGAGCACTTTCTACAGCCATCAACCAGCTACAACTCCAAGATGCTTTTCGACACCTGCACCCATTTCTTCGTTCGTACACCTGGCGCTCCTACTCCACTTCCTCCCCTACAACTGCCCGACTTGACCGGTTTTATGTTTCTTCAATTCTTCTTCCTTCAGTTATCTCCCTTTCTCACACACCGACAGTTTCTTCCGACCACAGCTGTGTCGTAATGTGTCTTCACACCGGTCCATCTCCTCGGCAATACTACCGTACTTGGACCCTTGATGATGATCTTTTACTTGATTCAACTTACGTAAATTCCATCCAATCGCAGCTCCAACAAGCCTTATATACGCTCCCTTTTGCTTCTTGTCCCTTGCAACACTGGTTAAATGTCAAATCCCAAATTCTTCTTTATACCAAGCAATATTCCCACGAAAAACGTACCACCGCCTCTATGAAGATTGATGCTGCACGCTCGATTTTTTCCACCCTAGATCTTGATTCTCCGCTGTTTTCTCATTACCAAGCTGAACTTCGTGCCTTGCTACTTCCTGTCTCCCAACAAGCTCTTCACCGCCTCAAGCTCCTTTATCTCCAGCCAAATGACTATCTATGTGAACAGGTTCAACAACTGGAATTCCACAAACGTTCTGCTCATCACCTCCGTAATCTGAAGTTACCCGATGGAACTGTTACTAATGACCCCACTCTCATTTGCTCCGGTGTTAGAACATATTTCCAGTCACGTTTTGCTCAGTTCCAGTCAAGTTCTCCGCATGCTGATTCGATTCTTCGTGCCTTACCACATATTCCATCGCATCTTGTTACATCTCTTTCTATGCCTATCACCCCAGCAGAAGTAGTACAGTCACTTGCCTTACTTAACTGTCACTCGTCACCTGGTCCTGACGGGTTGACAGTTAATTTCTTTCGTACGTTTTCCTCTTTCTTACACCCTCTCCTATTGCCTTGCTTTACAGCTGCTTTTTCCTTATCTGTTCTTCCCCCCGCTTTTACTCTAGCTCACATCATTCTTCTTCCAAAGAAGGGGTGTCTGCTGGAGTTGGATAACTGGCGTCCTATATCCATCCTTAATGTTGACTACAAGATTTATACTAAAATACTCTCTCTTCGATTGAACCCTATCCTTCCCACCGTCATACATCCCGACCAAACGTACACCATCCCTGGCCGAAGCATTCATACTAATATTAATCTCCTCCGTGACTCATATTGCCTTGCCCACCTTTCCTACGAACGTGAGTCATCAGTGACTTGCCTCTGTGCTCTCTGCCTTCGGTTTCCCATCTGTCTTCATCACAGCCCTCCTTGCCCTGTACCAGGACTCAGTTGTCCATATCCGGACGGCCTCCTTCCTTACAGCCCCCATTCCGTTTCGTAAGGGCATCCGTCAAGGATGTCCTCTTTCCGGACAACTTTTCTCTCTAGTCTTTGAGCCTTTTCTTTGCTCTATCCGTTCTCTTCTACAACCTCCCCCTCCACCATTCGGCATAGCACCAGGCACCATTCTATCTTTCTTACTGCCTACGCCGATGATATCACAGTTCTCATCCGAGAAGAATGGCAATTCACAATTGTTCTTGCATGGTATCAAGTGTATGCTGCGGCTTCCGGCGCTTCGCTAAAGCTTTCAAAGTGTACAGGCTTGTGGTGTGGCTCCTGGAGACATCGCCCCGATACACCGTGGGGCGCTCATTGGACTTCCACCAGTCAAAAGATACTTGGGGTGCACATTGGCAGCCGGGTCTCAGCAGCGGCTGCCACCTGGAGACCCCTCGTCAGGAAACTACGTCACACCGCTGCTTACTGGTCCAAGCTCAAGTGCTGTTTGACCTACCACAGTCGTGCACGGCTTTCTGGCACCCACGTCCTCTCGTTAGTTTATCATTCCTGGATTGCACAACCGCCACCAGCCTACGTTCAAACTGCAACAACATCAGCAATGCTCAGCATTGTTTGGTCATCTACTCATTGGTTATCTTCCTCAGTATTGTCTCTACCTTCGACTTGTGGTGGCCTCAATATGCCAGAGATTACCGTACGTTTTAAGCTGTAAGAATTTTCAATTTCCTCCGTTTGACAGTTCAACCAGACTCTTCCGCTTCCATTCTTCTGCTTAATGTTCTGACTTCCCCCTTAATCCCTGCCTTACCGTCCATCTTCTTCTCAAGATGGATATTCACACTGTCATTCCCCCCGTTTTCCTCTAGTCTACCATGAAGCTGTTCAGTTCCTTCGTTCTTTACCGCTCATTCGTCAACCCCCTCTTCCACTCTTGATCTTCTTTCCGAGCCTCTTTTTTTCTCCTCCGTCCTCCACCCCCTACTGCCAACTTTTTCTTTTTCCCCGCATGGCTACACGCTGGTCCTCCCCGATTTTTCATGGAAACCCGTTTCCGAACTTTTTCCCACCCTACCACCCTCGCCCGAACTCTCTGATAACTTCCTCCAACTTAAACATGCTCTTCAATCACTTTTTCCTTCCCTAGTCGATTCCTCTGGCCTCCTTTCCGTTTCCTCTGCCTCTCTCCCTTTTCCGTTCTTCCTTCCCTTTTCCGGTGATCTCCTCCCTCTCCACAGTCTTTCCACCCGCACCCTGTACCGTTTTCTCCGTTCTTCTTCTGCCGTACCTTGCCCTATTCCCTCTGTTCCTTCTTTTGCACTAACCTCAGTCTGGTCTACTGCCCAACATTCACCGGCCCTCTCCTCAGAACTTAATGTGCATTGGAGGTTTTTGCACAATCGACTGCCTGTCCCTTCGACTTTGTTCCGGAGAAATATAGTATCATCAGATCTCTGTCCTTTTTGTAACGTCGTTGGAGACGTCTTACACATGTTTGTTTACTGTCCGACGCTGCTCCCACTATTTCACAGTATGTTCCAACTTGCACATCCTTCTTGTACCAGTGATCTCACCCTAGAAGATTATCGTTTCCTCGGCCACAGTTCTACAAGTTTCTGCTCTATTTTACCAGTTTGTTCGTATTTATTTATTCTAGCTAAATATATTATTTTCTCTCACCTGCTACAGTTACAAGATCCAGATCCTATTACATTCTCTACCTCCTTGGTTGCACACTATCGCAACAGGGTTAAAGCGAGACTCACCCTGGAATACTCCTTGGCGAAAGATACGGCACGGTTACCTGCCTTCTTCACAACATGGTCGCCGTGTCGTCCCTGGTTTCAGTTTTCTAGTGCCCAGACTGTTCATCTGCTGTTTTAATAAACCTACGTCGGAACTTTCAATTTTTACTGTTCCCTCACCATGTTTTCTCCTGGAACTGGATTGTGTTTGCTTCCTGCTGATGTCACCTTTTGTACACAGTTCTCTTCATCCGCACAGTGACTCTCTGCCACCAGTGATTCCCATGTCACTAGAACTGCACAGATTTTTTTCTGTAAATTTTTTCGCTCCAGTGATGTTCCAAGACTTCGATGAACATTTATCCCAGAGCTACTGCTGTTTACAGCAAATAATGCAATGCCTGTCATTGCTCATCTGTACATTTATCATTTCATTGTAAATATCTACATTTTGTTTTATTTCTCCCCTTCTCTCACACTGCGTGTGAGGTTGGGGATGTTCTGTTGTAATTGTTTTACGTGAATAAAAGCGAATATTGAAACTAAGCGATGGCCTCTGATCATTCGTCCGAACGGGGTCCGGGTTCGAATCCCGGTGAGGCATGGATGTTGTGTTTGTCTTACGGCACTGGCTCTCTCCCTTCCCTGGAACCAGTGACCCTAAATTAGGGACTGGCGACTGCTTATAGCCCATTGAGTTGCTCACGGTGGTCGTTAAACCTCCAATCAACAACAACAACAACAACAACAAAAGAATCAACTCGGGTTACGTATGCGCCCTACATCTCAGCGCATGCGTCGGGGGAAGTTCGTTCCGGAAAGGTCACGCAGCGCAGCTGATCGCCTTGGCAAGAATCGAACGAAGAGATAATGTGAGTGGGTGGGAGGATAAAGGAAGTGGCCGAACAGGATTACCCTAGCAGCCGCCTGTTTGTGGGACGTTTTCGGTCATCATTTGGAGTTTATGCGTAATCATCATCTAGGCTCATGGGTAGGGAGGGGTGGGGTCCAGACCACCAGGACCCCCTCCCTACGCCTCTGCTCAGAGTCCCTGTCTTTCCGCAGCAGGTCAAAAATATTAGTTGTCCTGATGCCGAAACCCATCGCTTCCTTCCTGCAGAATCTCTTCAGAATGTTCACAAGTGGCTGACAGTTCATTGAATCCACATAGCGAACGTTGCGTACATCTCGTTGTAAAGTTGTAGTCATGCTTCTTAGTTTCTGACGAATTAGGTTGGAGAGTGTATGCCGTGGGAAGCCGTATTGCCCTGCCAACTGGTAAATTCTTCATGACGCAAACCAATAGAAGACGAATGGGAAATGCCCTACTGATCAAAAATCGTAAGGCTAATTATTGGCCCGTGGGTGGGAAGAGTCGTATGGGATTAAAGATGATACCGAAGTGGGTTTTCGATAGACTGAGAATTATAACCGATTCGAGACAGGATTTTTACTTAGGAGAAAATCCAAGAAAGGGAGAGAACCAGAGTTTTCCCATTCAAGGGGAAAAGAGATACTAGGATATTGAGAGGAAAAAACATCCGTCAGTTGTTGAAGCTGCTGCCAGAAGACCAACATATGCTGCCAGAAGACCAGCACATCGTCAACATAACGTATGAAAAGTAAAGGTTTCAAAGGAAACATAGCTAATACTGTGTCTTCAAGGTGCTGGAGGAGAATCTCTGCGAGTACTGGGGACAGAGGTGAACCCATGGGTGTGCCAGCTTTTTGTCTATAAATAATACCATTGAAGTAAAAGTAAGAACGATTCGCAACAAGGCGAAATGCTGACATGATGGCCTGTAGCTTCAAAGGGTTTGTGGAAGTCAGAAGTTTTTTTTTAATGATATGGTGCACCAGCTCCACCGGAACATTGGGGAACAGGGACATCGCATCCAAAGAAGCCATTACAAAGGGGGATTAACCCCTAACCCTTGGCGTAATTGGATTGTGAAAATAGGGGACACACACACACACACACACACACACACACACAAAGGAAAACAGGCTCTTATTTTATTGCAATTTTTTTTTTCTTTTTACTAAGAACTTGCTCAAAATTTTATATCTTCCATATTATAGAAATGTCTGGTTTAAGTCAACAGCTAATCAATTTACAGTCCGTATGCGTATTGCAATCCCCTTTTTTAAATATCATTTTAACAATTTCTTCTTCAGATAACTTTTGAGTAATAGAGATGAGCGGAGTGATCCAACAAGTTTTATGGGAGATGCGCTCATGCCCCTAACACAAAGGGTCTGATTCTCTCGAAGGCTTGCGCCGAACTTCGAATGGAAAACTTTGAAAAAGTGGTAAGTGGTTGCAAAAATGAAGAGCCAACTCCAAAGCACCGGTTGGGCTCGCACATAACCAGAGACAAGAACACGCATATGGTACCCCGGTTAATGGGTTTTGAGTTTCCCAAAGGCCTCCGGTACCCGAGGTCCTGGTGGAGGATGCATGTTGTTGCCAATACATGTTGGAAGATGACTCCGAGAACGGAGTTTAGTTAAATAATTAATGGTACAAACAGTGGGATCAGATTTCACTGTAACATGGGGTATATCATTAATTGCTTCCAACATTTTGGCGATATAAACTGCCTGATCCAGAAGTACAATTTGGCTAGACTTATCAGCTGAAAGAGCAGAGATGGACTGATTTTTGGACAGCAGACGTTGGTCCCTCTCATATTTCAACAGTTGGGAGTTACGGGTGTCAGAGATAGATTTTGATGAAGTAACAAAAGTCCCTGCTATAGCTGAACGAGCTAGGTCCTGTTGAGTAGAGGGAAGCAATCGAATAATACTTTCCACTTGAAGAATAACTCGAAGTGGGTAGGGGAGTGTTAGGGTAACCATATTTGAAACAAAATTTTGGATTACGTATGGCGGAACATGAACACTCGCTTCGTTCCAATACTATTTCAACGTCATTAACAAGGACTCTTGCGAACGGAACATTTTATCCAGACTGTGATGGGGTTAGGATTCTTACATCTGCTAGTAACAAACAGACATTACTATTTACAGTGGCATTATACAGTGTGATTCAAAACTCATAGGACAAACTTTAAGGGGTGGTAGAGCACACTGCAACAAACATTTTTTGCATAGGAATGTATGGGCGCAAGTGACGCGTCGAGGCACAAACACGAGAAATTCCCAGCTCATGTCGTATTCACATAGGAGGCGATTTTTACACACGAAGGTGTTTTCAATGTGCACAATTGTCATGTGTTGGCAACCCACACGCTACACGTCCACATGCGTACCAAGAACGTTTCTTTGTGAATGTGTGGTCGGTTATTGTGAACGGCTTCCTGCTTGGCCCATATCTACTACCAACGTGACTCGATGGTAGATGTTATCGTATTTTTCTGGAAGAGGTTTTACCAGAATTGCTTCAAGATGTACCACTGGCCGTCAGACAAGGACTGTGGTTTCAGCATGATGGGGCGCCAGCCCATTTCAGCATTAATGTGCGCAATTGCCTGGATGCCACTTTTGGGGCGCGATGGATTGGCCGTGTTGGACCAGTCCGTTGGCCACCCCGATCGCCCGATTTATCGAGCCTCGATTACTTCTTATGTGGACATCTGAAGGCCCTCGTTTACGAGACTCCAGTTGACTCTGTTGAGGACCTCATCGCTCGAATATCCGTTGCGGATGCACGTGTGCAAGAAATACCTGGCATCTTCGAAACTGTACGCCAATCACTCTGTCGACGCTGCCACGCATACATTGCTGTTGGTGGACGCAATTTTGAGCAATTATTGTAAACATTGCTGTAAAGAAGCACTTGTCAACGATGCTGTAAGTAAACAATTTATGTTTCCTTTCATGTCCATTTCTTGTGTTTGTGCCTCAACACGTCACTTGCGCCCATACATTCCCATACAAAAAATGTTTGTTGCAGTGCGCTCTACCATCCCTTAAAGTTTGTCCCATGAGTTCTGAATCAGCCTGTATATTACGTATTTTTCTGAAGAGTGTTGCAATGAGGAAACGCCGATCAATGTGAACTCCATATTTGGCAAGGACTACTGACACGGTTAAAAACTTTTAATGATCATGTACTATCTTTAACTCTGTTAATCATACTGTTACCTGGCAACCTGAACTTGCCACGCTATGCATTGTGGGATTTGTGTGTGTGTGGTGGG
Organism: Macrothele yani; assembly: GCA_039090855.1. NCBI lineage: Eukaryota > Metazoa > Arthropoda > Arachnida > Araneae > Macrothelidae > Macrothele > Macrothele yani. Next base: position 76,355,019 of record CM077023.1, on the reverse strand, counting down.
GGAGATAATAATACTGTACATGCACACCGTGTTGCTGATTAGGCCTGAAGATGCGACCGTCGCGGCTGTGAAATATCTTGCCTGTGTCTTTTAGCTGATTTTAATTGTAAATAAAATCTTTTTATCTCTGCAGTTTAACTCGGCTAAGTGTTTGTGAATCGTGCTTCTGACAGCTATTGCTTCTACGGTTTTTTACCTGAATTATTCAGCACGAGATTTTACCTTTATGTGCTTATATCACTTCGTCCATCCGGCCGTCGGTTCGTGACAGTGGCGGCTCGTGGTAGGAAAAATAGGTGAAGAGCTACAAGAGCAATATGAAAAGATATCTACTGTCTTAAATGAAAATCAGTTAATGAGAACTTACCTATTTTTTTATATATTAGATCAATTCTTCTTCCCTTTAAAGCTGGAAATTTGTCATTATGTCGTCATAAAATGGCTGTTTCTTCGTGACATCAAGAAAATGTCTTTCTGAATAGAAATATTTGCCAAAGAAGCAAGTTTATCTGGAGAAATAGTATTTCTAGAGTAAGTTTGTATTCTTTTAAGGCAAGAAAAACTTCTTTCCGCTGAAACACTTGCAGATGCAATTGTTAAAATCCGGGAAACCAATTTATAAGCTTCTGTAAACATGCCTTTATCTCCATGAAGCACTCGAAAAAGTTCATGAGTCGATATATTACTTTATTTTTCATCAGCATATACATGACTCAGTTCATCTTTAAGGCGCTGGCGTTTAGTAAAACATTTTCCGTAAAAATGTTGTAGATTTTCAAAAGCGTGAGAGGGAAAGCATGAATTAAATTGGTCGAATTTGGTTGTGTCAGCAAGCCAGGCAAATTGAAGTTTAAGTTTCTCACAGTCTTGAAATCTTATATCCATTTCCATAAGAATGTGGTACAAAATTTCAAAATACAATTGTTTATAATTTTGAAAAATTGTTTCTTGTGTAAGAACAGCATATTCCCGTTTAGATCTGCTTATTTCTGTGATTTTGCTAGCTTTTCCAAACAGTGTTCCAAATACCTCATCGTTCCTTTTATGGCTCAAAATTTCATAAGTTGTTTTTAATTTGAGTAACACGCAGTAGTTTATGTCTATTGATTTTTTCTGCAAAATTTTGAATAATAGATCGGTGAAGTCAAATATTTCATTAAATACTATTCCCAAAAATGTAAATTCAAAAGTGTTCATATCATTTAAAAACCCTTGGGCAAGTTGAATTGATTTTTTTTCTGTATAATGAATAAAATACTCCGCCTGGACGTGTAGTGCAGGAAAGCTTACATTAAGTCACGTTAGGGTTAAATGAAAATCAGTTAATGAGAAAGGTTACTTGACGTAGCTAAAGTGTGCTTAATCTTCAAAGTGCTAGAGTTTGTTTCGGTCAGACACTCACGTGCAATAAATTCCAAGAATATGGAATTATTTTTACTCAGCGTTCCTCATTATCTTGAATATCAGTAATATAACTTCGGTTTTAGTACATTAGTACCTTGAAGGCTCCTTATTAGAGCGGTAAACACAATATCCCCTGAACTTAACGTAAACACTCAATGAAATAGACTTAACGGCCAGACAGAGGTCTGACAATAAAATGAACTAAGAAAACGTACTCACTTTTATCCTTTTATTGGGGAGCTCCTGGTATTACTCAAATACACACTCCAAAATAACACAACTACTGTTAGACCGAACTTTCGTACTATCGTAGAATCGCATAACAATAATTAGGAAGAACCTATCACATATAAAACGAAGCTCCTTGGTATAGTTGAGCGCGCCTATATATACTGCATACCACCACGTCATGACTTACACTCGTTGCCATTTATCATTCAGCGGGAGAAACAACATCTCGTTAAGTGAGAAGATAATTTGCATAGGAAAATAAAATAACAAGAGATAGTAAAATCAAAAAGAAACTGAATCTAGAGTATACGTTACATCTGATTGGTCACTATTTGTGAGAAATTCGAATACTTCCTTCAATTTATCCCAATTTTCAACTATTACACATACTAACTTCGAAGTGGAGGACCATCGAATTTCCGTTATGGTTGGCATGCATCTTGCGGTTGTTGATGTGAGTGTATTGTTTTTCACCACTCAGCGAAGCCATCGCTTCGCTGAGTGGTGAAAAAACAAAGGAATTACGTTGAGGCTTGCAAAAAATATTCGACACTTAGAAATTTTAGAAAAACTCTGCTGTAATACAAGGTTCAAACGATGTACTAAGCAATAACAAAAACAGCTGCTTCATTTTTTCTGGAGCCCAGTCAAGTGTCCAGACATTACGTTTGCCCCATCGTAACATTGTCCTATTGACTTGTGTTGATAATCAAACTGTTCCAAAACTTTGTCTAGCATTTTGTATAAAGCGTCTGACGTTCTATCTTCACTCACACCATGGAAACCCAAAAATCGCTCAACCAAATACACCTTCCGAATCAACAGATCTTATTATTAAAAAGCACTCGGAAGTCTGGTTATGTCTTCCCATCTACTTGAATATAAAAGCATTGAACTTCATTTATTTCATTTTTGACGTGATCGTTTATATATTCAGAAATACATTCAATTAATTCGTTTTGAATAGTTTTTGGGTCACCTGTGAAGACATTTTTTATCGTTTCGTATTGATTCTGAATTTTTAAAAGAGTTCTTGATAACAACAGTGGAAGCAATTCCTTGAATTTCTACGATTTATCAAGTCAATGCCTTCGTCATGGTCACGGAATGCTAGTTCTTGTTTACTCAAATAGAGTACTGCATCAATCATTGTCTGCAGAAAAACTCTCTTTAAACGAACGCTTTCGCTAAAATGTATTTTCAAAAGCCTAGCGTTCTCCCTCGGGGCAATGGTAATGGTTTCTGATTCTTTTCAAAATTATTTAGCATTAATTCGCATTTCAGGTGTTTGCTAGAATCCCCACGTTTGTGAAGTGATCGTTTTATATTTAAGAAATCTGAAAATTGTCTTTATTCCACGCTGAATTTTATTACTAAAAAATAAGCAGGGCCAACAAAATAGTTTTTGTAACACAGAAGGGACTACAAAGCCATTTATATTCAGTAAACCAACAATTTTTAAAATTAATATTGTAAGATTTGCCGCTCTTCTTGATTTCTTTCTTGTCGACAATTGTCAGTGAATCCGTCGGTCGTCGTTGAAGTAAAATGTCTCTTTTATTTTCATCTTTTCACCGATTGAACGGAGTTTGCAATAAATTACAGACAATGTCGTTCACAGGATACATACTGAAAACTAAAACTATCACTGTCAGTTAAACTGTACACGAAACTAAATTAACTAATGAAGTTTTTAACAAACAATCACAAAACAAGAAAAAACAAATCTCTTTCGGAAAGTATGTACCGAAACACCGCAAAGCCCTAGTGGATTGCCAAGGATTCCCGTTCCACTGCGATCTCTTCGGAAGGTCACGACTTCAGGTGCAGAGGCTTGGCGTCTCAAGCTAAAACACTTCACTTGCCCGGCAGATAGGGGAGGGTGATGTCACAGTTACCATGGCAACTCGGACGACAAATGCAGACTTCCAAGCATTCTCATTTCAGCTCTTCACTTGAACTGTTTTGCGTATAAGGAATTACTTGTTTTCCGTATTGGACGCGCATTGTGAATTGATATCTAATCAAAATTTTGGGTATTTTAGCACGCAATAAAGGCAAAAAAAGAATATATTATACGAAATTATTAAATGAAACCTTATTTCAAATAAAATAGGTGAAGAGGCACTTCACCTACTTCACCTGAAAAGCCGCCACTGGTTCGTGAACACCATATCTCTACAATTATATAATTGTAGAAATATTAGTATAATTTAAAAAATTATATTTTTCCATTGGAAGCTCGAAATGTGAGAAAGATGACACTTGCTTTCCGGGGTATTTACGATCCATAACTTCGCCACAAGATGGTGCAAATGCCGATGTTGTTGAATTCAAAAAATGTTTTATTTCATATAATTGCTTCTAAATATCCGATGGAAAAATTATTTCTTCCATTCGATACCATTTATAACAAAAACTAATTTGGGTATTGTTTTTGGTTTTTTTCTTCTTTTTTTCAAGTGATGCACAGTTTTCCAGCTAAGAGGGCTTGAATTTAAATCCCGATTTCCCAGATATCTCTGTTTTTTAAAACACCGATTCAAAAATTTCTTTTCACATCGGATAAAGCTCATGGAGGAAAACGTTCTGCACATAATTTCTGTAAGTATAGCTTTTGGTAAAGAACAGTATTGCTACTAGGTGGCGTAAGGGTTTATTCCTGTTTCTGATGTATTTTTGCAGCAGTATCTGCGCTTCTGAAAACTCAAGTTATTTATTATTATTTTTGGTGTGTGTGGCCAGATATTGAGTACCGCGGAAAACCTTTTGAGAATACCTTCTGCTTAAAACACTACGAGGGGACGTAGATATGTACAGTATCTTATTTTTCCGCCAGGAAGCGTAGATATCTTATTTTTGACCAATCTCTGCTTCTAAGTGTCCGATTTGAGAACTTCGTTTTTTGTCGAAAAGCGTTTCTGGTGCGAAATGTTTTGCATATAATTTCAAATTTTTCTTAACGCACAAATGTGCCGCTATAGGGCGTTAGTTCACATTTCCGTTTACGTCGTATTGGCAGCAATATCTGTGCGTCTAAAAACCCGACCGAAAAAAATACTTTTTTCGTCAGATAATATAATTAATTGCATCAAAAGTTTTACCTAGTGCTTGCTGTCTCTGGACAATGTTGTCAATATAAATGTATAGAAATTTCCTGCAGTCAGTATCCAGTCTATGACTCAAAGTCCTACTGCAGATGTCCTAGTATGTCTTTAATGAAGCCACCCGCCCGGTGGTAAAAGCTCGCAAGTTTATGTTTGTATATTAATTTACACCAAATAAACGGAGTTTTCTCGTGCCATTACACATGCTATTCTTGCTGTATTCCGCCGAGTGCTAATAAAATCTACCGCCACGGTGGCGCAGCAGTCTAAGCGCTGGCTGATGACAATTCGTCCGAGATAAGTAAAGGTTCGAATCCCGTGAGGCATGGATGTTGTGTCTGTCTTAAGCAGGGACGCGCCAAGCGGGGGTTCAACGGGTGCTAGGCACCCGGGCGCCAGATTCCGGGGGCGGAAGGTCCCACAATCAATTTTTTCGGTTGATAAATTAACATCAGTAACGTGGGAGAAGTTATGAAAACGTTATACTGTGAGAAATCGTAATGCTAAGTGGAACGTTTACTTTTTAAGTAAAAATAACTAATTTATAATTCAACAGAAAACGTCTTGAAATCAGAGAATAATTTTTACTGTTTTGTTCAGTAACAGATACCGTGGGCAAAGGATTGAAAATTATTTTTCTAATTTTTTTTTTAAGTCTTGAAAATTTCAGCATTCATGAATGCGTGGCCAGCGCTATGACAAATGGGGCCAATATGTAGGAAAAACACAATGGGCTTCAAAAAGCATAATTTGTCGACTTAAGACCACTACGCATTTTATGTACTTTGAGCGAATCATACTTTAAATCTGGTCGTAAATGACGAAGAAAAAATTTCCCTACAGATTGTAAGTCACCATTTTCAGCATTGTTCAAGAAATATATGCTTACTTTTCTGAATTACCTTATCGTTGGCAAATTTTCAAGAAAGAGCTTCCAGCGTTGACCGTAAAACAGGGTAGGAAAATATTATAGGATCGATGCAATACGGGTTACGAGCACTGAGGTACAATTTCGATGTATTCCACGATATTAGATATTTTGGTTAGAATAGTTAAAGAGACGCCCTCGTGTTTAATATTACATGTATATATATATATATATCATCATCCTCCTCAACCATTATCAATTTTCTGCTGGATGAAGTTCTACCCAAGTTTCTTTCACAATGGTCTGTCTTGGACCAGTCTCCTCCTCCTCCATCTCACTCCCGCATGCTTTCGAATTTCATCCATCCATCTCCCACGTGGTCTTCTTTTGGGTCATTTCCTGTCCCTTGGAATCCAGTCAAAAATTTCGGTTGTCCATCGATGGTCCGTTCTCTTGGCAATATGTCCAGATCATTACCATTTCAGAGATTTTACTCTGGTCATAATGTCTTCCACTCTTATCATTTTCCTTACCCACGGGTTCCTCATCTAATCTAGCTTAGTTATATATACTGTGTGTGCGCGTGTGCGTGCGTGTGTGTGTATCCATCAAGAAGCTGTAATATGTTTATCATCGTAAATGACGAAACTTTTTTACCGGTAATGCAGACTTTTGTGTAAATTGACAGAGAGAGAGAGAGAGAGAGAGAGAGAGGAAGCTGACTTCTTGAATTATTGGTATAGCGTCATCTGAACTAGAGTTTTACAGATATTTTTTTCTTCAGTTTTGTATGAGACAGCAGTGTTTTATGGAAAATCTCAATTTACCGGAAATAGAAAATAATGTTGCTAAAGATATTTATTTCATGTAAAAATGAATAAAAAATTAAAAATATTCTCGTACAAGGGGGCGGCAAATCTGAGCTTGCATCCGGGCGGCAAATCTGGGCTTGCACCCGGGCGACAAATGCCCTTGGCGCGCCCCTGGTCTGAAGGTACTGGCTCTCTCCTTTTCCTGGAACCAGTGGCCCTAAATTAGGGACGGGCAGTCGCTTATAGCCCATTGAGTTGCTCACGGTGGTCGTTAAACCTCCAATAAAAAAAATTGAAATCTACAGTTATGTTGAAAGTAAACTATACTTCAACAGCATGATAGCCCATCTTAGAACTTCGGGTTAATGGCGAGCTAGGAAAATAATAAATATAATGCAACATGCTGTGGTGCTATAATTGCAAAGGTATGTACGTTTTGTTTAACTTAGTTTTGTTTTTATTTATATATTAAAAAGTAATTTGCTTTGAATACACTGTTACCTTTCCTTCTTAAACGCTGTGCGTGTACACACACGCACACGTTGCTCTTTTAGTTGATTTTCAGCTGATTTTCCCTTTGAGTTAGCGGATTTTTAGTTGAGTTTTCTGTTCGAGTTAGTTGACTTTTGGTTATGATATAGTGACCAGTCGTCCTCATTTTCTGGGGACAATCCTCAATTTCAATGCTTTGTCCTCAATTTCGTAAAAACTTATTGAGGACGTCAAATGCCCTCAATTTCTTAGTTTGTGTCCTCAATTTTTGAAATTTCCCCCAAAAATTAAAATAGGTAAAAATGTGTTAAAAAAAGGCGTAGAATTCAATTGAATTTACCAAATGCAACCAAATTTAGCATCAATTTCTTATTTAATTGCTAGGAAATGGATTCATAAAGGAAAGGTATGGAACTATTTTCCGAAGCGGATGAATTTTTCTTTGAATTAAGTTAGAAATCATGCAGTATTAATGGGAGACATGCCGAAGCATCGAACAAAGTCATCTCGATAAATGTGGTGCTACGATTTCGTTTCTGTTTTAAGTACTTATTTTCTATTTTAACTGGATTTAACTAAAATACTTTTAAGATGGGAAACGAATCTCATCTTTCTCAGCATCCACTTTATTGCAATTAAATAAATAATTGATGTAAAATTTGGTTACATTTCATAGATTCCATTGAGAGTTCCACAGCTTTTGTTCAGTACATTTTTCATTAAACTGTTTCTTCAAGTGAGGTTATTGGACTAGGAATATTCCTTCTCATAGAGATAACATACAGCTATTCCATGATTTCTGCTCGGTCAGCGTATAGTAATTTTCTGGCTTCAGATATCTATTCTTGTACAGAATCACAATGAAATTTCAGTACAAATTCAAAATGTAGCTTTGTTTGCAAGTGCTGCCCCTTCAAGTAAGATTTAAAATGTATCGGAAGCAATATTATGCATGATAGTATTTTTTTGCTATTTTACACTTATTTCACATGAAAATCATTCTTCCGATTCATCGTATGTTTTTCGATGAAACTGAACAATTATGGGATATTTCATAACATTCTTTGCTAACTTTTGGCTTTACCATAATGCGTCAGACGCTGTTCTCAATTATGCCCTCATTTTGAAGCGAAATTGTCAATTTTGCATTGAAATTGAGGACAACTGTTATTTTGTCCTCAATTGTATTCTCAAAAATCTGGTAACCTTAGGTTATGGGGGTTGGAACCCAGCTGATAAGCCAAGACCTAACAACACATCTACCAACAACTGCACCGCGGCACACGGCCCGATACGTCATAGCTTTTCTGGTTTAAATGGTCATGCTGGCTGTTGCTGTTATCGCTTACTTATTCCTTCATCTTTCCTTACTTGGTCGATTCGGTTTGAAAATTTTACGGAAGCCAGACGTCTTTCCTCTCATTATTATTACACCTTGCAGTTGCACGTGTGAGTGTAACAGAGGTTTGTATCATACGATACAGTGTGAAACACAGGATATATAGATATATATAGATTTTTTCGTGAAATATAGGATATATAGATATATATATATATATATAGATATGTAGATTGCTTTTCGTGAAATATATAGATATATATAGATTTTCTTTCGTAAAATATATGATATATAGCTGTTTTCTGTATATTTTTTGTGCAACGACACTTATTATTTTATGAACGCAATAAAATAAACTTAACGATCATTCGTTTTCCTGCTTGTTTTAAATACTATTAGTTTAAGTAGATTAGAAGTGTCATAACATCGTTTACGGTTCGTTTCGGTTTTAAGGTTTTTAGTTATTCTTAAATATTGTTAGGAAACATATTGTGGAGTAAGCTTTCCTAATTCATCAAGAAAACTTGATTTTGTCCGACCGAGTATCTAATTAAGAAACTTCAACTCTTCCTTTTATCAAAGTAACAATGGAGTCCAGTAAGAAATATTTTTGTAAAATCTGTGGTAGGGAATATAAAAATAAGAAAGATTTGAATCAACACCACAAGCGCAGGGGGCATTATGATAGTGATCAACACACTATACTCAACCCAAGTGAACCACGTGATTTTCAGTGCATGCATTGTGACAAGTCATTTAAGCTTAAAATAAGCTATTTGAAGCACTGCAAACATTATTAAAAATTTTCAAGAGATTATGGTAAAATACAGTGTCTGGAAGACAACTGCGCATTTAAATGCTACACTGTAAAGGATTTAACTTGTCACTTAAGAGAGGTTCATGGTCGGGAATTTGAAAAAGGCATACAAGAATTTGCCTCTAAAGCCGAATTCGAATTGTGGAAATGTGCAGTATAGAATCGGCAGAAGTGCAACTTTATAAATCGTAGAGGTACAATACCAAAAGCTAGTGGATCGTACCAATATTACATTTGCCACAGGTCTGGAGTAGGAGAAGAGGGGAATGACAGAAATACAAAGAAAATTTTATTTTTGTGCACAGGATATATGCATGTGAAACTAAGATATAGCGTTTTTGTAAGTTATAATTTAACTCATTATAACCATGATAACAGGGACGGATTGAACTTTTGCGGGGCCCAGGGCGAAGTTTCATATACATGTATGTTGAGGGCTTTAGGAAATGAATCTCATAGTTTAATGAAATCATTGTATGAAAAATGAAAATAGACAAAAATTATCATAAAGGAAAATGATTATCTCAAATTATTGTGAGCTTAAGAAAAAGACCATCATATGGATTGAAATTTCAGAGAGAGAGAGTAAATAGTTTTTTTATGATAATTTTCGTGTAATTTTCATTTTTCAGAGACAGAGACAGACAGACAGACATACAGGTAGAGTGTGTGTGAGAGAGAGAGAGACAGAGAGACATTGAGTGGAGAGAGACAGAGAGACAGACAGACAGAGAGATAAAAGAATCAAGTTAATACAATCAAGCAATCAACAAATTAGTTGATAGAATCTATCATCAATCAATTAAAAAACTATAATAGTGTTACGACCTACCCCGTCTTTAATTTAGTAATTCATGGGCGTGGTGGATGTATGAAATTAATTAAGTATTAATTATATTCGAGGCTTGATTGGAGTTTAAAAGTGTAAACATCAGAGAAAGTTTTATCTGGGGGGTTTGGAAAGAAAAGAGGCGAAGAATTCTGTCTCTGGCTGGGTGGTCTCAGAATAGCTCTGTTAGGTCATAAATATCAGGGCGCAGCTGACGGGCAGCCTTTGCAACACGGAAAGGGAAAGAGGAATACGTATCGAATGAGCCGCTTGAGTAGGAATGAATGAAGATAGGGGACGAAAGGTTTAGCGAATAATCGTAAATTCGTCGATTGTTTGGGGCATTTTCGAGAACAATTGCTCTCTGTGTGGTCCGTGCAGAAAAATAAGAGTTCGCACTTGACATGAACATAAGGAAGAAAGTTCAGTTGTCTGTACGCTCTCCGATGTGAAAGGCTTTATACCTTGGATCTTCTATATGAATTGGGAAAAATGAAGCAGCAAACCTCTCCGCATTTGGTAAGAAACGGAGACGACAACTCGAGGCAGCTGGAGATGCCAGTTTGCCATAAAGACAGCGGAATGCCTAAATCCGCGTGGTAAGGCAGAAATTTCTAGGCTGGGAGCCTAATGGAAATTAGCGACTGGTTGGCCCAATGAAAGCAAAGTTACAGAAGAATTAAGAAGTCTGCGAGTGGACAGTGGTCATTCCAATGAGAAGCGAAGCCAAGCAAAGTCGGGTTCGGATGCCAACCACTGCAGTGTGGAATCGTCATCCCCATTCATCCCCTACTGTGGAGGAAGTGAAGAGACGCGCTTATCTTACGAGGCGAAGCGATGCTCCCTTAACAAACGCCTGGATGTGTGTGTGTGTGTGTATGAGTACGGTAGCGCTAGGGGACGCAGCTCCTGCAATGAAACCTTCCATGTAAAAAGGGAGGTGTATATCTCTTTACTGGTGCAATCACAATTTGGATTTATTCTTAACAGCATCCATGTAAGTAGAAACATTTTGTTTTTGTTATAATTTCTGCTACGCAAGTTAGTTGAGGAACTGAACCAATATATTTCAAGAACTGAACTGAGAAATAGTGAGACTGAACTGTGAAATTTAAGTTCATTAAAACTATCTCGCGGGAACTGATTTAGGTCAAAGTTGACCCAATACTTATGTTCAGAAGACAGCTAAATTGTATTCGTATGTGTGCCATTGTTATGTTTTCATAGCCAATTAAATATTTGTTTCGGCAGTCAGCGCAGTCATAGAACACATTATTTATGTGAACGCATGTGATTGGTTCAAATTGTTTAAGTGTATGCCCATATAATACAGTTTTCGCGCCAAGAACTCCGTCGAAAGATATCAGTGAAGAAATATACTTATACCGCTCGGCACGTTCTAATCAATTGGTGGCGAGCGGTGGGATGATTAACCCAGCTCGGCCCGGTATCGTAACATTTGGTGGCAGCTTATGGGATGGCGTATGGCAAGAAGATAACGGCAAGTTTAGCCAAGTATTTAATGCCGAAGAAGACTGGGGCACTTAAACGTTAAAGTAAAAGGAGAACAAGAGGAAGACCTTCTTGACAGTGCAGATTGGAATTAAATCCTGCTGTATAACAATGGCACAAATTAAAGAATTTGTAGTGAATCAGAATGCTGAATTGATTGATCCAATAGATGATATATTCGATCAGCTGACTGCAAGAGTGAAGTAACACCAGAAATGGAAGACGTAAAAGCAGATTTGGCTGATGACCAGCGAAGACTAGAGGCCTTCGCAGAAAAGGTTATGGCGCAAAGAGATGAAATAAGAGCCCTATTAAAACAGATAGAATCATGAAGACGGGAACAAGCCGAAGCAGAGAAATTAATTAAATTTGAAACAAGAGAGCCCGAAGAAAGCCGGACTCACACAAAAATTGAGCAAACGCGTGACGTATTGAGTCAGGAATTTACCAAACAATGTTTAGGGGTTAAAGATAATTTGTTAGGAGAGATTGTGGTGGTCAAGAATCAACAGGCAGGAGCGGGACGAGATAGAGAATATCCGTGTGGCCTGAGAACAAATGTGTTAGTACAAAATGCAGATCAAATAGCAGGGAAGGTAGTTGGTAACCAATGCGCTGGGGAATCTTCAGAGATTGAAGAAAATGATGCATGTAAGGTTGTATGGTATCCGCACTTGAGACTTCGCTACGAGTCAGGGCTCAGAGTGAAATGCGGGAAAGATAAGGAAAGGGATTTGCGCACGAAGGGAAATGAGAAAACTGGGAATGTGAAGGTTGTGGGAGAAAAAGAAATCAACCTTTTCCCGAGTGTGTCAAAGAAAGTGTTGCATGCAGGGTTACAAAGAAGTGCTCTGATGGGAGAAAACGTAGAGTTCAGTGAGAAGGAAAAATGCAAGAGTTTGGCATCTCTACTGAAACTCAGGAAACAGGAAAAATGGATCGTATTTTGTTATGTTCCATGTTTATTTATGCTACAAGTGTTAAAAGCATTAGTGCTTGGGTTCTTTCAGTTCTTGCTATGGAACTTGAAAGGTATCCGCAGAAGGGGAGGCTTGCGTGTAGCAGTTGAGCGATAAGAATTTTTTATCATGCGGCAAGAATTCAGGTTACGGACAGGAATGGAATACGGACATTATTTATAATTTTGGAATTGTAAATAGCATATTGAGTTTGTATAAAAATGTGTTGCATGTGTTATGTAGGCAAGTATCTCACGTCTGTTACGGAGCATAGCCAAAGGGTTAAATTCTGGAAAAGATGGCGCAGGGACTGAGATTATAATTTTTGAGGGTATAATTCGGATGTACTGAGTAGCAGTGGTAAGCCTATTCGAGAAAATGTACTGAATAGCAGTGGTAAGCCTATTCGAGAAAATGTGTGTGAGTTATGTTGAAAGAGAAAAGTTCTTCGTCTTGGCAGACGTCAGTCCGAGAGAGAACGTAGTTCCCAAACTGAATAGCAGTGGTAAGCCTATTTGGGAAACGAGAAAGGTAGTCGCTAAGCGCAGTTGTCAGTCGTTCGACTTACCAGTTATGGATTGAAAGAATTTGTTGTGAAATGTATGAAGTCATTGCAGTTAAGTGGCGAGAATTTGTTTCGGTTTCGACACGTAACGAACAGTTATGCGCCCGTGCCATAGTCACTGTTCGAGAGAAATTTTCTTGCATTGGAAATTCGTGTCCCGTACGCAAAGATTGCTGATTCGTTGCCCTGCCAATGCAAATGTGCTTGAGATTTTTCTTTTCGTTGGAATGGCTGGACGTCAATACCTGTAGCTACGAAAGTCCGGTCGGTATGGAAAGAAGATGGAAGCGAGGGCACTCGATTCGAAGTGGTCAGACGAACGAGGTGCTGTAAGATTTTCTCCCTGAACGTCCGACGGTGAGCTAAGGTGGAGATGAGCACGCATCTCCGGAGTTTCGGTTTCAGCATTCCGACGCGGAGTGAAATTAAAAGGACATTGGCGGCGCGTCCGAGCGTACCACTAAATTTTCCTTCTCGCCTCGGAACTCAGTGTCTGAATCATTCCTCAGCAAAGAGTTTTCTTTCTGGCGTGCACGTGAAAGGGATGCACGTAGGGCAACGTCGCCCTGTAATGAAATTTCAGAGGATAAAATACCTGAGTAACGGGGACGGATTCATTCCCTGTGATTTTTTGGAACATTGGCCGAGTGAGAGCTAAAATGTTTGTTTATCTTTTCCTGTTGGCTGTGTAACCAATGAGGTTAAGGTTCCGACAAAAGGTAGGCGATGTGGCTTGCCAGGTGTTGGTAATGTAGCTGTCGCGCCAGTGGTTCAGTATGGATACTGCGGAAACCTGAATCTTTGAAATTTTTCCCTGATTGCTACGGGGGTGAGGGCGTTGAGATGCGGAATTTCAGTCAAATAGGAAAGCGTTTCTTTTTCTGTGATGTAATATGAACTTGGCCTAGTGTGGTATTTGCTTTCAGTGTTTGTATAGTGCTGGTGAAGTGCTTGTAAAGTGTGTGTACAGTGCCTGTGCAGTGTTGGTGTAGTATTTGTGGATTGTGTATAGTAAATAATGGTTTAGTGATAGTTTGCAGTGTAGTGCTTTGCACCACAGTACGGGTACGGAAGGGCAGAAGTTGTTGAGGTAGGTCAGATGACCTTGGCAAGAATTCTGGTGAGGCGTGTCCAAATTACGGAAGATCCTGTTATCCTGTTGGAAAACACCACCAGGAATGCTGTTCATGAATGGCAGCACAGCAGGTTGAATCACCAGACCGACGTACAACTGTGCCGTCAGGGTGCGTGGGATAACCACGAGAGTGCTCCTGCTGTCGTAGGAAATTGCTCCCAGACCATAACTCCAGGTGTAGGTCCAGTGTGTCTCGGCAGCAGACAGGTTGGTTGCAGGCGCTCACCTGGCCTCCTTCTAACCAACACACGGCCATCACTGGCACCCAGGCAGAACCGGCTTTCATCAGAAAACACAACAGATCTCCACTCCGTTCTCCAATGAGCTCTAGCTTGACACCACTGACGTCGCAAACGGCAGTGGTTTGGAGTAAGTGGAATGCACGCTAGAGGGCGTCTGGCTCGGAGCTGTCCTTCAAGTAACCCATTTGTAACAGTTCGTTGTGTCACTGTGGTGGCAACTGCAGCTCGAATTGCTGCCGCAGACGCGGTACGATGCGCCACGGCCATACGCCGTACACGGCGGTCTTCCCTCTCAGTAGTGCCACGTGGCCGGCCGGAACCCGGTCTTCTTGAGGCAGTACCTGCCCTTGACCACCGCTGCCAACAATCGTGCACAGTGGCTACATTCCTGCCAAGTCGTTCTGCAATATTGCGGAACGAAAATCCACCTTCTCGTAGCCCTATTACACGACCCCGTTCAAACTCCGTGAGCTGTTGATAATGGCTTCTTCGTCTTCTTAAAAGCATTCTTGACTAACATCAACACACTACGTCGAATCTCAACAATAAGTAACGCTCACGAACGTTACAGCACGTATTTACAGCAAACCTGCTTTGCATGTTCCGAGGGGTGCTACTAGCGCCACACGTATGCGCCGAGCGCGAAATTTGCATAGACGTCATCTTACAGATGTACTCTCACCGCCTACCAACTGTCGTTTATCTAACACAACCCCTTCTAGGTGTTGGGATTTTTTTTCCGTCAGTGTATTTATATATATATATATATATTTTTTTTTCTTGGTACATGTTTTAGTGATTGATTTTTGATGGAAAGTGGAATAACTGGTAAATTAAATGGCCGCCCCGGTGGCGCAGTGGTCTAAGCGATGGCCTCTGATCATTCGTCCAAAAGGGTTCCGGGTTCGAATCCCGGTGAGGCATGGATGTTGTGTTTGTCTTACGGCACTGGCTCTCTTCCTTCCCTGGAACCAGTGACCCTAAATTAGGGACGGGCGACTGCTTATAGCCCATTGAGTTGCTCACGGTGGTCGTTAAACCTCCAATCAAAAAAAAAAAAATAATGACTTTGTTCACCTTTTATACGCGCTCATGTATAAAAATTGCCTTATTTATTTATTTTTTTATTTCCAGCACTGTTTTTAAAGTCACTAAACGATTGGCCTCCATATATAGCCCAGACGCAACTTTGATATTGTTCTTTTTATTTTTTTAAATTTCAGTACCAGGTTTACACATAAATTGTTGAGTACATAATAGGGAGTCACAAAATGTGATGAAATTTAATTTCTTATTTCATGAATATGGAAAAGTTTAAGGTTTAAATAAGTTGGGGGGGGGGGTATAAACTGAAAAAAAAAACATTATAACAAGTTAGTAAAATCATGCAATGCATTGATTATGATACGCTTTCCAACATACCAGAAATCGCGCGCAGACAAACTCTCCTCCCAACCCTGACTATTAATTCGTTCAGTATACCTCCGGAACAACATACTAAAGTTTTGTCGCAATAGAAGCATTTTTACTCAAGTTATGAGGATAATGGCTGTGAAATAAATCTCGCTCATGTGCCATGACCTTTGATCCCATTTCGATGTTATTAAAAATAATTGGTTCAGTATACCTCTGGACCAACATACTAAAGTTTTGTCGCGATAGAAGCATTTTTACTCAAGTTATGAGGATAATGGCTGTGGAATAAATCTCGCTCTTGTACCCTGACCTTTGATCCCATTTCGATCACAAACAGCATAACCTGTTCAGTTTATTTCCGGAATAACATGATAAATTTTTGTCGGAATTGAAGAATTTTTATGTAAGTTATGACGCATAAGGGCGATGGAATGGATCCCGCTCCTATGTCCTGACCTTTGACCCCATTTCGCTTATTTTCAATAGGGTTCGTCCCCAGGTTGTCCCCTACCACATACTAGAATTTAATTGAAATTGAATAATTTTTACGCGAGTTATCGGGTGGACAGGCAAACAGACAGACGGACAAAGCTGGAGCATATACGCTTCTTCAACCACGGTTGGAAAACGTAAAAATATATTTTTGAGAGCCTTGCGCCCCAAAACTTAAAAAAAAATAACAATAAATATAGAGAATTCTAGCAAAAACAATTTTGTTTTTGTTTTGTAAAGTGCGGGGCCCCGTGAAGATGTGGGACCCGGGGCGGCCGCCCCGGTTGTCAATATGGTCCAGCCAGCCCTGCATGATAATAATATTAAAGACATGCGCATTCGTGCTGCAGTAATGGAAAAGATAGCTAGTGATCTAAATTCTGGATTAGAAGCTTCAACTATTGCGAATGAAATAAGAGTTTCATTTACAGGTGTCTTTGAAAGGCAACACATGATACAAAAAAAGTGATATGAGAAACATACAGAAGTCATTTGGAATTGGAAAAGTCCCAAAACATATTGATGAATTTCTTTCTGTAAGTTCTTGGGTTTTCGATAAGCAAAGAGAAGATAACTCTTCAGTCTTAGCTTATAAAGCCCAGTATCAGGCGTTAGAGGGGTTTAGCAATATGAAACAAACATATTTGTTTAGTGATACAAACCCGTATGCAGAAAGAAATGCTGCAAGCATTTGGCCCAGGTCGAGTAGTTTGTATGGATGCAACCCATGGGATCTCTAAACATAACTTTTATTTAATTACAGTTGTTATTAAAGATAACTTTGAAGAAGGATATCCAGTGGAATGGTGCCTTAGTAATAAACAAGATTATACAGTACTTCTCCACTTTCTCACTAGTGTTAAGAAGAATGTTGGAAATATTACGCAAAGCTGCATAATGACAGATGATGCTCCATATTATTTTAAGACATGGGTTGAAATCTTTGGTGAGGGACCAAAAAATTACTATGTTCATGGCATGTTGTTAGAGCCAGTAACTTTAACTTCAAGATGATTGCAGGTAAAAAGGAGCAACGTAATTTTTTAGAAAGAGTTTTTCAAACTTTAAGAGTTTTAATGGATGAGACTGATCAGGTGAAATTTGATCAGTTGTTACCTGTAGTGTATGAAAAGATACATTCAGACAACACCACCAAAGAATTTGGTGAATATTTTTATAACAATTATTTTTTTCTGATCTACAAAATGGGCTGCTTGCCATCGAATAGGATTTGGAATAAATACAAATGTGCTGGTAGAGGCATTTCACAGTTTTGAAATACAACTACTTGAAGGGGAAAACAAATTTGCGTCTTGATGAAGTACTTGTTAAACTTTATGAATATGCTAAGGACAAAGTATTTGAACAAGTAATTAAGCAAATAAAACGGGAAGTCTGCTGCATATAAGGTTAGGTAGTTAAAAACCCATCATAGAAGAAGTGAAAGAATTACTCAGGGTTGTGTTGTGAACAATAAAACGTATGTAAAATCCACAAGTACCGAGAAAGATTATGTGGTTACTGAAACAGGGAAGGCTGTACTGCGTGTAAAATGTCTTGCACAAAATGCAATGTATGCAAGCATGCATTTTCATGTACATGCATGTGCTATACAAGTCATGATGAAATGTGCAAGAACATTCATTTGGTGGCCCAGTGCCAAAAACAAAGTAGCTTGTACAATAATGTAGCAGTTAATGAGCAGGTTGATCAAGGAATTAATGAGAAAGTTATACTTGATCACTCAAAAATCTCTCCTACACACTTGAGGAGAAGAGAAAAAAGTGCTTGAAAGATTACTGCGTGTTACCCATTGTGCGGAACAGCTTCAAATTTAGAAATTTTCAAACAGTGGGATGAGTCCATTGCCATAGCTGAAAGACTCTTACTTTTGCCAGGTAATAAGCCTTACTGTATATGGCAGCTCCAAAGGTTCCCAACAGAGCTCCAAATAAAAAAACTGAAACTCAGAGACACTTTATTTCTACACAAAAAGGGAAAAGACCTAACAGGATATTTCCAAACCAACCAATAATGAGGCTGCGAGTATTAAAAGAAATTTTGAAAAGCTAATTACCCTAGCTGATCAAACAAGTTTCACTTATTCAGTTGTACATAGGGATAGGGATGTAAGGTCAGGTGATGCGTAACATCACAGCCTCTCCTTGACAAATGTCAACCCCGCCTTCTCGTGGTGCATCCTGTTCCCACTAAAGGGGCTCTGACGACCGCCCATAGCGGTATAACTATACCATCGGGATTAGAGGAAATTCTATCCCACACTCACCAACCCGCTTGGCCAGCGTGGTGAGTTATGGCCAAACCCCTCCAAAATGATTCCACAACTTAAATCTTGGCCCTCAGTCTCCGGCAGCTGGAATGTACCTGGCCAAGGCAGCGGCCAGTGCGACATGAAGGCAGAGGGTGCTAAGAATCCCCGGAGAACCGGACTAGGCTGCCATCTGATGCTGACCTTGGCTACTTACAATGGACGCTCCCTATCTTCTGATTCAAGGCTTCTTGAATTGGAAGAGGAACTACAAAGGATCAAGTGGGACATCGTGGGGCTAAGTGAGGTAAGGAGAAAAGGAGAAGATCTCATCGAACTGAAAAGTGGACATCTCTTCTACTATCGTGGGACAGATACTGGCAGAACTAGTGGTGTTGGATTTATAATAAACAAGAAACTGAAGGATAAAGTTGTAGAAGTTGAAAGTTCCTCTGACAGAGCTGCACGACTTGTTATCCAACTCTCAAAAAAAGATACCAGGCTCAGATTATTCAAACTTATGCACCCACCACAAGTCATCCTGAAGAAGAAATTGAAGAATTTTATGAGGAAATTTGTCATCTAAATAATAAAGGTAAGCAGCACTTGAAAATAATTATGGGAGATTTCAATGCAAAAATAGGGCAACGGCAACAGAATGAAACTTCAGTAGGTAAATTCGGTCATGGCAACAGAAACCAGCGTGGAAATACTCTCGTTGAGTTTGCAGAGGCAGAAGGGTTTTTCATCTTGAACTCCTTCTTCAAGAAAAAGCCACACAGGAAATGGACATGGAGACATCCAAATGGGACGACAAGTGAAATTGATTTTATTATGTGTAACAAAAAATTCGTCATAGAAGACTGCAGTGTGCTAAACAAGTTCAACACAGGTAGTGACCATAGATTGGTGAGATGTAAGATGCACCTCAACACTAAACTTGAACGTGGCAAGCTCATAAGACAAACAAAATCTATTGACATAACCAACCTTAAAAAACACCATAATACCTTCAAGTTAGAACTGAAGAACAGGTTCTCTGCTTTAGAAGGCCTAACATCGGAAGAAGTGGACATCTCTGAAGTTAACAGAAAAGTAACCAAAGCTCTTATGGAAACAGCAACAAAATTAGCTGGGTCTAAGAACAAATTGCATGTGAACAAATTATCAGGAAAAACCAAAATGTTGATGCAAAAAGAAGAGAGATGAGGACAACTAAAGATGTGACTTCCAAAGTGGAATATATAGAGCTATGCAAGACAGTAAGAAAAAGTATCACTGAAGACGTAAGGAAATTCAACTGTGAACTAGTGAGGAAAGCAATTGAAAACAACCAAAGCCTAAAGATAGCAAAGGGACATCTCAGTAAGGGAAGAAAACAGATTATAGCACTGAGAAAAGAAGATGGTTCTGTAACAAGAAATAGAGGCGAAATTTTGACAAGAGTGAAAGATTTCTACTCCAAATTATATGAAAGGGATGATACATGCACTCTAGACATCATGAAAGATACCAGTACCAGAGTTCCTCCAGTCCTTCCAGCAGAAGTTGCACATGCAATCAAGAACATGAAGCGGGGAAAAGCTCCAGGAGAAGATGGAATTACTGTAGACATCATACAAGAAGCAAGTGGAGAAATCGAAACAGTACTCGCCCAAATTTTCACTCGATGCCTTAATGAAGGAAAGATTCCTGAGGATTGGAACACCGCTACAATGATCCTGCTACATAAGAAAGGTGACATTGAGGATCTCGGAAACTACAGACCTATCAGCCTCCTATCAGTAGTTTATAAAATCTTCACTAAAGTTCTTTCACACCGCTTGAAGGTAACACTGGACATGGCTCAACCGAGAGAACAAGCTGGATTCAGGAGTGGCTACAGCACAATAGATCATATCCACGTGCTGAGAGAACTAATTGAAAGAGCGAGGGAATATGAACTTCCATTGTGCATGGCTTTTATCGATTATGAAAAAGCCTTTGATTCGGTGAAACCATCAGCAGTTACAATGGCTCTGAAAACCTGCGGTATTGAAGATGCATACATTAATATTATTAATAACATCTATGAAAATGCAAGTGCAAAGATTAGGCTGTTTGAAAATACAACACACGTAAAAATTGGAAAGGGAGTGAGACAAGGTGACACCATATCTCCGAAGCTCTTCAATGCCACATTGGAGGGTGTTTTTCAGTCGCTGAGCTGGGAAAACAAGGGGATAAAGATTAATGGAGATTATCTAACCCACCTTCGTTTTGCTGATGACGTAGTCATTTTTGCAACTAGCCCATCAGAGCTGCAGAGTATGATCCAGGAACTTGCTGACAAGAGTAAAGAAGTGGGATTAAAAATGAACTTTCAGAAGACAAAAGTGATGTTCAATGCTTTTACAAGAAATGAAGATTTATCGATTGATGGAGAAAAGCTGGAGATAACAGACACGTACGTTTATCTTGGACAGCAGATATCAAGTGAGGGTCACATTGATGAAGAAATTAATCGGCGTACAAAACTTGCCTGGAGAGCTTTTGGAAGAAACAGCATAATTTTCAAGAGCAATATGCCATTATGTCTTAAAAGAAAAGTGTTTGATCAATGCATCCTTCCAGTGCTTACGTATGGTGCAGAGACGTGGACTTTAACTAAAAGAGACATACAAAGGCTGCAGACAACTCAAAGAAGCATGGAGAGGTGCATGCTTGGTGTAACCAGGAGAGATAAGAAGAGGAACTCGTGGATCCGAAAAATGACAAGAGTGGAAGACATCATGATCAGAGTTAAATCCCTGAAATGGCAATGGGCTGGACATACTGCCAGAAGGACAGATCATCGATGGACAGCCGAAATTTTAGATTGGATTCCAAGGGACAGGAAAAGACCCAGAAGAAGACCACATGGGAGATGGGTGGATGAAATTCGAAAGTATGCAGGGGTGACATGGAGGAGACTGGCACAAGACAGACCGTTGTGGAGGAAACTTGGGGAGACCTTCGTCCAGCAGTGGATTGATAATGGTTGACAATGATGATGATGACATAGGGATAATTGTCTAAGTGACTCTGGAACCCATGTACCAATCTGGACAGAAGCGCAGATCCTCGCCACACCAAGTAAGAAGTCTCAATTAACATTTACTGAAAGTTTATTTATTGCATGGAAGGGGCACATGTGTTGTAATGACTCTGTTCCATACGTCATACCTAGACCGTGCACATTTATGTTTACTGATTACAGTGCACATGGCCGCCCCGGTGGCGCAGTGGTCTAAGCGATGGCCTCTGATCATTCGTCCGAACGGGGTCCGGGTTCGAATCCCGTGAGGCATGGATGTTGTGTTTGTCTTACGGCACTGGTTCTCTCCCTTCCCTGGAACCAGTGACCCTAAATTAGGGACGGGCGACTGCTTATAGCCCATTGAGTTGCTCACGGTGGTCGTTAAACCAACAATCCAACAACAACAACAGTGCACATGACCGTCCAATTTAATATGTTGCTGCTTGACTTAATCATTATTGTATTGTAATCGATTTGTTTTCGTTTACACACCAGATGGCAGTTCGCAAATTGCGTCACTAGTTGAAATTATAAATTGTCTGTATCCAGCACATACTACCTC
The DNA here is from genome assembly GCA_039090855.1 of Macrothele yani. Lineage (NCBI taxonomy): Eukaryota > Metazoa > Arthropoda > Arachnida > Araneae > Macrothelidae > Macrothele > Macrothele yani. The sequence goes on along the minus strand of CM077023.1, from coordinate 76,332,910 downwards.
GTTTTTATGTATCTGATGATTGAACCCGGTGCGGGGTATCCGAAAGATCTTATACGTTTTGCTTTTATACTCGGTGTATTTTAATTAAACGTAACCGGAAGTTCCACGGTGAGCCCTCGTTTATATCGTGCATAGACGGCATTCAGTTTATTAGTATAGTTATTTTGCACGAAGATTGTTTTCTTTTTTTTTTTTTTCTTATGCCAAGTGAGAGTGAATTTGCAACTGTTGAGAATATAGACCGTCTTGTAACTGAAAGTGAAACTGATGTAGAAGAACAACCAGTGCTGTAGTTCTAAATAAAAAAAGTGCCTTTGCGCTGAACGTATCAGGAAACCACAACCCGGGAAAAAGCCCTAGCCGGTGGCGCAGTGGTCTAAGCGATGGCCTCTGACTATTCCTTCGAAAGGGGTCCGGGTTCGAATCACGGTAAGGCATGGATGTTGTGTTTCTCTTACGGCACTGGCTCTCTCCCTTCCCTGGAACCAGTGACCCTAAATTAGGAACGGGCCACTGCTTATAGCCCATTGAGTTGCTCCCGGTGGTCGTTAAACCTCAAATAAAAAAATACCCTCAAAAAATTTTCAAAAGCTTTCTGAAATCTGATTTCATTTAATAATTTAACACTTTTTATTAAATTTTCATTACTAATTACTTTTATCAATTTATATTAAAATTTCACAATTTGAGCAATTTTAAATAAAAGTAAGAATGTTATGTGGCAGTCATATGCTAAGAATACAAAATTTTCATTTCAATACCGCTCTGTCGTTCTACGCGATTCTAAATATTCATGTGAATAATACGTATTAGTCATATTGAAGAAATGCAGCAAACAGAGTTACGTATATCACCTCAGTGTGACTAATGCGCAGTTTTTCTTAAGATTATAAGCTAGTTGCACGATATGTTTTTTGTGTTACCCATAAGGAAGCAGAAAGTGAGATCAATGGATAATTTTTATTAGAGCCGATATCGAGCAGTTTTGTAGAAAATTTTTTCACTACCATTGTTTTATCTTGGGGAAGTGAAATCTTAACTCCACGGAGTACCCACAACCTACAACTGTGTAACTTTATTTTAACTATCGTCAAGTAAAAAAATGTTCATATTGACTTTGTACTCTCGAACCTTTAGGATCCGTGAAACCCATACTGCATGATCAGAGTGTATCGTTTCATGCATACAGTGTTTTTTGTTTGTTTGTATCCCGCAAATATTGCTGTAAGCGGAAAGATGAACTTACGCCCTCAGGTAGCAGACTTGTGCGTTAAGAAAAAGTTGAAATCATATGAAAAACATTTCGTAGTGGAAGCACACTCCGACAAAGAAATAATTTTTCAAATCGGACTCTTAGAAGCAGAGATATTGTCCCTGGCGGTAAAGCTATGCATTATTTAAAGAAGAAAGTATTCGCGAAAGGTTTTTCGATGTGAGCGATATCGGTCCACGGAAGAATTTTTTCATTCCAGTTTTCAGCTCTGATTTTGCTGCAAATACATCAGAAGCAGAAATAAACCCCTAAGTCCCCTGGTGGCCAAACTATTCTTTGCCAAATAGTAGAAATAATACGCAAAGCATTTTCCATCAGAAACTGTATCCGCTGCAGAAATAATTTTTCAAATCGGAGTTTCGAGGGAAAAGTAGTTTGCTGTTAGTCCCCTACCGGAAAATGTATGCGTAACTTCAAAAAGTGACTTTACCTAAAATAGTCTCCGACGGAAAAGGAATCGAAAGGTAAAAAAAAAAATTAAATCTGACGTTTAGACGCAAATATATGGAATAAAATGTATTTTGAATTCGATATCATGAGCATTTACACCCTGCAACGGCAAAATTGTGCATCGTGAAAAAGAAAAAAACAAGAACAAAAAACGAAATGAAGGATCGTCATTCGCACATTTCAAGCTTCCGAGTGCAAAAATAATTTTTCACATCGGACTAATATAGTTGCATATGGTGCCCAGAGTCGGTCGGACGAACGGACTGATAACATAAGCAAGATCTCTTTTACAAAAACGTGCTTAAGGTGGTTCCACCTAAATAATGTGACCATTTTTTCTGGACCAAAAAGTGGGACAGATACGACGCGGTTAGTCAAGCTCACGTGACAAACGATTAACCATGGTAGTTATTATTCATCAAAACCCAGGGTCTCTTCTCTAAAGTGAATGTTAGCCATAAATTTAATGAGATTATTTTTTTAATTACCAAATTATCCATATTTAAATTCAATAAAAATATGTTTTACATACTTCAAAAATGTGGTAGTTTTCATTCAATTATTTTGTGGCTTTATGAAATGTAAGTGATAACTTAATTTTCTAAATTAGCAAAATATTAACCTGACCTACCTGAATCCAGCAATGTACCAGTGGCGACTTTTCAGGTGAAGTAGGTGAAGTGCCTCTTCACCTATTTTACTCAAAATAAAGTTTTATTCAGTATTTTTTTATAATATATTCTTTTCTGCCTTTATTCAGTTCCAAAATACTCAAAATTTTGAATAGATATTAATTCACATGGCGCGCTCAATTCGGAAAACAAATCCTTAACGCAAAACAGTGCAAGTGAAGAGCCGAAATGAGAATGCTTGGAAGTCTGCAGTTTTCCGCCGAGTTGCCATAGTAACCGTGACGTCACCCTCCCCAATCTGCTCGCTCAAGTGAAGTGTTTCAGCTTCACGCGCCTTACCTCTGCATCTTTCAGTTTTTGAGCGTAAAGTCGTGAAAGATCACGGTGGAGTGGGCGGACTAAAAGGGAACCATGCAATCTGCTAGGGCTTCTAACTTGTGGTGCTGTGGTACATTATTTTCCGAAACGAATTTGTTTTTTCGTGTTTGTGATTATTTGTTGAAAGCTTTGACTCATATTTTAGGTTTGTGTACAACTTAACTGTTAGTAATAGTTTTTAGTATGCATCATGTGGACGACTGTTTGTAATTTATTGCGAACTCCATTTACTCTGTGGAAAGATGAAGATAAAAGAGACATTTTGCTTCAAGGACGACTAACAGATTCACTGACAATTGTTGCCAAGAACGAAATCAAGAAGAGCGGTAAATCTAACAATATTAATTTAAAAAATTGTTGGTTTACTGAATATAAATGGATTTGCAGCACTTCTGTGTTATTTTTTTTTTCGGGCCCTGCTTACTTTTTAGTAATTAACATTCGGCGTGGAATAAAGACGGATTCTCAGATTTATTAAGCGTAACACGGTCACTTCATAAACTTCGGGATTCTAGCGAATACCAGAAATGCGGATTAATGTTAAGGAATTTTGAAAAACTTCAAAACACCATTGCCGCTGCCCTGAGGAAGAATGCTAGGCTTTTAAAAACGCATTTTAACGAAAACGTTCGTTTAAATAGACTTTTCCTGCAGACAGTGATTGATGCAGTATTAGTCTATACTGTATTTGAGCAAACAAGAACTAGCATTCCATGGCCATAACGAATGCATGGGATCGATAAATCGTGGAAATTTCATTGAATTACTTTCATTGGTGATATGAAGAAGTTCTTTAGAAATCGAAAATCAATACGAAAGGATAAAAAAACTATTCAAAATGAATTAATTGAATGTATTTCTGAATATATAAACGATCACGTCAAAAATTAAATAATTTTTGATTGTTGATTCGGAAGGTGTATTGGTTGAGGGATTTTTGGGTTTCCATGATGTGAATGAAGATAGAACGTCAGGAGCTTTATACAAAATGCTAGACAACATTTTGGAATAGTCTGATTACCAACACAAATAAATAGGACAATGTTACGATGGGGCAAGTATAATGTCTGGACACTTAAATGGGCTACAGAAAAAAAAGTCAAGGATAAAGCTTCTCCAGCTGTTTTTGTTCAATGCTAAGTTCATCGTTTGAATCTTGTATTACACCAGAGTTTTTCTAAAATTTCTAAGTGTCGAATACTTTTTGCAAGCCTCAGTGGAATTGCTTCATTTGTTCACCATTCTGCGAAGCGGTCTCAACCGCAAGATGCAGACCAACCATAACAGAAACTCGATGGTCCTCCACTTCGAAATTAGTAAGTGTAGTTGTTTAAGATTGGAATAAATTGAAGGAAGTGTTCGGATTTCTGACGAATAGCGAATAATCAGACAAAAAATCAATTCATCTTGCCAAGGGCTTTTTTTTTTTTTTTTTTTTTTTTTATTCGAGGTTTAACGACCACCGTGAGCAACTCAATGGGCTATAAGCAGTCGCCCGTCCCTAATTTAGGGTAACTGGTTCCAGGGAAGGGAGAGAGCCAGTGCCGTAAGACAAACACAATATCCATGCCTCACCGGGATTCGAACCCAGACCCCTTTCGGACGAATGATCAGAGGCCATCGCCTTAGACCACTGCGCCACCGGGGCGGCGGTTTTTGAATGATATGAACACTTTCGAATTTACATTTTTGTCTCCACCGATCTACACTGACGGGAAAAAAATGCCAACATCAAGAAAGGGTTGTGTTACTCATATGGAAGTAGACATTCGTCATACATAACACGATATGCAACTTGCTCATTAACCACCTTTGACGAAATGATGAAGATCACTTCTACATTTAATCAAATTAAAAACGGTATTTACAAGTTAAAACATATGATAGATTAAAACACTAGATCTTTCGATCACACTAGTGATCTTCATCAGGTAACTCACCTAATGATATCAAGGTACGTCGACACGCAATATATAGGGATTTTTGATGACCCAAACAATGGGTAAAGCGCATGCTCACGAAAGTTGTTGTGAACACAGAGAGAGAGAGAGACATAGAGAGACAGGTAACAGTACTGCAAACGAAGAAAGTAAAAATGATGTTACACAAGTATTAATAATTCAGCTGTAATGATTATTTCCGCAATGTTCAAGTAGAGCAGTCCATGTTCGTGGGAGGAAAGAAGGTACATCGTCATTACAGCAAATACCTCTATAATGGTGAATATATAAGCTTTCTGCAAAGAGGGTCATGCTTTTCGTGCTGTGTGTAATGAGGATTTTGCATTCATCCCATAATGGTCTATGTGTGCCGCTAGCTACCAATCGAGCTAGGGCAGTCGAATGTGAGCCTGTTCTGACATCGCGTGAGTGTTCAAGCAAACGGGTTTTTAAATTACGTAGGGTGGAGCCTATGTACACTTGATCTATTTCACTGGGGTTTAACGCTCTCAGGGGAATAAGGTAGACTCCGTACCTGTGTTTGGTTACCTGTAACCAAACACAGGTACGGTGGTTACCTGTAACCAAACACAGGTATAACCAAACACAGGTAGACTCCGTACCTGTGTTTGGTTACCTGTAACCAAACACAGGTACGGAGTCTACCTTATTCCCCTGAGAGCGTTAAACCCCAGTGAAATAGATCAAGTGTACATAGGCTCCACCCTACGTAATTTAAAAACCCGTTTGCTTGAACACTCACGCGATGTCAGAACAGGCTCACATTCGACTGCCCTAGCCCGATTGGTAGCTAGCGGCACACATAGACCATTATGGGATGAATGCAAAATCCTCATTACACACAGCACGAAAAGCATGACCCTCTTTGCAGAAAGCTTATATATTCACCATTATAGAGGTATTTGCTGTAATGACGATGTACCTTCTTTCCTCCCACGAACATGGACTGCTCTACTTGAACATTGCGGAAATAATCATTACAGCTGAATTATTAATACTTGTGTAACATCATTTTTACTTTCTTCGTTTGCAGTACTGTTACCTGTCTCTCTATGTCTCTCTCTCTCTGTGTTCACAACAACTTTCGTGAGCATGCGCTTTACCCATTGTTTGGGTCATCAAAAATCCCTATATATTGCGTGTCGACGTACCTTGATATCATTAGGTGAGTTACCTGATGAAGATCACTAGTGTGATCGAAAGATCTAGTGTTTTAATCTATCATATGTTTTAACTTGTAAATACCGTTTTTAATTTGATTAAATGTAGAAGTGATCTTCATCATTTCGTCAAAGGTGGTTAATGAGCAAGTTGCATATCGTGTTATGTATGACGAATGTCTACTTCCATATGAGTATCACTTGTAACACGAAGTTCGTCTACAGAGGGTTGTGTTAGATAAACGACAGTTGGTAGGCAGTGAGAGTACATCTGTAAGATGACGTCTATGCAAATTTCGCGCTCGGCGCATACGTGTGGCGTAAGTAGCACCCCTCGGAACATGCAAAGCAGGTTTGCTGTAAATACGCGCTGTAACGTTCGTGAGCGTTAGTTATCGTTGAGATTCGACGTAGTGTGTTGATGTTAGTCAAGAATGCCTTTAAGAAGACGAAGAAGCCATTATCAACAGCTCACGGAGTTTGAACGAGGTCGTGTAATAGGGCTACGAGAAGGTGCATTTTCTTTCCGCAATATTGCAGAACGACTTGGCAGGAATGTAGCCACTGTGCACGATTGTTGGTAGCGGTGGTTAAGGGAAGGTACTGCCTCCAGAAGACCGGGTTCCGGACGGACACGTGGCACTACTGAGAGGAAAGACAGCCGTGTACGGCGTATGGCCGTGGCTCATCGTGCTGCATCTGCGGCAGCAAATCGAGCTGCAGTTGCCACCACGGTGACACAACAAACTGTTACAAATGGGTTACTTGAAGGACAGCTCCGAGCCAGACGCCCTGTAGCGTGCATTCCACTTACTCCAAACCACTGCCGTTTGCGACGTCAGTGGTGTCAAGCTAGAGCTCGTTGGAGGACGGAGTGGAGATCTGTTGTGTTTTCTGATGTAAGCCGGTTCTACCTGGGTGCCAGTGATAGCCGTGTGTTGGTTAGAAGGAGGCCAGGTGAGCGCCAGCAACCAACCTGTCTGCGGCCGAGTCACACTGGACCTACACCTGGAGTTATGGTCTGGGGAGCAAATTCCTATGACAGCAGGAGCACTCTCGTGGTTATCCCACGCACCCTGACGGCACAGTTGTACGTCGGTCTGGTGATTCAACCTGTTGTGCTGCCATTCATGAACAGCATTCCAAGTGGTGTTTTCCAACAGGATAACGCTCGCCCGCATACCGCTGTTGTAACCCAACATGCTCTACAGAGTGTCGACATGTTGCCGTGGCCTGCTAGATCACCAGATCTTTCTCCAATCGAGCACGTATGGGACATCATTGGACGACAACTCCAGCGTCACCCCCAACCAGCATTAATCGTCCCTGTATTGACCGACCAAGTGCAACAGGTATGGAACTCCATCCCACAAACTGACATCCAGCACCTGTACGACACAATGCATGAACGTTTGCATGCTTACATTCAACATTCTGGCGGTTACACCGGTTATTAATGCACCAGCATTTCACATTTAAAATGGCTCTTCTCGCGTTTACATTAAGCTGTGATCTTGAAACCTTAATCGATTAAATATGTTACCTATACAAATGTATTGCCGCCATTTCATTCCTGTACAACTATTTTTTCGTGGTGTTGGGATTTTTTTCCGTCAGTGTATTATTCGAACTTTTGAAGAAAAAATAACTAAACATAAACTACTGTGTAACTCAAATTGAAAAAACAAAACAAAAAAAAACGTGAAATTTTGAGCCATAAAAGGAACGATGAGTTATTTGAAACACAGTTTGGAAAAGCTAGCAAAATCACAGAAATAAACACGGGAATATGCTGCTCTTACACAGGAAACAATTTTTCAAAATTATAAACAATTGTATTTTGAAATTTTGGACCACATTCTTATGGAAATGGGTATAAGATTTCAAGACTGTAAGAAACTTCAATTTGTCTGACTTGCTGACACAAACCAAATTCGAATAATTTAATGGATGCTTTCCCACTCGCGCTCTTGAAAATCTACATTTTTACGGAAACATATTTACTAAACACCAGCGCCTTAAAAATGAACTGAGTCTTGTATATGCCGATGAAAAATTAAGGAATATATTGACTCAAGAACTCCTTCGAGTGTTTCACGGAGACAAAGACATATTTACAGAAGATTGTAATTGGTTTTCCTCAGTTTAACAATTCCATCTACAAGTGTGCCAGTGGAAAGAAGTTTTCTTAAAAGAATACAAACTTGCTCAAGAAACACTAGTTCCCAAGATAGACTTGCTTCTCTGGCAAATATTTCTATTCAGGAAGACATTTTATTGAAGCTCACGAAGAAACAACCATCTAACCATCTTATGACGACCTAATCGACAAATTTGCAGCTTTAAAAGGAAGAAAAATTTATTTAATATACAAAAAATAAGTAAGTCCTCATTAAAGGATTTTCATTGTAGACAGTATATATCTTTTCATACTGCTCTTGTACCTCTTCACCTATTTTTCCAACCACGAGCCGCCACTGCAATGTACATCAACTACAATGGGATCGGATTGTTAAAATTGGCTGAGGTAGACACCCATTTTTTTTAAACAGAAATGCACAGTGCGCATTGGGATCGGATTGTTAAAATTGACTGAGGTAGACACCCATTTTTTTAAACAGAAATTTGATGTTTTTTAATGTTTTTTAGTATTTTAATTAAAGTAGTGCCCAGCACACTATTTACAGTTTGAAAATAAAATATCAATGCAAAAATTTGATTGTTGATTTATTTCACATTTAACTGTACACGCATAGGCAATTGCAGCTTTCTAAGTTTGAACTATCAAAATATATATAATATACTTGTATAAATACAGTAAACCAGAATTTTTTGGCATTCAGCAGGATACATTTTTAATAATATATTACACCTTTATGCAACAGACTTCTGCTCATATTTCTCATGGGATGCAATTTGTTTTAATAACTTTATTTTTTAGAAATTCATAAAATTCTTGGCATGATTTCTTAAAATTCACCTTATAACGAAGTGAATTGCTCCGTCATTTTTATCCGCGCCAGGATTCGAACCCGGGTCCACTCATTCCGGAATAAGTCGCTCTACCAATTGAGCTACGCGGACATTTTATTCTGATTCCTATCTGCCTTTATGTCGTGTGCGTCCTTCTGGCAGGTACGTCACAACTCCTGGTACGTTACATCATCTCCCCCCTTATTTTTTTTTTCGAAGTGCTGCTCTTATTTTTCTTATCTCGCGGTGTGGAAATAACATCACACCATTGCGAGATTGTGAACGGTCGGGTCATCCGGATAGTTCGGGCGCCATTATAACGAAGTGAATTTCTCCGTCATTTCTATCCGCGCCGGGATTCGAACCCGGGTCCCCTCATTCCGGAATAAGTTGCTCTACCATTTGAGCTACGCGGACATTTTATTCTGATTGCTATCTGCCTTTATGTCGTGTGCGTCCTTCTGGCAGGTACGTCACAACTCCTGGTACGTTACAACCTTTGTAATCAGCAATGCTTTTAGTGTTGCTATAGACAGTTGGGTCTTTTCTGATGTCCACAGTTTATTAACATGAGAGAAAATTTATTCCACAGCAGAATTTGTCCCTGGCAAACAAAGCACATACTGAATAAGTTTTACCATATGTTTATATTGAATGTTCTTATTTTTGAAATGTGTGAACATCTCAACCCAAAACTGCTCCACTGGCAGCTTATCATTGCTCCATTGAGATATTTTATCACATTCGCATAGCTGCATTTGTCATATCATCATTCGCATATGTGCATTTGTCATACAATTCTGTATCATATTTAATATCGAAAAAGTTTTTCTGTGAAAGATAGTCCATTGTTTTTTCGATATATGACCAGGTAGGTGAAGCATTTAACGATGCCCACTGAAAACAGCCCAAGTTTTTGAAATGAATATCTCACTGATTCAAATAGTGAACAGATGTGTCAAAAAACTCATCTGTTTTTTAGAATAGGCAGTTCATCTACAAGCCATCAAACTGCAGCTTTTTCATTTGAGATCTAACAGAATATGGTAGAAATATATCCTCTTTTTTTTTTTTTTTTTTTGGTTAACACATTTTGTTTCAGGTCATCTTGTCCTCTTCACATCTACTGCTGACTTAGTCTGCCCCTCAACCACTTAAATGCTTTGATTGAAGATTACTGCTTTACTGTGGACAAAGTTTAACCAAAGTTCTGAGCCTGGGTTTTCAAAAAAAGTATGCAGAATATTGGGACACTTATCCGGACTCAAAAATATGACTTGGGGTGGTGGATGATGCCAACTGCATGAAGCGGGACTTCGTCGATGCAGTTTCCAAAAAGTGGGACATTTCAGTGCCCCAGAAGGATTAGGGGAGACAGCGGGACATAGAGCTAAAAAACGGGACTCTCCCGCTAAAATCGGGACGTCTGCTCATACTACACCTAAAATCTCTGCCTTATGTTTCCAATGGTAAAACTTCTTTACATATTTTCTAAAACTTCTTACAAATAGGCTTCACATTCGGCTTCTGTATTGCAGCGAAAGGCAGTTCCGTTTTGTGTATTACAGACAGTTTAAGCAGTATATAAATAAATACATCGCTCTTAACCACGTTCTAGAAACACACAGCAACCGAAAAATTGTTTTTTCAGCCGCCGTTGTGGAATTGAACCAACAGAACTCTCGATATCTAGCCGAGTGCGTTACATATACGCCACGGTGGCCAACAATCCACAGTGCTATGTGTATTTTTAAGTCAGCCTCTGACATCATAAATCCGTAAGATGGGTTAAGCTACTGAGACGTCTCCATCTGGTGGGCATTAACGGCACTAGCTATATATATATCATCATCATCATCATTGTCAACCATTATCAATCCACTGCTGGACGAAGGTCTCCCCAAGTTTCCTCCACAACAGTCTGTCTTGTGCCAGTCTCCTCCATGTCACCCCTGCATACTTTCGAATTTCATCCACCCATCTCCCATGTGGTCTTCTTCTGGGTCTTTTCCTGTCCCGTGGAATCCAATCTAAAATTTCGGCTGTCCATCGATGATCTGTCCTTCTGGCCGTATGTCCAGCCCATTGCCATTTCAGGGATTTAACTCTGATCATGATGTCTTCCACTCTTGTCATTTTTCGGATCCACGAGTTCCTCTTCTTATCTCTCCTGGTTACACCAAGCATGCACCTCTCCATGCTACTTTGAGTTGTCTGCAGCCTTTGTATGTCTCTTTTAGTTAAGGTCCACGTCTCTGCACCATACGTAAGCACTGGAAGGATGCATTGATCAAACACTTTTCTTTTAAGACATAATGGCATATTGCTCTTGAAAATTATGCTGTTTCTTCCAAAAGCTCTCCAGGCAAGTTTTGTACGCCGATTAATTTCTTCATCAATGTGACCCTCACTTGATATCTGCTGTCCAAGATAAACGTACGTGTCTGTTATCTCCAGCTTCTCTCCATCAAGCAATAAATCTTCATTTCTTGTAAAAGCATTGAACATCACTTTTGTCTTCTGAAAGTTCATTTTTAATCCCACTTCTTTACTCTTGTCAGCAAGTTCCTGGATCATACTCTGCAGCTCTGATGGGGTAGTTGCAAAAATGACTACGTCATCAGCAAAACGAAGGTGGGTTAGATAATCTCCATTAATCTTTATCCCCGTGTTTTCCCAGCTCAGCGACTGAAAACACCCTCCAATGTGGCATTAAAGAGCTTCGGAGATATGGTGTCACCTTGTCTCACTCCCTTTCCAATTTTTACGTGTGTTGTATTTTCAAACAGCCTAATCTTTGCACTTGCATTTTCATAGATGTTATTAATAATATTAATGTATGCATCTTCAATACCGCAGGTTTTCAGAGCCGTTGTAACTGCTGATGGTTTCACCGAATCAAAGGCTTTTTCATAATCGATAAAAGCCATGCACAATGGAAGTTCATATTCCCTCGCTCTTTCAATTAGTTCTCTCAGCACGTGGATATGATCTATTGTGCTGTAGCCACTCCTGAATCCAGCTTGTTCTCTCGGTTGAGCCATGTCCAGTGTTACCTTCAAGCGGTGTGAAAGAACTTTAGTGAAGATTTTATACACTACTGATAGGAGGCTGATAGGTCTGTAGTTTCCGAGATCCTCAATGTCACCTTTCTTATGTAGCAGGATCATTGTAGCGGTGTTCCAATCCTCAGGAATCTTTCCTTCATTAAGGCATCTGAGTGAAAATTTGGGCGAGTACTGTTTCGATTTCTCCACTTGCTTCTTGTATGATGTCTACAGTAATTCCATCTTCTCCTGGAGCTTTTCCCCGCTTCATGTTCTTGATTGCATGTGCAACTTCTGCTGGGAGGACTGGAGGAACTCTGGTACTGGTATCTTTCATGATGTCTGGAGTGCATATATCATCCCTTTCATATAATTTGGAGTAGAAATCTTTCACTCTTGTCAAAATTTCGCCTCTATTTCTTGTTACAGAACCATCTTCTTTTTTCAGCGCCATAATCTGTTTTCTTCCTTACTGAGATGTCCCTTTGCTATCTTTAGGCTTTGGTTGTTTTCAATTGCTTTTCTCACTAGTTCACAGTTGAATTTCCTTGCGTCTTCAGTGATACTTTTTCTTACTGTCTTGCATAGCTCTATATATTCCACTTTGGAAGTCACATCTTCTTTAGTTGTCCTCATCTCTCTTCTTTTATGCATCAACATTTTGGTTTTTCCTGATAATTTGTTCACATGCAACTTGTTCTTAGACCCAGCTAATTTTGTTGCTGTTTCCATAAGAGCTTTGGTTACTTTTCTGTTAACTTCAGAGATGTCCACTTCTTTCGATGTTAGGCCTTCTAAAGCAGAGAACCTGTTCTTCAGTTCTAACTTGAAGGTATTATGGTGTTTTTTAAGGTTGGTTATGTCAATAGATTTTGTTTGTCTTATGAGCTTGCCACGTTCAAGTTTAGTGTTGAGGTGCATCTTACATCTCACCAATCTATGGTCACTACCTGTGTTGAACTTGTTTAGCACACTGCAGTCTTCTATGACGAATTTTTTGTTACACATATTAAAATCAATTTCACTTGTCGTCCCATTTGGATGTCTCCATGTCCATTTCCTGTGTGGCTTTTTCTTGAAGAAGGAGTTCAAGATGAAAAACCCTTCTGCCTCTGCAAACTCAACGAGAGTATTTCCACGCTGGTTTCTGTTGCCATGACCGAATTTACCTACTGAAGTTTCATTCTGTTGCCGTTGCCCTATTTTTGCATTGAAATCTCCCATAATTATTTTCAAGTGCTGCTTACCTTTATTATTTAGATGACAAATTTCCTCATAAAATTCTTCAATTTCTTCTTCAGGATGACTTGTGGTGGGGGCATAAGTTTGAATAATCTGAGCCTGGTATCTTTTCGAGAGTTGGATAACAAGTCGTGCAGCTCTGTCAGAGGAACTTTCAACTTCTACAACTTTATCCTTCAGTTTCTTGTTTATTATAAATCCAACACCACTAGTTCTGCCAGTATCTGTCCCACTGATAGTAGAAGAGATGTCCACTTTTCAGTTCGATGAGATCTTCTCCTTTTCTCCTTACCTCACTTAGCCCCACGATGTCCCACTTGATCCTTTGTAGTTCCTCTTCCAATTCAAGAAGCCTTGAATCAGAAGATAGGGAGCGTCCATTGTAAGTAGCCAAGGTCAGCATCAGATGGCAGCCTAGTCCGGTCCTCCGGGGATTCTTAGCACCCTCTGCCTTCATGTCGCACTGGCCGCTGCCTTGGCCAGGTATATTCCAGCTGCCGGAGACTGAGGGCCAAGATTTAAGTTGTGGAATCATTTTGGAGGGGTTTGGCCATAACTCACCACGCTGGCCAAGCGGGTTGGTGAGTGTGGGATAGAATTTCCTCTAATCCCGATGGTATAGTTATACCGCTATGGGCGGTCGTCAGAGCCCCTTTAGTGAGAACAGGATGCACCACGAGAAGGCGGGGTTGACATTTGTCAAGGAGAGGCTGTGATGTTACGCATCACCTGACCTTACATCCCATATATATATATATATATATATATATTGTAGCAATTAAATCAAAGGGCGAGATACAAGTTGAAAATACTCCAAATACGTGGCGACAAGTAAATAAATAAATACATCGCTCTTAACCACGTTCTAGAAACACACAGCAACCGAAAAATTGTTTTTCAGCCTCCGCTGTGGAATTGAACCAACAGAACTCTCGATATCTAGCCGAGTGCGTTACATATACGCCACAGTGGCCAACAATCCTATATAACTACAATGTAAAATACTCAATGAATCAGAATAATAAGCAAATACATGCTGATTATACCATAATTCGAGACGGAATGGATACAAGAGCAAATCTGCAATATAAAAAAATCAGGCACACGGATTCACTCACGCAGGAACAATTGCAGTTTTCATTTGCATGACCACAGTTTCATAATTTGACGAAGCTGTAAAGGTATTTATGTAAGAAATATACAGAAAACACATTTATACGAAGTTTTCGTTTAATGGAACGCACTGTTTATTTGCGTTTTTGAATTAAACAATATACAGGAGCCAGCTATGTAACCAACAGAAAAAAATAAATGGGTAACTGCAGGAACTACGTCGTAATTATTTATTTTCGTGCAAAATTATTAACGTATAATGTTCATTATTAAAAGTTGCGATTATGCATTGGATTTCCACAATCCCAGGGTTTCCGTCTCGTATTAATACAGTTTCAGTATCAAACAATATCATGAAGAAACCCTTTCTCCTAAGTGCTTATAAGTATTGCGAGGTAAACCGTTTTACAGTAAGTAGAGGAAAATATGTTTTTTTATGCACTGCCCTTAATGGATGTATGCTCAAGTTTTCGCTTATATCTCAGCAAGGTTTTATGTTATCACGCTGGAAATTTGGATTTAGGTGTTTAAAAATATTTCGCACCCCATGGACTATTTATCTGATATGGTCATAATTCATTTTTTTTCATGATAATATTTTATAATTCCTTTAATATATGAGTTCTGTTCTTGTATATAGGCTCATATTATCTGGGCCTCTTTGTGTTTTACTGTTGCAACACCGAATCACTGTATCTGTTCTCGATTAAATGATACAAATCAAAAATAGCTTTCGGAGTTTAACATTAGCGGCACCTTTTTCCCGTAGCTCACTTTACACGTATTTATTGGTCGATTCGTATGAAATTTGGAATTTAAGGGTTTTCTTATGCGCTGAATAGAATGCGCGTAAAATAATATACCTCTCATATGGAAAAATTCGGAGATAGAAGGCTAATTAGCGTGTTAATTAGCTTAATTAACACGTTTCTTCACATGACACGATAGTTCCATTCAAGTGATTTCCAATGGTACCTTACTATACTCAGGGCAAAGTTATCCTGGCAATGAGGCCGAAGCTACGGTGACCTTTTCACTCCCAGTATTACTCCGCACTAATGGTGTGTAATTAACCTTCATTCGGAAAACTTCTCCCACAAGCCCTCAGGGCTGTCTGTCTGTCTGTCACCGTGATCGGATACCGAACCCCTCTATTTTAACACCATGTCCCCAGTAGTTCCCCCACCCCCGCGCGCGTTGCAGACCGGTAGACAAGCAGTTTATTTCTCTCTCTCTATCTATCTTTTCTTTTTTTTTTTGAAATGTTGCAGAACGTGTAACTTTTCTTTCTTTTAAAATGAAATTATCTTTGCTAAACACGGGAAGAAGTCTTAAGTGGCCTAATTTTGTTTTCACATATTTTTCTATTTTTTTTTTCTATTTCATTTATTTATACTTACTGCTTGAAGATTACCAACTGTGAGATTTAATTAAAAGTATTTTTATCATGTCATCAGTTATGCGTAAAATTTCGTTCTTCCCAAAATTTTGCATTGATTAGATTTTTTTTTCATAACAGATACCCGTTAAATGTGTATGCATTTTTAACTACCCTGTGTTGCCATAAGTACTGGACAAGAGCCGGTCTCTGTGATTAATGATATTTTAGGGTTCACTGTAAACTGCCACACATCTTTCAGCAACTTGGAAAATTGCCACATGTATGTTTTTCATTGATGGGCCGGGCACAAATTGCCGTTCCTCCGAGGAGCACTTTGAATGTGTGGCAGTTTTCCAAGTTTCAGAATTATGTGTGACAGTTTTCCAAAGTGCCTAACGACGGGAAGGAAGTCTTTCATTTGTCTGAATTTTCATGCCGGTTCATACGCACAAAAGTTCAAAAGGAAAAGATAGCCGTTTCTTGGCCTATATTGAGAACTGAATTGGGAACTCCAAACTAATTTCGAGAAAACGTTCTATGTAAGCCAAGCGAGAATTGTATTTGAATTTGAAGAAATAAATTGCCGAGGGATCTGAGGTAGTTGGCTGGGTGGGTGCTGTACCCCCGACTTACGTAATTTTATATTCTGGACCGCTGGAGTCTGTCAGTGTATCCAGGATGTTCCACTTGAAGCTTCCGCGATGTCCGTAAGCTTGGAGGGAGGGCTTGCCCACAAAATGTAAAAATGGACGTACAGCTGTAAACATTTGTACCATGCTTTATATAATGATTCTGTATACGACCACAAAATTTCAGAAGGGTTCGGTAAATTCACCCCCCCTTCCTCCTTTCTAAGAGCGGAGACAAGGTGTTCAATGCAAGTTATTTTCTCGCAGTTTCCATTCTTCATGTTCTGTTGAGTGATAGCCTCTACTTGTGAGTACGCTCTTCCCCGAGAAACTTGGTGAAGTCTGTAAAAGAGATCCGAGATGTTTGGGTTGGGAGGCTCTACCCTCAGCTTCCATAATTCCATAATTTTATATTCTGGACCGCTAAAGTCGGCCAGTGTATCCGGGATGTTCACCCTGAAGCGCTCTTAGAAACATGGGGGGGGATTCACCCCACCCTCCTGAAAATTCGTGGTCGTGTACGAAATCATTATATAAAGCATGGTACCAATGTTTACAGCTCTACGTCCATTTTTACATTTTGATGGGAAGCCCGCCCGAAGCTCGCGGACGCTTTAAGGGGAACATACTGGATACACTGACCGACTCTAGCGGTCTAGAATATAAAATTACGGTAGTTGGGGGGTACAGTCCCCCAACCAAAGCACATCGGATCCCTCGGCCAATTCTTGCTTGGCTTGCATAGGACGTTTTCTCGAAATCTGTTTGGAGTTCCCAATCCAGTTCTCAATAACGGCAATCTTTGTAGCCCCAGCTCACCCTTGAACTTTTGTGGCCAGTTGCCCTAAACTTGTATGAACCGGTATGAAAATTCCGACAAACAAAAAAGAGCTCCTTCCCGTTGTTACGCACCTTGGAAAACAGCCACGCATTCAATGTGTTCCTTGGAGGAACAGAAATTTGTGCCCGGCCCCTTAATGAAAAACATATGGCAATTTTCCGAGTTGCTGAATTTTGTGTGGCAGTGTTCCTGTGTGGCAATTTACCGGCAACCATATTTTAGCTATTGTTTAGGTTTAAATCATTTTTGTGAATAAATGAAATCCACTGTACGAATATTATTTAAGTACATATAAAGTATAGTCTGAGTAATTTTTTTAAACTATTCGTTGCATTGCTGGTAATTAAAGTTTGAAAAATAAGCAAAATATTAAAAAGACTTACATTTTTATGTACATGTTTCCTCTTCTTGATATTGAATTCTTGAAGCATAATTCACTCACGCTAACCGTAATCACACCTTCCCCGCCAGTTCCTCGGAAGAAGGCAAAGGTTCAATCCCATCGACGTAATTATCTGAAGAAACTGTGGTGTCGGATTCTCCAACAGT
This sequence comes from Macrothele yani, assembly GCA_039090855.1. Lineage (NCBI taxonomy): Eukaryota > Metazoa > Arthropoda > Arachnida > Araneae > Macrothelidae > Macrothele > Macrothele yani. The sequence goes on along the minus strand of CM077023.1, from coordinate 76,315,281 downwards.
AAATTCAAGGCGTTCAACACGGCTGTCTACCATCTCGTCTAAAGTCCACATCTTATCCTCCTCTTTGATTACGTGATTGACATAATTACTCCAATTTAAAGCCGTCACTCGATTAAAGCCTTCATAAGTCCGTTTTTCAACTTCTGCAGCTTTGAATGTGCGATTTTCAGTTGCCACAAACAGGGCCGTAGCTAGCGGGGGGCTAGAGGGGGCTCATCTCCTTCTACAAGGCTAGCGATCCCCCCCCCCCCTGGAAAATTGGCGCTGTCAAAAATGACTTAAACTTTTATTTCGATGGTTTACGTAAATTACTTTGATATTTCATCACAGGCATAAATACTTTATTCGTATACTGGACTTTTTAAAAAGTTAAATAACAGTAAAACGACGCAGTATGAATGTAACTCAAAAGAAAAAAGAAATTTCGAATTTTTGAATTGTGAATTAGTTGTAACGGCTGTATTAGTAATTTTAGTGATTCTCTAAAAAGCGGTAGGAGTTATAAGGAACAAGAAACGCATTTTAGGAGGAGGGCGTTAAATTTAGAAGAACAAGCTAAAAGAAAGTAATCAAGGGCGGAGGCGTACACTTGCACTCCAGGGCTATTGGCAATCTCAGCGGTCCGCTCTCCTTCTAGCGGCAAAAGGAAGAATTACTGTAGTACGGGTAACGTTTTTCGCTCAATGCTTGGCTGTTGGTAGATCGCTCATTACGTTCAGTTGTCGTAGTTTGGTGTATTTTTGCATTCATTCTGGAATTAGAGAGTTGTATAATGGAGAATTCCGTGAAGAAGAACAAATCATATTGTTGTGTCCCGCAATGTCGTTCCCAAGGTTTCGGCTATGTTTTTCACAAGTTAGTATAAACGTTTGTGCCTTGCGTTTGAAATCCTTCCAGTGAAATGCTACTAACCTAGTAACGTCTTTGAATGAATAATAAACAAGGCAGCATGTTTTTATTACATAGTAGTAATTAAAAAATCCGCATTTCTACATAATCTTGAAAACAAATAATTGCTGTTATCCATATAAATTTAAACTTCATTATGGAACAAGATTTGCAATGTTCTGTCAACAGTCATCGGTTCAAAAACGCAGAACCCAATGATGATCAACAATTACCAATTCACAAACACTTTTAGGAACAGAATGTTCAAAAATTACAAATGTTATTGTTGACAGTATTGAAAATGGGTCCTGGGAAACGTCAAGTGAAACGAAATGTCAGCTTTTAATAGTAATCCGGATTAGAACACCCCTGTCGGCATTACTATATCACTTGCCTGAAAATGTAAAAATAAAAATTACCGGTTACAGTAAAGCATTACTGCTACACAGTGCTTACACGTTCCACTTCTGCCCGCTTCACAAGAGCACTCAAATGACTTTATAGAAATTTCACTGTTACTTGTATCAAAACACCGTTGATGGAGTGAGGCGACGACGTTATTGCCGTGGACTGAATGCAGTGCGAAACTATGAGAATTTCTCTTCCATCTTCCTTCTTAATTCCACAAGAAATTATATTGCCTACATTAACAATCACTTCCCCTTCTTTAATGCATCTTGAATTTTTGGAAGCGTCCACAAATTTCATTATTTCAAGGATTGAAAGCGACAAACCAGCCATTCTAACATTCGACTTTATGGAAGCACGTGCGACGTTACCCGTACTAGAGAAGTTTGTTTACGTTTGCGCAGCGCCCCCTATATTTCGTTGAGGTTCCCAATAGAAGAAGGGCTTGTCCTTAGAGCCAGCTCCCCTGAAGACACGAGCTGGAGATGATGGCGTAGTCATGCTGAAGCAGCGAGTTGGTAGTGGGGTTCTCAGAAGCCACTGTTCCACGGGAAATCCGAAATAATCAGTTTAAAAGTCAACGAAAAACTACATAACTGTAAAGCACTACAGTAAAGGGAATGAGAATGAACTAAACTATCATCACTGTAGTTACATAAAAAAAGCATTATTTAGACTTTAAACATATGTTTTTAACATTACAGTATTGGGCATATAAACACATCATTATGTATTACGCTAAAGGCTCAGCGACTAATTAACTGTTGATGATTTATAAAACACAGCATTGGAAAAAATTTTGAACACTGTGTTTTGCCGGTAACAAAAATCAAAATGCAGTTGTACAAATGATAATACTTGTTTTCCCCTTGTGCCTTGTTTTCTGAGTGTCACCTATTAAACACATATATATCTAGGGAAAATTTATGCCATTCTAAAGCGCTGATCATAGAATTTAAGTTTTCTGTTCTCTACAATTCTGTAATCACATTGTAGAAGATATATCTTATTTCTCCGAAAACGTTTCTAATTGTATTTTCTAATATTTTTTTTTTTCGTTCTAAGACCACAATTTTTGAATTAAGTAAGTTTATATTTTAGGAGCTTCGAACTAACAAAAATCGGCTTGCATTAAAGTTAATAAAGCAGATCGGGACACATTGTGCCATTTTACAAATCGTAAATATTTTACATGTAAATTCCTTCTGAACCAAAAGTGAAAAACTTTTACTTACATTTACATTTGCAGCTTGATTTGGGAAGCATCCTTTGTTCGCTAAAAATCAGGTATCGGTTTTCTTTCTAGTGTTTGAACGGATCCATTTCTGTGTTTTCTGCTGGGCCTTTCTTTGTGATACTAGTACTGCATTTCTGTTTAAAGAGCGAATTCTGATAAACGTTCGCAATCTACAAAATAAGCGAATTGCATCTTTGTTTACTTGAAGGTAATGGTTTTCCAGTTCGCTGACAAGTTCGCGGATTACACCTTTTCCTTTTCGAAAAGTGATGCCGTGAAATGAATAAAAATGTTCTTCAAATTTTTGTACTGTATTCATCCATGAGCAGAATGGTACGGTAAGTCCACCTGAAGACAGTAATTTAATCCAATCGGATTGAATAGGAAATTCTGGGCAATTTTTTGATAATGTCCCTAACGAAGGATCTTTATCTCGAACGCGATATGCAATGTAGCCAGCTACATAGCTCATAGATTCCTGCTCATGAACAGAAAGATCCCTCGATGCGGTTTACTCTTCGACTTCCCAGGGCATAAGAAATACATCATTAACATAATCAAAGTTCACATCGTCACAGTTGTTTTCATAAAGAGAAATTTTGGGAACCTCCTGCATTTTATCACGTCCAAAAGCATTTTCTAATAATTCGGATGTTAGGTAGACGTCTAACTGTTTGTCTTCTTCCGAAGTGGATGTATTTACTTTTGCTGAGAGTTTGGGCAATTTATTTGCAAGTAACAACTGCTTTAAACGGCTAATGACTTCTGTTGGCAAAGGGTGATCGTTAAATCTACCAAGCCCTCGAATTTGACTAAAAAGGCTTCAACCGGGAAGTCAGTATATACTTAACACCACGAATTTTTAAGTCCTCAAACAATCCCATAAGCGAGTTTACGGATATCAGAATTCCTTTTTGAAAAGGCAGCATGCTATATTTTCCAAGCACCCTTAATCCGCTAACGACATCTTTCACTGCATTTAAAATTGACACTTGTTTTTCAAAATATGCGTCCATACCAAATGCAGCCTTCAGAGGTTTGTTGGAGGGAGGATATGGCTTGCTACTATTCATTATATCAAACAAGCCGTCAATTAATTCAAAAAAATCAGCTGCTTTTTTATTTTCTGTTAAATGCATAATTGTTTTTGCTGTAGTTGCTGAAAATAACGTTTTTGCAGGTGTTACTTTCTGTCGCTCGTTTCCTTTTACAGTCAAAAAATTTGGTTTCAGTTTATGGCACAATTTATATTCTCCTGAATCTCTGTTTAAGACTTCTTTAATAACATCAGTTGTCAAAATGGTGCCATCTTGAAGAATGAGTCCTTTGTCCAGGAAGTGATTTCTTAGCAATTTTACATAATGGGCTAAATCTGCGAACACCCATATTTTTGATGTTTGCTCAGCAGGGTTCGGGAACGAAAAATTGGTGGGAGAAATTTCAAGTTTCTTCCACAAAGTACCACATCCACCTAAATCAAAAACTATTGCCTTTACTTCTATGCCACTTGTTTGCATATGAGTAATTACATTAAAAATGAGCTCTTTTGTCATGGGGATATCAAAATCAAAGAAAATTGGCTGCTTCCATTGAGAAATCAGACCTCTAATTAAAATAAACTGAACTTTCCTGAATGGACCCAGTATCTGATCCATTCGAGAGTCATAGCACAACTTAGAATTTATGTGCATTTCATCAAAACTTAGAACACAGATTTTCTCACGGAAACTTAAACTTTCGCAACTTTTTTCATAAGCAGAAGAATATCATTCTGTATCCCAGGACTGCGTGTAAATTTTGCACACCAACGTTTCAGGATGCTAGCACTTGGAAGTGGAACGCCCATCTTTTCTTTCCAGAAATCATATGACTTTGAAGAAAGTGCTCGAATTACTATGCATCTAGATATATCCTCTGTCGTCCATTTTATCCTTTTCATTTTCGAAGTAAGAGCATCAACTTGGGTCTTCGTGAAAACGCGGTTGACACATTTCTCCAACGTTTCTAATTTCCGTTTTCTTTTCTGAAGTATTTTCATTTGGCTTCTTAATTGCTGAATTTGAGATATTAGAGATCGCCTAGAAATGGCCCATCTTTTCGATCGCTGAACCGAAACTTTGTGATTTCTACTTTTTCCTGGATTGCAGTTTGGAGATCTTTCTCCAGTGTTGAAACTTTTTCATTAAATTACCATTACAAATTTTCAGCTACTTGCAGTTAGGGCATTCTGTCGTCTCTACGTTGCTACTGATTTCACAGTTCGTACCAGCGTCAGTTTCACCTTCAGCATCCAGATTAATTTTCTTCGGGCTCAGTTCACTCAATCGTTCCAAAGCACTTCGAACAATTTTTCTTTTCCGGTGTCTCTGGGTCCTCGGTGTTGTTTCTTCAGAAATTAAAGAAGGTAAATTTATACTGGGAACGGCATCCGATTTGAGTACCTTCGCAAAGGCAATCCAAGTAATCGATTTTTCATATCATCTTTGTAATACAACTCTGGAAATGTTCGCTACAAATTCTGGCGTACTTCACATTAATCGAGTCCAATCTGCGGCACCTGTTCATCCATTCTTTTACGAGCACAGGATTGGTCCGAGGAAAAGCATGAAACACAATATCTTGTCCTTTTCGGTTTCTGTGTGTATTCCGACACGTTGCGACAGCACACGAAGACATTTTAACAAAAGAAAAAGGCTCACCAACTTACGTAGGTAAACTATTTATGTACACGCATACAAAAGATACATACATTCTTAAACATTCGCGCGATCTATTCGTATCTCTCTCTCTCTTTATGTATTACAGTATATACACTAATAAATACTCGTATATTGCAAACGATAAAACAATCTAGTACGATGAAACATAACACGGCCGCCCCGGTGGCGCAATGGTCTAAGGCGTTGGCCTCTGATCATTCGTCCGTAAGGGGTCCGGGTTCGAATCCCGGTCAGGCATGGATGTTGTGTTTGTCTTACGGTACTGGCTCTCTCCCTTCCCTGGAACCAGTGACCCTAAATTAGGGACGGGCGACTGCTTATAGCCCATTGAGTTGCTCACGGTGGTCGTTAAACCTCCAATCAAAAAAAAAAAAAAAAAAAAAAGAAACATAACACGCTAGAAAACTGCTCGCAACGACAGCCCTGCAGCACGGGAGGGAAAACTCCAAGCAGCACGGTGACGTCACAAATGGTCCCCCAACCTCTTCCCCGAGGACCGTGTCGGCATTCGGTTTGTCAAAGCGATGAACCAGCCCTTCTCTCTTTTATAGCCCTGACTTGCACTCGGGACCGGATTAAAGGTAGGTGGGAAGCTTTGGGGGCTTAAGTCCCAGGCTGCATCCTTTGTAGTGTAACGTATACTCTAGATTCAGTTTCCTTTTGATTTTACTATCTCTGGTTATTTTATTTCCTATGTAAATTATCTTCTTACTTAACGAGATGTTATTTCTCCCGCTGAATGATATGTGGCAATGAGTGTAAGTCATGACGTGGTGGTAGGCAGTATAAATAGGCGCGGTCAACGATACCAAAGAGAGCTTTGTTTTATGTGTAAGGAGATCTTCGTTTGATGTAAAGAGAGCTTCGTTTATGTGAGAGGAACTTCGTTATATGTGAGAGCCAGATATCGAGTAGTTGTGTGACCTGTGAAGTGTGTGTTGGATAATACCAGGAGTTTCCCTAATAAAAGGTTTTTTTAGTAAGTACGTTTTTCTCAGTTCATAGTTTTGTCAGACCTCTGTCTGGCTGTTAGGTCTCTTTCATTAAGTGTTACTATTAACAACCAGCTTAAGACTTTATTCATCATAATTAAATCACTACTACTACAACATTACTAGCAGTTAAGCTTATTCACTATAATTACTATTCAACTTAACCATTAGCAAAAAACCTTATTCATTATAATTGGCGCCCGAACTTTTTCTGAACACGAGGTCTTGACAATTATTACCCATGTCTTCACTACCTGAGACAACTTCAATATTTCACCCGAAGGCAAGTTTCGGTGGTGATGGGATTAATTTCGATCATCTGCAAGAAGCCTGTGGGGCTCACTTTAATGATAATGATTTCCAAGTACCCAGGCATTCTTCACAATTTCGTAATTCACCAGCTTCCTATTACTCTGAGTCGCGGGTCGTACCTGAGGGATTTCAATCCTCTCACAGAAGCAAAATGCTTGCCCATTTCGTGCCGCATGCAGGAACAATTAATTTCAATGGTTTGGAGGGGTCCTTAAAATTCCTCGAGGATTTGGAAGATCATTTCGATCTATACAATATTCCTCAAGACTGCAAAGTGCAAATAGCAGGCACTTGCTTGAAGGATACCGCTAAGACCTGGTATCGGCAGTGGAGAGTGTCGAACCCGGATTCTCATTATGAGAATTTCCGAGCGGAATTTTTGGAAGTCTTTCCTTTTGGCCTCAGTCGAGCTAGCCTTGCACAACAACTTTTTCTCGTCAGCAAGGACCCAACGATAGCCCTGTTGCATTTGCTTTAGAAACAACACGCTTGTATAACTTATGGGATCCACATGCCAGTCATGTCGACATGTTGGACACCCTATTGCAGCAGCTCGATCCATTTTTACAGGATTTTCTTGAGGTCCGACACCCTGCTACAATTCATGAATGCCTTCGCCTCATACTAACATATGAAGAGCGACACGGCAAACATGGTCCAACTCACCATGGTCGGGCACCCCGCGAGGCTTATTACGAAAATCCTCAGCGGCATAATAGGCCTAATGACTTTCAACGCGAGCGTACACAGGTGCAAGTCCAAGCTTCATACGTCCCACCGCATAGAAGAGTGGTACACCAACCGCTTGTTTCTGAACAATTTTCTGGGTACCGTACAAATGCACAGTATGCTCGACCCCGTTCCAATCCGCAGAATTCGGAACGTTTTCATGCTCAGGGCAATGATGATTTTTCTGCCCGTGCTGAGGGAAGAAGTAATAGAAAGGAAAATTTCAACAGACATGCGGAGTTCCCGCAACAGTTTTCACGAAGTTTTTCTAAGCGTGAAAACTTTACCGATACCCGGCAGGGCCGAGGTTTCAGACCGCAGGATAATACAACCAGGAATCCTTTAAACTTCCAAAGGAAGTAGACCAAGGGTCGGTACTGCTTCCTAATACCAAGCATTCTGACCCTAAAACAGTATTAGTGACTGTCCAAACTCCTCAGTTGCCTGATGTGTTCTTGACAATTGAAGATATTATTGTCGAGACAAAGTTCGACCCTGGTTCTGAAATATCAGCCCTAAATACGAAGTTTTGCACTGAAAATTTTCCTGCAATACACGTTCAGCCTGCGACGCAGTATTTGCGAGGTGCAAATAACGAAATCTTCAGTATCACAGGAACTGTCACATTATCTCTAGGGCTGGGAAAGGCTTGTTTTACGCATTCTTTCCTGCTCATAGACGAACTACCTGTTAAATGTCTAATGGGCATGGACTTTATCAATACTTTTCAAGTTACCCTGAATTTCGTACAACATCCCAGCAAAAACAGTATTGCTGGGCCTGCAGTGGGCCATTGCTGGCAGCCAGCACTGCCAGCAATGGCCCAGCACTATGTTGCCGCTGCCGAACCGTCAATAAAATGTCCGGGCGGCCAACAGAAGGGCCAGCAGTTCAGGCCAACAGATGGCACCCCATCAGTTGTCATATGCCACAACAGGGCCATCAGTGGTCCATCACAGGCAGTAGCTGCCACAAGTGGCCCTTCAGTGGCCCTGCAAGTACTTGCCAGAAATGATGGCTAGCCTAATGTGGTCCGCTAGTGGGCCGTTAGTGGCAACCAGCAACCACGTGACGTAACTGGCGGCTTGCCGAATCTTGTCCGCCAATTTCCCAGTAGTAGCAATAATAATAAAAAAAGCAAGGATAACCGCAGTTTCCTAAATCTACAATTCTTTTTCTACCCTTACGAAGCTAGTGAATTAACGCACTGCGCTGGGAAAATTTTCTCGACAGACCGGAATAACGCCGTTTGCGTCTGCCTAGATTCGATCCTGGGCCGTTGACGTGGAAGCCGCGCTCGCTACCGACCGAACTACTTCACTACGCTCGGTTACGTGCTGGAAGCTATCTGATTGGTATGCAATTTGTAATCACATGCTTCCCTCTTTCATTTTATAATATTGCGAGGTATTTTTCATAAAAGTCAGTTTCATATAATTGATAAATTAATTTTTTCAACGTAACGATAGTTTTTTTTTTACCTTAAGGGAACTTCACTCATTTTCAAGGCGTGTACATACTTAGAGTCGCTTCCCAAAGTTTTGTACTGTCCTTGCAGTCTTGAAAAGAGATTGTTGAATAAATATATATTTACCCGGGTTCATGTCACATTCTGTTACATTTTTAACGTTGTGTCCTTCCTTTCCGTTGTCCGAAGCTACATTTGTTTTAAAGAGTAAAAGATACTTTATTTTACTTCTAGTTATTTTTAGAAGCGAATTCCTCCGAGTCTTGTGTATTCAACCCATGGATGAGTACACCACATAGCGTTGCTTTTTTTTCTTCTTTCAAATAATTAATAAATTTTGTACGCGTATAATTCTTTTTATTTCCCAACAAACGCTATTTTAATGGTTTTCCAGGATATGTGTTTCAAGCGGTTTCAAATTTTTTCTTGTTATTCATCCACTCCATTCCATGAATTGTTATTCATGGGAATGGAGTGGGTGTATTTCATGGCTGTAATCTAGTATTTCACGGCTTAATCTGATATCTTCGTCGACGTAAAATTTCATTAGGAAATTAATTCACCTCTCCACATATGGATTTTTTCTTAACATCCACTAAAATAACACGATGGCGATAGCGTCGTCTTCAACTAACTGGTATCATGAGAGACACAGCAAGTGTTGCTTCTGCGCATGCGCAGTCCCGATGCTTCTACCTGCTGTTGGGGGTTGCATTGGTTGCCAGCAACGGGCCACTAGTGGCACTTGTTTGGAGGCCCACAATTCACGGCGATGCTGCAGGGCCATCAATGGCTCGCCAACTGATAGCGCTGCCACCAACGGACCACTACCTGGCCGTGAGCGGCAGATTTCAGCCAGCAGTGACCCATCACTGCCAGCTGGTGGCCAGCAGTTTCCCAGCACTTGTGTTTTTGCTGGGATGTTATTTCCTTTCCGGAACCTGTCGAAGTGATTCCTACGGATCCTATAGACATAACGAGTTTATTACTGAGTAACCAATTGAATGAGAGGCAACGAAACCAGCTTTCTCTACTTTTGCAGGAAAGCCCTAATTTATTTTCTGATCAACCTGGTTTCACACAGGTGGTTTATCAAGTCATTGACACTGAGGGTTCGAAACCGATAGCGACGAAACCTTACCCTTGTGCTCCCCATAAAAAAATGAAATGCAACGTCAAATTTCAGAGATGATTAAACAGGGCATAATAAGGGAATCAACAAGCGCCTGGGCCGCACCTGCTTTTCTTGTTCCAAAGAAACAACCCAACGAATTTCGTTTCGTGACAGATTTCCGCAAGCTAAACCAAGTCACGAAAACGATCAATTATCCACTACCTGTCATGTCGCATATTTTGCATGACCTATCGTCAACTAAATGGATGTCAACTTTGGATTTGGCGAGTGGATATTGGCAGGTGGCGGTACATCCAGACTCCGTCGATAAAACAGGCTTTGTGACTCCTTTTGGGGCTTATGAATACCTGCGTATGCCCTTTGGACTAGCTTCTGCACCTGCTACTTTCCAAAAGCTTATGGATACGGTTCTCAGACCTGTTCTCGGTCCCCATGTGCATGTATATTTGGATGACATTATTATTACATTCGAGACTTTTGACGAGCACCTTTCTCTGCTCAAACAGGTGTTCCAACTCATATACAATGCTGGCTTGACGTTAAAACCTAGTAAATGCCAGATGGCGAGGGACGAGATTGTATATCTGGGGTTGAAAATCACTCCCCACGGCTTATTTACGGATAATGAAAACATTAGGCCTATTGTTGACTTTCCTCGGCCTAAAACAGCAAAAGAACTATCACGCTTTCTGGGAATGACCGGGTGGTATCAGCAGTTCGTCTCCGCTTATGCTACAATCTGTGAGCCATTGTATGCTTTGAAACGTAAATACAAGAAGTTGGTTTGGACACCTGAGGCTCACGCTGCATTTGAAGCACTAAAGTCTGCGTTGACTCAGCCTCCTGTGTTGGCTTTCCCGGATCATACTAAGAAATTTTATATTTATACTGACGCATCCGGAGTTGGTCTTGGTTGCGTTTTGTCACAAGCTGGGCATCCAATAGCGTTTGCGTCTCGTACTTTAGCCAAAGCTGAACGCAATTATTCAGCTACGGAACGTGAATGTCTTGCTGTTGTGTATGCTCTTGACAAATTTCAATGTTATCTTAACGAATTGACAGTTAACATAATTACGGATCATTCTGCCCTTCAGTATTTGAATTCTGCTAAGCACCTCTCTCAAAGACTTATGAAGTGGGCTCTTAAGTTACAAGAGAGCAATATCAAAATTTCGTACCAACCAGGTCATAAGAATCAATTACCGGATTGTCTCGCGTCCCGATTAGTGGAGTTCCCACAGAAACTACTCCTGGATGTCAGCCTTTACTTTTAATAGCTGATATAACATCCAGAGAGCAGATAATGGCAGAATTAGTAAATGATCCAGATTTTGGGGATATCTATAATTTCTTGCTTGCGGGTTCACCACAACAAAGTGATCCTTCTCTGGCTGGGAGGTCACAGCATTTTGAAGTCTTAGAGGGTCTTCTTTACTATACGAAATCTAGGACTACTAGGGCAGAATTTCGCTCATGTATTCCGCGAACCCTTAAAATGGCCCTTTTAAACGAATTTCATGACAAACCTCTTGCAGGCCATTTAGGTATTCGCAAGACCCGTTGTAAATTGCGGGATGTTGCCTATTGGCCTGGCATGTACAGTCACTCCAATATGTATCCGAACAAAATTAAAAATGATAGATCACGTGATCCTAAAAGGGGAAGGCAACCGGTCTAACGTGAAAAGTCCCGTTACTAGCACCTTATCCCACCATTTAAAAAGGTGAAGGTAACCGGTCTAACGTGAAAAGTCCCGTTACTAGCACAATATAGCATTATATAAATGGTGAAGGCAATCCGTCTAACGTGAAAAGTCCCGTAATTCTCACAATTTCAAGGGGAAGCGACTCATCGGAACGTAAAGATCCCGTTATTCTCACAATTTCAAGGGTGAAGGCAACCCGTCTGAACGTTAAGATACCGTTATTCTCACAATATCACAGTGAAGGCAACCCGTCTGAACGTTTCCATTGGCGTTGTCACAATTATCCACCATCATTATAGAAAATATGAGACCAAAGGCTGAGAATGTGAGAAATGATTCATAGTGTTCATGGATTTGTGAAAAGACTCTACGAGATATGTCACAATGATCGAAAAAACTAACCCAAGACTCTTATTATATATCACCAATGACTCGTAACTTGTAAACTCTCCCTTTTATATATAATATGTCACCAATGGTTAAAAGACTTGTAAAAAATCCAAAACATGAACCAATGGTCAGAAACTTTGACAAAAAAAATGGGGAAAGAGGACCAAAGTCCTCTTTCCCCATTTTTTATTTTTATTTAAGAATAATAATGTATACAACCAGATATAATGAATATAAATGAAATATACGTATATAAATGAAATATTTACAATTAAGGCTGTATAATGAAAGTTAATGATGAAGAGTCCCCATTTTTAACATAAGAAACTTCAATGTGATATCGTCCTTCTATATCAGATGTTCCCAGCACCGGAGTGATGGGATTTCCAGCATCCACCAAGGGAACAGTTATTTTCAGAGGGGGAACTGTAAAAATTGGTAATGGCCCTGCTCATGTAGAAGGCCCTGCTGTTGGCCCTGCTGATGGCCCTGTTGATGGTGAAGGCCCTGCTGATGGTGAAGACCCTGCTGATGTAGAAGGCCCTGCTGATGTTGAAGGCCCTGCTGAAGGCCCTGTTGATGTTGAAGGCCCTGCTGATGTTGAAGACTCTGCTGATGGCTCCGTTGACAAATAATCCGTAGATAAATAATCCGTGGATGGCTCCGTTGACGAATATTCCGTAGACGGCTCTGGAGGCGGCGAGTCCTGAAATCTTTCATCCGTCGTTAGGCGAATTCTTACATCACGACGAGGGCGTCCGTTGATCCTCCTCGTTCTCCTCCTCTTCTTCATCCCCTTTTTTTTCTTGGGTACAAATTTCTTGTCATATTCATAAGTTCCAGGCTTTGCGGGAATTCCATCATCCATGTTTTGATAACTTTTGCGTTTCAGTTGTCTAAACGAATACATATTATAAGCAGAATGAAATAAAGTCGTGAGCGCGCTCTCACTCATTTTATACTCTCTCTCTTGACAGGATATCCTTCACGTGCACATCTCATGTTACTCAAAGTTGGTAAAGCGGAAAAACAAGAATAACAAGTCACCTAAATGACGTCAACAGGAAGTTACGAAATCCAAACACTATAAAAATAGAGGCGTAACCCAACAGTCTCTATTTCTCTCTCATCTTGTTAGAAAACCATCATGCGCCAACAAAAGAATAATCTGCTAGAGGAATCCAATCGGCTCATGGATGAAATAATAGCGTTGCAGCAAAGCGGCATTTTAGAAATCATATATCCTCTACCGAATGACCTGATACATAGATTGAATCAATTATTGCAAGAGATATTAACGCTACAAGAAGAACCGAATGAGATTATAGACACTCTGGACAGAATGGTGAGGGAGTTGGACGGTCTAGACGAAGAGCAATTTCTTCGCGACAAGGGACAAATCAAAGATGTACAGCAGGAAGAGATTGAACAACTATTGGAGGAGTCAAAAGAAGATTTAATACCCGATGAGATAGTTGAAATTGTGGAATCTTTGGAGAGGGACTATCCCGTTATGGAATAAAATATGAAATAAATCCTAAGGGAATAGAAAAAGGAAACTCATGTTGGAAATTCTCAGAAATGGGATATAAATAAATCATGGCGCAAGATATCAGCATCCTGTTATGAAACAGGATATGGTTTGCGTATAAAAGAGTGAGAAATGAACATTTCTCACCACTTTGCTAGCCAACCTCGCCACTGTCCAGATCTCTTCCCAGACTCATCATTCTCCGGAGCTCTCTCGGCAGCCACCTAAGCTAATCTCCGCATCTCTCTCGGCAGCCACCTAAGCCAGCCAACCTCTTCAGTCTCTACATCTCTCTTGCCAGCCAGCTAAGCCATCCAAGCTTACCAAATTTCCACGCCAGCTAAGCCAGCCAACCTCACCAAGTTTCCACGCCAGCTAAGCCAGCCAACTTCACCAAGTTTCCACGCCAAGGTAAGCCAGCCAACCTCTTCAGTTTCCCCGCCAAGTTACATCTCTCTCTCGCCAGTCCCCATCCAAGCCAACCCCACCAATTTTAATCATGTGCTTCTCCTTAGTAAAGGAAAACGGAGCAATCTGCACGTTCCAGTGCAGCATCACTGAAACAACACACCTAAACATCGTGTGCATCGCCAAATTTGGTGAAAAAGTGTTCCATCAATCAGAGAGTGACCCCGATCATCTTTTTGCCATCCTTCCATATCGGGTGACATGTCTCCTCCTGAATGATGTACCAGCAGACAGCTTTGGCCGCGTGCAAGCTCAGCTCAGCTTTGCTTCGGATTCCCTCAGCAAAGGAAAAGCCATACAGGGACTCTTGGATGGGACTCTCTTAATGGCAGAGTACACTGTCACCTACGAAAACCCCGTTCCCCAACACAACAGATACCTTGGCGTGGTGTCGGTTGAAAAAGAAGTGCTCCCGTGCCTGAGAAATTTGGATGATGACTGCATTTTGCAGATGTAAAAACTGTTGTTTTCCTTCATATTGTACATATTTTATAAATAACTGTTTTAAACATCGTTGTAAATAACTGTATTCTAATATATTGTGTCATAATATTCATATTGTAAAAAAAACTGTAAATACTTTGTAAATAACAATAAAGAATGAAAAAATGGGGAAGAGAATCTCGTATTTGAGATTCTCTTCCCCATTTTTTTACAAGTCCAGCTAACCATTGGTTCAGTTTGTATATACTTTGTATAATAGCAATAAAGCATGAAAAAATGGGGAAGAGAATCTCAAATACGAGATTCTCTTCCCCATTTTTTTTACAAGCCCAGCTAACCATTGGTTCAGTTTTTATATATTAGAAATGATACCGTAATCCTATGATAAAAATCCCATATTTGGATCTTTTTTTAAAAGTATTATTGACTATTGGTTTAGTTTGTGAGAATCAAGACAGGAAAGAGTGTAGGAAGTATAAAAAAAGGGAATAAACATCCGGTTATGAAACAGGATACGACTTGTTATATAAAAGAGCGTGACATTTCTTGTCTTCTCACTTGGCTAAATCAACTTTCAGCAGTATCTTTGCCAGCCAACTCAGTTTCTCCAGAGCCCTCATCTCAGCCCAAGTTTCGCCAGAGCCGTCAACTCAGCTTCAGTTTCGTAGCCCAAGTTTCGCCAGAGCCAACAACTCAGCTTCAGTTTCGTAGCCCCAGTTTATCCAGAGCCAACTCAGCCCAGCTCAACCACCACAATGTGTTTCTCAATGATCAAAAGAAACGGTAACCTATGCACCTTCCAGTGTGGCATTGGAGAAAGAAAGCACCTGAATTTCATCTACGTATGCAAACTTAAAGAAAAGATTCTCACCCAGGGGGAGCACGACCCCAAATACCTCGAAAGCCTCCTGGAAGACAGAGTATACACTGTGATGCTAAATGATCTGCCGGTAAGAAGCTCCGGAGAAGTTCAGGTACAGGTAAGCTACGAGCATGAAACAATCTCTAAGGAAGAAGCGCTGCAAGGACTAATGGAAGGAAAGTATCTGGTGGCAGAATATACCGTCAAATAACGCCGCCCCATCTATCTCAACGAAAAATGCTACGGCGTGGTGTCTGTGCAAGATGAGGTGATGCCTCTTTTGAGGAAACTCAGGAAGGACTGTGAAGTGCATATGTGAAGACTATTTAAGCGTGTGTTGTGCAAAGACTGTAAATATCATATTATATTTTATATTTTAACCTCACATCTTATATTGTATTAATCAATTTCATATTTTGTAAATATATTGGCAATAAAAATAAAAAAAAATGGAGAAGAGAATCCCGTATTTTGGGATTCTCTTCTCCATTTTTTAAAAGTCTTGTTAACCATTGGTTTCGTTGCACATATCATGTTATATCCCCATTTTTTTTAACCATTGGGCAAAAGTTGTAACGATGCCTCATTTTTCTTCAAAGCGGATATGTTGCACAACATTTTGAAATTCATGATATGTTGCACAACATTTACAACATAAAGAGGGTATTTAAACGGAGGAAGATATTATTATTTTTCTACACTTGACTACCTTCTCTTTCTGGATTTCATTTTCTGCATCTATCATGTGTCGACCAAAGTATATGGAAGAAGAAGTTGAAGGGGTAGATATTTGGTCTTTTCCAGATAATCAATTAGATGATGTTAAAGAAGAACCAAGTGATGATGATGATCCACCAGATAATAATACCTGGGATGAGTTTCCTCCAGAGTGGTATATTCTAAATGAAGAACATAAACCTTACTGGGATTACGATTTTTATCCCCGTATGACTTGCCTCGTGAATAATCCAGGAATCTTTCCTCGCTGCGATTGAACTCAGAAGTGAATATTTGATCTTGCTAACTCATTGTAGAAAACGGTGCTATATAATTCTGTTCTATATAATGTGTGAAAACTGAATTAACTTTTCATTCTTTATCACTCTCAATATTGGAGAAATTATGGAAATTGGCTCGTGAAATCTAGTAATCAGTAAACTATTTTGAACTGCTATATTGATTTTTCATTCTTTATCGTGTGATCTATTGACTCTCGATACATCTTGTAGAATCAAATAAAATAAACGAACCATAACATAAGCAAAGGTACCTTTAACAGGGAAATATATCTTTATAACATAAGGAAAGGTACCTTTCTCGATTAAATGATATCTTTATAACATAAGCAAAGGTACCATTCTCGATAAAATGATATCTTTATAACATAAGCAAAGGTATCATTCTCGATAAAATGGTATCTTTATAACAAAAGCAAAGGTATCATTCTCGATGAAAGGATATCTTTATAACATAAGCAAAGGTATCATTCCCGATAAAATGATATCTTTATAACATAAGCAAAGGTATCATTCCCGATAAAATGATATCTTTATAACATAAGCAAAGGTATCATTCTCGATAAAATGATATCTTTATAACATAAGCAAAGTTATCATTCTCGATATTATCCCCCGATATCTTTATAACATAAGCAAAGGTATCATTCTCGATAAAATGATATCTTTATAACATAAGCAAAGGTATAATTCTCGATAAAAATAAAATAACGTCATTTCTCGATAAACAAAACGCGGGCATTTAAACGAAAACAAGAAAATAACACCCTTTTTTTCGAAGTGAACAAATGTATATTTATTTTATGCATCAGCCTTTGCACGTTTTGTTACATTCTCATCACATGATGATGATGGTGTACGTTTTCTACAAAAAGTATCTCTCCAATAAGGTTTTGAAAACTTTTCCATTCTAACATCATAATTCAAAAGTTGAGTGACTTGAGGAACTGAATAACAGTGTAACATAAAAAATTTAGTTAAATATCTCTTCAAAGGATGCCGCATTCTAAAGACGCGAACACATTCGATTCCGCAAGCGTTCAACGCATCAAGACATTCATTATCTGACACCGAAAGAGGAAGTCCTTTTAACAAAAACTTTTTAAAATATCGTCTTGGTTGTGGTCTTGATCCTGTTGCACCACAATTAGGATCCACAACAGGACTTGAAAAAATACTTTTCAAATAATCTGGTGTGATCATCTCTTCAATCGTTTTTCGCACTCTAGTCTGAATGTTAGCTTCAGAATCTTCCTTAAGATCTTGTACTACACTCAATATCTTACAAATAACAGCCTTATTTATACTGTTAATCAAGTTTTGCTAATTAAATTTATCCTTAGCATAACGAGTGCTTGACATTTCTTGTAATATAAAACGCACATTAGTGTCATAATCCAATTTCGTATCGGCAATATCCTTGCTCGTCAACATTTGTGATGTGACTGCTGGCGATGAATTGACATATTCGTCTACTTCTTCTGAATTTAGTTGCACACGGAGTTCCATGACAGCACCTGTAAAAAAAAGAAAAAGAAATAATAATTTTACATGTGATTTATTAAAAAATACACATTATAAAAGAAATATATAACTTAAATTGGTTTCCACGCCACCCAAGAGGTACGATTTACGGCGCGTTTCTCCTTTTAAAATGGGCAGAGTTCCCCTATGAATAAATCATAAGGCCTATTTATTCCACATCCAATTTTTGGATAAAAATGACCCCATAAAGGGTGATATCACATAAAATAACCCCATAAAGGGTGATATCACATAAAATGACCCCATAAAGGGGTGATATCACATAAAATGACCCCATAAAGGGGGATATACATACATAAAATGACCCCATAAAGGGGTGATATACATACATAAAATGACCTCATAAGGGGTGATATTACATAAAATGACCCCACGAAATGGGTGATATCACATAAAATGACCCCATAAAGGGGTGATATCACATAAATTGACCCCATAAAGGGGTGATATTACATAAAATGACCCCACGAAAGGGTGATATTACATAAATGACCCCATAAAGGGATGATACTACATAAATGACCCCATAAAGGGGTGATATTACATAAAATGACCCCATGAAGAGGTGATATTACATAAAATGACTCCATGAAGAGGTGATATTACATAAAATGACCCCATAAAGGGGTGATATTACATAAAATGACTCCATAAAGGGGTGATATTACATAAAATGACCCCATAAAGGGGTGATATACATGGTAACAACTCATGGATAACTTTTAGAAAATCTATCTAGATACCGTGACATGTTGACTTTTTCAACAACGGGTCATTGTTCGCAGCGTACTATGAACCAGGTGGTCCTTTCTAGCACTTTGGAAACACTCACCCTACTTGCAAACTTGTTCATCCCGAATTGTGCTATGACCATAGGACTCATACGAGCGTTCGAGTGAGTGCACACTAGCTGCTACCGTCTTACGACATGAAAAATATTCAACATCGGTATCTTCTCTGAATGGGTTCAGAGTCTTCCGCGAATTAACCAAACGCAGAAAAATATGATCAACTAAAGAAGTCCATGAGACATTATCAAACATAAAAAAATATATATACTTACCAACAGAAGCGATGAGAGGCAGTAATCCAAAAGGCACACCACAGGTTGATTATATTATCCAACAGAAGCGACGAGAGGCAGTAATCCAAAAGGCAGACCACAGGTTGAGTATTTTATCCAACACAAACGAGCAAATATATAGCAAAAAAAAAATTCTTTTTTTTTTTTTACCGATAAGAAATAATCATGTTAAGGTATTCGTACAGTCCAGACGTCTATGTTGAACTCCTGGTCCCTAGTGATTGATTATACTTCTGTGAGCATTACAAAACGCAGGTACGTTATGATAGTTAACAAAACTCAATAAAAATATACTTACCAGCAGAAGCGATGACAGGTAGTAATCCAATAGGCACACCACAGGTTGAGAGTAATGTCCAGCAGAAGCGATGACAGGTAGTAATCCAATAGGCACACCACAGGTTGAGAGTAATGTCCGGCATAGGTGATGACAGGTAGTAATCCAATAGGCACACCACAGGTTGAGAGTAATGTCCAGCAGAAGCAATGACAGGTAGTAATCCAATAGGCACACCACAGGTTGAGAGTAATGTCCAGCAGAAGCGATGACAGGTAGTAATCCAATAGGCACACCACAGGTTGAGAGTAATGTCCAGCATAGGTGATGACAGGTAGTAATCCAATAGGCACACCACAGGTTGAGAGTAATGTCCAGCAGAAGCAATGACAGGTAGTAATCCAATAGGCACACCACAGGTTGAGAGTAATGTCCAGCAGAAGCGAGCAAATATATAGCAAAAAAAAATTTTTTTTTTTTTGAATAATATTTGTTGAATACATTTTAGGATAGGAACCTTAAACATATATATTTAATTTATAAAGTCCCAATGGATATAAAATATAGTTCAAGTTATGTAATCATGATATCGTAGAATAAAATAAACAAGTTAGTTCACAAGAATCTCACATCCTTTAAAATAAAACAAACAAATGTCGCATATCACAAGACGTAGATATTTAAACTTGTAAGTTCCAAATGGATATAAAAATACGTTGATAACGATGCTAATGGATGAAATGATAGTTCAAAAAGATATTTGGTTGATGAAAAAGTTCATTTATCATAATTTAGTGGGTAAAAGATGCCATTTAGCATAAAATATGAATAAAATTGCGTGAAATGAAAAATGATATTAACAAGGTATCCATACCTTGTTAATATCATTTTTCACAAAATGCCGAAAAAGCAAATAATACAACAGATATTACATTGGTAACCATGCTAATGGATGAAATGATTGTTCAAAAAATATTTGGTTGATAAGAAATTCATTTATCATAATTTAGTTGGTAAAAGATGCCATTTAGCATAAAATATGAATAAAATTGCGTGAAATAATTTTAGGGATTTTTTGGATCTATAAGCCATCCATGGCTTATAGATCCAAAAAAAAAAAAATAATGCCAAAAAGCAAATAATACAACAGATATTACGTTGGTAACCATTCATTTGTGACGTGACTTGATTTTTTATTCTACGATATCATGATTGCATAACTTGAAACTATATTTTAAATCCATTGGCACTTGATAAAATAAATTACAAGTTTCCTCTCCTAAAATCTATCCAACTAATTTTACATTCTTAAAAGGAACCTTGTAATATAATTTATCAAGTTCCAAATGGATATAAAATATAGTTCAAGTTATGTAATCATGATATCTTAAAATAAAATAAACAAGTTCCGTCACAAGAATCTCACATCCTTTAAAATAAATAACACTATCCAAATGGATATAAAATATAGTTCAAGTTATGTAATCATGATATCTTAAAATAAAATAAACAAGTTCCGTCACAAGAATCTCACATCCTTTAAAATAAATAACACTATCCAAATGGATATAAAACATAGTTCAAGTAATGTAATCATGACATCTTAAAATAAAAACAAACACATATTTCATATATCGTAAAACTTATGTCACGTTACCTATCCAACATATCGTTATTCCAAAAAATGTGTCATTGCTGTTAAAAAATGAGAAACAACCATCTGGTAAAGCTAAAATTATAAAACGTAATACTTACCCAATCTCACGAAACGAATCGAATGATACAGGCCAACCAATAGTTTTCACCAGTCTGGACGATATTACCTTTTCCCCAAAGATGGATCTTTTAATTAATACTACATGGGAAAGAATTGTCTCCTAATATTTATTCCCTTAAAAAAAAAAAAAAAAAATTGTGGGAAAAGTTTCTAGAATAATAATTTTACAATAGGTATTTTTAATTTAAGTATTATATATTATATACTATGTATTATACTTACATACCCGCGTCCACCCTTGAAATGATACATGTAATTAGTAGACTTTTTTTAAATAATATACTGGTTATTAAAATTTATATTTAGAATAATGATTTTACAATAGGTATTTTTAATTTAAATATTATATACTATATATTATACTTACCCACCCGCGTCCACCCTTGAAATGATACATGTAATAAGTAGACTTTTTTTTAATAATATACTGGTTATTAAAATTTATATAATAATTTTACAATAGGTATTTTTAATTTAAATATTATATATTATATACCATGTATTATACTTACCCACATCCTTTAAAATAAAACAAACAAATGTCGCATATCACAAGACGTAGATATTTAAACTTGTAAGTTATATTTGGTTGATGAAAAAAAAAATACCGATCCATGGCTTATAGATCCCTAAAATTATTTCACGCAATTTTATTCATATTTTATGCTAAATGGCATCTTTTACCAACTAAATTATGATAAATGAATTTTTTATCAACCAAATATTTTTTTGAACAATCATTTCATCCATTAGCATGGTTACCAATGTAATATCTGTTGTATTATTTGCTTTTTCGGCATTTTGTGAAAAATGATATTAACAAGGTATGGATACCTTATTAATATCATTTTTCATTTCACGCAATTTTATTCATATTTTATGCTAAATGGCATCTTTTACCCACTAAATTATGATAAATGAACTTTTTCATCAACCAAATATCTTTTTGAACTATCATTTCATCCATTAGCATCGTTATCAACGTATTTTTATATCCATTTGGAACTTACAAGTTTAAATATCTACGTCTTCTGATATGCGACATTTGTTTGTTTTATTTTAAAGGATGTGAGATTCTTGTGAACTAACTTGTTTATTTTATTCTACGATATCATGATTACATAACTTGAACTATATTTTATATCCATTGGGACTTTATAAATTAAATATATATGTTTAAGGTTCCTATCCTAAAATGTATTCAACAAATATTATTCAAAAAAAAAAAAAATTTTTTTGCTATATATTTGCTCGCTTCTGCTGGACATTACTCTCAACCTGTGGTGTGCCTATTGGATTACTACCTGTCATTGCTTCTGCTGGTAAGTATATTTTTATTGAGTTTTGTTAACTGTCATAACGTACCTGCGTTTTGTAATGCTCACAGAAGTATAATCAATCACTAGGGACCAGGAGTTCAACATAGACGTCTGGACTGTACGAATACCTTAACATGATTATTTCTTATTGGTAAAAAAAAAAAAAATTTTTTTTTTTTTTGCTATATATTTGCTCGTTTGTGTTGGATAAAATACTCAACCTGTGGTCTGCCTTTTGGATTACTGCCTCTCGTCGCTTCTGTTGGATAATATAATCAACCTGTGGTGTGCCTTTTGGATTACTGCCTCTCATCGCTTCTGTTGGTAAGTATATATATTTTTTTATGTTTGATAACGTCTCATGGACTTCTTTAGTTGATCATATTTTTCTGCGTTTGGTTAATTCGCGGAAGACTCTGAACCCATTCAGAGAAGATACCGATGTTGAATATTTTTCATGTCGTAAGACGGTAGCAGCTAGTGTGCACTCACTCGAACGCTCGTATGAGTCCTATGGTCATAGCACAATTCGCGATGAACAAGCTTGCAAGTAGGGTGAGTGTTTCCAAAGTGCTAGAAAGGACCACCTGGTTCATAGTACGCTGCGAACGATGACCCGTTGTAAAAAGTCAACATGTCACGGTATCTAGATAGATTTTCTAAAAGTTATCCATGAGTTGTTACCATGTATATCACCCCTTTATGGGGTCATTTTATGTAATATCACCCCTTTATGGGGTCATTTATGTAATTCACCCCTTTATGGGGTCATTTTATGTAATATCACCCCTTTATGGGGTCATTTATGTAATTCACCCCTTTATGGGGTCATTTATGTAATATCACCCATTCGTGGGGTCATTTTATGTAATATCACCCCTTTATGGGGTCATTTTATGTGATATCACCCCTTTATGGGGTCATTTTATGTAATATCACCCCTTTATGGGGTCATTTTATGTGATATCACCCCATATGGGGTCATTTTATGTAATATCACCCCTTTATGGGGTCATTTTATGTATGTATATCACCCCTTTATGGGGTCATTTTATGTATGTATATCACCCCTTTATGGGTTCATTTTATGTGATATCACCCCTTTATGGGGTCATTTTATGTGATATCACCCCTTTATGGGGTCATTTTATGTATGTATATCACCCCTTTATGGGGTCATTTTATGTGATATCACCCCTTTATGGGGTCATTTTATGTGATATCACCCTTTATGGGGTCATTTCATGTGATATCACCCTTTATGGGGTCATTTTTATCCAAAAATTGGATGTGGAATAAATAGGCCTTATGATTTATTCATAGGGGAACTCTGCCCATTTGAAAGGGAGAAACGCGCCGTAAATCGTACCTCTTGGGTGGCGTGGAAACCGATTTAAGTTATATATTTCTTTTATAATATGTATTTTTTTAGTAAATCACATGTAAAATTATTATTTCTTTTTCTTTTTTTTTACAGGTGCTGTCATGGAACTCCGTGTGCAACTAAATTCAGAAGAAGTAGACGAATATGTCAATTCATCGCCAGCAGTCACATCACAAATGTTGACGAGCAAGGATATTGCCGATACGAAATTGGATTATGACACAAATGTGCGTTTTATATTACAAGAAATGTTAAGCACTCGTTATGCTAAGGATAAATTTAATCAGCAAAACTTGATTAACAGTATAAATAAGGCTGTTATTTGTAAGATATTGAGTGTAGTACAAGATCTTAAGGAAGATTCTGAAGCTAACATTCAGACTAGAGTGCGAAAAACGATTGAAGAGATGATCACACCAGATTATTTGAAAAGTATTTTTTCAAGTCCTGTTGTGGATCCTAATTGTGGTGCAACAGGATCAAGACCACAACCAAGACGATATTTTAAAAAGTTTTTGTTAAAAGGACTTCCTCTTTCGGTGTCAGATAATGAATGTCTTGATGCGTTGAACGCTTGCGGAATCGAATGTGTTCGCGTCTTTAGAATGCGGCATCCTTTGAAGAGATATTTAACTAAATTTTTTATGTTACACTGTTATTCAGTTCCTCAAGTCACTCAACTTTTGAATTATGATGTTAGAATGGAAAAGTTTTCAAAACCTTATTGGAGAGATACTTTTTGTAGAAAACGTACACCATCATCATCATGTGATGAGAATGTAACAAAACGTGCAAAGGCTGATGCATAAAATAAATATACATTTGTTCACTTCGAAAAAAGGGTGTTATTTTCTTGTTTTCGTTTAAATGCCCGCGTTTTGTTTATCGAGAAATGACGTTATTTTATTTTTATCGAGAATTATACCTTTGCTTATGTTATAAAGATATCATTTTATCGAGAATGATACCTTTGCTTATGTTATAAAGATATATTTTCCTGTTAAAGGTACCTTTGCTTATGTTATGGTTCGTTTATTTTATTTGATTCTACAAGATGTATCGAGAGTCAATAGATCACACGATAAAGAATGAAAAATCAATATAGCAGTTCAAAATAGTTTACTGATTACTAGATATCACGAGCCAATTTCCATAATTTCTCCAATATTGAGAGTGATAAAGAATGAAAAGTTAATTCAGTTTTCTCACATTATATAGAACAGAATTATATAGCACCGTTTTCTACAATGAGTTAGCAAGATCAAATATTCACTGCTGAGTTCAATCGCAGCGAGGAAAGATTCCTGGATTATTCACGAGGCAATTCATACGGGGGATAAAAATCGTAATCCCAGTAAGGTTCATGTTCTTCATTTAGAATATACCACTCTGGAGGAAACTCATCCCAGGTATTATTATCTGGTGGATCATCATCATCACTTGGTTCTTCTTCATCATCATCTAATTGATTATCTGGAAAAGACCAAATATCTACCCCTTCAACTTCTTCTTCCATATACTTTGGTCGACACATGATAGATGCAGAAAATGAAATCCAGAAAGAGAATGTAGTCAAGTGTAGCAAAATAATAATAACTTCCTCCGTTTAAATACCCTCTTTATGTTGTAAATGTTGTGCAACATATCCGCTTTGAAGAAAAATGAGGCATCGTGACAACTTTTGCCCAATGGTTAAAAAAATGGGGATATAACATGATATGTGCAACGAAACCAATGGTTAACAAGACTTTTAAAAAAAATGGAGAAGAGAATCCCCAAATACGGGATTCTCTTCTCCATTTTTTTTATTTTTATTGCCAATATACACTGCCGGACAATTGCTAAGGACGGATGACAATAGCAACGATAGCAACCATAAAATGGAAGGCAGGAAAATGTGGAAATTAGCATAAGTGCGGGATACAGTAAGACGTGTTGTGCGTATGCAAATTTTGGATTGCCGAACTTGTTCGTGACGTCATAGCGCTGATAAGAGATATAAAGGATTTGACGCGTATTGACCGTTGTTGTTCAAACGCAAAGTTGAAAAGGAAAGAATCAATTGACGAACTTGCAATTTTCAGTATGTCTTTCCGACATCACCTAGATGATTTTACGCGTGGCCGTATTATTGGCAAGATTAAAGAAGGGCGAAAAATAACAGATGTTGCCAGGGAGTTCCACGTCAGCCACAGTATTGTTTCAAGGCTTTGGAAATCATTTCAAACAAATGGAGAGTGTAGCAAACGTCATGGGGAAGGTCGTGTTCGCAGTACGACACCTGCAGAAGATCGGTACATAGTGCTATCAACAAAAAGACACCGGCGCAGCACAGCTAGTGAGGTAACAAATCAGTTTATGGCTGCTACTGGCAAGCGGATCTCCCGAAAAACTGTCGCCAGACGTTTGCATGAAGAAGGACTATACGCCCGCCGTCCTGTTGTGTGCATCCCATTGTCCAGACGTCACCGTACCGCCCGTTTGCAATGGTGCCATCAACATCGCAATTGGACTGATAACGACTGGTCTGCTGTCCTCTTCTCAGATGAGAGTAGATACAGTCTATCGTCTGAGTGTCGACGACAACTGATCTGGCGTGATAGTGGTACTGCATATTGTCCAGCAAACATACAGGAAAGGGACCGATATCCGACATGTAGTGTCATGGTATGGGCTGGCATCATGATCAATGGCCGTACATCCCTCTATGTGCTTCCCACTGGGACTATGACTGGCCAACGATACATTAATGATGTTCTGCTACCTCATGTTCGCATGTTCCGTGGTGCTGTCGGTGATAGATTCATTTTTATCGATGACAACGCAACATGTCATCGAACAGTCGCTGTCCAGGAGTGTCTTGAGAGCAAGGATATTTAACGCCTCGTATGGCCAGCACGTTCTCCAGATCTGAATCCCATTGAAAATGTGTGGGATGCTTTGGGGAGGAGTCTTGCTGGTCGCAAATGCCCTCCAATAAACAAGGATACCCTCATCCGTGCACTGACAGAGGAATGGGATAAATTACCCCAACAGCTGCTTGATAATGTTGTGCAAAGCATGACACGACGTGTGGAATCTTGCATTGCCCTCCATGGTAGCCATATCCCGTATTGACATCTTACGCCGGAACGCCTGTGGACGGTAATTGCATTTTTTTCACGTTTACGTATTCTGCACAAAATGGCCTGTTTGTCCCTTGAACACGTTCCAAAGCCTTCTGGATTTCAGAGCACAATAAATTGTCTTTCTTGTAATGTCCTGGCATTCTGATATTATTTTATTTCACTTGGCATCCAATCACACTTACTTTTTTATGCGCTATATATCCGTTTATGGTCCGTCCTTAGCAATTGTCCAGCAGTGTATTTACAAAATATGAAATTGATTAATACAATATAAGATGTGAGGTTAAAATATAAAATATAATATGATATTTACAGTCTTTGCACAACACACGCTTAAATAGTCTTCACATATGCACTTCACAGTCCTTCCTGAGTTTCCTCAAAAGAGGCATCACCTCATCTTGCACAGACACCACGCCGTAGCATTTTTCGTTGAGATAGATGGGGCGGCGGCATTTGACGGTATATTCTGCCACCAGATATTTTCCTTCCATTAGTCCTTGCAGCGCTTCTTCCTTAGAGATTGTTTCATGCTCGTAGCTTACCTGTACCTGAACTTCTCCGGAGCTTCTTTCCGGCAGATCATTTAGCATCACAGCGTGTACTCTGTCTTCCAGGAGGCTTTCGAGGTATTTGGGGTCGTGCTCCCCCTGGGTGAGCATCTTTTCTTCAAGTTTGCATACGTAGATGAAATTCAGGTGCTTTCTCTCTCCAATGCCACACAGGAAGGTGCATAGGTTACCGTTTCTTTTGATCATTGAGAAACACATTGTGGTGGTTGAGCTGGGCTGAGTTGGCTCTGGATAAACTGGGGCTACGAAACTGAAGCTGAGTTGTTGGCTATGGCAGAAACTTGGGCTACGAAACTGAAGCTGAGTTGACGGCTCTGGCGAAACTTGGGCTGAGATGAGGGCTCTGGAGAAACTGAGTTGGCTGGCAAAGATACTGCTGAAAGTTGACTTAGCCAAGTGAGAAGACAAGAAATGTCACGCTCTTTTATATAACAAGTCGTATCCTGTTTCATAACCGGATGTTTATTCCCTTTTTTATACTTCCTACACTCTTTCCTGTCTTGATTCTCACAAACTAAACCAATAGTCAATAATACTTTTAAAAAAAGATCCAAATATGGGATTTTTATCATAGGAATACGGTATCATTTCTAATATATAAAAACTGAACCAATGGTTAGCTGGACTTGTAAAAAAGATAGGGAAGAGAATCTCGTATTTGAGATTCTCTTCCCCATTTTTTCATGCTTTATTGCTATTATACAAAGTATATACAAACTGAACCAATGGTGCACCACAATTAGGATCCACAACAGGACTTGAAAAAATACTTTTCAAATAATCTGGTGTGATCATCTCTTCAATCGTTTTTCGCACTCTAGTCTGAATGTTAGCTTCAGAATCTTCCTTAAGATCTTGTACTACACTCAATATCTTACAAATAACAGCCTTATTTATACTGTTAATCAAGTTTTGCTAATTAAATTTATCCTTAGCATAACGAGTGCTTGACATTTCTTGTAATATAAAACGCACATTAGTGTCATAATCCAATTTCGTATCGGCAATATCCTTGCTCGTCAACATTTGTGATGTGACTGCTGGCGATGAATTGACATATTCGTCTACTTCTTCTGAATTTAGTTGCACACGGAGTTCCATGACAGCACCTGTAAAAAAAGAAAAAGAAATAATAATTTTACATGTGATTTATTAAAAAATACACATTATAAAAGAAATATATAACTTAAATTGGTTTCCACGCCACCCAAGAGGTACGATTTACGGCGCGTTTCTCCTTTTAAAATGGGCAGAGTTCCCCTATGAATAAATCATAAGGCCTATTTATTCCACATCCAATTTTTGGATAAAAATGACCCCATAAAGGGTGATATCACATAAAATAACCCCATAAAGGGTGATATCACATAAAATGACCCCATAAAGGGGTGATATCACATAAAATGACCCCATAAAGGGGGGATATACATACATAAAATGACCCCATAAAGGGGTGATATACATACATAAAATGACCTCATAAGGGGTGATATTACATAAAATGACCCCACGAAATGGGTAATATCACATAAAATGACCCCATAAAGGGGTGATATTGCATAAAATGACCCCATAAAGGGGTGATATCACATAAATTGACCCCATAAAGGGGTGATATTACATAAAATGACCCCACGAAAGGGTGATATTACATAAATGACCCCATAAAGGGATGATACTACATAAATGACCCCATAAAGGGGTGATATTACATAAAATGACCCCATGAAGAGGTGATATTACATAAAATGACTCCATGAAGAGGTGATATTACATAAAATGACCCCATAAAGGGGTGATATTACATAAAATGACTCCATAAAGGGGTGATATTACATAAAATGACCCCATAAAGGGGTGATATACATGGTAACAACTCATGGATAACTTTTAGAAAATCTATCTAGATACCGTGACATGTTGACTTTTTACAACGGGTCATCGTTCGCAGCGTACTATGAACCAGGTGGTCCTTTCTAGCACTTTGGAAACACTCACCCTACTTGCAAGCTTGTTCATCCCGAATTGTGCTATGACCATAGGACTCATACGAGCGTTCGAGTGAGTGCACACTAGCTGCTACCGTCTTACGACATGAAAAATATTCAACATCGGTATCTTCTCTGAATGGGTTCAGAGTCTTCCGCGAATTAACCAAACGCAGAAAAATATGATCAACTAAAGAAGTCCATGAGACATTATCAAACATAAAAAAATATATATACTTACCAACAGAAGCGATGAGAGGCAGTAATCCAAAAGGCACACCACAGGTTGATTATATTATCCAACAGAAGCGACGAGAGGCAGTAATCCAAAAGGCAGACCACAGGTTGAGTATTTTATCCAACACAAACGAGCAAATATATAGCAAAAAAAAATTCTTTTTTTTTTTTTTACCGATAAGAAATAATCATGTTAAGGTATTCGTACAGTCCAGACGTCTATGTTGAACTCCTGGTCCCTAGTGATTGATTATACTTCTGTGAGCATTACAAAACGCAGGTACGTTATGATAGTTAACAAAACTCAATAAAAATATACTTACCAGCAGAAGCGATGACAGGTAGTAATCCAATAGGCACACCACAGGTTGAGAGTAATGTCCAGCAGAAGCGATGACAGGTAGTAATCCAATAGGCACACCACAGGTTGAGAGTAATGTCCGGCATAGGTGATGACAGGTAGTAATCCAATAGGCACACCACAGGTTGAGAGTAATGTCCAGCAGAAGCAATGACAGGTAGTAATCCAATAGGCACACCACAGGTTGAGAGTAATGTCCAGCAGAAGCGATGACAGGTAGTAATCCAATAGGCACACCACAGGTTGAGAGTAATGTCCAGCATAGGTGATGACAGGTAGTAATCCAATAGGCACACCACAGGTTGAGAGTAATGTCCAGCAGAAGCAATGACAGGTAGTAATCCAATAGGCACACCACAGGTTGAGAGTAATGTCCAGCAGAAGCGAGCAAATATATAGCAAAAAAAAAAATTTTTTTTTTTTTTTTGAATAATATTTGTTGAATACATTTTAGGATAGGAACCTTAAACATATATATTTAATTTATAAAGTCCCAATGGATATAAAATATAGTTCAAGTTATGTAATCATGATATCGTAGAATAATATAAACAAGTTAGTTCACAAGAATCTTACATCCTTTAAAATAAAACAAACAAATGTCGCATATCACAAGACGTAGATATTTAAACTTGTAAGTTCCAAATGGATATAAAAATACGTTGATAACGATGCTAATGGATGAAATGATAGTTCAAAAAGATATTTGGTTGATGAAAAAGTTCATTTATCATAATTTAGTGGGTAAAAGATGCCATTTAGCATAAAATATGAATAAAATTGCGTGAAATGAAAAATGATATTAACAAGGTATCCATACCTTGTTAATATCATTTTTCACAAAATGCCGAAAAAGCAAATAATACAACAGATATTACATTGGTAACCATGCTAATGGATGAAATGATTGTTCAAAAAATATTTGGTTGATAAGAAATTCATTTATCATAATTTAGTTGGTAAAAGATGCCATTTAGCATAAAATATGAATAAAATTGCGTGAAATAATTTTAGGGATTTTTGGATCTATAAGCCATCCATGGCTTATAGATCCAAAAAAAAAAAATAATGCCAAAAAGCAAATAGTACAACAGATATTACGTTGGTAACCATTCATTTGTGACGTGACTTGATTTTTTATTCTACGATATCATGATTGCATAACTTGAAACTATATTTTAAATCCATTGGCACTTGATAAAATAAATTACAAGTTTCCTCTCCTAAAATCTATCCAACTAATTTTACATTCTTAAAAGGAACCTTGTAATATAATTTATCAAGTTCCAAATGGATATAAAATATAGTTCAAGTTATGTAATCATGATATCTTAAAATAAAATAAACAAGTTCCGTCACAAGAATCTCACATCCTTTAAAATAAATAACACTATCCAAATGGATATAAAATATAGTTCAAGTTATGTAATCATGATATCTTAAAATAAAATAAACAAGTTCCGTCACAAGAATCTCACATCCTTTAAAATAAATAACACTATCCAAATGGATATAAAACATAGTTCAAGTAATGTAATCATGACATCTTAAAATAAAAACAAACACATATTTCATATATCGTAAAACTTATGTCACGTTACCTATCCAACATATCGTTATTCCAAAAATGTGTCATTGCTGTTAAAAAATGAGAAACAACCATCTGGTAAAGCTAAAAAATATAAAACGTAATACTTACCCAATCTCACGAAACGAATCGAATGATACAGGCCAACCAATAGTTTTCACCAGTCTGGACGATATTACCTTTTCCCCAAAGATGGATCTTTTAATTAATACTACATGGGAAAGAATTGTCTCCTAATATTTATTCCCTTAAAAAAAAAAAAAAAAAAAATTGTGGGAAAAGTTTCTAGAATAATAATTTTACAATAGGTATTTTTAATTTAAGTATTATATATTATATACTATGTATTATACTTACCCACCCGCGTCCACCCTTGAAATGATACATGTAATTAGTAGACTTTTTAAATAATATACTGGTTATTAAAATTTATATTTAGAATAATGATTTTACAATAGGTATTTTTAATTTAAATATTATATACTATATATTATACTTACCCACCCGCGTCCACCCTTGAAATGATACATGTAATAAGTAGACTTTTTTTTTTAATAATATACTGGTTATTAAAATTTATATAATAATTTTACAATAGGTATTTTTAATTTAAATATTATATATTATATACCATGTATTATACTTACCCACATCCTTTAAAATAAAACAAACAAATGTCGCATATCACAAGACGTAGATATTTAAACTTGTAAGTTATATTTGGTTGATGAAAAAAATACCGATCCATGGCTTATAGATCCCTAAAATTATTTCACGCAATTTTATTCATATTTTATGCTAAATGGCATCTTTTACCAACTAAATTATGATAAATGAATTTTTTATCAACCAAATATTTTTTTGAACAATCATTTCATCCATTAGCATGGTTACCAATGTAATATCTGTTGTATTATTTGCTTTTTCGGCATTTTGTGAAAAATGATATTAACAAGGTATGGATACCTTATTAATATCATTTTTCATTTCACGCAATTTTATTCATATTTTATGCTAAATGGCATCTTTTACCCACTAAATTATGATAAATGAACTTTTTCATCAACCAAATATCTTTTTGAACTATCATTTCATCCATTAGCATCGTTATCAACGTATTTTTATATCCATTTGAAACTTACAAGTTTAAATATCTACGTCTTCTGATATGCGACATTTGTTTGTTTTATTTTAAAGGATGTGAGATTCTTGTGAACTAACTTGTTTATTTTATTCTACGATATCATGATTACATAACTTGAACTATATTTTATATCCATTGGGACTTTATAAATTAAATATATATGTTTAAGGTTCCTATCCTAAAATGTATTCAACAAATATTATTCAAAAAAAAAAAATTTTTTTTTTGCTATATATTTGCTCGCTTCTGCTGGACATTACTCTCAACCTGTGGTGTGCCTATTGGATTACCACCTGTCATCGCTTCTGCTGGACATTACTCTCAACCTGTGGTGTGCCTATTGGATTTTTTTTTTTTTTTTTTTTTTTGAGGTTTAACGACCACCATGAGCAACTCAATGGGCTATAAGCAGTCGCCCGTCCCTAATTTAGAGTCACTGGTTCCAGGGAAGGGAGAGAGCCAGTGCCGTAAGACAAACACAACATCCATGCCTCACCGGGATTCGAACCCGGACCCCTTCCGACGAATGATCAGAGGCCAACGCCTTAGACCACTGCGCCACCGGGGCGGCGCCTATTGGATTACTACCTGTCATTGCTTCTGCTGGTAAGTATATTTTTATTGAGTTTTGTTAACTGTCATAACGTACCTGCGTTTTGTAATGCTCACAGAAGTATAATCAATCACTAGGGACCAGGAGTTCAACATAGACGTCTGGACTGTACGAATACCTTAACATGATTATTTCTTATTGGTAAAAAAAAAAAAAAAATTTTTTTTTTTTTGCTATATATTTGCTCGTTTGTGTTGGATAAAATACTCAACCTGTGGTCTGCCTTTTGGATTACTGCCTCTCGTCGCTTCTGTTGGATAATATAATCAACCTGTGGTCTGCCTTTTGGATTACTGCCTCTCGTCGCTTCTGTTGGATAATATAATCAACCTGTGGTGTGCCTTTTGGATTACTGCCTCTCATCGCTTCTGTTGGTAAGTATATATATTTTTTTATGTTTGATAACGTCTCATGGACTTCTTTAGTTGATCATATTTTTCTGCGTTTGGTTAATTCGCGGAAGACTCTGAACCCATTCAGAGAAGATACCGATGTTGAATATTTTTCATGTCGTAAGACGGTAGCAGCTAGTGTGCACTCACTCGAACGCTCGTATGAGTCCTATGGTCATAGCACAATTCGCGATGAACAAGCTTGCAAGTAGGGTGAGTGTTTCCAAAGTGCTAGAAAGGACCACCTGGTTCATAGTACGCTGCGAACGATGACCCGTTGTAAAAAGTCAACATGTCACGGTATCTAGATAGATTTTCTAAAAGTTATCCATGAGTTGTTACCATGTATATCACCCCTTTATGGGGTCATTTTATGTAATATCACCCCTTTATGGGGTCATTTATGTAATTCACCCCTTTATGGGGTCATTTTATGTAATATCACCCCTTTATGGGGTCATTTATGTAATTCACCCCTTTATGGGGTCATTTATGTAATATCACCCTTTCGTGAGGTCATTTTATGTAATATCACCCCTTTATGGGGTCATTTTATGTGATATCACCCCTTTATGGGGTCATTTTATGTAATATCACCCCTTTATGGGGTCATTTTATGTGATATCACCCCATATGGGGTCATTTTATGTAATATCACCCCTTTATGGGGTCATTTTATGTATGTATATCACCCCTTTATGGGGTCATTTTATGTATGTATATCACCCCTTTATGGGTTCATTTTATGTGATATCACCCCTTTATGGGGTCATTTTATGTGATATCACCCCTTTATGGGGTCATTTTATGTATGTATATCACCCCTTTATGGGGTCATTTTATGTGATATCACCCCTTTATGGGGTCATTTTATGTGATATCACCCTTTATGGGGTCATTTCATGTGATATCACCCTTTATGGGGTCATTTTTATCCAAAAATTGGATGTGGAATAAATAGGCCTTATGATTTATTCATAGGGGAACTCTGCCCATTTGAAAGAAAGAAACGCGCCGTAAATCGTACCTCTTGGGTGGCGTGGAAACCGATTTAAGTTATATATTTCTTTTATAATGTGTATTTTTTTAGTAAATCACATGTAAAATTATTATTTCTTTTTCTTTTTTTTTTACAGGTGCTGTCATGGAACTCCGTGTGCAACTAAATTCAGAAGAAGTAGACGAATATGTCAATTCATCGCCAGCAGTCACATCACAAATGTTGACGAGCAAGGATATTGCCGATACGAAATTGGATTATGACACAAATGTGCGTTTTATATTACAAGAAATGTCAAGCACTCGTTATGCTAAGGATAAATTTAATCAGCAAAACTTGATTAACAGTATAAATAAGGCTGTTATTTGTAAGATATTGAGTGTAGTACAAGATCTTAAGGAAGATTCTGAAGCTAACATTCAGACTAGAGTGCGAAAAACGATTGAAGAGATGATCACACCAGATTATTTGAAAAGTATTTTTTCAAGTCCTGTTGTGGATCCTAATTGTGGTGCAACAGGATCAAGACCACAACCAAGACGATATTTTAAAAAGTTTTTGTTAAAAGGACTTCCTCTTTCGGTGTCAGATAATGAATGTCTTGATGCGTTGAACGCTTGCGGAATCGAATGTGTTCGCGTCTTTAGAATGCGGCATCCTTTGAAGAGATATTTAACTAAATTTTTTATGTTACACTGTTATTCAGTTCCTCAAGTCACTCAACTTTTGAATTATGATGTTAGAATGGAAAAGTTTTCAAAACCTTATTGGAGAGATACTTTTGTAGAAAACGTACACCATCATCATCATGTGATGAGAATGTAACAAAACGTGCAAAGGCTGATGCATAAAATAAATATACATTTGTTCACTTCGAAAAAAAAGGGTGTTATTTTCTTGTTTTCGTTTAAATGCCGCGTTTTGTTTATCGAGAAATGACGTTATTTTATTTTTATCGAGAATTATACCTTTGCTTATGTTATAAAGATATCATTTTATCGAGAATGATACCTTTGCTTATGTTATAAAGATATATTTTCCTGTTAAAGGTACCTTTGCTTATGTTATGGTTCGTTTATTTTATTTGATTCTACAAGATGTATCGAGAGTCAATAGATCACACGATAAAGAATGAAAAATCAATATAGCAGTTCAAAATAGTTTACTGATTACTAGATTTCAAGAGCCAA
The DNA here is from genome assembly GCA_039090855.1 of Macrothele yani. Classification (NCBI taxonomy): domain Eukaryota; kingdom Metazoa; phylum Arthropoda; class Arachnida; order Araneae; family Macrothelidae; genus Macrothele; species Macrothele yani. Next base: position 76,279,377 of record CM077023.1, on the reverse strand, counting down.
TTTCCATAATTTCTCCAATATTGAGAGTGATAAAGAATGAAAAAGTTAATTCAGTTTTCTCACATTATATAGAACAGAATTATATAGCACCGTTTTCTACAATGAGTTAGCAAGATCAAATATTCACTGCTGAGTTCAATCGCAGCGAGGAAAGATTCCTGGATTATTCACGAGGCAATTCATACGGGGGATAAAAATCGTAATCCCAGTAAGGTTCATGTTCTTCATTTAGAATATACCACTCTGGAGGAAACTCATCCCAGGTATTATTATCTGGTGGATCATCATCATCACTTGGTTCTTCTTCATCATCATCTAATTGATTATCTGGAAAAGACCAAATATCTACCCCTTCAACTTCTTCTTCCATATACTTTGGTCGACACATGATAGATGCAGAAAATGAAATCCAGAAAGAGAATGTAGTCAAGTGTAGCAAAATAATAATAACTTCCTCCGTTTAAATACCCTCTTTATGTTGTAAATGTTGTGCAACATATCCGCTTTGAAGAAAAATGAGGCATCGTGACAACTTTTGCCCAATGGTTAAAAAAAATGGGGATATAACATGATATGTGCAACGAAACCAATGGTTAACAAGACTTTTAAAAAAAATGGAGAAGAGAATCCCAAAATACGGGATTCTCTTCTCCATTTTTTTTATTTTTATTGCCAATATATTTACAAAATATGAAATTGATTAATACAATATAAGATGTGAGGTTAAAATATAAAATATAATATGATATTTACAGTCTTTGCACAACACACGCTTAAATAGTCTTCACATATGCACTTCACAGTCCTTCCTGAGTTTCCTCAAAAGAGGCATCACCTCATCTTGCACAGACACCACGCCGTAGCATTTTTCGTTGAGATAGATGGGGCGGCGGCATTTGACGGTATATTCTGCCACCAGATATTTTCCTTCCATTAGTCCTTGCAGCGCTTCTTCCTTAGAGATTGTTTCATGCTCGTAGCTTACCTGTACCTGAACTTCTCCGGAGCTTCTTTCCGGCAGATCATTTAGCATCACAGCGTGTACTCTGTCTTCCAGGAGGCTTTCGAGGTATTTGGGGTCGTGCTCCCCTGGGTGAGCATCTTTTCTTCAAGTTTGCATACGTAGATAAAATTCAGGTGCTTTCTCTCTCCAATGCCACACAGGAAGGTGCATAGGTTACCGTTTCTTTTGATCATTGAGAAACACATTGTGGTGGTTGAGCTGGGCTGAGTTGGCTCTGGATAAACTGGGGCTACGAAACTGAAGCTGAGTTGTTGGCTCTGGCGAAACTTGGGCTACGAAACTGAAGCTGAGTTGACGGCTCTGGCGAAACTTGGGCTGAGATGAGGGCTCTGGAGAAACTGAGTTGGCTGGCAAAGATACTGCTGAAAGTTGACTTAGCCAAGTGAGAAGACAAGAAATGTCACGCTCTTTTATATAACAAGTCGTATCCTGTTTCATAACCGGATGTTTATTCCCTTTTTTTATACTTCCTACACTCTTTCCTGTCTTGATTCTCACAAACTAAACCAATAGTCAATAATACTTTTAAAAAAAGATCCAAATATGGGATTTTTATCATAGGATTACGGTATCATTTCTAATATATAAAAACTGAACCAATGGTTAGCTGGACTTGTAAAAAAGATAGGGAAGAGAATCTCGTATTTGAGATTCTCTTCCCCATTTTTTCATGCTTTATTGCTATTATACAAAGTATATACAAACTGAACCAATGGTTAGCTAAACTTGTAAAAAAAATTGGGAAGAGAATCTCAAATACGAGATTCTCTTCCCCATTTTTTCATTCTTTATTGCTATTTACAAAGTATTTACAATTTTTTTTACAATATGCATATTATGACACAATATATTAGAAAACAGTTATTTACAACGATGTTTAAAACAGTTATTTATAAAATATGTACAATATGAAGGAAAACAACAGTTTTTACATCTGCAAAATGCAGTCATCATCCAAATTTCTCAGGCACGGGAGCACTTCTTTTTCAACCGACACCACGCCAAGGTATCTGTTGTGTTGGGGAACGGGGTTTTCGTAGGTGACAGTGTACTCTGCCATTAAGAGAGTCCCATCCAAGAGTCCCTGTATGGCTTCTCCTTTGCTGAGGGAACCCGAAGCAAAGCTGAGCTGAGCTTGCACGTGGCCAAAGCTGTCTGCGGGAACATCATTCAGGAGGAGACATGTCACCCGATATGGAAGGATGGCAAAAAGATGATCGGGGTCACTCTCTCCTTGATGGAACACTTTTTCACCAAATTTGGCGATGCACACGATGTTTAGGTGTGTTGTTTCAGTGATGCTGCACTGGAACGTGCAGATTGCTCCGTTTTCCTTTACTAAGGAGAAGCACATGATTAAAATTGGTGGGGTTAGCTTGGATGGGGACTGGCGAGAGAGAGATGTAACTTGGCGTGGAAACTGAAGAGGTTGGCTGACTTACCTTGGCGTGGAAACTTGGTGAGGTTGGCTGGCTTAGCTGGCGTGGAAATTTAGTAAGGTTGGCTGGCTTAGCTGGCTGGCAAGAGAGATGTAGAGACTGAAGAGGTTGGCTGGCTTAGGTGGCTGCCGAGAGAGATGCGGAGATTAGCTTAGGTGGCTGCCGAGAGAGATGCGGAGATTAGCTTAGGTGGCTGCCGAGAGAGCTCCGGAGATTGACGAGTCTGGCAAGAGATCTGGACAGTGGCGAGGTTGGCTAGCAAAGTGGTGAGAAATGTTCATTTCTCACTCTTTTATACGCAAACCATATCCTGTTTCATAACAGGATGCTGATATCTTGCGCCATAATTTATTTATATCCCATTTCTGAGAATTTCCAACATGAGTTTCCTTTTTCTATTCCCTTAGGATTTATTTCATATTTTATTCCATAACGGGATAGTCCCTCTCCAAAGATTCCACAATTTCAACTATCTCATCGGGTATTAAATCTTCTTTTAACTCCTCCAATAGTTGTTCAATCTCTTCCTGCTCTACATCTTTGATTTGTCCCTTGTCGCGAAGAAATTGCTCTTCGTCTAGACCGTCCAACTCCCTCACTATTCTGTCCAGAGTGTCTATAATCTCATTCGGTTCTTCTTGTAGCGTTAATATCTCTTGCAATAATTGATTCAATCTATGTATCAGGTCATTCGGTAGAGGATATATGATTTCTAAAATGCCGCTTTGCTGCAACGCTATTATTTCATCCATGAGCCGATTGGATTCCTCTAGCAGATTATTCTTTTGTTGGCGCATGATGGTTTTCTAACAAGATGAGAGAGAAATAGAGACTGTTGGGTTACGCCTCTATTTTTATAGTGTTTGGATTTCGTAACTTCCTGTTGACGTCATTTAGGTGACTTGTTATTCTTGTTTTTCCGCTTTACCAACTTTGAGTAACATGAGATGTGCACGTGAAGGATATCCTGTCAAAAGAGAGAGTATAAAATGAGTGAGAGCGCGCTCACGACTTTATTTCATTCTGCCTATAATATGTATTCGTTTAGACAACTGAAACGCAAAGTTATCAAAACATGGATGATGGAGTTCCCGCAAAGCCTGGAACTTATGAATATGACAAGAAATTTGTACCCAAGAAAAAAAGGGGATGAAGAAGAGGAGGAGAACGAGGAGAACGAGAAGGATCAACGGACGCCCTCGTCGTGATGTAAGAATTCGCCTAACGACGGATGAAAGATTTCAGGACTCGCCGCCTCCAGAGCCGTCTACGGAATATTCGTCAACGGAGCCATCCACGGATTATTTATCTACGGATTATTTGTCAACGGAGCCATCAGCAGAGTCTTCAACATCAGCAGGGCCTTCAACATCAACAGGGCCTTCAGCAGGGCCTTCAACACCAGCAGGGCCTTCAACATCAGCAGGGCCTTCTACATCAGCAGGGCCTTAAACATCAGTAGGGCCTTCTACATCAACAGGGCCTTCACCATCAGCAGGGCCATCAGCAGGGCCATTACCAATTTTTACAGTTCCCCCTCTGAAAATAACTGTTCCCTTGGTGGATGTTGGAAATCCCATCACTCCGGTGCTGGAAACATCTGATATAGAAGGACGATATCACATTGAAGTTTCTTATGTTAAAAATGGGAACTCTTCATCATTAACTTTCAATATACAACCTTCATTGTAAATATTTCATTTATATACGTATATTTCATTTATATTAATTATATCTGGTTGTATACATTATTATTCTTAAATAAAAATAAAAAATGGGGAAAGAGGACTTTGGTCCTCTTTCCCCATTTTTTTGTCAAAGTTTCTGACCATTGGTTCATGTTTTGGATTTTTTACAAGTCTTTTAACCATTGGTGACATATTATATATAAAAGGGAGAGTTTACAAGTTACGAGTCATTGGTGATATATAATAAGAGTCTTGGGTTAGTTTTTTCGATCATTGTGTCATATCTCGTAGAATCTTTTCACAAATCCATCAACACTATGAATCATTTCTCACATTCTCAGCCTTTGGTCTCATATTTTCTATAATGATGATGGATAATTGTGACAACGCCAATGGAAACGTTCAGACGGGTTGCCTTCACTGTGATATTGTGAGAATAACGGTATCTTAACGTTTAGACGGGTTGCCTTCACCCTTGAAATTGTGAGACTTACGGGACTTTTCACGTTAGACGGGTTGCCTTCTCCTTCATATTGTGAGAATAACGGGACTTTTTACGTTGGACGGGTTGCCTTCACCATTTATATAATGTTATATTGTGCTAGTAACTGGACTTTTCACGTTAGACCGGTTACCTTCACCTTTTTAAATGGTGGGATAAGGCGCTAGTAACGGGACTTTTCACGTTAGACCGGTTGCCTTCCCCTTTTAGGATCACGTGATCTATCATTTTTTATTTTGTTCGGATACATATTGGAGTGACTGTACCAAAGTGTGCTCGCATACGTTCAATCATGTCACTTGTGTCAGATTAATAATTACCGTAATGTAAGACCGGCAGGTCACTTGAAATCTAGTTCAAGTTCTCATGTTTTTGATGTTATTTCAATAGATTTATTGGGACCTTATCCTTTATCTGTTAAAAACAAAGCTCCTTACGTTTTAGTATTAACTGATAATTTTTCTAAATGGGTTGAAGTTTTTCCCATTAAAGTCGCTACGGCAGAAGTTATTTGTAATGTATTAATTAATGAAGTATTCTCTAGATATGGTGCACCTAATAAAGTAGTTTCGGATAATGGTCCCCAATTTATTTCTGACATTTTTGAAAGAATGTGTGCGAGACTACACATTAAGCATAAATTCATTTCCCCATATCATCCCCAGAGTAATCCTGCGGAACGAGTCGACCGCACGCTAGTTAAAATGATTGCTACATTTATCATGGACGAGCGGTGGGATGAACATCTTGAGCTTTTTTCGTTCGCCCTCCGCTCGTCTGTTCACGAATCTACTAAATTTACTCCTGCAGAACTTTTTGGGTCGAAAAATTAAGACCCCTTTTGAAAATTTAACGGGGATTATCGACGAACTAAACCAGCGACCAACTCCGCAATCAGTACGAATCATGGCAGAGAAAGCTCGTGTTGCAATGATAGGAGCACAAGCGGCTCAAGCAAGATACTATAATACTAGGCGTAGGGAACCAGATCTTGTCGTTGGAGATCTCACTCTCGTGGAAACGCACTTCCAGTCTTCTGTTTCTCATACTTTAGTGAAGAAATTTGCACCCAGCTACGAAGGTCCATATCGGGTGGCAAATGTGTTTGAAAATAACATTGTTCTTGAAAAACCTGACAATCAATTTCAATACGTACACGTTGCTCAGTGTCGCAAGTATCATGAACGAAATATCGATTTTATAATCAACCCTACTCAACCTTCTGTTCCACAGACTCAAGAGTCTATATCTCACGATCAACCTCCAGAAATTTTGGACGAACCGACTAACCTTTTTGAAGAATCTCCAGTGATTTTTTCTTCACCCTCCCCTCCTCAAGACGGGCTTCCAAATACGCAACCTGATTCTCCTTGAGACGACGGCTCGAATCCGGTTGTTCAAATTCTAGTATTGTTCCTTTCCCTCCAACCATTGCCAAGACTATTTCTGCACCATTCCCTAATAACTCTGCACCAACACAAGCTCCTACTTCCTTGAATACCTCGTCAGAGAGTATTCCTATAGGCAGAAATAAACATCGCCCTGCACGACCACTAACTTACAGCAGCGACTCAGAGTCATCACATATTTCTGATTTATCAGATATAGACAATCGCACTAGAGTTTTTTATGCGTCCTCGAGATAAGTAAGTTCTCGTGGACAGGTTATTTTCTCCTTATGTTGTTTTTCCTGCATGAGCAGTTGGCGTATCAGAATTTTTTTTTTCGTGTGGGCCTATGCATTCTTTTTGTGTATATATGTGTTTTTTTTATATTTCTTCTATGTCCGTCTACTAATCCAAATGTTTTTTTATATATATCTATGTGCTTAGGGGTAAAATGATAAAAATTGTTACTGTTAGGAAGCTACAGGCAATCTTCGCTACTGATACAGTTGCTTTGTAATCAACGATAATATGAGGACGTAATTTGAAATTAAAAAAGTGATTCCTGCTAGGCAGAATAAAAGTAAGGTATGCCGATGCAGGTTTGTTCTGTTCAAGCATATAAAGTGTTTCCTGCTTCACAGACAATTGCTGAGGTCACAGATTTCTTGATTTTGTCATGCCAAGTTTGATATTGTACATACTGCTGCCACCAAATAACAAAAACAAAAAAGAGGTCGATAAACGTCAGTCAACGAAGTGTAAGACTTACACTCCAAAATCGATAGGTTTTTCGAAACAAAAAAAATTAAGGGGGAGATGATGTAACGTATACTCTAGATTCAGTTTCCTTTTGATTTTACTATCTCTGGTTATTTTATTTCCTATGTAAATTATCTTCTTACTTAACGAGATGTTATTTCTTCCGCTGAATGATATGTGGCAATGAGTGTAAGTCATGACGTGGTGGTAGGCAGTATAAATAGGCGCGCTCAACGATACCAAAGAGAGCTTTGTTTTATGTGTAAGGAGATCTTCGTTTGATGTAAAGAGAGCTTCGTTTATGTGAGAGGAACATCGTTATATGTGAGAGCCAGATATCGAGTAGTTGTGTGACCTGTGAAGTGTGTGTTGGATAATACCAGGAGTTTCCCTAATAAAAAGGTTTTTTTTAGTAAGTACGTTTTTCTCAGTTCATAGTTTTGTCAGACCTCTGTCTGGCTGTTAGGTCTCTTTCATTAAGTGTTACTATTAACAACCAGCTTAAGACTTTATTCATCATAATTAAATCACTACTACTACAACATTACTAGCAGTTAAGCTTATTCACTATAATTACTATTCAACTTAACCATTAGCAGAAAACCTTATTCATTATAGTAGTTTTAAGGAGACAATTGAATGTTGCCTTTGATGGCGAACGAAGCACTTTAAGACCACATGGGATCCTGTTGCCGTTGGGTCTGTTCCGTGCCCTGAAAGGGAAGGTCCCTCATTATGCTGGAGGTAACAAATTCGTACATTTGTTTTGCTTTTCTTGGCGTGACACTTGCTAACACATAAGGTGACGCGAAGGGGCTCCAAAAACGGAAACAATTAAAGGTGAGAAGTTCTGGAATTCTAAAGCGTACAAAACACAATCTGATAGTTCTTACGGAGGAGGGACAACACTAATAATTTTGAAATGCCTAAAAAATCTAGCTCAAAGAACTTACTGAGAAAAAAAAATATTATTATCTTAGCAGGCCAAAACCTATTTTTCATCATAGTCCACTGCTCGTTGTTACTCTCTCGGCCTCTCTTACATTCCGAGCGAACCAGAAGGGAGTATTCATCGCACCACTATCATATTTACGACCTAAGGGATCGCAGATTTTTTTTTCTTCTAGTGTAACTCAGTTGGCACAGGCAAGCTTTCTGTGCCTGTCAAAAATAAAAGCGGAAAGGGAAAAGGGATTGCATATTATAAGAATTAAAAATCACGGTTATGGAAACTACGGAACTGAAGAAGTTTCAAATACAACATTTTAAATGCTTGAAACCATAAATGTAAAAAGTTACTGAAATCGTTCAAAACATTAAAAAATCCGTTGAAAAAGTCATAAATCCGAAAAACAATATGTCTGCCACTAACTCCATTCTGAAATCTCCTGAATTTAGTGAATGTCCCCCAAGTCGGCAAAACTGCGTGAGCGACTGCCCTCTTTGCCCACACCTAGCAAAAATTTGAGCCCCCAGATGAGTCCCGAGCCCCCCTTCTGGTTCTGTGACCTAGCTACGGCCCGGGCCACAAATCCTTTGACCTAACTCCATACATGCTCGATTGGATTCAACTCGCAGTGATATGGAGGCAAGCGAAGAATTTTATGTCCGTGTATTTGAGCAATGCTGTCGATGCGATATCCTTCGTAGAGACTACGGACATTCGAAACAAGCTTCATGAGCTCAGCTTTTAACATGTCCGAATCCCACGGAATCTGTTTTGCAGTCAACCAGTCCTGGATGTCGGATTTCTTCGTTGATTTTGTCGGTATACTTTCAACGTTGACGCTGTGCTAAGGGGCATTATCCAAAACAATAATGCTGTTTGGTTCGATATTTGGTAAAAATTTGTTAATGAACCAGTTTTCATAATGTTTGCCATTCATTTCACCGAGGTAGTCTCGTGATTTTTTTAGCAAGGAAAATTTCACATGCATTGCCCACAAATCCTTTTTCATTACCAGCATGAATAATTATTAGCCTCTGGCCATTTCCAGAAGGAGCTTTTAAGCCAGGTGAAATGCCGCGGAGAAATGCCTCTTCGCTGGATTTAACAGTTGTGTCTTTCCAAACTGTGTTTTTCGTGTGCCCAAAATTTACCCATGTTTCATCGGTGTAATATATGGACATGCCCTGAGAACGATGATACCAACGAGATAGAAATACATAGAGTGCTTCTGTGATTGGTCCTCCGCTGAGGCAGCTGAAGCCAACGGGAGGAGAGGCCGCCATCTTTGATGAGGTACAACTTCTGTGTGTGTGTCAGGAAGTCACCTCAGTTCTTTCAGCTGTTCGGCGATCGTGTTTGTTCCATCACAGAGTTAAGGTTACAGTTTTGTAAATATTCTCAAGTATCAGCACATTTTGGATGAATATGATCAACATTAAAATTCATTTTGTAGCTTTTAATTGTAAGAATAAAAGAAACAAGTATTTGCGGAACTACAGTTTACAAGTAAGCTTCGTTTTTAAATGAGGTTGAGCTGTAAATACCCAGTTAATCAAACACAAGAAATAAAACATCTAATCTGTTTAGTTGGTGATTAAAGCAGGAGATAAACCTTTTTAATATCTGTGTAATTTTAAGACTTTTTATTCCTTATATTTTGTAAACAAAGTCGTACTCAGTGCGGACACTGAATTATGATTACTACTTACTATGGGGAGCTGAGGTTAACTGCATGAGTTACTAACTTGGAGGGGTTTTTTTTGGGAACAATTTTTACTTATGTAAGTGTATTTTTTACATATGCTGAGCATGTCTTGCAACTAATATTTGCATACATATTCTAGAATCTGTAGAGTGTACATGTAACGTCTTCCAGGGGCAACAAAATTTCAAAATCTTAGGAGCCTACAATTTCTTTTTATGCAACAAATATCATGTATCCATGGCGAATAATCATTAGATAGCAAATATTGGTAAAGAAGTCAATTTATAGTTACTTAAATTGCAGAAGTAATAATTGTGATTGGTAATATAAATTTATTGTTTGCTGACACCTGTCAGGAAGCAATATAGTATTCTATCTGAAAGCACAGTGTCACCCAGCTTGTGTTCTATGCATTTGCCTCTGATTAGTGATTAATCTGTAGTATTACTGCAACAAAGTGAGAGCTTGAAAATTTCTTGACAGAATACTCTTTATTTATGAATGTGCAAGTACAATGTGTGTGATCTTTCTCATAGCAAAAAAACTACAGGCAATATTGATTTAAAACTGAAAATAGGAAACAGGGAGTACAATGGTACCTCAAAAATTCAAACAACATAAAGTATTTATGAAAATGCGCAAAAAATTATGAAATTACAATTGAAAAAAAAAGTATAATAATACTCTTAGCAAATGGAATAATACAAAAGAAAGAGACTCGCAACTTTTTGTAAAAACTACTTGCACTCAAAATAATATAACTATACGAAATTTCTTGGCGTAGAATACAAATAAAACTTTCCAAGCTTTCGCTCATCAACCAGATGGCTTTCTCAGGGAAAGAAGTTGTCTACCTTCCTTGAGAAAGCCATCTGGTTGATGTGCGAAAGCTTGGAAAGTTTTATTTGTATTCTATGCCAAGAAGTTTCAGATTTTAGTATAGTTATACTATTTTGAGTATAATTTGGTGTACAATTCCTATTTATTAAACTACTTGCATTTGATTTTTGTGTGATAGGTGCGTTTTTTTTTTTGAAGACTGTGACCTCTGATTCATGATGGATAAACAGTCAGTATATCCATGCAACAAATTGCCAGTTATTCCTTTTGCAGCAACCATATGATAGGTTACTATTAAACAACAAATATCATTCACATAAATCAATCTTTCTTTGAACTGAACAAGTTGTGCCTGTATTTCTCTAAAATACAGATCAGTCACACTTGCGGTGTTTCCAGCAAGACTGCTGAAGGAACCCACAAAATAACAACACAAAACATAAACATTTGCTCACCGAACTTTTGCACACCATGAATACAAATCAGTGGTTGTTAATCTTTCACTTCATATTAATAAGAGGCTGTGCCCTTAAAATTAAAAAAAAAACTATGTGCAGCACATCTTAACAATTTCTAAAATGTGTACAAATATCAGGTGAAACCCACCAAATTTCATCTGTGGGAATACAAAAAACTAGGCTTCTTAAAAAAGTAAAATTTGAAAGTGCAAATAAAAAACATTAAATACTTAATTTACTGAAATAAAAAAAAGACAATTTTTTGTTTCATAAAAAAATTAAAGTCCATAATCTGAATTTTATAGTCATTGAGCCCAAGACTTGAAAAATATTTAAAATAATACATGCCCAGAGGAAATTTACCTGCCCAGGTATTAAAAGCAGGATGTGTAGAAAGATTTTTCTTTTGATGCCAAAAATTAGGCGTCTTTTTAGGTTCAAAAAGTACATAAAACTATTTTTAGCTACTCAGTATTGGTATTGCTAACTGTAAATAGCATTTGGAGCCAAATATCGTTTGGAGTATCATATTGCCCCAATGTCTGTCTATATCTAGGTCACAGGGAAGTTAACAGAAGTGATATATACATATATATCTTGGACCACAACAGAAATTAGGCCACCAAGGTTATTTAAACTGAACTTGAGAATAATTATTTTGAGTTCTTTTTCTTACTGATAAACCTTGGAAGATAGTTAAATAAAACATAGCAAATAAACACATATGGATACATAAATAAAATAATTTTAATCAAAAAGGATTAACCTATTCCTGCTGTTAAAATACATCAAAAAGTAAACCGACAGAATCAAAAATACAGGAAAAGGTAAGTAATATTTATATGTAAGGTTTTATATATATACAGTATATATAGAGAGAGGGTGGGCGACGTCATGACCATTTATGTATATATATACTGTATGTATGATCTTAGCTAAAAAAGACATACAAAGAATGCAGACAACTCAAAGAATATATATAGAGAGAGTGAAATCACTGAAATGGCAATGGGCTGGACATGTGGCCAAAAGAGCAGACCATCGATGGACAACCGAAATTTTGGACTGGATTCCGAAGGACAGAAAACGACCCAGAAGATCCCATGGGAGATGGGTGGACGAAATTGGAAAGCATGCCGGAGTAACATGGAGGAGACAGGCTAGAGACAGATGTTGTGGCGGAAATCTCAGCCACGTTATGTAAAGTTATTATCATTGATAGCCAAAAGTAAACCTGAAGGAAAATTTTGAATTTAGACTAAAATTTAACTTTGGGAGATGGGTAGATGCATTTTGAAACAACCAAAAATTAAAATTTATAAGAAGAAACTTTGAGATGTCATATTTGTTATAGCACACATGAGTTTTCACCTGTGATATTGTTTCTGTGAATACTGAACATTTTTTTTGTTTTTCACAACCGAGGAATAACTATAGAACTGTGTTTTTGGTACATGTGTAATATATTTGTCAACTCAAAGAGACCGTATTTATGAACTCGTGTTTGTAAGCATGGAAAAAAATTATCAGACCGTAATTATTTTAATTATTAGGACATTATCATTATTTAAACAACAATCAAGGGACTTCCTAGCCAACGTCAGAGCGTTGGGTGATGAGTGCCATTGCTCAGAAATTTAGGAGACATCAAGAAAACTGAATTGCCAATTCGTACCAAAATTAGGTTTTTGAAAGGCTAATGCCTATATATATTTTTTAAACAATAACAATATGGTATCAAAAAAATAATAATAGAAGAACAAAACTGTACTGATAGTGTTTCGAGATCACAACCTTTTTCTTATGTCATAGCAATTCCTGTTGATACATTTTAGCCTGTTTTTGTAGACTTGGTTTCACATGCCTCTCCCATTTTCTCCCATTTTCAGGATTTTTGAGGCAATTACAAAACATTATGAGTGATTTTAATGATTTGAGTTTCTTATTCTGAAGATTTTTTTTCTTTTGAACTATAACACTAGTTAAATGTTAGACTCTTACGGTCAGCTACAGCCTCTCCCCTTCAATAGTGCCTCGCTCTTAAATTTTTCAGCAAATTTATACCCCCCTATCCAAAAAAACTTTTAACCATATTATGAGGGAAAAAAACAACACAAGACAACTTACATAATTAAGCTCGAGGACCTTTTGTTGGTGGGGTTCACTGTTTTCACCTGTTTTTACTGTCCGGCTCTTCTGTTCGCCGCGCGTAGTTGAATTACTGGACTCCTCTTGGTAAGAACATCTTCGTCAGGCCTGTCTGGACCAATTTGTGGGTTATTCGAGCTGATTCCACTCGAAGAGCGAAGTTGAAATGGCTCATTTCAAAATCTTCAGAATTCTCGGAATGGTACCTTAGGTTGTCGACAATTTCTTCTAAGTCCTCCACCTTGTTTTTTTTTCATTCTGATGGAGCAGGGTAAGAAGGGGGAGACTGTTATGAGGCTTATGGATTACTCCTCGTAGAGGAAGTGGATGACCTGGTCTCCATTCATTTTGCACCTCTGCCATATAGGTGGGTCGGCTGCCTCTAGTCGCCCAGGGCTCTCCTCACAGCTAGGGGTCGCTGTTTAAAAAAAACGGACTTATCGCTGTTGTTCTCGGAGAGGCATCATAATGAGTGGTTTTTTTAACTGGGGCTGCAGGTTCAAGTCGGTAGCCTATGTTGAAAATTTGAGCTTCCCAGGAAGCGGATAGCCACCTAACCTCACTTTCGGCTTTTCGAAGACAATCTCACTCATTTTCTTTTCACCCAACAGCCAGCAACCTTTTTTTTGCCTTCCTCTAGCAGTTCATTTTTGCGAGAGTCGCTTCTCTCGAAAATCAAAATGGACGCTCAGAACTCCTCTCCCTTCGGAGGATCAAGCGACCAATCGGATCAGGCAGAGAGGACGCCAGCCATCCCATTGGCTGCTTCCAGCCCAAAACACGTGGGCACGGCGTGTTAGACACCTGTATGCTTCGCCTGGTCCACTCTTCGTAAACAACCCCATAAATTTTGGCGTGAGAGGCGGCTGCTTCCTACTTTCGGCCATCCATTTCCGAGTGTGTTCCCAGGGTATCTATTTCAGTTCACTAAGCCCCTTCTCAGCTAGTGAGATTTGCCAGACCCCGAAAAAAAAAAAAAAAAGGAATGTTTGCCCTCCCGGTGGTCTTTTTCTAGGAAAGAAAATCTCCAATAGGGGTTGAAAGAATTTGCTGCTTTAATACCTTTTTCTGGAAAACCCAGAGCACTGACCGCTATCTGTTAAGAGGAAGGGAATCTGTAGCTGGCTTGCAAAATGGAATCTGTAGCTGGCTTGCAAAACAAAGCAAGAAATACAAAATTTTTTTTTTCATAATTATTTTTAATGAGCATGCCCCAGGTTTATTCGCTTGAATGTTGCGACATCGAACTTTTGGTACTGCGTCGTACAAATGCTACATTTTGTTCATACCCATAGAGAGAAAAAAATATTTACACTGCTCTTACTTTAATTCTGCTGAGTATGTTTTTCCTTTCCCCCCTGTTGGGCTGAGTAATACCAAAACAAAAGGAACAGCATTGTGACTGCCAGTTCACACTATATCCATTTTTTCTTTCGTGAATAAAGCGAACACCTTTCTCGCAGGCCCCACAGAACAAAGAAGGAAACAGAAAATGAGAAATATAATTTTTGTAACTTTTTCTTGACTTTCTCTCTGGATCCAAAGATCGAACCCAGGGGAGGTGAAATCTGAGTTTACGAAACTTTAACAGCAAATCACTCCAGGGAAGAATCGTCACCCTTTCCTGAACTGATCACGATTACCCCTTTGATTAATTTTTCTTTCAAGAAAAACGTGGATAATGCTGATGATAATCTGAAAACATTGATCAGGTGTCCACAGATTTTCAGCAACATATCACAGACAATAGTGGAAGAAATTTGGGGAGACCTTCATTCAGCAGTGGATTGATAATGGTATATATATCATCATCACTGACAATCATTACGATATATATATACTGTATATGATCATTATATCATCATCATCATTGTCAACCATTACAATCCACTGCTGGACGAAGGTCTACCCAAGTTTCCTCCACAACGGTCTGTCTTGTGCCAGTCTCCTCCATGTCACTAGACCTTCGTCCAGCAGTGGATTGATAATGGTTGACAATGATGATGATGATATAATGATTATATATATATATAATTTTCAAGAGCAATATGCCATTATGTCTTAAAAGAAAAGTGTTTGATCAATGCATCCTTCCAGTGCTTACGTATGGTGCAGAGACGTGGACCTTAACTAAAAGAGACATACAAAGGCTGCAGACAACTCAAATAGCATGGAGAGGTGCATACTTGGTGTAACCAGGAGAGATAAGAAGAGGAACTCGTGGATCCGAAAAATGACAAGAGTGGAAGACATCATGATCAGAGTTAAATCCCTGAAATGGCAATGGGCTGGACATACTGCCAGAAGGACAGATCATCGATGGACAGCCGAAATTTTAGATTGGATTCCAAGGGACAGGAAAAGACCCAGAAGAAGACCACATGGAAGATGGGTGGATGAAATTCGAAAGTATGCAGGGGTGACATGGAGGAGACTGGCACAAGACAGACCGTTGTGGAGGAAACTTGGGGAGACCTTCGTCCAGCAGTGGATTGATAATGGTTGACAATGATGATGATGATGATATATCGTAAAGATTGTCAGTGATGATGATATATATACCATTATCAATCCACTGCTGAATGAAGGTCTCCCAAAATTTCTTCCACTATTGTCTGTCTCTAGCTTGTCTCCTCCATGTTACTCCGGCATGCTTTCGAATTTCGTCCACCCATCTCCCATGGGATCTTCTGGGTCGTATATATATAAGGTCTTCCCAACTTTCTTCCACAATTGTCTGTCTTGAGCCTATCTCCTCCATGTTACTCCGACATGCTTTCGAATTTCATCCACCCATCACCCATGGGGTCTTCTGGGTTTTTGTTCTGTAACACCTAAGCTATGGTTTAACTCCGGGGCTCCAGATGTCTTTCCTTGAAGAGTGGTTTGGGGTTCCTGAGTTGTGTTATTCTATGTCATTTGTGTTTAGAATCATGAAAGTGGGTTACTTCTGGTTAATTCTATGTTTATTTCTACTACGTCTAATTCCTGCAGCAAAGTGCAGTGTTGATGTGGTCTAATTACTACATGAGTGTGCTTTACTTCTTTTTACTGATATATGTATAACATCAACCATTATCAATCCACTGTTGGATGAAGGCCTCCCCAAGTTTCTTCCACAATTGTCTGTCTTGAGCCTGTCTCCTCCGTGTCACTCCTGCATGATTTCGAATTTCATCCATTCATCTCCCATGGGGTCTTCTATATATATGTCATCATCATCATCATCATCATCATCATAATTGTCAACCATTATCAATCCACTGCTGGACGGACGGCTCCCCAAGTTTCCTCCACAACGATCTGTCTTGTGCCAGTCTCCTCCATGTCACTCTCGCATATTTTCAGGTTATTTTGCAACCTTCGTTTTAAATTCTAAAGTTTTTCCTTAGTCTTCAGTTTTGCTCTTAAGTATATATATATATATATGTATGTATGTATGTATACACATAGAGAGAGAGAAAATTATATTGTGTGAAGTATTTAGTGTATGTGCTGGGAGATACCTTTATTATGTGCAAGTTACCACAATTGCCTTGCCTACCTACGAATAAGGCTTACAAATCTGTCTTGTCGAATGTTAAGGCTGACAAACAAATTAGAAACATGCTCAGTGCTAAGGACTTTTAATTTTTATTAAATAAAAACCAGTTAAGTAATAGTTTTCTTTTGATTATATAAGAGAGAGGCAGTTGGTAAAAGTATTTGAATATTGGTGCCTCTTGGCTGTGTAAACTCATTGTTTGTTTTCCCTTTTTCTTCAAACTTTTTTTTTTTCATTTAAAACTCTCATAAAATATTTGGCGTCTATGTATTCGGAGTGATAAGCTGTGGGATGATTCAGCAATCTCATGGTGATGACCGACGAATATCTAAGATTTTTACCGAAATTGCGGATTGACTGCAACTGTAATTTTTCTTTCTTTCTTTTTTTTTTCATTTACTCTATTACCGCTTACTTATATTTCACTAAAAATTTGCTCCAAAAAATGTGTGAAATGTCAAAAAATTGCGGCATGAGATTTTATTCAACGAAAGCAAGCTGCATCCATTAAAATATCATTTCTTTTTAAAACACTATTGCCGCCAACTAACAATGAAAAGCGTTATTTGATACGTTAAAGTTTTAGTCTCACCCCCTTGGTGTTTATAACAACATTTCTGAGATATATCCTTATTTAACATCAAACCATATATTACGAAAACTCCCTTTCGTAACACGGAACGGAGCCACTCCGGTCGCGCAGTGGTCTAAGCGATGGCCTCTGATCATTCGTCCGAAAGGGGTCCGGGGTCGAATCCCGGTGAGGCATGGATGTTGTGTTTGTCTTACAGCACTGGCTCTCTCCCTTCCCTGGAACCAGTGACCCTAAATTAGGGACGGGCGACTGCTTATAGCCCATTGAGTTGCTCACGGTGGTCGTTAAACCTCCAAACGAAACGAAATGAAAGAAGGAACGTAAATCGTTATGTACCTCATCAAACATGGCTGCCACTTGTTTCCGGTGGTTTCACCCGTTCGCCGACGTAAGCGCTCTACGTACTTCTATCTCGTTGGATGAAACCGAATTTCTCTTATATATCTCCGACGCCATTCCTGGATATCGTCACGCTCGATTAATATTGGTATCCGTTCCCGCTTGCTGTACTTGAATCTCAAGTCTTTCATAATGTTCCTCACTGTTCTAACACACACTGTAGGCAGCTCATCATCTTCATTAACAGCCAACATAACTTTGATTGCTGTTGGAATTTCATTCCGGAAGAAGAAACTGTGTACTTTCTGACGAACTGCGGTTAAAGTAAATTCGCCGTACCGTTCCAGCCGTGTTTGGGTTTTAGCCCTTAACGGACGTTTTCCCAGGAGTAGGAAACGCACCGTTGCGTCTAAATTCAACCTTCATTCTCGAAATGGTGCGACTTGAAACACCAGTGAGTTTTACCGTAAAAACTGTTATTTCATTTTCCGATTTTTTTCGGCGAATGTTTTTTCCATCAATTTGGTGAAAACATTCATAACGATCACCTTAGCAGAGCTTTGTAATGGTTTCCCAGCTTTATGAGGCGGAAATACACTCGAGCGACCGACAGATGCCATTGGAAAAAACCGAAAAGACAGAAGAGTGTTTTAAAACAACAACCAAGAAGGAGAAATCAGGGGGAGAAACGCGAAATGCCCTCGGAAACACTTTTCTCGCCTTCATCCTTCGCAGTGGCGGCTCGTGGTTGGAAAAATAGGTGAACAGGTACAAGAGCAGTGTGAAAATATATTTACTGTCTACAATGAAAATCCCTTAATGAGGACTTACTTTTTTTATATTAAATCAATTTTTCTTCCTTTTAAAAGCTGCAGATTTGTCGATTATGTCGTCATAAGATGGTTAGATGGTTGTTTCTTCGTGAGCATCAATAAAATGTCTTCCTGAATATAAATATTTGCCAGAGAAGCAAGTCTATCTTAGGAAGTAGTGTTTCTTGAGCAAGTTTGTATTCTTTTAAGAAAACTTCTTTCCACTGGCACACTTGTAGATGGAATTGCTAAACTGAGGAAAATCAATTTATAATCTTCTGTAAAAATGTTTTTGTCTCCGTGAAACACTCGAAGGAGTTCTTGAGTCAATATATTCCTTAATTTTTCATCGGCATATACAAGACTCAGTTCATTTTTAAGGCGCTGGTGTTTAATAAATATGTTTCCGTAAAAATGTAGATTTTCAAGAGCGCGAGAGGGAAAGCATGCATTAAATTATTGGAATTTGGTTGTGTCAGCAAGTCAGACAAATTGAAGTTTCTTACAGTATTGAAATCTTATATAATATCCATAAGAATGTGGTCCAAAATTTCAAAATAAAAGTGTTTATAATTTTGAAAAATTGTTTCCTGTGTAAGAGCAGCATATTCCTGTGCTTATTTCTGTGATTTTGCTAGCTTTTCCAAACTGTGCTTCAAATAACTCATCGTTCTTTTTATGGCTCAAAATTTCACGAGTTTTTTTTTTTTTTAGTTACACAGTAGTTTATGTTTAGTTATATTTTTTCTTCAAAAGTTCGAATTATAGATCGGTGGAGGAGCAAAAATGTAAATTCGAAAGTGTTAATATCATTTAAAAACCACTTAGCAAGATGAATTGATTTTTTGTCTGATAATTCGCTATTCGTCAGAAATCCGAACACTTCCTACAATTTATTCCAATCTTCAACAACTACACTTACTAATTTCGAAGTGGAGGACCATGGAATTTCTGCTATGGTTGGTCTGCATCTTGCGGTTTTGCCGCCCCGGTCGCGCAGTGATCTAAGCAATGGCCTCTGATCATTCGTCCGAACGAGGTCCGGGTTCGAATCCCGGTGAGGCATGGATGTTGTGTTTGTCTTAAAGCACTGGCTCTCTCCCTTCCCTGGAACCAGTGACCCTAAATTAGGGACGGGCGACTGCTTATAGCCCATTGAGTTGCTCACGGTGGTCTTTATACCTCCAACCAATCAATCATCTTGCGGTTGTTGATATAAGTGTATAAGACCGCTTCACAGAATGGTGAACAAACGAAGCAATTCCACTGAGGCTTGCAAAAAGTATTCGACACTTTCAAACGATGAACTAAGCAATGAACAAAAACATCTTGAGAAGCTTTATCCTTGACTTTTTTCTGTAGCCCATTTAAGTGTCCCGACATTATACTTGCCCCATCGTAACATTGTCCTATTTATTTGTGTTGGTAATCAGACTGTTCCAAAATTTTTTTTTTTTTTTTTTTTTTTGATTGGAGGTTTAACGACCACCATGAGCAACTCAATGGGCTATAAGCAGTCGCCCGTCCCTAATTTAGGGTCACTGGTTCCAGGGAAGGGAAAGAACCAGTACCGTAAGACAAACACAACATCCATGCCTCACCGGGATTCGAACCCGGACCCCGTTCGGACGAATGATCAGAGGCCATCGCTTAGACCACTGCGCCACCGGGGCGGCTCCAAAATTTTGTCTAGCATTTTGTATAAAGCTCCCGACGTTCTATCTTCATTCACATCATGGAAACCCAAAAATCCCTCAACCAATACACCTTCCGAATGAACAATCGCCGCCCCGGTGGCGTAGTGGTCTAAGAGATGGCCTCTGATCATTCGACCGAAAGGGGTCCGGGTTCGAATCCCGGTGAGGCATGGATGTTGTGTTTGTCTTACAGCACTGGCTCTCTCCCTTCCCTGGAACCAGTGACCCTAAATTAAGGACGGGCGACTGCTTATAGCCTATTGAGTTGCTCACGGTGGTCGTTAAACCTCAAAAAAAAAAGAATCAACAATCAGAAATTATTTAATTTTTGACGTAATCGCTTATATATTCAGAAATACATTCAATTAATTCATTTTGAATAGTTTTTTATCATTTCGTATTAATTTTCAATTTCTAAAGAACTTCTTCATATCAACAATGAAAGTAATTCAATGAAATTTCCACGATTTATCGAGACCATGCTTTCGTCATGGCCATTAAATGCTAGTTCTTCTTTGCTCAAATACAGTACACACTAATACTGCATCAATCACTGTATGCAGGAAAAGTCTATTTAAACGAACGGTTTCGTTAAAATGCGTTTTCAAAAGCCAAGTATTTTCCCTCAGGGCATCGGCAATGGTGTTTTGAATTTTTTCAAAATTCCTTAACATTAATCCGCATTTCAGGTGTTTGCTAGAATCCCGATGTTTATGAAGTGACCGTGTTACGCTTAATAAATCTGAGAATCCGTCTTTATTCCACGCCGAATGTTCATTACTAAAAAGTAAGCAGGGCCAAAAAAAAAAAAAAAAAAAATTAACACCCGCTCCACCGTGATCTCTCACGACTTTACGCCAAAAACTGAAAGATGCAGAGGTAAGGTGCGTGCAGCTGAAACACTTCACTTGTTTTTTTTGTTTTTTTGATTGGAGGTTTAACGACCACCGTGAGCAACTCAATGGGCTATAAGCAGCCGCTCGTCCCTAATTTAGGGTCACTGGTTCCAGGGAAGGGAGAGAGCCGTGCCGTAAGACAAACACAACATCCATGCCTGACCGGGATTCGAACCCGGACCCCTTTCGGTCGAATGATCAGAGGCCAACGCCTTAGACCACTGCGCCACCGGGGCGGCACACTTCACTTGCGCGAGCAGATTGGGGAAGGTGACGTCACGGTTACCATGACAATTCGGCGGAAAAATGCAGACTTCCAAGCATTCTCATTTCGGCTCTTCACTTGCGCTGTTTTGCGTGTAAGGATTTGTTTTCCGTATTGAGCGCGCCATGTGAATTAATATCAATACAAAATTTTGAGCATTTTGGAGCTGAATAAAGGCAAAAAAGAATATATTATAAAAAAATACTGAATAAAACTTTATTTTGAGTAAAATAGGTGAAGAGGCACTTCACCTACTTCACCTGAGAAGCCGCCACTGATCCTTGGGCTAATGACCCCCCTCCTCCCACAGCAATAAAGATCCCCTATGTTGACAGCTTAACTCTGACCCAAACAAGAATGTGGTGCCGCCCCGGTGGCGCAGTGGTCTAAACGATGGCCTCTGATCATTCGTCCGAAAGGGGTCCGGGTTTGAATCCCGTGAGGCATGGATGTTGGGTTTTGTGTTACGGCACTGGATCTCTCCCTTCCCTGGAACCAGTGACCCTAAATTAGGGACGGGCGACTGCTTATAGCCCATTGAGTTGCTCACGGTGGTCGTTAAACCTCCAATAAAAAAACAACAAAAAAAAAACAAACAAACAAGAATGCTGTGACAAAGAACCATCAGTGACGTCACCAAAACACGAATATCTGTATTTTTTAGAAATGCCGCTGAAACTGAGATCCAAGGAGGTTATATTACTGGAAACACCACTGGCTCTGCCGCCATAGGTCACAGCTAATCTGTGGTGTGCCGCCCCGGTGGCGCAATGGTCTAAGGCGCTGGCCTCTGATTGTTGCTTACGGTGGTCGTTAAACCTCCAATCAAAAA
Source organism: Macrothele yani (assembly GCA_039090855.1). NCBI lineage: Eukaryota > Metazoa > Arthropoda > Arachnida > Araneae > Macrothelidae > Macrothele > Macrothele yani. The sequence continues at coordinate 76,257,497 of CM077023.1, read as the reverse complement.
AAAAAAATTGTGGTGTGACGTCCAAGCAGGCAAAACGAACTAAATTATACCGTTGATGAAACAGTAAGTTTGTGCATTATTGATGAAGATTATTGAATTACTCATTTTATCTGTTTATACGCTTAGAAGCTTTTGTTCCATTGGCTTCAAAGCAGCTTCTTTACTGCGGCTGCATCGTGCATGCTCATGACGTCAATTGTAGCACGGACGGTGACTTATGGCTGCCAATACTGCGTGGATAGGAGTGGTGTCTCCAGTAATATAACCTCCTTGCTGAGATCTGAATTTTTTAAATGCGCACACACACAACGTATTGAACATCTGTGTCCTTTTTAAGTGCCAGTTGAAGCTGGAGTACGAGCTTTTAGACCGGGACTATTTCGTGCAGTGGAAGTATACACTCTGTAGAGTTCCTTCCAATGACAGGTTAAGTTTGCCCCGAGTATAGTTTACATGCGACAAACGGTTCGAAAGTTAAAGGGAGTGGCTCGTTTTTTTTTTTTTTTTGTAATCTTTACGTTTTGTTTTACTTAGTTTTGTTTTTTATTTATATATTAAAAAGTAATTTGCTTTAAATATACTATTAGCTTTTCTCCTTAAACGCTGTGCGTGTGCACACATGCACACACGTTGCTCTTTTAGTTGTTTCCAGCTGATTTTCCCTTTGAGTTGGCGGATTTTTAGTCGGTTTTTCTGTTGGAGTTAGTTGCCTTTTGGCTATGGGGACTGGCAACACAGCTGGTAAGCCGAGGTAAACAGAGACCAATGTTCGATGCCACGACGTGCCGTGCGACCGTGCGTGTGTGCTGATTAGGGTTTAAGATTGCAAGTCAGTTGAGCGGCGTGTTTTGTTTTAAATAAATAATTCGATTATCAGAAAGTTTTTATTTTAAGAAGAGTTTATTCTTTGTTTATAAATTCAAAGTTTCTAAATAAACTGAGTTCAAAATTTCTTGAAAATGTTCAAAAAATCCATGTCTGAAAGTGAATTGATCTGTTCAAAGAACTGACGTTTAGCAAAATCGGTGCTGTTTAATAATAGTTTTTGCTGATTTATTTTAACCTACAGGTATTCTCAAAGAGAATTTTTGTGAGCTGTTTATAAGTGTGTGTAAACTACTGTAATTCCTGTGAAAGATACTTTCTGAGGTGAATAGTTGACGAACGACTTCTTGCCAATTAATATGAATAATTGTCAAAACTGCAGGGATGAGAAATTGCAGTCATCAATCTCATGCTTAAGAGTCTTAGAATTGTACAGTGGAATTGGTGGTGTTCATTGTGCTTTCCATGGTAAGAGTTTTAGTTGTTAAGGAAGCAAAGTAGTTTTTATGTATCCATCGTTTTAAGTCAAATTTAAGGGTGTCCGTTGGATTTACCCGTAGTTGTGGATATTTTTTAGCTCTTGCTGCATGTGATAAATATGGGGCTAATTTTGATGAAAAAAAAAAGGAACCCCTGCCAATAGCTAACCAGTGGCTGTTCACCGAAACCTTGAATCACTCCATCCAACAGCTTAGCTTAGTGATGTCATGGCTCTGGTCCTGTATTGCCATGTTTGTCCCAGATAACCCAATTTAAAAAATGAGAAAACTATGCTTTCCAGTTCAGCAGTGTGACCAAACATATTAAAGAGAAGTCAGACCTAATCGTCAAACGTTCAAAAAGCATGTTATATTTATAAGGGTTACGGACTTCCTGCAGAGAGTTTTAATTGTAGCAGATAATGTACTGCATGTGGGAAGCAAATGAGTTGTACTTTATTTGACAAAAATCTCGTTTATGAACCCAGTATTGTTGGCAAACCATCTTTTCAAAATTCACATTTTTGAAGTTCAACTCATTTCGTTTTTTAAGAATTTTTACACAGCTTCAAAGGCATGTAGTGCAGATATAGTTGCAATCTTTTTACGGCCTGAGAAAACAGTTTGTCTTCCACACTATCTTTAACTGCATATTATTCAAATATAAGCAACAGTATAGTAGTTTTTATTGGTCATTAGGGTAGCCTTAAAGGGACTTTGTTGTAGGGATCTGTGTCCCGTAAGTTGGGACCCATAGGAGAAAAGCACTTACAATTAGAGAATATGTTCAAAGTGTCTGCCGTTGTGTATTATTTCTTCATATTCTTCCGCTTTGTTTTTCTGCTGATTTGTAAAACTGAATTTGCCTATCAGGATCATCTTCACTTAAATACTAATGGAGCTGCAGTTTATATAAATGCCAATAATTAAGTTTCAAGATGCAGTGGATGCTGTTCTTAGAGATCCCAGTTTCAGTGGACATGCGTCGAAGCGACTTCTTGGTGCTAGAAACGAAGTGAGCTATCGCATTGGTACTGGTTTCGTTGTCCTTGGCGGTCTCTGCTGCTAGGCCTGTCGTGTATGAACCCAGTTTCCTTAAAGTTGGATATCAGCTTGCCAAAAGTATTAGAATTGTATAGTGGAATTGACGGTGTTCATTGTGCTTTCCATGCAGCAGACCGCCAGGGACAACGAAACCAGTATCAATGAAACCAGCTTGCCAACACATCTTTGTGTGATTGGTGCACTGTCTGAATGCAGTTCGTTGAATTCTTCCTCTTCTCTGTGACTTCGGGTCCCAACCAACAAAATAACACCAATTCGTTCCTCTGTACTCAGCGACATGGTTTACCTGTAAAAGAAGAAACACAAATGTGAGAAACTCCTATGGGTCAGGACTTACGGGACATCCTGCATGTGAGATATCTTTTGTTTAAATGGGTGTTACAGGCGTATTGGATTTCAAAATGGTAGCATTTGTGTCTTCATAGTGAAGTGATACGCAGCATAAATTAAAATGTTACTAACTGATGTAGCGTCTTCAGAAGGTCATATGCAAACCTTTCTGTGAATAATGAGAAGACAATGTTGCCTTCTCCTTAACTGTAGTATTGAGACCATTTGTTGGAATAAAGATAACTTTATATGGTTTTACTTTTACAGACTATTGCTTATGTTGTATGTAGCAAAAGATACCATCTCCAGTCATCTTGTTAAACGTAGTACTGTGGATTATAAATTAGTTCATTTTATGGTGCTGGTGTATTTTCATCATATTTTTGTATGTAAAAGTAAGGGTAAGATTAACAGGGTTTGCACGTCCTCTAGAATCCTGGAATTTGTGGCTTCATTTTTTCTAGTCCTGGTAAGTCCTTGTTTTTTCATGTTTTTCTGAAAGGTCCTCAAATTTTTCTTGCAGCATTGAAAAAAATCCAGCAACAAAAAAACAACTGGTCGTCAAAATGCTCGGATTGATTGCTTAATTTATTTTAACTCCCTGCAGTGTCTGCTTGTGATGACATCACTTCCTTCCATGAGTTGTGGAAACGTGGTGTTTCTCTTTTATCTCATATGACGCTGCAATGCAAGATGTTTGAGTGCCTTATTTCCAGCAACTTTGGTGTATGGTATATCAGTTGTGTGCTTTTGAAGCTAAAACAGTGTTGAAACCTTGCCACAAGTCCAAGTGGCCATTCCTTCTAGCATGCGCTTTCCTCGCCCAAGGAGATTGATATATGGCCTCCCTGCTCCCAATGTACGTGGGAACTGTGTAATACGAAATTTTCAGTGCCTCGGCAAAATTGTTTTGTATTACTATCATTATTGTGCTAAGTTCCAGATTTTTTCATACAGTATAAGTTTTATACAGAGCAATTTTTATGCTAGAACATTTTGCTGCTACATTGAATGTGTAACATATGCTGAAGAACACTGTAACCCATAGTATTTCATAAGAATCTTTAGTGTATAGTAAATTTCACCACGTTTTGTGAAATATAAAACAAAGCATTATGATTCTAGCAAAAATTTACGCTCCTGGAGTTTTTTGGTGAATACCAGAAAAAGTCCTGGAATTAATGTTTTCTAAATGTGTATGAACCCTAGATTTATGAACTTAATAGGATGACTTTCTTAAGCGAGAAATAATTTGATTCAGAAAGTGGGATAATACAGGGTGTCTCAAAAGTCCATGACACGTTTTATAAATTTATTTAAAAAAACCTACTAGGGATAAGAGCAAACATTTTTCAGATCTTGTAAACATACTTCTAAAAGTTTTTTTTTTTTTTTTTATGTACAACTAATAAACTTCAATAGGTGCACCTTTTGTTGCATGGAGTACATCAAGCCATCTGCCCATGTATGTCACACCAAAGTGGTTTCTATAACAGATACAATTGCAGTAACTATGCAAATTTCAGTTCTTCAACACTTTACACTTTGGATTAATAAACTTTGTCTTTCACATTAGCCCATAAGAAGTCTAAAGGCTTGATATCTGGAGGCCATGGGATGGATCAATCTCATCCAATCCACCTGGTTGGAAATTCCTTATTTAAAAATTTTGCACAACCTCCAATGTAGCAGCAGTGCACTATCGTGTTGCTAAATGATTTTAGGATGTAAATGGCAAATGTGAGGGACAGCAGGAATGTAAATCATGTCCAAATAAATTTCTTTTGTGGCTGTTGATTCTGCAAAAAGAAAGGTGTGATCACACGATCAGCCATTAAGCCACACCACACATTCACTTTTATGGCTATCCGAGACATGCTCGATGAAATGATGGGGATTCTCAGACTCCTAAATTCTGATATTGTGGTAGCTGACTTTACCTGAAAAGGTGCTTCATCTGTAAAAACAATGTTCCGTAAGAAGTCATTATCTTCCTTTAGATGATTTAGCATGTCCACAGCAAAGTTAAAATGGCGTGGCTTCTCGTCCGGCTGTAAAGCTTGCAGTATCTGCACTTTTGTAGGCATATAAACGGAGTTTTTGCTGTAAGACTGGATGCACTGTTGCTCGAGGAATTGCCAGTTCCTTTGTGGCAGTTCGTATCGTTTTAGTAGGGCTATGTAAAAAGGCTTCACAAATGCTTTCAATGTTGCCGTGACCCGTGCTTGATCTTCCACATCTTGGCCTATCAAGGATACTTCCAATTTCCAGAAACTTCTGTTGCCAAGCGAAGATAGATCTTTTCCAAATTTCGAACGAAATTTTCTTTGCACTTGGATAACAGATTTGGTTTTGAAAAAACGAAATCTGCTGGTAACTGCCGCTGGAGGATTCGTGCAACACTTTGGAAGTCCAGCTCAAGTATAAATAGCTAATCTTTTCCCTAGTTGCAGAAAGGTGTTATGAAAAAATCACAAGTTATGTGCAAAATGTTTCACATAATGAAAGAAATCTGAGACAAAAAAATTTTCAGATTAAATGCAGAGATATGGAAGAAAATCTAACAGCACATAACTGGACTCTCCCTAGTTTAAAAAACTAGGTGTTATTTGAAGTAAAAATAGATGCAAAAAAAGTATTCTTTATAGTTATGGTATGTAACCAGGGGCCAATCCAGGTTTTTAAAGTTCATACCTATTTTTGTGAAATTTTGCCTATTTTTGTGAAATTTGCCCTATTTTTGTGAAATTTGCCCTATTTTTGTGTTTAGAGTAATTTTAATCCTCTTTATTTTGACAGTAATTAGTGTTTATTATTTTTTCAGTTATATTTTATTTAAATTTATCCTTATTCTATTGCTAATCGTGGTTTATGCTTTTTGAATTTGCAGCAAGTTTTCTGTTTTGATTGTGCACGCAGACATTCGTTTTTTTATATACAACTCTGTGATTATGCTCCAGCTGAGATCAAATAATAATAGTAATAATAATAACCCTCCAAGTTGTCTTAAACCAGGAAAGTCATCAAAGGTCAAAAGTTTTTAAGTGCTGGAGGAAATGAAATAACTGAAATAACATTTAAAAAAAGTTGCTCATATTACAACTCGATCCCCAATAAAACAAACGGTGAGCACACCCCCTCCCCCCATCATGTTCCTTTTCCTCGTATGTAAATACGTTTCCCAGAATCCCAGTCGGTATGGCAAAAAATATCGGTGTTTTTGAGCATCGATTTTCTGTAGGTGATAATCTATGTTCGAAAGCGCAAAAAATATTTTCTACATGAAGTAAATGAATTTCCCTTTGCTGCTTTATTTTAAACAGGAAGGGCGTACAATCTTCTTTGTCTTGAATTAGCGACTTTTTCGCTGTTTTGTTCAATGTTTCATCGCCGAAAATAAAGTTCTTTTTGCTTGATGTTACAGGAACTGATATGCCCCCCCAAAAAAAATAATTAAGGTTTCATAACTAATGTTTGAAACTGCAAAAGTATAATTTAGTCGGGGAATATCACCTTTCTGTGTCGCAAATTAGCGATTTTTCTCCCTTTTCTTTCTTGATGTTTTGTCGCCAATACATCACGGTTTACGATACATCAAGCGGTTTAACAAATATTTTTACTCAATGTTGAATTAGTAAACTATCGCCAATATATTGAACGGCTGTTTATTCATCGATGTGTGCGTAACTGTTGCAGATGGGAAAGATGCGAATTCTTTGGCTCTTTAGTAAAACTTCCAGGTTTTTGCTAATACATTGAAAATTTCCACCAGTACTACCGATGCGTGAACGTTTCGGGAATGAGTATCCACTGATGTGCCCATCCCAACTTCTGAATTAGCCCTGGAAAATGCATGCAGGGAAAAAAATGTTCCCATAATGCTTTGGGATTCCTTTCAGTGACGTTCACCTCAGCTGCTGCTAGTGATGACGCAGTGATTGATGCACATCCGTCAGAGACCATTTTACTGAAAACAGTTCGTAACGATGAAAAAAAAAAAAAAAAGAAACAAAGCACAGTTAAATACAACAATATGTAAAATGCCTCTCACACTAAAATATTTTTCTTAAGACGGAATTTTGCCGCCCTGGTGGCGCAGTGGTCTAAGGCGCTGGCCTCTGATCATTCGTCCGTAAGAGGTCCGGGTTCAAATCCCGGTCAGGCATAGATGTTGTGTTTGTCTTATGGCACTGGCTCTCTCCCTTCCCTGGAACCAGTGACCCTAAATTAAGGACGGGCGACTGCTTATAGCCTATTGAGTTGCTCACGGTGGTCGTTAAACCTCCAATCAAAAAAAAAAAAAATAAAAAAAATAAGACTGAATTTTACTGAAAGTGAAGACACCATCACAGTTCAAAATATTTTTGTGAAGATACCATTCAAGCAAAAAATATTTTTGTGAAGATACCGCCCAATGATATCAAATACCGCCTGGATCGACCCCTGATGACCAATAAAAAATTTTTAGAATCAGACTATCTTGCAAATAGAAATGCACACCGATGCCCTCTAGTGGCAGTACTGTGCATTATGAAAAGAAAATATTCATAAAATATCTTTCACAGCAGGGGCAAAGCAATGGAATAAAATCAAAATAGAATTTTAGAGCCAAAGAAGAAAAGAAAATGCTGATATACCTACTTGTATGTGACCCTTTTATAGTGAGAAAACTGCATTATCAACTGTGATTAATGTTTGCAATGTGTACTTCATCGAATGGCTTACGGTACAAGAATTTCTTCAATAGGATTTTTAAAAGTGGAGATGCAGTTACAAATCGAAATATGCAGTTATGTTATAAGTAGCAGAACTGTGCATTGTGAAAAGTTCTGAATTACATACATGAAAGTATGACATCACAGTCTCCTGCTGTGCAAAGTACGCCATTGGCTCTTGTAATGAGTGGATTTCCTCTGTGATGTCTTGGTATAACAACTGTAGTACTGAAGTGTTTCTCTTCTCCAGTATTGTATGGGATTGTCAGATAAGTTCGTTCGTTTTTTTTACAATTATTGGAATCCTTATTTTTCATGAAAAAGTTTTCACTATTCAGTCAATAATATATTCTCCTTCATTGTTCTCAATCTGTTGTCAATGCTCCACTAGGTTGTCAATGCCTTGATGGTAGAAATCCCCGGGTTTTGACACTAAATCATTGAGCCTCTGTTTCAGCTCGACATCGTTGTTAAACGATATGCCTCACAGACTGTTGGAGAGCTACCTGAAAAGGTGATAATCAGAGGATGTTAGATCAGGAGAATGCAATGGTGCAGTAGGACTTCCCAACCGAGATCTTGAATAGCAGTTTTGGTCAGATTAGCAACGTGGGGCGAGCGTTGGCGTGTTAAAGAAACTCACCGTGCCACCGGTTGGGTTGTTTCAGCTGAATTGCCTCATTGAGCCAGTGCATTGGCTGAATGTAAAGCTGTGCGTTGATTGTGGTGTTCTTTTCAAGCAATTCATAGTAGATTACATCTTCCCAATCCCACCAAATGCTGATCATGGTCTTGCATGGATACAGCTTGGCCTTGGCTAGAGGTGTTGCATGCTTGTGAGGACTCAGCCATTCATTCCTCTGCTTCATATTGACATAGAGACAACATTTTTCATCACCGGTGACGATGCCGTAAAGAAATCTGTCCACAAGTAGCCTGGTGCTGAGCGAGAAAACTGGTGGCGATAGTGGAGCACTGGAGTTTGTCTCTTGCGTTCAGAGAATGTGGCACCCATACACCGAGTTTTTGGACCTTACCCATGGAGTGAAGGTGACAGGCGACATTATCATGAGAGCATTCCATCTGTTGTGCTAATTCCCTAGTGGATTGATGCGGATTCTCGTGGATGAGCTTATTCAATCCATCCTCATTGAACTGAACAGGTCTGCCGCAACGTGGAGAATATCTGTGAGGTAGAATTTTCCCTTCTTGAAGCGTGAATACCATTTCTGTCAGGGATAGCACCTTCTCCGTACACAGCAGAAATGTCTCGAGCAGCTTTGGAACCTTGATTGAAAGCAAAGAGAAGCAGGTGTTGAAAATGCTCATTTCTGTCTACTTGACACTCCATCTTCTTATGGCTATAAAGCGTTAAACCAAATAAAATATCGAAACCGATGAACAAAAGTTGTACAGGAAGAATAAAGCTACAAAAAAACATATAACAGTATGATCAAAATATTGTTCGTGTTCCTTTAAATAATATTGGAAAAAAACGAACGAACGAACTTCCCTGACAACCCAATAAAATGTTAATTTCACAAAGTGCAGAACAACTTTTCTTGTTACAAAAAATGGTATATTGCTAACCATAGCTGCCAGTTATTATCCTAACATCAGAAAACTATTGAGCCTTTGATATCATAAAAGCAGTTTTGAGGATCGCTTGTAAGACACTGGATGCCAATATGTAGCGACACAAAAGTGGAATGTGCCGCCCCGGTGGCGCAGTGGTCTAAGGCATTGGCCTCTGATCATTCGTCCGTAAGGGGTCCGGGTTCGAATCCCGGTCAGGCATGGATGTTGTGTTTGTCTTAAGGCACTGGCTCTCTCCCTTCCCTGGAACCAGTGGCCCTAAATTAGGGACGGGCGACCACTTATAGCCCATTTGAGTTGCTCACGGTGGTCGTTAAACCTCCAATCAAAAAAAAAAAAAAAAAAAAAAAAAAAAAGTGGAATGTAATAATTTAAAGGTTATCCGTAAGTATTGTAAAAATAATTTTTCAAATTGGACTTTTAGGAAGGTGATACTACAAAAAATAAGAAATACTTTGAATAAAGCTCATGTTGAGAATTCGCTTCCTAGTTTCTTAATTCAGTTACTAATAAAACAAGTATTATGGGAATTTTACTAGGAATTTTTTTATTTAAATTGCAAATTTTCGGAGAAAACTCTTCTTCTTCAGGCTGTCTTTTTGTTATCCCTATCGCGGTTACGGTTAACCTGGACGGTTACAGTTAACCTTGAAGGTTATGGTTAGTTTTCATCAAATCCTGCTAGATGTTAGGCAGGGAAAATCCTTTGCAGTCATTGGTGATGGAATTTGGATTTTTCTCAATCTCTATTCCTTCTTTTAGCCTTTCCTTTTTGAAAATTGTTTTTCAAAAAAATTGAAAATTGTTTTTCAAAAAGAAAGCTAAAAGAAGGAATAGAGATTGAGAAAAATCAAAATTCCATCGTCAATGACTGCAAAGGATTTTCCCTGCCTAACATCTGGCAGGATTTGAGGAAAACTAACCATAACCTTCAAGGTTAATTGTAACCATCAAGGTGTTAACCGTAGCCGCGATAGTGACGGGAATAAGTGACAAACAAAAAAAGACAGCCTGAAGAAGAAGAGTTTTCTCCAAAAATTTGCAATTTAAATAAAAAAAAATCCTAGTAAAATTCCCATAATATCTGTTTTTGATTAGTAATAGGAAATACTTTTATGCTGCTTAGTGGGAAAACTATTATTATTTTGAACAGGAAATATGCATACAATTTTTTCCATGATTAATGGTTTCTGACTGAAAAGGAATTTTTCTAGTTGTGTTTTTGTATATGTACACATGACTGCAAATGTGGTGTAAACAGAAATGGGTACATTTTCATCCCTTAGTGGTAAAATTGTTCTTTAAGAAAAATTGAAAATTACATGCAAAACTTTTTTCACCATAAATGCTATTGAATGTGAAAATTTTCAAATCAGACTTTTAGAAGCAGAGATATCATGAAAGCTATCATAGTGAGTAGTGTCTAGCCCCAAAAAGAATATTTTCATTTAGGGTTTTCAGAGCATTTATATGGCTGCAAATATATTGCAAACAGAAATATGCACTTACCATACATAAGATTTTTCCGCGGACTTGCAGAATTCTGCCCTTTTTTGCCATTTGTCATTCCTGAGGTCAATGCAGAACTGAAGAGAAGGGGGGGGGGTTAGAGGTCTGCATGGGCCTTTTATTTAATGAGCCCAGCTCAAGCCCGCACATTTGAAGCCCTGAGTGGCCTGGCCCATGCCTAATTTGTATTATTTTGTCTTTCTATTGCAATTTATCAAATTGTGAAAATTAAATAATGAAATGAGATATTATTGAAAATATTTAGTTGAATGTAAGCCTAAAAATATTAACTAAACTTTGGAAATTATTGAAGAATATAAACTTAAGAGAGAGAGAAAAGACAGCACATTCAAAATAAATTTTCAAAGTATAGCACACTTAAAAAAAAGAGGGCAGGGGGTTGAAATGCTTCCAGTTCCTAGTCTAAACACTAAATAATTCATAAACTTCAAGTTTTAATAAGATTAAACAATTTAATTTTTTATACTAACTCCAAATAAACATAAATACATTGCCTTATACTTGATTGCAGCAGGCAACATTTCCTCTTATGCTGTATACAAACAGAAAATTTGGACAAAACTTTTAAGAGCAGAAACACATTTCTCTTAAGATGAATGTTCCTGATTTTGAACTGTCATAGCTTAAAAAATTGCTTCACTTAATGCACTGCACAAAGTTTTTTGCATTGTCAAGCAGTAAGTGCACCCAAATGTCTGATGCATTCTCTTGTTGCAGTTTTTTTTGCACAATTCTTTTGATTTCTTAAATTCCATGGTAGAAGAAGTTACATTTAAAACTATGAGTACATAAAGACATTGGCACAAGTGCTGTAGATAAGTTTTCCAAGTGAAATTCCTCAGAAGGGTAATAAAATGCCCCTTTTTCCAAACTAGCAAGCAGTAACACTACAAAAGTCAGTATTAGGGATAGGAGAAACAATTGATGCCCCATTGTCTCATACACTGGCTTGCAAAAATTAAGGACGAGACGGTTTTTTGAATGTAACGGCGTGCAGAAGTGGTCCACATCGGCTCAAATCAATCATACCATAAGATCCCCAAGATGTAAGAATATGGGACAAGTGAGCAAAACCGTCCAAACAAGGAATACAAAGGCACTTTATTGAAAAGGTAGCACCGAGCGCAACTGGACAGAAGACAGAAACGTCCATGTGACAAGCGGCTGCCAAGAAAAACCCAGTCTTTAGTAGGGGATATGATCACCCCTGACTGCGTTGCAGGATTTACAACGTCTGTCCATGCTGAGGATGAGGTTGTCAAGGAGCTGTTGAGGCATCGCGGCCCATTCCTGTTGTAGCGGCAATCGTTGCTGGCGGCTGGTGACATGCTGCCAAGCGTCTCCCGAGAAGGTCCCACACGTGTTCGAATGGATTTAGGTCCGGGGACCTTGCGGGCCAATCCATGTGTTGAATATCTTCACTCTCCAACAGCTCTGCGACAACCACTGTACAATGAGGTGAAGCGTTGTGGTCCATGAAGTGGAACTCGGGACCCACAGCACCTCTAAACAGGCGCACGTGAGGCAGGAGAACCTTGGTACAATAGCGGACACCAGTGACTGAACCTCCTTGGAAGATGTGGAGGTCAGTATGGCTACCAAGCACGATACCCCCAAACGAGAACTCTGCCACCTCCAAACCGGTCCTTTTCGATTATGTTGGAGGTGTGATTGCATGTTCCCTGCTCTCTCCAGATGTTTATACGTCCAGAATCGCTCATCAGACTAAATCGGCTCTCATCCATAAAGAAAACTTGACCCCATTGCCGATGTGTCCAGTTCTTGTGTTCCTGGCACCACCGAAACCTCAGTCTCCGATGAGCAGTTGTTAATGGTACATACCGTACTGGTCGTTCTGCAAATAGACCACCTGACAATATGCTGGTCGTCCGCCGCCGTGGTTGCTCGTGGACAATCACTGCTAAACTCTCGGACAGCTGCTCCTGTTGTTTGAAATGCTCTCCAAGCTTGTGAAACGATGCTGTGAGTGATCCCGGACTCCTCGGGCACACTAGTCACATTTCGACTTTCTTCCAACTTCCCAATGATGTGACCTTGGGTAAAGTCATCCAGATGTCGTCTACTGGATTGCCTGTTGCCCATATCACACGGTGGCAGCAACTCGACGTTGTTCAAACCGATGTACACCGTGCAGTAGCTTTCACCGAATTGCTGAGCGTACACCGCCCGTGTGCTTTATACCCTTCCAACACTCCCCCCCCCCAATGTCATGCTGCATATATGCGCATGCCCTACCGTACCGGACCCTAGTCTATCTCCTGAGTAGTGTTTCGGTCTATTCTGCCTGCTCGTTTCGCTGTTATGCTAATTTCTCCTTTTCGTCCTTAATTTTTGCACACCAGTGTACAAACACGCTCACCCCACTCACTGCAGATCCCTTGTTCCCCACACCACATGATGCACACACTAGCTCGGGTTAAAATCTTTTTGCTGTCAACAAGCCCCAAAGTGTTTTTACCATCTTAATACGTCTACAGATGGTACAGACACTGATTTCCTCTCTTCGCCTCTGTGATTACGTCCTGGGCTGTGCCATGGAAGGAAGTAAAGCCAGCAAAACAGTTAAACAAACCAGGAAATCGGGAGACACTTTTTCTTTCCTTACCATTGTAATAAAAAAAGGGGTCAACTTGCCTCCCGACCCATTGCTTTGTTCTCAACAAAAAAGCCCGACCTGACCCATGCAGACCTCTAGGGAGATGTTCGTTTTCTGTAAGGGGGCGGTATTTTATCTTTCAAAACATTAGAAAAACGGAATGAAGATCATAATTTCTTTTTTGTGCAATGTTCCTTTTGCTCAATATTGTTGTTAAATATAATTTTATTCCATGAATATTTGTATTTTAGCTTGAAGTTAGAGGGCTGAAAATTTCCCTATAATATTCAGCAGGGTTCCCAGAGTCCTCAAAAAGTGCTTAATTTTTTTTCGGGTGCTTAAAAGTCCTTATTAATTTTTAGTAGAAATTCCCCAAAGTGCTTAAAAAGTACTTATATTTTTTTCCTAATTGCTTGCGTGAAATGCAGAAGTTACAATGTAGTGTGTACAACTTCTGCTGCTGGTTAACTATGGTGGTGCCATGTGATGTAGGCAGAAAGCCCGTGGAAGAGCACTGGACAGGAGAGGTTCTTGTAGTGACTCATGGTGAACTTGACTTTGACTTTACAATTCAAGTCATGAAGTAATTATGTGCAATATCCAAATCTAGATCTTTTAACTTTAACTACAGTTTTATGATTTACATTATTTTTGTTGCATATGTTATTATTCTCTCATATGAGAACCGATTTGACCAGCAGAACTGTCTCTTAAATTACATAAATTTCAATTTATTACATCCACAAACTTTAATTATATGCAACAATATTACAAGCTTCATCAACTGACTTAAGTTTGTATTGTTAAATCATGTCTAAAAGTAGATTTGTACATGTGTTATTTTCGTGTGTGCAATTTGTAGGGTCCTTAAAATTTTTTTGTAGGTTGCTTAAAAGTCCCTAAAAAGTGTTTGTATTTTTCAGGAGAAAAAACCCTGTTCAACCAGGAAATTCTTCTGTTTGTGTGGTTCTCAAGATTGATGCATAGCTGAACAGATAGGGCAATTTAGATGGAGTGAAGATTTCTCCTGTGATAGTAATATTTTTTTTCTCGCAATGTTTTTTTCTACCCAGTGTTGTTAAATATAATTTTATTCCATAAATATTCGTATTTCACCTTGAAAATGGAGGGAACTTTTCTGAAAACAGGAGTCGGGCGGAGCGAAGATTTTGCCTGTAATCGTAATCTACCCCCCACGATTTTCCAGTATTCTCCCCTAGAGGGGTAAACTCTAGGGAAGAATGCTAGTATCTTGTGCTGTTAAATGTCAGTAATTTTATATTTTGATATTTACATAAATAAATTAATGTGAACAATTAGACTGTCTTGCACATTCTTTGTTATATTTCACTGCATGTTCCAAGTTTTGGCTTCCATTTTTTTCCCGTCAGTTATGTGTTGTTTGTCTACTGGAAAAAAATACTAAACATAGAGGTTTGAAGTTGGGCATATAACCCCTCAGAGTGCATGCACCTCAGAGCAGTGGCGGCTCGTGGTTGGAAAAACAGGTGAAGAGGTACGAGAGCAGTATGAAAAGATATATACTGTCTACAATGAAAATACCTTAATGAGGACTTACTTATTTTTTTGTATATTAAATCAATTTTTCTTCCTCTTAAAGCTGCAAATTTGTCGATTATGTAGTCATAAGATGGTTAGATGGTTGTTTCTTCGTGAGCATCAATAAAATGTCTTCCTGAATATAAATATTTGCCAGAGAAGCAAGTCTATCTGGGGAACTAGTGTTTCTTGAGCAAGTTTTTATTCTTTGAAGAAAACTTCTTTCCACTGGCACACTTGTAGATGTAATTTTTAAACTGAGGAAAACCAATTTATAATCTTCTGTAAAAATGTCTTTGTCTCCGTGAAACACTTGAAGGAGTTCTTGAGTCAATATATTCCTTAATTTTTTATCGGCATATACAAGACTCAGTTCATTTTTAAGGCGCTGGTGTTTAGTAAATATGTTTCTGTAAAAATGTAGATTTTCAAGAGCGCGAGTGGGAAAGCATGTATTAAATTATTCGAATTTGGTTGTGTCAGCAAGTCAGACAAATTGAAGTTTCTTACAGTCTTGAAATCTTATATCCATTTCCATAAGAATGTGGTCCAAAATTTCAAAATAGAATTGTTTATAATTTTGAAAAATTGTTTCCTGTGTAAGAGCAGCATATTCCCGTGCTTATTTCTGTGATTTTGCTAGCTTTTCCAAACTGTGTTTCAAGTAACTCATCGTTCCTTTTATGGCTCAAAATTTCACGAGTTTTTTTTTTTTTTTTTTTTATTTGAGTTAAACAGTAGTTTATGTTTAGTTATTTTTTCTTCAAAAGTTTGAATAATAGATCGGTGGAACCAAAAATGTAAATTCGAAAGTGTTCATATCATTCAAAAACCCCTTGGCAAGATGAATTGATTTTTTGTCTGATTATTCGCTATTAGTCAGAAATCCGAACACTTCCTTCAATTTATCCCAATCTTCAACAACTACACTTACTAATTTTGAAGTGGAGGACCATCGAGTTTCTGTTATGGTTAGTCTGCATCTTGCGGTTGTTGATATAAGTGTATAAGACCGCTTCGCAGAATGGTGAACAAATGAAGCAATTCCACTGAGGCTTGCAAAAAGTATTCGACACTTAGAAATTTTAGAAAAACTCTGGTGTAATACAAGATTTAAACGATGAACTAAGCATTGAACGAAAACAGCTTGAGAAGCTTTATCCTTGACCTTTTTTTCTGTAGCTCATTTAAGTGTCCAGACATTATACTTGCCACATCGTAACATTGTCCTATTTATTTGCGTTGGTAATCAAACTGTTCCAAAATTTTGTCTAGCATTTTGTATAAAGCTCCCGACGTTCTATCTTCATTCACATCATGGAAACCCAAAAATCCCTCAACCAATACACCTTCCAAATCAACAGTAAAAAATTATTTAATTTCTGACATGATCGTTTATATATTCAGAAATACATTCAATTAATTCATTTTGAATAGTTTATCTTTTTGTATTGATTTTCAATTTCTGAAGAACTTCTTCATATCAACAATGAAAGTAATTCAATGAAATTTCCACGATTTATCGAGCCCATGCTTTCGTCATGGCTATGGAATGCTAGTTCTTGTTTGCTCAAATACAGTATAGACTAATACTACATCAATCACTGTCTGCAGGAAAAGTCTATTTAAACGAACATTTTCGTTAAAATGCGTTTTCAAAAGCCTAGTATTCTTCCTCAGGGCATCGGCAATGGTGTTTTGAATTTTTTTCAAAATTCCTTAACATTAATCCGCATTTCAGGTGTTCGCTAGAATCACGATGTTTATGAAGTGACCGTGTTACGCTTAATAAATCTGAGAATCAGTCTTTATTCCACACCGAATGTTTATTACTAAAAAGTAAGCAGGGCCCGAAAAAAAAAAAAATTAACACAGAAGTGCTACAAATCCATTTATATTCAGTAAACCAACAATTTTAAAAATTAATATTGTTAGATTTACCGCTCTTCTTGATTTCGTTCTTGGCAACAATTGTCAGTGAATCCATTGGTCGTCCTTGAAGCAAAATGTCTCTTTCATCTTCATCTTTCCACAGAGTAAATGGAGTTTGCAATAAATTACAAACAATGTCGTCCACAGGATGCATACTAAAAACTATCACTATCAGTTAAATTGTACACAAACCTAAAATATGAGTTAAAGCTTTCAACAAATAATCACAAAGCACGAAAGAACAAATTCCTTTCGGAAAATAATGTACCACAGCATTACAAGGAAAAAGCTCTAGCAGATTGCATGGTAGCCTGGTAGTCCGCCCACTCCACCATGATCTCTCACGACTTTACGCTCAAAAACTGAAAGATGCAGAGGTAAGGCACGTGAAGCTGAAACACTTCACTTAAGCGAGGAGATTGGGGAGGGTGACGTCACGGTTATCATGGCAACGCGGCGGAAAACTGCAGACTTCCAAGCATTCTCATTTCAGCTCTTGTACTGTTTTGCGTATAAGGATTTGTTTTCCGTATTGAGCGCGCCATGTGAATTAATATCTATTCAAAATTTTGAGTATTTTGGAACTGAATAAAGGCAAAAAAGAATAATTATAAAAAAATACTGAATAAAACTTCATTTTGAGTAAAATAGGTGAAGAGGCACTTCACCTACTTCACCTGAAAAGCCGCCACTGCCTCAGAGCCCTTTTTATGAAATTCAAATTTCGTAAATTTTTATTAATTTATAGGTCATTTTTGTAAGAACATTAAAACAGTTGCTACTCATAGATAGAAGCACTTTCATTTTTTTGTAAAAGCAGTCTTAGTTTTTACGTTTACGTGCTAACCTGGCATTCTTCTCTTGTGTTTTTTCTAATTTTTTGTTTAAGATGGTCTTTTTACTGGTGGAGTGTTGTGACAAAAAGAAACCTTTACTTAATGTTCTCCCTAGAGCCTTTTAACTGGGCAGCCCACCCAGCTAATTTTATATGCCGCCCAGCTAAATTTCTTTTAATGAACGTTTTCACCACGTACATAATAGTAAGAGTGGAAAACTTATTCCCACCTACACCATAAATATTGATGACAACTGGCTGAAATCTGTGTCAAATATGATTTATTAGCAAGTACTCATTTTTTTTTATCATTTATGTACAATTTGCTAACGTTTTTCATGTTACGTTGCATTAATGCCTACCACACCGCTAAAGATGTTTAATAAGAGTATTAATGCTAAGCAAAACAGCCTTTTTTTTTTTTTTTCTTGACTGTGAAAGGGGTCATTAATACCATCATCAGCTGAAACTTCTTGCCACCCAGCTGTAAAAAAAATCTAGGGAGAACACTATTTACATACATGAGATTCTTTCGTGGATTTGCGGAATTCTGTCCCTCCCCCTCTTTTTAGGTCATACTCGAGATCGATGCAAAACTGAAGAGTTTGGGGGGGGGGGTGTAGGGAGTTATTTTCCACCTGAGGACGGTTCGTGTATCAAAACTTTCGGAAACAGTTGTTAAACGAAGTGAAAATTTTTTCCCGTAATTGTAATTTTTTCTCGCGGTGTTGCCTCTGCCTAGTATTGTTGTTAAATATCATTTTAGTGCATAAATGCTTGTATTTCAGCTTAAAACTGTAGATAACAATTTGCGAGATCGGAAGTTTGACGGTGCGAAAATTTCCCTGTAATCTTCAGGCTTGAGATTCTTCCGCGAATTCAAAGAATTCCGCTATTTCCATTATCGTTTGAGTTATTCTCGAGAACGATGCACAACTGAACCAAATTTTTTTTTGGGGTGGTGGCGACTGGGCGGAGGTGTTTTTTTTTTTTTGTTGGAAGAAAGAATTCCATCTTTACAAAACTTTCAGAAGTTACAGAAGATCAACAGAGTGAAGATTTTTTCCATAATCGTAATTTTGTTCTCTTGCAGTGTTCATTATGCCCAGTATTGTTTAATATAATTTTATTCCATAAATATTTCTATGTCAACTTAAAGGGGGCTATTTCCAAAAACGGAAGTCTGATGGAGCGAAGATTTCTCTAGTAATTATTTTTTCCTCTCACTGTTACCACTCTCCTGTGTTGTTGTTAAATGTTTGTTTTTTACCTCATAAGTGTTTGCATTTAAGCTTGATAAGGGAGGGAAAAATTTCTGAAAATGGAATTGACGAAGTTGGAAAATTTGCAAGGATTGGTGCATGGTGTTCAATCAGAAGTATTTATCTAAAGTTACACTATTTATTTAAAATATTTAAAGCTTTGATATCATGCACTCATTGTCCTCAGGCTGAAAATTCTTTCAGAATGACAGTTAAAATTAATTTCATCAGGAGGCTTAAAAAGAAAGAAAAAAAAAGAGAGACAATAAAGAAATGGGGAGAGAAGGATATCAATAGGAAGAAAAATTAAGCGATGGATGCTGTGCAGCTGCAGAGTCAACAAAAGGCAAAAGGAAAGTAGTCCACATTCTAGTCGCATTTTGATTTTTCACCGAGTTAAAAAGTTCAACTCCCCCTCTTCATCGGTCTCATGTGTATGTATGTATTTACTAATGATGTTGCATATGAAATGTCTGGTGACAAGAAAATGTGCTAGAAAAAGCCTACAGTTTAGTTTTTTTTTTTTTCATAATGGGAAACATTGCAATTAAATTCTTAGGTAAAGAAATAGGCTGTTGATACTGGAAAAACAAAACAAATAAAACATTAGCCCATATTTTTAGTTAAAACTGGGTAACACTAGGCTGTGTGCTAGTTACCAGTAATAGTTAATTAATTCTTTTATATCCTTTTGTGCCAAGACAAAACTGACAGTAAACTAATTTGTTTTTGCTTTTTAATAAGAAATCTAAGCAACACGCATTCACATAAAGCACATTTTTTTTCCCAGTTTATTTTGGGTTTAAACTGAATATTTAAATCTGTTGTTGAGGAAGTAAAAATCAGAATAAAAGAAGGCAAACTCAAAAGAGTCATACCTTGCTTGTAATGTAAAAGTATGATGTACTAGTTCTGAGTATTAAATGTGTGGTTGTGTGGTTGAAAGTTTATGTAAATGGGTATCGCAGATATCAGTGGCAAATGAATTCTCCCGATGAAATAATTTTTCACAAAGAAATGGAAGGACATGCAAATGTCATTTTCAGCACAGAGAAGCCGTATTTTCTCTGAATTCTTCAGAAAACTCGGAAATTGCAATCTGCTCCTGGGTGATGTAATTTTCAAGTTTTGTGAAGGGGAAACAATGAAGGCTTTTGGCCAATAATTTGGCCATCTTAATTTGGCCATCTTTTGGCCAATAATGGCATATATGAATGGATATGTATTCATGTTTTATTTTTAATTTGCTATTGGTGTGAAAACAAATGTGCTACCGGTTGTATCAAATGGAGACCTGTATATTTTTGAACTACCTAAGTTTAGGTCCTAAGTAATATTGATGTATTCTGTTTCAAGGTTTCAAAATTGAATTGGAGTGGAAATATATATTACCTCTTGAAGGGGGAAATGAGAATTTTATAGAAAACTGAGTACCAGTTTTTAATATTTCAGTATCAATAATTATATCGAAAAAGCATTTTTTGGGATGGTGTTGCTTTTGTAAAAGTTAATAGTTTGTGTAGAGTCACCTGTTAATACAGTTCAGATTAGTTACCTGTTGTTCTCTTGTTGTTTTTTCTCTCTGACAGCTTTCCTATAATTTTTGTGTGTGATTTTTACTGATATTAATTCAGATTTTCTAATGGATGAAACTATTATTTCAACATATTACATAAAAGAAATATAGTGACTCTTGATAAGTTAGCTTTCAGAGGAAATCACAAATGCATTTTATTTTTCTTTGTATTTGTATATCTATTACCCTGTATAGTAAAATGTTAGCAGGTTAGTGTTTAAAAAAGTTCAAGACTAGTATGCATTTTCTAATAAAAATATATTAAAAAGTGAAAATTTTGAGGTAATTGTATATTTGAAGAAGGCTTTTGTCATGGTACATATGCTTTCTAAATTAATCAAAATATGCGGATTATGAAAGTAGCTATTAGTTAAAAATTTCATGTACTTGATGTGTAATTTTTAAAAATATAGTTGCAGGAATACCTCATGATATTGTGGGGGCTGCTGATGTTAATACAACAGTGAATGATGTGTATCTCTTCAACTTCAGAAATACTCACCTTTTGCAACGCAACATTTTGGTAAGCACCTGCTTATGTGTACTGTTGTGTTTATTCTGTTAAAGTGCCTCAAAATCATGTGATGATGTATTGAAATTAAGAACATGATTCAAATTTTGTAAGTAATAAATAATGAATTACTAGTTATAAAAGCAGATTTCTTTAATAGGTGTCAGGTGGATTATTGATGTCTTCATGTCATAGCATGCAAATAACATTTAACCTGTTTTTTTTTCCTTGCATGAACTCATTATAGATTGAAAGTCTTGTGTAATAGCACATTAGTGTTGGCGTACTTTACTTGGCTGATCTTTAGCAGTTTATCTTTGCTCTGCTATGAGTTTCAGTTTACCTCAAGTGGTGATGAGTAGTACTTTGTTCAATTTCCAGTAGCAGGTGTTTGTTTTCTTCAGCCATTGGCATTTTCTGCTTCTCAGTTGGGTGGAGCTAAAACCACTTCACACAAGGAACACATCAGGCTACCTGTGTGAAAGAAATAGATGCTTCAGCCCCAAATATTTTTTATATCTATCATTCAATAATATTGTTGATGGTGGTTGACTTAAAAGTGCTAGAAGTAATGCAGATATAAATTCCTATGTATTTCCAAATTTACTCTGTATAAATGTATGCCAGAGAAGGCTGCCTTTATCTTTTATTATTGACTTTCTCTATTTCTCAAATTGCTTGATATAAATGCATGGCGGGAGTATCCTTATACAGTGAAACCACCATTAACGGACACCTCTTAACAACAGCAAATTTTGGTTGGTACATAACATCTGCCATGTGATTAACATTAACAATAACCTCTGAACAACGAAATATCTTAACAGCAGACAATGGACACTTTAGTCAGTCCCAAAAGACATCTACTAAATGAGTTAAAAATTTAGGTTCTGTGGATTATATGCTGATGTGAAAAAAATGCTGATTTAAAAACAAAAATGTCTTTGCAGCCGTTTGATTTTTAAAATAATCCGCAGTGTAAATGTGCAGGAGGGATTATAATTGGAAAAGGAACTCTCTCGGAAAATTTGTACTCTGTTCAGGAGTTTGTATGAAGCAAAGAGGAGGGGGAAAGGCTGTCATAATGAAAGACTGGGAAAGTTTGTAGGAAAGGGCGGCGGGAGTCATTTTGTCTTTGTATTGTTGAGAAAGACAAAGCGCTGACTGTGTGTGCATACTTGCCAACTTTTACGGATATGTACTGATTTACGGATAGAAGTATTTTTTTACGGATTTTTTTAATATTTCGATTGCTCAATCGAAATATTTCAATCCCCTGCAACCATCCACTTAGATTTTCTACCGGACCTTACGAGCGCTGTGCTACACGTTGATGCCACCTTTGACTCGCTGGCTTTGTGCGGAGCCATCAAGTATAACAATGGCTTCGCTTCGTGACGTCGTGCGGTAGCTCTCTCTCCACGGGAGTGCTCAAGTAATGTGCCGACCAGAGTTCTCCAAAATGTGTAATTACGCGTCTAGTACGCATCGAACAGTGTGTTTACGCATCGAAATTTTACCAACGTGTAAAAATACACATCAGGAATTTTCCTAGACACGTAAAAATATGCATCAGGAACTTTCCTCAACACGTAAAAGTATGCGTCAGGGATTTTTCTCAGTGCGTAAAAATATGCATCGAGAATTTTACCAATTCATAAAAATACGCATCGGGACGGTATTTCATCTTTCAGAGACTGAAGTAAACGAAATAAAGATTTTTATCGTAATCGTCATTTCTTTTTCCTGTGATGTTGTCTCTGTCCAGTATTGTTGTTATATATCATTTTATTCCATAAATATTTGTATTTCAGTTTGAAAATGGAGGAAAAATTTCCGAAAACGGAAATTCGACAACGAAAAAATTTCCTGTAATTTTTAAGCATGAGAGTGCGGCGCCTTCGAGGAATTTCTCCTTTTCCGTCATAATCTAGGTTATCCTCAAGATCGATATATATCGATGTACTGCAAAATGCACAACTCTAGTTTTGTAAAATGAACATGATAAGTTGCATTTGATTGAATGTAGTACATTTTTTGATCTGATTCACCTGTTTGTTTTAAAGATCAAGTATAGCTTATATTGTTTGAAAAATTACTACTGGTTTCCCAGAGTCTTAATATTATTAAGACACATATTCAAAACTCCCCACCTGAAATTTTCAATCCTTTTCATTTACAAACAAACACAAGTGGGGAGACTCCCATTTTAATTTCAAGCCCTGATTTAATAAGGTTCTTTTTTTTTTCTGAATGTTGGTGTGTGAAATATACGCCGGCACAGATTATATATGAAGAGGCAAATTTGAAAAAAAATCCAAGATGGTAAGGTTTTTTCACTGGATCACTTGACATGGGACGTAGGCTGCCTGGCGATGCCAGCCACTCAGAACTGGGTGGGCTATTGGGGAGGGGGGTTAAGTATGGTTGGAGGGGGCAAAAATTTTGAAGTGTTTGACAGAAATTTTGGCCAAAAATTCTACCCGTGTGGATTTTACCCCACACTCATAATGTTTTCCGTAGTAAAAAAAATGTTTTCAAGTGAATAATACTGTACGTAGTATTCGTTCAGTGCATGTAGTATGGAAACCATGGATATGATATATATTTTAACCTACTTAAGTCTTTTTTTTTCTTTTTTCTTTTTGCTTTCATAAGGAGCATTTATGAATTTTAGTTTGTCACCTGACAAGAGATCTCTCTCTCACATTGTTTAACGACCACTATGAGTAACTCAATGGGCTGCAAGCAGTCACCTTTCCCTAATTTAGGGCCACTGGTTCCAGGGAAGGGAAAGAGCCAGTGCCGTAAGACAAACACAATATCCATGCCTCACTAGGATTTGAACCCGGACCTAATTCGGATGAATGATCAGAAGCCAGCGTTTAGACCATTGTGCCACATGGGTGGCTTTTTATGCCCTTGAGTGACAAAATTGCGATGAAGTCCAAATCTTCTGTTTAAGTTTTAAATTAATTCAAAGTTACTGAATTCAAAATTTAAAAATACAGAGTATTACATTTTCTGCAGTGACGTCCAAAACTTCTTGCTCAACAACTGATTTTGTCACTGTTCTGAAAAACTTTGAAAATATTACTAATCAAAAACAACTATTATGGGAATTTTACTAGGAATTTTTTAATTTAAATTGCAAATCTTCGGAGAAAACTCTTCTGCTTCTTCAGGAGTTGTTTTTGATTAGTAATTGAATTAAGAAACTAGGAAGCCATTTCTCAACATGAGCTTTATTCAAAGAATTTGAAAATATGTCATTATGAATGGCGTATCATTACTAGCTCAATATAAATGCACGTCCACTTCTTTAAAAATCAAAATTTGTATTGCAATAACAGCTACTAGTGGCCATAAAATATAAATTTTATTTCAAGGTTATATTGTTCTTAATGGGACCCATAAATGCTGAATATCAAATTCCATCCGCCTTCCTCTTATAAATAAAAATCGGATAAAAAGAAGAAAGGGATCAGCATTTGGCAGCATTGTCGAGCTTGGGAGATCTCGGGCCCTACAATATACACATCTCATAGGGCTAAGACAGGCTCGGGGCGAAATATTTTGGGCTCCAAATACTGAGCCCGAACTCATCTCTTATACTTGCATTACTATGTACTAGTAGAAGGAAATCAAATAATTGTAAAAAAAAAAAAAAAAAAAGTTGTATACCACTTTTTTTTTTTTTTTGTTAGCTTCGGGGGAAAAAAAACCCCAACCTTATAGCAAATGTTCTTTTGAGCCAAACCCTGTTTTAGTATAACCCCTTTCTCGAATTCCTAATTTAATCCTAATCTGTTTGGGCTGATATCCTCTACCTCAGTTCGCTTTTGTCAATTGCAGTTGAATAATCAATGCAATTTAATCAAATATGTTATCAATAGTCTGGGATAGAAACTCAAATTTTATTGTATTCATTAATGCACTGAGATTTGGTAAAATTTTTGGGTTGCTGCTTTTTGTATGAGATTTATATCTGATTTACTACTTTTTATGCCTTACAGTTAGTTACATGAATTTTTGAACTGCAATTCTGGGAAATCTTTTTCAGCTACAACAAAAAAATTTTCCAGTTGAAAGTAATTAAACAAAACTTAATTTTCGCATTCTTTAATTTCTCTCACTTTATAAATTTGTACTGAAATTCTTGAAATTCTGGACGTTTTCAATTTTCTGACGAAAATGTTTTGGTAATTATTTTATTAATGATTGGTAAGTCTTGAAAAAGAAATTAATTTTGGCACATTTGGATTTCCGTTTTCTCTTATAACTGAGGAAACTTGCAAATTCTAAATTCAGTTATCTCAATAAAATTCATAACAGTGGAATAGTCTTCTACAGTCTCTCTCAGGAAAGTCTTGGGCAACGGAAGTAATTTTTTTTTCTTACACAAAATTTTACTAGAGAGCTGCGGTTTGTCCAGGAAAACGGGTGAAACATTGTTAAATGTATTGCCTTAATACAAAGAACTTCAATAATTCACAGACTTGTGTTGAAAAGATGTTTAAACAGTAACAGGAATGCTCACATAACATTTTCTTTCTTTTCTTTTTTTTTTAGGGGGGAGGATGGGATACTTTGATAATTTTTTCCAAAAGTGGGCCGCTCAAAATTAACTCCAGGGCAGTTTATGGATCGACAGTCCACCATTGGTGCCGGCTGAGCTGCAATGTGTCTGCCAAGTGCGTCCCAGGCATTCTCTATTGGATTTCAGTCAGGGAAGTATGATGTCCACTTCGTACGCTTGATTTCCCCTTCTTGATGCATGTTGTTTACTAGCTGAACTCCATGAAATCGAATGCTATCATCCATAAAAAGTTACGAACCACCAACAGCTGAAGCGTACAGCATTACAATAGGTATGAGAATCTTGTCTCTCTGTCTCTAGGCCCTCAGATTGCTGTTTTGGATGACAGATAAAGCTGTACGTCCACCAATACTTAGGCCTCCCGAGACAATCAAACCACGTCCGCCGTAATGTGTTGTTTCCTGCACAAAAGCTGTGTTATTTCATGTGCCAGGTTCCCTTCAGATAAGAACTTGTCTATTACCCTAGGCGGAATCTCGACTCATCACAAAAAGAATTTGATTCCACTTGTCATGACCCTAAACACGATGTTTCTCAGCCCAGTATCTATGATCAGTACAGTGTCCTGCGGTCAAAGGGACACACACCATTGATCTTCGTGAATAAAGGACACCTTGGTGAAGGCAATTACAGTTTGATACTAGAAGTTTTCGGTGTAGCTGAGTAGCATTTTGCAGCTTGTTCTGATGGGCTGTTAATAATAAGGTGCGTCGCATAAATATAGACAGTCGACTTTGTGCCATGAACGCAATGCGAATATAGGTAGGAAGCTGAAGTGGTACCTAATTAGACATAACCCTACAACAAACGTTTCGATCCGTCGAGATGACCGGATTGTGTGAAAAGAACACCACAAAGTGAAATAGTGTAATTTTAGGTGTCTCATAAATATAAAGACAACTATGTAAAGTAGCCACATGCAAATGAGATGTACAAATTAGCAAGTTGTACGCGTGTGCACGGGCCGTAATTCGGTCCAGCCTACAAAAGACAGCGGACCTGCTGTCAGACATTCATTTGCCGAAATGCCATGCAACAGTCAACTTTATGGTGAGGAGGTGCAGAAGATTTGAAGACTGAGAGCAAATGGATTGCCTGTAGCGAAAATTTGTAAAGCCATGGGGAGTAGAGCAGTCATTTATAAGATTTTATCGAAACGTGGTGCGTTAACTGCCAGAAAACGGCCTGGAAGGCCTTGAATAACAACCAAACAAGATGATCGTGCCATCATGTGTTTAGTTTCATCCCAAAGGTTGTCACTACGTAAAGTTTCTCTGACTGTTAGTGTCACCATCTCAAAGGACACAGCTCATCGACAAATCAAGGAAAGTTGCAACATTGTGCTCCGTAAAATGCGCCGTCTGCCACACCTCACGCGGCGCCACAAGGAAGCTAGATTGTTATGGGCAAGCAGCCACTTGCACTGGACGGACGAGTGGATCACAACTATTTTGTCCGACAAGAAAAAGTTCAACCTGAACGGCCCTGACAGTTGGAACTGCTATTGGCATGATTTACGATGCGAGCCACGCACCTTCTTAAGCAGACAGAAAGGAGGGGGATCTGTGTCATGATAAACATGGCAGAATAAAGTATCTTCTGGGAAATCTTTGTTTTTATCGCAATCTATGGTTTATTCATTTGGGCATCACAGGCGCTAATTTGTATAAGGGTATACATGAATCGTCTGTCTACGTCAGACTCTCGTTTTCCACGGTTCTGCAAGATATCTGACAATTGGCTTGCATGATGTCGCCTAAGTCACATGCTCGCCTAATTATTTTGAGTAGTATAGTTTATCCAACAATAAAGAACTTGCAACCTAACCACAATAAAATTAATTTAGAGAATGTGATTTTTTTTGTGTATTTCAAGAGAGTTCAGTTTTCTTTCAGCCCCTTGTTTTTAATTTTTATAGATTGGGTAAGACATGCACTGATGTTGACCAATAGAGCTATAGATTGGGTAAGACATGCACTGATGTTGACCAATAGAGCTATAGATTGGGTAAGACATGCACTGATATTGACCAATAGAGCTAACTGTCACTGATATGGCACTCTTAGGAAATCAATGATTCTATGGCAGGATTGGCACATGACAACTGACGTTTCAACTAACATATAATTATAATAATGAAGCAGTCAGTCTCTAGAATATACAAAACACAAGAGGCTCTGAATAGCCTCAGTTCTTATGTGCAGTCACAGGCTCGATATACTGGAACATAGTTTTAAAGTATTCAGT
The DNA here is from genome assembly GCA_039090855.1 of Macrothele yani. Classification (NCBI taxonomy): domain Eukaryota; kingdom Metazoa; phylum Arthropoda; class Arachnida; order Araneae; family Macrothelidae; genus Macrothele; species Macrothele yani. Next base: position 76,229,817 of record CM077023.1, on the reverse strand, counting down.
CCTGTACTGTCTGCTTAGTTCATGGGAAACCTTATGGATTAACTCTGCGGTCCACATAAGGCAGTTTGGCTAGAAACTAGTCTTACAGATTGGTTTGTTACTGAGTTCTATAATCATTATCCAGTCAAGAGAAATAGGTATTCCAATAATAAAAAAGGTTTACTTTACAGACTGTTCTTGTCTTGTGTGTAATCCAGTTTTTAGTGTGTGATACAGGATGCAATATGGCATATGCACTATCACCTGTATGGTGACACATTTTATTAATGTCGTTGTAACTGCAGTATAGCCATTGTGACACCTGTGTGCGCCATTGGTTTCACTTTTCGTGTGTATTGACATTTACACACACACACACACACACACACACACACACACACACACACACACACACACACACACATAAACTGTCCAATGCATTGTGCTGGCTTTGGTGAGCAGCTGGTTGTGTTCAATTGCTCTACATCCTCATTGGTTACTTTTGCTGTAGTCGCTTAGTCCGAGGTGTGGGGGAATCTTTCTGTTCTTCATAGACTGAATAAGGTTGTTGACCTGCCGAGGAGTGTGTTTTTTTTAAAGGAACACTTTTGCTGCACATTTTGTCTATTCCCTAATGTAAGATCTGACAGTTTAAACACTTTTTTTTTGTCAGCTTTGTTGTACTCAACATTGCTTGCCAAAATGCATTTTCATTTGGTACCTGTTTTATAGCTTACTCTGGAAACTTAGAAAGTGATACATTTGTGTTTGCTCAATGTGACTGACATCTTTTTGTTGACTTTAATCTTTTTGTTGACTTTAATCTTTTCCTACTTTAATATGTGATGAGTGTGCTCTTATAAGTTTTTTGTGCTTGTTGGCAACTTGATAGTAAAAGTTTTGGGCCACCGGAAAGGCCTGTCACGGTCTCTGCAGCTGGAAAATTTTTGCAGATTTAACATTTATTTGTTCATTGAAACTTGTGTGTTGAAGTGGTGTTTTTGACAGTTTTTCTGTCATCCCAATTAATTTGGTTGTAATTCAGAAATTAAATTAAATCAAAACAAGCTTGCATATATTTGAAATTTTTTGAGTAAAACATCATAATGTGATATATTTTCGAGATGGCCTTTTCACAAAATTCATAAATATGTCAATTTTGGAAAAAGATACAGAATAAATGAAACTTCTTTTATTTCCTTTAACTGAAAATATAAATGTATTATCAAAGTGCAAAACAGCATTATTGAAGTACATTGGTTTAACACAGAATGCAAATATTGAAATGTAGAGTGAATGTACTTTTTAATTTATGTATAGAAAATACTTTTCCTAACTTAAATACTATGAATTGTTTCTGAAAAATATTAATTTTTCCCCTTAATTTAAATGTAAGATTTTTGAAAAATAAGTAATTTCAGCACAGTAATTCAAGACTAGATTGCTCTTGAAGTGTGGTTAGTAAATTGCAATTTAGAGAGATATTTTGTTTTATGACAACTTATGTATTTGGCAGTTGCATTCAGTCTGCATATGTTGCCGAAAAGATTTCTGTTATCTCCTCCTGCAAACATTTATATTGTATTTTACTCTTTAAAAATGTTGCATTGTTAAATTTAAGTGGTTCATTTCTACAAATTTTCTTTACGATCTATGAGCTACTATTTCAACCAGGACAATGAAAACTAGCAGGCTTCTGTAATTTGATTTTCTGTTCCTCAAGACTTCAAATATTAAAATGTAAATGGACCATTGAAATGTTAAAATAAAATGAACCATTTTTTTTTGTTGGGGAGAGAACTGGTTAGATCACCTCCTATTATTGTTCAGAGGTTCACCAATTTCATTCTAATTTACTCCCCAAAATACACGTGGTTTTATTTTCTTCATGTTTCTTGGGACTTCTTAGAGAAAGAAGAATTGGAGCTGCTTCAAAAATATGAAACAAAGTAAGATCATCTTAGTTGTCTGTCACCTCTGTTACAAAGGCTTGCCTACCCCATTTATGGGCACACATGTTCTAGTTGTTTTAATATCTGACCTTCAGCTGGAATCAAAAGATCCAGTTCAAAGAATACTGGAAATGGTCATCCCCTGGAATCTCTTACCCTCTCCTTATTCAAGCCCACGTCCTCTGTTCTGTGCATATTATCTGTAGCTACAGGACTTAGGCATAGCTCTGAAAATCTTGGTATTATTGACCCAGGATTAAGTTGTCACTGCTGAATGTTGAAATTCTTAAACTAGGAACACAGCTACATATGATTCCAATTTCTGGTCCTAGAGCATCATATAATTAAAGAAGTGGTATTCTTCTGTCCTTGGCACTCTATAATAATAATAATAATAATAATAATAATAATACAACTTCCATTGATTAGCAGAAAAGAAACACATGTGATGACTGTCTTTTTTCTTGTAGTAGGAAATTCTATTCCAAACTTTTTCATTTTTAAATTTAATTGACCGGACCGAGCAACTGGATTTTTTATTTACCTGGCCAGGCCAATAATATTACATGCCCAGGGCATCTTGGGCAATGTATTTTTTAAGCCCTGTAATAAAATAAAAACTTTTTATGCATGCCTTACTACATATTACTTGCCATTTAGGAAATATGGCATGCAATATTCTGTGAACTTAATATTTCTAATGATCAAAGAAATATGTAAATGTAATGATTTTTTTTTCAGCTTGCGATATATTTTGTTTTACTATATGGAATAACCTAAAACAATGAAACTAAACTGACACACTTGTGAAAATTAAAATGAAAGCTTTTAGTAATACAAGAAATAATAAGATGTATAGAAAGCTTTGTAAATATCTTAAAAATTAAAAGTGCTGACAATATCCTTCAGCTGGAACAATGTGTGTGAATCAAAGATTATTTTGAAGATGAACAGTGTGCAGAAATGTTTTATAAACTTTTTTTAAGGCTTTGTTTTATAGAAGTGTTTCCTCACATTTAGAATGGACCCAGAGGAACATTGGTAAAAATGAAAAAAATAATTCATTCATACACAAATTAAAAATTCAGTTGAGCTCTAGATTATTTCATCAGCAGTTTTGTATTTTAATAGTTTTGTCTTTTAAATGTGCATGATAAAAGCAGTTCTATACCCAAGGCAGAAGTGTAAGATAGCAGTGCCTGTCTTTGAATGGCGGCACATATAACATATTTTTGTATCTACTTATGTGATTGTGTAATATCCTCACACAAACATACATGGATATTTTTGGTACTTTGTCTTTCAGGAGATTGTAGACTTGTAGGTGAAATCACCAAAGCCTCAAAACCTGTAGTAGAGAAAAAGAGCTAAAAATACTCTTAAAAGTAATGTAGGGCAATTATATTTGTGCCTAGGAAAGTTTATTTTGATATGTAATTGTTTGCCAGCCCTTGTGTTAGTGGCTTGCTGTACATCTGATTTGGTATTAATATCCAAGAATGTCAGTAATTTGCAGTATAGTCTTAATCAGCTGAATAGGACTCTTGTGAAGAATTTGGAGTGAGGATAAATGATGAGAAATCTAAAATTATGGTTTAGTGATAGGTGTAGTAATTTATCAGGGGCAGAATGTCTTATGAATAATAGGGCAGGGTATAAAAAGAAAGGCTGTAAGCAATCAGCATAACTATTATTTTATTATTAGTTTCAGTTCTGTTCTCTTAGATTTTATTTTGTGTTTACTAATGTGAACAACTTTGATTATACAGGCGTGGAAGAAAATATATTGGCCATAATTTGTTGTATTCTTGTTTTTGTTGAGATAATTTCAAAATGATGTAATTAGATTTCTTTTGTTAAGTATGTATTAAATTTTGCAGACTTAGAACTCAGTATTATGAATGTTGTTCTCATGCCCTGGGGTGCCAGACTGTTGCTATGGCGTTATATGTGTGTAAACACAAAATATATACACTCATTGTCATAAAAATCCACTTGCCAAGAAGGAGGCATTGGATTGAAATGAGATTTTAGTAGCGAGATAGTACATACCAAGGACAGAAGTGATTACAGTATCACATCAGCTGGACGATTTCCCGCGGACGTACAGTACACATTCCGGTCAGAGTTAGTACCGCGTCTGACCTCTTCGTGCTCGGATACATGCGATGATACAGTCCAGCATGGAGTCAAAGAGATGCCGTACGCTACCCTGGGGACAGATTGGCCCACACTTCTTGCAACTGGTTCTCTAAATCATAACATTGGGACTTGGTGGGCTTGGAGATAGCTGGTTAGTTAGTTAGTTAGTTAATTGATTTTAGTGGCGCAAAGGCCAGGCATGGCCAAAGAGTGCCAGACACAGAACTATCAGTAAAAGGTTTTTAAAAGCGGGGTGAAATGATTAAGAGCAGACAGGCTTGGTAAAAGTTAGAAAGGAGAATGATGAAAGTTGTGAAGACTAGTTAGTTAATTAGGTTTATATATAAATTTATTAATTTAATATTGTAATTATTGTAACCTTTTTTTTTCTTTTTTTTTAAATAAGTTTTAAAACGTTAATCTGTTTTAAAAAGGAAAATACTGTGAAAGTGTCGCAGTGGTCGCCCAAAAGCTTTTGAAGCGTAGCTGCGCCTTCATCCAGCAGATGAGACTGAAAATAGTGAAACCGATGATAACTAAAACGAACACAACTGCACAAAACATGAGAGACGGTGAGTAAACAGTCGCATGTCTCACACACCGGGGCATTGTCGCCACACAGCAAATAGCTATGCGTGAAGCGACAATGCCCAATGCGGAGACGCGCAAGAACAACTTCTTCCCTACGGTTCCGGCGACACGATGATTTCCAGACTCCAAGGTTAGGTTTTATACGGTGCAGTTTATTCTCCACCTGTTGGTCCCACAGACCCTGCCACGTTCGCGAAGATAGCTGGCATCCCAACTGGTCCCACACGTGCTCGACGGGGCGAGAGATCAGGCGATCTGGCAGGCCATGGAAGCGTCGAAGCATGACGTAGACAGTCCTGGGAAATCCGAGCCATGTGCAGACGGGCGTTATCTTGTTAAAAAATGGCTCCGGGCCACCCCACCAGGAAAGGCAGCATATAGGGCCGCAGGATCTCTTGTACGTAGCGCTGGGCTGTCGACGTCTCTTGGATCACTGCTGCAAGGGAAGTCCGGCTGTCATACACGATGGCTCCCCAGACCATCATGCCTGCAGTTCGGAACGTGTGCCGCTGTACAGTGAGGTTGGGATTGTAGCGCTCACCTGTGGTCCTCCACATTCTGGCACGGTAGAGAAGCAGGATTTGTCTCTGAACACTATACGTCACCAGTCCGTAGATTCCACACCACTGCAATCAACACTGACGATGATCAGGTGTTAATGGCAGAAAATGTAAGGGCCGTCGAGAGTGCAGATTCGCCTCTGCCAGGTGTCTGGAAATGGTTGTGGCGGACACAAGAGTCCCTTGTACAGCCACCGCATCTCTGGATATTGGACAAGGACGTCGTTGCATCTGTGCAAGCTGCTCTCTCAATTCCATGGTCCTCTCTGCTGGTGGTGTGTCTGGGTCGTCCAGTGCCAGTCCGCCGTGTCCGGGTGCCTTCCCGTGTCCATTGCTCCCAGAACGATCGCATCATACTGTCCGACCATCCCAAATGGTGGCTAATTTGGCATGCCAGCCACCCTGCCTCTCTCATCCTGACAATACGGCCTTGTTCAAACTCTGTCAGTTGCCCGTACGCACATCTACGGCGGCTCCTCAGCATGTCGTATCGCCCAGGAATCTCGCCTGACTCTTACCGTGCACTTTGGCACACATGTGGACTCTCCTGCACAGCGCCTTATAAGCCCAAAGGGCTGCCCCGGTGGCGCAGTGGTCTAAGGCGTTGGCCTCTGATCATTCGTCCGTAAGGGGTCCGGGTTCGAATCCCGGTCAGGCATGGATGTTGTGCTTGTCTTACGGCACTGGCTCTCTCCCTTCCCTGGAACCAGTGACCCTAAATTAGGGACGGGCGACTGCTTATAGCCCATTGAGTAGTTGCTCACGATGGTCGTTAAACCTCCAATCCAAAAAAAAAAAAAAAAAAAAAAAAAAGCCCAAAGGATTGAGATTGCAGCACTGGTCTTAGACGCATGGGCATGCAGAATTGCACAAAACTTTAATCATTTGCATGTCTGCCCTCCCCGTAGCTATTTGGCGAGTTTCGCATTAATCGCACATATTTTTTCGTGGCACACAAATTTTTATGACAATGAGTGTATATAAACAGTATACTGGTAGTTTTGTTTGGATGGTTGTATGCATACATAAACACAATTTTGTTGTCAAACACTTGGAGAAATGTTATGTGTCACAAATCATAACTTTTGTACCTGTTACATGTGTAGCAATGTGTACACTAGTAAGAAAAGTATTTATTTTGCACATTAAGCCAGAGTTTAAGCTGGCTCAAAAAATGCTGTTGCAAAAAATGGTAAAATGGTGGAAATAGTTATACTTGTTCACTGTACACATGTCTCTGAACTCTTGTCCACATTCTGGAAAGTCAGGGAAATGAAAATTGGTCAGGGAAATGCCTGAAATGTTGGTAAAAGTCAGGGGAAATCAGTGATATTTAAAAAAAAAGTCAGGGACATTTCAATCACAGTTAGACTACAACTAGTTTTAACCCGGCGTCTGGGAGTGACGCCCTCATCGCCCAACCCACTTGCACTTGGTGTTGCAGACAGTCACTAACTTTCCCTTCCTACTAATGTAACCTTGTATTTCCTACCTATTATTGTAAGTTGTGTTACATTACTTGTTAACATTTCTCTTTTTGTTAAAGTCAGGGAAAATCAGTGATATTTAAAAAAAAGTCAGGGACATTTCAATCACAGTTAGACTACAACTAGTTTTAACCCGGCGTCTGGGAGTGACGCCCTCATCGCCCAACCCACTTGCACTTGGTGTTGCAGACAGTCACTAACTTTCCCTTCCTACTAATGTAACCTTGTATTTCCTACCTATTATTGTAAGTTGTGTTACATTACTTGTTAACATTTCTCTTTTTGTTTTAAGTCAAAGGAGTAGAAGAAAATTTGTGATATAAGTTATACCTTGTTAAAAGGCAATTAAGACTGCAGCAAAGTCAAAGTGTTGTGTGTTTAATGAACAATGGTTGGACAAACAATTAAATCCTGAGTTTTCTGTTTGGATAGCTGCTGTGAACTGCGACAATAAATCAGCATTTTGTAAAGTGTGCTCTAAAACTTTCAAGCTTAGCAACATGGGGCGTCGGGCAGTCTCCCCGCCATGGAAATGGCCCTAATCATTTGAAAAACATCCGTGCTAAAATGTCTCAGCCCAGTCTTGCTTCTTTCACTTCCTCTGTGAAAAAGAACTCTCTTTGTAATAACGAACTCTTGCCATCAACAAGCTTAGGAAATGTGGAATCAGTACTTCTAGAAAATATTGCCTAATGACTCAAATACTTATGTTGTGAAAGATGATGTGAAGCCCAGTGACCTTAATGCTTATGTAGTGAAAGATGATGTAACAAAGTCGGAAATAATATGGGCCATGGAAGTGTTGTCCAAGCAAATGTCTCTGAACTCTTATACACAAATTAACAAAACATTTCAGTTAATAATCTAAAGCAACTATTATGGGAATTTTACTAGGAAATTTTTCATTAATAGCAAATTTTCGAAGAAAACTCTTCTCCTCCTTCAGGCTGTCTTGTTATGACAGCCTGAAGAAGGAGAAGAGTTTTCTCCGAAAATTTGCTATTAATGAAAAAATTTCCTAGTAAAATTCCCATAATAGTTGCTTTAGATTAGTAATTCAATTAAGAAACTAGGAAGCCATTTCTCAACATGAGCTTTATTCAAAGAATTTCAGTTAATGTTTCCTGACAGTGCGATAGCTTCAAAATTTACTTTAGGCAAAAGCAAAGCATCTTATGTGATGAACCATGGATTGACACCACATTTGAAAGAGTGTTTAATAGACGATCTGAAGCAGTGCAGTGACTTTGTAATTTGTTTTGATGAATCGCTAAACAAAATTGCTCAGCATGGGCAAATAGATCAGTTTGTTCGTTATTGGGACGTCAATCTGCAAAAAGTTTCCACTAGATACATACTTAAGTAGTGTGTTTTTAGGACGGGCAACAGCTAATGACCTTTTAGAGAAATTCGTTAAAGGTGCACCTCTTCCCTTGGATAACATGCTACAAGTGTCAATAGATGGACTTAACATTAATCTCAGCTTTCTTCAAAAGCTGAAAGATAAACTTAGAACTGAAAATCCAGATGGTAAATTATTAGTTGACATTGGAGTATGTGGTCTTCACATGGTCAATGGAGGACTTGAAGCAGTGAAATGGGATATACATCACTTTCTGCGTAACTTGTACTACCTTTTAAAAGATAGTCCTGCTCGCCGTGCAAATTATACTATGATTACTAGATGTAAAGATTCCCCTTTGAAATTTTGCACTGTAAGGTGGTTGGAAAATGTTAATTGTTTGACTAGGGCATTGCTTGTCTATGATCATATCAAGAAATATGTTCAAGAATCATCGGTTTCCAGCAAACAGCACATGTTTCTTGCAGAATTCATGGAAAGTCCACTGTTGAAATGCAAATTGGCTGCATTTAGGACTATAGCTTCAGAGTGTGAATATTTTTTGAGAAGGTTCCAGAGCCCAAAGCCTTTAATTCCTTTCTTACACACTGATTTGCTGGATCTGATGAAAAATTTGATGGCACGAAGCTTGAAGCCTGACAAATTAAGTGAAGCTGATAGTATCTCAAAACTGTGAACTTTAGATGTATCAAAAAGTGAAAATCTTCTCTCAATTGAGAAAGTTGATATTGGATTTAGTGCTAAAAAGCTATTAAAAGAAGTGAAGTGCTCAGAAAGGGAGAAATTAGAGTTTAAGCTTGAATTTAGGAAACTTGTGGCCAGTATGATTGAAAAACTTCGTGAGAAAAGCCCACTAAAATTTAAGTTTGTCCGTGGGGTAACTTGTTTGGACCCAAATATTATAGTGCAACAGCCGAGTCTAGGCAAGAAGAGAGTGGAAATTGTGCTCAAAGTTTTACTTAGTTCAAACAGGATTTCAAATGACTGTGCTGAAAAAGCAAATAAACAGTATGCTTCATTGTGTGTAGAAGCTCAATCTGCTTTAAAGTCTCAGTTTGATGAATTTTTAGATAGTCATGATGAGTCCATTGGATTAGACAAATTTTACAGTGCTCTACTTGACAACCAAAAATAATTAGGTGAACTTTGGGATGTAATAAAAATTTGTCTCATTATGTCTCATGGAAATGCTTCAGTGGAAGGTGGATTTTCTGTCAATAAGTCTCTTCTTGTGGAAAATATCCTGGAAAAATCCCTGATTTGTCAGAGAACAGTTTTTGATGCCATTAAAAATGTGGGAGGAATAGATCACATTGCCATCAATAGAAGGCTTCTTCTTTCTGTAAGAACTTCTAGATGAAGATATCAGGATTATCTTGAGAAAAAAGTGTTTTTCAAAACAAAGAAGAGAGAAAACTGAAGGAAAAAAGAAAAATTGATCATGAAATAAAGGAATTGAAGGAAAAAAAGACAGAGTACGGAAGGAACTAGAGTTGGAAAAAGCAGCATTGCAGGCGAAGATTTCAGATTGGGAAAAGAAGAAAAGTGGTGTGTAATATAAAAACAGTGACTGTGTTCCTACTGTAATATTTTTATAGTAACTGTTCTGAATATTGTGTATGGGTTTGTTTGAGTATTTCTTCAATAAATGTAAAACCATGAAAAAAAAAAAAGAGTAAAGTTAAACAAGAAAGATGACACCGAATTTTCGGGTGTAATAAGCACGTCTTTTGAATCCGTTCTGACGCAAATTAAATTTATCAAAGCTTATTCAAAGTCAATGGAACCGGTATGGAAAACATTAGATCTGACGAAAGAAAGATTTTCAATCGGGTTTTTAATCCCTCAGATATTGCTGTAAACGGAATCGTGAGCTTACGAACTCTTAGAAACAGAGATATCGACAAAAATAAGATGTGACTTTACGTCCCCTGGTAGAAAAGCCATGCATTATTTTAGGAAGAAAGTATTCTCAAAAGGTTTATCCATATAAGCGGTATCGGTTGGAGAAAAAAATTAGTCTAGTTTTCAGGAGCCCAGATTTTGCAACAAATACTTCAGAAGCAGAAATTAACACTTATGACCCCTGATGGCTAAACCATTCTTTACCAAACATTATAAATTATGTGAAAAATATTTTCCATCAGGTCTTGTATGCAATACAAGAAGAATTTTTTAAATCAGAGCTTTAGGAGCAGAAATAACGCAGAAAACGCAATTTACCACCTTTGTGCCCACTAGCGGAAAGTCTATGATTTACTTGAAAATTTTGAATTTATAGGAAAAACATTTCGCATCGGAAACGCTATCCAACAAAGAAGGAATTTTTCAAATCGTACTCTTACAAGTAGAGATATTGATAAAAATAAGATATACATCTACGCCCCCTGGCATAGAAACCATGCATTATTTCAAGAAGAAAATTTTCCTAAAAGGTTTGTCGACATGAGTAGTATCGGTCAACAAACTACTTTTTTTTCAATCGAGAATTTAGAAGCTCATATTTTGCTGCAAATACAACAGAAGCGGAAATTAAGATTTACGCCCCCTGGTGGCCAAACCATTTTTTTACAAAAATTAGAAATTATGTGCAAACGATTTCCCATAAGGAGCTGTATCCGGTGCAGAAAGAAATTTTCAAATCGGAGATTTAGAAGCAGAGATATATGGGGAAACACAATTTACAGCTACGCCCCCTAGCGGAAAGTCTATGAATTACTTGAAAATTTTTAAATTATATGAAAAACATGTCACACAGAAAACACTATCCAACAAAGAAAGAATTTTTCAAATCGGACTCCTAGAAGTAGAGATATTCACAAAAATAAGATGTACATCTATGCCCCCTGGCGGAGAAACTGTGGAATATTTTAAGAAGAAAATATTCCGAAAATGTTTATCGATGTGAGTGGCATCAGTCCAGGAAAGATTTTTTTCATTCAATATTTTACAAGCTCAGATTTTATGGCAAATACATCAGAAGCAAAAATTAACACTTACGCCCCCTGGTGGCCATAGTATTCTTTACCAAAAATTTGAAATTATATGCAAAATATTTTCCATCAGAAGATGTATCAGCTAAGGAAGTTTTTTTTTCAAATCTGAGTTTTAGAAGAAGAGTTATCGGGGAAAATGTAATTTACTTTTACGCCCCCTAGCGGAAAATCTATGCGTAATTTGAAAAAGTAACTATATCTAAAATACTCTTCAACATAAATGGAATCGAAAGATAACTTTTTTTTCCAATCGGATGTTTAGAAGCAAATATGTGGAATAAAACATATTTTTGAATTCGACATCATCTGCATTTACGCCCTCTACCGGCGAAATTGTACATCATAAAAAAAACGAAATGAAGGATCATCATTTGCATATTTCAAGCTTCCCAATGCAAAAAGAATTTTTCAAATCGGACTAATAGTTGCAGAGATATCGTAGGTACGGACGGACAGACAGACGGACAAACCGATAACAGAAGCACAATCTTTTTTTACAAAAGACGCGCTAAAAAGGTGTGAGTTGGAGGACTGTGGGGAAGGTGGAGGCCAATAAAAAAATAAATGAATCTGTTATTCGGGAAACTTTATACGTCAAACGAAAACACTTTTAAATAATATAAGTTTCTCAATTGTCCAATTCACTTTTGTTTATTATTATAACACATATATTGAAAAACTCAAATAAACCTATTTGTGTAAGGTCAGGGATTTCTTATATATTTGGTCAGGGAAAGTCAGGGAAATCAGGTTTGATAATTCTGTGGACACCCTGTTATAGCAAAATGCTAAAGAAAGCTGCTTTTGTTGCTCAGTAAATCGTAACATCAATTTAATTGTTCACACCAACAACACTTTGGATGTCAGTGAAAAACTAATTATTTTGGAAGATACTGAAACATTCAATAGCAAACTGTATTGGACAGTATAAGTTGATATACAGCTAATAGGTAAGTTACTGATAAGGACTTATTTCTGAAATCATCATTAAATAAGCTTAAAATACAAATCCTTATCACTTGCTAGGGCATTGCTTTTTCTTGCTGCAACACACAATTCACAGTTCAAACATAGCATTTTATCCGTCCAGTTAACTTGCACCAATTTGTAAAGGGAGTACCATTTTTGCACTAGTTACTCAGAAGGTACAGATTCAGTAGCAGTTTTACTTCTTTTTCTATTAACTCACAATTTTTTTTAGTTGATTTATCAGTACTGTCTTTGTAATCTTTGCCTTTCTTAACAATGAATTTATCCACAGCAATAGTAGTAGGTGTATGATTGACGGCACCGGGGGTGTCTAGTACTGATGCTAAAGGGTTGTTTATGCCTTAGGGGGTGGGGTTGCCATAGACGTCACAGCTGACTCTGGCTTAAACTTGAACTTTGAATGGGAGGAAGGGGTCTAATCCCTCTAGCCTCTATAAAGGCGGCCACAGACACACATGTTTGAATGTCACGGCAGCAAACAGGTGAGCTTTGTGCCCGAGGCAGTATGTAGTGTGAAGTGAAGAGGATTTGAGGCAGGCATTGAAGAGCTTCACTCCTGCTTCACTCCATTCTACATGCTGCTTCAGGTACAAAACTTCCACGTTTACTGGCATGACACTCAAACGTTAGTGTCTGTGGCTGCCTTAACCTTGCCCCATCTCACCCCTCTAGAGTGTAATGTGGAGGAGAGGGGATTGAACCTACAGGTGCTGTTGGAACATACCTTCAGGAATGGAAAAATAACAGTGGAGTGCGAATCGCTGCCAGAATTTCAAGAACTGTAGTTTTCACTAAAATGGAAAAGTCGGAGCAGAATCTGCTGATCGGTTGATATTTAAACAATTGGTGCCATTTTGCAATGGGCGCTAATTTTTCTCTCGCATTTTGGATTAACTCATCGCATTTCATGATGATAGCGACCGTAGCTTAACTTCTGATGTAAGTTAAGATAACAGTTTTTCTTAATAGTGTTAAATATTCATGTGGACATTGCTAGAAATGGGTGCAATAAAACCCCAGTGAAGGTGTCAAAGACCAACGTCAGAGCATTGGGGGATATATGTGTCACTCAGAATTTATGACAGGCACTTGTACAACTAAATGCCGACTCATTTCATATTGGGTTTTTAAAAGGCTATTGCCTGTATTTATTTTACACCACAAACAGAATAATAATAAAAAAAAATGAAATGTAAGGTCAGTACTGCCACATTAAGATAAAAACTGACCACCTCTTTTGCCTTATTTGACTGACCCAAATCACTTGGTCAAAATACAGATATAGCAGGCCAACCTTGGTTTTAGTTTTACCACGTAACTTAGCGTAATAACTTAATTTTCAACGTAACTTATGCGTGATATGACGATTTCAAGAATTCTTCTAACTTTTAACCTCTTAAATTTTTGACACTCTTTCTCATAAGGTATTTTCAAGTAACATAGTAAATTTATGCTATGAATGACCATGGTAGTCAATAACAGTGGGTAATACTTTTAACCTCTTAAATTTTTGACACTTTCTCATAAGGTTTTTTCACATTTGATAGGTATCAAAACATTAAGTTCACTTCTTTTTGGTTGATTAGATTTTTATGAGACAAGAGATTCGGGCACTGTGATACCTGGTAATCCCAACAAGCTAAGTTAACTAATCCTCTCTAAGGGATAGGATGCTTAACTGGGCCTAAACCAAATCCATATAACACATAAAACTTTAAAGCTTAATTTTTTGTCTAGCACCCCCCCCCACCTTTAGACAAAATTAATACTCCATCCTAAAGATTATTTACTTACAAAGTGATACCCTGCCTACACCAAAATTATTCCTTACGTAAATATTACTTTTTTTAAAGAAACACAATTTTCACTCTAAAGTCCTTAGCTGAAATAGAAACTTCTTTAAGTGAACAAAACAAAATCCCAATTTACTGACTCAACACATTTACAATATTTGTTTAAACTTCCAAAATGACTATTACAAACTACAGGTTATTATAACTGTTCCTACATACTCCTACTAGATCATTATTAGGCAAAACTATGTCTGTATCTAGGCATCTACTCAGGCAGTAATCACCTACTCTTACAGTTAATTTTTATGCCTCCGGGCATGTAAATTTAGATGTATATATGTACCAGATTTAAAGATGCAATCTCTTTCTCAACATTGATACACCCCTTAGTGGGGTAAGCACATAGCACAGATTTAGATTGAGACCGACTGGCTCATAATACTTTCATGTAACATGACTTGGCAAGTCCAAGTAACTAAAATTTGTAACATGTAGACTAATGGATGAGGATCAGTCAAATATACATCATGGGATTAAGTTGACATGATAGAGGTAGACCGGGGAGTATCACAAGACTTCAGTTTGTACTATGGGAGGAATTCAGTTGCTTTCTCTTCTTTTTTCTTTCGCTCAGCCCTTGGGCTGGGTAAGTACACTTGTGAAGGTCTTACAAAAGTAAAACTCAATGCATACCAGGCATCTTGGTTCCACTTACTGCTGCACTCATGGTGGTACTCACACCGAGTACATAAGGCATAGATGGGCAAAGTCAAGTTTTCTTCTCTCCTTTATTATTATTACTATTATTATTATTTTTTTTTCATTAAATTTTTCTGGCAGTCAAGGATGAAGGTACCTCTTGCTGTGGGAACTTGGTGCTACACTTCTCCAAAGGCACTGTAGTTGTAGCTGGGCACAGTGCTGAGTCCTATCAGTTTTTTTTTTCACTCATGGAAGGCAATGGTATAGAGGCTCCTCTTGCTGCTGGAACTGCAAGTCGCCAGAAGGCTCCTGGGTTGTTAGTAGCCATGGCCAAGAGATCCGAAGAGACGGACGTCGAGCTGGGTCACTGCAGGATTTGTTTTTCCCAAGTACCATGGGTCTTTTTTTTTTTATATATAACATTTCATGAGCATTTATGGCCATTTTTTTTTCTCTGCCGTCAGAGTCATCAGTCTGAGCCAGCCATAGCTGAGGTAAGTTTTTTTTGCATCACTTCATGCCCCCAGACAAAATTCCTCTCTTCTTCTGGAGGTGGGTATCCACCCAAATCAAGCTCTCTCATGGAAAGACCACCATCACTTCTATTTTCCCTTTTTTCTTTAGCACCGGAGAAAAACTTTTAAACTTCTGCAACAAGCCTCTTGAAATCCACACTGCTCAGATAACCAATTCCCAAACTCTCCTCTCGCAAAAAGCGAGCTTGCCCAATCAGAGCAGACTACAGGGGTAGCCTCGTTCCCCATTGGTCCTCCCGCCCGCCCAAACATGCGAACATCACCTCTGAGTCACGTAAAAATGAGGGGGGGGGGGGGAAGTGCAGGAAATGTCCCCACACAGCTGCATGAGATTTTAACGACTAAAATAGTCTACCTGGGCCAGGACACAGTGCAAGACGTGCTTAACCCTTTAACGACCATGACTCTAAAATCTAGTATCACTCTAAATACCATAATGCCCAAAACTGTCCGTTATTTCACTTCTTTGTTTAGTAACAACAATGGTGACTGACGGTGATTCCTCATAGGTCGTACAAGTTTAAAGAACACGTAACGGTAGGAAATCTGACTTACTTTAGACAGGCGTTTCGGGCAGCTATGGTCGTTTGTATGTACGGGCATTTTGGGCGTTATGGTCGTTAAAGGGTTAATCGCCTGCACATTGTGGCTGTGGAGAGGAAGGGGGAGGGGATGCAGATAGCTGCAGCTGCTTATCCGGAGTGACAACTCCGCACTCACATAAATTTTGGCATGAAGATGTGGTTTCCTTTCTTGTAAGAAGCAAAAAGCCAGCCATGAAAAATGCCTACTATATATTCAGTGGAAAGTTAAGATTGCTTTCATGTGGTCCCCTGCCCTCCAACATGGCGGCACCAAGGAGCATATTTCCTGCAAAACTCTTCCTTTTAGATGATTTTCCTGACATGGGGTGACCCACTCCAGATGGCCTCAGCGAGTAAATGAGGAAAAATAAAGGTATAGCCCTCCGGTTTGGTGTCTGGAATTATCACCTTGACCCAAGAATAAGAAGGAAAAGGGAAAGTTGGGGGAAGGGGGGGGTTATCACACAGTTTCATATATCATGCCACTTAAGCCCCAGGGCATAACCAGACTTACCACATAACACAATATTTTTGAAACAAACATTCCTAACTGAACATAGCCGCCCCGGTGGCACAGCGATGGCCTCTGATCATTCGACCGAAGGGGGTCCGCGTTCGAATCCAGGCGAGGCATGGATGTTGTGTTTGTCTTACTGCACTGGCTCTCTCCCTTCCCTGGACCCAGTGACCCTAAATTAGGGACGGGCGACTGCTTATTATAGCCCATTGAGTTGCTCATGGTGCTCGTTAAACCTCCAATAAAAAAAACAAAAAAAAATGAACATACACCAGATTCCACTTTTCCTACTCCAGACGATAAAAGAACTAGTATTTCTTAGTCACATGTTAAGGGGGGGGAAAGATGTTATCCACCAATATTTCTACTCCCTGGCATGCTTTTTAAGCCTCTCTTTTCTAAGAGCAAAACTACAGTGAGGATCATACTATGATTATTACTATTGCTCTTAATACATGACACTAGGTTTATATACTGAATAATAGGTTTGTATACAAAAAAGAAGTATTTACATTGTTTCTATAATTCATTAATATACAGAACATATTTTCCTTTCTTCCTTCTTGCTGGTGGGGGGGGGGGGGGATTAAAAAAAAAAGGAACACTGTACCTAAACTACATATCATATTTTGCACAATTCTTAATTCCAAACTTTAGCTCAAGAGGTTAAAATGAAAAACGTTTCGCAAGGGAACCACAATTCTGCTACAGAACACAAAGTAAGGGGAGAAAAACGATATGTATAAGAGAGAAAGAATTTCGTTCGACTTTTTCTCGACTTCCCCAGATTTAAAAAGCCATACCCAAGGGAGGTAAAATTGAGTTTCAAAAGATAAACAAAAATCACCCCCACCAACCATATCACTAAGCTGTTCTCTGAGATTCAGAGGTTAGCTCCAAAAAGAAATACAAACTACCAGCCCAAGGAAGAATAGTCACCCTTCCCTGAACTGATCCTTATTCTTTTCTCAACAAATTTCTCAAGAAACAGCGTGGATATGTATGATAAAAATTTGAAAGACATTGTTCAGGTGTCAACAAATTCCATCAACATATCACTATTGAAAAAATACCACTTTACAAATTTAGATGGTATGGTGTCATGTACTATCTGTTGACCTGGAGGCAAACATTAAAATTTAGAAATAATCACTTGTGAATTCTTTGGTGCCAAAATTTAATTATTGGCAAGATAATTTAGCCTGTAAATTTAGCCAATTAAGAATTAAATTCCTGTGACACTCATAAATTACTCCTGCAACTTCAGGACTAGCACGAGCCAACAGACATTTAATCAGTTAACATACACAGATAATAAAAAATGATGATGACATGACATCAATTAAAATACAGAGAAGGAGAGGCATCAAATAAACTCCCCTTTTGGTTGGCTCTAAGGCTGACTGAAATGTTATAAGGTGAACAATATTTCACTGGCATGTACTGTTCAGCTTTAAACAGTTCTCAGCCAATAAGTCTATTGGATGACTGGGGCCAATTTACTCAGCAATTAAGATGCATAAGAAAATAAAGTACCTGCAGGGATGCTGCTTCTTTGATAAGGTATATCCACATTTCAAACTTATTGCCCAGTAGGAAACAACACATTGGTTGGTTTTTACTCTCCTCAGGCATGACCACTTAAAACTTCACCATGGACAATGGAGAGGGGGTTGAACTGCATTTCGCTTAGACACTCGTGCACACAAACTACTTGTCAGGGGGTGAAATTTCAAGACCAAATGCACTAGGCCCCCCAAAAAAATCGCATACACATAAAACTTTAAAGCTTATTTTTTTTGCGTCTAGCACCCCCCCCCCACCTTTAGACAAAATTAATACTCCATCCTAAAGATTATTTACTTACAAAGTGATACCCTGCCTACACCAAAATTATTCCTTACGTAAATATTACTTTTTTTAAAGAAACAAAATGTTCACTCTAAAGTCCTTAGCTGAAATAGAAACTTCCTTAAGTGAACAAAACAAAATCCCAATTTACCGGCTCAACACATTTACAATACTTGTTTAAACTTCCAAAATGACTATTACAAACTACAGGTTATTATAACTGTTCCTACATACCTCCTACTAGATCATTATTAGGCAACACTATGTCTGTATCTAGGCATCTACTCAGGCAGTAATCACCTACTCTTACAGTTAATTTTTATGCCTCCGGGCATGTAAATTTAGATGTATATATGTACCAGATTTAAAGATGCAATCTCTTTCTCAACATTGATACACCCCTTAGTGGGGTAAGCACATAGCACAGATTTAGATTGAGACCGACTGGCTCATAATACTTTCATGTAACATGACTTGGCAAGTCCAAGTAACTAAAATTTGTAACATGTAGACTAATGGATGAGGATCAGTCAAATATACATCATGGGATTAAGTTGACATGATAGAGGTAGACCGGGGAGTATCACAAGACTTCAGTTTGTACTATGGGAGGAATTCAGTTGCTTTCTCTTCTTTTTTCTTTCGCTCAGCCCTTGGGCTGGGTAAGTACACTTGTGAAGGTCTTACAAAAGTAAAACTCAATGCATACCAGGCATCTTGGTTCCGCTTACTGCTGCACTCATGGTGGTACTCACACCGAGTACATAAGGCATAGATGGGCAAAGTCAAGTTTTCTTCTCTCCTTTATTATTATTACTATTATTATTATTTTTTTTTTCATTAAATTTTTCTGGCAGTCAAGGATGAAGGTACCTCTTGCTGTGGGAACTTGGTGCTACACTTCTCCAAAGGCACTGTAGTTGTAGCTGGGCACAGTGCTGAGTCCTATCAGTTTTTTTTTCACTCGTGGAAGGCAATGGTATAGAGGCTCCTCTTGCTGCTGGAACTGCAAGTTGCCAGAAGGCTCCTGGGTTGTTAGTAGCCATGGCCAAGAGATCCGAAGAGACGGAAGTCGAGCTGGGTCACTGCAGGATTTGTTTTTCCTAACTACTATGGGTCTTTTTTTTTTATAACATTTCATGAGCATGTATGGCCATTTTTTTTTCTCTGCTGCCAGAGTCATCAGTCTGAGCAGGCCATAGCTGAGGTAAGTTTTTTTGCATCACTTCATGCCCCAGACAAAATCCCTCTCTTCTTCTGGAGGTGGGTATCCACCCAAATCAAGCTCTCTCATGGAAAGACCACCATCACTTCTATTTTCCCTTTTTTCTTTAGCACCGGAGAAAAACTTTTAAACTTTTCTTCTGCAACAAGCCTCTTGAAATCCACACTGCTCAGATAACCAATTCCCAAACTCTCCTTTCGCAAAAAGCGAGCTTGCCCAATCAGAGCAGACTACAGGGGTAGCCTCGTTCCCCATTGGTCCTCCCGCCCAAACATAAACCTCTGAGTCACGTAAAAATGAGGGGGGGGGGGGGGAAGCGCAGGAAATGTCCCCACACAGCTGCATGAGATTTTAACGACTAAAATATTTTACCTGGGCCAGGACGCAGTGCAAGACATACTTAACCCTTTAACGACCATGACTCTAAAATCTAGTGTCACTCTAAATACCATAATGCCCAAAACTGTCTGTTATTTCACTTCTTTGTTTAGTAACAACAATCGTGACTGACGGTGATTCCTCATAGGTCGTGCAAGTTTAAAGAACATGTAATGGTAGGAAATCTGACTTACTTTAGACAGGCGTTTCGGGCAGCTATGGTCGTTTGTATGTACGGGCATTTTGGGCGTTATGGTCGTTAAAGGGTTAATCGCCTGCACATTGTGGCTGTGGAGGGGAGGGGATGCAGATAGCTGCAGCTGCTTATCCGGAGTGACAACTCCGCACTCACATAAATTTTGGCATGAAGATGTGGTTTCCTTTCTTGTAAGAAGCAAAAAGCCAGCCATGAAAAATGCCTACTATATATTCAGTGGAAAGTTAAGATTGCTTTCATGTGGTCCCCTGCCCTCCAACATGGCGGCACCAAGGAGCATATTTCCTGCAGAACTCTTCCTTTTAGATGATTTTCCTGACATGGGGTGACCCACTCCAGATGGCCTCAGTGAGTAAATGAGGAAAAAAAAAAGGTATAGCCCTGCGGTTTGGTGTCTTGAATTATCACCTTGACCCAAGAATAAGAAGGAAAAGGGAAAGTTGGGGGTGGGGGGTATCATACAGTTTCATATATCATGTCACTTAAGCCCCAGGGCATAACCAGACTTACCACATAACACAATATTTTTGAAACAAACATTTCTAACTAAAACAACCACATAACACAATATTTTTGAAACAAACATTCCTAACTGAACATAGCCGCCCCGGTGGCACAGCGATGGCCTCTGATCATTCGACCGAAGGGGGTCCGGGTTCGAATCCCGGCGAGGCATGGATGTTGTGTTTGTCTTACGGCACTGGCTCTCTCCCTTCCCTGGAACCAGTGACCCTAAATTAGGGACGGGCGACTGCTTATTATAGCCCATTGAGTTGCTCATGGTGGTCGTTAAACCTCCAATAAAAAAAAAACAAAAAAAAAAACTGAACATACACCAGATTCCACTTTTCCTACTCCAGACGATAAAAGAACTAGTATTTCTTAGTCACATGTTAAGGGGGAAAAAAAGATGTTATCCACCACTATTTTTACTCCCTGGCATGCTTTTTAAGCCTCTCTTTTCTAACAGCAAAACTACAGTGAGGATCATACTAAGATTATTACTATTGTTCTTAGTATATGACACTAGGTTTATATACTGAATAATAGGTTTGTATACAAAAAAGAAGTATTTACATTGTTTCTATAATTCATTAATATACAGAACATATTTTCCTTTCTTCCCTCCTGCTGGTGGGGGGGGGATTAAAAAAAAAAGGAACACTGTACCTAAACTACATATTTTGCACAATTCTTAATTCCAAACTTTAGCTCGAGAGGTTAAAATGAAAAATGTTTCACCTTCGGCCAAACTTTTTGACCCCGGAACAAGGGAAACACAATTCTGCTACACAACACAAAGTAAGGGGAGAAAAACGATATGTATAAGAGAGAAAGAATTTCGTTCGACTTTTTCTCGACTTCCTTAGATTTAAGAAGCCGTACCCAAGGGAGGTAAAATTGAGTTTCAAAAGATAAACAAAAATCACCCCCACCAACCATATCACTAAGCTGTTCTCTGAGATTCAGAGGTTAGCTCCAAAAAGAAATACAATCTACCAGCCCAAGGAAGAATAGTCACCCTTCCCTGAACTGATCCTTATTCTTTTCTCAACAAATTTCTCAAGAAACAGCATGGATATGTATGATGAAAATTTGAAAGACATTGTTCAGGTGTCAACAAATTCCATCAACATATCACTATTGAAAAAATACCACTTTACAAATTTAGATGGTATGGTGTCATGTACTATCTGTTGACCTGGAGGCAAACATTAAAATTTAGAAATAATCACTTGTGAATTCTTTGGTGCCAAAATTTAATTATTGGCAAGATAATTTAGCCTATAAATTTAGCCAATTTAGAATTATATTCCTGTGACACTCGTAAATTACTTCTGCAACTTCAGGACTAGCACGAGACAACAGACATTTAATCAGTTAACATACACAGATAATAAAAAATGATGATGACATGACATCAATTAAAATACAGAGAAGGAGGGGCATCAAATAAACCCCCGTTTTGGTTAGCTCTAAGGCTGACTGAAATGTTATAAGGTGAACAATGTTTCACTGGCATGTACTGTTCAGCTTTAAACAGTTCTCAGCCAATAAAAGTCTATTGGATAACTGGGGCCAATTTACTCAGCAATTAAGATGCATAAGAAAATAAAGTACCTGCAGGGATGCTGCTTCTTTGATAAGGTATATCCACATTTCAAACTTATTGCCCAGTAGGAAACAGCACATTGGTTGGTTTTTACTCTCCTCAGGCACGACCACTTAAAACATCACCATGGACAATGGAGAGGGGGTTGAACTGCATTTCGCTTAGACACTCGTGCACACAAACTACTTGTCAGGGGGTGAAATTTCAAGACCAAATGCACTAGGCAAAAAAAAAAAAAAAATAATAATAAATAAAAAAATTAATCACATGCCTCTTAGGGTTTTGAAGCCTTGTCCACCAGATGACAGATAGCATTGGTTTACGCAATTATACAAACATGGATTCATAAGAATAACCCAATAATATGCATTACTTCCAATTTCTTTAAGGATTCCCCCAATTCAGAAAGAACTCTGATAACACCACTCACTATCTTTTGCTTTATTTACAAATCAGGAGGCATGTGCAATGGTCACCTCCTTTTCCTCTTCAAACAACATGCTTATACTTGTACTTAAGTCACCATCTGCAGTGTAATTTAGCAGAAACAGTGCACATGAAAGAAGAATAGCAATAAGTTTATTGCATTTCCAGAAAAAAAAGCATGAGATATGGTATAATTTGTGTAGTTAACAGTGCTGTTTATCTGGAGTAGGCATTGCCCTTTATCAAATTCAGTAATGCACCTTTTTTTTGTAGCTTAGCTTGGCACAAACAGAGCATGTGAAGGTAGTTATACTTTCCTTTAAAAAAAGAAAAAAAAAAAAGAAATAATTTATGCAGTAAATGCCGTTCTTCAAAAAACAGCTTGTGTAGGGCACACCTTGGCACTGTGCATGCATAACACAGTGAATCCTACACAGTTGCCAATGCAAGAATTTCATTTAAACACATTTTGTGGAGCAGTTTATGATTAATGACAAAAAATTTATAATTGACTTACATTGCAAACATTTCCAAAGAAAAGGAAAAACGATGTCTGTTGCGCACCCCAACTGGGTATAAACAAAGCAAAAGACAGTAAGTGGAGTTATCAGAGTTGGTGGTGTAGCTATATGGAAATCTAATAGACTTGTTATAAAAAATATCTATGACTTGCCCATTGCTGAGTTTGATTGCAAAACCCGGTAGGTACCAGAAAGTATTTAGCAGCAGAAAAACAGTGACATTTACATTTAATTAATTTTTGAGTAAAGTACTGTTTTTACCAGAAATATTCTTTCAGGGAAGAATTTCAAAAGATAGAATTAAATTAATTAGTAATAGGCAAAGATTAAAGGAAACATCAGTTTTACAGGGAAATACTGTGTGGTTTCATATCAAATATACAGTATTTACCCACTGCATTAATGAAGTTTGGTGTATATCTACCTCTCTTCACTGAAATACCACATATCAATGGCATCCACTGGATTAAAATTCTGTAGTGTTGGCCCATTTACAGCAAGTGTAAGATCATTCATTGTATCAGTTTTTAAGAAGTTCCGGTATGAAGTTTTAATCCGATTAAAGCGCAGAACCTATGTTCACAGGATGCTGTCTGTTCTTAGTGGCAGAAGCGCACAAAAGTTACAATAGGCAACAAATTGGGGAATCTATCAGAATGTTCATTTAGTTTCTTAAGCGCTTCATCAAATGATAGAGATGCCAATGTAACTTTGTATTCTGTCCACTCAGCTAACAAAACATCCATTTCTCCCCCTTGTAATCATTGGGACTGATGTACTCACAGTTTTTTAATCTCTTCTTTTCTAAAATTTGTGATTTTGTAGGCCATGTAAGACTATCTCAACTATATGTCTATGAGTTACTGTAGTGTATGAGTCACTTGAAAATTTTGGAATTATATGAAAATCATTTCGCACCGGAAATGCAATCCAACAAAGAAGGAATTTTACAAATCGGGCTCTTAGAAGTAGAGATATTGACAAAAATAAGATGTACCTCTACGCCCCCTGGAAGAAAAGCCATCCATTATTTTAAGAAGAAAATATTCCGTAAAGTTTATGAACGTGAGTAGTATTGGTCCACGAAAAAATTTTCAGTAGAGATTTTAGTTCAGATTTTGCTGCAAATATATCAGAAGCGGAAATTAAGATTTACGCCCCCTAGTTGCGAAAGCATTTTTCACCGAAAATTAGAAATTATATGCAAAAGATTTCCCATCAGGAGCTGCATCTGGTGCAGAAAGAATTTTTCAAATCTGAGTTTTAGAAGCAGAGATATTGGGGGAAACATAATTTATCTTTGCGCCCCCTAGCAGAAGGTCTGCGTTATTTGAAAATTTTGAAATTTTATCAAAAACTTGTCGCACTGGAAACTCTATCCAATAAAGAAGGAATTCTGCAAATCGGGCCATGCAATATTTTAAGAAGAAAATATTCCGAAAATGTTTGTTTATCAATGTGAGTGGTATCATTTCACGAACAAATTTTTTCGGTCGAGATTTTAGAAGCTCACATTTGGTGGAAAATACATCAGAAGCAGAAATTAACACTTATGCCCCCTGGTGTCCAAACCATCCTTCACCAAAAATTAGAAATTATATGCAAAAGATTTTCCATCAGGAGCTGTATTTGCTGAAGAAAAATTTTTCAAATCGGAGTTTTAGAAATAGTGATATCGGGGAAAAAAAAACACTTTACTTTTATGCCCCCTAGCGTAAAATCTATGCATAACTTGAAAAGTGACTATACCTAAAATACTCTTCAACATAAATGGAATCGAAAGGTAAAATAATTTTTTCAATCGGATGCTTAGAAACAATTATATCGAATAAAATGTGTTTTGAATTCAACATCATCTGCATTTATGCCCTCTAGCGGCAAAATTGTACATCATAAAATTAAACGGAATAAAAGATCATCATTCGCATATTTCAAGCTTTTCAATGCAAAAAGAAGTTTTCAAATC
This sequence comes from Macrothele yani, assembly GCA_039090855.1. Classification (NCBI taxonomy): domain Eukaryota; kingdom Metazoa; phylum Arthropoda; class Arachnida; order Araneae; family Macrothelidae; genus Macrothele; species Macrothele yani. Next base: position 76,204,928 of record CM077023.1, on the reverse strand, counting down.
GGACCAATAGTTATGGTGTCCACAAATGGACCAACAAACTGATAATAAAAGCAGGATCTTTTATTTATTTATTTTTTACAAAAGACATGCTAAAATGCAGCTCTGAAGACCCTGTGTGTTTTGTGTTTTCATGCGCTGTTTAGAAGTTTGTTCTAGTAGCTCAATTGCAGGTGTCATAAATATGAGGGAAGCTTGTTTATTTTTTGCTTTTCTTTCTTTGTTGAAGGTATTGCCTTTGCTGTGGCAGGGGTTTGGGCTGTGGCCTCCATCCAGCTGGCCTGCCTACCTCTCTCGGTGGGATCTCCCTCCCCCTGCTGGTCGAAGTTCATTTGTGTGAGTCAGTTCCCCTCATAGCAGTAGCAGATAAACAAGCCTGCAGAGTAATCTTTAGAGCCTCCAAACAAGTAATATGAGCACCACCGAGAATCCAACAGTTTATGGAAAAACATCAAACAAAAGTCATCGCTCTTTCCACGTTTATAAGTGAGTCATGGAAAAGTTCTCATTGGCCGCCACCGGGAATCGAACCCAGGTCTTCCAGTTACGTGCCCGACATGCTACCACTGCACCACAGCGGCCTCGAATTCTCCAGACTCGCATGTGATTAACTACCAAACCACATGGCAGGTTGCTTCATGGAGCCCCACACAATGCTGGGGATTCACCAAAGATGGTAAGCAGCAACTGAACAAATAATTAGAAGGCGAATGAATAATTAATACAGACATTTGCCGTGGACTAGGAACATCAAACAGAAGTCATCGCTCTTTTCATGTTTATAAGTGAGTCACGGAAAAAATCTCATTGGCCGCCACCGGGAATCGAACCCAGAGAAAAAAAAATGCTTTGAAAAGGTTTACTTATCATCTGTGTGGAAGTTTCAGAGGGGTAGAAAAAGTAATTACAGAAAATGAATTCAGCATAGCAGCAGCACATTATACAGCACATATTTGAAAAACAAAACAAAACAAAACATCATAACAGCAGCGGCTGTTAACAAGGAAATTAAGGTAATTCATTGAGAAAAGTTTTACTCACCAATGAGAAATTTTCACTCTCCAATGGTGAGCCGGCGACCAGAAATTTCGTGCCCTGCTACTTGTTTACTATTTTTTTAAATAGTAAAAATGTTAGTTTTTCTTTACTAAATTTCACGCCCTTACTACTTCACCCGTATGGTGCCACGCATGCTTCTGTTCCCATCGATGCCTTTGACTTGATGGAAAGCTCCATGGTTTGATCTCCTAGCACCCCACAGGTAAAGGTGAGTTTCTCCACATCACAAGTAATTCGTCTTAGCCACTCAGGTCTCAGGGATACAATAGACTGACTTCCAGAAGGCTGCTCTGTAGCTCCACTCCAATATCTTGGCATCAACTATACTTATTAACTGCCAGAATTCCCAGTTGTCTACTGCTGTAATGCCAGAAGTCTCCTGAAAAGACCGGCTTTCCAGAGAAAAATTGCTCCGTGCCTCTCCAGTCTTACATGCAATCATGTACAAGGAAAGGGGTATCCCCCACCTCCTTTTCCTCACGATAACATCAACTGCTTGAAGCTGCCCACCTTGGCAGAACTTCTTCCGAGCTGGGACTTCACTAGACTGCTTTTCCCTCGAATATTCGCTTTTTTTTTTTTTTGCCTGATTTTTGTTGTAGGCTTGTGTTCACTCAGTTGTCAATTTTCATTGCTCTAAAAGCATTTAGAGCAAGGTGGTAAGAGTACACAGCTCTGCGCTTGGAATAAATGATGGTCAACAATCCTGTTAGAGACCCAGACACATTACTTATAGTTGCTACTCATCTCATGGCCCTGTTTTGGCACTTTCACCTTTTCCACAGTCCCATAAAATACAGTCCCCTTTTCCTCTGTTGACACTTAATTGGTTCTCAGATCCTGGCCAAGTGCCGTTCCTTGAGTACATGAAAATGGTGCCTCCCAACGTACGCTACCAAAATACGAGTTATCCTCCCCTCTGCTTTTATCCCCCAGAACCACAAGTGTGTCAAAGAATTATGTCTTTCTTGATTGCTTATCTTTGCCAAAGGAAAGCAATGAGTCATTACCTTTTTGTTAAAATTAATGCTCTTTCTGCCTCTCGCTAATCCAGCAAATTTAATTAATTATGCTACCCTAAAATTTGTAACATTAGTGTTTGTAATGTTGTGTTACATTAGCATTGATGCAATAGAGCAGTTGGAACCTGAGAATTTTGCTGGTAATTGTAATGCAACAATGAACTTTATAAAACAATTTTAAAAAATGTAGTTTTGTATTCACAGAGAAACCAGTACTGTTTTAGTTATTTAAGAGGCATAGCATCCCTCTTTATTAAACTTTTTTGGGGCAGAATTTGAGAAATATGGGAAAATATCTGAATTTCTTTTACTGGCTTCTGAAATATATGAAATACATAATCAGTGTGTTTGGTCATAAAATTAAAAATACTTGCTTTTAGAAATTGTAGGTCTTAAAGTTTTGTAGGTTAGGTTATATGTACATCTTGTAAATTTTTTCCACTTTTTTTTATTCACGCGTTGTAGAATATTACTCTGGATACTACTGCAAATTTCATTGTCTAACAGATTCAGTTATGGCTGAGTATATTTAATCAAATTAATTTACTGTTATGTCATAACCAAGATTTTAAGCAATGCCTTTTTATTGTTTTTTTAAACCTTTTCTTCATGCTCATGGAACACTCTCTCTATGAAGTGAAACAATTTGTGCCAAAGTTATGAATGCAAATTTTTTTTTTTTTTGGTAGCTTGTTTTTATGTAATTTTTGCATACATGTGTTTGTAAATAGCATTAATTTAGTTCATTCATGTTACAGTCATTTACTGCCAAGGAGATAGAGACTCTGAAGCCAGATATTTTAACCATGTGTCCTCCATGTCAACCATTTACACGGTGTGTTTTTCTCCTTATATATGTGAGTATTTGAGCCAGAAGTGGTATATATGAACAAACATCACCCCTTCATTCAGTTCATTTAATGAATAAAAGGTAGATTGCACAATGAACTGCTTGAGGTGGAGAAGTTTGAACTAGTATTATTTTTTAACCTGCTGATATACAGTACTACTGTTTGTGAAAATTGCAACACCAAGAAAGAATCATGCTATTCAAATGTAATTTATATCACAGGTTCCTCATTTTACAGGAGATAACTGATTACATTTGTAGTGCTATACAAGATTTTTTCGCTTCAAAACTAAGTATCGTGTGAAGCCACCTTTAGCAACAAATAAGCCTCTACACTGCATGGCATTGAATGAAAGAGATTTTTGATATCATCCTGAGGAATAGCCTGACAGGCTGCATCTATATGAGATATGAGACCAGAGTTAATTTGTGGTGACTGGCGGAGGCCCTTGATGGGCCAGTCGCTTAGCTACCATGTCCCTGACATGTTTGATTGGGGTCATCTGGTTAATGTGTAGGCCAGGAAAGAAGTTGTATCTGCTGTACATGGAAAAGGTCTTGGACATTTTGGGCCACATGTGTCCGAGCATTGTCCTGCTGGAATATAGCGCTAGGATAACTCTGAAGGAAGGGTATCGCCTCTGTCTCTAAGACATCCCTGATGTATCGTTGGCTGTTGAGGGTTCCCTCAATTCGTATCAGGCAAGATCACAAATTGAACCAAATGATGTCCCAAATTGTGACACTTGGCGTTGGGCTGGTATGATGCTGCAAGGTGTTGGTTGTTCATCACGTTGTCTTTAAACACATATGTGACCATCATGGTGCATCAAGTTGAATTGTGACTTGCCAAAAAACATCACATGTTGCCAATCAACGCCCCAATGTCTGTGTTCAAGACCCCCTTGCAGCCTGAGGTGTCTGTGGTCGAGGTTCAAAGGAATGCGCAGCAATGGACTGGTAGTGACCAGTCATCTGTTAAACAGATGACGTCGGACTGTGCTAGAGGACAAAGCCTAACCTGCGACAGTGCTCCACTGCTGTGCTAATACCATGGATGTCACTGTGCGATCGGTCACTGCCATGTGGTAGAGGTGTCTGTCATCTCGCGCAGTTGTGGGATTTTGCGGTCCGTTTCTGGGATTTCTGTGCATCTGAGTCTCATCTGTACACTACGCCACATTTACATCACAGTACTGGAGTTTTTACCCGTAAGAGTGGCAATTTCGCAGTAGGCAAATCTGCAGCTTCTCTTATCTCAACAATCGTTCCTCGCTCAAAGTCTGTTAGGTGTTCATTAATGCTACCTTCTTTGGCGATGAATCATATTGAGACACAAGAAACACCCTTTTGACTCAATGTCGGCTCTTCACTGATTGCAGCATCTTGTTTGAGCCAGCTCTTTATACCCAAGACAAGACCAGACAGTTCAGAGGTCGCTGCTCTGAAACTGCCTGCACATTTTCAGTGACATTTTAATCATTTGCATGTCCCAACCTCTTGTACCATATCCTGTAAGCTTCAAGCTAATACCAGCAATCCTTGGTGTTGCAGTGTTCACAAATAGTAGTGTTTGTATGTATATTGTAACTCACCTGCATTTGTTTTATATACTACCTTCCTGAGTGTTTGAAGTTTTTCACATAACAAATTTTAAATGAATATTACATGATGTTCATTCATTTGTAAGGTTTATGCATACAAATTGGCAAGTGTCTACTAAAAAAAAAGTTTGTTATGTTAGCTTATAAATGATTCAAGCTGCAGACTTAGAACTCAGTATTAAATACCACCAAATATTGGTGGTATTTTGGTCATTTTGATGTCATTGTATAGCAAGGTTATGATTAAAGGTTATCGTTAAAGGATAAAAAGCAGAACACTTTTATAGTTTAGATTGTTAGCTGAATCGAACTAGGAGAATGAAAGGCAAATGGAACAACCAATGCAAGACTATAGGTGTTGATTTTGAAAGGAATTGAATCAGTGGTATGTGGATTTTTATCTATCTTTATGAGTAATTATTTGCAATGGATGCGATCGAAATCTAGGTTTGTTACCAAACATTAGCAATTCTATGATTTGCCCTGCAAAAGAACAGCTGATTCTAGTAGCATTGCTGCGTAGGCTGTCGTGACTATCCTTCATTTCTTGTTTTGTGTGACTTGACAATGTGTGGTTTTTTACAGTTGATATTTAGTAATTACTGACCATATCTGTATTACCAGTAATGATAGTGTTTAGAATTACTGTCATGCAGTGGTAGAAATGGGAATTTTTTGCTGCCGGAACGCAACATACAACTTGTAGTGTTGTCGCCAAAACCCTTCAAAATGACGTCGCAACGTTTTGTCTATTTCTGACTCCATAGTCAGAATTCGTCAAAAAGGCTTAATGCAGTTTTGACGGGTTTTGGCGACAATACTACAACGGTACAAGTGAATGCATTAAAAATTTAATATTCGCAAACCCATTTGCTGTACACATGAAACCATATAAGGAAATTTTGTTATTAAACTTTAAAATGAAATAGTCACATTTAGCTAAAGTCAGAGCTGTTTTTTTTTATTCAGAAGTACGTTTCGTATTAGAAAGACCACGCGAATGTGTGCCGGTGCAATTAAAGGTATCGCCCTTTTTGAAGGTGTCCTCAAATAACAAACATCGGAGAAAAAACGTCAGCTCGTATTTGAGGCAGAGATATGTAAGTAACTACTGTATATGGGGTGGCAAAGTAAAGAAATCCGGCTTTGTCTGAAATATCCATTTATTTAGCTGCAATATCTATTTAACTTCGATTTGAAAAAAAAACTCATCACCTAAAATAATCTCCAAAGTTTTTGTTTCAACAAGTCTTCTTGCATCTTTTCTTCACGTTCTCTGCAAGCCAAAAAGTCTGCATTTCTCCTTCCGTCACTCAACCTTTTCCGTACGTACGGCTCGGGATTGAAGATCTTTGAAGGAGGTCCATTTATTTTTATGAACATGAGGTTGCTGACATGTGCAACGTTTTAAGCGTTTCTTAAATCAGTTATCAAATTCATGGTGCTAAAACCTCTTTCACACTCAGCTGTTGATATAGCAACCACAGCAACAGATTTTAATAAGACTTTTAAATGATGTGAAACTTTTTTGGTTTCCTTGAAATGTCTGAACTCTTCAATGATTTTCCTTTCTTCCTCCAATCCGAATATTCGGCATAAACTTAGAACCTCTCCTTCTCCATATAAAATATCTATGTCGGTCGGCCCAAAAGAGGGATACAAAACCTGAAGTTGTTTTACAATGTCCTCGCTGCTGAATAATCTGGCAAGATAAATTGTTGGCAACACTCTGAAAAAACTGAACACAGTTTATTTTCCCGTGAGATTTATATCCCCTTGAATGTAAGTCCACCCCTTTGAACACCATATTTTTTACGGCATCTGATGCTACTAAATAAAACTCGTCAAAACCACCATCAGCTAAACCTTGGAAAACTTTCACTGTAAGGGAAATGTGTGAATGTGCTTCTGATAACGATACAGAATTTCCTTGAAGACGCAGTGACAATGAACTAAGTCCCTTTAAGGCGGTTTTCATTAGTGCCAAATTTTCCAGGAAGCATGTGCTCGTAAGTCTTTTCAGTAAGCCAGAAAACATGCTTCTTTCTTTACTATCCCTTGAAGCATCAGCATATGCAGCTTTAAAATGCAAAGCCAAGGATGGAAACATATTCCAGACAGCAGATACTGTTCGCTCACTAGATACGACCCATCTTGTTCCAAGAACTCTCCTGATTGAAGAAAACAGAACTGCAATTTCTTCAGCATAGAGATGCAACTCGCGGGCGTTCTTTGGTGAAGCGTGATACAAAGAGTATAATTTATCGCAAAACGATTTAAAACTCTGTATGCCGTAAACCTCTTTAATTACGTCCCCGACAGCAAGTTCTAACTTATGATTTGCACAGTGTCATATAATAAGTTCGGGAATTTTTTTTTTAAGCTGTTGAGCCACACCAGATATGGAACCTGTGAAGTTTGCAGCTCCGTCGGAAGTGAAAGATATCAGATTATTTTAAATAAGCTCTATTGGAAAGTACTTCACCAAGCAGTTCATAATCGATTCAGTTATTGCTGTTGCTTTCAAATCGTGTAATTCAACCAAGTCAAAAAATAGTTTGGACATTTATATCATCCGGATCTATGGACATTCATATGCAGATTATGAGTACTGAGAGTCGGCTTACAGTTGTACACTCATCAACCGAATTTTATATTTTGGAAGATTTCTTCACATGTCATTTCCTATAGAATCGCAAATATCCGTACATGTCTTCCTAGACTGCAATATCCTCCCCATCTCGGTGCCGTTTTTCTTTTGAATATCAATCAAACCAGAAAAATCGGCAAAAGGTCTATTGTTCTTCGCAATGAAATAGGCGGTATTGAATATTTTGTACGTATTGTCCACTTTATTTTTATTTATTTTTTCAACAATATTTTCAAAGACTCCTTCAGAACGTTTTGCGTTCATTCTAGAAGCTTCTTTATGAGCGTGACTTTCTCTGTGCTCCTTTATTTTCCTCCTTAGAGCCGTATTTTGCTTCTTTTTATCGTCAGCCGTAGATCTAACTTTGCAATCTATCCACTCCTTAGAAAGCCTTGCACCAGTTAACAATTCTGAAACGTTCATATTCCCGGCGGTTTTACAGACAGCCCATACTAAACACCCATTTTTTAAAACAAGCCAAGAGTACTCTTTCAAAAAATGCTTACTTTGATCCTCAGTCCAACACTCGGATTTACCATTTGTTGAGCTTTGCCAAGATTCAGATTCTTCTAATGAACTTTCTGATGCAGTGATTTCCTTTGACTGTTGTATTTTCGGCGATTTTCTTGGTGATACTTCACACGGAGTCCGAGCTTGAACAGGGGGAGGGGGGTTTCCAAATTCCCGAGTTCTGTTTTTTTCCTTTTGACTCATCTTTTTTCCCAAAGAAATCTGTTACAGTTCTTTTCATTATTTTCAGTTGTTTTCTTTTCTCACACAAGAACAAATTAAAACTTACAACAACGACTAAAATAGCAGTCAAAAAGTCACGTCCTACCACAACAGGAGCTGGAGTTGAAGTGACAGCATGTGTGGAGCATAGTAATTAAGCTCGTTGCCAGGTTACAGGAACTTCGAAGTCATTTTATGCCAAGAGCGGAGAGAGGTTGCAAGGTCATCGAGCAATCAGCTCCTGTCATGACCTTCGCTCTCAAGCAAACACTTCGCACTCATCGTGGAATTAAGCGGCGTTGCAGTCGTCACCATGGCGGGAAATCACAAAGGAAGGACGCCAGACGGCGAAGAGAACATTTTTTAAGAACTACAGCTACAACTCCGGTGGTACCTACACAAATGGTGAGTGAGCTTCATTAGAGGGAAAAAAAAAAAAATTGAAACGACGAACAATTAATACAAGATGGTGTCATTAATTGAAATGTATAATGCATTGTGAAATGTTTTATGAAAATTAAATGCTCCCTTTCTGTTGGTGTCGATAACGGAACGCCGGAACGCAGGATTTTGCTTCCGGAACGCGGGGTTTTGCTCCTGGATCGGCGTTCCGGCCCATTTCCACCACTGCTGTCATGTATCTTAGACCCAGTCTGTCATGCTACAGTTGATGCCCTTTGTATTTAAAATGTTTTCAATAGTTTTGTGGATTGCAGTGTAATGGTTTCTTATTTCAGATGCAAGTTAAGTATGTGACCATACATGAGACAACCACTGTCTAGTGCTACGTGCCAGTAGAAAACCAAGATTTTGGTACTATATCAGTTGTGATCAAACCTTGGAACAGCAAGTGAAATGATGATATTGCTGCCACTGTATGCCAAAGATTTTATGAAGTATGCCCATTTGTTACATGGCTGGTGGTGTGTACCCATGACTTGATGTCATAAAGACTATTGTTTAAACTGGTCAGGGTGCGTACGGTCCTTAAAAGTCCTTAGGAACTCCTCATTTTCTATGTATGCTCCTAAGGGCCCTTATAAAGTACTTAAAAACTCCTTATTTTGGTTTAAAACTCCTTATTTTTTTTAAATGTTTGTAAGGGCCCTTAAAAAGTCCTTAAAACAGGCAACAGGCGTGAAAATCTTTCTGAAATCCGGTTTTCTGCTGGTTTTTTTTTTTTTTTTTCATTTTCTAGCAGGAACAAATGCTGTTTACCTTGCTCCCGTGTGTGGTCTCTCCCCACGTCGCTTTTGTGCGCACCCCGATCTTTCTGTCAGTGTTGATTGAAGTCATACTCCCTTGGCGTTGGTTGAACCAGTTGAACGCAGCAGCATGCGTAGCAGAGTACGCTCTCTTAACTTCCATTCCACTTAATTGCATTCATTTGCTAGAGAGGTTTTCGGATTGTCTGCTTTGTCATTAGGTTTCTTCGTTCAAGCTTTATTTGATGTGATGTCTTAAAAAATATTTTGTCTTACAGAATAATACGAACATGCGCGGTAAATGCATCTTCAACCCATCGTGGTTAGGCCAACCACGTTATCAGCAATGGCTGGCTATCTTTTCATCGGACAAACATAAGGCCCGATGTACTTTGTGTAACAAAGTAATTGATCTTGGAAGAATGGGAGTCTGTGCTGAAAGCTCACATGGCAGGTAAGTCACAACTTAATTGCATTTTACTGTTGTAAATTCAATGCTGTAAAAAAGAAACTTTTTTTTTTTTTTTTTGCTTTAATTAATATACCGTAATTTCCGGGCTAAAGTAAGAGCCTTGGTTCACCGCGTGCATGTGCGGAAATCAGGCTCTGCCATTTGATGCGATTTCTGTACATACTGTACAGTATAACTTAAAGTGATTTATGTATTTAGTTATGTACTGTATAAGATTTGAGTTTAAATAAGCAGTAAATTTCACAAAGATTTCATAAAAAAATTTCAATTAACTTGTACTGTATTGTATGCGGGGCCTGATTTCTGCTGGTGCACAGGGCTTCGGAATTTGGGGGTATTAAAATAATAAAATAAATTATTATTTTCAACTGGGGAAATGAAAATTTTAACCGGGGGGGGGGGGGGCAGCTACGGATGTGCACAGGGTCTTGACTGTACAAATTTTTTTTAAACTTGTACGAAACTCGCACGCTGTTGAAAAATTTTACTCCAAATGTACGGAAATTGAACTAAATGGCACAAAATCGCACAAGTTGTGCAGAAGGCGCATGCACGAAAGTCAGCCATCACCTTTTTCATTCTATTCCGCTTGAACAGCAGAAAGAATAAAAAAAGTTTATAAAAAAGGCGAGCGTCGGTTTTTGATCAGAAAGAATGCGCCATGGGTGTTCAAAAGTTTGCCGGGGGGGGGGTGGTGAAATCTCTTCCCTTTGCCAATGAATCACTTCCTTGCAAGTGGTGGGCAACTCAACTGCTGTAAAAAAAAAAAAATATCGTACTGGGGGAAATTTTTACGAAAAAAAAATTCTCCAATTTCGTAAATAACATGCAAATTTTACAGTAGCCAGGGCGTGTCAAAATAAACTCGCATGTGAAATTTCTTCAAAATCTGATTAAAACTTTAGAAGTTAGGCATTTTATTTTTTTTAATGAATGTTTGCTGAAAGTCTGCGTAGTCGTTCTCTGTGTGTGTGTGTGTGTGTGTGTGTGTGTGTGTGTGCCGTATCCCGCGTTGCATTTAGGGGCACCTGTGGGCGTCGCAAAGTGGCCGGCTAAAAAAAAAAAAAAAAATTACGAATTAATCCTGACCGAGTTTCCCATCCGCTTTAAATTAAAACAAACTGAGCAGCGAAGATGATGGAAGTGGTGATGGAAAATGTGGAGAAATAAAAATACCAATTGATAATCTTTTGCAAATGCTCGATGATGCAATTAAAGGTCTTGAACTAAGAAACTTCACAACTGAACCGGAAATAATGTCCGTCTACAGAATAAATAAAAATTGCTTTCTCATAAACCAAAATTAATTAAACAACAATCGTTAGTTGAAATGTTTAAAAGAAATGATAAAAGGTAGTCTTTTGTATGTGTATATTTTTTCTTAAAATTTCTTCTGTTCCATTATTTTTGTACTAAATATTTTTTAAAATAGCTTGACTTTTTGTCATTTTTTACCAAAAAATAGTGTTTTATAGTGTATTTAGTTATTAATAAGTTTGAATTTTATCTAAAATCCGGAATCGACAAAGTCCGAACGATTCCGGATTTTCGAGGTTGTACTGTATAGTAATATAAATACCGTATTTTTGTGTGCATAGTCTGCCCCGTAAATAATCCCCAAGGAAAAAAGTACGTATTGAAAACAACAAAATTTCCCAGATAGTCCGCACTTCCAAACTTTAAACAAAATAAGTAACTTAAATTTGTGACTTACCCATTTTTCTTTTCCATTTTGCTGTGTACTGGCAAAGAATTTGGCAAGACATACGGTGGTACCGTATCTGTCTTTAGAATTTAGCCAATAAAAACAGCATACAGTTACAAATATAATATGTACAATACATGAACAAAACGGTAGATAGATATAAATGATAGATATTTTTTCAATTAATGAATTGCCTGACAGAAAAATAGAGAGAGAGAGAGAGATTCTTAATCGTCGATTTCCGTATCACTGTCACAGTGAAAAAGATTGGAATACTCAGCCAAGGGTTCCCCCCGCCATCAATTTCATAATCAGACTGCTCTTCTGCTTGGGATGAATTTTCATTGTCGCTTTGAACGGCGCTTTCAGAAAAAGGCCCGTAGGAATCCATTCTGGATGACAGATGTAGGGCATACCTGCCAACTTTTACGCGTTAAATTTACGCATTTTAACTGTTCTTTACGATTTTACACATTTCCATATATTTAAGAAAAAAATTATAGATTTTCATTGAGAAATATTTGTTAATGTTTCAGTTAAATCATACCTGCCAACTCCTCCATATTTTGCAGAAGATTTCTTGGTTGTTTTTTTATGCAGTTATCCGGTTTTCCTGCCAGAAAAACTGTGCCGCGTCGGGACTTCGGCACAGTAAATTCTCCGTGCACACTGTTATGCTTGACGCTGAATAAAGATCATGCGGTGGGAAGAAAGATTCTGCAGATTTACGTAGTTACTATGGAAATAGTCGCTCCTCTATGGACGACGGAAAGCATCGAGTATGCTATGATAATTGTAGGTCCGCTACGGACGACAGAAAACGTAGAGTATGTTATGGAAATCGTCGTTCCGCTACGGATGACGGAAAACATAGAGTATGTTATGGAAATTGTCGTTCCGCTACAGACGACGGAAAACGTAGAGTATGTTATGGAAATCGTAGTTCCGCTAAGGACGACGGAAAACGTAGAGTATGTTATGGAAATTGTCGTTCCGCTACGGACGACGGAAATTGTCGAGTATGCTATGGAAATGGTCAGTCCGCTACGGACGACGAAAAACGGCGAGTATGCTATGGAAATCGTCGTTCCGTTACGGACGACAGAAAACGTCGAGTATGCTATGGAAATCGTCGGTCTGCTACGGACAATGGAAAACGTCGAGTATGTAATGAAAATCGTCAGTCCGCTACGGACGACGGAAAACGTCAAGTATGGTATCAAAATGTGATATAATTTGTTTATATTATAAACATCTAAAAATTATCAAATGCACATATTTGCATTTATTTTACTTGTACATAGCTAAATTCATTATAAATGTTTGCGCATAGTTAAAAAAAAATCATTATACATGTAATTCGTGCACAATTTTACACATTTGAGTTTCCTCGGGTTGGCAGGTATGGTAGGGACACATCGGCATATGTCGCCCTTCGCCTGCGACTACTTGGTGTGTTGGAATGAAGTCAGTCACCAGGCCCATAGCCAGACAAGCAAGTTGGAAGGGGCGGCTGATGATTGAGACCGGGTGTAGGATGTAAAGCGGTCGGGCAAAAAATATGAAACAGGTCGGGCACTGTAGTGTACTCTTGTGTTAGTCGCTGGGACAGTCAAAAGGAAACAGGTCGGGCTTAGCTCGGCCTGGTCCTCCCCTGGCTACGCCCCTGACTGTCACGCATACATTCTTCCCATTTTATTCTAATGGCTGCTTTAAAACTACGGTTCACACTGATGTCCAATGGCTGCAAAAGTTTTGTGAGTCCTCCGGGGATAACTGCGATTTCAGTGCCTATCTTTAAAGACTTTTGATGCTATCCTTTAAATGGGCCGACATGCTGTCTAATATCAAAAGGGATTTCGGACGGGAAAAAAACTCCTTGTCCAGCTCTCCAGCAGTGCTTTACGTAATTTTTCATCTGTTATTCGTTCATCCACACTTTCTCATTGGGCCTAACATTGATACTTGAATTAAGCTTTTCCTTTATAGCCGATTTTCTTTTAAAGATGACCATCATCAGCTTCATCTTCCCACCATTTTTCGTGCAACCAAGAACTACAGTAAATCGCAGCTTTTCATTTCCCGTAGTGGACACATTCAGTCTTGTCGCCAATTTCATTCACAGTTCTACACTGCAGCGCATCAAAAGTGAGCGGAACTTCATTCTTATTTGCACTATCGTTGTCAGTTAGATTCATTGTAGCAATTTTATCGCCACAAATTTTCTGAAAGAAATTTTTTTCCTTCCAGTCAGCAGTAATATAAGTGATAAAAAAAATAGTAAGTGATAAAAAAATAGTTGTGCCCCATTGTGGTTGCGGCTCGAATTGAGAGTTGGTGCCTTCGCATAAACTTAAAACACCAATTGGGCCCTCCTTTGAAATCATTGATGCCAAGTTCTCTGCACATTGTTTTCACTTTCAGTCTTATTAATGTTGTTGAAACTGCACATCCAGCAACACGTTGTGCAGTAATCCACTTTTATAAATTTTCTTCCATCTCTGGATGCATTACTTTACCCTTGCGATCGGAGCGTTTATTGCGCAGCATTTTCTTGATCAAATCTGTCTGTTTTGTCCAGTTTCATATGGATTGGTTGGTTGCTCAGTGACATGTTGGAGTGATGGTGGTTTGGTTGATTAAATTGTTTTATTTCTTATTGCTGTCATATAACCAAAGAACTACTACACCTTTAAATACTTATTACCACACTTAGAAAAACCATAACAATTTATTAATGAAAGAGAGACTAGCTCTTTGCTCCACAATTCCCCCACGACCTCTCTTTCCGGAGGCAAATCCAAGAGTGACACTATTATGTCATGCAGAGTCTGCAGTGCAGTGTGGATCTGGCACCATCTGTTAATCAAAATGTAAGAAGATTGAAAATTACAAAAAATTTACATGTTTTATTAATTACTTGTCTGCAAGTGATAAAAAAATCTAATACTGGGCTTTCTTTCCATAGGTCAACGACACAGATCCATAGAGGAAACAAAACCCAGGAGTCCATTGATGGAGTTCTTTTCAAGGCCACAAAAAGTTAGAGCAACCTCTAACTTTTTGTGGCCTTGAAAAGATGTGTTGATGCTATTGCATCAACATCATCCCATTCAAATCTCGTAACTGCAGAATCAGCTTCTGAAAATACAGTCTCTAATTTGTACTGTGACATGATGTTCAAAATGCAGAAATCATGTGGATTTTAAAATGTATAAACAATCATTATTGGTATAGGTCTTGTGAAGGCATTGACAAATTATTTTCGAAAATGTTCTCTGATAGTTCCATCGCAAAGCAGTTCTCTTGTGGACAAAAAAAATGTGCATACATATGTTGTTTTAGGTTAGCTCTCCATTTTCAACAACTCTTGTTGATATGCCTTCAAGATTTAAATTGTTATACATTGTTGTTTGATGAAACTTTAAACCTTGGCACTCAAACAAAACAATTGGATTTGTATGTCAGGTTTTGGCACCCAGTATTAAATGAAGTGTGCACTCGATATCTTTCATCTGCATTTATGGGCCATGAAACTGCAACAGATATCTTGAAATCGTTTTATGACAGTGTGAAAGAGCTGAATCTGTCTAAAACTATTCAAGTATCAATAGATGGTCCATCTTGTCAATTGGGCTTTCTATGAGTTGTTGCAGGCTGACCTGAAGGATAAGTATGATTGCCAGATTTTAAACATTGGCTCTTGTTGACTGCATACATTACATAATGCATTTAAAAGTGGAGATACAGCAATAGAGTGGGATATCTCTTCTGTTTTAATTTATGTTTATTGGCTCTTTAAAGATACACCAGCTAGAAGAGATGACTTTTTAAAAGTATCTGAGTTAAAGAAATTTTGTTTGAAGTTTGTGAAACATGGATAGAAAATGTCCCTGCTGCTGAGAGAGCCTTAAAAATCTGGAATGATCTCAAAGTTTTTGTTGCAAGTGTTGAAAAAAGGACAATTAAAATTAGCAAAATGACAAAATATTTACATACACATAGATGCCAACTAGTACGGATTTTTGGTTGCTGTTACGGAAGTACGGAAACACCGCTAAAATTACGGAAAATCGCCATTTGATTTAATTTTCTGAGATAGAAAGCAAATTTTCATCAACTTGAAAATTTTTGTTGGTTCTTGAAGTTTTTCTGGGGGAAAACAATGAAATGCTACATTCAGGGCTGCCAGATCTGCGGCAATTGTGCCAGCCCGCGCCAAAACGTTGTTCTTGCGCCATTCTGCTAAAAAATCGCCATTTCGATGAAATCTGCGGCAATTTTGCGCCAAAAGTTAAAATTTACCGGTCATTGATATTTTAGCGTTATCTTACGACATTCGAAATCGTTTCAGCGGTGAATTCGTACGTGAGATTCTTCCGCGGATTCGCGGAGTTCCCTTCCGCCCCCCCCCGAGATCAATGCAAAAGTGAAGAAATTTTCGGGATATTAGTTGGGGGGGGTCGTATTCCGTCTGGGGACGTTGTTTTGTCTTTTTAAACGTTCGGAAACGGAAGTTAAACGAAGTGCAGATTTTTCCCGTAATCGTATTTTTTTCTCTCTCGCAATGTTGCTTCTGTCCAGTACTGTTAAATATAATTTCATTGCATAATTTCAGTTTGAAATTGTAGGCAACGATTTCCGAAAACGGAAGTTAGGCCGCCCGAAAATTTCCCCGTAATCTTCGGCGGCGAGATTCTCGCGCTGATTCGAGGAATTCCGTCTTTTTTTGTTATCATTTGGACCATGTACGAAATCGATGCATAACTGAACTTAAATTTTGGGTGGAGATCGGTGGCGGCGGCAGCGGGGGGGGGTCGTTTTCTCTGTTGGAGGACGGAATTTCATCCTTCGAAAACGGAAAGTAGACGGAGATAAGATTTATCTGGTAATCGTAAATTTTTTTCTCGCGATGTTTCCTGTACCTAGTATTGTTAGATATCATTTTATTCCATAAATATTTGTATTTCAGCTTGAAAATGTTGGATAAATTTCCAAAAACTGAAGGCTTGAAAAACCGTTATTTCAAGCCATGTTTCCCGATTCAGCGATCGCAAAAAAATATTCGTGTGGAAGAACCAAGGCTACTGCACTAATTCTGCACATGGCCAGTGTTTCTACAAGTAACATCGTATCTGAAATAAAAAAAAATCCTTTTTCTCTATCTACGGACGGAAGTAATGATGCTCAAGCAAATAAACTGTATCCCATTACAATAACATATTTTGACGAAAAAATAGGGAAAAATTCAACTGTTTTGTTATCATTGGTTGAATCAAGTAATAATACAGGTGAAGGAATATTCAACGTTTTGAACAATGAGTTTGTTAAAAAAAATATCTCATGGAGCAACTGTGTGTCTTTTTCGTGTGACAATACTAACACTATCATAGGTCAAGTAAAAGATGTTGTTTCTTACATAAAGAAGGTTCAGCCTGCAATCGTAGTGCAGCAATGTTCATGCCATTTAGTAAATTTAGCTGCACAGAAATCTGCTACGCCGCCCCGGTGGCGCAGTGGTCTAAGGCGCTGGCCTCTGATCATTCGTCCGTAAGGGGTCTGGGTTCGAATCCCGGTCAGGCATGGATGTCGTGTTTGTCTTACGGCACTGGCTCTCTCCCTTCCCTGGAACCAGTGACCCTAAATTAGGGACGGGCGACTGCTTATAGCCCATTGAGTTGCTCACGGTGGTCGTTAAACCTCAAATCAAATCAATCAAGAAATCTGCTACTCAACTGAAAGGATTTAATGTTGAGCAGTTTCTGATTTTTTGGAGAAAAGTTCAAAAAGGAAACACAATCTAAAACTGAGTCAAGCTGTTTGTGGTACTAAACCACACAAAATTATAAAGCATGTCAATACTCGCTGGTTATCACTTTTGGAATCCATTGACAGAATTTTAGAACAGTGAGAGGCTCTAGAACATTATTTTAGTGACAATGAAGAAGCTAATTCACAGTATAAGAACCTTGCAAGTATGATTGGAAATCCTTCATCTAAACTTTATTGTCTTTTTTTTATCTGCTACTCTTCCTTTGTTTACATCTGCTAACATGTTCTTGCAGCAGGAAGCTCCTCTTGTGCATGTATTAAAAAGAAAACTTCATAGTCTGTTATCTGAATTGCTTGTACGATTTATCAAGCCATCGGCATTTGATGTGACAGCAACATCTCTAGCAGATGGAAATTTTGAAAGAAGGAGAAATAAAAAAGAGTGTGATCTCGTAATTGGGTCAAAAGCGAGATCTTATATAGGCACAACTGCAGATCTGAGTGAAGACACAGTGGCTACTTTTTATTCTGAGGTAAGGGAATTTTACAAGGCAGGCTGCAATTACATTTTAAGAAAATTTCCACTTAATGATGAATTTCTGAGTCATGCTGAAATTGCAGATGTAGCATTAAAGCAAAGTGTTTCTTTTGCATCAGTCCAATATACGTGTTCCCTGTTTCCAGTTTTGAAACCAGAAGAATCTGACAAGGTGGAATCTGAATTTACTCACTACCAGTTTGAAAATTTTAACTGTGCTGTTACTTCTGGGAGAATGGATGAAGTGTGGCACAGAATTTCTTTGATGAAAAATGAAAGTGGCCAGTTAAAGTATGAATCATTAAGCAAAATTATGAAAATGATTTTAATAGTCCCTCATAGCAATGCAAGTACAGAAAGAATTTTCCGTATTGTGAAAAAAAAAACATGAATGATTCAGACCTAATTTAAGTAGTCATGTGCTGTCTTCTTTATTAGTAGAAAAAATAAACAGCATTGCACACAGTGAACTATGCTATCAGAAGAAGTTTTCGCAAATTGAACTAAGGAAGGCCAAAATGGCAACTACAGCTAGTTTATCATAATAATTTGGCAACATTCCAAGGAATAATTTTTCTTCATGTCTGGAGGTAATTTATTATATTTTTCTGATAGACAGTATTTTAAATTTTCCCACTAGCAAATTATTTTTTATTGTATTATTATTATTATTATTATTATTATTATTTTGTTAATAGTTCTGACAGATTAAAATTTGTTGCAGTGTTAAATACCCAAATTTGCCGCTGTAGACAGGATTACTGAAAATTACTGAAAAAAAAAATTGTTACTGAAAATTACTGAAAAATGAACATATTGGTTACTGAAAACTACTTTTAGAGGTTAGCATCTATGCATACAGTTATAGATGCCACAAAAGATGAACTAATGCCAGTTAAGATTAAATTTTTTTATCTGTGTCAAAGTTACTGAAACTTTTTCTGACTTTTTATCAAAGTGATGCTCCTTTGTTGCCATTTTTTGTATCTGACATATTTAAACTTTTCAAACAGTGTCTATCAAATTTTAACATATTGAAGACTATCTGAACTCAATAAGCTCTGTCATTAAAATGTGTAAAGTAGATTTTGATAACAAATCGGGCTTTTCTAGAATTAGTGATATCAGTTGTGGATTTGCAGGTGACAAAATTGTAAATCATCTACAGAAAATGAAAAGAGTTACTGACAATGATGTTCTTTCACTTAAACATGATTGCCAAAAATTTATTGTAACTATGTTATCAAATCTTATTGAAAAATGCCCAGTGAATTATTCAATTGTACGCAATGTAGTTTGCTTAGACTCCAAAAGAATGGCAAACAATGATGGTGATTGTTTAGCCAAGATGAAAAAAATCCTTTTCCATCTGAGTGAAGTTAAAAAATTAAAAGTGCAACAATGTGAAAATATTTTATTGCAATTTAGAGGCTTCTTAATAAATGAAGTAAAAAGAGACTGTACTAATTTTTCTGACTTTAATGCCTCTGAAACCAAATTAGATGCTTTCTTAGCTAAATACTTATCAAAAAGTTTTGATCGTTGGAATGTGATAAAAATGTTGTTAGTGTTGTCACATGGCCAAGCAACAGTCAAAAAGGGGTTTTCTGTTAATAGGCAGATACAAGTAGAAAACTTAAAAGAAAATTCTTACATAAGCCAAAGAATTGTTTATGATCACATTAATTTTTGTGGGGGAATTCACAATGTAGAGCTTACAAAGGAGTTGCGAGCTTCAGTATCTTCTGCTCGCCATAGATATATGCAACATTTGAAAGAGCAAAAGAATGAAAAGAAAGACGCTGTAATCTCAGGAAAGAGAACAAAACAAAGTGATCACCTAAATATGTTAAAAACTAAAAGGATTAAGGTAGAAAAGGATTTAATCCAATTGGAAAAGTCTGCTGATAACATGGCCGAACAAGCAGAAGCTTTAAAAGATGTCAATCTTTTTATAAAATGCAACAATTTTCGAAAATTACTGAAAGAGAAAAATTAGAACTTGAAGCCACTGATTCAAAGATAGAACTCAAAACAGAACTTAAAAATTAATTTCTTTTTTATTAAAGGCTTGTTGACAAATAATTGTACCTTGTAAATTATTAATTTAATTAAATACAGTAATTACATGCAAAAATTGTCTTTGTTTATGAATATGTGATAATTTATTATTATAAATTATTAAAAATCGTGTTACTTAAGCGATCTTTGCTCTTTTAAAAGTATGTTTTAAGGGTGTTTTTTAATATGAATGCCCTTTTAAAAGTGGTAAAAATTGAAACTTTTTATAAAATTAAGGTCCTTAAAAATTGCTTTTAAGGTCCTTAAAAAGTCCTTAGAAACTCCTTATTTTCAATTTCTGAAAATGAGTACGAACCATGCTGGTGCAGATGGCATACTAGCCTGATCCAGGAGCAGTGCCAGTTCATATTGCACACAGATGAACTGAGATTTATGCTCCACAGTTGTTTTGATTGACAGCTAATATGGAGGGAACCAGGAGTACATTATGATGACACAGATACCTGTGTGTACCCCCCAGGTGGTGCGGCAGTCCAAGCGCTTGCTTCTAACCATTCGTCCTAGATAGGTCTGGGTTTGAATCCCGGGTGAGGCATCAACGATATGTTTGTCTTATGTTACCGGCTGTCTCCTTTCCCTTGAACCAGTGGCCCTGAATTAGCGACGGGTGACTGCTTATAGCCCAGCTAATAAGTAGTACCATGGTATGGGAACAGATATCTATGTTGGAACATAATGCCAATATTCACTTTTTCAACATTCTTCACATTTTTTAAACTCCTTTTTGGATATGAGACACTAGTTGGTGATATTTTTATTATTTATTATTTAAATTGCTGATTGTTACTAAATTATTTACAAAATGTTGTCTTCATAGGATTCTTTTAAAAGTTAAAAGTTCTTAAAAACTGTAAAACATATTATTTCAATTAACACTTATCTGTCTCATTTGATGATCAAGTATCATTTTTAGTTCTTCTTGATGATGTACTTTTGATGATACAGTATCTTTTTAAGTTCTTGATGCTGTTCTTGTTCACACAATCCATAAAAGAGTTCATTAAGAGCTTTTAGAAAACTGACTTAAGTTTCTGGACTCGCTGGAGTCTCATTTTCAAAGATTTGAGTGAAGTCTACCCACACCAATAATTTACATGATACTGGCATCTCAGGCACTGTATTTTTCAAGCCCTGTGTATGTTTTTCTGTGGCCACCTGAGCTTTTGCGCACAGGTTCAGAGATGAATTCTTGGACCATGTGTGTATGAAGGCAATATTAGCACATTTTCGTTGCAGGATGATAATGCCTGAACCTCAGTTGGTATCTTGCAGATCACTATTTGGACCCAGGAGCAGATTCTGTTTTGGAAGTCTGCAATGCAGAAATGAAAACCTAAAAACTGTCTGCAAGGTAAAGGGATGCCTAAATGTTAATTTTGCCATGAAATTTACTGTTCTGCACAGTGACAAAGTGAAGTTTTAAAAATTAATCAATTTGGGATTTTGATATTAGTGTAAATTAGTATTTTCGGGCGGTCGTAGTGAGCGATGAGTTAGCCTCCTCGGGGCGCTCCGTGGTAACAATGGCACACACAACAGCAACTAGGGCCTCTGTGAATCTTGGAGAGGTGCAAGCTAGTTCTGTGTGACATTGGCGAAAAGACCCCAACTCACTGGGTTTTGTTCCAGAATCCTTAGGTTGAATGACCAACTGGAACCCTCAGCTGTTGGCTAATCCCCCACGCTGATGTACTTACCTGATTAAAAAGACAAAAAGAAATATTAAGAATGACTCAAGTGTGGGATATGGTGGACCTACCACACTTGAGAAGGACTGTCCACCACGGAATCGATCTGGACTTTCTAAACGGCGTATGAGAAAGAGATCTCTGCTGAGTGAATGTAAGATTGGTGTATGGAATACTAGAGGTATAAATGGCAAGATGAGTGAGGTGATTGAGGAGATGAATAAGTATAGACTGGATGTGCTGTGTGTAAGTGTAACCAAAAAGAAGGAAATTGGGGTAGAAGAAGTGAATGGCATGGTGAGTGTGTGGTCTGGAGTATTGGATAATATGAGAGGACAGGCGGGTGTAGGTGTGATTTTAAGTGAAAAGATGAAGAACAACTTGATTCACTATAGTTGCGTAAGTGACAGAATTCTCTGGATTCGTTTCAAAGTGAAACTTCAGAGAATTGTAATTGTTGTAGTGTATGCTCCTTGTGACTCGGAACCTTCTGATCAGAAGGAAGATTTCTGGAATGAGCTAAAAGCTGTTTTGTGTCAATTTGGTGTTAAAGAAAAAGTTATAATAGCAGGGGATTTCAATGCTAGAGTAGGTGTGCAGAATGCAATTTCTGACAATGTTCTGGGTAAGTTTAATGATCCTTGTGTGAATGATAATGGTGAAAGATTAATTGAACTCTGCATTTTGAATGGTTTGTGTGTATCTAATACATTTTTCAACCACAAGAATATCCACACATATACTTGGGAAAATCGTACTCTTGGTCAAAAGAGTGTGATAGATTTTGTTGTCTACGATCAGCGTTTGAAACACTTAGTTGTTGACACCCGTGTGATGAGAGGTGCGGATGTTGGTTCTGATCATTACTTGGTAGTGTCGCGAGTGAAACTTAATGTTGGTTGGAGGAAAAGGAATAGGAAGAGACCCAGGATAGAAAGAATAAAGGTTGATAGACTCCTTGAAGATCATCAGCGGTATTCTGACTTACTCAGAGAACGACTGAAGGATCTGAAGTCTGGTGAGAGGGATGTAGAAAAGAAGTGGGAATGTTTTAAGAACTGTGTTGTCACTGCTGCGAAAGAGGTCTGTGGCACCAGAATTGTGGGTAACAATAGAGGTGATGCTTGGTGGAATAGTGAGATTGAAGAAGCAGTAAAGAGAAAGAAGGAAGCCTATTTGGGGATGTTGCAAGGTAGAGTCCCTGTGGATGAATATCGCTGTAAGAAGCGTGAAGCTGATAAGCTGGTTCGCCACAGTAAGGCAAAAGATAGGAAGGAAAAAGTGGAAAGGCATGAACTGGTTTTTTGGAAAGATAGGAAGCCTTTTTGGAAGTACAAGAGACTCAGGAAAAATAGGGGAAACAAAGTTGTAAGTTGTGTGAAGAATGAGATTGGGGAAATAGTTATGGAAGCCCAATGAGTTAAGTGACAGATGGGGTGAATACTTCTGTGAGTTATTAGATCAGGAAAGCAAAGATGATTCTGAGACAGATGCAGATGATGTCACAATGAGGGATGAAAGCACAGGAGGGATCTCAAGAGAAGTAGTGTGTAAAGCTCTAAAATCTCTTCAGAATGGTAAGGCTCTGGGAGTTGATGGCATAACTGCAGAGATGTTGAAATATGGTGGTGACTCTATAATTGACTGGTTAACTGAATTTTGCCAGTTGTGCTGGGAGTTAGGAATGGTCCCTCGGGATTGGAAGGATGCTATCATTGTGCCCTTGTATAAGGGAAAAGGTGATCAGACTGAATGCAAGAACTATCGTGGTATTAGCCTACTGAGTGTGCCAGGGAAAGTGTTTGGTAAGGTTGTTATTGAAAACGTACGGGTTCTTACATCATTGAAAGTGTGAGATGTTCAGAGTGGTTTTATGCCTGGTAAAGGCTGCACTAACCAGATTTTTGCATTACGCACGATGATTGAAAAGTATCTGGCTGTTGGGAAGAAAGTTTTTACTGCCTTCATAGATTTAGAGAAAGCTTATGACCGAGTGAATAGGACACTTTTGTGGAAGGTATTGAATGAATATGGTGTTACTGGGAATCTACTTAATAGTGTAAAAGCCATGTATGCTGGTAGTAGAGCTTGTGTACGAGTGAATGGTGTTTTATCAAAATGGTTTTCCATTGGTGCAGGAGTTAGACAAGGTTGTGTAATGTCACCATGGCTGTTTAATATATTTATGGATGCATGCATGCGTGATGCCAAAATAGATAATAGTGGTTTATGTCTTGGTGATATCCGTGTGTGCAGATTGCTGTATGCTGATGACACTGTCCTGTTGGCAGAGAGCAAAAGTGAGTTGCAGAGTATGTTGACATGGATGCACGAAGTTTGCATGAAATTCAAACTGAGTATAAATAAGGGAAAAACCAAAGTTATGGTGTTTGAGAGAGGAACAGGTAGCACTGAATGTAATGTAAGTATAAATGGCACTGTGATTGACCAGGTGAGTGAGTTTGTGTATTTAGGAAGCATGTTTGACAGAGAGAACAAGTTGGATGGTGAAATCAGTAGGCGAGAGAATTCTTCTTTGAAAGTCATAGCTGCTCTGGGAGGTTTCCACAGGAATGATGGGTTCTCTAGAGAGTCCCGCATGGCTGTGTTTGAAAGTGTAATTGTTCCTACTCTGATGTATGGTAGTGAAACCTGGGTACTGCAGAAGAAACATGGGAGTCGTTTGTGTGCTGGAGAAATGCGTTACTTACGTGGGGTTTGTGGCAAGACACAATATGATTGTGTGAGAAATGAAGATGTATTGCAGTTGTGTGATGTGAAGCAAAATGTTGTTAGCAAGGTGGAGACCAATATGCTTCGGTGGTTTGGCCATGTTGAAAGAATGAGTGATGAAATGCTTACTAAGAAAATCTTCTCAGCCCAAGTGGCAGGAAGGAAAGGCAGAGGAAGGCCAAGGAAGACATGGGTGGATCAGATTCAGGAGTGTCTGTATGAGAAAAAGATTATGAGTATGAAGTATAAAAGATCTTGTGTACAGCGTGTAATGGATATTAGTGAAGCACGAGTTGTATGTCAAAATCGCTGTAAATGGAGAAGTTTGATACGACAACAGTAAGTAAAAATATCTGGTAGTTTGTATTTCTTTTTGGAGCTAACCTCTGAATCTCAGAGAACAGCTTATTGATATGTATGTGTGTATGTAAATTAGTATTTAATAGCAATAGTCGAACTAGCCTTTTCCTGATAAAAAATACAAAAGAAACTACATACAGACACATACATATCCCTAAGCTGTTCTCTGAGATTCAGAGGTTAGCTCCAAAGAGAAATACAACTACCAGATATTTTTACTTACTGTTGTCGTGTCAAACTTCTCCATTTACAGCGATCTTGAAATACAACTTGGGCTTCAATGATATCCATTACACGCCGTACACAAGATCTTTTATACTTCATACTCATAATCTTTTTCTCATGCAGACACTCCTGAATCTGATCCGCCCATGTCTTCCTTGGCCTTCCTCTGCCTTTCCTTCCTGCCACATGGCCAAACCACCGAAGCATATTGGTCTCCACCTTGCTAACAACATTTTGCTTCTCATCACACAACTGCAACACATCTTCATTCCTCACACAATCAGACCGTCTCTTGCCACCCCCCCCCCCGTAAATAACGCGTTTCTCCAGCACACAAACGACTCCTATGTTTCTTTTGCAGTACCCAGGTTTCGCTGCCATACATCAGAGTAGGAACAATTGCACTTTCATACACAGCCATGCGGGATTCTCTAGAGAACCCATCATTCCTGTGAAAACCTCCCAGAGCAGCTATGACTTTCAAAGAAGAATTCACTTGCCTACTAATTTCACCATCCAATTTGTTCTCTCTGTCAAACATACTTCCTAAATACACAAACTCACTCACCTGGTCAATCACAGTGCTGTTTATACTTACATCACATTCAGTGCTACCAGTTCCTCTCTCAAACACCATAACTTTGATTTTTCTCTTATTTATACTCAGTTTGAATTTCATGCAAACTTCGTACATCAGAGACAACATACTCTGCAAATCACTTTCGCTCTCTGCCAACAGGACAGTGTCATCAGCATACAGCAATCTGCACACACGGATATCACCAAGACATAAACCACTATTATCTGTTTTGGCATCACGTATGCATGCGTCCATAAATATGTTAAACAGCCATGGTGACATTACACAACCTTGTCTAACTCCTGTATCAATAGAAAACCATTTTGATAAAACACCATTCACTCGTACACAAGCTCTACTACCAGCATACATGGCTTTTACACTATTAAGTAGATTCCCAGTAACACCATATTCATTTAATACCTTCCACAAAAGTGTCCTATTTACTCGGTCGTAAGCGTTCTCTAAATCTATGAAGGCAGCAAAAACTTTCTTACCAACAGCCAGATACTTTTCAATCATTGTGCGTAATGCAAAAATCTGGTTAGTGCAGCCTTTACCAGGCATAAAACCACTCTGAACACCCCACACTTTCTCTGATATAAGATCCCATACTTTTTCAATAACAACCTTACCAAACACTTTCCCTGGCACACTTAGTAGGCTAATACCACGATAGTTCTTGCACTCAGTCTGATCACCTTTTCCCTTATACAAGGGAACACTAATAGCATCCTTCCAATCTCTCGGAGGGACCATTCCTAACTCCCAGCACAACTGGCAAATTTCAGTTAACCAGTCAATTACAGAGTCACCACCATATTTCAACATCTCAGCAGTTATGCCATCAACTCCCGGAGCCTTACCATTCTAAAGAGATTTTAGAGCTTTACGCACTTCTTCTCTTGAGATCCCTCCTGTGCTTTCATCCCTCACTGTGACATAATCTGTGTCTGTCTCAGAATTGTAGTGGGGTTTTCTCAGGTCACAGCACCATTTAATATTGTGGGGTTATCTTAGCCACCTTATATAAGGGTTATTATAACAGATAGCCAAAAGTAAACCTGAAGGGAAATTTTGAATTTAGACTAAAATTTAACTTTGGGAGATGGGTAGATGCATTTTGAAACAAAAATATTTTCTAAGTATATGAAGGCCATGAACATCCTAAACAAAAATGCATCTAAAAAATTTACATTCCACAAGCAGGTATTGAAAAGTTAGCGTTGTTTGTGTTCACGCAGAGTTGAGTCATCTGAAAGTGCAAAAATAAGTGAATATTGTTGCATGTGTATGAAAATGTGTCACTATAAGTAATAGGATAAAATGTACTCGTTCAATAACAACTTGTGGAGGCGGTGAAAGTCAACTTAAAAGGACAGGACAAAAATTGCAGTTATGAAATACCTTATAATACCAGGATTCGGATCGATAGCCTTAGTCAAGCTAAGGTGGGTACATGGGCTCAAGTCATGGAAGACAACAGCACACAAAATTTTTCACACTGCACTAATTTTGAACTTTTTTGAAAGGCTACTGCCTGTATTTATTTTTTTCTTTAAAAACTTAACAAGGTAATTTAGTGGACAATCAGATGGTATTTCCTTTTTTTCTTGTTTGCTTAAACACAGCAGTATAAAAACAGAATCTCAATTTTTTTCTATTTCTATTTGGCCACTGGCCTTATGAACAGCACAACTTGACATATTTCAACACAGTTGGTTTGAACACCAGGCATTGACTTTATGCATCCAAAATTATACTACGATTCACATAATTTACACACACAAAAAAAAAACTGAATTATTTTTTTATTTTAATTCCACAAGGTGGACAAGTTCTGTTCTTTTGAAACGTACTCTCTTCTCTCTCACCTAGTTAGCTCAATGACAAATTTACAATTTTACACTTATTGATTTAAATTTACAGCACCTGAACAACCTTAGCAAAGTCTGCAATCGCCCAGACCAGTTTCAAAGACTTCAATTAAATTTACAGTTACTTTAAGAGCCACAAATTATACATTAACAAATCTACTATCTGCAAGCAAACAAACCAAGTAAATTATCCTCAAAACAGAATTTTCACTGAGCACAAGCATTAATTAACATTACATAACCTATAGAACTACACTGGATGAACCTACTTACCTTATAAAGAAACCTCACTAACTAATTTAAAAATTATCACTACTCATAACATCATCAACATAATTCAGAAATTCAAACAATCTCCTTGCACTAGCTTGCTCATAAAAATCACATCCCTCTGCACTTCAAATAATAGCTCACGATACTTAATAACTCTATACTGTAAACAAAAGCTCAAAATACCAATTAACTAAATTTCCAAACCAAATATCATGCTCACTAACACTAACAACCAGAATTTACAATTTACATCCCTAGCACTACAGAATATCATGAACAAATTAATTTAGATACTTTAAATCACCAAAACAAAACTTAAATTTAACACCTGCAGTGAATTACTGAGGTAGCGGTGAGGCAAATACTCTCAGTTCAGACACTACCCTGGGTTTTGAGAACCAACACAGGACGAAAATACCAGTCAGGCTGAAGGCGTGAAATTGGGTCGTGAATCCAATTTCAGCCTAGGCAAAGGGAAAGGGAAAAATCCTCAAGTGCGACACATCATCATCAGGCACAGAATTTCCTCTAACATGATCTCGCAACATTCATTGAAGCAACGCCCGACCGACCCTCGCTGGCAGTACATATCTCCGTGAGCAGCGAAACTACTGGGGGGGGGTTGAAGACACGTTTCCCCCCCAAAAAAACCACGTCTTCAAGGCTCCCCCTTTTCGAACCAATGCATGATCCCACCTTGATCAACCACGCCTGCAAGAGCCTGTCTTACTTCAACCCTAAATACTCCAGGCACATCCGGCCCAGAACTAACACAACTATATCCCAGGAAAAATTCACTTCTCTCTATATATCCCAAGAAATCCAAAATCACCATATCCACATATATCCCAGGAAAATTCACTTATCTCTATATCATCATCATCATCATCATTGTCAACCATTATCAATCCACTGCTGGACGAAGGTCTCCCAAGTTTCCTCCACAACGGTCTGTCTTGTGCCAGTCTCCTCCAAGTCACCCCTGCATACTTTCGAATTTCATCCACCCATCTCCCATGTGGTCTTCTTCTGGGTCTTTTCCTGTCCCTTGGAATCCAATCTAAAATTTCAGCTGTCCATCGATGATCTGTCCTTCTGGCAGTATGTCCAGCCCATTGCCATTTCAGGGATTTAACTCTGATCATGATGTCTTCCACTCTTGTCATTTTTCGGATCCACGAGTTCCTCTTCTTATCTCTCCTGGTTACACCAAGCATGCACCTCTCCATGCTACTTTGAGTTGTCTGCAGCCTTTGTATGTCTCTTTTAGTTAAGGGTCCACGTCTCTGCACCATACGTAAGCACTGGAAGGATGCATTGATCAAACACTTTTCTTTTAAGACATAATGGCATATTGCTCTTGAAAATTATGCTGTTTCTTCCAAAAGCTCTCCAGGCAAGTTTTGTACGCCGATTAATTTCTTCATCAATGTGACCCTCACTTGATATCTGCTGTCCAAGATAAACGTACGTGTCTGTTATCTCCAGCTTTTCTCCATCAATCGATAAATCTTCATTTCTTGTAAAAGCATTGAACATCACTTTTGTCTTCTGAAAGTTCATTTTTAATCCCACTTCTTTACTCTTGTCAGCAAGTTCCTGGATCATACTCTGCAGCTCTGATGGGGTAGTTGCAAAAATGACTACGTCATCAGCAAAACGAAGGTGGGTTAGATAATCTCCATTAATCTTTATCCCCTTGTTTTCCCAGCTCAGTGACTGAAAAACACCCTCCAATGTGGCATTAAAGAGCTTCGGAGATATGGTGTCACCTTGTCTCACTCCTTTCCAATTTTTATGTGTGTTGTATTTTCAAACAGCCTAATCTTTGCACTTGCATTTTCATAGATGTTATTAATAATATTAATGTATGCATCTTCAATACTGCAGGTTTTCAGAGCCATTGTAACTGCTGATGGTTTCACCGAATCAAAGGCTTTTTCATAATCGATAAAAGCCATGCACAATGGAAGTTCATATTCCTCGCTCTTTCAATTAGTTCTCTCAGCACGTGGATATGATCTATTGTGCTGTAGCCACTCCTGAATCCAGCTTGTTCTCTCGGTTGAGCCATGTCCAGTGTTACCTTCAAGCGGTGTGAAAGAACTTTAGTGAAGATTTTATAAACTACTGATAGGAGGCTGATAGGTCTGTAGTTTCCGAGATCCTCAATGTCACCTTTCTTATGTAGCAGGATCATTGTAGCGGTGTTCCAATCCTCAGGAATCTTTCCTTCATTAAGGCATCGAGTGAAAATTTGGGCGAGTACTGTTTCGATTTCTCCACTTGCTTCTTGTATGATGTCTACAGTAATTCCATCTTCTCCTGGAGCTTTTCCTCGCTTCATGTTCTTGATTGCATGTGCAACTTCTGCTGGAAGGACTGGAGGAACTCTGGTACTGGTATCTTTCATGATGTCTGGAGTGCATATATCATCCCTTTCATATAATTTGGAGTAGAAATCTTTCACTCTTGTCAAAATTTCGCCTCTATTTCTTGTTACAGAACCATCTTCTTTTCTCAGTGCCATAATCTGTTTTCTTCCCTTACTGAGATGTCCCTTTGCTATCTTTAGGCTTTGGTTGTTTTCAATTGCTTTCCTCACTAGTTCACAGTTGAATTTCCTTACGTCTTCAGTGATACTTTTTCTTACTGTCTTGCATAGCTCTATATATTCCACTTTGGAAGTCACATCTTCTTTAGTTGTCCTCATCTCTCTTCTTTTTTGCATCAACATTTTCGTTTTCCTGATAATTTGTTCACATGCAACTTGTTCTTAGACCCAGCTAATTTTGTTGCTGTTTCCATAAGAGCTTTTGTTACTTTTCTGTTAACTTCAGAGATGTCCACTTCTTCCGATGTTAGGCCTTCTAAAGCAGAGAACCTGTTCTTCAGTTCTAACTTGAAGGTATTATGGTGTTTTTTAAGGTTGGTTATGTCAATAGATTTTGTTTGTCCTATGAGCTTGCCACGTTCAAGTTTAGTGTTGAGGTGCATCTTACATCTCACCAATCTATGGTCACTACCTGTGTTGAACTTGTTTAGCACACTGCAGTCTTCTATGACAGAATTTTTGTTACACATAATAAAATCAATTTCACTTGTCGTCCCATTTGGATGTCTCCATGTCCATTTCCTGTGTGGCTTTTTCTTGAAGAAGGAGTTCAAGATGAAAAACCCTTCTGCCTCTACAAACTCAACGAGAGTATTTCCACGCTGGTTTCTGTTGCCATGACCGAATTTACCTACCGAAGTTTCATTCTGTTGCCGTTGCCCTATTTTTGCATTGAAATCTCCCATAATTATTTTCAAGTGCTGCTTACCTTTATTATTTAGATGACAAATTTCCTCATAAAATTCTTCAATTTCTTCTTCAGGATGACTTGTGGTGGGTGCATAAGTTTGAATAATCTGAGCCTGGTATCTTTTCGAGAGTTGAATAACAAGTCGTGCAGCTCTGTCAGAGGAACTTTCAACTTCTACAACTTTATCCTTCAGTTTCTTGTTTATTATAAATCCAACACCACTAGTTCTGCCAGTATCTGTCCCACGATAGTAGAAGAGATGTCCACTTTTCAGTTCGATGAGATCTTCTCCTTTTCTATATATCCCAGGAAAATTCGAAATCACAATATCCACATGTATCCCAGGAAAAATCACTTGTCTCTATCCACATATATCCCAGGGAAAATCAGTAGCAAGGAAATTCTTCTGTACCGTGGCAATGCGCAGGTCGCACTGCAGATAATAACACTGACCATTTACATAACCCACCAAATATTTTCACCTTATTGAAAATTAAAATTACATTTAGACTCTTTTAGTAAAAACAAGAAAATTTAGGCCAAAGAAAAGAAAAGAAAAAAACAATTAATACTGGAACTGGTGAGCAAAAGTGTGTCTTCTCAACCCATGATGTTCATTCTTTTTGTGAAATACTAAACTTGAGAACCCAAATACCTCAACTTCTATTTTGCACATATCGCATCCTGGTGAAAATTCCCTACTCGGAGCCCTCTGCCCCAGGACAAGTTCCCGGCTTGCCCTAAGATCACCCCTTTCCAATGGGAGATTAACACTCATCTGGAGCATGTAAAATACTGGTCCTCAAATAACACACCAACACTCTTAATTTCAACACTCAACACTCCAAGAATGTAAACAGCACTTTAGGTTTCCAATTTCATCACACTATACATATGCTCCCAAAATCCCAAATTATATATCTTCACTCAGAAAAAAAAACTCAACGCTGTAAAAGACTAGAGAGAAATGTTTACAATTATTTTATCACCCCCGGCATCACAATAACACTGCTTTTCAATTATCACATGCCCAACTAAACTACAATCGATGCAAAAAAATTCACTGTGCTCAAACATTAAATCAATTTTTTTTCGATACATTAAAATTTACTGGCCTGGGGAGTTGCTAAAATACCAGACATGACAACAATATGGGGACATCTGTCCTACATCCAGCTAACCTCAAAAAAAAAAAAATTTTTTTTTTTTTCTTGCAGAACTATAAATTTGATTTCACACTGCTGACCCACTCGTTCAACAATTCCGCAGCAGTCACAACATAATACAAAAAAAATCAAGAAAGAATTTACCTTCTGGGCTGGGCAGGAACAACTCTTGTTTCAAATAAAAAAAAATCTTCTTGTCACACTGTCCCTGTTGATTTTCTCTTCGCCTTTCTTTTTTTTTTTTTTCTTGCAGAACTATAAACAATGTCTTTCTCTTTTTTTTTTCTTTTCGGACACAGTGTGCCCGAACAACTCACCCAAACACAGGGAGAAACAAAGGCATCCTGAAGCTGGTGATGGTGGACCCTCTCAGAGGGAGTAATTCTGCCTTGTTTTCTTCGATGCATATGGCTCTCCCCTGGTAGGAATTTGGTCGGCTGCATTGGAGGGTGGACGGCATCATCCTCGGAAGTTCCATCATATGCCAGGCGGTTTGTAGGCGCGGTCCCCCCAGCCAGAGAATATCTAAATTCCTTTCCTTTCTTTATCCATTAGCTCTCACGAGAATGCTTAGAAGTGCATCGGTGATCATCTTTCGCTGCGCCCCGAGGAGGTCTCGTCCTTCGGTGGTCCTGTCCTTTCTTCATAATTTCTTCCACCTCTTTGTATTTGGAGGAATCAGTGAACAATTCATCGCAAGCCCTGAGCTCCTTTTAATTTTTTCATGTAACCAACCATGAACCCGACAAGTCCCCACGCTAGAAGACCGTCGCTACTAGGCTCCTTTAAGCTTTTTACCTAGATGTCAAATCATGGTGGTCAGCAAATGCCGTCAAGAAAAAACTCGTTTTCTTCTGTGGGTCCTCTCCCCACCAAAAGGCGAGGAGAAAACTCGGCCGTCCCCTCTTTCTGCCGGCCAGCAAGACAAGCACAAAAGTGACTGAGACAAGCATCTCAAAGTGTAAAAAGAACGCTGGGGTGTTGGAAAATGCTGACCCCTGATTGGCTGACCTCTGCATGGCTACAGCAGTTCCTCCTACAACGGAATTTCTCTCCCACACCTCGAGTGACCTCTGACCACACGTAAGCCAAGTAACTTCCTATGTGCGGCTGTGACCTTGTCTCCAAAAATAGAACAGCGCCAACCCCGAAGAGCTTTTCTGCAACATTTTTCTGATCGACTACTACAGGACACTTAAAATGGCCGATCTGAAAGAAGATTTCCTTTTCTCACAACTCCTTTTTTTTTCTTTTCAGAAATGTTTTTTCCTCATTCAGTGATGTAAAAGTAAAATTAATTTTGATTCTCTGAGCTGCACACCTACTCCCCTTTTCCTATCGCGATAAAAGAACAGATAAAATAATTATTTCCAAAACCCCAAAGTCAGTTAAATCAAATATTATTCTCTTTTTCTTTTTTTTTTTCTTTTAACATGAAATTTTGTTTTCCTGGTTGTGATTAAGACAAGCGAATTTTGCGCACGAATTCCCCTGCCTTTTTCAACCAGGAATTTTTTTTTTTAACGTATGTCATGGGAGAAAATGTTTGCATTAATTAATCTCTGATAAACCAACAGAAAGATTGATCAGGTCTTCCTGAAATTCACCAGAGGTTAAAATTTTTGCCATGACAGAATCATCTTTGCTTTCCTGATCTAATAACTCACAGAAATATTCACCCCATCTTTCACTTAACTCATTGGGCTCCCATATCATTTCCCCGACCTCATTCTTCATACAACTTACAACTTTGTTTCCCCTATTTTTCCTGCGTCTCATGTACATCCAGAAAGACTTCCTGTCTTTAAAAGCCAGTTTATGCCTTTCCACCTTCTCCTTCCTATCTTTTGCCTTACTCTGGCGAACCAGCTTAGCAGCTTCATGCTTCTTTGAGCGATATTCATCCACAGAGACTCTACCTTGCAATATCCCCAAATAGGCTTCCTTCTTTCTCTTTACTGGCTCTTCAATCTCACTATTCCACCAAGCATCACCTCTATTGTTACCCACTATTGTGGTGCCACAGACCTCTTTAGCAGCAGGGACAACACAGTTCTTAAAACATTCCCACTTCTTTTCTACATCCCTCTCACCACACTTCAGGTCCTTCAGTCGTTCTCTGAGTAAGTCAGAATAACGCTGATGATCTTCAAGGAGCCTATCAATCTTTATTCTTTCTATCCTGGGTATCTTCCTATTCCTTTTCCTCCAACAGAGGAGCCTATCAATCTTTATTCTTTCTATCCTGGGTATCTTCCTATTCCTTTTCCTCCAACAGAGGAGCCTATCAATCTTTATTCTTTCTATCCTGGGTATCTTCCTATTCCTTTTCCTCCAACCAACATTAAGTTTCACTCGTGACACTACCAAGTAATGATCAGAACCAACATCTGCACCTCTCATCACACGGGTGTTAATAACTAAGTGTTTCAGATGCTGATCGTAGACAACAAAATCTATCACACTCTTTTGACCAAGAGTACGATTTTCCCAAGTATATATGTGGATATACTTGTGGTTGAAAAGCGTATTAGATACACACAAACCATTCTCAATGCAGAGTTCAATTAATCTTTCACCATTATCATTCTCACAAGGATCATTTAACTTACCCAGAACATTGTCAGAAATTGCATTCTGCACACCTACTCCAGCATTGAAATCCCCTGCTATTATAAATTTTTCTTTAGCACCAAACTGGCTCATAACAGCTTTTAGCTCATTCCAGAAATCTTCCTTCTGATCAGAAGGTTCCGAGTCACAAGGAGCATACGCTACAACAATTGCGATTCTCTGAAGTTTCACTTTTAAACAAATCCAGATAATTCTCTCACTTATGCAACTATAGTGAATCAAGTTGTTCTTCATCTTTTCACTTAAAATCACCCCAAACACCAGCTTGTCCTCTCACATTATCCAATACTCCAGGCCACACATTCACTGTGCCATTCACTTCTTCTACCCCAATTAAATTCTTTTTGGTTTCACTTACACACAGCACATCCAGCTGTACTTATTCATCTCCTCAATCACCTTATTCATCTTGCCATTTATACCTCTAGTATTCCATACACCAATCTTACATTCACTAAGCTGAGATCTCTTTCTCATACGCCGTTTAGAAAGTCCAGGTCGATTCCGTGGTGGACCATCCTTCTAAAGTGTGGTAGGTCCACCATATCCCACACTTGAGTCCGGATATTGATTTCTTTTTGTCTTTTTAATCAGGTAAGTACATCGGTGTGGGGGATTAGCCCACAGCTGAGGGTTCCAGTTGGTCATTCAACCTAAGGATTCTGGAACAAAACCCAGTGAGTTGGGGTCTTTTTGCCAATGTCACACAGAACTAGCTGGCACCTCTCCAAGATTCACAGAGGCCCTAGTTGCTGTTGTGTGTGCCATTGTTACCACGGAGTGCCACGAGGAGGCAAACCCATCGCTCTCCACGATTGCCAGTCAAAAGAAACTAGAGCTATTTTATTTCATTCAGAATTGAAACATCATTCTTTAAATGGTCTTGGATTTTTAAAAATAATGCTCAGAGAGTATAAGGAATAATAATTTGAAATCTTTTTTTTTATTTTGTATTTATTTAATTGATTAAACTTTAACTCTCTTCCTTTGAAGGGTGTTTTGCCTGATAGACATTCTGCTCTTACTATTTCCTGCAGCAATTATGTTGTACTAGGGTCTCACCAGGTGATTATTTAGGTGACTGTGTTGGGCATAGGGATCATGTCAACTTTGGAAATAACAGTAATTTTGCCACATTTAACTTGATTTGTAAAACATGGTCCATATAAAATTTTTGTTTGAAACCCAATTTGTGAATTGACTACAATTTTAAGAAAAATTTAGTGAATTTGTGATGGGAGCATTTCCATAAACCCCATAAAATTAAAGTACGAACAACTGCAATGTTTTTTCTAAAGCCAAAAACTTGAGATAAAACAATCTAGAAGAAAATAATTAAAAAAAAAAAAGTTGCTATAGTCAGCTTGCAGAATACCACATAAAATGGCCTTGGAAATGAAGCAGGGGGCATTAAAAAGGCATGAAAATATAATTTTAGTTAAAAAAAATCTGAGAAAACTATCTGCAAGTAAAAAAAAAAGAAAAATGCGACCGTTAACTTCCGAAATGCTGGCTGTGAAAATTGAAGGGAATGTGGCAAACGCTTAACAAATATGGATTTTATAAAAACAAAACAAAAACAACCCAGCATCAATCTAACTGAAACATTGCGAACGTTAGCCGCCAGAATATCTCATAATGCACCCGTGAAAAACACAAGACTGATGATTAAAATGTGTAAAAATATGGTTTTTGGAAAAAAGAAAAGAAAAAGGAGGAAAACAAAAAACACCTTATCAATCTAACTGAAATGAAGCTATCTGGGAGCAAAAACGAAAAAACAAAGTTGCCACTTCAACTTATGGAATTCTGATGTATTCCATAAGTTGAAGCGTTTCTCTGTTTCTGTGGCCGCGAAAACGCTTTAAAAATATGGCTGTCGTAAAAAAAAAAAAATCGTAATCTAACTTTTAGTTAAAGTTTAGGCCTCCATGACAAAAAAAAAAAAAGAGAAAAATTGCTACCATTAGCTTCCGAAATGCTACACAAACATGCGTGGTGCATTAAAAGTGCACAAGCCGCCCCGGTGGCGCAGTGGTCTAAGGCGCTGGCTTCTGATCATTCGTCCGTAAGGGGTCCGGGTTCGAATCCCGGTCAGGCATGGATGTTGTGTTTGTCTTACGGCGCTGGCTCTCTCCCTTCCCTGGAACCAGTGACCCTAAATTAGGGACGGGCGACTGCTTATAGCCCATTGAGTTGCTCACGGTGGTCGTTAAACCTCCAATCAAAAAAAAAAAAAAAGTGCACAAAAATATCGCTTCCTAGATTCAAAGCTGAAAAAAAAAGCAAGTATATCTCATGAAGTTGAAGTTGTCTGTTTGAAAAATATGGAAGAATGAAAGCTGAAATAAAATAAGAGGGCCGGGGAGTTGCCCCTGCATGATCTATGGATCACAGCTTCACGTCTGGGACGGGAGCCGGCATTACAAAAGGCATGAAAATTTCCCTTCCTTTCTTTTAAAATTTAAAGAAACCTTAAGAACAATTAATGTTAAGAAAATAGCAAAACAGCCTTCAAAGAATCTGTAGCGGCCATTGCCGTGTCGCTCTGTTTCTGCTCCCGCGTATTTGGGGAATAGCAGTGCTCTCAGTATGGAGTGACTATCCTGGTTCCCCAACCTATAAATTTGATAGAATATTTATAGGAAGCTTGTTGATGGTTTGCTTCTCTGAATCCTGTCTTCCAAATTTTCTGGGGCTTTAGAAGAGCAATGGAGGTAACCACCCACCTGGTTGTTGGATAGTTTTACCAACAGCTTAAGACATTGTGGCAGTGTTGCATAGTGATAAAAAGTGGTCACACTTATCACATCACTTGGTCTGTCTGATTTAACCTGCAACTTTCTAACAGCTTATCTATATTCATATATGATTTACAGAACTTAAAGTGTTATTCCATTTTTCAACAGTTATTCTTAAGCACAGTGTCTCTATACAATTGTACTTCAATCTTCCAGTGCATCTGAAGGATGTTTGAGGAAAATGGAATTTTCAGGTTGTTCCTTGATTTATGGGAACCAATATACTGTAGTGTCATTGCACAGTGTTTATTGTAGGGCTAAAAAAGGGCAGAGTGCTTGTTATGAAAGAAAGGGCAGCTTACACTTTCAAAGGGCATTAGAGTATGCATTGACCTTAAAAAAACAAGACAGTACAAGCAGCATTAATTTACCAGAAAAGTTCCACAGTAATTCACTGTGGATGTAATCGTTGGCACAAATGTGCCGTATTTTCACTGTTTCCATGAAGCAGCTCCTTCAGAAAACTTGAAAATTACATTGCCCGGAGCGGAAATTGGACCTGCATCCCCCGATTTCTGTTCAAGCATGCTATCCGTTATACCATCCATGACAAGGAAGTTCCAAGCAACTGAAGCTAAGCTGATGTAGCTTAGAAATCTGAGAACCGTTCAGATTTGCGCTAGTCGAAGCCATTCTGTGCTTCCTCGTAGCGTCTCATGACCTTTTGTCACCTCCGGGTTCGGATGTATGCCACAAGTTCCAGTGCTTCAGAGAGCATCATACATATATAAATGTATCTCCCAACAGAAATAATTATTCACAAATACATGGAAGGTAGAAGTTACAAGGAAGCACAGAATAGCTTCAAGTAGCGCAAATCTGAACGGTTCTCAGATTTCTAAGCTACATCTGCTTAGCTTCAGTTGCTTGGAACTTCCTTGTCCTGGGTGGTGTAAAGGATAGCATGCTCGAGCAGAAATCATGAGATGCGGTTCGATTCCTGCTCCAGGGCAATGTAATTTTCAAGTTTTGTTGCTTACATGGAAACAGTGAAAATACGGCACATTTGTGCCAATGATTACATTTGTATTGCCTTCCATGTATTTGTGAAGAATTATTTCTTCTGGGAGATTTGTTTCCCAATTATATGTATGATGTTCACTGTGGATATTAAAATATCTATATTTGAATATTTAGTAAATGCACACTCAATAAGCAATTTCTGAAAATTGTAGTTGAATGATGTATTTAGTCATAATATGATGAAGCCTAACAAAACCATTTTTCGAAAATCATAAAATTATGCGCATGCTTCCAGCATTTCTCCATTTACAAACAGAATAAAAAAATTCACTTAATTTATCTTTAATATCATTAAGTGATTAACATGATAAATTTTCAGTCTGTTTCTGTTATCAATCAGTGCCCCGGAAGCAGAAACAGCACGACATGGTGACGTCAGTCGCAGATTCTTGGAAAGGTGTGCAGACTGTTTTTCTATTTTCTTAACATTGTTTTTAAGATTTCTTTAAATTTTAAAACAAAGTAAGGGAAATTTTCACGCCTTTTGTAACGTCGGCTTCCATTCCAGACTTGAAGCTGTAATCAATAGATCACGAAGGCAACTGTTTTCCACCTTCCCCCAATTTATTTTAGCTTTTATTCTTTCATATTTTTCGAACAGATAACTTCAACTTGATGAGATATAATTGCTTTTTTTCAGCTTTGAACTTAAGAAGCGATATTTTTGTGCACTTTTAAGACACACTTTTGGTGTGGCATTTCAAAAGCTAATGGTCGCAATTTTTCCCTTTTTTTTTTTTTTTTTTGGCATGGAGGACTAAACTTTCATCTAACAAAGTTAGATTAAGTTTTTTTTTTACGAGAGTCATATTACAAAAGCCATATTTTAAAAACGTTTTCTCCATTTTCGCGCCCGTGGAAACGAATATTGGACTTAATTTTCTTTTTCAGAATGGCAACCTATGTATAAACTTGTGACGTGTAATTGAGATAACGAACCTATGTCTATATATTCTTGCTGCTTCCGAGTGTTTCAGGGCTTTAATCAGTGACTTGATAATGAGGTCTTGAGACCTCGAAAGCGCTCGTCGGTGTTAACGTAAATGGGCTTTTAGAATTTTTAATAAATGTGATTTTATTGAGTGTTTTAGGGAGCCTATTGTGGTTTTTATCGTGCTTTAAGACAGCAAGTGTATATATTAGTTCAACGAAGAAACGCTTCAACTTACAGAATACGTCGGCTTTCCGTAAGTTCACGTCGCAAGTTTTTTTTTTCTTCTTTTTGCTTCCAGATAGCTTCACTTCAGTTAGATTGATAAAGTGTATTTTTGTTTCCTTCCTTCTCTTTTTTTTTCTTTCTTTTCAAAAACCATATATTTACACATTTTTATCGCCCGTCTTCTGTTTTCCATTGTCACATTATGAGGGATTCTGGCAGTTGTTGTTCGCAATTTTGCCTTTTTTGGCATTCAGATTGCTTTGTTTCAGTTAGGTTAAGGCTTTTCTTTTTTTTTTTTACAAAATCCATATTTGTTAAGCGTTTGCAACATCCCCTTCCGTTTCTGCAGCCATTCAACATTTTGGAAGTTAACGGTCACATTTTATTTTATTTTTTTATTTTTGTACTTCCAAATAGCTTTATCACATATTTTTTTTGTTTACTAAAACCATGTGTTCATGCATTTAATGCCTCCTGCTTTGTTTTCAAAGCCACATTACGCATTATTCTGGAAGCTGACTGTCGCAACGTCTTTTCAAGTATTTTCTTCCAGATTGTTTCATCTCAGATTGATGAGGTGAAAGGTTTTTGGCTTTACAAGAACCATTGCCATTTTTTTTACTTTAATTTTATGGGATTTTAACAATTATATCAATGAAATGCTCCCATCATGTTTTCACAAATTCACCAAATATTTCTTAAAACTGTGGCCAATTCATAAATTGGGTTTCAAACAACAATCTTGTATGGACCCCTGTTTTACAAATCAAGTTAAATGTGGCAAAATTACTGTTATTTCCAAAGTTGACGTGATCCCTACCGCATCACACAGGCACCTAAATAATCACCTGGTGAGGTCCCTAGTACAACATAATTGCTGCAGGAAGTAGTAAGAGCAGAATGTTTATCAGGAGAAACATCCTTCGAAGAGAGGGAATTAGCACAATGTAAAATAAAAATATGGATTTCAAATAATTGCTTATACTTTTTGACTATTATTTTGAAAATTTGAAAAGCATTTAAAGAACGATATTTGAGTTTTGAATGTATTAAAATAGTTCTAGTTTCTTCTGCATTTTTCATCAGGAAAAAACTTAGTTTGACTATTGCAACTAAATACTAATTTGCACCATTATCAAAATTTCAGATTGACTCATTTTTAAAACTTTGCATTGTTGCAGTGCAGTACAATAAATTTTATGGTGAAATTAACATTTAGGCATACCCTTACCTTGCAGACCGTTTTTAGGTTTTTCTTTGTGCGTTGCAGACTTCCGAAAAAGATTCTGCGTCTGGGGTCAGTGCTAGTTTAATTTGAGAAAATGTTCTTTCTACTTTAGCATTTTGAAATTTCTATACATTCAATGTTTAAAAGTTTCTGTATATTAGTGGGAATCTTCTATCCACAATGTCTTCTGATTTTGACAGAATTGAACATATTTTTGAAATTGACAAGTTACTATATATCATTCTTCAGAAAGACGCTTTGACGTCTGTAAGTTCTGTTTTACACGTTCTGTAAGGTGGATACAGTCTGTGGTGGTGCATTAACTTATTCAATTAAAATATGAATCGGTTAAAAGTCCTAAAAATGTTACTCACGGAAGTGTGTGTTCAGTCCAACGTCAGTAGTTATTGTGAGTTTCTTTGTGCAAAGTTGTATCTTGCTTCAATATGGTCAGTTGTTAGGGTTAGCTCCAGAGCCATTTTGTC
Source organism: Macrothele yani (assembly GCA_039090855.1). Classification (NCBI taxonomy): domain Eukaryota; kingdom Metazoa; phylum Arthropoda; class Arachnida; order Araneae; family Macrothelidae; genus Macrothele; species Macrothele yani. The sequence goes on along the minus strand of CM077023.1, from coordinate 76,163,703 downwards.
ATAAGTTGTATGTACCCTACTTCGGTTATGTCCAGATGTTAGGGTTAACTCCGTTCTGGCTGTGTCGACATCATATTGAATGGGTAAAGGTTTCCAGATAATAATTAAAGATTCTTGAGTTAAGAGTTACTATTTACATACCACTTGAAGTTCCACGTCGTACTTGGCCATTAGGGCTATCTCGTCAATGCTGCACTCTCTTGGAATTGCTGAGGAAGTCTTCAAGTTTGGTCAGGTTCATAAAAAAATTAAAAGCTTTAAAAGATTCCAGTTAAAATAGTTATATACACCACCTCCTACCGTCCACAGTCTCAATCATCGGAATTTCAACGGAGACTTCACACCTCTGTCGAAGTCTGCTATATGAAAGTCTCATGTCCGCAGTGCGCATGTTCCTCATTTAACCCATTGCCAATGCCATCTAGTGTCAGGTCACATCAACTTTATCTTCATCTATGGCATTCTCACCCTTCCTTTTTCTCTTCCTCTCTCTATTCAATTTCTTCTCAGTTTCGATCAAGTTCCTCCAAGCGTACGAAAGGTCGTATGGACTGTTATTATTGCAGTTAAATGGTTTGGTCTTATTTATTAATACTGCTTCTGCTACTTGTATTGTTCTCATATTATTCTGCTGGTTTAATATTGTAATTCCTTCCCAATAGGGTATACATTGATTATCCAAACAGAAGTCAATAAGTGCTGTTTTATTCTCTCTTCTGCTCCAGTTCTTCATGTGTTCAGTCAATCTGATTTTAATATTTCTTTTTGTACTGCCTATATATTGGTTGAAGATTTTATTTTGATTTATTATTGGTATAATAAATACTATTATTGGTATAATAAATACTCAAAATAAAATCGTCAACCAATATATAGGCAGTACAAAAAGAAATATTAAAATCAGATTGACTGAACACATGAAGAACTGGAGCAGAAGAGAGAATAAAACAGCACTTATTGACTTCTGTTTGGATAATCAATGTATACCCTATTGGGAAGGAATTACAATATTAAACCAGCAGAATAATATGAGAACAATACAAGTAGCAGAAGCAGTATTAATAAATAAGACCAAACCATTTAACTGCAATAATAACAGTCCATACGACCTTTCGTACGCTTGGAGGAACTTGATCGAAACTGAGAAGAAATTGAATAGAGAGAGGAAGAGAAAAAGGAAGGGTGAGAATGACATAGATGAAGATAAAGTTGATGTGACCTGACACTAGATGGCATTGGCAATGGGTTAAATGAGGAACTTGCGGACACGAGACTTTCAGATAGCAGACTTCAACAGAGGGTGTGAAGTCTCCGTTGTAAACGCCAGGGTAGAGCCTAGGTGAAATGTGCGTCCAATGATTGAGACTGCGGACGGTAGGAGGTGGTGTATATAATGATTTTAACTGGAACCTTTTGAAGCTTTTAAATTTTTTATGAACCTGACCAAACTTGAAGACTTCCTCAGCAATTCCAAGAGAGTGCAGCATTGACGAGATAGCCCTAATGTCCAAGTACGACGTGGAACTTTAAGTGGTATGTAAATAGTAACTCTTAACTCAAGAATCTTTAATTATTATCTGGAAACCTTCACCCATTCGATATGATGTCGACACAGCCAGAACAGAGTTAACCCTAACATCTGGACATATCCGAAGTGGGGTACAACTTATGACGAAATGGCTCTCGAACTAACCCTAATAACTGACCATATTGAAGCAAGATACAACTTTGGATAAAGAAACTCTCAATAACTACTGACGTCGGACTGAACACGCACTTCCGTGAGTATCATCTTTAGGACTTTTAACCGATTTATATTTTAATTGAAAAAGTTAATGCACCACCACAGACTGTATCCACTTTACAGAACGTGTAAAACAGAACTTACAGACGTCAAAGCGTCTTCCTGAAGAACCTTGTGGTCACGTAATGGTATGTGAACTTTATGATAGAATCACATGAGATATATTGAATATACCCATTATCGTTCTTTCATATTATCGTTAACCACCTGATTTTGTTCCTCAACCTGTTTTATTTTAAAACATTGTTACCCAATAAGTTAATGCAAAATAAATATCGCACAAAATAAAAGAATGAAAGGAGGTCTATAGATCTAATTTTTTACAAAACTATCACTGCTTTTTTTCGCACATGCAATGCTCTTTATATCTATTATTAATTGCAGTGCTGCATTCATTCTCAATAAACTAATTTTAACAGCTACTTCTACATATAACTTAAAAGAACAAAACAGCACTTTATCTGATCTAATTTTCTAACAAGCACTTCTATACCTCAATAAATACTGTAGATTCTCATTACACACACACACACACACTAGTTAAATACAACAATATTCAAGATGCCCCTAACTGAAATATTTTTGTTAAGATAAAATTTTACTGAAAGTGACTATATCAACGCAGTTCAAAATATTTTTCTGAAGATACTGCCGGATGGTATCAAATGCCCCCTGGATTGACCTGTTTTGAAACATAAGTGTGTTATGTTGTAATGTAATTTTTGTTTTCTGAAAGATGTATTTTAGTGTTGTAAAAAGAAAGATATTAAATGCAGTGAAAGCATCTTTTTAGTTGTAAATTACGCAGCAACAAAGTATTATATTTGTATTTTATGGAATATAGTTAATGAAATTCTAATATCACTTGCATGTTGGAAATTTCTTTTATGCTGAATAAACTGTTAGTCATTAACAAAACGGAATGTCCTCTTAAGTAATAATTAAAGGTTGTTAAATATACATTGTGATCACCACTTGTAGAAGCTGTTCTGTTGCCATATAAGTGGATGTATCATTCATGGCCAATTCTTAATTTTCCAAAATATTCCTTTATTTTTCTGTGTTGTGGTGCTGTTATTTTGATTTTAGTGGTCTTGAAGATAAAACCCCATAGCTACTTTCAGTTTCATCTCTTCCATACACAGCTTTCATGTGTCTTCAGATGTGTTAACTGCTGCTTGTTTTACACAATAAGTGTAAGGTATTAGATCTTGTCATGGGAACAATAATAAACTGTCCATTCCATGCAGAATAAACTGCTCAGATAATAAGTGTAAAAAACAGCTTGGAAACTGAATTTCAATGAAAAATTTAGTTATTATGAAACATGAAAATTGATGTTGAATAAATAAATCCATTGCTCTTTCCACATTAAGCAACGCACAGCAACCGAAAAATTGTTATTCGTCCGCCGTCGGGGAATCGAACCCCGAATCTCTCGATATCTAGCCGAGCCCGTTAGCCTTACACCACAATGGCCAACAATTCACGGTGCTATGTGTGTTTTTCTTTTTCAGTCAGCGTCTGACTTCATAAATCCGTAAGATGGGCTCAGCTATTGAGACGTCTCCATCTGGTGGGCATTAACAGCACTGGCTATATATATATAATTATAGCAATAATCCAAAGGGCTAGATCCTTAGATCTTGCCAAGGATCTTGCCTTTAGGATTATTGCTGTAATTATATATAGCCTTGGATCTCGCCCTTTGGATTATTGCTGTAATTATATATAGCCTTGGATCTCGCCCTTTGGATTATTGCTATAATTATATATAGCCTTGGATCTCGCCCTTTGGATTATTGCTATAATTATATATAGCCTTGGATCTCGCCCTTTGGATTATTGCTATAATTATATATAGCCAGTGCCGTAAATGCCCACCAGATGGAGACGTCTCAGTAGCTGAGCCCATCTTACGGATTTATGATGTCAGATGCTGACTGAAAAAGAAAAACACACATAGCACCATGAATTGTCGGTCGCTGTGATGTAAGGCTAACACGCTTTGCTGCTCGATATCGAGATATTCGGGGTTTGATTCCCGACGGCGGCCGAATAACAATTTTTTGGTTGCTGTGCGTTGCTTAACGTGGAAAGAGCGATGGATTTATTTATTCAAATGACGCTACATATTTAGATGATTTTCAAAATTCATGTTTTTCAACAAGTATGCAATCTTATCTCATATTTGATAGTTGTGTACTTTCATGTTATTCTGTATAGGTGATAAAAGAATCTGCATGAGAAAAAGGTTGAAGTACAAAAGGTCTTGTGGATGTCATATATATGTATGATAAAAGAATGTTCTCTGTTGCATGTTTGTAATCTGCATTTCTTTCATTATATAGTAAAATTTATTCTGTGCAGGCATTTTAACATAAATGTGCTTATCCTGAGCTCTGAGCATTACTAGGTTTCAATGATTTTCGCATTATGTGCTGGTTATTGTGACCAGGTGGTTATTAGAAGGGAACAAATTTTTATATACTAAAAAACAGAAATATACAGTAGAGCTTGCTTGTAATGAGGAGGAGCTCTTGACTGGCAGAAATTCTCATTAAAGCTGGGGGCTTGCTAAATCTGCTCTTGAGCAAAAAATTCCACCATGTAAAAAATATGCATACATGATAGAATAATGCAGTGATTGGAAGTAGCTTGCCACATGTAGTGCTGCTATTGTAGCACATGTAGCATTGTTTCATACAAAAAAATGTAGTTGTATCAGTAGCACACTACAAATCATGTGCCTTTTCCAGATTTCTTGAAGCATTATTCGCTAGAACAAGGGGCGTGCCTTGCCTAGAATCAAGTACCTGACTTCACCTACATTGTGAAAGTTTCTGAAATTGTTACCGCAAAGTACTTATCTTCCTTAATTTATGCTATTAACAGGGAAGTTTTTTCAGTCAACCTGCAAAGACAGCATGTACGAGATGCTCATGTTGTATGAGATGCTCATTGTTTCAAATTTCTTTATCAAATTTCACAAAAAACTTGAATTAGTAGATACATGTACCAAGTCTCTTCGAAACTAATATCATTCATTAAATCTCGGTTGTAGAAGCATCGTCTTTGCCCATTTCATTGACAGCAGATCTAAAGTCTTAAAAATGATTTGCGTAGTATACCATGGCATTGAGCCAGGTACTCCAGCATGTGACTACGAGTGCAGGCAATAGTAAGAAATTTGGATTCTTCATTTTGAAAAAATAGATCCTTGTTCGTGATTTAACAAGCAATTTTTTCTCCATTCTATACCAACTTGTCCACGTTAGGATAAAGGGTTCGGATATTTACACACAACCTGTGCAATGCATGAACAACAATACTTCACTTGTATCATTTTCGAAAAGATCGTGAAAAGACACTCATCTACTTTCTTCATTTACAGTGATAGCCAAAATTGTGGACACTTCTTGAAAATTTCATGTTTTGCAACTTTGCAGGTTTGGAAATGTTTTACCCAATGCAAATGTGGATATATCAATTGAAAGAGAATTTAATACAGAAACAGAATTCAGATATCTTCAGTACAAAAAAAAAAAAAGTTATGCTTACTTTAGTCTGAAAAACACAGGTGTGATTCAGTCAAGAAGCAGAATGTGAGTGCAAACCCTACTGGCCAATCATAGTCTTAGTTTGGGGAACCAATCAAATGGCAGTAGCTGTGATACATCATGTGTCAAGTTGGGAAAAATCAGCTTTGCTGTTTGTTCTGCAGAAGAAAGATGGTTGTCGATGTAAGGGAAGTGCAGTTGGAGATTGTGTGCATACTTTTAGTATTTCTTGAAATTTAAAGTGTGGATAATAAATAGTGGCACCAAACAAAAGAGTTGATAGGATACCCACAAAAAAAAAGCAGGATTGTTGTATTACATGAATCGGGTCTGTCTTTTGCTGAAATTGCAAGGCAAGTAGGTGGGACAGTGATGACATTCGGAATACTACAAAAGTTGTGTTTACGTTATCAGGAAACAAAGTTATACATACATACATATCACTAAGCTGTTCTCTGAGATTCAGAGGTTAGCACCAAAAAGAAATACGAACAAGGAAACTAAGTCGCTAAAAACCAAATCAGTAAAAGGCTGAAAAAAGTGTGCAAAATCTGTTGATGACAGAAGAATAAAAAGGCTGTGCTTCAATTACAGAATTTCATCTGAGACCATCAGAGGTAAACTGGGTTCAACTGGTGTTTCTGTCGGTTCAAGAACAATAAGAAAACTATCAGATATGGCACTAAGAGGCAGGATTTCGAGTAAAAAAAGCCGTATCTGAATCTACAGCAGTGCAAGAAATGACTATAGTGGACAAAATAACACATTGAATAGACAGAAGATCAGTTCACGTATTTGGAGTGACAAAAGTAAGGTATCCTTATTTGGTAGTGATGGGCGAAAATATGTGAGATGTCGAGTGGGAGAAGAATTACATCCTGATGGCATGGAGGCAAATGTAAAGCACCCAACAAGTGTTATAATTTGGGCATGTATGCAGGATTCATTCTAGACATTCTTCGCAACGCGGCCAGCCAGCCCGCCCGCCCGCCCGCAGGTTTGAAAAATTTCGCCCTGCCCACCCGGACCTGCCCAAATCAATCCTACCCTGCTCTGAAACCAAAATAGTGCACCAACTGCTTATTAACCTCATGTCTAGAAAGTCGTAAACACCCCAGTTGGTTAAGTTTCCTGGAAGACGGGAACTGATAAGATACAATCACTTACTGTTTCTCTATGCCCTCAGGGAAGGAAGGAAGAGTGAGATTTAGGACAAAAGGACCTGCCACACGCAGCTGAACTACTGGGGGAGGATCAAATTTGTACAAATTACTGACAAGAGGTGATTAGTATTTGCTCCCTCTACTCCCCCCCCTCCTACTCACTCTGTCTCTGCCCCTAAGCGCTCTCGCCCTTCCTCTCTCCCTATTCCCTTCCCAGCCCACCTGCAGGAAATTTGTAAGATCTTAAACCTACCGAAGTTGGGTAGTGACCAGTATTCTAATTATAACCTTCAGTCAATACGGCACTGCAGAGGGTGTCACAGATTACTTTAACCCTTGCAGATTGCTTTCAGAAAGTTTCAAAAGTTTATATTCTTTATTTCATTAAAAAAAAAAATTAACTATTTACTCAGTTCAACCCCAGGAACAGACACAGCACAACATGGCAACACCCATCACAGTTTTTTTGGAAATGTGTGCAGAATTTTTCTAACTATTTCATTAACATTCATTGCTTCGCATTCCTTTTAATTTTAAAGCTAAGGAAAGAAATTTTTTTGCAAGCTTTAACGTTCGATCCCGCTTCCAGACGTGAAGTTACATCGATACATCAAGTAGCAATTGTTTTATTTAATTTTATTTTAATTTTCTTCTTCTTCCATGTTTTACCTTTGACTTGATAAGAATATTGCTTTTTTTTTAATAATGAAGCTAGGAAGCGATACTTTTGTGCACTTTTAAAAGGCTTCTCCGTTTCCACCATGTCCGACTTGTGCTGCATCCCTGAAGCTGGGAGCCGCAATTTTTATTTTTTAGCATCCGTGTAACATTGCGACAGTTAATTTATGGGATTTTTTTTTACAAGGGCAATATTTTTTAAGCTTTTTCAACGTTTCCTCCGTTTTTGTGGCTGTTGGTGTTTCGAAAACAGACATTCAAATTTTTCTCTTTTTCTTGCTTCCAGATGGCTTCACCTCAGTTAGACTTATGCAGTTCTTTTCTTCTTCTTTTTTTAAATCATATTTTTACGCATCTTTTATTGTCACTAAAGTTTTCACGGGCGTGTTATGCAGTATTTCGGGAGCTGATGGTCGCAAATTTTCCTTGTTTTGGCTTCCAGATAGCTTTGTTTCAGTTAGATTAAAGAGGTGTGTGTGCTTTTTTTTTTTTATTTCCAAGAGCCATATTTTTTAGCATTTGCAACGTTTCGTTCTCCATTTCCATGGCATTCCAGAAGTTGACGGTCGCAGTTTTTTGACAAAGGGCTACGTTTAACTTCATGGATAGTATGAGGTGACTTACGGCCGACTGCCTGTGACAAAAATAGGTCCCAATTGAAATCATTATAGCTTTAAAAATACTTGCTGCACACTGATCGTGTTAGCATATTCGTAAACAGCATGGAGTACAATTTGCGTACTGCGCAATACGTTGTGCGCGTAGCTTTCCCCTCACTCCCTGTGTGCGGGGGAGATGATGCAACATTTCTGGATGTGCCGCTGTGTTTAACTCAGTCTATTTCGGCAACCATGAGCGCAACATGACTGTGTGTGGTATCGTTTTAAAGCAGAGCGCAACATGACTGTGTGTGGTATCATTTTAAAGCTCTCGACAAGATCTATTCAAATATATAAAGAACATATCGCAGTGGTTTAAACTAAAATTTTTAAGAATTTTTTTTCGTGGGAAAGGGTTAACATTTTTGACAATGCCACGAAATTCGCGGAATGAATGCAAGCAAAAGTGGAGAAAATCAAAACACGAGGCAAGTGCAAGTGATGAGAAATGTATGAAGCCCAAGAAGAATGCAGCCCAACGAACTGCAGATTATCAAGTACTCCTGAAAGCAGCCGCCGCCACCAAACAAAAATCCAGCAAACCCATTGAACCCATACCCGACCCATCTCGAACTCTGCTTTGTGTTAGTAACATATCCGGTATTATTTGTAAAAATTATGTAAGCTACTTTTCATAGACCCGTGTTGGCTATAACTAATTAAATAAACGCTTTGAAATCATACTTGACTAGCTCATTTCAACTCTTCGATCTGCAAGTCGTAGTCCTATATTCCAAACTGATGGCTCAATCAGAACTGAGCCTACCTGTATATTTTTCTTTTTTTTTTCCAGGTAACTTCATCTTAGTTAAATTCAGGTGATTTTTTTTTTGTTTAGTTAAGTCATACTTCTACACATTTTTAATGTCTCCTGTTGCATTTCCATCACCATATTATGCAGCATTCCAGTAGCTGGTGGTCACAATTTTTTCCTTTATTACTTCCAGATAATTTCATTTCAGATTGACGAGGGGAATTTTTTTTTTTTTTTTGCTTTACTTGTTTCTTACTTTAATTTTACAATTTTTTAGAATTATGTCAATGAAAATGCTCCCACATTTCCACAAATTCAATGAATTTTTCTGAAAACCTGCTGTCAATTCACAAAATGGATTTCAAACAAAAATCCTATATGGGCACCAGCTTTAGAAACAAATGAAATGTGATATATATATTACTATGATTTCCGAAGTTGACATGATCATTACTTTTACACAGCTGTCTAAATCATCAGCTGATGAGGCTCCAAATACAACATAATTTTTTTTTTTTTTATTGGAGGTTTGACGACCACCGTGAGCAACTCAATGGGCTATAAGCAGTCGCCTGTCCCTAATTTAGGGTCACTGGTTCCAGGGAAGGGAGAGAGCCAGTGCCGTAAGACAAACACAACATCCATGCCTCACCGGGATTCGAACCCGGACCCCGTTCGGACGAATAATCAGAGGCCATCGCTTAGACCACTGCGCCACCGGGGCGGCACAACATAATTGCTACAGGAAATAATAAAAGCACATATCAGTCAGGTAGAGCATTCTTTAAAGGAGGAAGTTGAAAGTTTGATTAACAAAATGCCAAAAAAAAAAAAAAATCATTTTACAAATTTCAAATTATTTATTATTGATTATACTTCCACATTATTAGTTTTAAAAATTCAAAAGCATTTAAATGATGTTTAAATTCTGAATAAAATTTATATTTTTTTTTATCAGGGAAAAATTAGTTTGACTATAAATTTTATAAAAAAATATTTAGGCTTCCCTTAGCTTTTCTTTTCTGCATTGCAGACTCTTGAAAAAGATTCTGCTTCAAGGCTGGCAATAAATCTACTGCCAAATTTAGCTGCAGGCATAATTTTTTAATTTCTAGATAAAAATGTGATTCATCCTTAACTTTTGGACACCAGTGTATATGATCTTCAGACTGTCTGAAAACTTCCCTGCATGTGTTTAACACAATATTGATGAAAATAAACTACTTGAAGGGTACTTACTCTGGAATTACTACTGATATACTAAACACTAACATTTACAGTTCTCTCAAAGCTCCAGTAAAAGCTTGTGTCCTTTTTCAAATAATTAAACCTTTGCATATATTACTCTGTGCAACTTTATTCCGTTTAAATAACTAAATAAATAAAAAAATAATTAAACCCTTTTCAGTTAAAAAAGTGCCCCTTTTCAAAGTCCACACCCTGCTCTTTTTTAATCCTAGAATGAACCCTGTGTATGCGTGTTGCCCATCTTTATGTAATCTATGGCACACTGAATGCAAGAAAATACATTGACACTAACCTGGAACCAGAAATGCTACCTTCTGTTAGGGATCTCTTTCACAACAGTGCACTATTTCTTTTTCAGCAGGATTCAGCTTCCTGCCACACAGCACAAATATACTAACAGTGGTTCACTGCAAAGGGCCATTCCATTGTTGACCTGGCCAGGAAACAGCCCTGACCTGAATCCGATAAAAAAATTTGTGGCACCATTTGAAAAACCTTGTATGAATGTGGTGTCCATCAAATGAAAGGCAATTAATTGAGGCTATAATTGCTTCCTGGCACCACGTAATAGCGAAGGTAGAGCTTCAAACACTTGTTGGCTCAGTGAGATGTTTTGCTGTTTTAAACAATAAAGACTACCCTACTAAGAACTGATAGTACATTGCAATCGTAAGTATCTGATATTTTATTGAATTGTAGTGTAGACTTTTCATGATTGCTGTATTTGCAGCATAACTTTCTCACTCGTTCACTAAGCTGTTCTCTGAGATTCAGAGGTTAGCTCCACAAAGAAATACAAACTACCAGATAATTTTTATTTACTGTTGCCATATCAAACTTCTCCATTTAAAGTGATCTTGACATACAACTTGGGCTTCACTGACATCGATCATACACTGTATACAATATCTTCTATACTTCATACTCATAATCTTTTTCTCATGAAGACACTCCTGAATCTGATCCTCCCATAACTTCCTTGGCCTTCCTCTGCCTTTCCTTTCCACCTCTTGGGCTAAAAAGATTTTCTTAGTAAGCATCTTATCCCTCATTCTTTCGATCTTTTTCTCATGCAGACACTCCTGTATCTGATCCTCCCATAATTTCCTTGGCCTTCCTCTGCCTTTCTTTTCTGCCACTTGGGCTAAAAAGATTTTCTTAGTAAGCATCTCATCCCTCATTCTTTCAACATGGCTAAACCACCGAAGCTAATTAGTCTCCACCTTGCTAACAACATTTTGCTTCACATTACACAATTGCAACACATCTTCATTCCTCATACAATCAGAACGTGTCTTGCCCCCCCCCCATAAGTAATGCATTTCTCCAGCACACAAACGACTCCTATGATTCTTCTGTAGTACACAGGTTTCACTGCCATACATCAGAGTAGGAACAATTAACCTTTCATACACACACATGCGACACTCTTTTGAGAACCCATCATTCCTGTGAAAACCTCTCAAAGCAGCCATGACTTTCAATGAAGAATTCACTCGTCTACTAATTTCACCTTCCAATTTGTTCTCTCTGTCAAACATGTTACCTAAATACACAAACTCATTCACCTGGTCAATCACTGTGCCATTTAGACTTATATTACATTCAGTGCTACCAGTTGCTCTCTCAAAAGCATAACTTTTGTTTTTCCCTAATTGATACTCAGTTTGAATTTCATGCAAACTTCGTACATCCGGGACAACATACTCTGCAACTCACTTTTGCTCTGTGCCAACAGGGCAATGTTATCAGCATACAGCAATCTGCACACATGGATACCACCAAGACATAAACCAGCATTATCTATTTTGGCATCATGCATGCACGCATCCATAAATATATTAAATAGCCATGGTGACATTACACAACCTTATCTGACTCCTGCACCAATAGAGAACCATTTTGATAAAACAGCATTCCCTCGTGCACAAGCTCTACTGCTAGCATACTTGGCTTTCACACTATTAAGTAGATTTCCTGTAACACCATATTCATTCAAAACCTTCCACAAAAGTGTCTTATTTACTCAGTCGTGAGCTTCCTCTAAATCTATGGAGGCAGCAAAAACTTTCTTACCAACAGCCAGATACTTTTTAATCATCACCCATAATGCAAAAATCTGGTTAGTGCAGCCTTTACCAGGCATAAAACCACTCTGAACATCCCACACTTTCTCTGATTCAAGACCCCATACTTTTTCAATAATGACCTTACCAAACACTTTCCCTGGCACACTCAGTAGGCTAATACCACGATAGTTCTTGCAGTCAGTCTGATCACCTTTTCCCTTATACAAGGGAACAATGATAGCATCCTTCCAATCCCAAGGGACCATTTCTAACTGCCAGCACAACTGGCACATTTCAGTTAACCAGTCAATTACAGAGTCACCACCATATTTCAACATCTTGACAGTTATGCCATCAACTCCCGGAGCTTTACCATTCTGAAGAGATTTTGGAGCTTTACACACCTCTTCTCTTGAGATCCTCCTGTGCTTCCATCCTTCACTGTGGCAAATATAGAATTACCTTAGCTTTCTTTCTGTGTCTGAATCACCTTTTCTTTCTTGATCCAATAGCTCACAGAAGTATTCACCCCATCTTTCACTTAACTCATTGGGCTCCCATATCCTTTCCCCGATCCTATTCTTCACACAACTTACAACTTTGTTTCTCCTATTTTTCCTGAGTTTCTTGTACTTCCAGAAAGTCTTTCTGTCTTTCCAAAAAGCCAATTCATGCCTTTCCATATTGTCCTCCCTACCTTTTCCCCTACTCTGGCGAACCAGCTTAGTTGCTTCCCGCTTCTTACAGTGATATTCATCAACAGAAACTCTACCTTGCAACAACCCCAAATAGGCTTCCTTGTTTCAATTTACTGCCTCTTTGATCTCACTATTCCACCAAGCATCACCTCTATTGTTACCCACTATTGTGGTGCCACAGACCTCCTCAGCAGCAGTGACAACACAGGTTTTAAAACATTTCCCACTTCTTTTCTACATCCCTCTCACAAGACTTCAGTCATTCTCTGAGTAAGTCAGAATAACGCTGATAATTTTCAGGGAGCCTTTCAACCTTTATTTTTTTCATCCTGGGCCTCTTCCAATTCCTTTTCCTCCAACCAACATTCAGTTTCACTCATGACACTACCAAGTAATGATCAGAGCCAACATCCGCACCTCTCGTCACACGGGTGTCAACAACTAAGTGTTTCAAACGCTGCTCGTAGACAACAAAATATATCCCACTCTTTTGACCAAGAATACGATTTTCCCAAGTATATGTGTGAATATACTTGTATTTGATAAATGTATTACATACACACAAACCATTCTCAATGCACAGTTCAATTAATATTTCACCATTATCATTCACACAAGGATCATTAAACTTACCCAGAACATTGTCAGAAACTGCATTCTGCACACCTACTCTAGCATTGAAATCCCTGCTGTTATAACTTTCTCTTTAGCACCAAACTGGCTCAAAACAGCTTTTAAGCTCATTCCAGAAATCTTCCTGCATATCAGAAGGTTCCGAATCACAAGGAGCGTACACTACAACAATTACTATTCTCTGAAGTTTCACTTTCAAATGAATCCAAAAAATTCTCTCACTTATGCAACTATAGTGAATCAAGTTGTTCTTTATCTTTTCACTTAAAATCACATCTACACCAGGCTGTCCTCACATTATCCAACACTTCAGACCACAAACTCAAGGTTCCATTCACTTCTTCTAACCCTATTTACTTCTTTTTGGTTTCATTTAAACACAGCACATCCAGTCTATACTTATGCAATCACTTCATTCATCTTTCCATTTATACCTCTAGTATTCCACACACCTATCGTACACTCACTCAGCCGAGATCTCTTTCTCACTCTGTTTTCCATGTACAAATTGTTCCCGTAGTGGACCGTCCTTCTCAAGTGTGGTAGGTCCACCATATCCCACACTAGAGTCTGGAGCACTGTATCTTTGTGTCTTTTTAATCAGGTAAGTACACCAGTGTGGGGAATTAGGCCATAGCTGATGGTTCCAGTTGGCTTTCTTTGTGTTGCAAATATTTGAATTCTATTGAATTCAGCATTAAATTCTCTTTCAATTGATATATATGAACATTTGCATTTATTGAAATATAATATTCCTGGTAAAAGAAGGAATTTCATACCTAATAGTGTAGGACTGCCTTTTGCCTTCAGACGGCCTGGATTCTCCTGGGAATGGACAAATATAAGTCTTGGATGGTGAATAATGGGATGTTATACCCTTCTTCCTGCAACATGTGTTCAAGTTCCTGTAAAGATGCTGAATGCAGATAATGCTCTTGAAACTTGTTTTCCAAAACGGCCCATAGGGGCTCTATTATATTGAGGTCTGGCGATTGAGAGGGCCAGGGAAGATGGGAAACCACATCAGCATGGTCAGCAAACCATGATTGAACGATATGAGCTGTGCCTGTATGAATTGGGGCCTTATCGTCTTGATAAATGGCATCGCCTGCAGGAAACACTGTTTGTACCATGGGATGGATTTGGTCGCTCAAAATGCTTAAATAGTCCTTGGCAGTGATGTGACCTCACAAGGTAATAATGGAGCCGGCAGAATACCATGATATGACTGCCCAAACCATGACAGACCCGGCGCCATGCTTCACTGTCGGCAAAAGGCACACCGGATTATAAGTTTGGGTGGGTGTTTGCCGCAATAAACTCGCCCACAGGTTGGAAACAGTGTAAAGGTTGATTCTTCAGACCAGATGACAGTCTGCTATTGCTCAGCAGTCCACGTTTTATGAGTGTTGCACTACCCTCTCCTGCATGCTGCATTCACATTATTAACCAGTGGTTTAGCGATAGCAGCTTGACCATAAATTTCCTGCTTATGGAGTTATCTTCGCACTAGTTTTGTACAGACAGGGTTTGAAATCATGTTATTCAGCTCGGCAGTAACTTCTGCAGCTGTTGTCTTCTTATTTGTGGTCACAATCCTCCACAATGTCCTTCTCTCTCGGTCATTCAACGCACATGTTCGTCCACGCTGGTGTTTATCGGATGATGTTTTTCTAGAAGCACAATATGCGGTCATAACTTTTGATACAGTATCTCGCGATACACCAAATAAACTTGCTACTTTGGTCACGGAAGCACCCACCATAAGGGCCCCAACAATTTGCCCTCTTTGAAACTCTGTAAGCTCCGACATAATTCACTTGCAATGCACAGATCAAGACAACAACTGTAGCTACCTGCTGGTTTGCCATGTTTCGTAACACACATGCACTATCAAGACCTCCGGTGCCATCTACATTTTCACGTGGAAAACGGTCATTTTACCCATACTTTTTACCAGGTGTTTCCATATTTTTGTCCATCCCCTGTACACTGCCTGATAGAGAAAATGCCCCACCATGAAGGAATACTCAAAAACAAACCAAACTGCACACACAGATAGCCAAGTAGGTCCTGAACAAATGATTTGTAACATACAGACTAGGCTCCAGTGGCCGAATATACAGGATGATCAATAAGTGTGTCCCCCATTATGGCCGATACAGCATTGAATCCGAGGTGGCATCGAGGCAGTGAGAGTCTGAATAGAGTCCTGGGGTATCATGGACCATGTGGTGTTGATCCGAGTCCACAGTTCATCTTCATTCTGCGGGGGTGGGAGGGTACGCAACCGACGCCCAATCGCGCCCCACAGATGCTCGATAGGTCGAGTGGATCGCGCTGGCCGCGGAAGCATCCGCACACTGTGTAAAGCATTCAGGCTGATCCGAGCAGTGTGCTGCCAGGCACTATCCTGTTGAAAAATGGCGTTTGGAATGCCCTGCAAATATGGTAGTGCCATGGACCACAGTACCTCGTCAACATAGCGGCGTGCCATCAATGTGCCTGTAATGCGTACCAGCGGTGAGCGGCTGTTGGTGCTGATAGCACCCCACAACATGATTCCACGTTGCCGGGCCATGTGGTGCTTCACAATGGCGGAGGAATCTGCCCGTTAGCCACATCACCTCCAGACTATCACACGGCGATCATCCGTGGTGAGGCAGAACCACGATTTGTTGCTGAACACCACACTGTTTCATTTGGCACCCCACGCAGCTCTGGAGCGACAACACACCAAGCGGTGATAACGATGGCTTGCTGTTAAGGCTAGCCTTCGCAGCGGACGGCTGGACAGCAAACCAGACGCAGCCAATCGGCACGACCCTGTCCACGTCAATATTGGAGCATCTAAGCCTCCCGTACACTCCGCAAAATCTCGCCCGTTGTGGCCTGTGGGTCTGCTATGGCATGGTATCAGATGCGCCGATCGATGCACTCTGACGTCCATCTCCGTGCTCCAGTCCCGTATGACGTTGCACAGATCCTTCCTTGGACCACTGTCTCCAAATGCGACCGACGGTCATGGCATCACGTTGTTTTTCTTCCGCAATATGACGCAAAGACCATCTGGAGTACGAAGGCCTACGATGACACCTCTCGTGAACTCATCCATTTATCCATTTGACAAAATCACATAGGACTGCGTCTTAACGGCACCCCTTGTTCGTTCTCCAGACATGGTTACAGTAGAACCACTGACTTATCGTGGCCATGACGACGTCTTGACTGATAGCCTTACGAGCTGGTTGTTCGATTACCCCCCCCCTCACCGTTCGCGCGATTGGCCTGCAAATGCAATCATTTGCATAACTTGTACGTGTGCACCCACCCTGCAATTTGCATGGCGCTGTGTTCACATCTTCGTGGTGTGGCCTTTTTCTCTGTCAGGCTGTGTATATGTTACCGCTAAAGTGCAGAAATCAGTTATTCTACAGATTATCTAGGTAATGTGCAGATTAACTTGGGTGATCTGTTAAAGTGCCAAAAATTGTTTCATTTCTCAAATTACCTAGGTAATCTGCAAATTACCTAGATAATCTGCACATTACCTACTAGGCACTCATTAAAGTGAAAATAAGATCTTTGCTGAACAACAGCAACGTTTCTGTATGCTTAAATTAACACAATGTTATTTATTTATTTTGTTAAGTGGTCTTGGTATACGAGAAGAAACTTAAACTTTCCATCTGGTTGAGATTGGTAATCGATGAGATCCACCTGGCATCTGCTGTTGAAATGCGATGAAATAATCGGCTTTACAACAATCCCTTTTTTCGCACTTTTTTGTTTTTGTTGACAAGGTTCGCACAAATCCAAAAACATTTTTATTTGGGCTTGGGTTATGTTTTTATAAAGTGTATTTAATTGCTTGATCATTCTGTCTCTTCCACCGTGGCCAATTGACAAATGAGTAGAATACAATATGTCAAACAATTCTTCGGCATGGACAAACTTTTTCACACTTTCTCGCGCATATGACAACGGCCCAATGAGTTTTTCACAGCCTTGTACAGTCAACACATCATACCTTTGAATTATTCGATAATCTCGAGATGATTCTTTCTTCCGCATTTTACCTAGGTAATGTGCACATTAACGGCTTCCGTATCATTAAAGTTCAAAAGTTTGTTTCTCTCATTTCCTTTCCCTACACCTTCCCCCTCTCCCTCCACTTTTAGTTTCGTTTCACCAGCGTCTAGTCGTCGCTGGTTTTTATTTCTCATAATTGGCGTCAGCTGCCAGTGTGTAGCATAGCTAATTCTGTTTTTCACACCATTCAGACAAAAGTGCATATAGATTTATTAAATAACACCATTCGGACACAAGTGCATGGATTCATTAAATAATCTAACAACTGTCTGTGACATGATTTGCTGTAGAAGTGTCTCTGCCCACTAGCAACAAAAAAAAATTTTTTTTTTTTGGGAACTGTTTGTCAATTTTCAACACATCAAATATGACATTTCCCACTTTTCTGCCTCTGTAGTTTCATCAATGCTCACCCCCATTTTCCCAATATTCTCCTACTTAGAAAAAAATAAAAAAATATACCCTTATGTTTCTTCACAACACTCTAGAAGATAAACTGTTAGGACTCGCTGATGAAACAAGTCTTTATGTAGAGGATGAGAGGTGTAAATTCTACCTGCTTGTTACAGTACTAATCCATTATATTTTTTTTTTCTTGAGCTGAATTTTTACTTTGAGGGTTATTTATAGTAAAAAATAAAAAGATAGGAGGAAACACTCAAATTTATGTATTTATTATTGAATTTTGGAAAATATGTATTTACATACAGAATTTAAGAAAATGTGTTTTATGTGAACATATTTGTTTACTTAAAAATCTGTTCCCTAATTTTTAGAATGAGCCACTGTATAAAATTCAGTATCAGAAACTGGAGTGATATAATTAGAGTACACCGTATTTTCATGATTTACTGTAACCACATTTTCAGGCAGAAGTGGAGGTGGATTCATGATCTGTAAATTTGTACATCTCCACTCAGAAAACATACAACAGAATTAGATTTAGCTGCATGAAATGATGAAACTGAACAACTTGTCATTAACCATTTCCCAACGGTAAAAGGACGAGGATATTGACATTAAACATGAGTAGATTGTGGTTGATAAATGGGAAAACTTGTGTTGTTGTCATCAAGGGAAAAGTGTTGGAATCAGTTACTCAACTGATTGTATGTGTAAATTTCTTCACAGCAATTAAATCTACTTTTAATAAACTTTTCATAGTGGCAGCTTTAAGGAAATCAATTGTCATTGCTTTACAAATGTAAGATTAACATTTTAGTTCTGTCAGAAATAAAATTCTTACTTTATGTGAAGTCAAGCTGTGTCTTTGATTACATATTCTTTAGCACATACTTTGTTAACATTGCTCCTTTGTAATTTTCTTAAATTTTATAGTGCACAATGTGTGTAATGTTTCTGTCATGTTGATACCCCTCTTACCAGAGGAGACTAGATCTTTTGGGGCCCTAGGCGCTAAAAGGTTCAGGGGCCCCCTCCCCCTTCTTAGCCCTTCAGAAATTTTCATCTGTCAGATTAACAAAAAAAAAAAAAGGAAGGGGGGGAGTCAAGAAAAAGGTTTTTACACTTTTTTAAAATGCCATCGCTTCCTATTATTAGAACGTTCTGTAAGAAACAGTGCTAGTATAATAATTTTGTCTGTCCGTGCACATCGAACTTTTTGATTTCAGAGATATTTCAAAAATTATTTTTGCGGCTAATAGGAACTTAATGGATATTAAATTTGGCACTTTTAATATCTCATATACTTCATGCACTGCAGTTATCATAAACAGAATTTTGAGGCTAATAAGGAATCAATGGATGTTAGGTTTGGCACTTTAAATAACAGTATCCCATTTATACCTGCACTGCAGTTATCGGAAGCAGAAGCATACAAATTAAATGTAAAAAATTCGGTTTGAAAATGCAAAAGTAGGAACTCTAGGTTTTTGAGTAAGAGTATCATTGAAACTTTTTATTGCTTTTTCAAAAGCTAGTTTTAAGTCGATCTAAGGAATATAAAAGGTGAGAATACTTGATAATTATCAGTATTAAACCAAGGGTGCAGAAAGTAATCAGAAAATGTTGTTGCAATACCTTATAAATTATTACTTTTAACACTATTAAATAAGATAGTGTGATATTCTCAAATTTCTTTATTTTTTCAGCCTAAATATTAATAACTATTTTCGTTTAACATGGTTTAGAAGGATTAGGGCCGAGAAAGAATTTAATTGCTCTAAGAAGAGTTATCCTGTGAAGAATATTTCTTTCTTCATTGATTATCCTACCACGAAGGAAAAAAACTATTAACAGCAAACACGCCCGATCATAAGGAAAGTTTTTACAAGTATACTCCTCATCGCAACTCGGGAAGAAGGTGGGAAGGTTCCAACACGGATGTGTTCCCTTGGCTGGAAGTACCATGAAAGCAATTTATAGCACAGCAGGCCAGTTAAGAATTCGCCTTAAACAATGAAAAGTGTGGGAAGTGTGAATACTTTCTTTACCAACCACTAAAAGGAACTTAAAATTATTTTAACCGTTCCTTTCAAAATAAGTACATCGATAAGTACTCGAAGATTCGGAATATCAGCAATATAAGAAAAAATATGTTATTATTAATATGAGAAAGTAAAATATCAATTGACAATACAAAGTAGTCACTTTAAGGATTGATTTGCTTCGGTTCGTGAAAACCAAAACTGAAAATCCAATTATATGTTTTCGGGGCCCCTGAAACAGCGAGGCCCTAGGCGCGCGCCTTGTGCGCCTAGCCGGAAATCCGCCCCTGCCTCTTACGATTTTGGTGAAATTGAACTGCCAAACTGGCTTTCCCAATGTGATCATAATACTTGATGTCTATTGTACTTTCACCATGTGTTGATAATTTTTCATTTTTCAGTTTGGGATTAAAGCAAGGTTCAAAAGATCCAAGGAGTGAGTCCTTTTTGCACATAATAAATGTTATTGCTAGGTAAGTAATGTTATTAATGAAAAACATTGTCTTAAAAATGTAGATCTGATTGTGTTGTATTTTTTCATTTTGACTGGTGTTCATGTAGCTTGTGCCCATTATGAGAACATGTTCTTTATTTTGGGCTTAGTGTTGCCTTTTTCTCTCCTGTAATTTAATGTGTAGCATGTCTTGAATTAGGACATGCATATCTGCCAAGTTTTGAGGTTTACCTGTAATATTTACAGACATTGTTGGCACAGGAGGTTGAGATCAAAAGCCTCTGTTAAGTTGAAGTAAAAAGCTACTACAATTGTGCTAAAATTCTGCAATTGCAAATAAATTTTTTTCAGCATATGTTGCCTAATAATAGCATACTAATGGGATGATTGTGCATCGATTCCATTTTAATTGATAAAAACATGAATTACTACTTTGGATATTGGGACCAATCATTTATTCTAGCGTCACTGGATGTTGTCACACTGTTCCCCAGTGTTTCAGTTGGCATTGTACATGATGTCATTGAGTCTTAAACTCAGAACTATAGACTATGCTTTTTACTCAGTGCCTTTTAACTTATTCATAATCCCAAACAGAAATCATCGCTCTTTCCACATTAATAAGTGAGTCTCGGAAAAATTCTCTTATTAATGTGGAAAGAGCGATGATATCTGTTTGGTGTTCCTGATCCATGTCGAGTGTGTGAATTAATTATTCATAATTGTTCCTACTTTAAGTTCGATGATGTTATTTACCGTCAACGAAAGGTGCTCCGATGGGATCTCCACTATCACCTATTTTGGCAAAAATCATCTTGCAGATGCTGGAAAATGAAGTTCTACAAGAAACCCATCAGGGTCCATTACTCAGGGTGCGCACGCGTGCTGGAAAACGTGGAAAGTCCTTGAAAATCATGATTACATTTTCAAGGCCTGGAATATCCTGTAAAAACTGTTTTTTTTTAAAGCTGTCTTGAAAAGCCTTGAAATTTGAAATTAGTGCTTAAAAAATGTCCTTTTAGGAAATCAGTGTTACCCCTTCTTTTTTTCTTTCATTTTCTCTCCTTTGTTCTCAAAGAAACCACAGCGTCGGACGGACGAGCCCCAAATTCTAATTTGTCTAAAAAAAAAAAAAAAAAAAAAAAAAAAAAAAGCACTGTTTCCAGTGCCTGTTAGGAAGTGGAGCTCGAAGGTCAGAGAGCTGGTCATCTGGTCCTTGTTTAAATGTTTTTGCGGGAAACTTGCTTCCACCCCTCCCAGGCTTTGTTTGTATCAAGAGACTTCCACTACTTATGATAAAAATTAAGAAAACTATCTTTGCGAATTCTTCACAAAACTGGCTAAAATTTTTACATTTACAATAATTGGATTACAGAAACTTAATCCCAAAATTTCAAGTGTATCGATTAAAAACTTTAAAAGTTAGCATTGAAATTTTTTTATTACGGACATGTATGCCTTTCTGCTTTGGGCAAACAGAGCATCCAATGGGGTGTTGCTATAGCAACGGTTGATTGGCAGCCGATAGCGCCAATCAATGAACCTTGTTTAGGAAGAAAGCGAACCACCTGTCACTGATTCCATCCGTTGCTTTTGGACTAGGTGAAAAATTTCAGAAATCCATTTTCCTGAATTTTGAAAATAACACTAAGATTTTTACAATGGTTAAGATACACCACAATGAAGTTCTAGTGTACATTTTGCCAAATTCCGTTTGAAACTTTAGCAGACGCCAAAAAAAAAAAATCTTCAGTTGCATAATCGGATTAAAAAAAGAAGAAACAGCAATTATAAGTTACGGGAAAAACAAGTGAATGATTTTTTTAGATGCCGTGGTTTATTTAAACAGTGACCCTTAAGCATTTTGCCATGATAATATGGAAACTATTTGAATTACAAACATGCATTTTTATTCAGACATCTGAGTTAACTGTTTTGATAACAAAAATAACAAAAAAACCATGATTAAAAAAGTTTTCATTGGATTTAAGCGAAATTCGGCAGATGAACGTATTTTAGTAAATTACAACATTATTACGTAAATCTGGTCATTTCGTCAAAAATTGGGGAGTTATTTTTTTCATTTTCTCCTATAAATTAGGGTGAAGGAAGAAAGGCATAACTTGACAGTTCAGTGAGCTGCAGGTGTTGATTTATGGCGATGTGATTATGATTGAAGTGGTCAAACTGGAAGTAGAGATTCCTTATGCTCATCATTTTTTTCACTTATGTAAAATACTTCAGAATCTCCCAATTTATACCAATAAAAAACTAGAAATGTTTTATATTTACATACATGAGATTCTTCCGCAAATTCCACCTTTTTTTGTCATCATCTGGATCAATTTCACGATTGATGCAGAACTGAAGAGAAATGGGCGGGGGGGGGGGTCGTTTTCCGTTTGGGGATGGTATTTCGTCTTTCAAAACTTTTGAAAACTGAAATTAAACGGAGTGACTATTTTTCTGTAATCGTAATTTCTTTTTCTCATGATGTTGCCTGTGTCCAGTATTGTTAAATATAATTTTATTGCATAAATGTTTGTATTTCAGCATGAAGTTGTGGGCAACGATTTCTAAAAACGGAAATTAAGATGGCTCAAAGATTTCCCTGTAGTCTTTTCAGGCATGAGATTCTTCCATGGATTCAAAATTCCGCCATTTCCGTTATCAATTTGGGCATTCTCGAGATCAATGCACAACTGAACAGAAATGGGGGGGGAAGAGAGATTCGTTTGAAGACGGGATTCTGTCTTTTGAAAACGAAAGTCAGATGCAGCGAAGATTTCTTCCCTAATTTTGTTCTTCTCGCGATGTTCCTTGTGCCAAGTATTGTTCTTAAATATCCTTTTATTCCACAAGTATTGCATTTCAACCTAAAAATGGAGGAAGAAGTTTCCGAAAACGGAAGTCGGTCGGAGCGAAGATTTTCCCCGAAATTGAATTTTTTTTTTTTCTTCCCGCGATGTTCTCACTATCCTGTGTTGTTGTTAAGTGTTACTTTCCCCCAGAATTGTCTGCACTTAAGCTTGATAAGAGAGGGGAAATTTTCCAAAAATGGAAGTGACGGAGTTTGAAAATTTGTCAGAATTGATGCATGGTGTTCAAAAGTATTCATATTCTGAAAGTCACACCATTTTTCTAAAGTAGCGAAAGCTTTGATATCATGCGTTCGTGGTCCTCAGGATGAAAGTTCTTTCAGCATGATGGATAAATTATTGTCATCTGAGGAAATAAAAGGGGAGGAGGAAAGACAAGTGATGAAGAAATAGGAAGGGAATGAATATCAAGAGAAAGAAAAACTAAGTAAAGATTGCTGTGCTGCTGCTGAGTCAACAAAAGACAAATATGGCCATGGAACTTGCTGAGAAGAAAGCATCACAAGTGAAAAATTGAGCTGATGTTCTAGCAAGTACAAAATAAAAAAAAAAATAAGAAAAGAGAGAGAGAGAGAGAGAGAGAGAGAGAGGTGTTTGAAGCAGTGTCTTTTAAAATCACTATTTTGTTTTGAATTCAGTAATTTTATGTTGTGAATACAGCGAACAATTCCATCTTGCTCGCACTGCTTTATATTCACACTTTCTTGTCGCATGTTCTAATTGTTTTTGCCTGATTAAAAAGTTCAGCTGTTTTGTTCCTTAGTCAGTCTCATATGTATTTAAAGCTTTTATAAATAGTTTGGCTAGTTCCACATTTGGGGTAGCTAGCACTTTACAAATTTAACTTAGCAGTGGTTTTGATTAAAAAAAAAAGTAAATTGAAGCAATCGTATTTGATTTGAAAAATAATTTTTAGAAAGTAATATGAGGAATTTTTTTTTTTTACAGAATTTTAGTTTTCATTACTTTTTCTCCTTCCACGATGCACTGGCTGACATAGAGGTGGTTAGATTCTTTTGGATTGAGTAGTGGGCCAGGACTTTGTGATGAAACTTATCTGAAACTTGTGGCCGTGTTCCTAAAGTTACACTTTGTTTTAAAATTTATTGGTGCACCTATCTATGATTGTCCACTCCCAAATCATTTTTTGAGATGCACAGTGATTCTCTGGCTTATGCTTTCTCATTTATGATTTAACATAACTGTACTATAAATTGGGGAAAATTTTTCTCAAGCCTGGCACTTATTTTGTATAGTAATTAAGATTTTCATTTCCTTCAACAGTCACATCCCGATATGCAGCCACCAGTCGCAGTCATTGGGAATGTTTAAAAAAATGCATCCCTACGAATGGAAACACTTATTATCAGGGGTGGAATTCAGCTGTGGGCACAAACAGGCACATGCCCCATTCAAAAATAAATAAATAAATAAATAAATAAAATAGAAAAAAAAAGTGATTGAGTAAGTACACAAGTGCTTTGCTTTGCCTCTTGTTTCTAGTTTTCAGACATCACACACTTTTTCACTTATGGATTTGTAACTCCACGTTTTGTTTTACATTGGTCCGAACTTTTCAGTGATCCCCACAGCAGGTACTTCAGGACTGCTGTTAGTGATACACTGAGAGGCAAGCACTCCATACTGCTGGGTGTTTTTTTGGGGGGGGGGCTGTGCCCCACCTCCCCTTATGTGTCCTCCATCTGTACCATCCTGTGTTTTTTGGAGGATATAAATCTCAGGGATTGTTTTACCAGTCCTCTGTTAGATGTGTGCCCTCCCCATTCTTAAATTCTTGATCTGCTCTTGCTTTATTTTATAATAATTCCAATTGTTATCAATAAACTGATTACATGGAAGATAAGGTAGTGCGAAATAGTGATGCAGCTAAAATGTCTGATTGAATTAATCATTTTCAGATTGAGGGAAATGATTTTCTGATAGGCCTTGCTGTAATTGCACCATGATTCATCTCCAATTAAAAACATTAAAAAAATGTAATGAGTAAAAAAGCACCTTCATCCATTTACATCTTTCGTCATTTTTATTACTTAAAACTGAAATTACTTTAAAAAAATAATTTGACCATGATACTGTAAAGCGTAATCATCATCCTGGAATTTTTGTGTATATGTCCTGGAAAAGGCCTGGAAAGTCCTTGAATTTTTTTCCCCCAAAAGTGTACGAACCCTGATTACTGTACTTAATGTATGTTTACGATGTACTCATTTTTTGGCCTTATTCGAGAGAGGAATTGGTTAACTTCACTACTCTATTTTCCAGTCAGTTTCCTACCTTAAAATTCACAGTTGAAGTTGAGATTAAATTTTCTCTCCCATATCAAGATTTTTTGTTAGTTAGAAATCCTGCTACCAATACTATCCAGTTTTCAGTTTACAGAAAACCCAATTCTTGTTCAACTATTATACCATACTCATCTGCCCATGCTTGGTCATACAAATTATCCTCCATCCCATTTTTAATAAGACATGCCTTCACCCATTCTTCCAGCTGTCTCCTGCAACAAGAAATCAACAAAATAACACAAATTACCATTCAACATGGTTACCCTGGAGCAACTAGGAACTCAAATTCTCAGGAGGCTAAGGATAACTCAACTTATCACCTTACAACCAGATATTTTTCAACCTAAAAAGTTTGTGGGATCAATGATTTACGACCCGAGAATCAATAATGTTTTACAAAAAGCATGCAATAAATACAACATTGCCTTTGGGTTACAAACCAAGAATATTTTCTCAGTGATGAAAAAGGATCGTGATCCGGTCAGCTTAACTTACAGGCATGAAGATACCTTTAAAACTGGTGACTCCCGGCAAACCAATAAAAATGTATATCGGATCTACCTACCGCACACTGCAAACTAGGCTTGTGGAACATAAATACAATGTCAAAACAGGAGCAACCTCAACAGCCCTCTCTCGACTCTTCAATCAGGAATTCTACTATCCGTCATGGGATGAGACTTCTATTTTGAATACCCCACCTTCCAGATTTTCATTAAGATTCACCAAAAGCCTCATCATTTTTAAATATGGAACAATGGCTTGCAATGATGTATTGCCTCAGTACATCCCCCTCCCCTGGAAATCCATAATTCCGAAATTGATTCCAGAGAAACCTGAAGGAACTTCTCAAATGGACATGTGACTTTGGACATGACCCTATCATACATTATGATCTCTGATTGGATACCTACTGATTGGCTGGAAACAGGACTCTACTTCCAGTTCGTATGTACTTCTATATATAGTATTCGAAGCATCTGTCAAAATTGGTTTAAACATCTGATAATGGACTTGGCGTTAAAGTCCGAAAGATCTTATGTCATTTCAACATTCTTTTTACCTAATAAATTTAGTTTGAACAAATATTTACGTATTACTTCAGATTATCATCATGCACAGATGGCAGCTGTTTTTAAATATTGTATAATTAATCTGCACGAAGTCTTATCAACTAATACTACCAAATATCGCAATGGTAGCACATGAAATCAGTATATCATTTATACAATAAATTGGCTTTTAATCAATGTGTTTGATGCATTTCATATTATGTTCCATTAATTAGTCTGTTGAATATATCGATTAAACGTTCACTGAGGATTTTTTTTATGGATTTCAGTTCTTGAAATTTGGCAGATCTGGGACATGGATGCCACAAATGCTAATGATCTCAAGGGAACTTTGAGATCATTAGCATTTGTTTTTGTGAAACTAGTACTAGTTATCACCTACACCAGTGTTTCCCAACCCTTTTTTACTTGAGGAAACCCTGAAATATTTTTTTTATTTTACATATCTCAAGGGACCCCTATCTATGAAAACATTTACAGCTAGCAAAAGTTGATAGTAGGAAGCAAAGCACAGTTCAGTTACTGATAAATTGTCTAGGAAATTCATTTGTGAAAAGTTTGTATGTATGTGTGTACACAGTGCTACCTCCTTTAAGGGACACCTCTATTTATGGTACAATTATCCTAGTCCCAGTCCCTTGGTATAGGGATCCTAATGCATTTACATCCAAATAAGGAACAATATTTTAAAGACACTTATAAAAATCAAAAATTTCTTTAAGAAGAAATTGTTTCACTCAGAGATCAGAAAATGCCTATTCATAACAACCTTCAGTAGCAAATACTGCTTGAAGGTTAAGTTTGTGATTAGGGAACAATAGACAGAGACAGGTCAAGTCACACCTTTTTAA
Source organism: Macrothele yani (assembly GCA_039090855.1). Classification (NCBI taxonomy): domain Eukaryota; kingdom Metazoa; phylum Arthropoda; class Arachnida; order Araneae; family Macrothelidae; genus Macrothele; species Macrothele yani. The sequence goes on along the minus strand of CM077023.1, from coordinate 76,136,335 downwards.
AACATGATGGGGATAAGGGTACACTTGGGACTAATGACAATGAGACTGCTGTAAGAAAGCAGCTTGAGAGTTACAATACACAAGAGACTATAGACAGAAAACAGTAAGACTGTCCAATAGGAAAACAGGTGTTAAACATGTTTAGGGTTGAAGTTCCTGTTGGACTGATAATACAGAGACATGTCTTTCAGAGTTAGGAAGTTAGGTGTAGCAAGCAAAAGGAGTATGTAGTTTTAGTAGTTGCACATATATATTATATCTCGTGTGATTCTATCATAAAGTTCACATACCATTACGTGACCACAAGGTTCTTCAGGAAGACGCTTTCACGTCTGTAAGTTCTGTTTTACACGTTTTGTAAAATGGATATAGTCTGTGGTGGTGCATTAACTTATTCAATTAAAATATAAATTGGTTAAAAGTTCTAAAAATGTTACTCACGGAAGTGCGTGTTCAGTCCGACGTCAGTAGTTATTGAGAGTTTCATTGTCCAAAGTTGTATTTTGCTTCAATATGGTCAATTGTTAGGGTTAGTTCGAGAGCCATTTCGTCATAAGTTGTACCCTACTTTGGATATGTCCAGATGTTAGGGTTAACTCCATTCTGGTTGTGTCGACATCATATTGAATGGGTAAAGGTTTCCAGATAATAATTAAAGATTCTTGAGTTACTATTTACATACCACTAGAAGTTCCATGTCATACTTGGCCATTAGGGCTATCTCTTCAATGCTGCACTCTCTTGGAATTGCTGAGGAAGTCTTCAAGTTAGGTCAGGTTCATAAAAATTTTAAAAGCTATAAAAGATTCCAGTTAAAATCGTTATATACACCACCCCATACCTTCCACAGTCTCAATAACCGGACGGGCGTTTCACCTAGGCTCTCCCTGGCGTTTTCAACGGAGACTTCACACCTTCTGTCGAAGTCTGCTATCTGAAAGTCTCGTGTCCACAGTGCGCATGTTCCTCATGTAACCCATTGCCAATGCCATCTAGTGTCAGGTCACATCAACTTTATCTTCATCTATGTCATTCGCACCCTTCCTTTTTCTCTTCCTCTTTCTCCTCTCCCTATTCAATTTCTTCTCAGTTTTGATCAGGTTCCTCCAAGCATACGAAAGGTCATATGGACTGTTATTATTGCAGTTCTGCTACTTGTATTGTTCTCATATTATTCTGCAGGTTTAATATTGTAATTCCTTCCCAATAGGGTATACATTGATTATCCAAACAGAAGTCAACAAGTGCTGTTTTATTCTCTCTTCTGCTCCAGTTCTTCATGTGTTCAGTCAATCTGATTTTAATATTTCTTTTTGTACTGCCTATATATTGGTTGACTATTTTATTTTGATTATTTATTATTGGTATAGAGTAGACACCCGCTTTTTGTAAGATTGGGGTCTTTCTGTGATAGTTGCTAAGAGATTTCGTTATATCTCTCGTTCGTACACCAAAATCTAGGTCAAATTTTTTTTTACATGTTTTCTTCATAATAGTTGTGATCTCCAGTATATATGGTAATGCTCCACAAAATTTCATTACCTGTTGAGTCTGTGTACTCCTTTGTTGTTTATTTCTAGGGTTGCATCTATTAATAAGGTTATTTATTTTTTTCACATCATAACCGAAGTTTATTGCCATGTTCTTTATCAATTCAATTCATTTTTTAGTAGTTGGGCGTTAGATGTATGAGTAAACGCTCTATTGATATATGATCGGAAAGCTGCGAATTTGTAAGATGCTGGGTGGTGAGAGTTCTCAGGAATGATATTAATGATGTTGTCAGGTTTTCTATATACTTGGAATTTGATGTTATTTTGTTTATGAGATAGTAATATGTCTAAATATGGTAAGTCTCCATCCTTTTCACGCTCCACGGTAACATTAATTGTTTCGTAATAGTTATTATATTCATCTATGTACATCTGTAGCTGGTTATCATCATGCTGCCATACCATAAGGATGTCATCCTCGTACCTGCAAAACATCGATGGTTGGGGCATATCTGTTTTCACTCTCGTAGATTTTTCGATGTTCTGCAAAATCACCTCTGCCAACAAACCCGAAATCGGCGATTCCATCGGTGCTCCCGATAATTGTCGATATATTTTGCCTTCATAACTGAAATAATTGTTTTTATCATTAAAAAGAAGTGCTCTGCTTATGTCTTCAATTTGCTGTGTTGGTATTTTATTTTCACACAACCTTTCAACAATGAGGTCAATTGCATCCAGAGTAGGAGTATTCGGGAAGAGGGATATGGCATCAAGGCTGGTAAGTCTTATTTTCTTATTCCAATTGATTTCATTATCCTGTATTAATGTAATTACCTCTGTGGGACTGTTCACAGTATATTCATACTGTTTGTAGATAGGAGTTAAAAAATTATATAGTGCTCGCTCAAGATTTATCATAGGTGACTTATTTTTCGCAACAATTGGCCTAAGTGGATTTCCAGGTTTAAGAGTCTTTATTTTACCATAGATATTCGGGGTTGTAGCTCCCTTGGGAGGATATGCTTTTTTTAATCATATCAGGAAGGAAACTGTGATTTTTTTTACACAGCAAATTGAAGACATAAGCAGAGCACTTCTTTTTATTGATAAAAACAATTATTTCAGTTATGAAGGCAAAATATATCGACAATTATCGGGAGCACTGATGGAATCGCAGATTTCGGGTTGTTGGCAGAGGTGATTTTGCAGAACATCGAAAAATGTACGATACTGAAAACAGATAATATACCACAACCATCGATGTTTTGCAGGTACGAGGATGGCATCCTTATGGTATGGCAGCATGATGATAACCAGCTACAGATGTACATAGATGAATATAATAACTATTACGAAACAATTAATGTTACCGTGGAGCATGAAAAGGATGGAGACTTACCATACTTAGACATATTACTATCTCATAAACAAAATAACATCGAATTCCAAGTATATAGAAAACCTGACATCATTAATATCATTCCTGAGAACTCTCACCACCTAGCATCTTACAAATTCGCAGCTTTCCGATCATATATCAATAGAGCGTTTACTCATACATCTAACGCCCAACTACTAAAAAATGAATTGAATTGATAAAAAACACGGCAATAAACTTTGGTTATGATGTGAAGAAAATAAATAACCTTATTAATAGGTGCAACCCTAGAAATAAACAACAAAGGAGTACACAGATTCAACAGGTAATGAAATTTTGTGGAGCATTACCATATATACTGGAGATCACAACTATTATGAAGAAAACATGTAAAAAAAATGTGACCTAGATTATGGTGTACGAACAAGAGATATAACGAAATCTCTTAGCAACTATCACAGAAAGACCCCAATCTTACAAAAAGCGGGTGTCTACTCTATACCAATAATAAATAATCAAAATAAAATCGTCAACCAATATATAGGCAGTACAAAAAGAAATATTAAAATCAGATTGACTGAACACATGAAGAACTGGAGCAGAAGAGAGAATAAAACAGCACTTGTTGACTTCTGTTTGGATAATCAATGTATACCCTATTGGGAAGGAATTACAATATTAAACCTGCAGAATAATATGAGAACAATACATGTAGCAGAAGCAGTATTAACCCTTTAAGCGGCCGATGTGCCTGAACCAAATGCTGCCGAAAGTTTCCTGATGTCCGCAAAGAAAAATGTCCGCATAGCTGCTGAGTTTTACGAAAGCTACGGTAAAATAATTCTTTTCACCCTCCCATCTACGCAGTATAGGCCGTAAACCTGTCATTTATGATAGATTTATAGTCTATTCCCTTCTAGTCTTTTATTCCCTGCTCCATGACCCAAATCATGATGGGGAAGTGCTAGTATAGTACTCCTGAAGTTAACATCCTGGCACTGGGTAGAGAAAAGTGACTTAAACCTCTCTCTCTCGATCTTTTCTTTCTCTCTCTCTCTCTCTCTCTCTCTCTCTCTCTCTGCCATTTTGTCAGGTAATCAGTCAGAAAGGAGTAGCGTCGATTATCCTCCTAAATGACAACATTGGATAAGAAAGCTACGAGGGGGAAAGCAACACTTTCTGATGTGCATGTTCACTAGTTCCAACCACGTTTGGTCCACTTCTTAGACAGCGAATATATTCGTTGGAGTAGATTTCAGCCTATTTTGCTAACCCTGAGTTAACTCATTCCAACCGGTTAAAGGGTTAATAAATAAGACCAAACCATTTAACTGCAATAATAACAGTCCATACGACCTTTCGTACGCTTGGAGGAACCTGATCGAAACTGAGAAGAAATTGAATAGGGAGAGGAGAAAAAGGAAGGGTGCGAATAACATAGATGAAGATAAAGTTGATGTGACCTGACACTAGATGGCATTGGCAATGGGTTACATGAGGAACATGCGCACTGTGGACACGAGACTTTCAGATAGCAGACTTCGACAGAGGGTGTGAAGTCTCCGTTGAAAACGCCAGGGGAGAGCCTAAGTGAAACGCGCGCCCAGTGGTTGAGACTGTGGATGGTATGGGGTGGTGTATGTAACGATTTTCACTGGAATCTTTTATAGCTTTTAAATTTTTTATGAACCTGACCTAACTTGAAGACTTCCTCAGCAATTCCAAGAGAGTGCAGCATTGACGAGATAGCCCTAATGGCCAAGTACGACGTGGAACTTCAAGTGGTATGTAAATAGTAACTCAAGAATCTTTAATTATTATCTGGAAACCTTTACCCATTCAATATGATGTCGACACAGCCAGAACGGAGTTAACCCTAACATCTGGACATATCCGAAGTAGGGTACAACTTATGACGAAATGGCTCTCGAACTAACCCTAACAACTGACTATATTGAAGCAAGATACAACTTAAGACAATGAAACTCTCAATAACTACTGACGTTGGACTGAACACGCACTTCCGTGAGTAACATTTTTAGGACTTTTAACCGATTTATATTTTAATTGAATAAGTTAATGCACCACCACAGACTGTATCCACTTTACAGAACGTGTAAAACAGAACTTACAGCCCCGCACGGGGATAATCGGTTTTCTGGTTATTTGGGGAGTGGCGCCCCCATGGCCCGAGCTGACCTTGTGACGGAACATCTTTCTTTTTCGTATTGTACGATTACATCACCGAAGGGACAGCTGTTCATCCAGCTGCTGGGGGATGGCGTCCCCACGGCCCGAGCCGACATGGACTAGATGTGAATTTTCACATTTTTTATGTTTTTTGTTTTTTCACTTGACACGCTCCCGCCTCAGTTGTAGGTTGCTGAGGTTGTGATTATGCGCCAGCTCAGGATTATAGTTTCTCGTTTTCTTTCCTGTCTTCTCCATTTCATGTTTCTTTCTTTGTTTTTCCGAGCTGGTTAGCTAGACCTACCTGCACGTTTGCCGTGTGTGGTGACCCGTAAGGTGGAAAAGGGGATGCTGGAGGCTGAGGTTTCTGGAGGCCTGGGTGTTGTTGTCGCCAGTTGCCAACACTCCTCTTTGCCCCCTGCTTCACCCTAAACGGGCGGCTGGGAACTAACCCACTCCTAGTCAATGAGGTCTGTGGCCGAGTGGAGCCCAGACCTCTAACGGCTTGTCGTCTCGTACGACTGGGTGAGTCTGGGGATAGGGTGGGCATGCCAAAGGGGTGTTCCCCAGGCATGGGAAAGTCTTGGTGCTCGCCGAGCGCATGTCTGCCCTATCAACTTGCTATATCCGCTTGCTATCCCTAGAGTCGTGTCCTGCGTCCACTTGGGCTTGCGGACCTCCGGCTCTCCCTCGTTGGGCTCGATTGTGGGTGGGGAAGTCGGCGGATGAATTCTAAAAACTTTTTATGGCTCTAAATGATATTTCCCACGAACCTAAAACCAAAAGAGGTATTGAGGAAGGCTTAGCTCCTTCCGCTAAAAAGCATGTGCCCGATTGTTCGAATGCCAGATTCTTTTGTACACTCATTGGACCCTTCAAAGCCTTTGAGTGCCAAAAGTCCATTTTGGATCAACAAAGCACTCCAATCCATAGCAAGCTCTCCCAAGAGCGTAAAGAAGCTCCAATCTGGAGATCTTCTTGTAGAGATGTCCACTGTGGCCTACAGTACCACACTTATTAACACCACCACGCTGCTGGAGACTCCGGTCAAAATAACACCCCATGGATACCTAAATTCATCTCGAGGTGTTGTCTCCTCTCAGGACCTCGTTGAGTGTGCTGAGGAAGAATTACTTGAAGAACTGAGGAGTCAACACGTTACGGGTGTGCGGCGTATTCTATTCAGGCGGAATGGGCAGTCCGTCCCATCCCGGAACATCATTTTAACTTTTGATAGCCCTTCCCTGCCAACATCCATCAAGGCAGGGTATCTCCACCTCGAGGTACGCCCGTACATCCCTAACCCTTTGAGATGTTTTAGGTGCCAGTCTTATGCCCATTCTCAGCAGTCGTGCAGGAGTAATCCTAGGTGTGCACGCTGTGGTGCCACAGAACATCTTTTGCAGGAATGTGTGGCCGAGGCCGAGTTTTGTGTGAACTGTAAGGGTTCACACGCGGCATCAGCCAAAGATTGTCCCAAGTGGAAGGAGGAGAAGGAAATCCAAAGGATCAAAACGGTGGAAAATATTTCCTATCCTGCGGCCAGAAGAAAAGTGGTTCCTGTTACATCTGATCGGCGATCATACGCTTCAGTGGTGGTTGCCAAATCTACGGTTGCCATTCAGACCGACATTCTGATCCCCCTTAAATGTCCATTCAATGTTAACGACATCATCGCAGCCGGACTGGAGGCACTCCAGTCTCGAGCTAGGGGTCTGAAAGCGCCACCCACCACTTCGCCGAAGCAGACTCATCCCACCACCAACAAGGGAACTCAGGCCACTTCTTCTAACAAAAAGACCAAAGCCCAGGATAAGAAAAGCATTTCTTCTCCTACAAAATCTCAGGAAACGACTCATCGTCGTGCGCCTCCTGGTAAGACACTTGGGACAAAACATGCTCCCATCTTAGCCCCTGGTCACACGCCTTCAGATCTGGGGGAACCCCAGCAGAGGCGATGGAGCCGGACTTCGTTTGATCATTTTCATTTTCATTTCACTTATAACCATGGCTTCAATCATTCAGTGGAACTGTCGAGGTTTTCGGACGAACTTTGATGAAGTGAAACATCTGCTTTCATTTTACTCTCCGGTGTGCCTTTGTCTACAGGAGACGAAGCTTAAACCATCGGACCTGCTTTCAGTTCAAGGCTACAGTGCATTTCGGACAGATAACTCGTCTGGAAATATAGCCTGTGGGGGAGTCGCTATTCTCGTCCCTCACAGGGTTCCGGTATCTTCCGTCGCGGTTTCCACAACTGTGCAGGCCGTGGCGGTTCGTATTTCTATGCCTGTACCTCTTACTGTCTGCAGTGTCTATCTGCCGCCGGACGAGAACGTGAGCGTCTCGGTACTGGAGAGATTGGTTGATCAGCTGCCTTCACCCTTTCTAATACTAGGTGACTTCAATGCCCATCATCATTTGTGGGGTAGTGTCAGCATCAGCACGAGAGGTCGTCGCATAGAGTCTCTTCTGTCCTCGGCCTCTTTGTGCCTTTTTAACACCGGTGCTGACACGTACTTCCATGAACCGACACGATCCTTCAGTGCGATCGATTTGACCTTGGGATCACCATCAATTATTGCTGACTGGTCGTGGACGGTGTGTAACGACCTCCACGGGAGCGACCATTATCCGATTTTGCTCTTGCATCATGCCAACATGCCAACTTCTGCCTCCCGCCCTCCTCGTTGGAGGATGGAGCGTGCGAGATGGGAGGTCTTCACGCCGTCAGCTTTGATCTCTTCTGCAATGGTGACCCAAGAGTCAATCGACGCAGCGGTTATTGAAGTCACAAATTGTATTCTTCAGGCAGCTGATCTTTCTATCCCAAAAACATCGACAACACTCTCCAGAAGTCCGAAGCCTTGGTGGACCCCTGAATGCGCAGCGGCTAGGAGAGCTCAACATAAGGCCTGGTCTACGTTTCGGCGTTATCCGACCGATGCTAATCTCGTTAAATTCAAACGAGCAAAATCCTATGCTCGGTTGGTGCGTCGACGTAGCAAGAGGGAGTCTTGGATCCAGTATGTGTCATCTCTCACTTCACGTGCCAGTTCGAAAAGTGTGTGGGAAAAGATTCGAAAGATCCGGGGTAACTACAGCTCTCACCAGATCTCCATTCTCGAGAGCAACGGCTGCACATATGCTGGAGTCGGGGAGATTGCTGATTGTTTAGGGGAGGCGTTTGCCTCCGTGTCGAGTGACCTGGCGTATCCTACTTCTTTTCAAAGAATGAAATCCACTGCGGAACGCCAGAGAATCTCCTTTGCGCCTTTTCTCGACACGGGATATAACTCCCCCTTCAGCATGGTTGAACTCAGGGTGGCTCTGCATCGGTCCGGCGCTACATCGGTCGGTCCCGATGGCATCCATTATGACATGCTCCGTCATCTCTCGCAGTCGTCTCTCGAGAATCTCTTAATCCTTTACAATCGTATTTGGTCGGAGCACAGTTTCCGGAGTCTTGGCGAAAAGCAGTTGTTCTGCCTTTTCCCAAACCTGGCAAGGATCCCAAGTCTCCCTCTAGTTATCGTCCAATTGCTCTCACTAGCTGTCTGTGTAAAGTTCTTGAACGCATGGTTAATTCCCGGTTAGTTCATTTTTTAGAATTTCATCAAGTACTTTCACCATCACAAAGCGGCTTTCGCCGTCATCGTTCACCTCACGATCATCTCCTGCACCTTGAGACATCTGTGCGCGAGGCGTTCTTGCGTAGGCAGCACCTGGTTTCTGTTTTTTTTTATATTGAAAAAGCTTATGATCGAGCGTGGCGGCATGGTATTATCCGTGACCTCCACGCATGCGGATTGTGAGGAAATCTTCCGACATTTATTTTAAATTTTCTTCGCAATCGGGTGTTCCAGGTGCGGCTGGGTACGACGCTATCGGCAACATTCCATCAAGAACAAGGTGTTCCTCAAGGTTGCATTTTATCTGTCACATTGTTCATCCTTCGCATTAATTGTCTCCTCACAAATCTTCCTCCTGCGTTTCGGCTACTGTCTATGTTGATGACTTGCACATTTTCTGCTCATCATCAAGCATGCATTTTATTGAAAGGCAGTTGCAGTCTGCAATTAATCAGATCTTTAAAACGGCGAATAGCAATGGTTTTGTTCTTTCTCCCGACAAGACAGTGTGTGTCCATTTCTGCTGGAGGCGTGGCCTCCATCCTGACCCAGAGCTGTTTTTAGACCGTGCAGCCATACCAGTTTTGCCGGAGACCAAGTTCCTTGGTCTGACCGTCGACCGTGCGCTTACGTTCCGTGCGCACGTTCGGCGGCTCAAGATTTCCTGTCTGCGGGCTCTATCCATTCTTAAGATCCTTTCAAGAGTCTCGTGGGGCGCAGACAGGACGTCTTTGATTCGTATTTACCATTCCTTAATCCGGTCGAAACTGGATTATGGTTGTATCGTGTATGGCTCTGCTCGTCGTTCCGTTCTCCGGCCTTTGGACACTATTCACCATCAAGCACTGCGTCTTTGTTCGGGAGCATTTCGAACATCTCCAATTCCCAGCCTTTACGCTGACGCGAACGAACCATCGCTTGAATTACGCCATCTGCAGCTGTCTATTCAATTCTACTTGAAACTTAGATCTCTTCCAGACCATCCTTTATACGATGCAGTTTTTCATCCTCAGCATGCTCGTTTATTCGGGAACCGGCCCTCCTGCATTTCAACTTTCGGTCTTCGTATGGCGACCGTAGCCTGTGATGTAGGGCTTGACTTGTCACTTGTTGGAGAGACCAGGGGCTTTGGGGATCCTCCATGGCACCCACTTGGTGTCATGGTTGATACCACCTTTACATCTTTCGATAAATCCTCAACCCCTGCGTCAGTGTACCAGCAGCTCTTCGCTGAGCACCGTGACCTCAATTCTGACTACACTCCCATTTTCACTGATGGCTCCAAGATGCATGGAATTGTTGGAACCGCGGGTGTCTGTGTAGATGACGTGTCAGTAGCGCGGATCCCAGCTGAGGCCACGGTGTTTTCGGCGGAGATGCATGCTGTGTATCTTGCATTGCTTCATGTTCAGTCGGGCTCTCATCAACGGGCTGCGGTGTACACTGATTCTTTGAGTGTTGTACAGTCACTGTCATCGTTGGACTGCTGTGACCACCCTTTTCTTCTTACCGTACGAAGGCTTCTTTGTTCTTTGCTCGAGGCCGGTGTCCAGATACAATTTTGTTGGATTCCCGGGCATGTTGGAATCTCGGGTAACGAGTGTGCTGATGCGGCTGCTAGATCTGCTTCCTCTTTGGTCGTCACACCCTTGCCACTGTTTCACCGGGATTTCCGCTTTCTGGTTCGCGACCATATCAAGCGAACGTGGCAAGGTCTGTGGGACCAACAGGTGGAAAATAAACTGCATCGTATTAAACCTAATCTTGAAGTCTGGAAATCCACATATCGTCGGAACCGTAGGGAGGAAGTGGTGCTTGCGCGTCTCCGCATTGGGCATTGTCGTTTCACTCACCGCTTTTTGCTGTGTGGCGACACTGCGCCGATGTGTGAGACGTGCAATTGCCGACTCACCATCACTCATCTTCTGTGTACCTGTGTTCGTTTTCGTGATGTACGTTTTCGTGATGTACGTTTTCATTTCTTTCATTCTCATTTGTTGACCGAGGACGCCGCTACACTGCAGCGGCTCCTCAATGACCGCTGCAATACTGTTGCTGTATTTTCATTTTTTAAACAAATTGACTATTTTAAACGTATCTAGATTTTAGCCCTATCATCATCCTCATTTCTCAGTTTTACTGAATCAGCTAGATTTTAATCATTGTATCATGTTTTTAATACTGTTTGTTTCATTATCTTTTTTAGCCCTTTCATCGTTCTCATTCTTCAGTTTTATTTGATCAGCCATATTTTAAGCTTCATAGCACGTTTTTAATACTGTTTGTTTGTCTGTCTTTTGTCTGGCGCTCTTTGGCCAAACATGGCCCTCGCGCCATAAAAATCAATCAATCAACCAACCAACCAACCAGAACTTACAGACGTCAAAGCGTCTTCCTGAAGCACATATATATATATATATATATATATATTTTTTTTTTTTTTTTTTTCCATTATCAAGCCATGGATTCAAAGAGGAAAAGGTTATTGATAAAAGAAAAAAATAAAATGATTGAAAGTAGCAGAGGCTGAAGAACTTAATTTACAGAAGTTAGGTTTTAACTGGTTTTGTTGTGCAAGAGCAAAACATATTTTAGTTAGTAGAATAAAATTGCAAGAAAAAGCAAAAGAAGTTGCTGAAAGTTTAGAAGTTATGAACTTTTAAGGCATCAAATGGCTGGCTAGAGAAGTTCAAATTGAGTCATACCATTTCTTTCAAGGCAGTTTGTTGTGAAGCAAAATCTGTGGACTCACAATAAGTTGCAGACTGGATGAAAAAAATGAATCAAATTCGTGAAGTTTATGAAGATAAGGACATGCATAATGTGGATGAAACTGCTCTATTTTTTAGAATTTCACCCAACAAAACACTATGATTCAAAGGCAAAAGTGCAGTGGTGGTAAGATTTCTAAAGAGTGTTTTACTGTTTTGCTCTGCTGTAACAAGGAGGAGATTTTGAGGTACCACTAGTTATTTGAATTAAGTAAAAAAACAGATGTTTCAAGAACATTAATTCAAAAGTATCAGTGCAGTGGGAATCAAACAAAAACAGCTTGGAGAGACTAGTGTTATGTCTAACTGGTTGATTGCTTTAGACAAAAAAATGTGGAAACAAAAGAGGGTCATTCTGTGTCAAATCAACCAATGAAATGGCTATTTTCAAACTCGTCTCGTTCGATTTCCTTGAAATTTGGAATGTTTGTTAGGCATTTAGACATGCATAAACCCCAAATTTTAGCCCTGCCTACCCACAGGGTTTCAAGTTACATGACCTTGAAAATTAGAAAATTGTGACCGCAGGACAGTTTTTGAGTAGTTGCATCTCATTACCTAATTGGCTAGAAGGTTGAAATTAGTGTCTTTTTCTGGCATTTAATATATGAGCTATTAAGTCATGTGCTGAAAAATAAAAAAAATAGGTTGACCTTTCCGAGGTCACAGAAACAACCTTGAATATTTTAAAAACTAATTTTAAAATTTTTAAACAAAAATTATATAGCATTGTTAGACGTTTGTTTACTAGTATGCCAACTTTCAAGTTGGGACCACAATGGGATCATTATTTATAAAATATTTAATTGAAGTGAATCTCAACTGAAAATTCTCAAAGCTACGAAATGGCATTTTGAAAGTATTTAAGAATTAATTAACAAATTGAACTTGATGTATTTAAAAAATGCAAAGTTTGGCCACCATATGATGCAGTAAATTCATCTTTAAGTGCATCTTTCGATTGCAGGTATTGTATGTGAGAGGGGGAGGGTGGGAGTCTGCTGGGAGAAAAAATGAAAGAGCCATGCTACGACTAGATCATTAAAATGCATTTTTGTGGCAAATTGTTTGGTTTTGTTGTTGTTTTGTTGCTTAATAGCATAGGATTACAAGTTCCTGATTTTTCCAGGTTTTTAGCGAAAACATTTGTTTCTCCCCTGAGGTTGCGCTGATTTTTTTGGCACCAAGTTTTCCCTCGCGTATTTCACTGCTTTCACGGGGTGGCATACAAACCTTGCTATCCCTTCTAAACCAGAAACATCATGGGGTTATTACGTTTTTTTTTACACTCTTCTGGTCTTGAAAGGTATTACACCAAAGATATACTGCACATAAATAAGCAGTTTCTTTTTTTTTTTAAATAGTGTTTGTATTTTTCTGGGGAAATTGTTGCTGAACCCCCTCCCCCTCTTTAAATGTTAAAATGTCACAGATTTAAGACCTCTGTTATAAACTTTAAGAAAAGGAACACTATAATGTGAAAAAGAATATACGTCCTGTTCCTTAGAGTGGATGGTTAAACTATCATTGCTGCCCCAGTGGCGTTGTGGTCTAAGAGATGGCCTCTGATCATTCGTCTGAAAGGGGTCCGTGTTCGAATCCTGGTGAGGCAGGGATGTTGTGCTTGTCTTACAGCACTGGCTCTCTTCCTTTCCTGGATCCAGTGGCCCTAAATTAGGGACGGGCGACTGCTTATAGCCCATTGAGTTGCTCATGGTAGTCATTAAACCTCCAATTAAAAAAAAAAAAAAAAACTGAGTTTTTTTTTAGTTTTTTATTAGGGGTTTAACAACCTTCGTGAGCAACTCAGTGAGATATAAGCAGTTGCCTGTCCCTAATTTAGGATCACTGGTTCCAGGGAAGGGAGACGGCCCGTGACATAAGACAAACGTAACATCCATGTCTCACTGGGATTCAAACCTGGACCCATCTCGGATGAATGGTTAGAAGCCATCGCTTAGAACACTGAGCCACCGGGGCGGCCATAGTAGTAGTGAAGGTGAAATAAGTAAGGAAAATTCTGAAAGTGCAATACGGATTTTGAATGCATCTTTACAGTTAATTGACTGAACTGTAAAAACAGAAAAGACTGCATGAACAAAAACATCCCTATGCAAATTAAAATAATTACATGGTTTTTGCAGGAGAAAGTTATGTTAATCTTTTCCTGATGCTGAACTCCCAACATCTGAACCTGAAAACAGAAATTATTGTTCAGCTTAAAGAAATGTTAAATGATACAAAGCAAGGGCTTAAAAGCTGAAAATTCTTAATGTACTACCAAAAAGTTAGTTTTCAAAACTTGCAGGATAAATTCAGTATTTCAAATTACATGGCAAGAAAGGTAAAACCATTCCTGAAGAGCAAGAGATGAGGGAAAATGGGAATTTTATCAACTCCAAACCTAAAACCAGGAGAGATATTAAAACAGGAGACAGCTGTTCTGGTACAAGATTTTTATTGCCTTGGTTATGTTAGTAGGCCAATGCTTGGGAAAAAAGATCATGGCAGTAACAGTACTAGCTAAAAAAAAAAAAAAAACAAGATCTACAAAAAAAAAAATAAGTAAAGCAATCTGAAAGTATGTACAAACAATTCCACTTAGTAGTTCTAATTCTGACTATTATATAGCTCTAATTATTGTACAATTCTCTTTTACGTGCGATATTTCAAAGTAACTTGTACAGAGAACTAGCGGACAATGCTTACCTTGGCATTCCTTTCTAGCGACGGGGACATTTCACGCACGTGTTTTCCGGTCTTTGTAGAGGTTATTGTCCTAAAGTCCGTTGTATGCGATGACTGGCTTTACTTCTCACACTTTTCGCTGGGTATACTCATTGGATCTTTGCTTTAGGATTCCAAACATCAATTTTTACCGTTCTTTATACTCGAAATTTTCGCCCATACTCTGGGCATCTTCAGGAGCGTGGCGACTTTACCACCGATGTTCGTGGCTAACTTCGCGCTAACGGAGTCCGATACTCCTTGTTGCCATTCGTCGGAAAAACTTTCCTGGATATATTTCGTTAACAAGCCCGGCTGGCGCCATCTATGTTTAGTTACGAACACTTTTTTTTTTTTTTTTTCCGTATTTTTTTTTTTTTTTAATTTTTTTATTTATTTAATTTCTTCTCCTATCCTGGTTTTCTTGTCTTTTTTGCCTGTTTTTCTTTTGTTGTTGTTTTTCTTGTCTTATTAGTTCTTTCCACAGGCCCGATAATGTGCTAGGGTCGTTCTGGTTACATACCCTTGCTTTATTTTTGTAGATTAATATTGCTTCTTCCCTCCTCATTTGCCTTTCCGATTTTTTATTCTTTTTTAGCATTTTAATTTCATCGAACTTTGGGAATGTCCGGTTTTCCAAGCAGAATTGCACTAAAGCCGTTTTGGCTTCTTTTTTTTTGCCAGTTAGATATGTGTTGTTTAAGTCTTTTTTTTAATCTGTTTTTCGTACTTCCAATGTACGATATTGGGGGTATGTGTGCTATTGGAATTTCGTAGGTTCCTGATTCTTCTAGCATTTTTTCCTCTGTTTTTTTGTTGACAGTCATACTTTTCACGGTGTGCACTGAGCTTCCTAGTTGTAAGTCATATTTAGCACAGTGCCTATTGATTTCTTTACTCACTCCTTCCAGGTATGGGAAAGCTCCAATGTATTTCAATTTTTTATTTCTCATCTTCCTTTGGTTGTGCACTTCTTGGCCTTCTTTCCTCTGAGTCATATGCTTTTTACTCTCATGTATCCATTTATTAATTAGCTTGCTCGGGTACCCATACTCTTGTGATATTTTCGAGATAAACTCTAGCTCTTGATTTTTTAGCCTGTTGTTAGATGTGTGTGTGTACGCTCGCCGTATCAAGTTTACTATGCTGTTTTTTTTATGTATCACTGGATGGTGCGACGAGTATGGTATCAGTACAGGTATGTAAGTTGCTTTTCTGAACACAGAGTATTCAAAACTATTTTTGTTTTTCTTTAGTTGAATGTCCAGGAAGGATAGGCAATTATCCTCTTCAAACTCAATAGTTAGCTCTATGGTGTTACATATTTTGCTAAACTGCTGTGCTAGATCTTGTAGCTCGGCTTTGTTAAGTTTAGACATTATAATAATGTCGTCTACATATCGAGCATAAAGTATTGGTTTTTCAGGTAAATTTTGAATAATTTCTTTTTCGAGGTATGCCATAATCACTTCTGCGTATAATGCCGATAATGGGGATCCCATAGGGCCACCTTGTGTTTGTTTATATATATTTCCTTCAAAATGAAAGATGTTGTTTTCCTTGATGAAATATAAGGTATTCTTTAGCTCTTTCAATTGTGACAAGTTTAGTTCTTTGTTGATGCTTAGTTGTTGCATAATCAATTCGATGGCTAGCTCGCCAGGAGTGTTTGGGTATAACGCCTTAACATCCATGGAGGCCATAGTTATTTGCTCTAGGTCTTGATTAATTAATTTGATTTTTTCTATAAACTCATAGCTATTCTTTAATGTATATTGATTCCTCATGAATATTGGGGATAGATAGTTGTATATCTTTTTTTCTAGGTTGATGAGTGGTGAGATTTTTTTCGATAGAATCAGTCTTAAAGGTGTGTTTTCTTTATGAGTTTTAATTTTCGAGAATATTTTTGGCATCCCTGCTCCCATTGGAGGGTTTGCATTTTTTATTTCTGTTGGTAACGTGCTGTGGTTCCTTATATTAGCCAGGAAGGTAAGTTGTTTGTCGGTGGGATCTTTGTTGATGCTATCGCACTGTAGCTCTGAGATGGCCGTCCGCATTTTATCATTATATTCCAAAGTGTCCATAATAACAATTTGCCCTGTTTTGTCCGCTTCGCAGAATTTGATCGTGGGGTCTTTGCAGAGATTTACTAGTTGTTTTCTGTCATACTTTAATTTATTAATCTTACAGTTTTTTTTGTGCTTAGCATTATACTCTTTAAGCATGATTCTGAATAGCTTAAACCTTAGATCGGTAGCATGTTCTGGATGCACTCGCTGCACAATATCTTCTAAGATAGGAATGTACTCTTCTGTTCTTGGGGTTTTAGGTGGAAAAGCGTATTTTTTCCCACGTTGTAGCACTGCCTTTTCACTAAAAGTTAGCGCTCTCGATGATTGATTCACAAACACTGGGTATTCTGTGCTTTCATCACCCCTCATTTTGATTCCATCTAAAAGGGTATTAAATTTCTTGGCAGTTGAGCTTTCTGCCGCCTTTTGTTGGCTTTCGACTATTTCATTGATTTCAGTGAGAACATCGTCTATAATAAGGGTTTTCCATGTCCCGTTAAAATTCATATATTCAGTATTCAGAATCTGGTTCCACATATTATAGCACTGAATGTGGTTTTGGTATAGTTGTTTTCTTTTATAAATGATTTCTGCACTTAGTCTTTTCTCTTGACATGTCAGTAGCAGCCTTTTGTCTTTTCCATGCATAGGTTTGTTGGAAATTCGTAAGTATTTTGGTATAATATTAAAGTCTCTACAGTTCGTTAAGAACTTTATTTGGATATCTTCTTTTACCAGTTTAATTTTCTTTTTTTAAACTTCCTTATGATGTTTAGTTCTTTAGGCGTCAGCAGGCTTCTATACTTCATTATCCGTTCACGTATCGTTGTTCCGCCCGTGGCCGATTCTAATGCATGTATAACGAATCAATTCCACTTAGTAGTTCTAATTCTGACTATTATATAGCTCTAATTATTGTACTATTCTCTTTTACGTGCGATATTTCAAAGTAACTTGTACAGAGAACTAGCGGACAATGCTTACCTTGGCATTCCTTTCTAGCGACGGGGACATTTCACGCACGTGTTTTCCGGTCTTTGTAGAGGTTATTGTCCTAAAGTCCGTTGTATGCGATGACTGGCTTTACTTCTCACACTTTTCGCTGGGTATACTCATTGGATCTTTGCTTTAGGATTCCAAACATCAATTTTTACCGTTCTTTATACTCGAAATTTTCGCCCATACTCTGGGCATCTTCAGGAGCGTGGCGACTTTACCACCGATGTTCGTGGCTAACTTCGCGCTAACGGAGTCCGATACTCCTTGTTGCCATTCGTCGGAAAAACTTTCCTGGATATATTTCGTTAACAAGCCCGGCTGGCGCCATCTATGTTTAGTTACGAACACTTTTTTTTTTTTTTTTTTTCCGTATTTTTTTTTTTTAATTTTTTTATTTATTTAATTTCTTCTCCTATCCTGGTTTTCTTGTCTTTTTTGCCTGTTTTTCTTTTGTTGTTGTTTTTCTTGTCTTATTAGTTCTTTCCACAGGCCCGATAATGTGCTAGGGTCGTTCTGGTTACATACCCTTGCTTTATTTTTGTAGATTAATATTGCTTCTTCCCTCCTCATTTGCCTTTCTGATTTTTTATTCTTTTTTAGCATTTTAATTTCATCGAACTTTGGGAATGTCCGGTTTTCCAAGCAGAATTGCACTAAAGCCGTTTTGGCTTCTTTTTTTTTTGCCAGTTAGATATGTGTTGTTTAAGTCTTTTTTTTAATCTGTTTTTCGTACTTCCAATGTACGATATTGGGGGTATGTGTGCTATTGGAATTTCGTAGGTTCCTGATTCTTCTAGCATTTTTTCCTCTGTTTTTTTTGTTGACAGTCATACTTTTCACGGTGTGCACTGAGCTTCCTAGTTGTAAGTCATATCTAGCACAGATATGACTTACAACGGTAAAAATTGATGTTTGGAATCCTAAAGCAAAGATCCAATGAGTATACCCAGCGAAAAGTGTGAGAAGTAAAGCCAGTCATCGCATACAACGGACTTTAGGACAATAACCTCTACAAAGACCGGAAAACACGTGCGTGAAATGTCCCCGTCGCTAGAAAGGAATGCCAAGGTAAGCATTGTCCGCTAGTTCTCTGTACAAGTTACTTTGAAATATCGCAGGTAAAAGAGAATAGTACAATAATTAGAGCTATATAATAGTCAGAATTAGAACTACTAAGTGGAATTGATTCGTTATACATGCATTAGAATCGGCCACGGGCGGAACAACGATACGTGAACGGATAATGAAGTATAGAAGCCTGCTGACGCCTAAAGAACTAAACATCATAAGGAAGTTTAAAAAAAAGAAAATTAAACTGGTAAAAGAAGATATCCAAATAAAGTTCTTAACGAACTGTAGAGACTTTAATATTATACCAAAATACTTACGAATTTCCAACAAACCTATGCATGGAAAAGACAAAAGGCTGCTACTGACATGTCAAGAGAAAAGACTAAGTGCAGAAATCATTTATAAAAGAAAACAACTATACCAAAACCACATTCAGTGCTATAATATGTGGAACCAGATTCTGAATACTGAATATATGAATTTTAACGGGACATGGAAAACCCTTATTATAGACGATGTTCTCACTGAAATCAATGAAATAGTCGAAAGCCAACAAAAGGCGGCAGAAAGCTCAACTGCCAAGAAATTTAATACCCTTTTAGATGGAATCAAAATGAGGGGTGATGAAAGCACAGAATACCCAGTGTTTGTGAATCAATCATCGAGAGCGCTAACTTTTAGTGAAAAGGCAGTGCTACAACGTGGGAAAAAATACGCTTTTCCACCTAAAACCCCAAGAACAGAAGAGTACATTCCTATCTTAGAAGATATTGTGCAGCGAGTGCATCCAGAACATGCTACCGATCTAAGGTTTAAGCTATTCAGAATCATGCTTAAAGAGTATAATGCTAAGCACAAAAAAACTGTAAGATTAATAAATTAAAGTATGACAGAAAACAACTAGTAAATCTCTGCAAAGACCCCACGATCAAATTCTGCGAAGCGGACAAAACAGGGCAAATTGTTATTATGGACACTTTGGAATATAATGATAAAATGCGGACGGCCATCTCAGAGCTACAGTGCGATAGCATCAACAAAGATCCCACCGACAAACAACTTACCTTCCTGGCTAATATAAGGAACCACAGCACGTTACCAACAGAAATAAAAAATGCAAACCCTCCAATGGGAGCAGGGATGCCAAAAATATTCTCGAAAATTAAAACTCATAAAGAAAACACACCTTTAAGACTGATTCTATCGAAAAAATCTCACCACTCATCAACCTAGAAAAAAAGATATACAACTATCTATCCCCAATATTCATGAGGAATCAATATACATTAAAGAATAGCTATGAGTTTATAGAAAAATCAAATTAATTAATCAAGACCTAGAGCAAATAACTATGGCCTCCATGGATGTTAAGGCGTTATACCCAAACACTCCTGGCGAGCTAGCCATCGAATTGATTATGCAACAACTAAGCATCAACAAAGAACTAAACTTGTCACAATTGAAAGAGCTAAAGAATACCTTATATTTCATCAAGGAAAACAACATCTTCCATTTTGAAGGAAATATATATAAACAAACACAAGGTGGCCCTATGGGATCCCCATTATCGGCATTATACGCAGAAGTGATTATGGCATACCTCGAAAAAGAAATTATTCAAAATTTACCTGAAAAACCAATACTTTATGCTCGATATGTAGACGACATTATTATAATGTCTAAACTTAACAAAGCCGAGCTACAAGATCTAGCACAGCAGTTTAGCAAAATATGTAACACCATAGAGCTAACTATTGAGTTTGAAGAGGATAATTGCCTATCCTTCCTGGACATTCAACTAAAGAAAAACAAAAATAGTTTTGAATACTCTGTGTTCAGAAAAGCAACTTACATACCTGTACTGATACCATACTCGTCGCACCATCCAGTGATACATAAAAAACAGCATAGTAAACTTGATACGGCGAGCGTACACACACACATCTAACAACAGGCTAAAAAATCAAGAGCTAGAGTTTATCTCGAAAATATCACAAGAGTATGGGTACCCGAGCAAGCTAATTAATAAATGGATACATGAGAGTAAAAAGCATATGACTCAGAGGAAAGAAGGCCAAGAAGTGCACAACCAAAGGAAGATGAGAAATAAAAAATTGAAATACATTGGAGCTTTCCCATACCTGGAAGGAGTGAGTAAAGAAATCAATAGGCACTGTGCTAAATATGACTTACAACTAGGAAGCTCAGTGCACACCGTGAAAAGTATGACTGTCAACAAAAAAACAGAGGAAAAAATGCTAGAAGAATCAGGAACCTACGAAATTCCAATAGCACACATACCCCCAATATCGTACATTGGAAGTACGAAAAACAGATTAAAAAAAAGACTTAAACAACACATATCTAACTGGCAAA
Organism: Macrothele yani; assembly: GCA_039090855.1. Classification (NCBI taxonomy): domain Eukaryota; kingdom Metazoa; phylum Arthropoda; class Arachnida; order Araneae; family Macrothelidae; genus Macrothele; species Macrothele yani. Next base: position 76,115,620 of record CM077023.1, on the reverse strand, counting down.
AAAAGAAGCCAAAACGGCTTTAGTGCAATTCTGCTTGGAAAACCGGACATTCCCAAAGTTCGATGAAATTAAAATGCTAAAAAAGAATAAAAAATCGGAAAGGCAAATGAGGAGGGAAGAAGCAATATTAATCTACAAAAATAAAGCAAGGGTATGTAACCAGAACGACCCTAGCACATTATCGGGCCTGTGGAAAGAACTAATAAGACAAGAAAAACAACAACAAAAGAAAAACAGGCAAAAAAGACAAGAAAACCAGGATAGGAGAAGAAATTAAATAAATAAAAAAAAAAAAAAAAAAAATACGGAAAAAAAAAAAAAAAAGTGTTCGTAACTAAACATAGATGGCGCCAGCCGGGCTTGTTAACGAAATATATCCAGGAAAGTTTTTCCGACGAATGGCAACAAGGAGTATCGGACTCCGTTAGCGCGAAGTTAGCCACGAACATCGGTGGTAAAGTCGCCACGCTCCTGAAGATGCCCAGAGTATGGGCGAAAATTTCGAGTATAAAGAACGGTAAAAATTGATGTTTGGAATCCTAAAGCAAAGATCCAATGAGTATACCCAGCGAAAAGTGTGAGAAGTAAAGCCAGTCATCGCATACAACGGACTTTAGGACAATAACCTCTACAAAGACCGGAAAACACGTGCGTGAAATGTCCCCGTCGCTAGAAAGGAATGCCAAGGTAAGCATTGTCCGCTAGTTCTCTGTACAAGTTACTATGTACAAACAGTTTAAAACTGCATACCCAGAGGTAAAAATTGGCTTCTCAAAATTTGCAAAACTGCATCCAAAAAAAGTGTATCATTAATACAGACATTTGACGTGGACTAGGAACATCAAACAGAGGTCATCGCTCTTTCCACATGTATAAGTGAGTCACGGAAAAATTCTCATTGGCCACCACCGGGGATGGAACCCAGGGTCTTCCAGTTACACGCCGGCCTCGAATTCCTGCAGACTCGCATACACTAACTGCCAAGCCAATTTGGCAGGTTGCTTCTGGACAATGCTGGGGATTCACCAAAGATGGTAAGCAGCAACTGAACAAATAATTAGAGGGCGAATGAATAATTAATACAGACATTTGACGTGGACTAGGAACATCAAACAGAGGTCATCGCTCTTTCCACGTTTATAAGTGAGTCACAGAAAAATTCTCATTGGCCGCCACCGGGAATCTAACCCAGGGTTTTCCAGTTATGTGCCGGATATGCTTCCACTGCACCACAGCGGCCTCGAATTCCTCCAGACTCACATACACTAACTGCCAATCCAATATTTTATAAATAATGATTTGATATCAGCAGAAGAGTTAATTGTATTATTGTTGGAGCAAGTGGTACATGTAGTATACATATGTGCAATGCCAATTCATCAAAACTTTAAAGTCATGTTTTTTAGGGTGACATATGGCAAAATTAACTACTGAAAATAAACTCTCAATTAACAGCTATAAAGACTGCATTGCAAGAGTTATCCTTTACATGAAATCCTTTACTTCCTCCATGCTACTTCAGTAAATGCCACTTTTGTCTGAGGATTATATTTTCTGAAAAGTTTCATTATTGATCTTGTGGAAAAGAATAACATTGATTCTGTGAAATTTAAGCAGTGTGTGTGGGTATCTATTAATAAAAAAATCTCTTGAAACTGTGACAAATTACAAAATCAGCAGAAGAGTTTTTTTTTTTTTTTTCAATAAGACTAAAGGCATTGCTATGTTATTTTTTATATCATTTTAGTTCAAAAAATTATAGTTATTAAAGGTTTACTACTTAGCATATCATGGAGATACCTTCTGACTGATGAATCCTCCCAATTTAAATCTGCTATTTAACCCTAAAACATTTTAACCATTCATTACGTATTTTGAGGCAATTTTTGGCAAGGATGTATTTCATTTCAATACTTTATAAATAATGATTCCATAATGCTTCCAGCTTCAAAGTTGGCATACTAGTAAACAAAAGTCTTAACAATGCCATATATATTTTTTCAAAATTTTAAAGTTGCAGTTTTTTTTAAAATATTAAAGGTCAAAAGTTATTTCTGTAGCCTTGTAAAGGCCAACCTAATTTTTGGTTTATTTTTCAGCACATGACTTAAAAGCTCATATTAAATGCTAGAAAAAGACTTAATTTCAACCTTCTAGCCAATTAGGTAACAAGATACAACAACAAAGATTGTGTGGAGATCACGATTTCCTAATTTTCAAGGTCATGTAATTTGAAACCCCATGGGTGGACAGGGCTAAAATTTGAGAGAGATGCATAAGTCTACATGCCCTAACAATCACACCAAATTTCAAGGAAATCAAAAGGGGTCAGGTTGTGAGCCTTATTGATTTGACACAGAATGACCAAAGAGCAGGATTTTGTTTTTTATGGGCAATGCAACAACCCAACTGCAAGATTTAAAACTAAAATCTGTGAAATTGGTGTTCTTTGCAACTAATACAACATCAGTATTGCAGCCTATGGACCAAGGTATCATGAGAAGCAGTTTCCTATATGAAATCTTGAAGCATCTATGGCATGTTCTTCATTAAAGTTCTTTTTCGGAAAACAGTGAACAACTTGCCAAATATGTCAATGTATTGAATGCAATGCAATGGAACACTATGGCTGTTAAATCTATACCTCAAAGTTGTGTTAAACTGTCTTGTAAAAAGGCAGGCTTCACTATTTCAGTTTCCAGTGTAAGTGAACTGAATGAGTACACTAAAGAAAATACAGAATTGTGTCAACTTGCCAAAGACAGTGGCAATAATGTTGCAATAGAGAAATATATTGCGATCGACGAACAGCTGTGTGCTGACGTTACTAATGAAGACATTGGAGCTTTTATTCCTGAAGATGATAATGAAAGTTTAACAGACACGTGCTTGGAGTATCCAGAAAGAGGAGGAAAGCTGTGTTTCAAAAACTTTGAGCAAGCTTTAAAATACACAGGGCAGTAGCATACATTCTTTTTGAATGTTGGTGACAGTGAAGTATTCAATTTAATTAGTAAACTTATATTCATGTGGAAAAAAAATGCCTGTAAATTAAAGGTTCAAAACAAACCGTTTTGTCTGATTTTTTCAAATAAATATGTATTTACACATAAGTTCCACTGTTTCACATACAAGTACTGTATTTACACGGTCAAGTCAAAATTATTGGGACCACCAGCTAATATCCAGAGTAACCATCATGTGCTGCGCAGACAGCAGTTGAACGGGCTGGGAGTGACTCAATAAGGTGCTGGAAGGTGTTCACAGGTATGTGGACCCATGCTGACTACAGTGCATCTGACAGCTGCTGGAGGGTGCATGGTGCAGGATCCATAGAGCGAACAAAGCGATCGAGGTGGTCCCACAGATGTTCAGCTGGGTTTAAATCTGGGGAATTAGGGGGCCAAGGAAGTACTTTGAAGTCTTCATCATGCTCTTCCAACCACTCTCGGACATTTCTAGCTGTGTGACACGTTGCATTAACGTCCTGGAAGATCCCATCCGCCCCAGGGAAGACAATCGGCATGTATGGGTGTACGTGGTCTGCAAAGATGGATTCATAACGAATTTGGTCCATAATGCCTTCCACAGGTATAAGTGGACCCAGAAAATGCCACGGAAACATTTCCAAAACCATAACGCTGCGCCCACCAGCTCGTGTCCTGCCAATAGTGGTTGAAGAGTGTTTGTTCTCCGATGTTTCTTGCCTTATACGTCAATGTCCATCCGTTCGATGAAGCAGAATACGTGTCTCATCGGAGAAGGCAATCCTTTGCCAATCAGCGGAGGTCCAATTCCAATATTGCTGTGCATATGTAAGCCTTTTCTGCCAATGCACCTTCATTAGCATAAGTGCAGTGGCCATCCATCTGCATTGGAGCCCCATGCGCAGCAGGGTTTGCTGAACTGCCATTTTAGACACACTTCCGGTAGCCCCCTGGAGTGACCCATCATCCAGACGCTGACTATCGTACCACGTTTGAAATTGCATAGATCCTGATAAGTTGTCATCTGAACTGTGAATGCTACTACTTGAGCTTGAGAAGATATCTGCTTCTATATGTACGTTGTTTGCTGACAATATCATTTACCACATGGGTGTGGTGGCATGTAATGGAAATGGTAGTGCCCATTTGGTTTGGCACCTCAGTGTATATATCCTCAGAGTGGCTGGAGAACCATACTGATTTTTCTGTTTAGATTGACAGCTTTCCCAGTTTTGGAGATACTTTTTGGATGTGAAACTGCAAGTAGAGATACAAGTCAATGTCACTGATAAGCGCTAGCTATTTCATGTCCATTCGAAAGCATCCACATCTCCACTATGAGGAACAATATTAAGGAGGACCATATACACTGAAGAGCAATTGAATTATAGACAGCTGGCATTATGCAAATATGGCGCTGTAGGTGGCCCTGTAAACGGAAACGACATGACGTATGCAGCGATCTGACAATATAAGGAGTGATGCGACGGAATCGGTAAGAGTTGGACGCAGTATGGGTAAGACGAAGGATCTAAGCGCATTTGATCGTGGGCAAATTGTTGGGGCCCGACGAATGGGTCAATCCATCTCGGATGTCGTACAGGCACTGGAATTTTCACGAGCCACTGTGTCACTGGTGCACCACCCCTGCAAGGGCCGACTGCCGTAGACAACAGCGTGTGGATGAGCAGGGTCATCATCGGTTGCCTCGCATTGTAACAGTGGTTAGACGGGCCACAGTGCAAGAAATCACTCGGCAATTTAACGCTGGTGCACAAAAACGTGTAAGCAGCCACACCATCCAAAACCATCTTCCTCGCTATGGGGTACAGAAGCCATCGTCCCACGAGGGCACCGCTGCTAACCGCACATCACAGGGTACAAAGATTGGCATGGGACCCTAGACATGTGGAAAAATGTTGCCTGGACTGATGAGTCGAGATTCACGTTGGTACATGCGGATGGCAGTATACGAGTACGGCGCAAACCACATGAAGCGATGGATCCTTCTTGCCAGCAGGGTACTCTTCGAGCTCATGGGGGTGGCATTCTCGTCTGGGGAGTGTTTACGTGGACTGAAATGGGACCCCTGGTACGTGTGACATCGTCCCTCACAGGTCAACATTACCGATATATCCTGAATGACCATTTGCTCCCATTTGTGAGTCTTCAACATCCCACTGGGGACCTCATCCTGCAACAAGACAATGCAACGTGCCATCGCTCCCAAATTGTATCCAAATGGTTGGATGAACACTCCACCGTCGTGACCTTGCTTCCTTGGCCAGCTAGGTCACCTGACCTCAATCCCATCGAGCACATCTGGAATGCTATCGAGAGAGATGTTCGAGGCTCTGACCCCGCTCCATCAAATCTTCGTGAACTGTGTGAGCTTGTTCGGGGTCGTGGATCCTTATGGCTTCCCAACACTTCCGGTGTCTTGTCGAGTCCATGCCGAGACGAATAGTCACCGTCATCAGGGCAATAGGTGGTGCTACACGTTACTAGACAGGTATCTCTAATTCAATTGCTCTTCAGTGTAGTACCCTACAACATTAAGGGACTTGGTTTATTAGTTCCTGAGTGGGAGAAGAGAAAAAAGACAAAAGAACAACTGATCACTTTGATCCACCAATTGCATCCATCAACAGGATCACCAGTTGCTGCATTTTTTTTCATGTGTTGCACTGTTCACTGTAAACACGTGCTATACTTGTGTGTGATAAGCCCACGAGAGCTGCCGTTTGGGAGATGCTCACAACAGCACACCTTGTGCCAACTATCATGGTATGTTCATAGTCAATCAGATTTCTCATTTTGCCCATTCTGATCTTTAATTGAACACTAACGGATGATCATCTAGTGCTTGATTTATACTGCACACAGTGCTCACATGGTATCTTTCAAGTTGTGTACTATTTACGTAATGAGGGGACAGGTGTATGTAATAAACTGACATCTCGGTGTGTGTATAAATTATTAACTGGTAATTTGAGTACTCAAAGTAAGTGCAAAGGTCAAAGGTAGACATTCTTTTTGTCTTTTTAAAAGGAATAGTTATTTGTTTTTGTTATAAAGCTTGTCAGAGCTACAAGAATTAGGCCTCTGAAAATGTTAAAGTTGGGTGGCAGTTTATGTGAATTGAATCTTCAAAAACATTGTGTATTTCCTTAAGTTAATAAATTTACTTGACATTTGCATGCAAATCACTTTGGGTCACAGATCCAGTCATGACTGAACACTTGCACTGCCGTGTGATGGCGAATGGTGTCATACAATAATACTTAGCCCAGGTGCCGACAATGCTGAACGGTTTCATGATTGTGGCTTAATATTTTCCTTCCTAAAACCTTCACCACTTGAAGAGAGGTATCTGTTTTGTTACTGGCACTGAGAATGAGTATCCAACTGTTTGAAAATGGCCGCAGTTTTAAGATAGCAGATATTTTCCCACATGATTTCGGAAAGGGAAAGTAAGTTTATTCCCCATAGACTTAACACAGCATGAGCTTTTCACTGTAATGTTTATTTTCCTTTGAACGTCATTGGTTTTGCGGTGAAAGGAACTATCAATAAATGAATGCTTGAGTGGCCATAAAAAGCATTCAAGCATTTGCTGCTTACAGTTCATATGTAAGAGAGCAGCCTATTGAGAATTAAAGGGATTTCAAGGAAGCTCATATTGACTTCAGTGCTTAGTTTTGTGGAAACAATGGATATACACTCATTGTCATAAAAATCTGCGCACCAAAAAAAAAAAAAAAAAGTACGATTAACGTGAAATTTGGCGAATGGCTACAGGGAGGGCAGACATGCAAATGATTAAAGTCTTGTGCGATTCTGCATGCCCGCGCATCCAAGACTGGCTCTGCAATCGCAATCCTTGGGGCTTATAAGGCGCAGTGCAGGGGACTCCACATTCATGCCAAAGTGAGTCAGGTGAGATCCCTGAGTGATAGACATGCCGAGGAGTCGCTGTGGATGTGCGTACGGGCAACCGACAGTTTGAACAAGACCGTATCTTCGGGATGAGAGAGGCAGGGTGGCCGGCGTGCTGAATCAGCCGCCATTTGGGCCAGTCTGACAGTATGGTGCCATCGTATTTGGAGCAATGGGCACGGTAAGGTACCCAGATACTGTGAACTGGTTCTAGATGACCCAGACACACCACCAGCAGAGAGGACCGTGGGATCGTGAGAGCTGCACGCACAGATGCAACAACATCCTTGTCCTATATCTAAAGACGTGGCAGCTGTACAAGGGACTCCTCTGTCCGCCAGAACTGTTTCCAGATGCCCGGCAGAGGCAAATCGGCACTCTCGACGGCCCTTAGCTTTCTGCCAGTAACACTTTACCGTCATCGATTGCAGTGGTGTCAGCAGCAAGTAACGTGGAATGCTATGGACTGGCGATGTATAGTGTTCAGCGACGAATCCCGCTTCTGTATGGGAACGTACCACCACCGTGTCAGAGTGTGGAGGACCGCAGGTGAGCGCTACAATCCCAACTCACTGTACAACGGCACACATCTCTAACTGCAGGCGTGATGGTCTAGGGAGCCATCGCGTTTGACAGCCGGACTTCCTTCGCAGTGATTTGAGGGATGTTGACAGCCCAGCGCTACATACAGGAGATCCTGTGGGCCCATGTGCTGCCTTACCTTGTAGGGCGGTCCAGAGCCATTTTCCAACAAGATAACACCAGTCTGCACACAACTTGGGTTTCCGAGGACTGCCTACATCATGCTTCAACGCTTCTGTGACCTGCCAATCACCTGATTTCTCACCCATCGAGCATGTGTGGGACTAGATGGGATGCCAGCTTTCTCCATGTCCCAGTGTTTGTGATTTAGAGTCAGTTGCAAAAAGTGTGGGCCAATCTGTGCCAGGATAACATACAGCATCTCTTTGACTCTATGCCGGACCGTATCACCGCATGTATCCAAGCACGAGGCGGTCCGACGCAGTACTAACGTTGACCGGAATGTGTACCATATATACGCAGCAAATCGTCCTGCTGCTGTGATATTGTAATCACTTCTGTCCTTGATATGTACCGTCTCACTACTAAATTCTTATTTCAATCCGACGCCTCTTCTTGATGCGCAAATTTTTATGACAATGAGTGTATTCAGACAGGCTATCTTCGGTCACTCTCAACCAAAAGTACATCGGTAAGTGCATCCTGCTGTGGAAATAGATGATCCCGATAATTTGTCATCATATGCAGAAACGTATTCTTTTAGTAGCTGTAGTACAACCAGTAGTGAAAGTGAAAATGAAGAATGTTACATTCTCTCTCATACTCCGCCTCAACAGATTTTAGCTACACATTGGTATGATGTTTCCGACGTCACAAGAATAATTCTATTCACTAGTGTACTAGGACTGAAAATTAATATGACAGGTATTGAACGAATCGAATTTTTCAATGTTTTTGCGACTGAAGAATTTTACAATTTATTAGTTACCGTCTACAGGATATGCTGTAGACATATTTATATCCCTGGAGTTACTGAAAATTATAATTATGAATATCAATTGTGGATAAATTTTCTCGTATTTTAGAATAGCGGAGTCATGCAAAGCTATGAGATCTGAACGCGGCTAGGTTGATCCAAGTGCACAGAAGCTCGTTGGTGGTGCTGTGTAACGCCTTGTTGCATCTAGAGAGATTTGCCCAGGTTTCTTACCGGCACAGCGTGCTTGCCGTTAAAATAGCACAGCGGCAGTGAATGTGTTTAAATGTAAGGGGGAGAGAAATTTGTATCGAGGGTCAGGATGTTGAATGTCAAATGAAATTTTCCAGCTGCAGTAAGAATTATGAGTTGAATTTTTTTTTGTTTAATCAGTTGGTGAATATTAGCAGTTAAATAGCACTAGGTGGCTATAAAAATGAGAAAAAATGACTGAAATAAGAAAAAATCCAATGAGGGACCTATTTATGTACACACATAATGAATCAAGTCACACCACTATACTTTTAGGCACCAGTGACTATAGGAATTTATGCATATTTGCACATGCATTCATACAGTATTTTAGATACTCTGTTGTTCTCTTCAGTGATATTTCACAGTACAGCCTAAACACGGATTCTTGATGTGCGTACATCTGGAGAGAAGCGGGAAGCCGAAAGCTTCCCTCTAACATTTGGGAAATTGACCACTATGGTGGTGTAAGGACTCCAGGTTTGGGCTGGCATCATGTTAGATGGACGCATGCCACTGCACATGTTTCCAGGATGCACCCTGACTGCTGTGTGCTACAGGGATGACTTCCTGGAGCCCTATGTACTGCTTTTCAGGGGAACTGTTGACATTCAGTTCCTTTCTATGGATTATAACTATCCCCATAGTGCTTGGCTAGTCAGTGAATAAATACCTGGTGACTGAGGATATTCACAGGAGCATGGCTGGTATGTGTCCTGGAAAAGTCCTGGAATTCCATGTTGCCCTGGAAATGTCCCAAAATTCTATTACATGTCCTGGAATTTTATCCATTCCTGTCTTTTTGTCCCTGCACAATGTTTTGTAGTTGAGGATTTTTTCTACTGATATAACTTATGTCTGACAAATTTCCCTCCCCAGCCCCTGCAAAATGGGGGGTGGGCTGGGGGTGGGCTGTTGGTTTTATAGTCTGTTACCAATACTGAAGCTGTGTTATTAGCACGTCTTTTGTAAGAAAAAAAAAAAAAGATTGTGCTTATGTTATCCCTTTGTCTACCCGGGCGGGGACACCATATCTCTGCAACTATTAGTTTGCTTTGTAAAATTCTTTTTGTATCTGGAAGCTTGAAATGTGAGAATGATGATTCTTGTATTCTGTTTTTTTCTCAATGCACAACTTTGCTGCTAGAGGGTGTAAATGCAGATCCTATCAAATTTGAAGTACATTTTATTTCATATATTTGCTTCTAAATATTCGATTGAAAAAATTATTTTTCCTTTCAATACCATTTACATCAAAGACTATTTTAGTTACAGTCTCTTTTTCAAGTAATGCATAGATTTTCCACTACGGGGCGTAAAGGTAAACCACGATTTTCCTGATATCTTCGCTTCTAAAAGTCTGATTTGAAAAGTTATTCTTGCGTCAGATACAGCTTCTAATTGGAAATGTTTTGCATATGTCCCATTTTTGGTTAAAAATAATTTGGTCACCAGGTGCATAAATGTTTTTTTCTGCTTCTGATGTATTTGCAACAAAATCTGAGCTTCTGGAAACTAGATTGAAAAAATTATTTCATGAACCGATACCCCTCACCTCAAGAAAGCTTTTGAGAATACCTCCTGCGTAAAAATAGTGCATAGTTTTTCCATTGGGGGCGTAAATGTATATCTTATTTTTATCAATATCTATGTTTTTAGGAGTCCGATTTGAAAAATTCTTTCTTTGTTGAAGACCTTTTCCGGTGCGAAATGCTTCTCATATAATTTCAAATTTTTCTTAATGCACAAGTGTGCCATTAGAGGGCATAAGTTCATGTTATGCACTCTAATGGCACAGCAGTTTACAGCAATATCTGCGGGACTGAAAACCTAATTAAAAAAATTATTTTCTGATCAGGTACTACTAACTATGAAAACTCCTTGTGTGTATTTTCTTCCCAAAATAATGTACAGTTTTGCCACTAAGGGGCACAAATATTTAATCTATTTTTCTCAATATCTGTATTTCTAAATGCCTGATTCAAAAAATTATTTTAATCCCGGATGCCATTTACCTTGTGAAACACTTCAGGTTAGTATTTGAGAAGTTTTGTTGTTCACAGTTCTGTTGCTAGGTGGTGTTTCTGTATTTCTGTTTGCAGCTGTATCTCTGCTTCTAAAAACCCAGTTGAGAAATTTCTGTTTTTTACTCTATGCCATTTGCTACAATAAAGATGGAAAGTGAATAAGATTTTTGCTATGATAAGAAGATCCTCTTTAAGTAATGCACAAATTTCTCCCTAAGAGGCGTAAAGGTCAAAACCTTTTTATGCTATTTCTGGTTCCGGGAGACATATTTAAAAAGTTCTCTTTCCTGAGCAAAACTTTTGCCGTGAATACTTTTTGCCTATTTTCAACTTTTTCATTATGCAAAATTCTTCCACTAAAAAGCATAAAGTTATATTTCCCTCTATATCTCTTCTTTTAACTGTTTGATTTGAAAATCTCTTTGTCTCTGATACCTTCCTTCTGCTGTGAGAAACTTTTTATACCCCATTTGTTAATTTTTTTCGAAACATGCTTTTTAGCCACTGGTGGAAGTAAGTAGCTAATTTTTTTTGTGGCTTATTTTGACCTTTACTAAAATTTGCTAATGAATGCTTTATGTAAAAATTTGCCATAAAATCAGAAACTTAAATCTGGTTGTTTCTTAGTATCTTCTGAGCTAACTAATCACTTTCTATCTTCTATAATTAGTTTTCTAATCATGTCCAGTTAAATTGCATTGATCATTTATGAATGCAGCTGTACACACAGCCCTTAGATTTAAAGTTTTTCCATTATTCTCTTTCGTTTCATTTCGGAAATTTTTGTGACACTTTGTTTGCTGGTGAGTACAAATTTAAAACATAGCTGCAACATCAATATTAGAAGCTAGAGCATCAATATTATGTTGAAAATTCCTTCCCTAAATAAAATGTAAAATAAATCCTTGCTCCCATGAATATTTGTTTAAGAAATAATAATCACTTTGTTCCCCTTTGAAAAAGTTTCAAATATTTCACCTTTCCTTATCCTTAAATTTACAATGTAAGTATTATTTCAAAAAAATTAAATAGAAATATTATTTTATATATTGATTGTGTGGTATATGAAAGCATTTCAAGAGTAATGCCACATTTATGTTGTAACTATAAATTTTATATCTATATATTTTTGAGTTTTATGTTCTTTGTTTATTCAGTGATTTGCCTCAATAATTGAACTAAAGCCAAAGTAAATAAATAAATCTTTCCCAAAATCATTATAGTACACTGGCGTGCAAAAATTAAGGACGAGACGGTTTTTCGAATGTAACGTCGTGCAGAAGTGCTCCACATCGACTCAAATCATACCATAAGATCCCCAAAATGTAAGAATATGGGACAAGTGAGCGAAACCGTCCAAACAAGGAATCCAAAGGATACATAGGCACTTTATTGAAAAGGTAGTTTCGAGCACAACAGGGCAGAAGACAGAAACGTCCATGTGACAGGCGGCTGCCAAGAAAAATTCAGTCTTTAGTAGGGGATATGATCACCCCTGACTGCGTTGCAGGATTTACGTCTGTCCATGCTAAGGACGAGGTTGTCAAGGAGCTGTTGAGGCATCGCGGCCCATTCCTCTTGTAGCACTAATCGCAGCTGCGGAATAGTTGCTGGCGGCTAGTGACGTGCTGCCAAGCGTCTCCCGAGAAGGTCCCACACGTGTTCGATTGGATTTAAGTCCGGGGACCTTGCGGGCCAATCCATGCGTTGAATATCTTTACTCTCCAACAGCTCTGCTACAGCCACTGTACGATGAGGTGTAACGTTGTCGTCCATGAAGAGGAACTCAGAACCCACAGCACCTCTAAAGAGACGCACGTGAGGCAGAAGAACTTCGGTACAATAGCGGACACCAGTGACTGATCCTCCTTGGAAGATGTGGCGGTCAGTACGGCTACCAAGCATGATACCGCCCTAAACGAGAACTCTGCCACCTCCAAACCGGTACCTTTCAATGATGTTGGAGGTGTGATTACGTGTTCCCTGCTCTCTCCAGATGTGTATACGTCCAGAATCGCTCGTCAGACTAAATTGGCTCTCATCCGTAAAGATAACTTGTCCCCATTGCTGATGTGTCCAGTTCTTGTGTTCCTGGCACCAAAGAAACCTCCATCTCCGATGAGCAGGTGTTAATGGCACACACCGTACTGGTTGTCGTGCAAATAGACCATGGTAAAACACTATAACGGACGTTCAGTTGTCTGTTGCATGTGCCTTGCGATTTCTCCCGCTGTCTCTTCTCGCCTGTAGGACAATATACCGGTCGTCCGCCGCCGTGGTTACTCGTGGACGACCACTGCTAAACTCTCGGACAGCTGTTCCTGTCGTTTGAAATGCTCTCCAAGCTCGTGAAAGGATGCTGTGAGCGATCCCGAACTCCTCGGCCACACTAGTCACACTTCGACCTTCTTCCAACTTCCCAATGACGCAACCTCGGGTAAAGTCATTCAGATGTCGTCTACTGGATTGCCTGTTGGCCATATCGCACGGTGAAAGCAACTCGACGTTGCTCAAACCGATGTACACCGTGCAATAGTTTTCACCGAATTGCTGAGCGTACACCGCCCGTGTGCTTTATACCCTTCCGACCCCCACCCCACGTCGTGCTGCATATATGAGCATGCCCTACCGTACCGGACCGGACCGGACCCTGGTCTATCTCCTGAGTGGTCTTTCGGTCCGTTCTGCCTGCTCGTTCCGCTGTTATGCTAATTTCTCCTCTTAGTCCTTAATTTTTGCACACCAGTGTATAATGTATGTAAAAGTTTTGTAGAAATTAAACCTGGTTACATTTTCAGTGACAGTTTTTGTATTTCAGTATTTTTCTGTGATTCTAAGGTCCTTATTAGCTGCAGCATACATCATTTTCAACATTCTTTATTAAGCTAGTTTGCTTAACCTGAGTGTGGGGGGGTCAAGTATTTTTCCCGCGCTGCTTTAATTTCGGCACTGTGTCTGGCAAACAATTCTTCCATGAGCACCGGGCTGTGCGGACAAAAGCTGTTTCACTAGCGGCCTCGAGTTTGTCACTTTCACCCTTGAGAGGCAGGGCAAGACGGCACTGATTGACAGCCATGATAATGGGATTAAACTAATAGTCCTGTGACTCTGGTAATAGCCGAGAGGGGTGCCTGTTTTTCCTTGTGTTGCACACCCATAATACGACACATCCAATGTTCTTTGGGTCACATCAATCGCACAATAAAAACTTTGAAATACTTAAAATCTTTACGTACAAAGTTAGTTTTACAGTGATTGTAATCGATTCCTTCATAGCATAAGCATACACAACCCGGAATCCCACCTACAATGTAAAAATAAACTTTTATTCACTAACAATTACTGTAACCTATTTTTGGTCGATCAAGGTTTATCGCTTGTATTTTAATTTCCCCTCTTTATATATCATTCTCTGAGGCTTAGTAGGCAGTATGTTTTGCGAACATGAATATATTTTTATCCTCTAAAAATACAATCAACACCCAGCCTCCCCTTCTATAGAAAGGGCACTTTTGTGTGATCTCATACGACAAAAAATAAAAAAAATCATGGTGTTGTAGACTTGAAATTTCAAAATTCTTTGCGTTGAATAGTTTCACTGCCAGTTATTGTTATTTATTTGGATCAGTACGATGTGCTCACATTTGTAATGTGTGTTATACACCTAGCAATAATCAGTAATTGAAATAAATGCCGAATATTCTGAATGTTTACATTATAGAAATCTAAAATTTATATCCATGCATTAGGTATAAAAATATGTGTTTATCTGGGAAAGGAGAAATAAATAGAATCAAAAGCATGCAAATATGCCTTATACAAATAAGCAAAACTAATTGTTTGAATTAAATTATCGCAAAATGTTTGACCTTCGAAACAGTTGAGTAAAGGTTTGTTATTTGCAGTGCAATTTGTAATTTGTATGAAACAATACTCTTATCTGATGAGGTTTTTTTTGCCTGAAAATGTCGAAAATTACCACTTCCTCAAAAGGGGAAACAAATAATTGACATGTCATTTTTTGAAAAGAAAAAAAGAAATACTTGGTACGGTTTGAGAAGCAATATTTTTATTCTGTTAACCCACCCCCAGAAATAAAATTCTGATCACACCACTACAAAACAGTTATCAGCGATTATTCATTTCAGCAACACAGAATAGCTGAGCTGCGTAATTGTAGTATTAAACATTTTGCATATTAAATGAAACTTTTCCTCAGAATGGAGCCAGTCCCCTACTTGTCATTCTGGCGTGCTTTCGAATTTCATCCACCCATCTACCACAAGGTCTTTTTCTGGGTCCTCCCCTGTTCCTTGGTTCCAGTCTGAAATTTCGGTTGTCCATCACTGGTCCGTTCTTCTTGCAATATATCCAGCCCATTGCCATTTCACTGATTTTACTCTGATGGTAATGTCTTCCGCACTTGTCATTTTCCTGATCCACGAGTTCCTGTTATCATTCCTGGTTACACCAATCATACATCTCCATCTTTCTTTCAGTTGTCTGCAGCCTTTGTATGTCTTTTTTTAGTTATGCTCTATGCCCGAAAATCGCAAATGTGCTCGTGACAAGGATCGAACCCACATCCTTCTGCTCCGGAGCCGAATGCTTTCCCAATTAAGTTACACTGATACAATTTATCGCTGCAGCTTTGCCGTCTTGATATGCATTTTATCTCTGTAGTATGGCACACAGGTTTTTATTCCTTAAGTAAGAACTGGAAGGATGCATTGATTAGAAACTTTTCTTTTAAGACATAATGGTATTGTGCTCTTGAAAATTGTTTCTCTCAAAAGCACTCCAACCAAGTTTATACGGCGATTAATTTCTTCATCAGTGTGACCTTCACTTGATATGTTGCCAATGTAGGTACAGGTTACCTACAAATTTTCCGTATCAATCAATAGATCTTCATTTTTTGCAAAAGCATTGCACATCAGTTTTGTTTTCTGAAATTTCACTTTTAATTCCACTTCTTTTCTCTTGTCAGGGATTTCCTGGATCATACTTTGCAGCTCTGAAGGAGTAGCTGCGAAAATGACTGTCATCAGCAAAGGGAAGATGAGTTAAATAATCTCTGTTAAGATGGATCCTCTTGTTTTCCCACTTCAATGATTGAAAGACATTTTGCAATGTGGCATTGAAGAGTTTGGGAGATATGGTGTCACCTTTTCTCACTTGGTTTCCAATTATTATTTGTGCTGTATCCTCAAATATCCGAACCTTTGCCCTTGCATTTTCATAGATGTTATTAACATATGCATCTTCAGTACCGCAGGATTTCAATGCCATTGTAACTGCTGATGGTTTCGCTAAATCAAAGGCCTTTACATAATAAATAAAAGCCATACATAATAGGAGTTCATATTCCCTCATTCTTAATATTTGTTTGTTTAGTACTTAGATACGATCAATTGTGCTGTAGACACTCCTGAATCTAGCCTGTTCTGTTAGTTGAGCCACGTCCAGTGTTGCCTTCAAGAGATATGAAAGAACTTTAGTAAAGATTTTATAAACCAATGATAGGAGGCTGAATTACCCACACATAGACGCCCTGATGATCGTAGCAGTATAAGTATACCAATTAGGAAAAATGCTCTCCTATATGCACCAACCCGCTAAACCTGCGTGGTGAGTTACGGTAAAGCCTCCCTCTCTCCTTTCCCCAAAATGTCCGTGTGGAAGATGGGTGAATGAAATTGGAATCAGGCTGTATATGGAGGAGACTGGCTGAAGACTGACGGTCATGTTAAAAGACATGGCGAGACCTTCATGACGATCTTAATGATTCCTGATGATTACACACACAAACCACGCAACCTCGGTGGAGTCGTCATAGCCCTAACTTCAGACCATTTGTCCGAGATTGGTCCGAGTTCAAAACTCTGATGAGGCATGGATGTTGTGTTTGTCTTACGACAATAGATCTCCCCCTTTCCATGGAAGTAGTGGCCCTAAATTAGAGTCTGGCGACTGCTTATAGCCCGTTGAATTGCTCAAGGTGGTAGTTAAACTTCAATCGGTAAAAAAAAAAAAAAGATTTACAAAAGTGCCGCTTTGCTATTCTGGCTGACTTAAATGAGTTACCACATATCCAACTGATTTATAGTGGCGAATTCAGGATTTAATTTCTGGGGTTGAGGCGACAATGTATGAATATTGGTTTGCAAGCACGTCATTGATCGTAAACTTTTTCCAGTGCTTTAAAGTTTCCTGAAACATATGTTTTTGAAGAAATTGGGTCGATGTGAGAAGAGAGACAGGATGAGAATTTTTCATTTTAAAAACAACATTTAGTGATTTATCTTTTTTTTTTTTTCATTTGGATTTATTCCTTTTCTAAATGCATGCTTTGTTCACTGTTTCACATTAATTTCACAGTAAACTGCAATGTTTTCCCAGTTTTATCCATATTTCTGCTGTTTATGATTTAAAATGTCATTTGTCTTGCCTTTCCATAACACTTGTCCTGCGAATCTGTTCCCCTTTTCCCCTCCCATGGGTGAGAGTTCGTTTGACCGTATTCCCAAGATTTCCATCAGGGTTAATCTGCTATTTATCAGGAACAACATACCGCACTTTCGTCATAATCGAAACACATTTACGTAAATTCAAACCATTCTTCAAACACATTGAGTGTTGAACTTCTGCGTGGTTATAATCCATATTGTACATATTTGTCAATCCCTGGTTGACATATTGTGTACTGTTTCTCACGTTATATGAATGTCAAAGTGCTCGCTGGAAACTCTCTCCTCTTTGTTTAACTTAGGGTTACTGTCATTGAAAGCAATGTAATATCATAAAACAAAGCTACTAAGGCATATATATGAAGACTATTACTCACATTTGGTTCCATGGAGCACTTCGGAAAATCCAACTTTATTCCACGAAGTCTTGAATCCTCCGAATCCGTCAATAATCACTTCCTGCAGCCACTTCGTGACGATATTCATCCTGTTAAGTTGCAAAATGTGGGCAACAATTCTTCTTAATGAACTGCAATTCTGTCAAACTTTCGAATTGAACTGAAAACGATCCTGCAATACATTCAATCTTCAAAATATCTCATACATTGTTTCGACTTGATAAGTTAAAAACTGGTGAGTGAATATTCTTATTGAGTCGTCATTGTAAAAAAATATTTAAAATACTAAAATATTAAACGTTGAAACCTTTAAGTTGAAGGTAAGTCGATCAGGTAAGAAATATTCTGTCTCGAGAACAGTCTGGACTTCGTTTCCCGCTGCACAAATCATCCCAAACTAGTTTTGACTATCATTCTCGTAGTCTTCTTTCGTGGGCTAAACGACGTGTTTCTCATTGTACCTGTTGTTCATCGGCCAACTATCTCACAATCCACAGGATGATTTGGAAAGTTCCACGTCGACTGAACCTTTGCGCATTGAAATGCACAAAAGGTTCGGTCGACGTGGAACTTTCGAGTCATCCTGTGGATTGTGAGATAGTTGGCCGATGAACAACAGGTACAATGAGAAACACGTCATTTAGCCCACGAAAGAAGACTACGAGAATGATAGTCAAAACTAGTTTGGGATGATTTGTGCAGCGGGAAACGAAGTCCAGACTGTTCTCGAGACAGAATATTTCTTACCTGATCGACTTACCTTCAACTTAAAGGTTTCAACGTTTAATATTTTAGTATTTTAAATATTTTTTTACAATGACGACTCAATAAGAATACTCACTCACCAGTTTTTAACTTATCAAGTCGAAACAATGTATGAGATATTTTGAAGATTGAATGTATTGCAGGATCGTGTTCAGTTCAATTCGAAAGTTTGACAGAATTGCAGTTCATTAAGAAGAATTGTTGCCCACATTTTGCAACTTAACAGGATGAATATCGTCATGAAGTGGCTGCAGGAAGTGATTATTGACGGATTCGGAGGATTCAAGACTTCGTGGAATAAAGTTGGATTTTCCGAAGTGCTCCATGGAACCAAATGTGAGTAATAGTCTTCATATATATGCCTTAGTAGCTTTGTTTTATGATATTATATTGCTTTCAATGACAGTAACCCTAAGTTAAACAAAGAGGAGAGAGTTTCCAGCCAGCACTTTGACATTCATATAACGTGAGAAACAGTACACAATATGTCAACTAGGGATTGACAAATATGTACAATACACATTTACATAAGTTTTCACCCAGAATGGCGTTTATATAGATTCCGGCTCCTATGTCTTGACCTTTGATGTAATTTTCAACATTTTCAGTTGGCATCATCCCCAGGCAACATATTTAATTTATGTTGAAATCGCACCTTCTTCTGCCGCTGACGGAAAAAGTTTGAAGATACAAGATTCTTCAGTGTACAGTTGGAAAGTATAAACAATAGTGTATGGTGAAAGAATGCCCATGAAAAAAAATGCTCACAGAAAAAATTAAGCCTTTCTTTGCTTCATGAAAAAATATCTTAATTTTAACTAAGCAATAGACAAAACTAACCAGGACACTTTCTAGCATTATAAGGCCATAGTAGTTTGTTTCCAAATTGGTGGAAGACATCCATTGTTTGAATCAACATGCGTGTGTGCACGTGTTAGGCTCTTCCAAGAAGTGTATCTGCGCTTAAGGCAAAGTATCTGCAGCATTCTTTTCACGGGTAATTAGGGAGTGGTGCATTACAGTGGAAGCGGATTTATATAACCCCAAACTGAATGCATCTTAAACACATGGTAAAATAAAAAGAACTCACAAGGTATCGCATGGACTAAGTACTGGTGTTCTTGGTGCACCAGTGTAATAAGTCTGTACCCAGGAAGATATTTTGAAAATGTTAATTCATAAACCCACAACTTTCAGTGCCCCAAATGGGGAAATTACAAAATAACTACAATG
This sequence comes from Macrothele yani, assembly GCA_039090855.1. Lineage (NCBI taxonomy): Eukaryota > Metazoa > Arthropoda > Arachnida > Araneae > Macrothelidae > Macrothele > Macrothele yani. The sequence continues at coordinate 76,096,030 of CM077023.1, read as the reverse complement.
GGGCCTGCATCCTGGGCCCATTTTAAGCATTCAATTTCTGATATATTGTCTCCTACTTATTACTTTTTATTGCTTACTTGAGCATATCAATGATCTGACCAAGTTTAAGACAACGGGTAACAAAAATGTAAGGGGCTGTATAAAAATTGCCTTTTTCCCCTTTTGTGTCCACTTTCATGCAGGATGACCACAAAACTGTTAGCGGGTTGCAAAAAAAATCGCACATTTGATATTACCTTGTCAACTTCCAGGTAGGTCGCCTCTATAGATTATAATTTTATTTCTGCTCCCTCACCGTTCTCGTGCCTCATAGTCTTTATTTTACCAATCTCGTATTCATGAAGTTTATGTAACAAGTCAAATTAATAGCTTGGTGCTTTTACATAGGCATTAAATATTAATTACTAGGCCTAAGCCCTTTTAACACTTTTTATTTTACCAATGTCATATTTATAACGTTTACATAAAAAGTAAAGTTAATAATATTGCACTTTTACTTAGGCACTAAATATTACTTCATAGGCCCTTCTAATAGTTTTTATTCTACTGATGTTCTATGCCCTAGTAATTAATGTTTCAGTATTAACAACTTGACATGTTATGTAAACATCATAAGTACTTAGTGCGATGGATTTAAAACTGTTAAAAGGCCTACGGCCTTATTAATGTTTGGTGCCAAAGTCAAAGTGCAATATTATTAATTTTACCTGTTATGTAAGCGTTATGAATATGACATAGGAAGAAAAATTACTGTTTAAAGGGCCTAGGTATAAGGCCTAGTGTTTAATATTTTATGCTTAAGTAAAATAGAAATATTAATAACTTGGCATGTTATGTAAATATTTAGTGCCTAAGTAAAAAGCGCAGCGTTATTGAAAAATTCCACCTTATCATCCTTTTCCGAACATAGCACGAGTCATGCTGTAATTCCGTTGTACCATTGAACATTGTAGTTTAAAAAAAATGTGCTAAATCATGGCAATTTATTTCACCAAATTAAAGTACAATTCTCACTTGACTTACATAGAACGTTTTCTTGAAATTTATTTGAAGTTCCCAACAGGGGCGCACCAAGGGCATTTGCCTCCCCTTGTACGAGAAAATTTTTCAATTTTTTTTTTCATTTTTACGTCATTTTCTATTTCCCGTAAATTAAGAGTTTTCATAAAGCACATTATCTCTTACAAAACTGAAGGACATGCCTTTAAAGCCCCCATGTGTTCTACATTCTTTTAAACAGCCATTTACTTGTTTTAACATTTCTATTATGGTTGGTATAACTACAACTAATTTTGCATTAATTTGCTTCTAACATTAATTTTTGAAGAAAGAGTGTACCAAATCTTTCTGGAACAAATAAGCTTGCACATTTTTTTTGTTTTTATTCTTTTTTCTAAGAAAGATTGGTTAAATTTTGTGTATCTCTGTCTCTGAAAGATTCATTGAAGCGCTAATATTATGTATTTTGGATTACATCCAAATTGTACCCCGGTCCTCGTCGCCCCTATTGCATTGATCCTATTTTCCCCACCTTGTTTCAGAGCACGGTTTTATGGTCAACGCTGAAAGCTCTTTTTTTTAAATTTGTCACCGTTAAGGTAATTCAGAAAAGAAAGCATATATTTCTTGAACAATGCTGAAAACGTTCACAATTTCTAGAGAAATTTTTTTGTCGTTATTTATGACCAGACTTAAAGTATGAGCAGCTCAAAGTACATAAAACGCATAAGGGTTTTATGTTGAAAAATTATGTTTTTCGAAGTCCATTGTGTTTTTCCTTCATTTTGTCCATGCACATCATGAATGCTGAAATCTTCAAGATTTTAAAAATTTAGAAAAAGAATTGTTAGTCTTTTGCCCACAGTATCCGTTATTGAACAAAGCAATAAAACTTATTCCCTGATTTCAAGTCGTTTTCTATTAAATTATATAATTAATTATTTTTACTAAAATAATAAGCATGCCACGTAGCATTACAATTTCTCATAGTAAAACGTTTTCTTAACGATTCCCACGTCACTGATACTCGATTATCAACCGTAAAATTTGATTGACGCGTTCTGCCACACCCGCTTGGCGCGTCCGTGGTTCCCAATTCAATTCTCATTTTAGGGTCAAGAAACTGCAGTTTTCATACGGCCCCCTAAAACTTTTGGGGCCAATTATCTGAACCAGTGATCTTGACCAGCTAGTTAAAATTAAAGCCTTTCTTAACGAAAGAAAAAGAAAAAGGCCGTGATTTTAGCAGGCGTAAGAGATAGTTGACATATTTTCGAGAAGTGGGAATTTTTTCCGTGGGCAATTTTTCATACATTGAAACAATAGGTTTACTTTCAAGACAGTGAAAAATTTTAAAGTGCAAAAATTAAAAGAGCCTTTTTTTTTTTTATAGACATACACGTTGTTATCCAAAATAGGCTGTATACAGAGTGTGCAATCAATTCTGGTTACAGGGAGTTTAATAATTAGGCTTCTGATACTTTTTAAATACTGGAACATTAGTTTAGCAGTTTATGCTTTTAAAGTATTTTACTATCTAGTCTTCATGCCTCTCTGGTATGCTGCAAGTTACAAGGTAAATACTTGTTATGTACACATAGGTTAACGAAAAGTATAGTAAAAACCTAAGAAGAAATGAAAAAATTCCCGTGCAACACAGTTCTACTTCGCCCAGCTAACATAGCACTGATGATGTTCCCTTTTAAAAGCCCGCCATAGGAGTTAGGGAGTTATTGGGTGGACTTTGTTCGCACTCCTTGGGTCACAGGATTTGGTTTGGTTAAACCCCATTTATCAATTAGCAGCTGACATGGGGCGTGTCTTAGGCTACCATACAGGGGAAAGGAAAAAATGTCTACACGCGCTCTTGCCCATGTTCGAAATTTTTTTACAAGCCGTCTCAACTCGCTCGAACCGCTTTTGGAACACCGATTTCAGGACGTGTTCAGACACTGATGGCGCTTGCGGGGACAGACAATGAAAATGCGTTGACACGCTCATGGCTCCCAGTGGGTTAAGCATGTAGGGAGTTGTTTGTTGTAGGTTACAAGTTGAACAGACCTAGGGTTTCACTATATTTTAAGTAGGAGCATTTGGATCGTATGTCCTGGAATTCTCTGATTGAAAAATTGTATGAACCATGCAGGAGGGGAGTGGCTCGCTAGGTCTCAGACCTAAACCCAAAAGAGCATGTCTAGGATTCCCCAGGAAGAGCTATTGCAAGCCAACAGCCCCATCATAGAACTCTCTCAGGACTGACGCACCTTAATGGAGGAGTGGCACTTATTGCACCAAGCTCTCATTCATAGCCTTGTAAACACCATGAGAACTTGTTGTGCAAATTGTATCACTGTTCATGATAATCAAATCCCTATAATACCCTCCAAATTCTCACCACATGCTGCATTACTTTTGGACTGCCATGCTGTTATGCACATGCTTCCTCATGCAGTGATGGCATTCTTTTTCTGTTGTGTATTGGTGCATTATTGATATATGCATAAAGTTTAATGTACTAACTGTCATTAAACTCTGTCATGTGGACTTTGCGTTATTCATGATTTTGTTTTTGTCACGTTAATTGTGGACATCAGCGTATTTTCTTCAGTTTGGGCTCGGGCTGTGAGTTTTCTTCCTTTTTTTTTAAACTGTAATTTTGTATGATTTAGCATACAAAAGCATACACATCCTAGTAAGTAAAGAAAATTCTTTAACAACTGGGTCTGGGTTGGGACTCGAAGGACTAACAAAATATTCATGTCTTTTTTGGGAATTCAAATCTAGAAGCCATACCTCTAGACCACTCAACCAGTAGGTCACCAAAATTACTTACAATAGTTTTATTTCAACACTTGTATTTTCCCATGTCCTTTCTCCCAGTGGTTCCCATTATGTCAATGTTGTTCTTGAATGAGCTGAAATCCCATGAAATTTATGTAGATGTACAGTTGACTCTTGGTAACTTGAACTTTGATATCGTGAAATTTTTGATAACTTGAGAAAAGTAATATTCCCTGCAAATGTCCTAATGAGAATAATGAAATTCTGGTCATGATAAATTGAAATTTTTTTGTTCTGAGTAATATTTTTTTGGGGGGAGTGGTCTTGATAATTCAAAAAATACATTCTGATCTCGTAATCAAAAACAGCCCCAAAATAGTCTCCAAAGTGAAAACGATATGAGAATTTGATGCAAGACTCGCTAATAATTATAGACAACAGAGGAAAGCACAAATTCCACTCTAATGGCTTTAACTTTGAAAAAGGTGGGAAGAGAAGACTTGTCATGTTTAAACTGGTGGTAGGCTGCATGACTTTATTTCTGCCTGTAAGAGGTCTAAAGGTCATCTTCACCTGATCAATAAGAACTTGAGATGTGCCTCTAATCATTCAACCTGACAAGATGGTATTCAATAGCAATTTTTGTTAAATATGTGTTGTGTGCTCTTATTCTGAACAAATTCAAGAATTGTTTAATTAAATCTCCCTTTTTCTAAACTTATGGGGCAGGCAATAGCACCTTGTGCCCTCCCCTATTGTAGCCATGATGCTTACTATGAAACTTACACTTAGAAGTTAGAATTTATAAGAACTATTACATTCTGAATGTGATTGTTTTCTACAAAATAATTGTAAGATTTTCAGTTTTAGTATTAATTTTACATCATAGCAGTGAAGAAATAGTCTTCCTGTATGCATGAAATGCATTACAAGCTTGTAAACTTGTGACTTATGGGGCAAAAATTCTGCAATTAACAATTCTGTGTGTAACCAACACATCAGAAAGTTTTGCATGCCTGGATTGAGTTAGAGAGATGCCAGTTAAATTTCTGATCTGGTGTGACTGTACAACAGAACTTCTTAGCTTTCTGAGAAGTTGGCTAATAAGCTGTTATTCAGTTAATTAAAACTGAAAAGATTTGATGAAATATGGGAACTTTGAACAATTATATCAAAGCATGTTTTTCATTGTTATCTAATTGGAGCACGTGTGTTAAAGTCTAATAGATTGTAAAATTTTGGTATTTGTCAGCTTGTAAATTATGGTAATTGAACCCAACTGACTATTAGTTATTTAGTATATAAAGTTTTACTGAGTTAGAAGATACTTTTATCAGATCTTATTTTTATCTTATTTGTAGGGGAGATTATTTTTAGTATGATACATTTTCAATTTGTAAAAACCATATTTTAGTTTAGAAAAGAAGCCACCATACATTTTTATGGAAAATGTGAAAGGATTTGAATGTTCAGATGTCAGAAATGCTTTAATCTCGGCTTTGCAAGAAAGTGGATATACCTACCAGGAGTTCCTTCTTACACCATCACTACTTGGTATTCCTAATTCTCGACTGAGGTATTATTTGCTTGCGAAATTAGAACCCTTGATGTTTCCATTCAAAGTTACTGAAGAGGTAAGTTAATGATGACAATTGATTGATTGCATAGTCATTAAGATTTATGTATTATCTTTGTTCAGGTCCATGCATAGAATCTGATTTCAAGGGGCTGGTGGGGTAAATACTTACATAGCAGATCACACACACGCATGTACGGTTCTGTTAACAATTTTGAATTCATGTGAAATAATCTATATTCTTTTAAGTTTTAGGATTTAAAAATATATAGTAGTATTATGCATTCAAAAACATCCCCACATTTTAATAATTATTTATCAGTTATCAAATTTTCTGCTGAAAACTAAAATGTTTTACTCAATGGAATGAAACAAAAAAATATTCTGTCTGCTTGTTATGTAGTCACAGTTATACAATTTGCATGAATAGTTCAAATCTGTAGCACAAAATCAAATTTCTCTTGTATTTAAAGTTTATCCAGCTCTGAATGAAATTCTAAAATTTTAAAAATGTCTTGTTCAAGAAGTTTTATTCCTCTCCCTCTTCCTAAGTACTGCTCTACCTTTGTTGTACTTTCTTCCATATGAAACAATTTTATACTGGTATTAAAGGTTATTAAACTGACTGGAAAATTAAAGATAATTCTTCTAATGATACATTTTTTCTTCTTCACTTATTTTTTGCTTGGATCTTTTGCATGTAGCTGAAAGAGGAAGCATGGACATGAACTAAGGTGGAGAATCATGTTTGCTAGGTTGTCATGTACTATTATAATTTTGCCTTAGCAAGTAAAACATTTTTATCTCAATTTTACTTTAAAAATTTGACAATTTTTGGTCACACACACACACACATACATCTCAACATCTCAATGTTGAAAGCAGTCCTGGGTACAACCCTTGTCAACAATGCAGCTGAACAACTTCATTAAAATAAATGCTAAAGCTACGTTAGCTATTTCCCTTTCTTGTGCGCTGTGAAATGTTGACAAATACTGTTTGAGTGAATCATACAGAAAATGAAAGGAGGGCTAAAACATTCCATTTATTTGAATTTAAAAATGAACTATGTTTTAGCTTATAAAAGTAACATTATATTCACTCTAATAATATAATAAGCTTAATACTTGATATTCTCATTATGCAAGAATATATATCCAGTATAATGAATATGTTCAGGGTTAGTCACTTGTACTCACCGTTTAACTTTGAGTCAACCACCCCTAAATAAAATGATATTTATATATAAAGACCAAGTGACTAAAATCATAGTAACCCCTATTCTTTTCACCTATGATTAAGAACATTAAGCTGAAATACTAATTACTTTAAAAGAGAATATGCATAATTTAAATAACCCTAAGTTGCAGTTAACAAAGGGAATGGTTGAAACTCAAACCTAATGCATGATTTGTGAGGCACAAGCCTCTATCATCAGGCAGACACAGAGTGGCAGAATGTAGACATATGCGCCTACGCTGTATGCGGATAGTTTCAAAATAGTTAACAGATTTAGCAGATAGTTTTTGCTTGTAGATTAGAAAAAAATAAAATTTTTATTTACAGCAATTAAAACACTAACTCAAGGCTTTTAATCAAATTAATATACTTCTATTGTAACTGGAAGAACATTCAATTATTTTTCACATCTTCTGAGTTTTGTTGTTTTTACCTGGGTACAGACATTTCTGGCCTCTAGATTTTATTAAGGTCCGTTCTCAATGTATAGGGACTGTATCAAAAGTTTCGTTTACACAGAAATTTTTTTAAATTTTATTGCCCGGTTCCTCTTGCGGTTGCCAGTTATAAATTAAAACGCTTTCCTTATGTATTTTGTAAGTCTTTGATTTTTCAATTAAGTTGCTGAAAATGCCAGGGGGCGGGCCGCCGATCCCATTCTTCTTAATTTGCGGAAAAAGAAATTGTTTTGGCGATGGGAAAAAAAGTTACATTGGTGAAAAAAAAACTGAATTTGGCGAATAAGTTGGCAAAATTTTAAAAGGCCTAAGATGCTATTTATAATTTTTGAAGGTTCATTGATGGAACTGTTTTTCTGGATATAAATTTATTTTCTTCAATTAGTCTCTTGTTCTTACGAGGTTCATAGATTAATATTTTAATGTTTTGCTATGAAGGTCCATTTCAAACACATTCCTGCACTTTAAATTATAATGTACTTATTTTGTCCTCATTGGAATATGTAATGTTCTAATAATTATTATTTTATTAAGTTTTCTTTAAATGATCTTATTTAGGGGTATGCAAAAGTTTCAGCCCCCCCCCCTCCTCCTCCCGCGTTAGCGTGGCGCTGTAGGAGTCTAACCGGCCGGCAACCCATCCTGTCAGTTCGTATATGAAGCCAAGCATGGCATTCAATAAAGTTGATTTGCGACACTGTTTGTTATTCATGTTTAATTTAGGGAAAAGTGCAAGTGAAGCATACGGTTCAATATGTCAGGCGTGTGGCGAAACGTTTATGGGTGAGCGGATGTGTCGAGAGTGGTTTGCCAGGTTTAAAAAGGTGATCTAAGCTTGGAAGACAAGCCACGTGCAAATACACCGCAGGAACTCGCAGACGAGGAGCTGGAATTGCTGTTGCAAGAGGATGTCACACAATCGACCATGCAACTGGCGAAACATTTGAAAGTGGCTCAATCGATGGTGGTACGACGTTGATCCAGAAGATTGGTAAGTGGGTTCTGCATACTTTAACGGAGTGTAATATTGGTGAACGATTGGGCATCTGCATGTCTTTGTTGAAGATGTTTCAAGGGAAGAATTTCTTGAGGAAGGTTGTCACCAGGGATGAAAAATGGGTCTATTGTGACAACGCCGTACGCAAGTGATCCTGGGTAGACCCAGGCCAGCCATCAACATCCACTGCAAAACAGGATATCCACGGGAAAAAGGTGCTGTTTTGTGTGTGGTGGGATATGCATGGAGTGCTGTACTTCGAACTGTTGAAAATGGGCGAAACAATCGCTGCACAATGATATAGCGATCAGTGGATGAAACTAAACGCCGCAATAAAGCAAAACCGCCCATGGATAGGTAAAGGATGGCGCTCAATCATCCTGTTACACGATAATTCCAGACCACATGTCGGTGCCACCATGAAATCAACCCTTGAACAGTTACACTGGGATGTTTTACCACACCCGGCTTACTCCCTGGACATTGCACCCTCAGACTTTCATCTGTTTCACTCTATGCAACATACCCTAGCCCAACAGTGGCTCACCAGAGCTCCAGAGGTGGAAAATTTCATCGCCGCATTCTTCAGCTGAAAACCCGAGTCCTTCTATCACAGGAGCATTCATTTGTTGCCTGAAAAATGGCAAAATATCATTGGTGCTAACGGCCAATATTTTGGTGCATAAATATGTTTTGGTTTCCTGATTGTTCCTGTCTCCTTCCTCCTAAAACGGCAGAAACTTTTGCATACCCCTAATATTATTATCATGGTTCTGGCTTCGCGGGTTTGTAGCAAATTTTCTGTTTCAGTGGTTGTGTATGCAGATAACTTTTATTTTTATACAACTTTGGGCAGACATCTGATCAAGTTAGCTTCTCGCAAGAAGTGAGCTTTTCATGAGCGCACGGAACAAACCGAAAGACAGGGTGTGGTCTCCATCTTATTACACATGTTCTAATCGGTAAGATCACACTTCATTCACTGTGCTGCGATCTACAGGAACAAATAGGAACACCACCAAAAAATGGGGCAAATTCATTATCATTTAAAGATTAAATTAATTATGTATATTATTTTTATTTCCTATGTTTTACATATCCACTCGTAGTTTGTTTGTTTTTTCATTTTTTTCCGTATCTATTATGGTTTTCCATAAGTTATCAATACTTGCAGGATCTTGATTACAAACATTTTCTTTATGCTTTTCAATCAGTATACTTTTAGAAAGTCTTAATTCTTTTTTTGTTAGAATATGTTGATAATGTTGGGTTGATGCATAAGTTCATGACATTTTATTTCATGAGTGTTTGTCAGGTGAGTAGTGACGGTGCAGATGGCCAGTTGTATATCAAAATGTAGCCAGTAATATCGTGTATCTAAATCATATTGCGTTGTGTGATTGTGGGTAATGGTTTTTTGGTTTTCAGGTCCGGAAGTATGGAGTGTCAAGTAGAGAGGAATGAACATTTCTGACATCTGCTCCTCTGTGAGTTTAACAAGGGAACCACAGCCGCTGAGGCTACTCGACAAATTTGTGCTGTGTGTGGGGATAATGCTATTGCTCTGAGGACAGCCTACAAAGGGTTTAAGCAGTTCCGAGGTGGCAATTTTGACCTCAACGACTCTCCACACTCAGTTCGTCCATCTCACTTTGATGAGAATTGTTTGAACCATCTCATCCACTTGGATTAACATCAAACCCCATGCGAATTGGCCACTGAGATAGACTGTGATCAGGCCACAGTGGTGTGACACCTGAAACATTTGGGAAAAGTCCAGAAATTGGGGTCTTGGGTGCCACACTTTCTCACCGAGGACAACAAGAATCAGCATGTTGCCATATGTGGTTCCTTTGCTCGCCTGTTATTGTGAATGTTCTCAGCAACACAAACCCTTTCTGTCACGTATTGTTACTGGAGATGAAAAGTGGTGCCTGTACATGTGTTTGAGGCATCGGAGGGAATGGTTAAGCTCAAATAAGACGCCCACACCATGCCCAAAACATGACCTTCATCCTGCGAAGATCATGTTGTGTGTCTGGTGGGACATAGAAGGCATTATTCAATGGGAAATGCTGCCGAGGAATCAGAATATCAATGCTGCACTGTATTGTGAGCAACTCCGCTGTGTGGAGGGAGAAATTCAGCAGAAACTGCCACATCAGCACCATGGTGTCCTTCTCTAACATGATAATGCACGCCCTCACAGTGCAAACATGACCAAAATGGCCATTCAAGACATGAAGTGGGAGATCCTTCCACATCCGGCCTATTCCCCATATGTTGCCCCCTTCAGACTATCACCTGTTCCGATCTCTGTCGAATGCACTCTGTGGCAGAACGTTGAACAATGATGTTGATCTCCAGAATTTCCTTGATGATTTCTTCACAGCAAAACCTGCACGTTCTTTCAAGAATGGCATCGCAGACTTATCCAGACATTGGGACACCATCGTGTACAATGGGGTGGGGGGGATACATAGTTGATTGATTTTGTTTTCCTTTCTGAAGTAATACATTCCTGTAGTGCGATGAAAAAAATGACATGAACTTATGCATCAACCCAATAACTTAGTATCTTCAAATTTTAGTATATGTAAATATTGTTTTATTTACTGAGGGAGTGGTTGACTTACAGTTAAAACGTACTACTTATATGTTAAGAATTAGGTGAGTACAAATGACTAACCTTGAAAATATTAAACTATGTTTAGTTTTCTTGATCATACAGTATTAAGAGGTACATACAAATCCTTGGTAAAATAAAAGACACATAATTGTCATGGTGATATGTCTGTTGTTTCATCAAACATTTTCATTCCATTGGTGGATGAAGGTCTTCCAAAGTCTCTTCCACAGCTGTCAGTCTTGAGCCACTCTCTTCTATATTGCTCTGGCATGACTTCGAATTTTATCCACCTATCTTTTACATGGTTTTCTGGGTCTTTTGCTGTCCCTTGGAAAAATGGGTCGATAGTCACATCACTATTAATGAAAAATCACTGTCACCATTATGACCAGTGACAAAAAAGTAACAGTTGCAAAATCACTGTTAAGCTGTCACCATTAGCAGTGTCATGATCAGGGCAATGTTTGGGGGAACAAGCATGTCCCAAATCACTGTTGCCATGTCACTGTTTCAGGTTAATTTTGCCTTGGTGATTTTAACATGTTTTAAGATAAATCTCTCCTCTGTAGGGGAGTTTTACCCTGATGAGGACTTTTGACCGCTGAAGATGAGCTGAGCAAGATTGTTGTCACCCTAACTAATTCCATCGGGAGAAGTGGCGGGGACGTGTTGGAAAGTAAAATCTCTAGATGATGAAGAAAAGGAACAAAATGAAAAAAGAAAAATTCTCCCCTTTCAATAACTTGAAATGCTGAGAAAAGGTGTATGCAGCAAACAAGAGAATTTTGTATCAGTGTTCTCCCCTCTGTTCCTACTTCGTATCATATCCAACACAAGCAGTGATTTTGTCACTATTAAAAGTAAGACAGCAACTGGCTGTTACTCCTGTTGTAAACAGTGATTTTGTCACTGTTTAAAGTCGCCTTTACTTCTTTAGAGCTGTCATTGTCATCACTGTGACAGAAAAATAACTGTTAAGCCACATTTAGTCCTTTGGTATCCAGTCTAGTATTTCAGTTGTCCAGTGTTGGTCAGTTCGAGCAGTATATCCAGCCCATTGCCAATTCAGGGTCTTTACTTTGATCATGGTATCAACTCTTTTCATTTTCCCGATCCATGAGTTTCTTTTCCTGTCCTTCCTGGAAGAGATACATATGCCCAGGTATATGTACATATCATTTTTTTGTAATGAGTAATTTTTTGTTATACAGAATACACAGAATTTCTTCTTCAAATTGTGATTTAGGTATTTGACTTTATTAAAAGATAATGTTGGATTGCATTTTAGAAACTTTCATAATTAATTTAAGGATGTGACCTAAACATATCCCTTCTGATTTAATACACTCATAAGTTTGATAAACAGTTTCTGGTGTCTTTTCTCACAGATTTGTTCTTGGTTTCTTTGCTCTGTTAATAGATGCATTACACCACCAAAGCTTTTTTTCACTAAATATTGTAGTTGAAAATACCACATCTGTGTTTTAAATTCTTTCTGAAGCTGGGTGTATGAATTTTATTTTCTTCTGTCCAAAACATTTAACTGTCAGTCTGATTAAATTGTGCTTAGGCATTTAACAAATGAATTTAATAATTCTTGTGCAATTTCTTTTGTAATTTTCACACCTGTTAAAAAGGAAGTGTTTGCTGAATTTGTCATATAAACATCAATGAAATCTTTGAAACATCAAGTGTGCCTCTTTCATATCATCCATTGTGAAAACCATAAGCTTTAGAATTAATGTCTGCAAAAGTTTCTTTTTAGTTTTTAAAGACGTGGAAAGTGAGTCTTTGTTTGTGTGTTTGTGAAAAAGAAAGCAAAAAAAAAAAGGCTCCCTAAATTTTCCAAGAACCCCTACCCCTCACCCCGGAGAGCAGTGGCACCTCTTTTGGAGATAACTCTGGCCTATACCATATGCTAAATATTTACAACAGTGGAGTACCTTTTGAAAAGTTTGTTCCACCAGACACAATAGATATGCAGTACTTTACTGCATACTGATTGTGTCTTTCAGTGACAGAGTATGCATGTATAGCAATGGATACCAGATAACATAAAAAGTTGCTGAATATTAAAATGTTAAAAAAGCTAAAACAATTGAAAGTGAAGTTCAAAAAGATTGGATCATGAAATATCAGAACACTGTGCCAGGTGGGAAAAACTAGACAGGTAACAAATGAAATGGACAATTACAGGTTAGACATTTTGGGTATCGGTGAACTCAGATGGACTGGTTTTGGTAGACTTATAACTGGCGACAACAAGACAATACTGTACTCCAGATCAGAGGAGAAGCATGAAAAAGGAGTTGCACTAATATTGAACAAAAAATTAGCCAAATGCCTGATGGAATGGGAACCAGTCAATGAGAGAATCATAAAAGCCAGGTTCTATTCTAAATAAAAGCTGCATAAGTGCCATTCTTGTACATCATGCAGATGCATATTTTAGCATGAAACTTTGCCATCCTCTGTGCTGATGTTGATACCTGAAGGAATACACCTATCAGTGAGGGCGAACTGCTTCTGTCATGGCATTATTTTGATGTCACTGCTTCCTGGTTTGTTGTAGTCGCCGACAAATGTCACTGCCTGGTTTGTCATTGTTCATACTTTGATATTGAAAAAAGCAGTTGATACATAATCCTTATTAAAAATTAACAGGGCAAGAAACAACCAGGTGTATATATTGGTAGTATGATGGGTTTGCCTCCTCGGGGCGCTCCGTAGTAACAATGGCACACACAACAGCAACTAGGGCCTCTGTGAATCATGGAGAGGTGCCAGCTAGTTCTGTGTGACATTGGTGAAAAGACCCCAACTCACTGGGTTTTGTTCCACAATCCTTAGGTTGAATGACCAACTGGAACCCTTAGCTGTGGGCTAATCCCCCACACTGATGTACTTACCTGATTAAAAAGACAAAAAGAAATCACTATCCGGACTCAAGTGTGGGATATGGTGGACCTACCACACTTTAGAAGGACGGTCCACCACGAAATCGATGTCTAGATCGCTGTAAATGGAGAAGTTTGATACGACAACAGTAAGAAAAAATATCTGGTAGTTTTACGAAAAATGCAATTCATGAGACTACCTTATAGGTTGTCTTATGTTATAAACATGCTTTTGATTAAACTATACATAATATCTAAGGTATTTTACCTGATATTGTCAAAGTATTTCTCACGTTGTTTGTTCTGTGAGGCACGTGCTCCTGGCCCCGAGAGGTCCCTTAACGTTACGGACCTTTGGTTAGTTATAAAAATTTCTTTTGCAGAAATAAAACAGTTAAGTTATATATTTTCAGTTCCACATTCATTCACTTGCACAATCAAACATTTAAAATTTACTATTAATTAAAAGATTTAAGTAGAAAGTTATACTCATCAAGTCAGGAGACGTCTCCTGACCCGATGAGTATAACTCTTTCTACTTAAATCTTTTAATTAATAGTAAATTTTAAATGTTTGATTGTGCAAGTGAATGAATGTGGAACTGAAAATATATAACCTAACTGTTTTATTTCTGCAAATTTTTTTTATAACTAACCAAAGGTCTGTAACGTAAGGGACCTCGGGGCCGGGAGCATGTGCCTCACAGAGCAAACAACGTGAGAAATACTTTGACAATATCAGGTAAAATACCTTAGATATTATGTATAGTTTAATCTGGTAGTTTGTATTTCTTTTTGGAGCTAACCTCTGAATCTCGGAGAACAGCTTAGTGATATGTATGTATGTATGTATGAAATGAAACTTAAGAACATGTTTAAATGGACACATGCAAGACTGGAATCAAGGAAGAGCCAGTACATCAATGACCCAGCATTGACTTGATAACAACACTAATCCCAGAGGTGCCAACTATTACGGATTGTCCGTAATTATTACGGTTTCGACTGTTAGATTGCGGAATTACGGACAGGTTGGAAGAATTATGGATTTCAGTGCGTTTTGGAGAATCTCAATTTCATATCCTTTTTTGTTAACCCTTTTAGTGCGACATGGCCGATTCGTCGGCGTTCGATTTTGATCCGAGTATTTTCTGAATCAGACGGCAGATATCAGTGTCGATGATCATATCATTTATCAATCATATCGTTTTGAAATGGAATCTCTGGGAATCATATCGTCAAACAGTGATATTATCAAAAGAATCGTAATATGCTGTAAGAGTCGTATCGTGAAATAGTTTGCGCTTGCTATCGGGCTTCTCGCACGCTTTCTCCGTGTGACGGGAGAAAGGCTACTTTAGCCAAAACTTTTCCTACTGCAGTTGAGGCAGGGCTGTTCACTTGGCCTTGTTGGTGAATTATAAAACGTCATACTATCGGAAATCACTTCTTCAAGCCCCGTTCGTTCGAAGTGCAATAACACGCAACTCGTTGCAACGCACGGACCCCGCAACGGCGGGTGTTTTTTTTTTGCTGCGGACTTTAGCCTCGCGGGAGAACAAAATGCAGTGTTTTATTACTAGAAGCTCTTCACATTATTCATTTCTTTTTTCTCAAACAAACAGACACAATCGCAAAACTCCGTGAATTACGAATCCCCCTCTTCTTCCAAACTAGTGTTAGCAGAGGATGGCTTTATTGGCAGCTTGTTCCTCAGACTAGCAGACGTGCTTTTTCCTACTGCTTGAAATGTTTTTGTAAGGTTATTTGAAATGGCTTGTTGTAGTGAAAGTGAAAGTTTGCCAAGTGATAGTGATGATTTTGAATCATCTGAGAGTGATATTGGCCAAGCAACATCAAGCCAGAAAACTAGCCACTGTGCCATGCACACAATATCTTCCGAAAGTGAAGATCTTGATAGTGAATCTTCAGGTCATGAAAGCGAATGGGAGGATGTAATAGAGGGAAGTGATGAACAACCTCAGCATCCTTTTGATTATCATGAAATGCAGGGGCCCAAACATGCTCCTGCAACTAATGTGGCACCTATTGCAGCTTTTTACTTGTTTTTTACTAATTTCATCCTTGGAATTATCGTTTCTGAAACAAATAAATATGCAAAGAGGTTTCTCGAGAAACATCCAAATCTTTCTCCCAAATCTCAAGCTAAAAAATGGAAATATGTTACAAATGCTGAAATAAAGGTTTCCTTGCGTGTCTTCTAATATGGCAGTAATCAGTTGCCCATGTAGGACAAGATGATTGCCGAAGGCATATCCAGTAAAAAAAAAAAAAACACGAGGATTATGTAAAATGAAAGACTCAGTAAAAGCCTTTGGATAATTTTTTTTGCAAAAAGGAATGAAAATAGCTCGATAAATGCTGAATTGCTGTTTACTACATTCGTTGTGGAGCATAACCTACCTATAGCAAGCTGTGATCATGCTGGTCTCTTGTTTCATGCTATGTTTCCAGACTGTGATATTGATGAAGCTGGATATCCTAGAGCAAGATGTGGCATGAAATGAAATATCTAAGATGAAGGATTCATCTGGCCTTCCCAAGTATTCTGCATTGCCTAAACTAATGTTGGCAATATTGACTATTCCTCACAGCAATTCCTCTACAGAGAGAATATTTAGTATAGAAAGGAAAAACCTCACATACTTCTGCCCAACAATGAGCACCAAAACATTAAGTACCCTTCTTGTACAGAAAAGTTAAAGCATTTTCCTCAGGTGAGCAGTGTTATAAAAGAAGTTTTCTGAAAAAGAATATACCACTACAAAACAAGCAACAAAGGAGTCTTTATGTCAGCAATGGCATGAGGTAAGTACAATATTGATAATTTAATTTCATAATTTTTTATCAGCTGCACTTTACACATTTCACACATTAAATTTCTCATGAAATACCCTTTCCGCACGTTAACAACGAGGCTTCGTATGGTGATTACTGATAGGCTCCTCGGAAGGTCACCACCTCATACAAGTATTACAGGTTACACAGTAATACTATAATATTGTCTTTAACTTTGAAAAAAAAATGGCGTATTACATTACTGAAAATATTACTGAAAGTTTGTGTTCCATTACAGAAACATTACTGGAAAAATCCCCTATTGATTACTGATATGTTCTGCTAGAGGTTGGCACCCCTTTAATCCTGACTAGAAAAGCATGCATCTTATATGCTTCCACCAAAAAACAAAAAAAAAAAAAAAACATATTATTTCCAAAGCAATAATGATTGAAAAACTAAATATTGCGACTTTAACAATTCACCTGTCGAATTATCCTTTGCATGGAAGTTTCTAGTGTGCAAAGAGATGAAAATGAAGAAAAGGCATGAATAGTGCCCAACACTTGACTACTGACACCCCATAAGACTCCACTAGAATAGTCGACTGCAACCAGGAGCAATGACATCATCAAAACGACACCATGTCAGAAGCAGTGTGCCCCTATTATTAGGTGTATTCCTTCAGTTACTAACATCAGCACAGAGGATGGCCAAATTTCAGGCTGAACTGCATATGCATGATGTATGAGATTGGCACTTATGCACCTTTCAAGGTTTTTAACTTCACCTTCATCACTGATGTATTGTTGGCACCATAATGAGGATTTCAGTTCCACTCCACTAGAAATAAACTTACCCTTAAAGAAATGGAATCACTCGAAGAAGCAACGATGATTATATACAAAAGAAACGTAGAACATTTATTTTGAATGTCTTAACATTATTCACGGACATCTTCACTTTACCAGATCAACAACACAACTGCTACCATTTTTAACATTAAACACACGCTTGATGATATACGTCATATGATGCAACATTAATATATGCAACATACGTTTAACAATATAGATCACAAGATCGATATGATACACAAGATGAACTTTATTATTATTATTAATTGTTTTTATTGAAGTTTTAATGGCCACCGTGAGCAACTCAATGGGCTATAAGCAGTCGCCCATCCCTAATTTAGGGCCACTGGCTCCAGGGAAGGGGGAGAGCCAGTGCTGTAAGACAAACACAACATCCATGCCTCACCAGGATTCAAACCTGGACCCAACTCAGACAAATGATCACAAGCCAGCGCATAGACCATTGTGCCACAGGGGCGGCTTTTAAAGTTCAAACTCATGAATATAGTTCACAATCTTTAGTCCTGGAATCTTCTTGGTAAATGGATATAGTGACCAAACTTGGACTTCCTAGGAGATGTCAACTGGTCGTGGCCCTGGCTTTTCTGCAATCACTTCTGGAGGCAAAAACTCGACTGAAAAATCGTTATCTCTGTCATATGGGGTAGTAGTGGGGAATGATTCACTCTCAGCTGCACTTTATTTCAATTTAGCAGTCTACCTTCTTGTGTTCTAACTTGATAAGATCTCGGGCTTTCATTACTTTTGACAACTGTAGCAGGTTGCCACTGATGGATATTATGCTGCATCATAATTGGCGTTCCCGGGTTTAATCTAGATAGTTCTTTATAATGTGCTGTTTTCTGGACTAGTATATCTTTCTTTTCCCAGTGCCAGGGCAGGTAGTAGAATACCCAAACCTCCCTCCTGCATATCATAAGAGGCGATAAATGGAGACCCAGTGCTCGGGGGCATAGCCGGGTCCCCTTCGGGGGTTGGGTAAAGGGCTAATTAATCACCCCTCCCTTTAAAAAATACTTGATTATGGAAACTGCAAATCTGGATGAACAAATGCTCTTGACAACAGACGTGACTTGTGAGACCCCAGATGACAGTTATCTAGCCTGCTCTGATGTGGATAACGCATGTATGATACACATAGGGGAAAGCCCACAGGACCCTTGGTGGTGAAGGAGTCACTTTTGAAGCCACAAACAATTCTAAAGATTGGATCATGAAATATCAGAACACTGTGCCAGGTGGGAAAAACTAGACAGGTAACAAATAAAATGGACAATTACAGGTTCGACATTTTGGGTATCAGTGAACTTAGATGGACTGGTTTTGGTAGACTTATAACTGGCGACAACAGGACAATACTGTACTCCAGATCAGAGGAGAAGCATGAAAAAGGAGTTGCACTAATATTGAACCAAAAATTAGCCAAAAACCTGATGGAATGGGAACCCCAGTCAATGAGAGAATCATAAAAGCCAGGTTCTATTCTAAATTTATCAAACTTTCTATAGTGCAAGTTTATGCATCTACTAATGATGCAGATGAATAATTATAAAGGAATGCTTTTGTGAACAGCTTCAAAAAGTAATAGATTCTATTCCAAAACATGATATACGCTCGCGGACAATGAAATTTGTGCACCAAGAAGGAAGCATCGGATTGAACTGAAATTATATAGACATAATGATACAGATGAATGATACTCATGATGGCAAAAACAGAGCTGCAGGACAATTACAGACGGATCTGGGGCACACAGTCCGGTCATCTTCAATAGCGCGTTGCACCGCCTCGTGCGGCAATACGATCCAGCATCGAGGCAAACAAACGCCTGATGTTGTTCTGTGGCAGACTGGCCCACACGTGTTGGACGGCGTGCTCCAAATCTCGGATAGTGCAGCACGGCGGCAGTTGGCATTTCAACTGGTCCCACACATGCTCAATAGGGGACATGTCCGGGGAGTGGGCAGGCCATGGAAGTGTCTGGACATGACGTAGGCAGTCCTGGGCAACCCGAGCCATGTGCAGGTGGGCATTATCCTGCTCGTATAGCGCACCTGGAATCTTGGCCAGAAATGGGAGCACATGGGGCTGTAGGATCTCATCCACGTACCACTGTCCCATCAATGATCCACGTACCACTACTAGAGCTGATCAGTTGTCGTAGTCAATAGCTCCCCAGACCATAATGCCTGCGGTGGGGGAGGTGTGGCACTCGATAGCGAGGTTGGGATTGTGCTGTTGACCTGGGGACCTCCACACCTGGACACGATGATCATCTGTCCCCAAAACGAAGTGGCATTCATCGCTAAACACCACATGTCTCCAGTTTGTGGCATTCCACGTCGCTCTGGCATGGCACCACTGCATACGGAGCCGGCGATGTTCCGGTGTTAATGAAAGCGCACGTAAGAGGCGCTGGGATCGCAGATTTGCTTCTGCGAGGCGTCGGGAAACGGTTCGTGGGCACACAGGAGCTGCTACGTCTGCCTGTATAGCGGACCGGGTTCCTGTGGGATCTTTTTGTGCCTGGCGCACAATCCATCTATCCTCTCTACTGGTGGTCCTCCTGGTCCGTCCGGAGCCACTTCGCTGTGTGGCAGTGCCGTCACGTGTCCACTGCTCTCAACACAGTCGGGCAGTATGGTCAGAACGATCCATGTGGCAGGCTTTATGGTGTGCCGACCACCTTGCGGTTTTCAGCCCGATGATCAAGCCTCTCTCAAAGTCCGTAAGTTGCGTAAATCGATGTCTCTGGCGTCTACCCAGCATTCTTGTCACTCTGTACTCTTGCTTGCGTCGGTCGGTGCTTTTCGCTTTCATGGGGCATCTACTACATGCTGGTTTATAAGGCTGCCGGTTCGTGCTTGCAGCGCCACTACGGTGTGCGGTCATGCGCACTCGCACCAAACGTGGATCATTTGCATACCAGCAGGCACTCTAGCTATTTGCAAAGTTTCGTGGTTGTAGCATGTTTTCTTCTAGGTACGCAAATTTCATTGTCCTTGAGTGTAATAATACTCATTGGTGACCTTAATTGCAAAAGTGGGTAAAAGGTCATGTGTAGAAGAAAGCTTCTTAGGTTTTTGAGTCTTGTGGAGACCGAAATGAAAATGGCATGTTATTTGTTTCCTTTTGTGAAATGAACAACTTTGTTATTGGAGGAAGTAAATTTATGTACAGAGAAATACATAAATTGACTTGGACATCAGCAGACGGCACTACAAGAAACAAGATTAATCATGCTGCTATAAATAGTAAATTTGCTAGATCCATGCCCGATGTGAGAGTCAAGCGTGGTGTGGACATTGGTTTTGACCACTTCTTGTTAGTGATGAAGTTGAAATTAAAACTCCAGAGTGTCTCAAGAGAGAAAGGAAATTCAGGAACTGTATTCGATGCTGAAAAACTAAAAATCAAAGAATCAAGAGATAAGTTTGCTTTAGAAATAAAGAACAGATTTAATATCCTAGAAATAGAGAACCTCAATGTAACAGCAAACAATGACAAAGTAGAAGAATATTGGGAAAAATTCAGGAACATCTACAATGAAGTTGCTGAAGATGTAATTGGCAAAAGAAGGAAAAAGAAAAACAAAGATTGGTTGACTAAAGAAACGTGGAAGATCATTGAAGAGAGAAAAAAGATTTAATTATTAATGAATAGTACAAATTCAGAGAGATTATACAATGTGTATGGTAAGCACTACAATCAATTAAATACAAGTGTAAAGTGGTCTGTAAGAGGTGACAAAAGAAAATATAGTGATGAACTGGCAAAGGAAGCACAACATGCTGCAGAAAATTGGCAAATTAGACAACTTTACCAGATTATAAAACAAATCAGTGGTAATGTTTTTGCAACACCTTCATTTATTAGAGACAAACAAGGAAAGGTATTAACGATTGACTCCAAAATTGAAGCAAGATGGAAGGAATATTTTGATAAAACCTTGAATGTAAAGGCAGACACAGTCTCAACAATCGTTAAATATCACACCTAGTGTGACACCCACTTTTAACATTAACTTTTAACAAGCTTTTCTAGCAAAGCTTGTGGGAATGACAACATTGCTACCGAAATGTAGGGGATTGATGTTAAAACACAACAGCTACCAAATTACAAAGGTTTTATAATGAAATATGGAAGACAAAAAAAAAAATCCTCAACAAATGGAGAGAAGCTGTACTTGTAAAAATTCCAAAAAAAAGATCTGACCGAATGTGAAAATTGGAGAGGAATAAGTCTGCTTTCAATTCCTGCAAAAGCTTTTACAAAATTTTTAATCAGCAGATTAAAAAAGGAAATTGAAAATTCATTAAGAGAAGAACAAGCAGGCTTCCGCACTGGTTGTGGAACAATTCAACAAATATTCACTCTTAGAAATATAATTGAACAGTGCATATAATTTCAAGCTCCACTCTGTCTCGACTTCATCAATTTTAGTAAAGCATTCAGCTCAGTGGATAAAGAGAAACTTTGGAAAATATTAGGGGAATATAGAATACCTCATAAATTTCTCAAGATTATCAAAAACATGTATAATGGTAGCAGATCTTGTGTGGAAGTTGACGGAAGACGTGGACTTCTTTCTTGTAGAAACTGGTGTTAGGCAAGGATGTGTTTTATCTGGTGTATTATTTATAATATTAATTCATTGGAGTCAGCTGTGGGCTAATCCCCCACACTGGTGTACTTACCTGATTAAAAAGACACAAAGAAATTAAAGGACTCTAGTGTGGGATATGGTGGACGTACCACACTTGAGAAGGATGGTCCACCACGGAAACAATATGGAAATGGAAAATGGTGAATGTGAAAGAGATCTCATCTGAGTGAGTGTAAGATTGGTGTATTGAATACTAGAGGTATAAATGGCGAGATGAATAAGAAGTGAATGGAACGGTGAGTGTGTGGGCTGGAGTATTGGATAATGTGAGAGGACAGGCTGGTGTAGGTGTGATTTTAAGTGAAAAGATGAACAACTTGATTCACTATAGCTGCACAAGTGAGAGAATTTTTTAGATTTGTTTGAAAGTGAAACTTCAGAGAATAGTACCATAATTGTTGTAGTGTATGATCCTTGTGACTACGATTTCTGGAATGAGCTAAAAGCTGTTTTGAGCCAGTTTGGTGCTAAAGAGATAGTTATAATAACAGGGGATTTCAATGCTAGAGTAGGGGTGCAGAATGTGATTTCTGATAATGTCCTGGATAAGTTTAATGATTCTTGTGTGAATGGTAATGGTAAAAGATTAATTGAACTCAGCATTGAGAATAGTTTGTGTGTATCTAATACGTTTTTCAACCACAAGTATATCCACATATATACTTGGGAAAATCTTGCTCTTGGTCAAAAGAGTGTAATAGATTTTGCTGTTTACGATCAGCGTCTAAAACACTTAGTTGTTGACACTCACAGAGGTGCCATCCATTACGTATTTTCCGTAATCATTACGGTTTCGGCTGCCTGATTACGGAATTACGGACAGGTTGGAAGAATTATGGATTTCATTGTATTTCTTAAAAGTTCTGAATTTTGTGTCCTTTTTTGTCAAAATCACGGTTTAAAGTGCGATCGCATTTTGCGAATACATTTATAGTTCTTTTAGGACAAATGCGAAAACGTTTAATTGGTGTTGTTTCTAAGTAAGCGGCGTTAAAATTCAGATATTGGATACATCGGTAAAGCCAATATCGCACCTATATCGGGTGAAGAACGGCAAGGGGATATTGCGTAATATGTCGGAAAAGCCGTTATCGACGCAATGATGTTCGCATACCTGCCAAGTATTCCGGATTTCCTGGAACAGATTTTGGGGTGGTTTTGCGGTCGGAAGATAGTTTCTTCCGGAGTTTCGCCAAAACGGCTCATGAATTATTTTTTTTCTATTGATGGAAATCGATATCGTTGTTATTGTCACTTAATGTAAACTCCTGCTTTTTTTTTTTTTTATGATCTCATAGCGATTGAACCTTTTGTTATCTCATGTTTCTAGCAGTGAGCGATATTTATTTATAAATCGCCCCCTCCCGCCAATCCTTCCAAACTCCCTCTCTCAGTGTTGGAATAGCTGTGCTAATTGCGCCGAAGTTCAAAAATTTTTATTCTGCGCGGTGCAGAGTTTGCCAAAATGCGTAATTATGCGTCTAGTACGCATCAAAAAGTGTTTACGCATCGAAATTTTACCAACGTGTAAAAATATGCATCTGGAAACGCGCAGAATACACATCAGCGAGTAAAAATATGCATCAAAGAATTTTACCAATGCGTAAAAATACGCATCAGGACGGTATTTTGTCTTTCAAAAACGGAAGTAAATGAAATAAAGATTTTTTCTGTAATCGTAATTTCGTTTTCCTGCGATGTTGCCTCTGTCCAGTATTGTTATTATACATCACTTTATTCCAAAAATATTTGTATTTCAGTGTGAAAGTGGAGGGAAAATTTCCGAAAACAGTAATTCGACAGCGCAAGGATTTCCCTGTAATCTTCAGGCATGAGCGTGCAAAGGCTTCGAGGAATTTCTCCTTTTCCGTCATAATTTGAGTTATCCTGGAGATCGATGCATAACTGAACAGAAATTTCGGGGCAATTGGTAGTGGGGGAGAATGTTTTTCACCTGAAACTCGAAAACGGAACTTTCGTCTTTCAAAGCTTTCGAAAACGGAAGTTAGACGCAGTGAAGATTTCTCCCGTAATCATAATTTTATTTTTCACGCGATGTTTCCTCTTCCTTGTATTGTTGTTAGATATCATTTTATTTCATAAATATTTGTATTTCAACTTGTAAATGGAGGGATAATGTCCGAAAACGAAAAAATCGGACTTAGAAAAGATTTCTTTCTCTCGTAACTGTATTTTTTTTTCCCAACGATGTTCTGAACATGTATTCTAAAATATCCCCCCCCCTAAAGGTTTGCATTTCAGCTTGATAAAGAAAGGATGGGGGTCGAAAACGAAAGTAACGAAGCTGAAAATTTGTGTTCAAAAGTATTCATATTCTCACAGTTACACTATTCATCTTTTATCTAAAACAATGCTGTCATGCATTCATGATGGATAAAATTGTCATCCAAGGGCATAAAAAAAAAAAGAAAGGTCACTGTCATGTCATTGCTTAAATGAAATCAAGTTATTTCTAAAATTGCGTCATTCAATTAAAAAAATCAACACCTTTAAAATCATCACAATTTCTGAACTCCATCTATGAGTGACTGATACAGAAAAATAATTGAAAACAAGTATCAACAAACATACTGCTAGCACATCCCATACATAACCACTCTTCCCTAATAATAGATAATTGTGAATTAACAGTTCTGGTACTGTTGCAAATCTTAATTTTAGGGAAAATCTTGATTTTTGCAAACAATCTTTTTGATTTAGGAAAATTTTGGTTGGCAGGTATGTGTCCGATATTAACCGAAATTCAGCCATCATAACCAATATCAGCTCAATATCTAGCCGATATTCATTCCCACTTGGGTTATTAAAAATATTAACCATTAAAATAGAAAGGTCATGTTATAAGGTATTTGATTTCATAAGGTTGTTACACATTTCACACATTAATTTCTCATGAAATACCCTTCCCCGAAATTCAGCCATCATACCGAAATTCAGCCATCATAACCAATATCAGCTCAATATCTAGCCGATATTCATTCCCACTTGGGTTATTAAAAATATTAACCATTAAAATAGAAAGGTCATGTTATAAGGTATTTGATTTCATAAGGTTGTTACACATTTCACACATTAATTTCTCATGAAATACCCTTCCCCCACATAAACGATAAGGCTTCGTATGGTGATTACTGATAGGCACAGCAGAAGGTTGGCACCTCTGTGAAATGAAGTAAGTACAATATTGATAATTTCATTTCATAATTTTTTGTCAGGATAGTGTAAACATATAAGGTTATTACACATTTCACGCATTAATTTTTCATGAAATAAGCTTTCTGCGTGTTAATGATGAGGCTTCGTATAGTGATTACCAATAGGCACCTCATACAAGTATTACAGGTTACACAGTAGTACTATAATATTGTCCTTAACTTTGAAAAAAAAATGCCATTTTACATTACTGAAAGTTTGTGTTCCATTACTGAAACATTACTGAAAAATACCTTATTAATTACTGATAGGTTCTGCTAGAGGTTGGCACCTCTGCACTCGTGTGATGAGAGGTGCGGATGTTGGCTCTGATCATTACTTGGTAGTGTCACGAATGTAACTGAATGTTGGTTGAAGGAAGAGGCCTAGGATGGAAAGAATAAAGGTTGAAAGACTCCCTGAAAATCATCTGCATTATTCTAACTTATTCAGAGAACGACTGAAGGAGCTGAAGTCATGTGAGAGAGATGTAGAAAAGAAGTGGGAATGTTTTAAGAACTGTGTTGTCACTGTTGTTGAATAGGTCTGTGGCACCACAATAGTGGGTAACAATAGAGGTGATGCTTTGCAGAATAGTAAGATTGAAGAGGCAGTAAATAGAAAGAAGGAAGCCTATTTGGGGATGTTGCAAGGCAGAGTTTCTGTGGATGAATATCGCTGTAAGAAGTGTGAAGCAGCTAAGCTGGTTCACCAGAGTAAGGCAAAAGATAGGAAGGAGAAGGTGGAAAGGCATGAATTGGCTTTTTGGAAAGATAGAAGATTTTTCTTGAAGTACATGAGACTTAGGAAAAATAGGGGAAACAAAGTTGTAAGCTGTGTGAAAAATAGGATTAGGGAAATGATATGGGAGCCCAATGAGTTAAGTGAAAGATGGGGTGAATACTTCTGTGAGTTATTAGATCAAGAAAGCAAAGGTAATTCTGAGGCAGAAGCAGAATATGTCACAGTGAAGGAGGGGAGCGCAGGAGGGATCTCAAGAGAAGAGGTGTGTAAAGCTCTAAAATCTCTTTAGAATGGTAAGGTTTTGGGAGTTGATGGCATAACTGCTGAGATGTTGAAATATGGTGGTGACTCTGTAATTGACTGGTTAACTGAAATTTGCCAGTTAGGAATGGTCCCTTGGAATTGGAAGGATGCTATCATTGTTCTCTTGTATAAGGGAAAAGGTGATCAGACTGACTGCAAGAACTATCATGGTATTAGCGTACTGAGTGCGCCAGGGAAAGTGTTTGGTAAGGTCATTATTGAAAAAGTACGAGGTCTTGCATCAGAGAAAGTTTGGGATGTTCAGAGTGGTTTTATGCCTGGTAAAGGCTGCACTAACCAAATTCTTGTATTACACTTGATGATGGAAAAGTATCTGGCTGTTGGTAAGAAAGTTTTTGCTGCCTTCATAGATTTAGAGAAAGCTTATGATCAAGTACATAAGACACTTTTGTGGAAGTTATTAATAAATATGGTGTTACTGGGAATCTACTTAATAGTGTAAAAGCCATGTTTACTGGCAGTAGAGCTTGTGTATGTGTGAATGGTGAAGGTTGTGTAATGTCACCATGGCTGCTTAATATATTTATGGATGTGTGCATGCGTGATGCCAAGATGGACAATACTGGTTCATGTCTTGGTTAATATCCATGTGTGCAGATTGCTGTATGCTGATGATACAGTCCTGTTGGCAGAGATGAAAAGTGAGTTGCAGGGTATGTTGTCCCTGATGTACGAAGTCTGCATGAAATTCAAACTGAGTATAAATAAGAGAAAAATCAAAGTTATGGTTTTTGAGCGAGGAACTGTTAGTACTGAATGTAATATAATTCTAAATGGCACAGTGACTAACCAGGTGAATGAGTTTGTGTATTTAGGAATCATGTTTGACAACAAATTGGATGGCGAAATTAGTAGGTGAGTGAATTCTTCATTGAAAGTCATAGCTGCTTTAGGAGGTTTTCACAGGAATGATGGGTTCTCAAGAGAATTCTACATGGCTATGTATGAAAGTGTAATTGTTCCTGCTCTGATGTATGGCAGTAAAACCTATGTAATACAGAAGAAAAATAGGAGCTGTTTGTGTGCTGGTGATATGTGTTACTTACGGGGGGTTTGTGGCAAGACACGTTCTGATTGTGTGAGGAATGAAGATTTTTTTTTTTTTTTTTTTGATTGGAGGTTTAACGACCACCGTGAGCAACTCAATGGGCTATAAGCAGTCGCCCGTCCCTAATTTAGGGTCACTGGTTCCAGGGAAGGGAGAGAGCCAGTGCCGTAAGACAAACACAACATCAATGCCTCACCGGGATTCAAACCCGGACCCCTTCGGACGAATGATCAGAGGCCAACGCCTTAGACCACTGCGCCACCGGGGCGGCGGAATGAAGATGTGTTGCAGTTGTGTAATGTGACAGAAAATATTGTTCGCAAGGTGGTGATTAATATGCTTTGGTGGTTTGGCCATGTTGAAAGAATGTGTGATGAGATGCTTACTAAGGAAATCTATTTAGCCCAAGTGGGAGGAATGAAAGGCAGAGGAAGGCCAAGGAAGTCATGGGAGGATCATATTCAGGAGTGTGTGCATGAGAAAAAGATTATGAGTATGAAGTACATAAGGTCTTGTGTACATCGTGTGATGGATGTCAGTGAAGCCTGAGTTGTGTGTCAAGATCCCTGTAAATGGAGAAGTTTGATACAGCAACAGTAAGTAAATAACACAGGTCAGCAATGAATTTTTTTACTTCAAAGTGAATATTGTTTCTTATGTATTTTTTGATGCAGATTTCAGGGAAAATACTCAAAAAATTCTATCACGTACAGTTTCGACAGAAATCGAGAATTTCTGTCTGGAATTTCTGTCACCAGAATATTGTTGTAATATTTTCTTATATATATTTAAACATAGTGTTGAAGGCAAACGTGGGCCTGAAAGGGATAAGGTGTGTGCATTTACGACTGTCATGGCTTCAAGAGGTTGTGTCAATTCTCCTGACAGCTTTTGCTATATCTGTGGCAAACTTGTAGTGAAAAAGCAACAGCGGAAGATCACGGACTTTGTTGGAAAAGTGTATTTTGCGTACTTCGGTGTAAGGGTTGGAGACCAAGACAAGTCATGGGCCCCGCTTCGAGTGTGTTCAAGTTGCGTGGAAGGACTCCGCATGTGGTCTAAGGGTAAGGTGAAATCTTTTCGTTTTGGAGTGCTTCTGATATGGAGGGAGCCCTGAAACCAAAGCGATGGCTGCTACCTTTGTTCGTGCAACATACAGGTGTACAGCTTAAAAAACAAAAAAGAAATCTTCTACCCAAACCTTGAATCTGCCGTGCGCCCTGTGCCTCACGGACCTGACATTCCCGTACCGTTGCCTCCAGAAAGGTTAGACGATGTGCCTGCACCCACAGGGAGCGAGTCAGATGACAATGTTGATGACTATTTTCAAGTCGACGACTGCAGTGAGCCCCAGCTGTTTTCACAATCAGAATTGAATGACTTGATCCGAGATCTGGCCCTTCCAAAAGACTCTGCTCAGTTGCTGGGCTCTAGACTCCAGGAGAAGAACTTGTTAACCCCTGGAACTTCTTTCTATTGGTTTCAAAATTGAGAGAAAGACTATGTGCCTTACTTTTCTCAAGATAGTGAACTTGTTTACTGCTCCGGTTTGATGCAAATGTTCAAAATTCAGCATGAGGTGGAAGATTGGAGACACTTCAGTGACTCATCACAAAGAAGTCTGAAAGCTGTACTTTTTCACAACGGCAACAAATACGCCTCTATACAATTTGGACATTCTATTTATTTGAAAGAGAAGTATGAGAATTTAGCCTTGATCCTGACCAAGCTTAACTATGAGGAATATGAATGGACCATCTGTGGTGATCTGAAAGTGCTCTCTATGATCCTTGGTCAACAGGGTGGCTACACCAAGTACCCCTGTTTCCTCTGCGAATGGGACAGTTGTGCTAAAGCCAAGCACTGGACTCAGAAGGTGTGGCCAAGCAAGACACTAAAAGTAGGGGAAAAGAATGTGCACTTCGAATCTCTTTGGTGGACCCCCCAAAAAAATACTCCTGCCTCCACTTCACATCAAACTCGGTATCTTGAAGCAGTTTGTAAAAGCCCTGCCAAAAGATGGTGATACTTTCAAGTTTCTGGCAAGTAAGTTTCCACGGCTGTCTGTAGCGAAGCTTGAAAGGAAGGGTTTTCGTCGGTCCTGACATTCGAAAACTTATGAAAGATGAAATCTTTGAAACCAAAATGGATGACATTGAGAGATCGACTTGGACATCCTTTAAAGAAGTTGTAAAGAAGTTTTGGCAACCAGAAAGACCCTGACTTCAAGAACATCGTAGGAAACATGCTGGAGAACTTCAAAGCCTTGGACTGCTCAATGAGCTTGAAGCTCCACTTTTTGAACTCCCATCTAGGCTATTTCCCAGAAAATCTAGGCACTGTGAGTGAAGAACAAGGAGAGAGATTCCACCAGGACATAAAGGAAATGGAACGGAGGTATCGGGGCCGGTGGAATGTGAACATGATAGCAGACTACTGCTGGATGCTGAATAGGAAGGAGCCGCAAGCAGTGCACAAGAGAAAAAGTTCTAAACGGAGCTTCGAGGGGAAGAAAAAGAGATATTATAAAGATTTTTGACTTTGTGGTAGCTATAACAAACATAACAAATCAATAAAATGCAAAATAAAGCTTATTTTTAAGTTTTTTTATAAATAAAGTTTTTTGACTCTGCTAGGTCTTCTGTGTGATTTACCTGGGTCTTCATCCTCACTTTGTGGAAAAACCTTACATGATAGAGGGAAAAGCTCAGCATTTCTGAACTCAGCGTATCAAAAAACATTAGAAACACCTAAAACGGTGCAGAAAAAAAAATATTATTTTGTAAACCTGTGTAATCAGTTAAGAATTTATCTGGTAGTTTGTATTTTTTTGTAGAGCTAACCTCTGAATATCAGAGAACAGCTTTGTAATGTGTGTGTGTGTGTGTCGATCAGGAACTCAAGTTGACTTGGAATTCATCAAGCTTTTGAAAAGGCAGTATACATTTGCCCACTAAATCCACTGATTCAGCAGTATAAGTTGTCTGTTTTATTTTTGTAAGCACCACAGACTCACAACTTGGAAATTTATTCAGTAGTTCTTGAGATATAACATTCGCTTGTGCACCAGTATCAAGTTTAAATGTAATTGGCTTTTCCATAACTAAAAATGTCATATCCCATTAAGGTGTTAGTGAATTTACACTTATTGATTCTAAATGGTCTGTGAAATTCTCAGCTATATTAGTATCTAGTTTCTTAATTCTATTTTGGTGACAGACTTTAGCATAATGATTCATTTTATTGCAATGTCTGCATTGTTTACTGTACGCTGGACAACTTCTGGGTGGATGACTGAAACCACAATTTCTACAGTTTGTTGTGCAGATGGTTGACTTACTGTTAAATCTGGCAGTGGTTTTGGTATTTCCTTTGTTAGCAGATTTATTAACTGGAAAATTTGGTTTATTGCAGCTTTGCTTATGTATTACCTGAACTGTCTCCCTCTCAGTTTTATCACCAATGGAAAAAATTTCAACTTGCCACTTTGAAACTTCTGCTGCTCTACAAATATCAATTGCCTTGGTGGTATTTAGGTCTTTCACTCTCAGCAATCTCCCGCAGAGTGATTTATCATTTATACCTCGAACCAGTTGATCTACAAGAATAGAATCTGTAATATCACCATAATCACAAAACTTAATTTGTTAAAGTAATTCTGTAAGAAAATAATCAATATTCTGATCCTCACGTTGTATTGTTCTGAGCAGTTTTTTGAGTTGTATTGTGCTGCAGAACAAAATAATGTTCGTATTTATCCAAAACCATTTTATAGGATAGGGATACATCATCTGGTGTTTGAACTGAAAAGTATTATAGTAGGGTTCTCAGAGATTTTTTTTTTACAGCTGGGTTGTACTTTAAACGACACCTTCCCCAGTCGGAAAAAATAGATGTATATGTTTTGCTCAACATTACAATACTCATTAAACATCTTTAGTGGTGTGGTAGGCATTAATGTAACTTAACATGATAAAACAACATTAGAAAATTGCACATAAATCATTAAAAAAAGAGTACTTACTAATAAATCATATTGAATGTGGATTTTGGCCAGTTTTTATCAATATTTATGGTGTATGTGGGAATAAGTTTTCCTCTCTTACTATATATGCATTGTAAAAAAGTTGGTTAAAAGAAATTTAGCTGGGCGGCAGAGAAAATAGCTGGGTGGGCCGCCCAGTAAAAAGGCTCCAGGGAGAACACTAATTATAGATTTATAGACATTCTTCTCCTATTACATGAAGTAAAATGGCAATTTTATGGCTATCTTGTTTTTTATCTAGCATAATTGCTGTCATATATGATTCGAAACGCTAACGCAGTAGTTTCCAGGCTTCTGCTGGAACACATCCTGATACGAGAGAAGGTGGAGGAGGAAGGGTGTTCATTTTTGTCATTTGAATATTAGGCCTAACTTCAACACTGAAAAATCTTACCTAAGTTCTGGAACTTCTGACACCATGACATGTTCTTGGCACCACAATGATGATTTCAGTTCCACTCCACTAGAAATAAACTTGTCCTTAAAAAAATGGAATTTCATCACCTTCAGTTGTTTCAGCTTCCTCAACAGTTTAATATGCAGCTAGTTTTTGTTTCAGCTGGAATACATTGCTGTTCATCCATTTGGTCTTATTGATTTTACTGTTCATAACTTTTTATATTTAAGGTGGACGTCAAGTAATTTTGCTTCCTATACTTCCAATGGAAAAACTTCTGTACACATTTTATTCACAATTAATGCGTTCCCAAGGATGAAAATTTGAACATCGATTAAAATAGCTTCATTTTATAACTTGGAATACTTAATATTTTCTAAAACATAACCATAATTATGCAATCCAACATTTGTTTGTCTACTGACATCATCAAAGTACAGGTCGCGCCATCTTTTTTCTGGTTTCAGCACCACCAAAGGAAAAGTTATTGCTTTTTAATATAATTATGGTTATGTTTTAGAAAATATTAAGTATTCCAAGTTATAATATGAAGTTATTTTAATCAATGTTCAAATTTTCATCCTTGGGAACACACTAATTGTGAAGGAAATGTGTACAAAAGTTTTTTCCATTGGAAGTATAGGAAGCAAAATTACTTGACGTCCACCTTAAGTGTTATGGTTCAATCAGCACTTTGTGTGTCTTTACGCAAATTTTATTCAACTTCACACAAAAACTTCTTGATCGTTCCTTGTCGCATGTTGCTTTTCAGTAACCACGCCGAAACAACTGGTATATTATAAATCCTATTTTCTGTATTTTCTCATTAATTTCTAGTGCACATGTTGCTATCTAAGAAATATATGTTGATATTTTATATGACTTGTAGAACAGAAATGAGAAGGGTTATGTATTGATATATGTTTCCCTTTTTTTTATGTGTCATTTGTTTCCACATATGAATGCAGTGGTCATGTGCATATCATATCACCAATGCAAAAAACTTATACAGAGTGATCGTAAAGTTCCTGAACCCTGAATTTAAAAAAATATTGCTTATGCTGTAAGGAAAAGTTCAACAAATTGATGTGGCAACACGTGTCAGCAACTCATCGAGATCAAATACTGCCCTTGTCGAATGCCTGAAGGAAATTGGCTGATTGCCAGAAATGGATAACTGGTTTCATGTGTGCTACACAGTTTACCCACTTTAGTGTCATCATTTGCACAGAGGCATGGGTTTGACGAGGAAGCAGAGAATTTGTTTTTCCACAACATACTGTGGTAAGTAAATCAACGATACACAGTTTACTCGTATGATTTCGGAAAACTGGAAGTGTTGTTGATGTGCCTAGAAATGGCCGGCCAAGTGTGTTAACGCCGGAAATGATAAATGATGTTGAAAAACGTTGGCAACCGTCGCCTACAAAATAGCTTTGTCGCTTATTTCAGCAAGTGAAACTTTCTTACTGCTCAGTACAGAAAGCAACTAAAAGATTGCAGCTTCATGCATACAAAGTGAAAGTTGTCCAAGAACTGAGGCACCTGATATGCATAAGCGCGTGCTGTATTGCCATTATTGGTTTCGTAAATTTACTTGATACAGCAAGGGCTTATTGAACAATGTTTTCTTTTTGGAATGTTTTTTTTTCCTGTGGGGATATTTAAAGGACCGTGTTTATGCAAACAACCTGCATGACCTGCAGTCCTTGAAAACAAACATTATTCGGGCTATAGCAGAAATCACGCCATCTATGCTGAAACATGTTACAAAAAACATGTGCCGCTGCGTTAATATTTGCCTCCAGCAACACGGAGTTCATTTCCAGCACCTTCTGTAGGTCAATATCAGTTGCTCAAAAGTTGATTAAGGATGTATCACAGCTGTAAGTAAACTTTATGTATCCGTATAATGCGAATAAAAATTGTTCAAATTAAGGTTTGGGAACTTTTCTATCACCCAGTACATATATACAGTATATATATGGCACAGCAGACCCTCCATATGTTTAAAACCCCCTCAAGAATGAAATAACAGTGCTATAAAGGAGCAATATTCCTCAACCATGAACTGCTATGTTTTTTCTACTTTGAAAGTTTTTTTTTTAGTTATAGAAACCATCTTTTGATATCTATGCATTTCCAAGTAATGACAAAATAACTTGGAAGTTTTATAATCACCTTTTAATTTTTTAAATTTTAAAACTTTGGCTAAAAGAGCTTTCTTAGTTTCTAATGTCCCCTCCATTAGCATCTAAGTCTGTAAGAAGCCACCCATCCTTAATTTACAGCCATTGTCTCCAGGAGGGCAAACCAGCTTCAAAAGGACAAACACAACATTCAAGTCTTTATCAGGAGTTTGGACCCAGAAATACATAGAAAGATTTGCTGTCATCAAGTTGAAAAATAATATGGAGGTTTAAAAAGTAATTCATTGAATAAAGCTCATGTTGAGAATTGGCTTCCTAGTTTCTTAATTCAATTACTAAACAAAAACTACTATTATGGGAATTCTTTCTAGGAAATTTTTTATTTTAACTGCAAATTTTCGGAGAAAACTCTTCTCCTTCTTCAGGCTGTCTTTTGTTGTCACTTATTCCTGTCACTATCATGGTTATGGTTAACCTTGACGGTTACGGTTATTTTTCATCAAATCCTGCCAGATGTTAGGCAAGGAAAATCCTCTGCAGTCATTGATGATGGAATTTTGATTTTTCTCAATTTCTATTCCTTCTTTTAGCTTTCTATTTTGCAAATTGCTTTGGAAACTGATGATTTTAAGGGAATTCCAATCCATACTGTGACTAGTTTCTCTAACATGCCTATCTAAACCTGTCTTGGAGCAACTTTTGTAGCTGTTTTATGTTCTGCTATTCGAGATCAGATCAGATCATATGTAGAGGATTTTAGAAAGGGAGTGTCTGACCCCAGGACTTAAACAACCCTTTAGAAATAGGAAGCTAGAAGATTTGTGCTAGAGTAAAGCTCTAAAATCTCTTCGAAGTGAGGTAGAAAGGGGGAGGAAGACGCCCTTATTTTTTACCGGGGGCCAGCACCCGGGGACTGACGGCTTAATGTGCCCATTCGACGCATGGCGGGTATTTAGTGGTTTGAGCGTTCGTACCTGCCCAGGATCGAACCTTAGGCAAAGAATATCTAACTGATAAGAAGGTAAGGCTCAGCGAGACGTAACTAGCGCCACTATATTATGCGGCAAAGAATTACTACACAGAAGCCAACATTACAGGCTGATGCCGCAGGATGCTGAGCAGACTGAGTTAGACTGAGCATGCGTGTTTGTGTTCAAAGAATATAAACGCTTGTTTGTGTTGGCGTTTTGTTCAAAGGTTTTGTTGTTCTCATCTAGATCTGCGTTTATATTACAGCCATGAAATACACCCACTCCATTCCGATGAATAACAATTCATGGAATGGAGTGGATGAATAACAAGAACAAATTTGAAACCGTTTGAAACAAATATCCTGGAAAACCATTAAAACAACGTTTGCTGAAAAAAAAGCTATCGTTACGTTGAAAAAATTAATTTATCAATTATATGAAACTGACTTTTATGAAAAATACCTCGTAATATTGTAAAATGAGAGAGGGAAGCATTCGATTACACATTGCATACCAAACAGACAGCTTTAAGCATATACTCGAACGTGACAAATTAGTCCGGTCGGTAGAGAGCTCAGTTATCACGCCAGCGGCCCAGGTTCAAACCTACTCAGATGCAAATAGGTGTTTTTCTGATCTCTTGAGAAAATTTCCCGAGCGCAATGCGTTTAATTTACAAACTTCGGAAGGGCAGAAAAAAAAATTGTAGCTTTGGGAAACTGCGGTTGTCTTTGCTTTTTTTTTTTTTTTCTTTTTTATTATTATGGCTACTACTGGGAAATTGGCGGACAGTGCTGGCCCAGCAAGACTGTTTTTGCTGGGTACCTAATGTTTACGTTTTGTGGGAACCCATTCCTTTGTTTTGCTACTGAAAATTCCATGCAAACAATTTTTAATACGAAGTACCACGAATCCCATGGAAATTCAAAACCAGCCTCAGCATTTTTGACATTTAAGGTATATTGTAAATGTGAAATTCATGCCAAGCAACCTGGTATTACTACGGTGCTTAAAGTGAGAATAAAACTGCTAAAATTTCCTTAAAATAATATTAATTGCTAATGTATATATTTGTTTCACCAAAAGAAGGGACAGGAGGGATACTCAGAAAAGAACAAAAAAGAAAATGCTTTAGTAGACCCAATGAGACCGAAGGAAACAGTCGCAGATCAAAGCTTAGCTTCCTTTCCGTGAAATAGGCTTCCCGTCCCGTGTCTCCTACGCTTTTTGCACCTGAATGTTAACTTTCCCGCAGAGCATCTGCGGCCGCATTACATGGTGGCGCTGCTGTCGCCTGTTTTACATTATCTCTACGAGAGTTGAGCTTCTTCACGCGAAGCGTTTATATTCTTTGCCTTAGGTTCTCTCCATGGCAGTCACGAACGCTGACCACTAGGC
Source organism: Macrothele yani (assembly GCA_039090855.1). Classification (NCBI taxonomy): domain Eukaryota; kingdom Metazoa; phylum Arthropoda; class Arachnida; order Araneae; family Macrothelidae; genus Macrothele; species Macrothele yani. The sequence goes on along the minus strand of CM077023.1, from coordinate 76,059,822 downwards.
CACCTGCAGCCCCTCTGCTATTTGAGTTTCCAGGCATTTGAGACAAGTTGCAGACTGGAAACTCGAATAGCAGAACATAAAGCAGCTACAAAAGATTGCTCCAACAAGACAGGTTTAGATAGGCATGTTAGAGATACTAGTCACAGCATGGATTGGAATTCCCTTAAAGTCATGAGTTTCCAAAACAATTTTCAAAAAAGAAAGCTAAAAGAAGGAATAGAAATTGAGAAAAATCAAAATTCCATCATGTTATATAACCTTGATGGATAAAAAAGGTATAATGTAGGACTTCTTCTTATTCAGATAGATAAAATCCTACATATATATACCTTTTTGTCACATTTACACCAAAAATCCTACATATATACCATCCTTGTCACATTTACACCAAAAATCGGATTGTCATCTTCAAAATTCCATCATCATTGACTGCAGAGGATTTTCCCTGCCTAACATCTGGCAGGATTTGATGAAAAATAACCGTAATCATCAAGGTTAACCATAACCGCAATAGTGACGGGAATAAGTGACAACAAAAGACAGCCTGAAGAAGAAGAGTTTTCTCCGAAAATTTGCAATTAAAATAACAAAATTCCTGGTAAGAATTCCCATAATAGTAGTTTTTGATTAGTAATTGAAGTAATTCATGTTTTTTCATTGTGTAATATTTATTTTTAATCACTTAATTATATTATCAGACTTCCTTATGTGTTCTTTTTTTCTGTGTCTTGTACGTGTGTTGATATTTAGGTTCAGTCTGAGTGGCCAGCTGCTAATGTTACTCTGAAGGTCTGCACACATAAAGGTTTACAAAATCATTTTCACTTACACCATCAAGAAAGCAGAATTTTGCCTCTTCACCATTTTTTAGAAGATGAGTCTTCAGTATATTTTGAAAAATGCTTGCTTCCAGACAAAGTTCTCATGCGTTATGCTAATGTGCTGGACATAGTTAATAGGAGCCATTATAACAGTTGCTGCTTCACAAGAGCGTATGTATTTGTCATTCTTATGATTTAGTTATTCTCTTGCATATTTGAAAAAAACAAAAAACAAAAAAAAAACAAAAAAATCACTGAACCTAATTTTATTCAATTTATTCATTCTTCTTATTCTTATGATGCCTTTTGAGTGTCTGTTGTATTTACATCACAGTCATGCTCTTGTACCCCAAAATGGCATTCAGGCTAGATTTGTTGTAGACCACTTAAGAAAGAAAGGTATATATGTAGGATTTCTTCTTATTCAGATAGACTAACTACTTGTAATGACAATTCTGTCTCACAGATGGCGGCACAGTACGCTCTACACATCTACGTACTAGTTGCACAGATGAGGACGCCACCCAGAGGGCAGAAGAGAGGAGTTGGTCGTTGGTCGTAGTTGTTCGTTGTGCAGAATGAATCCATTTAAGTTGTTAATTATTGTCTTGTGTTACTTGTGTTGTGTGTTCGAATGAAGTGTTAAGAAAATGCTGGCTGACTGTAGTCGTAGAGCAAGATTGAATTCCCCTAGACGCCACGAGTTCTACATATGATTCAGGTTTGCAACAAACTTCTGCCATTTCTTTCTCTGACTCTAACATGCACATACCAGCCACTGAATCAGAAACTTTCATTAAATATTGGGTTGGACTTACTTTAGCCCAAATTAACATCACTTATGCTGTTTGGCATAGATTCCACAAGGTGTTGGAGTGCCATCTACAGCATACCAAACAGTCTTACTTGCTCAGATGTGATGGAAGAGGGGACTTTGCTCCCAGATCTGTTTGTCAAACATGTCTCATACATTCTCAATGGGGTTTAGATCTGGGTTTTGTGGTGGCTAGGGATAAAGTTGGAATTTGCTGTCATGCTCACTGAACCACGGCTGAACACATCTTGCACGATGGACAGTAGTAGCATTGTCATCTATGAAACAGTTGTCACTTGCTGGATAAAATGTCAGCATTACAGGATGGACTTGATCGGTAACAATGTTCCGATAATCCTTGGAGGACACTCAACTTTCCAGCAATGTCAGGGGACCTATTCTGCACCAACAGAATGTGCCTTACGCCATGACACCACTTCCAGAATCTCGAGTCATGTTTACAAGGCAAGTTGCATCCATTGCTTCATGGGGCTCCTGCCAAATTCCCTACCACAGGTACTGAACAAAGTGTACTGTGACTCATCGGGCCATGTTACTTTTTTCTGGTGTCTAGTCACGGTGTTCCTGACATCATTGTAGACAAACTTTCTGGTTATTTGTAGAAATCAGAGGTTTTTGTATAGCCATGCAACTTCCAGTACTGTTCCTCTTCAATTCCGTGTGCATAGTTCACTAAGATACTGGTCAGGAATAATCTTCATTGAATGCTTCAGTCAGTTGCTGCATGCAGAAAGTTCTGTTTCTTCATACAAGCCTTCTCAGGCGATGGCGATCTCTTTCTTGACAGATTGTCATTATGTCATCGTCGTAGACAAGCAATGTAGGTTATTTTTCCGCTGATTAAAGACCCAGGATATCTCACCTTTCTGAGAAACCATTCAAATCTCTGCTGTTTCCAAAATTGTCACTCCAGCCAGATGGGCACCCACAGTAAGACCTTTATCAAACTACGAAAGATCCTTTGTTTTTCCACTGCCATCAACATTACTGATGAGCAGCAGTCTTAAATAGTTGCCAAGATAACATGATGACACACATGAACACATATTTTTCATATGCACTGAGTTAGTGACATTTACATATATCTGCATAAAGCTTTTTAATTCAGTGGCTAGTGTGTATCTTCCTCTTTTTATATATGTATGTATGTATATATTCTGCAAAGTATGCGGGAGTGACAGGGACTGGCACAAGACAGACCGTTGTGGAGGAAACTTGGGGAGACCTTCGTCCAGCAGTGGATTGATAATGGTTGATGATGATGATATATGCAAGCATTTCTCTCTCTCTCTCTCTCTCTCTCTCTCACACACACACACACACACAAAGAAAAACAGTCTCTTCCATTTCAGCCACTTTGTAGTAGTCTTTCCTTCTGTAATGACTTTTTCAAGACTTCTAGTCTACAGGCTCATGACTTATTTCAATAGTTTGCCTTTCACCATGCAACTTTTTACATACTTAACAGCTTATTCTGGATACTGAATCAAAATTCTGTTTTAAAGGTAATAGAAACCACATAAAAATCTCCATCTCACAAAAACTTTCAGAAAGCTATGCCACTACAAAAATGCTTTGTCATTTCCTCCGCTTTCTGAAGCCACATTCTGATTTTTCCCATCACCACTTTGAGTTCCTTGTGCAGAATGCTTAAGTAAAGTTTTCCAGAATCGCAATTTCAGGAGATACCTCAATAGGCACTTCAATCTGTCCTATTTCCTTTCTTGTAAATTCGTTGAATGACTTAATTCTTCACAGTACAGCCTTTTTTAAAATGACAGGAATAATGAATGTAGGTTTGGTGGCAGATGTCGATTTTCCACAGTTTACCATTGTATGATGAGAAAAGAATTGCCATTTTTTTTTCTGTTTTATTAAATGCAGAAGGTGTTGCTTTTTTGTTATAAACATTTCTTTAAAAGAAAATTGGAAAGCCAAGATCAGGGCTTGAAAAATATTTGAAAAGTTACATGCCCAGCTGGACATGTGTAGGAATTATTTACCTACCCAGTTTAAAAGCTGGATGCCAGGAAAATTTATCTTTTAAGATAAATCAGAACCCTCCTTTTTTTTTTTTTTTAATCAGAAATATGATTAACTTCTTTTTCATGTTTTGCATTTCTGTTTTAAGGGTCTGTATTCAAAATGTTCAATGCACAAAAGCATGTATCTCAAGTTTTAAGATGATGATGCTGAAATTGGTATGAAATGGTATGATGATGAAATTGGTATTTGATAAATTTAGTGATTCTGCCAGGTTCCATTCGTTGAAGTTTTTGCCCTAAGTTGTCACTAAACACTGAAGGCTAGTTCCGTCAGAGGCATGCATCTCGTCGCTGACTATAAACCACATTTGGAACAAAACTACATATGGTTCCAGTTTCTGGACTTAGAGTATAATATCATTGAAGAAGTGATATTCTTCTGTCCTTGGCATTCCACCAGGGTTCGCCAGGGTGGGCCCAGTTGAAAAAACCCATAAAAAAACCCACCTGGGTTTTTTTCAAAATTAGATTCTATTTTTTTCTTCTACAGCATTCCAAATTTAATCAGTACCCAATAAAATATTTTCTTTTACAATTAATAACAATAAGAATAATGACTAGATTCTCTTTTCTTGCCTTTTCAAAGGTGATGGTTTACCAATTTTATTATTTAGCAACACAAAACAAACCTTTCAGATCAGCTGACAAAGCAACTGATCTGAAATAAAAAAATTAAACAATCTTGAAAATAATAAATGGTTGCATATAAATAGCTTTCCACCTATAAAGAATAACTATAGAATAGACCAACATTATCTATTCATATTGTAGAAAAAAATTATAGAAACAGAATATAACATACCGTAATTTCGGGTAGATAAGCTGCTGCGTATATGAGTTCAAAATCAAATTTTCGGCCTGCGCGGCTTATACAGCACGGTGGCGTATACAACTTTTTTTCTTCGGCAGAGCAAAATTATGTAACAAAAGACGTTTTGGTTTGTTCGATTCTTTTTCCCCGCTGGAAGATATCTCAATAGAGAGGGAATAGAATAACGATGTTACAGCCACGTGCAATAAATTCCACCCACCCCTTCTTAACACAAGACATGACAATAACAGGTTATAGGATTGAGGTGGAACTCCGATAAAACTCGGAAAAAATCCGCGTGGTGGTGGGGGACGGGACGGGGGGGACTTTGCAGGGAATCGATCATGTTAGCAAGGATCGCCTTTGTTTCATGCTCCGAGGCCCAAGCAACTAACTCTCTTTGAACTCATGACGTCATCAGCTTCGCTCTCTCTCTCCCTTCTTGAAACGGGATATTCGACTACCATCCAAGATTGATTGTCATTGGTCAATGACTCAAGGACAGCACGTGCAAGTTTTGCAAGGCTAACTTCGTCAGTGACGTGTGCGTTCGTTGCATTCAGTTCGCCAAATCGCATTTTCTCGAGTACGCGTAGGTCTACGTTATCATGGAAAGTAAAATGACGAAACACAGAACTTATACTTCTAGTTTTAAGCTAATGATAAATAAATATGTTTTTCTGAATCCTGGAAAAACATCAAAACTTCGACAATTATTTCGGGCTTCACTGAAGCAAACATTATTTCTAAAAACTGCGGTGAAATGCCAGAAAAAAGTGAAAGTGATGCGGACGATCCCGAAGTTTTTTTAGATGATGAGCTTTTAAATTTTTTAATTCGGACAGTGAAGTTTCCAATTTTGATGGATTTTATTGAAAAACTATGCGTACCATATATTTTCAGAATGTTGTGTATTTTTTAAATTCTTGAGGTACAAATGTTTTATATCATTGGTTTAAGCGCCTTATTAATTCGAGTAAATTTTTATAAAATAGGTAGTAGAGTAAGTGTTATCCTTAAGATTGAATCTTGTTTAATTGCTATTTTTATTTAGTATTTGAAAGATCACATACTATATTTTTATCTACGTAATGTTTTCAAGATTTCACCGTGGTACTACCCCACCTTACTGCAAAGGTGCGGCATATACGGAGGTGCGACGTTTCTGATGATTTTTTTCGTTCCGCCCCCTTTTTTTTATCGCTGTGGCATATACACCAGTGCGGCTTATTTACCCGAAATTATGGTACTTAGCTTCTAACTAAAATATTATCTTTAAATAAAATTTTCGTGAGATATTATTTGTGTGCGGCATGTAAACTGCAATGGTTTTTGACTATTTACAAAGATCGCCTAAAAATTAAACAATGGTACAGATAATAAAGTATTTTTGCTTTGTATTTTACTAGAACCTCAAAAACAGTATGAAATTATCATAGTTTGGTGACCCACACAAACCTCTGAATTTTTCTGCAAAACAGCCACATTTAAATAATTAATGTAATCTCAGGGGTTTTATCCAGAAACAAAACTACCAATCTACAGGAAATTTTGATCCAAGAAAAGGTATAAACTGAACCAGTTTTGTGGTTTTCTCTAACCCAAGCCTTATTTCATAACTTATTCCAAATAGTTGAAACATAGAGAAAATTCTCTCAATGGAGGCAGATGAAGCTGGTGCTGAATGTAGGCATACAAAAAAGTTACAAAATCCTGCAGGCAATTTTGAATTTGAACCCTTTTCAGACTTTTTTTGCCATGACTTGCTATCATTTTATGGAAGAAAACTGGCTGGTTACACTTTCTTTCATCATTGATGTCAGTTATAACAGTCTGCGTCCTTAATTTTGAAAGTCATCACACCAGGCAAATACAGGGTCGTATCAGAACAATATGACCACCTGCCTAATAATGGGATGACAGTGGCGATATGGTGTGGTATGGACTCAATGAGGCCCTGGAAAGTTGCCCAAGGCACATGTGTCCATTCAGACTACAGCAGAGCCCAGAAGTCCTGTAAATGATGTGGTTGTGGGTCGGCACGCCGAACTTGTCAATCCAAATAGTCCCACAAGTGCTCTTTGGGATTGAGGCTGGGCGATTTCGCCGACCAAGGGAAAACGGATACATCGCTGTCGTGTTTCTGGAACCAGTCGTGCACCGCCTTAGCAATGTAACAGGGTGCATTGTCCTCTAGATATCATCACCACCAGGGTAAACATCCAATGTGAAGGGATACATGTGGTCTGCAAGAACGGACAGTTAGCCATTGGTGTTCAGGGACCCATCCAGTGGTACCAGCGGTCCCAAGGCATACAAGGAAAACATCCCCCAGACATGCACACTGCTACCGCTGGTCTGTACTTGACCTACAAGCATGTCCGGGTGTTGGTTCTTGTGTGTCTAATGCCATGTCAGCCACCATCCGTCACTTCTGTGGAGTAGGAACCTCGATTCGCTGGTGAAGGCAACCTTTTTTTCCACTGTCCAATGAAGGTTGTCCCATGCAAACTGTAGACATTGTTGCCAATGGCCCTGGGTTAACACGAGTGCCTTGACGCAGCGTTGACTCTGAATACCCATGCGTAACAGGGTTCGCTCCACTTTTATCTGGGACACGTACCTAGGTACCCCAGCATTCATTTGTGTGGTCAATTGCTGCGCTGTTACATGTAGATTGCCCTTTACAAGTTGACGGGGGTGACATTCTCCTCTGGAGTTGATGGCCTTTGGGGCTCCACAGTTATGATGTCGGGAGGTACTCAGTGTGCCGGTGGTCCATTCTTAGTACACCCTTACTACAGCACCACGCGAACACCCCCCAAAGTCTGCTGTTTCTGAGATGCTTTCACCCTTGTCACGGTAACCAATGATCATTATTTTTTGAACATCCATCAAATCACTACATCTGCCCATTGTGCTCACATTACGCACTATGGCTCATCTGTCCTGGCCAGCCGCTTATATCTCCGTGTGGTTGACCTTGTCACGTGCATTCTGTGACACGCCTGGGTGAGCACACAGCGATTCCGGGGGTGGTCATATTACTCGACTGTGTAATCAGAGGGAAATTTGGATATTCACTCAAGTCTGCAATACTTTCCTGTTCTTGGTTAAGTTTCTGACCTATGTATTTTGGATCCACGAGGTTTGCTAGAAAATGCGGTGCAAGAATTTCTTCTTCAAACCTTTTTTAAAATCTAGATGGTAGGGCTGCAGGATTTCTTCTTTTAGTAAATCCGGCTATACTTCAACAGCAACTGAAAAAGACGTTGTGTCTCTCAGAAGTGTGTCCAGTGTGCTAGCAACAATGGATAACGGCTTTTCCAGACTCGTAGCTTCATAGTAAATGCCCATTTTATCCAAGATTTTTTAAATAGATTGATCAAATTCCTCAATATGCTCTTAAGATATTTTTCTGTATTTGTGATAATTGGCCACAAATGTTGTAACTGAATCAAGATGAAAGTTGCACCTTGTTTCATTAGGTAGTTGTGGCATTAAGCCAGGCTTTTCTTTGAACCATCCATGTAGTTGATGTGGGCCTATGTTACGAAAATATTTTTGCACCACCGCAATATGCTTTAAAACAGTTTTTGGGGAAACATCCTTTTCTAACAAAATCAACAGATGTGCTGAGCATCCATATGTTATGCGAGTTGGATATCTTTCGTTTAAAATTTTCTGCAGCTTTATCATTTTGTTTTTGCTTTCAGTTACAATAGCAAAAACAGGTTTTCCAAATTTTTCTTTGCACTCCTTTATGGCCACCTCTAATTTAGAAGCACAATATTTCACTGTTTTCTTTTCTGATCTCAGTATCATCAGCATACAGCAAAAAACTTTCTGTTCTGGTATGGACACTAATAGCTTGGACTGGCTCATTCTTCACAGTGCACCAACCATCTATGGTGAGAGTCAAACTGCCTAATTTTATTTTTCTGAAAGGTGAGATTCAGTTTCTTCTGCTGCAGTATCAAACAGTTTTTCACAAATGGCTTTTGCTGGGGGTGGTTAATGTCAAGGTTTCAATCATAATTTTAAACTGATCCAATTCTGCTGCATTGAATGGTATGTTAGCAGCATAAAAAAAATTATCCACTGTTTTATCAAGAGATTCCTTTTGTGCTTTTAAGACAGAATTTACTCACTGATTGTCACTTCCAGGGATCGCATTTCTCCTAAAATTCCTAATATTTTGTGACCCTCCTTAAATTCCTAAAATTATAACTAAAATTTGCTATTCTTCCTAAAATTTTTGTAAGCTTATTTATTAAAAATATAACCGTTATTAACGCCAATAAATTTACCATTACAGTAAGGTAAGAAGACCTGTTATTGTAGAAACACAGCCTATATGGTGTGCTGCTGAAGGGAGGGAAAATGGCGCCATCGAGATGCACTTGCTTCGGGGCGGGCGCTCCACCTTTTTGCCTTCGGACAGTTTTCGAGAGTAACAAGAGATCTAAGGGAAAAGGGAGGGGTCATTTTCACCCCTGGTTTGCGCTTTGCAGACGAACTCAGTGGCACGCAGAAGATCATACTTTATTTTTGAACATGCCTCGTGGAACCTCCTCTTTCTGCTGATGTTTTGTTATTGTAAACCGCAGGTGGTGGAAGCAAAGAGGAAACATGTGGTCTCCTTCCGTAACCTCCGGTAATGACGTTGGGATGGTAGCTGAGTGTTATCGTGGCAGGCAGTAGAGCACGTGATCATTGACCTTCGATCATGCGTCAGCGACAGCGGCCTTTGATACGCAATATATCTCGGCTCCGACTCGCTTTGACTGAACTTGCGTGAGATGCGTATGATAGTTTCTGGTTTTGCGTCTTTTATGGTGTTCTCTGTGCTGTGTGCAGGTTCAGTTCTCTAGTGGTGACTTGCTTTTTTTTTTTTTTTTTCTATCTTCTGACATCCTCGCAGCCAAACTTCAGGAAGTTGTCTGGTTTTGCAATATTGGAACGTGTTTTTTGTACTTCCCTTTCATTTTCTGGTTAGTAATACAAGTGTTTAAGATGCCTAAATCCAAAAAAAAAATTTCAAGATGCGTGGCTCGCCAAAGAATTGGATGGAGTGAAGTTGAAAGAATGGTGTTCTGCAACTGAAACAATATTTTCTGCTAAGTGTATATTGTGTTCAGAAATTTTCAATATTTCTAATAGTGGCTTTTCACAAGTAAAAGCGCATCATAAAGGAAAAAAAAACATTTGCAGAAATTGCAAAGTAAATTTCAAAATAAGTCCATCCTGAAAGCCTTTGGAGGACAGGATCTTCAGCCCAAAACAAATATTAGTGAAGTACAGAGTCATGATTTACAGTTGGCTAAAGCCGAAGCATTATGGGCCATGAAAGTTGCTAAGGACAATATGTCTTTTGTTTCATGCACTGAAACAGTTGAACTTTTCAAAGAAATGTTTCCTGATTCTGCTATTGCAGCCAAAATGCAACTTAAAGAAAAAAAAAGTTGCTTATGTGATATCACATGGATTGTCAAAATATTTTGAAGAGGATTTGAAAAAAGACATTGCATCTAGTAGCCCAGGAAAGGTTACTATTGCATTTGATGAAACTACAAATGCGCAAGTGAAACGGCAGTTGGATGTGTATCTCAGGTACTGGTCTTCAGAAATAAATTCAGTTTCTTGCCGATACCTAACAAGCGTTTTTCTGGGTCATGCAACAGCAGATATTTTGCTAAAAGAAATTCTTGATGTGTTATCGTCCTTCAATATTTCGTTGAACAGAATTATTTGTGTATCCATGGACAGCCCAAATGTAAATAAGTGCTTTTTACGCAAATTCAATGAAGTTGTAAAACAAGAAACAGGCCAGAAATCTTTGGAACTAGGTTTTTGCAACCTGCGTGTTGTTAGTAATGCATTTAAAATTTTTTTGACAAGCTTAAATATAGATTTTGACGAATTTGCTACTGATATGCATTACTTTTTAAAGAGTAGTGCTGCAAGATGAGAGGATTATAAATCTGTCGAGGATATAACATTGGTCACAGCCAAATTTCTTTTGCGTCATGTCAGCAACAGATGGTTAACCATTGGTTCTGTAGCCCAGAGGCTCTTGGATCAATGGCTAAATATTACAGAATATTTTTTAAACTTCTTGCCATCTCAAAAAATATTTGAAAAACAACTACGCAATTCAGCAAGGTATAAAAGAATTCACTGTTTCCTGAAAAATGAGCTAACTCCTTGCTATTTAGCATTAATTTCATTTTCGCACCAAAATTTTGAAAAGTTTTCATTATGTTATCAGAGTGAAGAACCAAAAATACACCACTTATATTCTGATTTAAATACTTTAATGAGGAATGTTATGGCTCAGTTTATCCAAGATGATGTTATTGCAGGGAAATTTGGAGAAGACCTAAAGAATGTAGATTTTGAAAACAAAAATTCATGGAAAAAACTAGGGAGTTAGAAGTTGGTATGAAGACCAAAAATCTCCTCTGGAATGTTCAGGAGACCAGGCAGAAATTATTTCTCTTAGATGTAAGATCATCACTAATTGCAACCACAAAATATTTAAAGTCAAATTTGCCATTCTGCAATCAAAAGCTAAGAGACATAGAAGTTTTAAAGGTAAAAGAACCAAAGAAAGAGTCAACTCAACTTTCAGTCACTGAAGGACTTTCGGAAATAACCAGAATTTCAAGTGTTTTGCATCTTTCTGAGGAACAAATTGATAGTGTAAGAGAAGAGTGGAAACTTTTAAATTCTGATAAGCCAACTCTAGATGAACTAGTGAAATTTTCAGAGGAAGGGCATATTCCAGTGCGGATTGATCATTACTGGCGTAATATATTTAGTATTAAAGACTCCAGCGGAAAAGAAAAATACTCAAATCTTGCTAAACTTATCAAGTCAATTTTAGTTTTACCTCATGGTAACCAATGCTGATGCAGAAAGGGGATTTTCGGTTAACACTGCTCTGTTAAGGAAGGACAAGGCTAACTTAAAAGACTCAACTATAACATCATTAAGAATAGTTAAAGGGGCCATTAAACACTATGGATGTGTAAGTAAAGTTCCCATAACAAGAAATTTGTTAAATAGTGTTCGTGATTCACATAAATTTTATAAAGAGTATGTTGATAAGCTGAAGGAAGAATAATCAAAAAAGGTAAAAGAAAGGAAGCAGAAAGAGAGGGAAAATAAGGAAAAGCAGCTAGAGAAAAAAAGAAAAGCTGAGTTTGATGACAAAATAAAAGAAAATGATGCAGAAATAAATAGGCTTAAAAAAGATAAAGAAGCCTCCTAGCAGTAATTCAAGAGGGAACAGAAAGAATGAGAAAAGCTGTAGAAAAACAAAATACTGTTGAAATAGCAGTTGCCTCTAACTTGATCATACAAGGTTCAGCTGAAATAAAGAAAACTGGAAGTAAATTAGTTGTGGTGGAAGCAGAAAAAGATAGGCTTATCAGGAAAAGGTTGAAACAATAATATGAAAAAAGTAATTCAGTGAACAATTGTACATAGTTCTTGGTTTTCAATTACCTTTTTAGGATATTATAATTTAATGTGAAACCTGAAAACTTTACTGTGAAAATCGTGAATTGCTTCTGGTTCAACAGCATATTAATGTTCAAAGTGAAACTTGAATGTGGTAAATATACTTGAATATGATAATAACACGTGAAAAGATAAGAACTGAACATTAGAAGTAAATCATACTTAAACTTTAGACATTAGACGTTATGCAAAAAAAATTTGGGTGTGAACTTCGACTATATATACTAATGGACTGATCATTGGCAATAGCTGCATCAAAGCTGCCATGGCTCCAACATTGGGCACGTCATCATCAGACTCCAAATTTCGTGTAAAAATGCTGTTATGATTACTAATTTACGCTGCAGAACTTCAGTGTTTTCAGTGTATTATGTGAATGCGCCTCATATATAATGAAAACTCTTCAGGTAAGTTTACTTATGAGCTATATACATGCATGATTGGGTTGTTTACATTTAAGTGATTTATAATGTGATGAACATTTGCGAAGAATTTGGAACATGCATTCCATTTTTTTTTTCTTAAGTTACTATATTTTTATATCAATAGCTGCAAGTTTCTGGTTAAGTAATTGAACTTTATTGACTTAGGTATTTAATTCGTTTCTTACCCATGAAAAATAATAGAACTTCCTTTACTATATCGCTCAGAGCAACCATAAGCACAGCAGGTGTAACCCATCTTTTTGACTGATGTCATGTGATTTTATGTTGGAGCCAGAAATTTTGATGTCATTCGCAGTCTATCAGTATATATGGTTGAAGGGTGTGAAGCAAACTCTTTACAATGTATACGAAGTTGTTTTACTAGATGTATACAAATATACATCTAGTTTTTATTGAAATACACTCCTAAAATTTTCCTAAAATTTTTCCAAAAATTCCTAAAATTCCTACCTAAAATTTTCCAGAAGTATGCTATGATCCCTGCACTTCTTTCTTTGTTTTGCAACAGTACTCGAAAAAGCCTGATAAAACCCGAAAAAACTCGAGTGGGCTGGGTTTTTTTCAAACCCTGCATTCCACAACAATATTACAGCTTCTGGTGATTAGCAGTGAAATGAAACACAACATGGCCGCCCCGGTGGCGCAGTGGTCTAAGGCGCTGGTCTCTGATCATTCGTCCGTAAGGGGTCCGGGTTCGAATCCCGGTCAGGCATGGATGTTGTGTTTGTCTTACGGCACTGGCTCTCTCCCTTCCCTGGAACCAGTGACCCTAAATTAGGGACGGGCGACTGCTTATAGCCCATTGAGTTGCTCACGGTGGTCGTTAAACCTCCAATCAAAAAAAAAAAAAAAAAAAAACACAACATGCGATAACTGTCTAAAAAAAGACAGGCGACGTATATCGTGTTTTTAGGAAATTTTATTCCAAACTTATTCAGTTGCCTGGTCTGGGCAATTATATTTTTATTTACCTGCCCAGGCCAATAATTTACATGCCCCAGGCCAGGCAGCTTGGTCGTGGTATTTTTCAAGCCCTGCAAGATGATATAAAAATAACCCAATGGCAACGTTTTACACCATGCAGATTCATCATACAGTTTTCAGTAAGTTTAAATTTACTGTGCTATAGTAAATTCTGTACTGAATAAAGAATATTTTGGCAAACTGTGTTGTTAATATGTCTTCAAAATATGCACGCTGCAACAGTTTTTCTGTTGTAAGGAAGTTTTGCAATTTATGGAAAGATTGTGAATTATGTGTGCCATACATTCTACGAATGCAAATTCATAAAATTAACATCACTGGCTATTTTATGTTCTTATGCATGATAAGTATGGTAGGGAGCACACATTTGATAAATATGAAAAATGCAGAATTCACATAATGAGTTTTGGTGTATCACTGGAACCATACTTTGGGTGGCTTTGCTGAGCAAGAGGTATTTTAGTGTAGGCTCTCTGTTGTTCATAAAACTTTCTCCAACCATACTGCCTCAAATCACTAGAAAAATAAATCAGATAATCTAACGTAAAATAAATGAATGGCATTGCAAGTATTGAGTTCTTCTACCAGAACAGTTTACCAGTATAGTTGCAGAAGACTGAACACTCTAGTTTAAATCTGTGCTGATAATTTGGTTCACATTTCATGAAATAATTTTATTTCCAGTTTAAAAGTAATTCATTTCTTCACCCGCCCCCTTTTTTTACAAATATTGTTTATTGCATTATTGTAACAAACATTGATGGATAAAATCTGACACTGTATGTTGATCTCTGAAAATTTCAGAAAAAAGTAATGTTTGTTATTGGCAGCTACTTCCAGAAAGCGTCATCTTTGCTTGCTTAAAAATATACACTCTAAGGCAAGTTTTGCCGATCAGTTTTCACTGTTGTTTTCTCTCAGTGGAATCTTTGTTAAAGAATCAATGATTGTGGCTGCCAAAGTGATTCATCATACAGTTTCAGCCATTTCAAATTCGAATCCCTTGGCTGGCTAAGTTCCCTTTGAGCTGTAATCACATACTGTAAAACTCCTATTTAAGGTTTTCCAACAGTAAAGGTACAATTTCAGTTGCTGTGCTGAAGCACCTGGGTATCTAATCAGGCATGAAAGACTTCCGCGAAAACGTGAATTCCCCCCCCTTTTTCCGTTTTTGGTGTTACCGATATTATTCCAAAAATACAATAAATTTTTCATGGGGGGAGGGGGTACCTTGCTCTTGCGGAAAGCAAAATCGTAATGACTTCGAACGACGGGATGGTTACGGCTGGGAATAACGTCACCTCTTCCAGGGATGGAAATTCTGCGCCAAAGTGTGACAAAACAAGAGTCTTGCGCCATCTTGCTACAAAAGGCAGATTTTGTGCCATTGGGCGCCAGAACCTTTGAGCCCTGTCGTCATCGTCGGGAATTCGGTACAGTAAATTCTCTGCACACTCTTGCGCCTGACGCTGAGTAAGTCCATGTGGTGGGAAGAATAATTCAGTGAATCCAAGTACTAGGAATTTTACTTAGTTACTAATGAAATCATCAACAGAAAACATCGGGTATACTATGGAAATCTTCGGTCCGCTACGAACGACGGAAAACGTCGAGTATGCAACAGAAATCTAAAATCTCAGTGAAATAACGTTATTAAACATCTGTGTAAAGTTTATTTTTGTGTTTTCAAGATTCTAACACTTGTAAAACATTTTCGGGAATGTTTCTTGAGTGTTGAGAATGTCACATCGTTTTTTATTTCCTCATTAAATTTTTTCGACCAAGTCCCCCTTCCCTCTCCTTCTCCCTCCCTCCCTCTCTCTCTCTCTCTCTCTCTCTCTCTCTCTCTCTCTCTCTCTCTCTCTCTCTCTCTCTGCCTGATTATATTTTTATTTTTGATGTTTTCTTGTCATATTCTTTGTTTTTTAATATCTTTGGTAATAGTGAAAAGCAGCGACTTCGGTTTTTTTTTTTTGGTTTTTTTTTAAGAATTTTTCCTAATGAAATGCGTGTTACCCTATTTCTAATACATACTTCTTCAAAACTAATCAATAAAGAGCAATCGTTTTCTCTCTTTTATTAAACAAAATTAAATTTCTAGATCGGTGTTTAATCTGCCCAGGGTGGAATCCACACCGTTTTCGTGTCCCGTAAAATTGTTTCACAGCAGAGTGAGCAACGCAGTATCGATTTTTCACTTTCATTTTCCATAAAATTCGTGTTTTTCCTTTTCTTAGTTACTTTTTACTCATACATGATATTATTTCGTATATTCGCGGAATTCCGCTTATTCTGTCATCATTCGGGTCATTCTCGAGATCGATGTAAAATTGAAAAGAAGCTGTTTTTTGGGGTGAAGAGAGGGGAATTTTCCGTGTGGGGACGATATTTCATCTTTCAAAACTTTCGAAAACGGAAGTTAAACGGAGTGAAGATTTTTTCCCCATAATCCTAATTTATTTTTCTCACGATGTTTCTTCTGCCCAGTTTTGTTATTAAGTTTCATTTTAATGCGTAAATATTTGTATTTTAGTTTGAAAAATGGAGAAAAAATGTCCTAAAACGGAAGTCTGACGGAGCGAAGATTTCGCCAGCAATCGTAATCCCCGCTCGCGCAACGTTCCCTTTACCCTGTGTTGTTGTTAAATGTCAGTAATTTTATACTTTAGTTGCAGCAATGTGCTCCAGTTTAATATTTACATAAATAAATTTCAGTGAATCCCAAAACATGCACTTTTTAAGTTAAACAAATTCAGTGCCCTCTCAAAAATAATGAAGGCATAATTGAGCTGTTTTCTTGGCTCTGAAGTGGAAAATTCCTTTAGTGTGATGGGGGATGTATTTGATTAAGAATCCAGCAACATGAAAATTGAAACATTTTCATCTGTTCAAACCATGAAATGTATGCTACTGAATCAAGATAAGTCAGCCTTGGAATTTTTAAAGAAAAACGATTTGCTTGAATGACCCAGTAAATAGAGATTTATGCCAAAATATGAAATCATCATATTCAGAATATAAGAAAGAATTACAAGATAAGGAAGAAGAAATGAAAAGAGTTAAATATCTCTAATAACTTATGCAGCAAATTAAAATCAAATGAGTTGGTTTAAGAGAAAGAAAACTCTAGCCGGCTAATTCATAAAAGGTTAGAACGGAAAACGGTGAATATGCTATGGAAATTGTCGTAATGACTTTTATTATTTATCTACAAAATGTCTAATGTTTTCGCAAGCATTTGTCATATTTCTTCATTAATAATTTTGTGTTAAATCAAGAATGAACATTTATTCTTCATCAAACTTTTATTACTTATCAACAAACATGTCTGAAGTTTTTCAAACCTTTAAGATTTCATTTCCATACAACATTGTTATCTTATAAAGACATTTGATTAATTTCCTCATTTGATTAAAGACATCGTTCTGTACTAAGGTGAGTAATTTTCTATGCATATGACCTCATCAGCAATTTTTCCCCCTTACATTATATTGTACTATATACTTTATTTTCTTGAAACAAAATACATACATTAAATCTATTTAGTTGGCAGGCATGTGACCAATACCTAAATCTCATGGTTCTATACATTAGAGAGTGCAATGCAAGATTCAACACTTTATTACCCCCCCCCTCCCCACTCGCGTGGAACTTCAGCTTTTCCATCGCTGCTCACTTTCATGCCTGTCTAATACAGTCTTTTTCTGGATTTAATCATAAGTACACCAAGGGCATAATACTTTTGGTTGGTTGGTTCGTTGATGTGTGTTTATCGGCACAAAGGCCTCAATGGACCAAAGAGGGTCAAATAATGCTTTTGGTCTCTCTGTAGTGTATCATTTTTTTATTTAACATTTGGCAAAAAATTTTGTGTTTCCAAACTTGTGCTGCTCATGGTCTTTAAAGCGCTTCTGGCTAGACCTGCATTGCTCAAGATCATTCTCCTTGTGGCATATGTGTTCTCAGAGCACTAACTATTGTGCCTATTATATTCATTAATCCTTGGCAGCTGTTGCTGGTGGAACTGATTTACTATTTGTTTATATCTGTAATGTGCATATGTTATATTTTTCTTAGAAGTAATTTTAAAGTAGATGGGTTCCATTTCAACTCAGGCAGGGTCGTACCATCATGGTCTCAGATTTCTCTAAAAAAATTAAGGGGTGTTCCTTGACTAAAATAAGGAGACCCATATTTTTTCTTTCGGCAAGAAAAAAATTTTTCCCTTCGAGATAGAGGGTTTCAAATCTTGCACCGTCAAACAAGCTCTCTAGAAAACGGTTATTTTTCCTAACTTCAGCGAGTCATTGCAGCAGAGTTAAAAAAGATATTGTGTTCTTGTATTTTTTTTTACATTGTGTGTATAACATATAATAATATATGGTGCTAATATTTGCTACACATCGTACGATTTACGATGTGTCATCGTATGATGACACATCGTAAATCGTAAACTTTGTGATTTAAAAAAAATTGAATTTTTTAAGGTTTTCTTTAAACAGGTTTGTATGGAGTTTTTTCTATATTCGTTTTTTTCGTTAAAGACATACAAATGTGCACTTTGTTTGTAATTTTTTGTGTGTCTGTGAAACTGCTAGTTTCCGCGTTTCGGCAGCGTTAAAAACAGCCGATTTTGAAAAATCCCTAACTTTGCCAACAATTTTCTCAAAAAGGCCATTTTTTAAAATTCTGAAAATTAAATCCCTGTTTTATTATCAACAGGAGAACATCTGTGTAAATTTTCACGGACCTAAAAATGCCCGTTTCCGAGTTAGACGCGTTTGAATTCGGTTTGAAAGCCTACGATTTCCCCGTGTTCTAAAGGCGCCATTTTGGAAAAATCTCGGGCGCAAAGTACGTACGTTATCTCTTACCCGAATCAAAGCGTTAGATATTCTTTGCCCGAATGATGGAATGAGAGCATTGGGTCAGCTGGCCCTGGTTGGATACATCCACCTCACCCTTCCCCGAGTGATGACATGCCTATAAAACTGTCGGGGGGGGGATAACCCCCAATACATAAAGAAAATTCTTGCTGCTCCACTAACAAAGTTGAGTTGCGAAAGACAGCAGCAGTTGTTTGTTTGTTTACGTATATACTTAAACATCGCATAAGAAAAGACTATGAAAGAGTAGAAAACTGTTGTGAAACAATTTTAAGAAAAAGAGTGCAGGCACGTGTACTGTAAGTTAATTTTCGATGGCTAAACACCCTCGAGTTTTTCTGGGAGTTGCTAATTGTAGGCTACTGTCAGAAGAGCAGTTGCTGTTTTGGTATAGTTGCTAAAGTTAACTTCTCAGTTTTTCGTAATAGTAAAATATTCGCTCAGGAGAGTTTTGTCCTCTGCGAACGGGGGAGAAGGTGCAATGCTTTTGACCTCTCTGCTGGGTTGATAGCGCTGGTCGCTACCGAAACTCTGCTTACCTCCTCTCCAAAACGTAATGGCAATTGTCTAATCTACTAAATAAATAACAATTAACACATACGCGTGCATGCTTATTCATAAAATGTAAGTTGAGTATATTTCCTATTCAATCAACTGATTTTACAAGTTAAAATTCATATACAACTTATGCGCTTATAATGGTGTAAAGATTTTTATCTATTTAAAACATATTCATAGATTTCAATGTTTTTAAAGAGGGGGGTGATTGGGTTCTTAGTGATTTCCACCTGGGCCACGATAAACCATGCACTGCCCATGGCTTCTGTTCCCTTAGAAGATAATCCTGGATCGATGGTAGCAGCGTAGTTTTGACACACACCCCCTCACGTGGTGGTGAGGTGTCTCAAAGCTAGGTAGCTTTCAAAAATGTTTCAACTTAGTTGGCTGGTAACAAGAGAGGGATTCCATTTCAACTCTGGCAGGGTCGTACCATCACGGTCTCAGATTTCTCTAAAAAAATTAAGGGGGTGTTCCTTGATTAAAATAAGGAGACCCATATCTTTTCTTTCGGCAAGAAAAAAAATTTCCCTTTGAGACAGAGGTTTTCAAATCTTCCACCGTCAAACAAGCTCTCTAAAAAATGGTTATTTTTCCTAACTTCAGCAAGTCATTGCAGCAGAATTAAAGATATTTTGTTCTGGTATTTTTTATTACATTGTGTGTATAACTTATAATAATATGTGATGCTAATATTTTTTACACATTGTATGATTAAAATTTTAAAAAATCGTAAACTTCGATTTAAAAAAAAATTGAAATTTTTAAGTTTTTTTTAACTGGTTCAAATGGAGTTTTTTTTTCTATACTCGTTTTTTTTTGTTAAAGACATACAAATGTGCAATTTATTTGCAATTTTTTATGTGTCTGTGAAACTGCTAGTTTCCGCAGCGTTAAAAACAGCCGATTTTGAAAATTCTCCGAATTTGCCAACGATTTTCTCAAAAGAGCCCTTTTTTAAAATTCTGAAAATTAAATCCCTGTTTTGTTGTCAACAGGAGAATATCTGTGTAAATTTTCCCGGACCTAAAACCGCCCGTTTCCGAGTTAGACGCGTTTGAATTTGGTTTGAAAACCTATGATTTCTCCGTGTTCTAAAGGCGCCATTTTGGAAATATCTAAGGCGCAAAGTACGTATTCTCTTACTCGAATGAGAGTGTTGGATCCGTCCACCTCACCCTACCCTGAGCGATAACATGCCTAAAAAACGGTCTTGGGAAAAAAAATAACAAATCTATATATATAGAGAATTGAATGTATGTCAATTTAGAACCATCAAACTTGGTATACTATCTCATGGTACCCTAACTTAGACCGTAGACGGTTTTTGGAAGGGGAGCCCGGGTCAAAGGGCCCCACGCAAAATTTCCGTAAAATCTAGTTTTCAATTTAGAACCATCAAATTTGGTATACTTTTTTTTGGCACCCTAACTTTGACTAGACGGTTTTGGGAAGGAGTCGGAACCCGCGGTCAAGCCCCCCACCCCTACAAATATTTAGTAAAATATTTTACAAAGTTAGGGTGCCAAGAAAAAGTATACCAAATTTGATGGTTCTAAATTGAAAACTAGATTTTACGGAAATTTTGCGTGGGGCCCTTTGACCACGGGCTCCCACCCACCCAGGGCTCTACCCCCTTCCAAAAACCATCTACAGTCTCAGTTAGGGCACTATAGTTTACAAGTATATTTTACGGAAATTTCGTGTGGGGGCCCTTTGACCCAGGGCTCCGACCCCTTCCAAAAACAGTCTGCGGTCTAAGTTAGGGTACCATGCTATAGTATTCCAAATTTGGTGGATCTAAATTGAAAACTAGATTTTATGGAAGTTTTGTTTGGAGCCCCTTGACCCCGGGCTCCGACCCCTTCCAAAAACCGTCTACGGTTTAAATTAGGGTACCATGAGATAGTATACCAAGTTTGGTGGTTCTAAATTGAAAACTGTAAATTTGTTTAGCAGACATTCAATTCTATATATATATATATATTTATTTTCCCCCAAGACCGTTTTTTAGGCATGTTATCACCCAGGGTAGGGTCAGGTGGACGGATCCAACGCTCTCATTCGGGTAAGAGAATACGTACTTTGCGCCTGAGATTTTTCCAAAATTGCGCCTTTAGAACACGGAGAAATCGTAGGTTTTCAAATCAAATTCAAACGTGTCTAACTCAGAAATGGACGTTTTTTGGTCCGTGAAAATTTACACAGATATTCTCCTGTTGATAATGAAACAGGGATTTAATTTTCAGAATTTTAAAAAGGGCTTTTTTGAAAGAAAATCGTTGGCAAGGTTGGAGATTTTTCAAAATCGGCTGTTTTTAACGCTGCAGAAACTAGCAGTTTCACAGACACATAAAAAATTGCAAATAAAGTGCACATTTGTATGTCTTTAACAAAAAAACGAGTATAGAAAGCAAAAACTCCATTTGAACCAGTTAAAAAAAAATCTGAAAAATTTCAATTTTTTTTTAAATCAAAGTTTACGATTTTTTTTTATTTTAATCATACGATGTGTGAAAAAATATTAGCATCAAATATTATTATACGTTATACACACAATGTAATAAAAAATACCAGAACAAAATATCTTTAATTCTGCTGCAATAACTTGCTGAAGTTAGGAAAAATAACCATTTTTTTAGAGAGATTGTTTGACGCTGGAAGATTTGAAACCCTCTGTCTCGAAGGGAAAATTTTTTCTTGCCGAAAGAAAAGATATGGGTCCCCTTATTTTAATCAAGGAACACCCCCTTAATTTTTTTAGAGAAATCTGAGACCGTGATGGTACGACCCTGCCAGAGTTGAAATGGAATCCCTCTCTTATTACCAGCCAACTAAGTTGAAACATTTTTGAAAGCTACCTAGCTTTGAGACACCTCACCACCACGTGAGATGGGGGGGGGGTGTCAAAACTCCGCTGGTCTCCCATCGATCCAGGATTATCTTCTAAGGGAGCAGAAGACATGGGCAGTGCATGGTTTATCGTGGCCCAGGTGGAGATCACTACGAACACAATCCCCCCCCCCCGTCTTTAAAAAAATTGAAATCTTTGAATATGTTTTAAATAGATAAAAATCTTTACACCATTCATCATCATTGTCAACCATTATCAATCCACTGCTGGACGAAGGTCTCCCCAAGTTTCCTCCACAACGGTCTGTCTTGTGCCAGTCTCCTCCATGTCACTCCCGCATACTTTCAAATTTCATCCACCCATCTTCCATGTGGTCTTCTTCTGGGTCTTTTCCTGTCCCTTGGAATCCAATCTAAAATTTCGGCTGTCCATCGATGGTCTGTTCTTCTGGCAGTATGTCCAACCCATTGCCATTTCAGGGATTTAACTCTGATCATGATGTCTTCCACTCTTGTCATTTTTCGGATCCACGTGTTCCTCTTCTTATCTCTCCTGGTTACACCAAGCATGCACCTCTCCATGCCTCTTTGAGTTGTCTGCAGCCTTTGTATGTCTCTTTTAGCTAAGGTCCACGTCTCTGCACCATACGTAAGCACTGGAAGGATGCATTGATCAAACACTTTTCTTTTAAGACATAATGGCATATTGCTCTTGAAAATTATGCTGTTTCTTCCAAAAGCTCTCCAGGCAAGTTTTGTACGCCGATTAATTTCTTCACCAATGTGACCCTCACTTGATATCTGCTGTCCAAGATAAACGTACGTGTCTGTTATCTCCAGCTTTTCTCCATCAATCGATAAATCTTCATTTCTTGTAAAAGCATTGTACATCACTTTTGTCTTCTGAAAGTTCATTTTTAATCTCACTTCTTTACTCTTGTCAGCAAGTTCCTGGATCATACTCTGTAGCTCTGATGGGGTAGTTGCAAAAATGACTATGTCATCAGCAAAACGAAGGTGGGTTAGATAATCTCCATTAATCTTTATCCCTTTGTTTTCCCAGTTCAGTGATTGAAAGACATTTTCCAATGTGGCATTAAAGACCTTCGGAGATATGGTGTCACCTTGTCTCACTCCTTTTCCAATTTTTATGTGTGTTGTATTTTCAAACAGCCGAATCTTTGCACTTGCATTTTCATAGATGTTATTAATAATATTAACGTATGCATCTTCAATACCGCAGGATTTCAGAGCCATTGCAACTGCTGATGGTTTCACCGAATCAAAGGCTTTTTCATAATCGATAAAAGCCATGCACAATGGAAGTTCATATTCCCTCGCTCTTTCAATTAGTTCTCTCAGTACGTGGATATGATCTATTGTGCTGTAGCCACTCCTGAATCCAGCTTGTTCTCTCGGTTGAGCCATGTCCAGTGTCACCTTCAAGCGGTGTGAAAGAACTTTAGTGAAGATTTTATAAACCACTGATAGGAGGCTGATAGGTCTGTACTTCCTGAGATCCTCAATGTCACCTTTTTTATGTAGCAAGATCATTGTAGCGTTGTTCCAATCCTCAGG
This sequence comes from Macrothele yani, assembly GCA_039090855.1. NCBI lineage: Eukaryota > Metazoa > Arthropoda > Arachnida > Araneae > Macrothelidae > Macrothele > Macrothele yani. The sequence goes on along the minus strand of CM077023.1, from coordinate 76,036,478 downwards.
AATTTTCCCTTCATTAAGGCATCGAGTGAAAATTTGGGCGAGTACTGTTTCGATTTCTCCACTTGCTTCTTGTATGATGTCTACAGTAATTCCATCTTCTCCTGGAGCTTTTCCCCACTTCATGTTCTTGATTGCATGTGCAACTTCTATTGGAAGGACTGGAAGAACTCTGGTACTGGTACCTTTCATGATGTCTGGAGTACATGTATCATCCCTTTCATATAATTTGGAGTAGAAATCTTTCACTCTTGTCAAAATTTCGCCTCTATTTCTTGTTACAGAACCATCTTCTTTTCTCAGTGCCATAATCTGTTTTTTCCCCTTACTGAGATGTCCCTTTGCTATCTTTAGGCTTTGGTTGTTTTCAATTGCTTTCCTTACTAGTTCACAGTTGAATTTCCTTACGTCTTCAGTGATACTTTTTCGTACTGTCTTGCATAGCTCTATATATTCCACTTTGGAAGTCACATCTTCTTTAGTTGTCCTCATCACTCTTCTTTTTTGCATCAACATTTTGGTTTTTCCTGATAATTTGTTCACATGCAATTTGTTCTTAGACCCAGCTAATTTTGTTGCTGTTTCCATAAGAGCTTTGGTTACTTTTCTGTTAACTTCAGAAATATCCACTTCTTCCGATGTTAGGCCTTCTAAAGCAGAGAATCTGTTCTTCAGTTCCAATTTGAAGGTATTATGGTGTTTTTTAAGGTTGGTTATGTCAATACATTTTGTTTGTCTTATGAGCTTGCTACGTTCGAGTTTAGTGTTGAGGTGCATCTTACATCTCACCAATCTATGGTCACTGCCTGTGTTGAACTTGTTTAGCACACTGCAGTCTTCTATGACGAATTTTTTGTTACACATAATAAAATCAATTTCACTTGTCGTCCCATTTGGATGTCTCCATGTCCATTTCCTGTGTGGCTTTTTCTTGAAAAAGGAGTTCAAGATGAAAAACCCTTCTGCCTCTGCAAACTCTACGAGAGTATTTCCACGCTGGTTTCTGTTGCCGTGACCGAATTTACCTACCGAAGTTTCATTCTGTTGCCGTTGCCCTATTTTTGCATTGAAATCTCTCATAATTATCTTCAAGTGCTGCTTACCTTTATTATTTAGATCACGAATTTCCTCATAAAATTCTTCAATTTCTTCTTCAGCATGACTTGTGGTGGGTGCATAAGTTTGAATAATCTGAGCCTGGTATCTTATCGAGAGTTGGATAACGAGTCGTGCAGCTCTGTCAGAGGAACTTTCAACTTCTACAACTTTATCCTTCAGTTTCTTGTTTATTATAAATCCAACACCACTAGTTCTGCCAGTATCTGTCCCACGATAGTAGAAGAGATGTCCACTTTTCAGTTCAATGAGATCTTCTCCTTTTCTCCTTACCTCACTTAGCCCGACGATGTCCCACTTGATCCTTTGTAGTTCCTCTTCCAATTCAAGAAGCCTTGAATCAGAAGATAGGGAGCGTCCGTTATACGTAGCCAAGGTCAGCATCAGATGGCAGCCTAGTCCGGTCCTCCGGGGATTCTTAGCACCCTCTGCCTTCATGTTGCACTGGCCGCTGCCTTGGCCAGGTACATTCCAGCTGCCGGAGACTGAGGGCCAAGATTTAAGTTGTGGAGTCATTTTGGAGGGGTTTGGCCATAACTCACCACGCTGGCCAAGCGGGTTGGTGAGTGTGGGATAGCATTTCCTCTAATCCCGATGGTATAGTTATACCGCTATTGGCGGTCGTCAGAGCCCCTTTAGTGGGAACAGGATGTACCACGAGAAGGCGGGGTTGACATTTGTCAAGGAGAGGCTGTGATGTTACGCATCACCTGACCTTACATCCCTTACACCATTATAAGCGCATAAGTTGTATATGAATTTTACTTGTAAAATCAGCTGATTAAACAGGAAATATAATCAACTTACATTTTATGAATAAGCATGCACGCGTATGTGTTAATTGTTATTTATTTAGTAGATTAGACAATTGCCATTACGTTTTGGAGAGGAGGTAAGCAGAGTTTCGGTAGCGACCAGCGCTATCAACCCAGCAGCGAAGTCAAGAGCATTGCACCTTCTCCCCCCGGTCGCAGAAGACAAAACTCTCCTGAGCGAATATTTTACTATTACGAAAAACTGAGAAGTTATTTTAGCAACTATAACAAAACAGCAACTGCTCTTCTGACAGTAGCCTACAATTAGCAACTCCCAGAAAAACTCGAGGTTGTTTAGCCATCGAAAATTAACTTACAGTACTCGTGCCTGCACTCTTTTTCTTAAAATTGTTTCACAACAGTTTTCTACTCTTTCATAGTCTTTTCTTATACGATGTTTAAGTATATACGTAAACAAACAACCAACTGCTGCTGCTGTCTTTCGCAACTCAGCTTTGTTAGTGGAGCAGCAAGAATTTTCTTTATGTATTGGTATCCCCCCCCCCCCCCGACAGTTTTATAGGCATGTCATCACTCGGGGAAGGGTGAGGTGGATGTATCCAACCAGGGCCAGCTGACCCAATGCTCTCATTCTATCATTCGAACAAAGAATATCTAACGCTTTGATTCGGGTAAGAGATAACATACGTACTTTGCGCCTGAGATTTTTCCAAAATGGCGCCTTTAGAACACGGGGAAATCGTTTTCTTTCAAACCGAATTCAAACGCGTCTAACTCGGAAACAAGCGTTTTTAGGTACGTGAAAATTTACACAGATATTCTCCTGTTGATAATAAAACAGGGATTTTATTTTCAGAATTTTAAAAAATGGCCTTTTTGAGAAAATTGTTGGCAAAGTTAGAGATTTTTCAAAATCGGCTGTTTTTAACGCTGCCGAAACGCGAAAACTAGCAGTTTCACAGACACACAAAAAATTGCAAATAAAGTGCACATTTGTATGTCTTTAACGAAAAAAACGAATATAGAAAAAACTCCATCCAAACCTGTTTAAAAAAAAAACTTAAAAAATTCAATTTTTTTTTAAATCACAAAGTTTATGATTTTTTTTAATTTTAATCATACGATGTGTAGCAAATATTAGCACCATATATTATTATATGTTATACACACAATGTAAAAAAATACAATAACACGATATCTTTTTTAACTCTGCTGCAATGACTCGCTGAAGTTAGGAAAAATAACCGTTTTCTAGAGAACTTGTTTGACGGTGTAAGATTTGAAACCCTCTATCTCGAAGGGAAAAAATTTTCTTGCCGAAAGAAAAAATATGGGTCTCCTTATTTTAGTCAAGGAACCCCCTTAATTTTTTTTTAGAGAAATCTGAGACCATGATGGTACGACCCTGCCTGAGTTGAAATGGAACCCATCAGTAACAAATAACAATGCCACACACATGAAGCTGTTGACAACACATAAAAAAGATATTAAAGTTAAATGTTGAAATTATTAAAAATGTGGGATAAAAATCCAGATGCTCTGCAAAACCAAATGATGAAATGACTTCAGCTGTCTTCATTGTTGCCAAATAACATAATGATACAGACAGTTTCATTAGGAAAGTTGATGGGGAACACATTCCAAGGAATAAAATATCATAAAACATTGTTTGTGCAATAGTTCCATAAGATAAAACATAAAAGTATGCTCTGACAACTGGATCTGTGTTACAGGAGGAAGCAACTGCAATTACCATGAGGTTGAACATTCTAGGCAGATTTAAAGCCTCAGATGGAATGCTGAGCACATTTAAGAAGTGTAACTAATCAAGAATAGTATTTGTTACATGTGTATTGCATACCTCCTATTTGATTTCTGTAAGAGCATAACTTATAGCATTGCATGTGATAAAAGTGGCAGCGTAAGTGAAGACTTTGGTGGGAATCCCTGCTTGATCTCTTTAAGAGATCAATCCCAAACCAAATTTATTGTTGATGCTGTTTACTTGTTTACAACTATTGCTGAATAAAACTTCAGTACAGTAGTGCAGCATTTTATGCGGGGCTTACGTTCCGACGAGACCGCGTAAAGCTGAAACCGCGTGTAATCAAAACTAAGAATAAAACTACATACAATAAATCATTTCACACGCTTTTTTTTGTTATATATGTACGGTATTATTCGCTTACATATATCTATTACAGTATAATGTGTATTTTACAAAGAACAATGCATATGTACTTCTGTAACAGTTACAGTTAAAATATGAGATAGCATGATGCAAATCCTTATGCATACCTACCTAATCGTTGCCTTCACTACGTAACACCACTGCGAAGTCGTCAAAGCTGAGGTCCAGAGCTGATGCATTAGGTGCAGTAGTTGGAGACTCTTGGCGGGGCAATGGGGAGCCAGTAAAAGGATTTTTTTTCTGGAAAAACATCGTTATCGGCAACTATTGCTGCTATGCCATTATCTGCTGAAAAATCTCATTATACAGCATTAAAGAGTCCGCAATACTTCGGTTTATTTTAAGGCTACGTTCCATAGAGGATCATAGTTAGAAATGAAAGCTTTCAAGTGCTTCGCTGCTTGGAAAATTTCGGCAAACTTGCGCAGATTACCGCTGGCAGTTTCATCTTGTTCGTTGGCGTCATCATCAAACTTCGTCCGAGGAAGTTTTCACAAGTTCTTCTAACTCTTAATTTGTCAACGGTTCTTGATGTCCAATCAAATCTGTTATTTCTTCCTCCTGAATATAGACGAAGCCTTCACCCCCCAATCTGTTTGGCCATCTGAGTAATATGTTTTGCTTCCTCGTTGATGGTTAGAAAACTTTTAAAATCATTGACACAGTCACACCACAGAGGCTGCCAGCACGCATTGATTGATTCTTTCGTAGCTCTATTTCCCGTGTGATATGAACCTAGCAGTAGGACTGACCGCATATAATTGAATCCGCGTAAAATGCGGCACCACTGTATGAAGGGCTAAGAGTGCAGTGTGTACATAGACTATCGACGTCTTTTAAGTTTGTGGTTGCCACTGCCAAAAAAACAATTCTGTTGTGGTAGGTATGCTGGTGTCAGGACTGAATTACACAGGAAAAAATTACCCAGCAAAAATTACACGTCTGAAATTACACATAGAATGAATTTTACAGATTATACAAAATTTGTAGCCATGATTATACAAAATCATGTAACTCTAACTTAGACTGTAGACGGTTTTTGGAAGGGGTCAGGGCCCCCCATACAAAATTTTCCTAAAATCTCCAGTTTTAAATTTAGAACCACCAAATTTGGTATACTATCTCATGGTACTCTAACTTAGATGGTAGATGGTTTTGGGAACTGAACGGGATGGGGGTCAGAGCCCCCCATACACATTTTTTGTAAAATATACAGTTTTCAATTTAGAACCACCAAATTTTGTATACTATTACATGAAACTCTAACTTAGACTGTAGGTGGTTTTTGGAAGGGGTCGGAGCCCGGGGAGCCAGCCCCCCCCCCCACAAAATTTTCATCAAATCTACAGTTTTCAATTTAAAACAACCAAATTTGGTATACTATCTCATGGTACTCTAACTTAGATGGTAGACGGGTTTTAGAACTGAACGGGACGGGGGTCAGAGCCCCCCCCCCCCCAAAGTTTCGTAAAATCTATAGTTTTCAATTTAGAAACACCGAATTTGCTAACAGTTTACCAAATTTGGTGGTTCTAAATTGAATACTGTGGATTTGTATAGCAGACAGACATACGCACAAACAAACAAACATTCAATTTCATATACATAGATTTTGGCAAATTAGGAAAAATTGTTGGAATCGTATCATCTGCCAAAACTGAACGATTGCGTGGTATGAATACATCCTCACCATTTACCTTATGAACGAAGTTCCAAATAATATGATCGTCAACAAAATGTTTTTCACAAACTGCACTAAATGTATCAAGTGCTTTTTCAGCTCTGGGTATTAATTTTTCCCACTGTTTGAAAAACGCTTCATTTCTGGGTAGCCCAAACAGTGACAAACCATTAGTGTAATATTACACCCTGGCACAAAACACTGATTACTTCTTTTTTTTTTTTTTTTTTTTTTTTTTTATTTGTCATAGTAATCAGAACACAAAATTGTTTACATTTGGAATCATAGTAGTAGAAAAGCCCACTTCTATTGATGATAACGCAGTTACTGTAAAACAATCTTGTGAGACGGAGATAAGGGAAACAATCATCAGCGACCATTACACATGGAGTTAATTTACTGACTGTTTCCTCTGCTGAAGCATTACGGCATTTTCCACACTGCCCCTTATAGCCACTATAGTTACGCATAATACAACCAATATACAAAAAGTGTTTGCTTTTGCATTTATAGTGCCACTTCATAAATTTCGGTATTTAAAATTAATTTTTCCCGTGAATAATTTTGAGTATGGCATTAGTAATAAAGGTGGTCAAACTATCATTTACAAAGGATTTGAGTTTGTTCGCCATCATGAAACTGCTAGAGGAACTATTCATTGGTGTTGCGCAAAGTTCAGAACTTTACACTGTCGATCGCTGCTCCATACCAGAGACAACAAGATCATCCGTGAGCCTTCCGAACACTGTCGTGCTAAATAAGATTTTTGAAACTGCAGCTCATGAACTTGCAAATCAAATGAAAATTGAAATGTTGCATCCAGGGGCAACATCTCGTTCAGTTATAGCTGACAATTTAGTAACTGTATCAGATGGGATAAAAATATGTCTACCAAAGAAAAGTTCCGTGATGAGACGATTAAATGGATCCAAAGCTAAAACACTCGAGAATGTTCCGGCAAATCCAAATAACAGAAATTTTGAAATACCAGCGAAGTACGCAAATGGGATTATTCATGATTCCGGCATAGATGACCCAGAAAACATAATACTTATTGGTCACAAGACACTTCTAGATCTCCTTGTGGTTAACAATTTTTTGCTAGCAGATGGTACATTTAAAGTTGTTCTGGAAATATATTACCAGTTATACAGTATCCATGTCCAATGCAATTCAGGCATCGCTTTTCCTTGTGTACTGGCTCTTCTACCAGGCAAAGAAGAAATAATATACGTGAAGATGTTAAATATGTTGCTGGAGAAAATTCCCCAAGCCCGGTCACGAAAAATGTTGACTGATTTTGAAACTGCAGCAATGAAAGCTTTCCGTACCGTATTTGAAAATATCGAAATTGGAGGCTGTTTTTTCCATTTATCGCAATCTGTTCTGGGCTAAGTAAATGAATGAGAATTGAAATCTTTATGTGAATCTAATCAGTCATTTGCGATACACATTAAAATGTTGTTATCACTTGCCCTGTTACCAGAAGAAGTAGTGTTGGAAGCATTTTTAGAAGTTGCTGACCTGCTCTTTGATTTAAACGAATATACTGAACAAATCAAGCAAATTCTTCTTAATTTCGAACGTACATATGTTCAAGGTCGACAGCTGAGGAACGGCACTTACAAACAATTTCTATTTAATATTTCTATTTGGAACCATAGGCAACCTGCAGCAAACTGTATAGCAAGGACTACAAATTGTATCGAAGGATGGCATTACGGACTTCAGTCACTTTTTCAGTGTTCCCATCCAACTGTTTGGAAATTTCTGGATATCATCAAAGAATTATCCTTACAACATACAAACTATTTGCAGCATTTAACTGGTCAACGAAACCCCAGACGTGGTAGGTACATTTCCTTAAAACAACGTATTTCAAATATTGTACAGAATTCCGACTCTAATAGGTGATTAGATTTCTTGCGATGTGTATGTAGCTCATATGACTTAGTGTTTTTTATTTGATGTTTTATATTTAAATTTAATTTTTAAATTTAATTTTATCTATGTAACCATTATAAGAAAGTTTAAGTATTTGATATGACAACCAAAGAATTTAATAAATTAAAAAAAAAATTGAATAGTGCGATTTTTTCTTGTGTATTTGCCCAAAACATGGTAAGAAATTCTGTTAAAAGCACAATGAAGATAAAAAATAGGTGAAGTATATATGTTTTCAGAACTTAATACAAATGTCAAAACTGAAAAAAAAAAGAAAAAAAAAGGATATTCCAAATTTCATTGTTACTTTAGATATTTTGACCTGTTGACATTTCGTAAATTGCACTTGCACTCGGTCAAAAAATATTATTTACCAAGACTCTTTTGTAACTTTTAATCGCTGTGCTCATATTTATGATGTTTGCATAATAAATCAAGTTAATAATGTTGCGCTTTCACTTAGGCACCAAATATTAATTATCGGCCGCTAGACCTAAGCCTTTTAAAAAAATTTAATAAGCGTTACACTCTTAAATTGATTTGTCATGAAAAGCTCATATGATCACGGCATTATAAAATTACTAAAAATGCATATGTCTAGCCATCGGGCGTATCTATTAATGTCTTGTGCTCGAGTAAAATTTCAACAGAATTAATTTGATTTTCTGTGAAAACTATATAAATATCAGCTCGGAGGACTGAAAAATATCAAAAAGCCCTAAGCCTAGGGCCTGCTTAATAGTTTCAACCTCAGTAAAGTGCATTGCTAAAATCTTGGCCTTCTATGCAAACCTTATGAAAATTAGCACGGCAGACTGAAAGTTGCTAAAAAGGCCTAGGGCTTTATAATTATTGTTTTGTACCTGACTAAAAGTGTCACATTATCTTTAGTTCCTACTAGCAGGGGTACCCAGTATTTCCCGGGTAAATTTTACTATTTGTAGAATCGCCAAGTTCAGCTGGTAAAAATTAATGAATGAAAAAGATATTTCTGTAAAGTTCCAGTAAACATATTTTAAATTTTTTGATTTAGTTAATTTAATTATATGAAACAAAAAAGAATTTGCATTATTTACATTACATTGTATTTCTGCCTGATAATCAGGCACCCATTAGTGGTGAAAGCTAACGTTTATTAATTTGTGTTTTTAATACACCATTAACCGGTTATTTTTGCACTTTATTGTTATCTAGGGCCTCTAACTTAGACTGCAGGTGGGGTATTGGAGTGCTGAATCGAGCTGCAGTTCTTAAAAGTGCAAAATGTAATTTTTATGAAAATCTTGATTTGGGGGCTCTGACCCCCTTCCAAAAACCGTCTACAGTCTAAGTTAGAGTTTCATGATTTTGTGTAATTTCCGACTTGCACAATTTTTTCTTTGTGTAATTTCATTCCGTGTAATTTTTTCCTGTAACCAGGTATGCTGAGGTGTCTTCAAAGGAATGGTGTACTCTTGGTGTGGGTCCTCTTTTTTGTTGTCTATCTTCCTTAATCAAGATTTTCCAAGGTATTAGGAGATCCACACCACTGTTATTACAATTATTATTTTTAGTTTTTCTATAACTATCGATTCCACATATTGAACAGTTGTTTGATAGGTTGTTTACAGACGATCTTTATGTCTTCAAAGAGGGGTATTGTTTTATTCTCTATACAATATTGTAATTGTTAATTGTATAGAGAAATAAAACAATACCCCTCTTTGAAGACATGAAGATAGTGTGTAAACAACCTATCAAAAAACTGTTCAATATGTGGAATCGATAGTTATAGAAAAACTAAAAATAATAATTGTAATATCAGCGGTGGTGTGGATCTCCCGATACCTTGGAAAATCTTGATTGAGGAAGATAAACAACAAAAAGAGGACCCACACCAAGAGTACACCATTCCTCTGAAGACACCTCAGCATACCTACAACGACAAAATTGTTTTTTTGGTAGTGGCAACCACAAACTTGAATGACATCGATAGTCTGTATACGCACGGCGATAGCAACCTCAATGGGTGTGGCAGGTATGAGGGACGGTGAAAAGGAAAGTGAGTTAGACTTGGTGCGCTCCCTGAGGATGGTGAACAGGTTTTTCACCTAAATGCATAGGAGGACATTGACAACTTGCTGAGTCCCACAGAAATTCCACTATTCCTGTGCCCTCTTTGGATATTGTTTTTGGTGAATGAATATCGTCTATTTGTTTTCGTTCATATTTTTATACTCCATTCCAGTAATGACTTCCATTGTTTATGGTAGATGCAACTCATTTCTAGACTCTTTTATTTGAGAACCTCGTTACAGATAGGTATTTATTTTACTGAATTTTGTCACTTTCATTTTAATTACAATAGTATGTTTTTATGGCAAATCATAGCTTGTTATCCCTTTTGTTTGTGTTTTTGGATTTTGAACTATCAGTTGAACCAGGTTTCGTGGAATCAACATTTTAAGTCAACCAACCTTTTAATTCAACTGTATTTCGTCCAGCCTTCTTCCACAACGTTTGTCAACCTGACTATATTAAACAGAAAATTGACATTGTGACTGGTTAAGCATGCTTTTTGTATAGTTTATTTAAATTACAATAAGTTACCATAATACCAAATTTCCTTTTTAATTCAGATACAAAAAATGGGACAGGTTGTAGCAGAGGTGATAACATGCAAAAAGTTAAAAGAATGAAGAACATTTACATAAGTTCTTCTACTAAACTTATTAAATTTAGATTTCTATGGATAAATATAACTTTTATTACTAGATTTTTAAAATTTTTGGTCATGTGGCTATAATTGCTTTACATGAGTCAAATTTGGATTTTTTAAAATCATTTTTTTTTTCATTTGAGATTCTGGTTGCATAGCAGGGTTTCCACATAACCTAGAATTCCCAGGAAATTGAAAAATGGTTCCAAAAATCAGGAAAACCTCAAGGAAAGTTCCATTTTTTTTTTTTTTTTTTTGTAAAAATTGGGGAATTAAAAAATCAGGGCATTTTTCAAAAAAAACAACAACCTTTTTTTAGATTTCAGACTTTTGTTTTCAGTTACTGGTCTTGGATTTTTTATAGATCTTACTTTCAATACATTACATTATTCCTTAAATCCCTAAAAAATGAGCAAAACTGAATTTTAAAAATTCCGTGGTTTTATTGGTTTATGCTGACAGTTTATTTTGTATCTTGTAACAGGGAGCAATTAGGCACAATGTCCTGATACACTCCTGCTTGGAGAAACACATCACAAGACAACCAACCAACCAACCAATGGATCAAAGCCCTTGGTTGGTTCTTTTGCGACATGTGTCTCTAAACAGGAGCCCACTTGGTTATTAACTTAGCTATATTGTGTTATAAAAAAACTGAAACGAATCAGCTGACAAATGTTTTCTTCCATATGACCCATTTCTGTGTGATATAGTTTAACAAATTCTATGTTGGTAGTACAGTGTAACTTAAATAATTCGAAGCTGAAAGGATCACAAAAATAATTCGAATTATTGACAAATTCGATTTAGGCAAGTTTGAATATGGGCATATTCAAGTACTGTAAAAAACAACATATTTATTCATAACATACAAAACAAAGTACAGTACAATAAATTTACAAATTTTTTGAAAAAAAAATTGAAATTTTGGTGGTGTCTTAGAATTCATGTTATGGGTAAGTGCAAATTCCTCAAGTTTATCGAGTGAATAAAATAGACAGTCACTTACATTCTGCTGTCCCTCAACAAACTTCCTTAATTCTTGGAGGTGAACCAAGGCTTCTACTGGATTTGGGAGGTGCTCTTCAGGAAATTCTGGCCATTCCAGTTTTTCATCTGAAGATACACAGCTGGTGTTCTTATCATAACATCAGCCGAGATCTCGTCATCTGTGAGCTCACCACAAACAGCTAAATTGTCATCAACTCTCACAAAAGCCTCATATGGTACATCATAGCCTACGTCTTCCCAGTGCTCCATAGTGGGTATGGTCTCCTTGCCACCAATACCTTGATGTAGTTGAGACTCATCATCGGAGTGCTCTAGCTTGCTTTTCCGAAGCTGTTGGCTATAGTTTCAGGTTTAACTTGTTGTTTCATCCAGAACTCGGAGCCGCCCCGGTGGCGCAGTGGTCTAAGGCGCTGGCCTGTGATCATTCGTCCGTGAGGGGTCCGGGTTCGAATCCCGATGAGGCATGGATGTTGTGTTTGTCTTACGGCACTGGCTCTCTCCCTTTCCTGGAACCAGTGACCCTAAATTAGGGACGGGCGACTGCTTATAGCCCATTGAGTTGCTCACGGTGGTCGTTAAACCTCCAATCAAAAAAAAAAAAAAAAAAAAAAAAAGAACTCGGAACTTCATCCAGAACAGTACATACCCATTTTAAAAGGTAATTGTTAAAAATACAAGAATACGAAAATGGGGTTTTCTTCAAATTAAAGTTGTTGTTTTTTAACATTAATTATATAGAAAATTCAAGGGACCAAATGAAAAATTCAAATTAAAAACATTTGAATTAGAGAAGTTACACTGTATATCATTCAAGTTCACAAAAGATCATGGAATTATGGTTCCCAAAGTGATGTGCCCTATACATTTAGGTATAGCAAGTAATTAAAAGCAAGTAATTACATAAAGATCAGTTGCTTAAAGAATTTACAAGTGTGTGCTTTGGTGAGAAACTGCAAGTACAGAACGAAATGTAACAATTCATTGTGATGTGATTTGGGTCATCGCTCTAGAAAAACTTGAAAAACCACCTGGAAAATCTGGAAAAGTCAGGAAATTTTTTCTTAATATTTGAGTGGGAACCCTGCGTAGAAAAACTGCCTTATAAAGCTTTTCAAGTGTACTTTTTTTTTTATGAGAAATATTCAGATAATCATTTTTGTGTATGCTAGTTTAATATTAGCGAGATGAATAAAAAAAATACTCATTAGAAACAAATCGCCTAGCACAATAGAATTATACTTACGACTGATACCTACCAACTCATCCAATAGATGGCGACACATTGGAAACAAATCACCTAACACATACAAGCAGCAAACCTTCCCATCGATTCCCGACATGCAACTCCAAAACTACACACACGCGAGGAAACCTCGTGTAGAAATAGTGGCCCAAAGATGGCGGTTAAGCACTGCAGAAAGCGCTCGCCGTAACAACGAACCCCTTGTGAGACTTCTCTTGACCCGATGAGTATAACTCTTTCTACTAAAATCTTTTAATTAATAGTAAATTTTAAACGTTTGATTGTGCAAGTTAATGAATGTGGAACTGAAAATATATAACCTAACTGTTTTATCTCTGCAAAATTTTTTTTTTTTATAACTAACCAAAGGTCCGTAACGTAAGGGACCTCTTGGGGCCGGGAGCACGTGCCTCACAGAGCAAACAACGTGAGAAATACTTTGACAATATCAGGTAAAATACCTTAGATATTATGTATATTTTAATCAAAAGCACGTTTATAACATAAGACAATCTATAAGGTTACCTCATGAATTGCATTTTTCGTAAGGTTATTTGTAATTAAACAAATTGTTACTATGTTTCTCTGAAAATCAGATAATATCATATGTCCTTACCATGTCCTGTGCATTTCCACAATTAGTACATGGCTGAAAAGATTTATGAGTCATTAATAATTGCTGAAAATTTTTGGGTACAACTGCTTTGCTTGCAGATAAATTATTACTAGAACTTTTTTGCTCTGCCTATCTTCCAAGGTCAGATGGTCTTCCTTCAGATTTATTATTTTTGAGTTACACTGAAAAGTAACAGAAGATAGTGAAATGCTCACTTTCCTAATGTGACCAATAGAAATTTAAGAGCTGTATAATAAAACTTAAGATATATCATGTCTCCCCCTCCCCTAATATGCACTTGAACAGGAGCTGTATCAGCTGTTTTAATATGCTATCATTAATTCAAATCCTATTTCTTTTTTCAACATGCTGTGTTAGTTGCACCAAGTTTTGGACTTTTAAAGCATTGTCCAGTTATAAAAAAAAAAAAAAAATGTTTTAGGAAGTTTTCACAGGGATGATGGGTTCTCAAGAGAGTCCCACATGGCTGTGTATGAAAGTGTATTTGTTCCTACTCTGATGTATGTCAGTGAAACCTGGATACTACAGAAGAAACATAGAACTAATTTGTGTGCTGAAGAAATGCATTACCTACGGGTGATTTGTGGCAAGACACGTTTTGATCTTGTGAGGAATGAAGATGCTTTGCAGTTGTGTATGTGAAGCAAAATGTTGTTAGCAAGGTGGAGACTAATATTCTTCGGTGGTTTGGCCATGCTGAAAGAATGAGTGATCAGATGTTTGAAATTTTTTTTAGCCCAAGTGGCAGGAAGGAAAAGCAGAGGAAGGCCAAGGAAGTCATGGGAGGATCAGATTCAGGAGTGTCTGCATGAGAAAAAGATTATGAGTATGAAGTATAGAAGGTCTTGTGTACCTCATTTGATTAATGTCAGTGAAACCTGAGTTGTGTGTCAAGATTGCTGTAAACAAAGAAGTTTGATATGGCAACAGTAAGTAAATAATCAGTTAGAAATTTATCTGGTAGTTTGTATTTCTTTGTGGAGCTAACCTCTAAATTTCAGAGAACAGCTTAGTGATTGTATGATGTATGTACAACATAACAGCAAACTTTCCCTCCTCACTGTCCACATTGTAGTGCACACATTCTTCACAGTGCTATAATACCTTAGTGATTTTTGCATTTTATGTGTGGTCTTAATCATTTACTTTCATGTGGTGTTGTACAACTATTATTTGTGTATGTACGCTTAACAGATCATTTTGTTGTAATTTAATTTCATGTTTCATTTACCTTCTTCAGTGATCTTGTATGTATCAGGAGCACCCTGTTTGCATGGATTTATGCACTCTTGTATGTGTTGGCTTTCTTCCAGGGCCGGAGCAAGCTTTTCTTATCTGAGAGGGTGAGACTTGAAATTATGCCCCTTTAAGTTGAAAGTTCCTCACTTCCACTCAAATATTATGCAGCTTTTACTTTCTCATTCCTCCGTCATAGGGAAGTACTATCATTGTTCACAAATGCACTTCCAGTTTTTGACATAAATTTACTTATATTTTCATGATTTTTGTTTTAAAGTTTTTACATTTTGCAAATAAAATGTAGAAGTTATGTGAACGCCGACTTCATAGCACTCCACAGAAATGCAGAAAGAAAAAGAACCATCTCGGAATGAATGAGTATCAGATAGTACACACAATAGGGAGGTGCTTTCCGTGTAGGGCTTGAAAAAATTCTATTCAAGGTTAAAACACTCAGAGGGGCTTTCTCTGACAGAGCACAGATTATTAGTTAGCTCTTCATCCCTATAGCATATCTGAAGAGGCCACAGAGGTTAGGCATATCAACATATTGTTTTATATTTTGTATCCACTGCTTCAGAAATTTCCTTTCATGCATATGAGGGATCCACACCTCGCAGACCAGGTTACTCTCCACTATGGTTAGCTGCACTAAATGTCTCATGCAATACTAAAGTCTTTAAAAAAAGAAGATGCTGAAGAGTATAACTTCCTTTTCTAGTTAGAATGTTCAGTAAATTTATTTATATGTTGTTTTTACTCTGCTCAGAGCATGAATTCACACCCCTGGTTTGACCTTTCTAGGAAAGGAACTGCCCTCCCTGCCTCCCTGGTAGCTACGGCCCTTTTTTCTTCTACAATTTCAAGTGGTGCTGGCAAAATTCTGAGTTACAAATGAAACTAGGTTGTCTGGATTTATGAGAATTACTGGCTGCATATTTTTAAAAATTTTGATAACATGTTTTTTTATGTTAAATCAAATATGTATAATGAAATATAGTTTGTTGCAACATTAGCAACTGTGTAATAAGTAGCTGTTCATATGGGACTGTAGGAACCTGCTCTCTCTCTCCTTTAGCTTTCCTACTGGTTCTACCCTTCAGCTTCTATAGCTTTAGAATATTCAGTATCAGGAAGAAAAGAAATCACTTAAGTTTGAAACAACATACCGTATCTTATTCAAACATGGCTGAAAGGTTGTTACAATTTATTGAGCACTTAAGACACTGGCTCAGTTAATAATCCTTTGATGGTACATCTGTGCTTGAATGTTTCATAGGTGCAGTGCAAATGCTGAATGAAAAATATCTTCTCCTGGACTTAGCACAGGCTACACACTTTCCTCCTTTTCTGTAAGTGGACAGAGGATATAATCCTGGCTTGTCTTGCTTGCTCTTTCATTATGCACAAGAAAAACATGACCATTTCCAAGAGTACATCAGGCCTCTCTCTTTCTTTCACTTGCATTGCCACTTCCTCTTGGGTCAGCAGTGCCTTCACATACCACAACACACTTACTGCCAGTTTCCTTTGAGAAATCCCTCCAAACTGTTGTGAATCCTCTGTGCTCTAAGATGTTGATGGCCACTCTTCGGAAATCCAGCAGTGGGCTTAGACAATATGTGAATCATCATTACAATGAAACTTATCAAAGAATGTACACAGGTATGCATTAAGCACTCTAAGACAGCATAGGTTGTTCTTCATTTGGCAGATAAACTACAGCCTAGTTTATCTGCCAAATGAAGAACAAGAAAATGGCTAAATGAAATGTTAAATAAAGATTGCATGTAAATGACATAAAGTAAAAAAAAAAAAAAAACTAGACTGAGGTTCTCACAGGAATAGTGTTAAATAAGTGTTCAGGTGATTTCTTTTTGTGAAAGAAACATGACAAGAATCAGATGATTAAAGTTAGAAGAAAAGTATGAAAATGGGTAGGGTTTGGGGGGTGAGAATTTGATCAATCAAAATGCATTTCACTAATGCAAAGCAAAGCTATTTTTTTCCAGCAGTTAAGTTTGTGTGTGTGTGTGGCACCACTAAACATGGTAGTGAGTGATGGTATAGACTGCTATTTAAAATAAATTGCTTTGCTGTGTGGTTCTTATGTACAGCATCTTCCTGCAAAATATGTATTAAAATAAGTGAAATCTTGATGCAGTGTACTTGTTTTCATCTATGTGAAACATGCTGACACTTTGGCACCATCAAGTTCAGCCTTTTTGTGTTGGTGGTGACATTTCAGAGCTGCATACCATGCATTGTAGACTGGTTTTTGGCTCCGCCAAGCATGCACACATACAGTTTTATCAGTATGCAACATCTAATGTGTGTGTCCTGGAATCAGTGTGGTTGCCTCATCCTCAGAAACTTTTTTGTTTTGTTTTTTACTCTGGGGATTTCTGAAATACAGTACCTTGAGTGAGTGCCCTTAGCCTCTATCTTAACAGAAAAATTTAACTCTGCACTGCAAGAAGGTGGGATTGAATGTTAAATGCTATTTCCTTGCATCCCTACCATGTATAGTATGTTGCTTATTGTTTTAGGTGTGCAATGTTTACAATTTATTTTTGCAGGTATGGGCATTATGTCCAGGGAACTGGATCTGTTCTCCATACAAATGATGAAAACAAGGTACTGTTATATTATAATTACTCCTGCTTTTTGTCTACATATGTTAAATTGTCTTTTGTGCTGTTTTATTTAAAACTTTTAACAAGGAAATTGGAGCATGAGCTCACAGTAACACAGTCCTAAATGTATGTGTGTCTGTTTTGACCAAATTCTCTCCCGCCATCTTTCCCCATCACAAGTGTGCCAAAGTTTCAGCTTTACACACATACCTGTTCACTGCGCTATAAATATATCTGAGATGGTTAGTCTGCATATTGTAATGTGTAGATCACATGTTTTTTTTGTAGTAGACCTATAGGTTTATAGATGGGAGTATGGATCCCAAGATAAGTTTGGTGCCTATTAAAATTGAAGGTAGCAACAGTGTTCACAAAAGTGAAGCAATTGACTTGATAACTCTTTATTTGGCATTAAAACTGATGAAGAGCTTCTGCTGAAGGGTCATTAGGTTAATTTTAAATCAAAATCTGAATTAACAAAAATTATTCTCTGAGACAGATCTTGCCTGATAAAATAAATTACTGTTCTGGAACATCTTTTTTATTCATCCATTTAGGCTTCTTTAATTTCTGAGGTTGGAAATTGCAAGGTTGTCCCTGCTTATACTAACTAGCCTTTGCTGGAAGGCATGCAAATGTATTTATCAGAAGTTTCTATCATTGTAAGAGAAGTGATTTTCGCATTTGTGAGTGGGACGAAAATTGCATTTTTGCACCAAAAATGCTGTGTTATGCCAAAATAATGGATATCTGGTGGAGAGCGAAAAATAGTGGGTATACAGGTGTTTACTGGTCATGAGTCATGAAAAAGTCAGATTCAGAAATGGGTCATGAAGGTCGTGAAAAAGTCACGAATTTTGCTGTGGGATCATGAATTTCTTTTTGTTTTTAATAATTTGTTCATTTTTTGGTAACAATCTGAAGTAATTTTCCATGCACACTGACCACATAAGACGTAAATGTGGTTTCCATCTAATGATTCAAGTACAAAAGAAAAAAAGACACTTATGCCCTCCTCCTCCACTGAGAAAACTGTTAAAGCAAAAACCTTTTTAGCATAGAAATATACACTGCTGGCCACCCAAAATGCAGCTCCAAGAAGGACACGAGATAGCAAAGCCAGATTTACTGGACACATAACAACATATACAAAGATAAAACGATTGAGCTTACAGGCCCGTGCGACTTGCAGAACATGCAGACATCAGTAGTTCTTGTGGCCCCCATGGCTGGCAATAACGGCCGCTACACGCCGCAGCATTGAACGAAAGAGGCTTTGGATGTGGGCTTGGGGTATGTCAGTCCAGGCTGCTTCCACACGTTGCCACAGTTTATCAGGCGTAGCCACGAGTGGTGCTTCCTGGGCCACTCGGTTGCCGATCAGCGACCAGACGTGTTCGATGGGCGACATATCGGGAGAACAGGCGGGCCATGGCAGCAATGACACCTGGTGGGCTGTGGAGAATTGTTGCACGATGCGTGCCACGTGCGGTCGTGCATTGTCCTGTTGAAACGTGGACGCTGGCAGGTCCTGCAGGTAAGGGAGGACTACGGGCTCCAAAACGTTGGAGATGCAGCGGTGGCTGTTGAGTGTACCGGGGATGCGTATCAGAGGGGCGCGGGTTTCATATCCAATTGCGCCCTAAACCATAACGCCAGGCAACGGACCGGTATGGTGATGCATAATGCAGGCGTCGTACAGTCTCTCGCCGTGGTGCCGCCACACGCGGATCCGACCATCGTGGTGTTGCAGGCAGAAGCGGGATTCATCGGAGAAGACAATGTCATCCCTTTCCATAGTGCAGGTGAGGCGTTCAACGGCCTACTGCTGTCGCACTCGCCGGTGGTGTAATGTCAATGGTAATCGGAGCAATGGCCACCGTGCCACAAGTTCCTGCTCCTGCAGACGGCGTCGAACAGTGCGCGCTGACACAGGTTGTTGCGCAACACACTCTAATTCCTGCGCTAACGTTCGGGATGTGGCGTTGCGAGCCGTCAATGCCTGCAGCGCAACATGCCGGCCCTCTCGTTCAGTGGTGTGCCGCGGCTGCGGCAATCGCACACCTCGGTCTATCTGTCCCTCCTGCATCCACCAAATCCATACTCGCCTCACTGTGGCTGGATGTCATCCCACACGGGCGGCGATGTCTCGGTACGATAAACTGCTGTCGCGATAAGCCACTATTCGTCCTCTGTCGAACTCCGAAACGTGCTGGAATGACTGCCGTATTCTGCGACGAGGCATCAGGAAGCTTCCCACGCGCAGGTCTGGCAGCACAACACACTTCCACTACTTATATCCCGTCTTCTGTGCACCCTTCTTATAGTGCTTCTCGGTGGCGTCTCGGGCGCGCATGATTTGCATATGCCCTGCAATGCTAATCGTTTGCATGTCCTCTCGCGGGCTAGGCATGCTGCGAATTTCAGGCCAATCGGATGGTTCCTTCTTGGTGTTGCATTTTGGGTGGCCAGCAGTGTATGTACAAAATTTTGAAATCAATTTAGCTTATGCTGCTTGTGAAGTCATGACATTTTCGAAGTATAAATGTTAATGAAAGATGTGTTATGAAATCATATAACCCAATGTTGAGCATTTCAACCTATTTTAGGCACTATCAAAGTACAGGGTAATTCAAAATGATTGCCCCGATTACAAATGACAATACCTGGTTAATGAACATAGATACAGAGATCACATTGTTCCACAATAAAGAAAGAAGTTTAGAATTTTGTTTCCATACCTTACAAATGTTCTATGTGACTCTCCTGGGTCATGCAGACAACATCTAAACGGCAATTCATTTCACGCCATACATTTTGAAGCATGTCCGTAGTCACTGATGCCAGTGCAAGCTGAATGCGCATCTTTAGTTCTTGCAGTGTTCTCGGCAAAGGGGGGCACATACACATGGTCTTTGACATACCCCCACAAAAAGAAGTCACAAGGAGAAAGGTCCGGAGACCTGGGGGTCACTTGCAGAAAATCCTGTTAGTGTTGTCCACAACGACGATAGGGTTTTCTGTTTTCAGTGCACGGGCAGCTCACTTTCTTATGTCACCATAGCAACACAGCAGTAAGTTCCAATAAAATTCTAAACTTCCTTCTTTCTTGTGTAGGGATATCAGCTGTCCACTTATCTTCATAAACACGTTATTGCCATTTGTAATTGGGGTAATCATTTTGAATTACCCTGTGTAATGAGTCCGTTTGTTGTTACTAACAGGAGGACACTTTTTGTGAAGAAAAAAAAAAGAGGTAGCTGTGCGTGTACGCATGTACACAAAGGTGAGCATTTCAACTTATGTTAGGAACAGTCAAAGTATGACGAGTCAGTTTTTTGTTACTAGCAGAAGAGCGGGAGGCACTTTTTATGTAGAAAAAAAGGTGAGGGAGTGTTTCCCCCTTTTAATTATACTTAACTGCATATGTGTGTGTGCACACGTATATCGCTGCTCTCTCTCTCTCTCTCTCTCTCTCTCTCTCTCTCTCTCTCTCTCTGTCTCTCTGTCTCTCTCTGTCTCTCGATATATATATAAGCTATAGCAGCTATCTCTCTCTCTCTCTCGATATATATAGCCCTATATATATCGAGAGAGAAAGATAGCTTTTAAAAATGGTCATGAAATTGCATTTCCCACATTTGGTAGACACCCTGGTATAGAAGCTTGCTGGTAGCAAGCAATAAACAAGTTTCAAGTGGCTGGGTGTTCAAAATTAACCAGACTTTGAATTCTGTACACAATGGGCTCTGTTGACTGAATTTGAGAGATGGAGACAAAACAAGAAGTCAGGGAGTTGCATGCATGACGTTCTATTGAGCAGATGCACCTAGAAAATCTCTGTTCCTTAATTTACCAAGCTACCCCAGTGGTGAGAGGTCTAAGCACTGGCTTCTGATCATTCGTCCAAAATGAATCTGGGTTTGAATCCTGGTAAGGGCATAGATGGTGTGTTTGTTTGAGGGCACTGACTCTCTCCCCTCCCTGGAGCTAATGACCCTTAATTAGGGATGTCATCATCATCATCATTGTCAACCATTATCAATCCACTGCTGGACGAAGGTCTCCCCAAGTTTCCTCCACAACGGTCTGTCTTGTGCCAGTCTCCTCCATGTCACCCCTGCATATTTTCGAATTTCATCCACCCATCTCCCATGTGGTCTTCTTCTGGGTCTTTTCCTGTCCCTTGGAATCCAATCTAAAATTTTGGCTGTCCATCGATGATCTGTCCTTCTGGCAGTATGTCCAGCCCATTGCCATTTCAGGGATTTAACTCTGATCATGATGTCTTCCACTCTTGTCATTTTTCGGATCCACGAGTTCCTCTTCTTATCTCTCCTGGTTACACCAAGCATGCACCTCTCCATGCTACTTTGAGTTGTCTGCAGCCTTTGTATGTCTCTTTTAGTTAAGGTCCACGTCTCTGCACCATACGTAAGCACTGGAAGGATGCATTGATCAAACACTTTTCTTTTAAGACATAATGGCATATTGCTCTTGAAAATTATGCTGTTTCTTCCAAAAGCTCTCCAGGCAAGTTTTGTACGCCGATTAATTTCTTCATCAATGTGACCCTCACTTGATATCTACTGTCCAAGATAAACGTACGTGTCTGTTATCTCCAACTTTTCTCCATCAATCGATAAATCTTCATTTCTTGTAAAAGAATTGAACATCACTTTTGTCTTCTGAAAAGTTCATTTTTAATCCCACTTCTTTACTCTTGTCAGCAAGTTCCTGGATCATACTCTGCAGCTCTGATGGGCTAGTTGCAAAAATGACTACGTCATCAGCAAAACGAAGGTGGGTTAGATAATCTCCATTAATCTTTATCCCCTTGTTTTCCCAGCTCAGTGACTGAAAAACACCCTCCAATGTGGCATTAAAGAGCTTCGGAGATATGGTGTCACCTTGTCTCACTCCCTTTCCTATTTTTATGTGTGTTGTATTTTCAAACAGCCTAATCTTTGCACTTGCATTTTCATAGATGTTATTAATAATATTAATGTATGCATCTTCAATACCGCAGGTTTTCAGAGCCATTGTAACTGCTGATGGTTTCACCGAATCAAAGGCTTTTTCATAATCGATAAAAGCCATGCACAATGGAAGTTCATATTCCCTCGCTCTTTCAATTAGTTCTCTCAGCACATGGATATGATCTATTGTGCTGTAGCCACTCCTGAATCCAGCTTGTTCTCTCGGTTGAGCCATGTCCAGCGTTACCTTCAAGCGGTGTGAAAGAACTTTAGTGAAGATTTTATAAACTACTGATAGGAGGCTGATAGGTCTGTAGTTTCCGAGATCCTCAATGTCACCTTTCTTATGTAGCAGGATCATTGTAGCGGTGTTCCAATCCTCAGGAATCTTTCCTTCATTAAGGCATCGAGTGAAAATTTGGGCGAGTACTGTTTCGATTTCTCCACTTGCTTCTTGTATGATGTCTACAGTAATTCCATCTTCTCCTGGAGCTTTTCCCCGCTTCATGTTCTTGATTGCATGTGCAACTTCTGCTGGAAGGACTGGAGGAACTATGGTACTGGTATCTTTCATGATGTCTGGAGTGCATGTATCATCCCTTTCATATAATTTGGAGTAGAAATCTTTCACTCTTGTCAAAATTTCGCCTCTATTTCTTGTTACAGAACCATCTTCTTTTCTCAGTGCCATAATTTGTTTTCTTCCCTTACTGAGATGTCCCTTTGCTATCTTTAGGCTTTGGTTGTTTTCAATTGCTTTCCTCACTAGTTCACAGTTGAATTTTCTTACGTCTTCAGTGATACTTTTTCGTACTGTCTTGCATAGCTCTATATATTCCACTTTGGAAGTCACATCTTCTTTAGTTGTCCTCATCTCTCTTCTTTTTTGCATCAACATTTTCGTTTTTCCTGATAATTTATTTACATGCAACTTGTTCTTAGACCCAGCTAATTTTGTTGCTGTTTCCATAAGAGCTTTGGTTACTTTTCTGTTAACTTCAGAGATGTCCACTTCTTCCGATGTTAGGCCTTCTAAAGCAGAGAACCTGTTCTTCAGTTCCAACTTCAAGGTATTATGGTGTTTTTTAAGGTTGGTTATGTCAATAGATTTTGTTTGTCTTATGAGCTTGCCACGTTCAAGTTTAGTGTTGAGGTGCATCTTACATCTCACCAATCTATGGTCACTACCTGTGTTGAACATGTTTAGCACACTGCAGTCTTCTATGACGAATTTTTTGTTACACATAATAAAATCAATTTCACTTGTCGTCCCATTTGGATGTCTCCATGTCCATTTCCTGTGTGACTTTTTCTTGAAGACGGAGTTCAAGATGAAAAACCCTTCTGCCTCTGCAAACTCAACGAGAGTATTTCCACGCTGGTTTCTGTTGCCGTGACCGAATTTACCTACTGAAGTTTCATTCTGTTGCCGTTGCCCTATTTTTGCATTGAAATCTCCCATAATTATCTTCAAGTGCTGCTTACCTTTATTATTTAGATGACAAATTTCCTCATAAAATTCTTCAATTTCTTCTTCAGGATGACTTGTGGTGGGTGCATAAGTTTGAATAATCTGAGCCTGGTATCTTTTCGAGAGTTGGATAACAAGCCGTGCAGCTCTGTCAGAGGAACTTTCAACTTCTACAACTTTATCCTTCAGTTTCTTGTTTATTATAAATCCAACACCACTAGTTCTGCCAGTATCTGTCCCACGATAGTAGAAGAGATGTCCACTTTTCAGTTCGATGAGATCTTCTCCTTTTCTCCTTACCTCACTTAGCCCCACGATGTCCCACTTGATCCTTTGTAGTTCCTCTTCCAATTCAAGAAGCCTTGAATCAGAAGATAGGGAGCGTCCATTGTACGTTGCCAAGGTCAGCATCAGATGGCAGCCTAGTCCGGTCCTCCGGGGATTCTTAGCACCCTCTGCCTTCATGTCGCACTGGCCGCTGCCTTGGCCAGGTACATTCCAGCTGCCGGAGACTGAGGGCCAAGATTTAAGTTGTGGAGTCATTTTGGAGGGGTTTGGCCATAACTCACCACGCTGGCCAAGCGGGTTGGTGAGTGTGGGATAGAATGTACTACTGCTTATATGCCCTTTGAGTTGTTCACTGTGGTCATTAAACCTCAATTAAAAATAAAATAATCAGGTAGGCTGCGTTGGAGTACGTCTGCAAGGTTTTACGTGAATATGTTTCGTTAGCGCATAGTATTTATTTTGGTTTAGTAAATGAAAGAATGACAAATTCAGTAGTCAATTGCACAGAGTTTGGTATCGTTTTCATACATGAGATTCTTCCGCGGATTCGCGGAATTCCGCTGTTTTTGTTATCATTTAGGTTATTTTGAGATCGATGCAAAACTAAAGAGAAATTTTGGAGGATTAATTGGGAGGGGGGTCTTTTTTTTTTTTTTTTTTTTTGGGTCTGGAGATGGTATTTCGTTTTTCAAAACTTTCGAAAACGGAAGTTGAAGGAGTAAACATTTCCCCCGTAATCGTGATTTCCTTTTCTCGCGATGTTTCTTCTGCACAGTATTATTATTAAATATATTTTATTCCATAAATATTTGCATTTCAGCTTGAAAATGGAAGAAAAATTCAGAAAACGGAAGTTGGCGCGAAAATTTCCCTGTGATCTTCAGGTACGAGATTCTTCAGTGGATTCGAAGAATTCCGCCTTTTCCGTCGTAATTTTTATGGTTTCCGAGATCGAGGCAGAACTGAACAGAAATGTGGGAGAGATTGGTGGTGGGGTCGTTTTCCGTCTGTGGGCGGAAGTTAGACGGAGTGAAGGTTTCTCCCGTAATTGTAATCCTTTTTTCATGGCGATGTTTCTTCTACCCAGTAGTGTTAAATATAATTTCATTCCATAAATACTTGTTTTGCAGCTTCAAAATGGAGGAAAACTTTCTTAAAATGGAAATTGGACAGAGCGTAGATTTCGCTGGTAATCGTAATTTTTTTCTCCGCGATGTTACATTTATCTTGTGTTGCTGTTAAATGGAGGGAAAAAAAGAAAATTATATATTTTGAATACAGTGATGTGCTCCAGTTTAATATTTACATAATAAATTTCAGTGAACAATTTTATCTTGCTCTCGCCGCATTATATTCACACTGCTTCACAGCACGTTCTTATTTTTCACCTGTGCGGTTAAAAAGTTCAGCTTTTTATTCCTTCGGCAGTCTCATGTATGCGTTTTCAGGAATGCCAAATTCTTCTCCATGCACTCCTCAAGAAAACTCCTGTCGTCTAACATTTTGCGAGTGATGTTGTCTGTTTGCTTCACACATCTGAACATATTGTAAATGCCCTTGACCACTCTCATTCTCAAAATCTTCAACGCCATATACAGAACATGATCCGGTGTAACTCCACACTGATGCTTCTGCAAATCTTGCTGGTAGCCATCATCTTCGGAGTTACCCATACGTCGAGATTGGACTGACAGTGGACGCCATAATATATTGCCAGAAAGGACAACTCTTCTGTGTGCACGTCGTACACCAAGTTGATCAGAGTCACGTGCTGACCTGGCACGATATCCAAGCACTGCTCTTCGTTCCAGATTATCGTGTGTTGTCTTGCAAGCACAACTTTAGACTCTGGCACTGAATTTGGCTCCATGGATTCGATCAGACACTCACTATCCATCTGCTCGCTCTCATCGAATGTTTCCCAGTTGATCTGGATGTTGTAATGCTTGTACAGTGGGTGGATCACCAAGAAAATCAAAGCCAAGCCTTCACCACTGACTCCTTTACAAAACCACTCAAGTACGTCGACTTGTGGATCAAATTCTTCCTGATATTGACGTTGAAAGCGTGATCATCATCCAGATGCTGTGGCAACTGCTGCACCATTGTGTTAACATCCACTGGAACATTTATCACTTGGCCAATGATTCCATAATTGCCCTTGTAGCGAAGTCGACGGATCTGTATGAATGGAAGCCTCGAGAAATTGATCTGGTACTTATCGGATCCAGTGGTGGCAAACCAATCAGTTTCGGTGGATACTTGAAACCATTCGATTGCAACAACTTCAGAATCTTGTTGCTGTCCAATGATTTATGACACATACTACACAACTTGAACTCTGCTACGTTCTCACCAAGAAACATGTTTTCGAGCAATTCCACATGTTTTGGCTTCACTGGCTTCAAATCCTTTAGAAACCACAGTCTGTCGCGAACCCCACACGAATGACCGAACGGATTGCTCACAAATGTGTTCTTGAAACGTTCACTCGCCGATCTCCAACACTTCTCAAACTGTGCTGATCTCTCCAAATCCTCTTCCATTTTGTCATTTCCCTGTTCCAAAGCATGGGCAGAATCGGTTTCATGCTCCATGTCCACGGGCTTGTGCTTCGCTGCCGCCGAGGTACTCGCATGCTGCGCCACAGCAATTTTCTTTCGCTCCCGATACTTTGTCATGCGTTCTGCCACAGACATTGTAGTGTCTATCAAAAGCTCACGAGTTGCTCTTCCGCGTAGACTATGTTCGATGTATTTCTGCTTCGCTTTTCAACGAGTACAGTATATGCCGACATTGTGAAATTTTCAAAAATTTTCAACTGCGATCCAAAGTTTCACAACCAACACTGTTTTCGATTTCACTTCTAATGTATTAAATTGACAGATTTTGACGTTAGCTTTCGTTTGAGATCAATTTCGATGTCGTAGCAGTTTGCAGTCCCGAGTTATACTGATTTAAAGTTTGGGCGGCGCAGCAGAACCCCCCCCCCCTCCTGCCGTTTATCGCGGTGCACGAACTCAAGTTCACTAACAAGTCTTTGTTCCCTTAGTTATCAAATGACGCTAGGTTGGTTTGGTTCGCGTATATAATATAGAAATTATTAGACCGAACTTGATGCCCATCTTTTTGTAACGCTCAACTTTCCATACTGGCCACCTAGTACTGGTCTGATTGTAAAGACATATTCACGTCAATAAAAGTTCCCAACTCAGACTGTGTCTGTAATGCAGAAGTTACAAGAAAACTGTGTAATCGTGTGAGCAAGAGCCGTAGAATATCTTTGGAGTAGCTGGAATGTAGAGGCACAAGAATTGGCTGCAGCATATGGATGTTAATTATTTGGGGTATTTTAAGTGCTTTCTTTTTTAAAATTTGCTTAAAAGTGCATTACAATATTCTTTAATTTCAATTTCAGGTTTCTGATATCTTTGAAAACATTTCCAGTGTATCAGATGAAACACAACGGCTGGACATTCTAAGAAAATTAGGATTACGTTATTTCACACCAAAGGAAGTTGCTAACATCATGTGTTTTCCAGATTTATTTAGTAAGAAATTTTTAGTTATGATTAATCTGCTATAAAAACCCTTAAGTCTTGTGCTACGTTTTGTAAGATTCTTATGCAGAAGTTCTTCAAAACTATAATATTTTCAACATGTCAGTTACCTTTATTACATACATAAATTAAGTATGTAAATATAATTCATGGAAATCTTATTCCACTGTTTGCTTGCTTGGTATTATGTTTAAAGCTTGCTTGAAAGGTTTGTGTTGTTAAAACTATGTACTGGTCATGATGTTTTATTACTCTCAAATTAGTAAGTGAATTAATATTGGGATTATATGGCATAAAGGATAAATGTAGCCTTTGAGCATCATACATAGAAACATATGTAATGAAAGAAAAGCTCTGCCGTAGGAGATACTCTTTTCACTGTACTAGTGTGTGGTTTAACTATATGTAGGTTTTTTTAGTTTGTTGCTGTAAAATCAAGTTGAAACATATGCTTTTGATTTTATGTTTCATAGTCAGACTAAGTATAATTTTGCCTGGAGAATTTTGGGGGTGGGGGTGGGAGGTGGAGTTGGTTTGGCAAAAGGAAATAAATAAGAAATATTCTTTAACACGTTTGCTGCCGCTGTGCTATTTTAACGGCAAGCACGCGGTGCCAGTAAGAAACCCAGGCAAATCTCCCGAGATGCCACAAGGCATCACGCGGCACCACGGATGAGCTTCTATGCATTTGGATCAACCTAGCCATGTTTGGATCTCGTAGCTTTGCATGACTTTGCTATTCTAAAATATGAGAAAATTTATCCATAATTGATATTTGTAATTATAACCTTCAGTAACTCTAGGGATATAAACACGTCTACAAAGCAATGCATATGCTATAGACGTGCATATCCTGTACACGGTAACTAATAAATAGTGAAATTCTTCAGTCGCAAAAAGATTGAAAAATTCGATTGGTTCAATACCTGTCATATTAATTTTCAGTCTTAGTACACTAGTGACGAGAATTATTCTCTTGACGTCGGGAACATCATGCCAGTGTGTAGCTAGGCGGAGTATGAGAGAGAGCATCACATTCTTCATTCTCTCTTTCACTGCTGGTCATACTACAGCTACTGAAAAAACACATTTCTGCATATGATGACAAATTATGGGGATCATGTATTTCCATGGCAGGATGCACCCGCCGATGAACTTTTGGTTGAGAGAGACCGGAGATAGCCTGTCTGAATATATCCATTGTTTCCACAAAACTAAGCATTGTAGTCAATATGGGTTTCCTTTCATTCCCTTTAGCATCCTCAATAAGACGCCCTCTTACGTATGAACTCTAAGCAGCAAATGCTTTTTATTGCCACTCAAGCATTTATTTATTGATAGTTAGTTCCCTTCACTGCAAAACCAGTGACGTTCAAAGGGCAAAAAAAAAAAAAAAAAAAATGCTGTGTTAAGTCTATGGGAAGTCAACTTACTTTCCCTTCCCTAAACCATGTGGGGGAAAAAAATCCACTATCCCAAAACCACGGTCATTTTTAAACAGTTGGATACTCATTCTCAGTGCCAGGAACAAAACAGATACCTCTCTTCAAGTGCCGAAGGTTTTCGGAAAGGAAATTAAGCTACAATTACGATGCCGTTTGGCATCGTCAGCACCTGGGCTAAGTATTGTATGACGCCGTTTGGCATCATGTGACAGTGAAAATGTTAAGTAGGTCATGTTTGATTTTTGTGATGTGGTGTCACTGTCAGATTCCTTTGGCCATGTATAAGAGAGACTGGTCATTTAAATAGCATTTTAAAACAGTTCTTTCAGAGTTTTACAGTGATCTTTGCTGAGGTACCTGTGTTCACTGTTCTCAGCCCAGTTTTAATGGAATGTGATGTGACAAAATCTTCTTGAATTGAAGAAAGCATGGTACAAGTCAAGTTGCATGGCTTGAAGATCATGAAATGTTTTCTAAGATAAAAAAAACAGGTGATTATTTGCTGCTACGAACTTTAGTGAACTGTTAGTAAGATGTACATTGAAAAGATAATCTTTATTGTGCTTCTGAAATGCATTTTTAGAGATCATTAGCTACCATGCTGTATGGATTTTTTCTATATCTGATGTGTTAACCAGGAGATGAAATTATGTGTTGTGTTATGGCTTATACAATGTTGTGTTACGGATAACAGCAACTAGGGCCTCTGTAAATTTTGGAGAGGTGCCAGCTAGTTCTGTGTGACATTGGCAAAAAGACCCCAACTCACTGGGTTTTGTTCCGGAATCCTTTGGTTGAATGACCAACTGGAACTGTCAGCTGTGCGCTAATCCCCCACACTGATGCACTTAGCTGATTAAAAAACATAAAGAAATCAATATCCGGACTCTACTGTGGGATATGGTGGACCTACCACACTTGAGAAGGACGGTCCTCTACGGAATCGACTTGGACCTTCTAAATGGCACATGAGAAAGAGATCTCGGCTGTGTGAGTGAAAGATTGGTGTGTGGAATACTAGAGGTATAAATGGCAAGATGAATGAGGTGATTGAAGAGATGAATAAGTATAGATTGGATGTGCTGTGTGTAAGTGAAACCAAAAGAAAGGAAATTGGGATAGAAGTGACTGGAACGGTGAGTGTGTGGTCTGCAGTTTTGGATAATGTGAGAGCATGGGCTGGTGTAGGTGTGATTTTAAGTGAAAAGATGAACAACTTGATTCACTGCAGCTGCATAAGTGAGAGAATTGTCTGGATTCGTTTGAAAAGTGAAACTTCAGAGAATAGTAATTGTTGTAGTGTATGCTCCCTGTGACTCAGAACCTTCTGATAGGAAGGATGATTTCTGGAATGAGCTGAAAGCTGTTTTGTTCCAGTTTGGTGTTAAAGAGAAAGTTATAATAGCGGGGGATTTCAATGCTAGAGTAGGTGGGCAGAATGCAATTTCTGACAATGTTCTGGGTAAGTTTAATGATCTTTGTGTGAATGATAATGGTGAAAGATTAATTGAACTCTGCATTGAGAATGGTTTGTGTGTATCTAACACGTTTTTCAACCACAAGTATATCCATACATATACTTGGAAAAATCGTACTCTTGGTCAAAAGAGTGTGATAGATTTTGCTGTCTACGATAAACGTCTGAAACACTTAACTGTTGACACTTGTGTGATGACAGGTGCAGATGTTGGTTCTGCTCATTACTTGGTTGTGTCAAGAGTGAAATTGAATGTTGGTTGGAGGAAAAGGAATTGGAAGAGGCCAAGGATGGAAAGAATAAAGGTTGAAAGGCTCCCTCAATATCATCAGCGCTATTCTGACTTACTCAAAAAGTGACTGAAGGAGCTGAAGTCTTGTGAGAGGGATGTAGAAGCGAAGTGGGAATGTTTTAAGTACTGTGTTGTCACTGCTGTTGAAGAGGTCTGTGGCACCGCAATAGTGGGTAACAATATAGGTGATGCTTGGTGGAATGGTGAGATTGAAGAGGCAGTAAAGAGAAAGAAGGAAGCCTATTTGTGGATGTCGCAAGGTAGAGTTTCTGTGGATGAATATCACTGTAAGAAGCGTGAAGCCACTAGGCTGGTTCGCAGTAATTGTAAGGCAAAAGATAAGAAGAAGGTGGAAAGGCATGAATTGGCTTTTTGGAAAGATAGGAAGACTTTCTTGAAGTACATGAGAATCAGGAAAAATAGTTGAAACAAAGTTGTAAGTTGTGTGAAGAATATGATTGGGGAAATAATATGGGAGCCCAGTGAGTTAAGTGAAAGATGGGGTGAATACTTCTGTGAGTTATTAGATCAGGAAAGCAAAAGTGATTCAGAGGCAGATGATGTCACAGGGAAGGATGGAAGCACAGGAGGGATCTAAAGAGAAGAGGTGCATAAACCTCTGAAATCTCTTCAGAATGGTAAGGCTTTGAGAGTTGATGGCATAACTGCTGAGATGTTGAAATATGGTGGTGACTCTGTAATTGACTGGTTAACTGAAATTTGCCAGTTGTGCTCAGAGTTAGGAATGGTCCCTCGCGATTGGAAGGATGCTATCATTGTTCTCTTGTATAAAGGAAAAAGTGATCAGACTGACTGCAAGAACTATCATGGTATTAGCCTACCGAGTGTGCCAAAGAAAGTGTTTGGTAAGGTCATTATTGAAAAAGTATGGAGTCTTACATCATTGAAAGTGTAGGATGTTCAGAGTGGTTTTATGCCTGGTAAAGGCTGCACTAACCAAATTTTTGCATTACGCGTGATGACTGAAAAGTATCTGGCTGTTGGTAAGAAAGTTTTTGCTGCCTTCATAGATTTAGAGAAAGCTTAGGACCGAGTAAATAGGACACTTTTGTGGAAGGTATTGAATGAATGTGGTGTTATTGGGAATCTACTTCACAGTGTAAAAGCTATGTATGCTGACAGCAGAGCTTGTGTACGAGTGAATGGTGTTTTATCCAAATGGTTTTCTATTAGTGCAGGAGCTAGACAGGGTTGTGTAAAATGTCTCCATGGCTGTTTAATATATTTATGGATGCATGCATGTGTGATGCCAAAATAGATAATACTGGGTTATATCTTGGTGACATCTGTGTGTGCAGATTGCTGTATGCTGATGACACTGTCCTGTTGGCAGAGAGTAAAAGTGAGTTGGAGAGTATGTTGTCTCTGATGTACGAAGTTTGCATGAAATTCAAACTGAGTATAAATAAGAGAAAAATCAAAGTTATGGTTTTTGAGAGAGGAACTGGTAGTATTGAATGTAATATATGTCTAAATGGCACAGTGACTGACCAGGTGAATGAGTTTGTGTATTTAGGAAGCATGTTTGACAGAGAACAAATTAGATGGTGAAATTAGTAGGCGTGTGAATTCTTCATTGAAAGTCATGGCTTCTCTGGGAGGTTTTCACAGGAATGATGGGTTCTTAAGAGAGTCCCGCATGGCTGTGTATGAAAGTGTAATTGTTTCTACTCTGATGTATGGCAGTGAAACCTGGGTGCTACAGAAGAAACATAGGCATCGTTTGTGTGCTGGAGAAATGCGTTACTTACGGGGGATTTGTGGCAAGACATGTTCTGATTGTGGGAGGAATGAAGATGTGTTGCAGTTGTGTAATGTGAGGCAAAATGTTGTTAGCAAGGTGGAGTCTAATATGCTTCCCTGGTTTGGCCATGTTGAAAGAATGAATGAGATGCTTACTAAGAAAATCTTTTTAGCCCAAGTGGCAGGAAGGAAAGGTAGTAGAAAGCCAAGGAAGTCCTGGGAGGATCAGATTCAGGAGTGGCTGCATGAGAGGAAGATTATGAGTATGAAGTATAGAAAATCTTGTGTACAGCGTGTGATGGATGTCAGTGAAGCCTGAGTTGTATGTCAAGATCGCCGTAAATGGAGAAGTTTGATACGGCAGCATTAAGTAAAAATTATCTGGTAGTTTGTATTTCTTTGTGGAGCTAACCTCTGAATATCTGAAAACAACTTAGTGATATATATATATGTATGTATGCATATTACGGCTTATGAATCTCATGAATAGTGAATTTAATGAGAAATTCATGCATTGACCAAAGTTCAAGTTGATGGGCTAATAGAAAGTCATCAGGTTGTTGCTATATGACTGATGTGCCAAAATAAGATATCAAAAACTTACTCTGTACATACCTTTCATTCATTCAAAATTTTCACTTTGCAGGTCTCAAAGTTTTGGTGAGTTGTCATCAAAGAGATATATTGAAACAAAATCTCTTTGAAAACTGGCTCCAAAACTTTTCATATTTTAAGATTGATTTTTATTGGGAAACACAGAATCTACAGATGCAAGTGTGTAAATAGGAGGTCAAGTCTGTTTTCTGATATTTTTAGGATGCCTTTTCAAAAAAAAAAAAAAAAAAAAAAAGTGCTTATGTTATGACTATGTCCATCCATCCATCTGTGGATGCCATATTGTATTGGGAAGGACTCTGAGATTGATGATCCTTGCTTTATGGTATTTTTCCAATGCATAACTGTGCCACTGGGGGTGGTGGGGGCAGCATAAGTGTGGGTGTTATCAAATTTAAAATGTATTTTACTCCATATCGTTGTTTCTCAAAATCTGGTAGAATTTTTTTTTCTCCATTGGTATCTTTTTCCATGAAGACAATATCTTCGTTCATATAATTAAAAGTTTTCCCCACTAGAGTGCATAAATGCATTTTTTATTTCTCCAGATATCTCTGCTTCTGAAAGTCTTAAGTTCACAAATTCTTTTTGCTTTTAATGGATGAAGAATATTTTGCATATAATTTCTATTTTTTCTTGACATGCAATTTTGCTGCTAGCGGGCATAAGTGCATGTTTCTGTTTGCAACATATTTACTGCCATATCTATTTTTTCTGAAAGCCCAATTGGCAATTTTGCTGCTAGCGGGCATAAGTGCATGTTTCTGTTTGCAACATATTTACTGCCATATCTATTTTTCTGAAAGCCCAATTGAAAATAAAATACTTTTTTTTTTTTCAGTTTAACTCTCCTGGCAATGGGAAAGCATTTTGTACATATTTCCTCCTCAAAATGATAGTTTTTCCACTAAGGGCATAAATCTATATAATATTTTTCCATATATCACTGCTTCTATTCTGTCAGTGAGTTTAACAAATCATCAATAGAATGTATTTCTGGCTCTGTACATATTTCATAGTCAGTGTTTACATAGTCCTGGCATTTCGCCATTTCTGTTGCTGATCAAAGCTTGTAAACTTGCATTTTCATCATCTGTCTGTGACGACACATATCGATTAAGCAACCGGAACTGTTGGCAAGTGGACCCTACACCATGATAACACCCGCCCACATGTGGCTGCTTGTGTTTGACAGTTTCTTACAAAATGCAGTATTCAAATAATGCCACAGCCTGCCTAGAGTCCTGACCTTGCTCCGTGTGATTTCTGTTCCTTTCCAACAATGAAGGGGAAGTTCCATGGCACAACATTCAACACAGATGCTGATGTTATTCAAGCTGTACAGGGGTCACTGAAGCAGCTTCCACAAAATGCCTTTGCCATATGCTTTGAAAAGTGGACTGAACGATGGGACCGTTGCATATCATGCAAGGGAAGATACTTTGATTGAGAAAGAATAACATATAGTACCTATATTTCTTCATTTTGTGTGATTGTACTCTTAAGTTTTTATGGAATGGCAGTTGTACATTCAGCAGTTGAAAGGATATATGGGAAAAAAAAGAAAAATGACACCGAAGTTTCAGTTGTAATGAGCACGTCGTTTCATTCCTTTCAGACGCGAATAAAATTTTACAGGGTAATTCAAAATGAATGGATGGAACCAGTAAGAAAAAAATCAACCGGATTTCGACAATCAATAAAACGTCCCGAATTATGAACAGTTGGAAGTCTACTCCTACCAGCGGATAAAAAGTATGTTATGAAAATTGACAAATTGTGCACAGAAAGTTTCTCGTAGCAGAAGGAAGTTTTCGGAGAGAAAGGTACTGTCAAATCGAACAGCTAGAAAAAGAAATATGGAGGGAAACATCATATAAATCTGCTCCCCCTAACGAAATAATTTTGCATAATGAAAAAGTTGATAATATGTGAAAAGTATTGTTCATAGCAGATGCTACGCTAAGGAAAAATAATTTTTCAAATACGTCTCCTGAAAGCAGAGACGAGAAAAATGTTTTCACATTTGCGTCCTCTAACAGGAAAGCTGTACATTATTTAAAGAGAATAATGTTCCCCATCTTTATTGTGACGAATGTCATACAGTTAGAGAAAAGAAATTTTCAATAAGGTTCTTAAAAGCGGACATACAGCAGCAAACAGAAGCACGCAAACACCACTTAGCTGCCAAACTGTGAACTACAGAAAACTGCACAAGTACAGGCAAAGTGTTCCATAAGGTATATGGTATACAGCATTAAAAGAATTTCTTAAATCTGACATTTGGAAGCAGAGATTTGGAGAAAAACAAATTTAACATTTGCTCTCTTAACGGGGAAATTGTGCACAATTTTGAGCAAGAAGTACGCACAAATTGCTTTCATATTAAGTAGTATCTGACCGAAAAAGAAATTTTTCGGTGGAGTTTTTGGAACACAGATATTACTGCAAATATGCCGTAAACTGAAATCAGGGTTCCCACGCAACTTGGAAAACAGAGAGAACCTGGAATTCTCAAGGAATTTGAAAGTGGTTCAAAAAATCAGGGAAAACTCAAGGAAAATTGACCTTTTTTTTGTAAAAATTAGGAAAAACAGGGAAAATTTACCTTTTTTTAAGATTTCAAACTTTTGTTTGCTATTACTGCCTGCCTAGAATTTGGTAGATCGTACTTTCAGCTACATTACATTTTTTCTTTATTCCTAAAAAAGATGCAAAATTGAATTTTAAAAAATGCCTGTTATTAAGTTTTTGTTCAATTTCTGCAGACAGTTGTTGTAACATGAAACAATTAGGTACAATGGCTTGACACACTCCTACTTGGAGAAACACATCACAAGATAACCCACGAAATAATAGATCAAAGTCCTTTGTCTGTTAGTTCTCTTGTGACACATTTCTATGAATAGGAGCCATTCCACCATTAAGCTATTGATTACATTGTGTTGTAGAAAAACTGAAATTAATCAACTGGCAGATTTTTTCTTACATATGGTCCATTTCCATGGGAATATATCAACAAATTCTATGTGGGTAGTATTCACAAAAGTTCGTGAAATTATGTTACAGAAAATAATGTGCACATTTACTTGTTATTAATGAAAAGCAGGTAATTTTCTAAAGACAAATTATTACAAATGTGTGCTTTGGTGCGAAAATGCACGAATGAAATGAAATGTAACAATTCATTGCAACCTGATAGGGGGGTCACTACTCTGGAAAAACTTTCAAAACCACCTGGAGAACCTGGAAATGTCTGTGGATTTTTTATTACTTTTGAGTGGGAATCCTGGAAATGTGAACTTATGCCCTATAGTTGCACATTTGTGCATTAAGAAAATTTGAAATGGCATTATATACAAATAATTTCACACCAGAAACGTTCTTCGACAATAAAAGAAGTTTTCAAATGGGACACTTAACACATACATGAGATTCTTCCGCGAATTCGCGGAATTCCGCTTTTTTCGGCATCATTTTGGTCATTCTCGAGGTCATTGCAAAAATGAAGAGAAATTTTTCAGGATTTTTTAGGGGGGGGGGTCTTCATTCTATAGAAAAAAAAAGCGGAATTCCGCGATTCCGCTTTTTGTGGAGGAAAAGAACTAAGCGCTTTCTAGCTGAAAGCGTTGTTTTTGGAGCAGACGCGGGGGGCAAGAAGAAATGTTGGAGGGTGGAGTCAGGAGCTCAATTCGTTTAATGCTGTCAACAATGGATGGGTTGTCAGTCACTTGAGCATCGCAGCGCAAAGGGTGGAAGCTCCGCCTACTTCGTGCGTTAGGAAACTACCGCAGCCCTTTCCGTGTCTTGCGGGAAATCGCCACTCTGCATTCTATCAGGGCCAAACTATCCGCTTGATTCTATCCGTGACGTCATCGCCAGAAACTTTCTCTTGTAATTTGCAAATGTACCCGAATGCGTTCTCGCTTTTCTGAGATCGTTCGAGAATCGAAGCTCTTGTGAATCCTCTTCCTACGGAGGATGCCAAAAAATACGGAATCTCCGTAATTATGACGGATTTCCCCCGGGATTACGGGTGACTAACAAAAAAATTATGGATATTCAGATTTTCGCTGTTATTAAGAAAGTTTTACTGATTTTGTAAATAATCGACGTAAAAGCCTCTGAACAAAGTTCCTAACAGAGCCCTTTGTCTTTTTTTTTCTCAGGTGGTGGAATTTGTTTTGCTTGTTTCAAAGTGTGAACAAAAAAAAAATGCCCGTCGTGCTTCTTTCGCCGTGGCCCGGGATTACGTCGACCTGAAGCATCTAAATAAAGTTCGTGACGCAGCTTTCTTTTCTTAAATTCGTTCTACCCCCCCCACACACACACACACACACACCACACCCCCGAAGAGAAGGAATCTGTTTTGCTTGTTTGAAAGCTAAGTGGAAAGGAAGAATGGCGCCGCGCCGTGGGATTATGTAGGCCTGGCGGGCTTCTTTTGCCGTGATCCGGAATTACGTTGGTTCGGACGTGCTTTCGCTGTTGCCCGGAATTGCTTCTGCCCGATGCCTCTGAACCATGTTCATGACGAACCTTTTTGTTTTTTTTCTAAGGAGGAGGAATGTGTTCTGCTTGTTTGAAAACTTAGTGGAAAGAAAGCACAGTGCCCGGCTAGGATAACGTCGGCCCGAAGCCGCTGAACAAAGTTCGTGGCGCAACTCTGTTTCTTTCCTTTTTTTTTCTAAGGAAGAATGTGTTTTGCATGTTTGAAAGCTAAGTGGTGGGGGGAGGCACGGCTTCGGGCCAGTATTACGTCGGGCCGAAGCCTCTAAAAAGTTCGTGATGCAGCTTTCCGTTTTTTTTTTATTTCATTCTTTCTTTCTAAGAAGGAATATGTTTTGCTTTTTGAAAGCTAAGTGGAAAGAATGTGTCCTGAGAGGCTCAAAAGCAGGGTTAAAAACAAGAATTCGGCAGAGAAAATCTCCCCACTTGCTTGACGTTGATGGAGATTCATGTCACCATATTCACAATGCAAGCAAAAAATTTTGCAAGCCATTTTATAAGGTTACATTGAGAAATACTTTGACTTCTTCAATGACTAAAAACTAAGCTGTGGATATATGTTTCTAATTCTTGCAAGTTTCTAATTGCTTGACTAAATTCACAAACTTTCCTAGACAAATACTTTTCACCTTAGGATTTAGCTGTAAAGATTCACATGTAAGTTTTAAATCTGATTTTTTAAAATATTTCATTTTATTTTGTTCTTAAATCCCTACTTTTCTATTGTGAATATAATACTGTAATGTACTTCACTTTAATATTTACTTACATAATTTACAGAAAATATTTCCATATGGCTAGTGTACTCTTAAATATTGTATATATGCTGTATTTGAATTTGCTCACCGCGAGTTCGCAGGTCCCAATTTTCCACCCAGTTAAAAAGTTCAGCTTTTTTTGTCATCGGCCGGTCTCATGTATGTTAACAGCAGAGATATGGTCAAAAATAAAATATATATCTATGCTCCTTGGCGGAGAAATATAATATATATCTACACCCTCTCGCACTGCTTAAAGCAGAAATTAATCCCAAAAGGTTTTTCGTGGCGTGCTACATTTGACCGAAAAAAACAACAAAAAAACAAGTTTTCAGATGCGCAGATATTGATGCAAAAATACATCAGAACCAGAAGTAAACAATAACGCCACCTAGTGACAAATCTGTTCTTTATAAAAAAAAAAAAAAAAAAGAAATTTGTGCAGAACATTTTCCTTGATGCTTTATCTGATGTAAAAAGAAATTTTCAAAGAGGATTTTTAAAAGCAGAGGTATCTGGGAAATCGATATTTAACTTCAAGCCACCTAGCGGGAAAACTATGCATCACTTGAAAAAAGAAAAAACAATACCCAAAATAGTCTTCGTTATAAATGGTATCGACTGGAAGAAAGAATTTTTTGATCGGATATTTAGAATAAATTGTATGGAATAAAACATTTTTTTGAATTCGATAACATCGACATTCGCATCATCTCGCGGCAAAGTTATGCGTTGTCAACAACCCGGAAAGCAAGGACCACCGTTCTCACATTTGGAGCTTCCAATGCAAAAAAAAATTGTTAAATCGGACTAATAATTGTAGAAATATGGTGTCCACGGACGACGGACAAATGGGCAAAGTGATACTATAAAACACGTTCCTTTTGTTTGTTTCTTCCTTTTTTTTTTTTTTGCAAAAGGCTTGCTGAGAATGGTTCACTATTTTATTGGCTTGACAATGCCAGGCACATAATTAAAGGTAGGACACACTCAGCCTCTGTTCCAACCAATAATGCTTCAGAAAATTTGGAAATATCACTCAGTTTGAGGAATTATTTTTCACTGTTTTTTAAAAGTAGCACAATTTGTAGTGTAATTTCCACTACAAGCTACTGGATTTTGTAGTGTGCTACCGCTACAACTACATTTTTTTTTATTTGTAGTGATGCTACATGCAATGCTACTCTATAAGTAGCGTGCGACAGTAGCAGCGCTACTTCCGATCAGTGCATATACACTATATTGACAAAAGTAACCGAACATCCCTTCAAAAGCAAGTGAATGGATCCGCTGTGTTGTTAAGATGCGCAGTACAGCTGCAAACGATATAAAAACAAGCCCGCAGCTGACCGTGATCATATCGCACTGTGAGGTTGAGTGAAAATTTTGCGGCGGGAGAGAACTGACTTTAAGAAAAGAAAGATTGTTGGGTGTTATATTAGTGGGTTGTCCATAAGAGAAACCGAGAGGCATTTAAACATACCCAAGTCAACTGTTTTGGATGTAATGAATAAATGGAAGACACATAGCGTGCCTGAAGCAGCAACACGTTCCAGCAGACCGAAAGAAAATCAGTGATAGAGGACGGCAAAGCCTCAGGAGAGTTGTTACAGCTAATCGACGGATAACTGCACAAGACTTCAGTGTACAGGTGAGTAAAAATGCTGGAACCTCAGTATCTACACGTACCATTTGCAGAGAACTTCATTCCACGAGTTACTGTGGTCGTGCGGCTGCTCATAAGCCTTTCATCTCCATTCGGAATGCTACTCGTCGTTTAGCATGGTGTAAAGAGCATTTACTGTGGACTGTAGATCAGTGGAAACGTGCCCTATGGACTGATGAATCCAGATACACGATCTATCAGTCTGATGGCCGTGTGTGGATATGGCAGCAGCAAGGGGAACGCTATGTACCACAGTGTACTGTTCCTACGGTCAAGTTTGGAGCTGGCAGTGTACTCATGTGGGGGCGTTTTTTGTGGTATGGTTTTGGCCCATTGGTTATCGTGGACAAATCTGTTAACCAGCATGTCTACCTTGATATTCTGGACAATTATGCCCTACCAACTGTGTGGCAATACTATGGAACCAAGCCTGCCAGCAGGATAATGCACCAAGCCATAAAGCAAGGACTGTTACGGCGTGGTTTGACGGTAATTCTGTATCGTGTGGACTAGCCAGCACAGAACCCTGATCTTAATCCCATAGATCACCTATGGGACCGGTAGTTAGTAGCAAATTGCTAGCAAGCAAATGCATTTTGCTAGTAATAAAAGTGGTTCTAGCAAAAGTTGCTAGTGGAAAAATTTTGAATGTTTTAGTGTGAACTGTAAAGCGCCACTGCATTGCGCGTGTGGAATATTTTAGACACACACAAAATGAAACAAATGCTTACTGGAAACGAATGGTTTTTGAAAAGTAACAACATTATAAAAACATTTTGGCACTAGTAGAAATATCCATTATATTTACCTCATCTACTTCTGCATGTGAGGTTGGGTTCAGTTTCATGAAGAGAATCCAGGGTGATTGGAGGGGCAGTTTAAATTTACAAACATTGAATGCTCTTGTGAGTATTGAGGCTGAAGGTCCGTCCGAAAACAAGTTTGACCCCAGGCTTGCTGTTTTAAAGTAGTATGATGAAAAGACCTGAAACCCAGATCATAAACCATACAGAAAATAACTTAAGATTTGGAATAGTGTTCTTGAATTTTGTGAATGAAGTTAAACAAAAAAGTGTTTTTTTTTTTTATATTTGCATTCGAATTAAATTGTTAGAATTAATCTGTCAGGTCATGAAAAGGTGAGTTATATCTAAATATTTGTAATCTTTTCAGCATTACAATCTGACAGTTACAGGGGTGAAATCAAAATTTGTCATGATTGACTAATGGAGGGGGGACATGTTAAAGTTTCTTTTGTATAATGTTAATACACTTTTGCTAGTAGATAATGCAATTTGCTAGTAAAAAATAAGGCCACTAGCAAGTGTTGTTACTGCTAAAAAAAAAAAAAAATGAAATCAAGGCCTGCTTCCTTCTATCTTGGATGACCTTTTTCTCATCCATGCACAGATATAGGTCCCAAATCACCAGTGCTTCAAATACACAGATTTTAATAGGAAGGGAATTCCTCTGAAGAAATAATTCTTCAGAGTTACATGAGAGGCACATAGGGCACAAATGTCCTGTATTTTCACTGTTTCCCATGTGTTAAGAGGGATATGTTTCCCCATTAAAATCTGTTATCTGAAGCACTGGTGTGTGATTTATATCTGTTCCTGTGTGAATAATAGGTTATGAATCCTACAAAAAAGCATCAGATTGCTTCAACTAGAACATCTGCAGGTTATTCAGATTCCCAAGCTATAATAGCTTAACTTCAGTTGCTTGGAACTTCATTGTCCTGGGTGGTGTAGCAGTTGTATGTTTGAATGGAAATCGAGAGATGTGGGATGGATTCCCACTCCAGGGTGATGCAATTTGCAAGTTTTCTGAAGCAATGTCAACATAGGAAACAGTGTAAATGTGGCCCTTTGTGCCAGTAATGACATTAATATGCTGATCTTTTGTAATTCATGAAGAATTATTTCTTCAGAAAGATTCATTTCTCATTAAAGTCTATGAAATCTTTATCATGTAAATGCACATGCTCAAAATTAAATGAATGTTGTTTTAGGGTGAGATATATTTTCTTTTGTTACTAAACCTCCTGAATTTGTGTCATGCAAATACTCATATTCAGAAT
The DNA here is from genome assembly GCA_039090855.1 of Macrothele yani. Lineage (NCBI taxonomy): Eukaryota > Metazoa > Arthropoda > Arachnida > Araneae > Macrothelidae > Macrothele > Macrothele yani. Next base: position 75,994,402 of record CM077023.1, on the reverse strand, counting down.
TAAAGAAATATTGTAGGATTAGTGAGAAGTTTTGGTATTTACGTTTTTGGATAAAATTGATTTTACCTGTAGATGAAAGTTAATGTTCTCTGTCATTAGAATTGATTGCCATAAATGTTCATCACATGATGTATAGTTAGATCTCATTGTGTTACCCTCTTCCCCGTGCATTTAATTAGCTGTGTGAAATACTGAAATTAATCCACCAGCAAAGTATTTTATATGAACATGTTAATTCTTTGGCAGGCATTCATATATAACTCTGCCAGATTTCTTTCCTTATGTTTGTCCAGCACATTATTGAATTTTCTGCTGACACACACACACACACACACACACACACACACACACGCTTATTGCCATAATACGCACATGACTGAACATTTCTGTTGTGATGAACATGATATTTCTTATATCTACTAAATATGTGACACTACATATCTGCATATGTATATCAAAACCATATGTTTTTATATCAGTAGATTAAATGTTAACCTTTTTTTTTATTATTAGTGCAATATGATTTTAGTTGCAAGCCAGACAAACTTTGGCCATAGTGTGGTTCCCCTTGATTTAGAAAATTGGTTTTGAAGAAGAGTGAAAAAACACAAATACTTCCTTGTTTCTGCACTTACACTCCAGTGCACCCCTGTTGTGTAGCAGTGAATGGGAAAATTAGCAACATTTTTTTTAAGACTAATTTTGTGATTTTAGAACTTTGTAATATTTTTTTTAATTTCTGTGTTTTCTGGTATCCGGCAAAGACATCTGCTGCTGTAGTTGGAGCAGGAAAAATCCAGATTTTTTAGTGTCACTTAGATGTGATTAATAAGTAATAATTTTGAGTAATTATGATGTTGTTTTAGGATCTAAGTTTTAATTATTTGTCACTAATAGAAGTGGCTATATTTACTGACATTTTTGTGCATTATTCCTTCTCAAATAGATTTGAAATTTTGGAAATATTATTTAGTGTAAAAGCATTTAGTTTCCCTTGTATGTGTGTTTTGGATCTTTTTTTTTTTAATTGCAAATAATTATATTTTTAATGGAGAAAATGTAATCAATATTTCACATGAAATGTATGATGTGCCTTAGTTACTTTGCATATAAATCTTCTAGAATCTGATAATAATTAATATTAGAAAATTCCTAAAGTGTTGCACAGATGACTTATAAAACCCATACTTTGTCTTTTTGTAAACATTCACTTTTTAAGTGTTTTTCATAATATTTTAGCTTCATACAGTATCTCTTCAATTATGGGAGTTTTTTAATTTTAATTATTGTACATGTGCCTTTTCAGGTTTTCCATCGCACATGGAGTCTAAACAAAGATACAAAGCCTTGGGGAATAGTGTTAATGTGTGTGTGGTATCATGTCTTCTACAGCTGTTGATATCCGGATCTGAATGAATTGTATGCCCCCCCCCCCCACACACACACACACGACACATTTTATGCAAAAGATGTTGGTATTAGTGGCGTTACCAGCAGGGGGGTCGGGGTTTCACCCCTTGAGAGGGAGATTGAAGCATGAATTTAAAGCGATATATATGTACATATGAGGCTTTCACCAATGAACCAAATCCATGTAACCCCCCCTCCCTCTTTTAAGAAATTTTTGGCTATGTCACTGGTTGGTATCGTGATTTGCGTAAATTGTATGACTATTTTGTAAAACTTATTTTTGTCATAAAGTTTTCAACATTAAAAATTGCCTACTTTATAATGTGTAGTACCTGTTAACTTGAATCAAAACTGCATATGTCATCACTATCAGCAACTGTATTAAGCATATATATATATATATATATATTTTCTCTGATTTCAAATTGTTGAAAATGTTATTTAGGGTAGAAGCATTTCAGTCTTTCACACATGTATGCGCGAATTGCAAATAATGTTCTAACTTTATCTAGAAATTAAGGAAGAAGAATATTCCTCAGAAATACATGGGAAATTCTAGATTTTTCAAAGCTATCAATCAGAACGTGTACTGAATTGCCTGTAGTTTACTGGTCTCCGTGTACCATCTCCTCAGAAAACTTGAAAATTACATCGTCCTGGAGCTAAATGCAATTTTCAAGTTTTCTGAGGTGTTACATGGAGACCAGTAAACTACAGGCAATGCAGTACACAATTCTGATTGCTTTGAAACATTTATCTGATCGTATCCACATGATACAGTAATTATGTTGCACAGTGGTCAAGTCTTCTAGGGCATGGGCATCTGATTTCTTTTATAGTTAGATCTGAGTTTAAATCCTAGGCTAAGACATGGATACTATGTTTATCCTTCCTGTGCTTGTTCTGTTGCTTCCTGGAACCAGTGGCTCTAAATTAGCAATGAACAACTCTTATAGCTTTCATCGCTGATGGGAGTTGTTAAGGCGAATGTCAAGTGAAAAATGTGCAGCTATACTTGCAATGGTGAAAATTGAGTTACATATGTTGACATACAAGATATGCATTCTGACTCATGAAACTTGGTACATGAATGAAGAAGACACTGAACTGTAGTCAGTGGCTAGCAAATTTCAGAAAAAAATTATAGGGAATATTTGAAAATTAAATTTTCGTGTGTTGGAGTATTGCTTCATATCGTTAATAGGTGGCACTCTACGTACATCAAATACTGGAAACGTGGCACTTTCTTACCTTTTTTCTTGAATATTAAAAGTTTTCATTCAAACAATAATTAACTGAGCAGCTTTAGGATGTCAGTAATTATTTAAATCACTTACATCACAGTTGTTTATTGTCTTTTCTACCTGCAAACATATGTAAATCAGAAACCAGATGCTGACAGAAGATTTTTCAAGAATCACGATCTCATAACAGGGCCGTAGCCAGGGGAGGGACAGGCCGGGCTGCGCTCGACCTGTGTTTCTTTTTGCCCATACTAGCGACTCGCACAACAGTATAGTGCCCGACCTCTTTCACATCTTTTGCCCGACCGTTTTACATCCTTCGCCCGATCTCAATAATCAGCCGACCCTTACAACTTGCTTGTCTGGCTTATGGGCCTGTCTCATAAGGGAAAAGATCTCACGAAATTCACTCACAAAACTAAGACCTCCCCCCAACAGAAGGGGTTGCAAAAACAGCACAATTTTCAGCATCATCTGCGAGCAGAAGGCTGCATTTAGATATCACATTATCTCCACTTTAAATCAAGGATCAAAACAAAATATTCCCAGCCCAAACTGGGTATGTTTTACTTTGTTTCACAAACCGCTAATATCAGAACCACTTCTGATATTAGGTTACTTTTATCAAGAAGTTTATCCATACAAATCACAAACAAAAATAAGGATGTTCTTCATCTGTCTTACTCCAGAGTTAGTTTCAAGCCACATACCAGTACCAATTCCATTCTGATTGTCTCAAGGTTTTTATTATTTAGGCTTCTGATTGAATTCAGTGGCTTGCCCTTCACTCTGATTTTTTTTTACACATTGAGTAACTTGTTTATAGCAACCTGATGAAAAGTATTTTCAGAATCAAACATCTTACTTACACTGCTGAAAATAATTAGGGGAACATGTGAGTTTGGCAACATTATGAGAGCCAGTTCGATGATATCTTACTGAAACGTGGAAAACACAAGTAGAGTGTGACGTAGGCACACCTAAATCGTGCATATGCAAATTAGCGCCTGTAATGTCAGAATGCATAAATCAGAGATTGGGATAAAAACAAAGGTTTTTCAGGAGCTCTCTTATTCTGTCATGTGTATTGTGGCACCACCAGGCACATCGGGTGGTAGCAGAAGTCATTGGGGTGTCACAAAGTGCCATTTTCCAACTGAACACTATTCCAAGATATGGGAAGTGTTTGAATAAGGCAAGGTCAAGGCATTTCATGAGCAACTACAGCAAGAGACGACCATTATCTATTGTTAACAACTCATTGGAACAGGCAGAAAAATGATACTCAGCTCCAGTGAGGCCTTGTTTCAACAGGATGCAGGTTATCAACTCAAACTACAATCTCCTTCATGAAGGTGATCTTTATGCATGTAGATCAATGATGTGTGTCTTTTTAACTGCACAACACCATATGGCTTGTAGAAACTGAGCTGAGAAACATTGTGGTTTGGGACACAGCGAGTGGACAGGGGTGCAGAATATGGCCGAACGCGCGAACAAGGTTCGGGGGAAATTAATGCAGCTTTGGGGAAATTTTTGCCCGGGGGTAAAATAAAAAAAAAATTATGAAAAAAAATCTTTTAAACATAGCTTTTTTTTTTTTTATTAAGTACTTGATTCTTCTGAAGAAAATCAAAAACCAAACTTAATCATCCAGGATAACACATTAATAAAAGAAGCATTTACTAACCTTGAAGCATTTACTAACCTTGCTCACATCCCCGAAATAATTTACATATTTGAAAACTGTTTAAAAATCTGCAGTGAAGCTGTTTGTGAATCAGTTGGATTTGTAAATGGCAACCACCTACACAATCAGAACACCCAGTTCGACACCCTTTTTAATGAAATATTATTAAAAATCACCAATCACCAATCACTTACCCTAAAGATCATGGTAATTTCCATCCACAAACACTTCAAGCACGTCAATTTCGTAATGTTGTTGGCCTTCAAAGGTTTACCGACTCCTTGCTTATGATTTCTTCTTCCGGGGATGAAACATTGTATTATTATTATTTTTTTTTTTTTTTTTTTTTGCTAGACAAACAACGCTGGGTTTTTTTTCAGCCATATGAGATGTAACCATAGCCAACAACATTACGATAATTGACATGCTTTGAAGTGTTTGTGGATGGAAATTACCATGATCTTTAGGGTAAGTGATTGGGGATTTTTAATAGTATAACATTAATGAATTGCACGTAAACTATGCACACTTTGCTGAGGTTTAATACTTTAAAAGTGCAAATATAATAACTTTTTAATGAAGTCTTCATTTCTTGGAATGGACCTCCTGTTCATAAGGCTTCGCAACTTTTAAAAGAATCCTTGGGACAGACATTTCCATGGTGGAAGGTACCATTTCACATGGTTTTCTTCAGCACCTCGTCTCAAGGTGTATAAGACGTCAAAGGTGATTGACAACCTTCACAAAGAGACAGGAAGGCTGTCATTTCTTGGTGACAACTGACATCATCCATCAATATAAGATTGTTTTTTATTTATTCATTGGAATAAATATTGTTTTCCAAATTTTTAAGTAATAGGCTTTAAGGATAGTTCTTAATCATCAACATATACTCTAATAATCGCTTAAGCTTGTACAAAAATCCGCTACAGTTTTGGAGGAAATTTCAGACAAAAAAAAAAAAGGGTTCTGGGGAAATATTTGGGCCCTGAAAATTTTCCGCACCCCCTGCGAGTGGAATCAAGTTGTTTTCTTTGGCGAGTCAAGATTCAGTGCGTAAATCTGACAATTGACGATTTCTTATCTGGAGGGCACCCGGCACATGAACCAACTGAGCTTTTGTGCAGGAAACATCTCATTACAGTGGACATAAATTGATGGTTTGGGCAAGCTTATCGATGGACTTATGGACCTGTATGTCATCTGAAATGGCAGTCTGACAACCCAAAGATTTAGAGATGCGATTCTTAGACCTATTGTCATGCCATATGCTGCAGCCACCAGTGATTTGTACCTTTGATGGATGATAAAGTTTGACCTCAAAGAGCTTAGCTAGTGGACAACATGCTTCAAGAGGCGAGAATTGAGCATATGGAGTGACCATCATGCTCCCCCTGTTTTAAACCCAACTGAGCATGCACTTGGCTGATGCGTTGCAGCTCAGTCAGTACCTCCATTGGCTCTTCGTCAGCTGGGGATTGTTCTCATTTAGGAGTGCAAAGATATCCTCAGAACCTCCTCAATAATTTCATCAGTTCCGTACTACATAGGTGTGCAGTGATCTTAGCTGTTTGAGGGGACCACACATCCTACTAAATGTCAGTTACCACCAGGGTGAAAAATAGCTGAAATTTTTTGGGGAGCAACATTGCTTCTTTAAATTTAGCATTGCAGAGCAACTGAGTAATTATATGGAGCACTTTTGAGACTTATTTTTGTTTTGATTTAAGTGACTAATAATTTATTATCCAATATTACTAGCACCTTTTAATATCTATCAAAAATACTCTAATCAGTAATGAAAAGTAAAATTTAAAAATATTTTAGTAGAAATGTAAAAAGTACAAATTTTCTTTCTAGGGATATATGGTGAAATGTTACCTGGCCACACATTGCAGTAGCTACTTACTGTCACTTGACAGTGAGAGTACTCCTGAATTTGTGGTAGCTTCAGGTTCTGCACCTGTTCTTTCTTTTTCTGTAAGACTTCAACTTGAGTGTCGGGGCTTCTTTTCAAAAAAATACCTCCACTGCTTGTTCAGGGTGAAACTCGCATAGTTCTGGTCCTTCCAGCATTATCCGCAATAGATGGTTCAAAGAATCGGAATTCATCAGATTACGAAAATCTGTCTTGATTCTTTTCATCGCAGCAAAGGCTCTTTTGACCTTAGCATTGGATACGGGCAATAATCTCATGATATTTATCATGTGGTTTAGACTTGGGAATTCATTTGCATACTTTTCTTTCAAACATTTCCATAACTGTTGCTTTGACAGGTGTTGCAGATTTCTTAACCAGAAGGTTTTGAAATAATCCCAGTCCTCTTGAATTTTATCATTGTCAATGTTGTTGGCAGACAACTCACTGAAATGTTCAGTTAATACAGTAATTTGATCATCACCAAAATTTGCAGGAGTAGATTTGTTTGTTGGCCAAAGCTTAGGTTCTAACAGCTTGGTAGCGTTAAAAACCTGATTTTCGTGCAAGTCACTAAGCCGGGTATGCACACACTGATGAATATGATTTAAAAGATATTCACAATTTTCATAGAATCCATCTACTGTCAAATTACAGCTCAGTTCAATGCCACGAAATTCTACAGTTTTCACTGAATCACAGTCGCTGGAATCGCAAGCTGATACGTTTGCTAAGTCTTGCAAAATTTTGGACAGGTCGGCCGAAAACTTTTTTTCTTCATAATTTCGATAGAATCATAGAATTTTTCTAATGCTTTCAAAATACAAGGTACATTCATATCATCCAACTGAAGAGACAGAGAATTTTGACAAAGAAGATAAAATGTTACAAAGCAACAGCAGGCAAGTTACAAATTTGATGGACTTAATTTTTCTCAAAATGCTTGTAATCTGGGCTTTTTCTCCTTTGCTTGATGGATCTGCAACCATATTTTCTAGTTGTTGTACTATAACCAATTAATTTTATACAATATAATTTTATACAATGTTGTACAATAACAAAATATTTTGTACAATAACAAAATAATTTTTAATCAGTGTGTCAGTGGCTCTGTGCATATGTGAAACCCATTGGGTGCCATGGACTCGCAAAGCTGGTGAATCTGATACATCTTCATCGAGTAATGCTGAGAGCTCACAAAAGTCTAATTCATTTGGCACTTGTTTCATAAAAATTATGAATGCCTTCCATCAATTTATGTACCTCTTGAAAATATGTTGACAGAATAAAATCTTTTTAGAGTAGCTCTAAGCGATGACGTAAACAGTGCACTGACACTAAACAAGGGCAGTTTTTCTTCAAAAGAGCTGCAACACCCTCTTTCTGCCCCATGTTAACATTTGCTCCATCAGCTAAAAATCCAATTAATTTATTTTCAAAATTTACTATTCCAAATTCTGCAATGGACTCTACAATTGCATTTTTGATACCATTAGCATCAGCATTTTTCAGTTCTTTTAATGCCAGGAATGGGAATTTGGTATCTCCTACTTCATTGACATACATGATACAAATAATTTCATTTTCAAATACAGTAACATCTGTACTGCTAACAATAAATAAGGTAAAATAGTCTGTCATTCTTAAGTCATTGTGCAAATCAGTTTCAGAAACATTAGCATTGCACTTCGTGAACTGAGCGCACATCAGGGATGAATGGTAAGTTTGCCCTACATTGACACCATGGCGTTTCTCTAACTCAATAATTTTAGGAAATTTCGAAAATGGAATTTCCTCTTTGGTAATCATATATGCTATACCAGTTAATTTTCCAATTCAAACTTTAGATACATTGGAAGCAACAATCAGTGTCTTACCAATAGATGTTCTTTGATAAAAATCAGCGAGCGGTTTTCCTTTATGTTGTACCTTGGAGACACTGCACTGTGAATTTCTGATCTGGTGTGCTTTACCACATCGTCCTTTTTAATAAAGAATCCCAAAACTCCATCAATAAAATAAGAATTGAAATTTTGAAACATTTTTACGCTGTCAACATTATTCTGACAAAGTTAGCAATAGGCAGACCGGATGGAGATTTTATCGGCGTCAACATCGTATCGTAACCAACTACCCTGTGGATCTAATTCCTCCATCCACCTTTTCATGGTTGATATTTTCACTTTGGTAGCCATGATTTCAAGTAACAGTGTAAAACAACAAAACTTGCATCCCCCAAAAATTAAGTGGCGGCCAAACCGAAACCAAAACAGTGATAAGAGCATCTGTCCCTAAATGACTCGTGGTGCAGACAGGTGGGAGCTTGGAACCAATCGTAGACGCTCTGAGGTGGGACGATGACCACCTCATCACTGCACGGCTAGAGCTGCGCGAGGAAGCTTTTTCCAGCTGAAAGCAAACAAAGTATTTATAAAGTTATGAATACTCGAATTTTATTTTTTTTAACATTTAAACAAAATTATATCTTCGATGAGCAATGAGTTGCTCTACGGATTGAACATTTTAATGGACATTTTTTAAACTTTGAATGGTGGTTTTGCGATTCAAATATGAGTTTGCATCTCAAACTGCGATGTGATACTGCTTATCTTCCCATAGTTACCACATTCAAAAAGTCATTTTTTCTTGTGCAGATATGCATATTCTTGTATAGCATATTGCATAAAAATTCGGTAATGTGCTTTTTTCTCTATCCATATTACTGAGTATTCCTACCATATTTTACCTAAAAATATTTTACATTCAACTATGTCAGTCACAGGATTTTTCTTACAATATTTGTTGCTCCCCTAATTCTTTTGAGCAATGTATAAAGCTACTGATCAAAGAATTAGGGGTGCCGAACTGTAAGTTTATACGGTACCCAAACTCTCCTCTTCTGCACCTTCCCAAGTTGACTCAGGTGTGTAATAATGCTCGTGTGGATAGTACTCAGCTGTTCGGCTAACTCCCACGTAGTCACACATGGGTCTCTGTCTCCACTAAGGTCTTTAGCATGTTCACATCCACTGTTGCAGGTCTTCTGGCTTTGGGACAGTCCGACAGGTCAAAATTTTCCTGAACCAACAACAGCACTGATGACATGATATGGCATTAAAGTACACACTAGTAGTATTCCTTGCAGCACTTGTGGGGTTGCTACTGCATTAAAACTCATACGCCGCCCCGGTGGTGCAATGGTCTAAGCGCTGGTTTATAACCATTCGTCCGAGAAGTGTCCGGGTTCAAATCCCGGTGAGGCATGGATGTTGTGTTTGTCTTATGGCACTGGTTCTTTCCCTTCCCTGGAGTCAGTGGCCCTAAATTAGGGACAGGCGACTGCTTATAGCCCATTGAGTTGCTCACTGTGGTCGTTAAACCTCCCATAAAAAATAAAAAACTCGTATAGCATGCTATAGCGGATGTGCTTATCCATTTCCATGTTGGCTGGCACTTACACTCTTTGCCTTCTGATGACTAACTGCCACTGACTTAAGCTGCCTACCTGCTGATGTTGTGCTGGTGTACTGCACTATCTTAGTGGCCAATGTTTGCTGTTGCCGGGGCTTCAGCTTCCTCATTATCGAACATTACTTCCTTTCCAACCCAATAAATATAGTGTCAAAAATTCATTTGAAATACTCTGTAATTTGTTTCTTTTAATCTGCAGTCTGAATAACATGAATGCCACTATCCTGATACAAATGGAATGTTTGGAAGAAAATCTGAATAAACCTAGATACATATATCACAGCAGTATGGAATTTTGATGAAAGCAATATGGTTTCTTCGTGAAGAAACACAGAAAATTGACATAAATGTGTGTTTTCTGTGTTCATGTTCAATCTGTAACATAGCTAGCACACTGAGCCGATTCATGCATTGTGTATACATTGAAGTGACAAAAAAACTGGGATACCTCTCTAATACTGCTTTGGTCCTCCTCGTGATCGGATAATGGCAGCAACGTGACTAGGCACTGCTTTCTGAACAGCATTTCACAATTCTGTAATATTCGCCGGTGGAGGATTCCTAACATTGGCGAAACGTTGAACAGCATCCCAATGGCGTTTAAATACGGCGAGCGGAGGCTGGGTGGGTGGTAAAGTCAAGGTGCCAAACTCTGTGGAATGTTCCTCCGGCCATAATCAGGTGACTGTGGGCGTGCATGGTGGCCCTTTGTCACATTGAAAGAGGTTGCACCCGGTTGAGTGTTTGCATGACATGAATTGGTGCAAATGATTGCCAAGGTTGGTTATGTAGCCTCCACTGGTCAGAGTGGTCTTCAGACATATGAGGGTTCCTAATGCATGCCAACTGAAAACACCCCACACCATAACAGAGCCACTGCCTGCCTGCACTGTCTCTTGTTTGCATGGGGGATCCATTGCCTCGTTGGGTTGTCACCACACCTGACCATCTGCCCGAAATAGTTGGTACCACTATTTGTCTGACCAGACTACACATTTCCAGTCATCTTGCGCCCAATAGCAGTGTTCATGTGCCCATGCGAGGTGCACAGTCTTGTGTCGTCGGGTCAGCAGTGACACTCGGGTGGGCCATCAGCTCTGAAACCTCATAGAACATGGGAAACATTGCACTGTCCGAATGCTGCTGCCCCAACACTGAATTGTTGTGTGATTTGCGGTATTGTTGCACGCTGGGCGGATGTTACGATTCGTGCCAGATGCCGCTGTCCACAATAATACAGGGCGTTTTTATACAGCCACATCGGTCTCGCACTCGGAATTTCCCCCGAGTTTGTGTAGTCCAGGTGCACCCTTGAAATTGTTTATTGTGTAAATCCAAATTCTGTGGTAATTTCCAAGATGGAGTGACCGATTCCTGGGCGCCGACTATTATACCATGTTCGAAATCACTTAAATCCGGATAAGCTTCCATCTGAACTGTGAATGCTACTACTTGAGCTTGCGGGGATATGTCTCTATATATACATTGTTTATGGATTATACCATTTACCGCATGGGTGTGGTGGCATGGCCCTTCTCAGTTTTTTTGGCACCTCAGTGCAATAAATAGTTCTTTATCAGTTTGTTTTGAAAACGATATTTTAACTGAAGCCTTCATCATAGCAAGGGTTCGATATAATTGAAATGTTGTGCACAAATTCAACAATACAGGTATTATTGCTAATTAAAAGTACAGGTATTATTGCTAATTAAAAGTTTTGCTAGTTCTTTCACAGTAGTTGTTTTCTTTATTTCCTGACTACAGAGTTTTTTAATGGTATGTGCTTGGCTCGAAATGACTAAAGATTACTCATTTCTCTGAAAATTTTCTAGTTTGTGCATTCCCATCTGAGAAAGGGGGACCCTTGATTCGCACTTAATTTATCTCTCATGTATGGAAATAACAACCATGTTGAAATGGACCAGATTTTTCTTTCTTGAATGACTGAGTGTTCTAAACCATTGGGGGGGGCTTGTAGCTTGGTGGTAGTGGGTAATGCATGGGATTTGAGATGGATCTTATCTATGTCACTGGATGATAGTGTTTCTTAAAGTTTATATTTCATCTCAAGAATGGCAAACTTGTAGATTTTGATAAAATCAACATAGAACTGAGTACAATAATCAATTAATTACTGTATCTTTCATCATATAATCCACTGATTATATGTTGAAGCTATACATTTAGGTTTTGGGACTAATGTGGATAATACGCTGCGTTAAAAAAAAAAATAACTTTTTTGCAGAACTTGGGTTTTTAAAAAATCTGCATCGTGATTGTCAGTAGAGGTGAAAATATAAATTTGTATGAAAATGGAGGTCTGCAAACATTTGGGAAGTATATATATTTTTTACTTATGAGCATTTTAAGAAAAAATGTGATGCAACGAAGGTGATATTATTTGCTCTTGTGAACAATCGTGTGCTGTGGCAAGCTCAGCGTCGCACACATTTTTGGGTGCCTGGAGGTCTTACTACAGAACTTGATACTACAATCTAACTACAGAACTGGGGCAATGTTGAAAAAAAAAAACTTATAATTTGTGCTCTTTATTCACATGAAACTAACCAAAAAGCATTTAAAAAGAAGTTGGCTTTTTTTCCTACTTTGGACTGCATCCAGACTCATCCAGTGAATCACGACTTCTCTGTATGAAATTACCATTCAGGGTCAACATTGCGGGTAAGGATTGCATGGAATTTTTTTCTCCTGAATTTCACAACTTATGGAGTTTATGATGGAATTTTATTTCCTTTCCTGAATGCCATGGTCTGCAGATTGATTATATGTAGCTGCAGGTTATATGAAGAAATGTAAGGTGCCTTAAAATTTTCAGTTGGCATTAAATAAACTGCCGAGTGCTGATACGCTATTACCAGTGGAGACTATGGCACCTGGATGCGCTGTTGGGCGGAAACAGGCCGGCGGCGGCAGTGTTATGCTGTGGGTGATGTTTTCTTGGGACACTTTAGGTCCCATTATCCCAGTTGCACAATCCCTGACAGCTGTCAGGTATCTGAACATCGTTGTGGACCAAGTTCACCCATTCATGGCAACTGTGTTCCCTGTTGGTGATGGTCATTACCAACAGGATGATGTGCCATGCCACACTACCAGAATTGTCAAGGAGAAGGAGTGGTTCAAGGAACAAGCTGGTGACTTTCTGTTAATGCCCTGGCTTCCAAATTCACCTGACATGAACCCAATCAAACATTTATGGTTTGTCTTGGAAATGAGAGTTTATGCTAAATCACCACCACCCCAAAATGTACGGGAACTGGAAGACCTGCTCTTGACATTATGGTATCGGATACCCCAGGATACCTATCGCCACCTCATCAAATCGATGCCTTGCTCAGAGACCGCTGTTTTGTGCGCCAAAGGGGGTCCTACATCTTATTAAGTAGGTGGTTATAATGTAATGGCTCATCGGTATATGCTGCTTGCATTGTTGCAGGTTGGTTTGAGAACAGGTGCTGAAAATATGGATTGGCCAGCTCAGAAACATGCCCTGAACCCTATAGAGAATCTCTGGGATGAACTGGATTATTAAATGTGTGGAAGACTAAATTGCCCAACAAACTGTAGTAGGTTGGTTGATGGCTTTCGGGTGATTAAATTGTATTATTTCTGGAATCCTGTTTCATTTCAATTGCTACGATATATCCAAAGCACTACTCCACTTTAAATCACTTACCACAATAAAATTTTAAAAACACAACACTTTATTACATGAAAATGACATGTAGACACAATGAGCTCTTCGCTACAAAACCCCACGACAACTTCACTATGTGGAGGAGAAAATTGAAGTGATACTCTCATGTCACACACAGTCTCTGCAATGCAATGTGTATCTGGCACCATCTATTAAGCCAAATACTAAATAAAAGATTGGGAATTACAAGTTTAACAACACAAACAAAGCTGATGTGGTCTCTGCTTTGAAGGCTGAATGGTGAAACATATTGGTGGACATTTGCAAAAAACCAGTTATGTTTATTCCATGAAGACTAAGGGCCGTCATAAAGGCTAGAGGTTTCAGCACACAATATTAATTTTTTTGTAAATAAAGATTGTTTGTAGATATGCAGGTTTCTGGATATTAATGATAGGGCAGTGTATATGTGAGACTTCCTTTAACATGTAATACTATCAGTATTTCTCTGTCATATTCTTTTGATAACCAGGACTTGCAGGTAAAGTCCTAATAAGCATGATGCAATTACAGTAAATGTAAATGGTGGAAAAGTAGAGAAAAAACTAAGCAGAGTTTATGAAATGGCCAGGAAGGGAAGCATACATTCGCACAAAGGAAGAACACCCAAAGTTAAAAATTTAGATGTCTTAGTTTTACCCTTTTCACCCAAAATTTGTCAAGTGTCAATTGGAAAATTAGGTATGCACTTGTGTCAATGGCAACAATGTGAAACTGTTGTGGATAATTTTTAACTCATCTGACAGGGAAGAAAATTAAAGACTGGAACCAATTTTTTTTTTTTTTTTTTTTGTGTCATTGTGCACAATAGCTAAGTTTATTGCACAATATGAAAGTACTCTTGAAATACTTTCAGTAAATCAATAAGTAGGATTCCACCATTTATACTTTATGAGGTGGAATGCCAGGACTTTAACAAAGGTGAAAATTACACTGTTGTTTTAAGTAGTTATAAAATGTTGTAAAAAAAATTAAACACAAAAGTATTAGTATTTTTGTAGCTTTGTGGTGTGAAATGTGCTATTAGTTACAGGTCTTGCAATAGACCTGTAAACTAATAGCACACTGTGCAAACATTCATAGTGAACTAACATCAATTATGTTTTATTGGTGTATGCATTGCAATTTTTTCTGTATTTTGTGTTGCATGCAACATTTTGAATACAGCTTTAATGTACAGCTATATACGTATACGTAAATATGTGTGCATGTGTGTAAGATATTAAAGAAAACTTAAAACCTAATCAGTGATTTGTGACAGTGCTTCTTAAAACAAGAGGGAATAATATTTGTGGAATTTTAATTTTCTAATATGGAAATAGAAATTGCACCTTAGAAGAATAAAATTCACCACCATAAATACATAAGAGAACTGCATATCAAAACAAAGCAGTGTAATCATGACAGTATGAGAAATAAATGGCTGGCAACTGGTGAAATTAGAACTGATGTGTCACTGAAATTTGGTGACGCCTGATCACTATCATAGAATTTTATGGCAACATACCCGCACATTTTTTATGAGGAATTGCAAGAATAAAATTAATTCAGGGCAGGATGATGATTCTTCCTTGATTGATTATATTTTCTAAACTCAATATGTTACCTCCTTGGGGTATGCAGTAGTGCTAAAAAAAAAGTCAGTGGAAAAGTCAAGTCAGTTCTTTCTCTTATATATGTATTTGTTTTTCGTGTAACTTTTTTTTTTTCCTTTATCAAATGGTTAGGCAAAGCAGAATTTCTTTGTTTCTCTAGATTATTTCATTAACTTCTTCCCCCTCTCTGCAGTCAACATTGCCCAGAATGAGCTTTCAGTCTGGGCATTTAAACACAGCAGAAGTATACCTCATTCATTAGGTTGTGCAATGAGACAGGAGTGTTTCATTTAAATTTATCGCTTTTTCTAGAGATGTCGTGCATGCATGGGGGCAACGGTTGGAATTGTCACCAGGAATTTATGTGAGCTTTGATAGCGTCCAAGCGCGAGTTTTCGCTAAGCAGCTGCACAAAGGCAGAGTCTTGAAGCCCCTTCACGCACATGCACACTGTCGCTGTGATATTGGATTTCATTCGGGAAGCCGGGCAGCTAGTGTATTTCCGGCGCTCAAATGCAGGTGTTCAAAAATGGAGGTTACTCGTTTCTTCCTCCTCTCTCTCTCTCCCCTTGCTTCACTTCCTAACTTGGATCCAAGAGAGAAAGAGTGCAGATATCATCCTGATGAGTGGTAGTAAATCAGAGTGCTTGTGATCACGGGACTCACTCCTGATTGGCCCAGTAGTTTTCCTAAATGGTGTCCTCCTGCTAACTTTGTGTGCTCTTTGGGAGAAGAGGTTGTTGCATACCTGTCAATTACTACAGAATGTCTGTAGTTTCAACAGATTTAGTTGTCTGACTATGGAACTCACGGTTAAAACTACAGATTCTATGAATTTTCATTCATTTAATTTTTTTTTATTTTGCTATTTTTATGATATACACTGCTGGCCACCCAAAATGCAACACCAAGAAGGACACGAGGTAGCAAAGCCAGATTTACTGGACGCATAACAACAGATGCAAAGAGGAAACGATTGAGCTTACAGGCCCGTGCGACTTGCGGAGCACGCAGACATCAATAGTTTGTGTGGCCCCCATGGCTGGCAATAATGGCCACTACATGCCGCGGCATCAAACGAAAGAGGCTTTGGATGTGGGCTTGGGGTATGTCGGTCCAGGCTGCTTCCACACATTGCCACAGTTCATCAGGCGTAGCCATGGGTGGTGCTTGCCGGGCCATTTGGTTGCCGATCAGTGACCAGGCATGTTCAATGGACGACATATTGGGAGAACAGGTGGGCCACGGCAGCAGTGACACCTGGTGGGCCGTGAAGAATTGTTGCACGATGCGTAATACGTGTGGGCGCGCATTGTTCTGTTGAAACGTGGCCGTTGGCAGGATCTGCAGGGAAGGGAGAACTACAGGCTCCAAAACGTTGGAGATGTAGCAGTGGCTGTTGAGTGTACCGGCGATGCGTACCAGAGAGGTGTGGTTGTCATATCCAATTGCACCCCAAACCATAACGCCAGGCGACGGACCGGTATGGCGATGCATAATGCAGGTGTCATACAGTCTATCGCCGCGGTGCCGCCACACACAGTCCGACCATCGTGGTGTTGCAGGCAGAAGCGGGATTCGTCGGAGAAGACAATGTCGTGCCATTCCGTAGTCCAGGTACGGCGTTCAACGGCCTACTGCCACCACACTCGCCGGTGGTGTAATGTCGATGGTAATTGGAGCAATGGCCGTCATGCGACAAGTCCCCACTCCTGCAGACGACATCGAACGGTACGTGCTGACACAGGTTGTTGTGCAAGACACCCTAATTCCTGCGCTAACGTTCGTGATGTGGCAGTGTGAGCCGCCAATGCCCTGCTGCATGTTCTTCATGAAACTTTCAAAAATGGAAGATCGACAGAGTTCAGATTTTCCCCATAATCATTTTTTTTTTCGATGTTGCCTCTGTCCGGTATTATTGTTAAATAACATTTTACTGCATTAATATTTGTATTTCAGCTTGAAAATAGGGGAAATTTCCCAAACCGGAAGTCATATGAAGCAAAGGTTTGTCCAGTAATCTGTACCCCCATCCCCCTGCAATGTTCCCACTCTCTTGCTTAAATATCCCCTGTTTCAAAAGTTTTTGCATTTAAGCTTGTTAAGGGAGGGGAAATTCCCCAAAACAGAAGCGACAAAGTTTGAAAATTTGTAAAAATTGATTCATGGTGGATGCATGCATGGTATTACTATTCTCAAAGTTACCCCCTCCCCTCTCATTTATTGAAAGTAGTTAAAGCTTTGTTATCATGACAATGAAGAAATAGGGAGAGTACATATATCAGCTGATAGAAAAATTAAGTAATGGATGCTGTGCAGTTGCAGAGTCAACAAAAGAAAAACTGACAGTAGTCTGCATTCTTGTGTTCACCCAGTTAAAATGTTCAGCTTTTCTTTTTTTTCCTTCTTTGGTCTTATCTTGTCATAATCTGCAATTTTAGAGGTAGTATGATCACATGGTAAGTGGAAGTTCACGCACTGCACATTCACTTGCTTGGATTTCCCATCTATCAAGCATAGTGGAATTCTGAATGCATCTGACTAATTTTTACTGGTGGAAGTTTCGAACTTAAATCTTGCAATGTTACCTATTGTGCCCTCGCCAGGGGAATCAACTATATGTTTTACACGTGCTAAGTTTGTTTAATTAGTGCCCTTGTTTGTTGTTATGTTTTGTTGTGGTGCATGTTTCTTTTTCACAAAGAGATGGATCGCTTCATAAAAAAGCATCTATGTATGCCGTGCGGTAATACTTTTTACTACTGACAAGGCTGTCACCAATGTTGGCAGTTATGTTGTTGTTGATTTGGGCATTTTTGGAGAGAGGAGAGAAAATGGAATTGGGCAGAAGAGCTGAAAAAGTGGCCCTTGGTACATATTCTCCACTCAAAGAAAAAATAAGTTGGTTAGCCTCCTGCAGTGAGGCAAGTAATGAAATTGTTCTAGCTTCCTCAGCTACAACAGCTTGGCCTGCCCCTGCAAAGACTAGGAAAGAAAATAAAAAGCAACATGATTTCCGTCAGCTCCATTCTGCTGGGTGATAAAGGAAGGCCAAGTATTGGAATCCTGATTAACTAAGTAAAAGCCTTTTATTGTATATATCTTTCAACTATATAGTTGTGATACTTTTTTGTACTGTTTCACACTTTGTATGAATATCAAAGTGTTCACAGGAAACTCATTCAACTTTGTTTGACACTGAATCATCACTGTTGAATGCTATTGAATATTAAAAAATCAAGGTAAAGTATTATATAAATGAAAATAGTTACTCACATCTTCATTTTCACCGGCAAATGTCTGGATATTGCACTATCTTGTGGTCCTCGAGGTGTTCCACATGTTGCAAGAATAGAATTTGCCTTGAAGTCATCTGTTAAAATTTCTAGAAGTCACTTCATGAAGACACTCAAAATGGGGAATTGATATAGGTGGGTAATTAATCTTCTTCTTTATGAATCACGAATCAAATCAATAAAAGAATCTAATGTAAAATTTAATCAAAAAATAAAAATGAAGAAAGGTCAAGCCTTCAAGTCGAAGGGAAGTTGATCTGATAGGTATTCAGTCTTGACTATAACATAGACTTTTTCGTCTCCTGCTGCACTAAATATTCCCTTCCTAGTTTCAACTATCATTGTTGTAGTCTTCATCTGTGGGTTTAACGTTTTCTTCATCATGCATGTTGTTCAACGGCCGAATATCGCACAATCTGTAACATAACTAAACAGTTCCACATTGGCAGAAACCTTATAGTGCATTCTTATCTTGGTTTTATTGCACATTCTTTACATCCAGATCAACTTTATTTTTATGAGATCGACTTCCCTTCGACTTGAAGGCTTGACTTTTCGTTATTTTTATTTTTTTACTCAATTTTATATTAGATTCTTTTATTGATTTGATTCATGAAGAAGATTAATTACCCACCTATATCAATTCACCATTTCAAGTATCTTCATGAAGTGACTTGTAGAAATTTTAACAGATGACTTCAAGGCAAATTTTGTGCTTGTGACATGTGAAACACCTTGAGGAACACAAGAAGATAGTGCAATATCCAGATGTTTACCAGTGAAAATGAAGATGTAATTATTTTCATTTATATAATACTTTACCTTGATTTTTTAATATTCAATAGCATTCAATAGTGATGGTTCAGTGTCAAATGAAGCTGAATGAGTTTCCAGCCAACACTTTGATATTCATATGTGTGAAACAGTACAAAAAGTATCAACTATATAGTTGAAAGATATATACAATAAAATCTTATGACCATGTAATGAAGTTCAACACCAAAGTGTGTTAGATGAACTAATTTAATAAGAAACAGACATTTCCAACCCTTGCCAAAAGGATATGACCACAATGTCGTGACCCTTTTTCAGGGATCAGTGGCCACCAAAGCAACTCTGTACAACAGACAAATCAATGGTACAAAAGGTAAACTAACTTGTAAATTGTTTTCAAATCCTTTAACATTTTATTATACTAAAATATTAACAATATTATACTAAAACATTTCTGCCTAACATCTGGCAGGATTTGTTGAAAAATAACCTAAACCGTCAAGGTTAACCGTAACCGTGATAGTGACAGGAAAGAGTGACAACAACAAGACAGCCTGAAGAAGGAGAAGAGTTTTCTCCGAAAATTTGCTATTAATGAAAAAATTTCCTAGTAAAATTCCCATAATAGTTGCTTTAGATTAGTAATTGAATTAAGAAACTAGGAAGCCATTTCTCAACATGAGCTTTATTCAAGGAATTAGAACAGAGTATGGGTCAGATACTTGGCAAGCAATCAAGAAAGTTCAACATGCTACATTGAAGATGGAAAGATCCATAGCTCAAATCAAGTTCCTGAAAAATTGCAAGGTAAATAACTTTATTCCAAATTCATTTAGACTTAGAAAACCATTTAAAGATTTACTTTCAGCCAACTTCGTGAGAAAAATAGAGCAAAAAACATTAAAAAGAAGTATTGAAGCAAAATATAAAAATGTTGCTTATTATAAAAAAGTAAAAGTAGAAAATGAAAAGAAATTTTCTGGAATCTTAAGGGATACAGTAAAAGCAGAATTAGATGACTGGCTAAAAATTGGAGTAAGAAACAAAAATAAGAAATTTGTTAAAAAGCTGAACCCTTAAAGAAAAGAAATTTTTGAAGAAAAACTATTCCAGTAAAAACAAAGAAACTGCAGTTCTTAGTCATGTAAAGGACAACACTGCTACTGGAGTTAGCCAAGAATTATTACAAGTGATAAATAAAGGAAGTAATTTCAATCTATCCAAAGAAAAAATAAATACAGAAAAATTGGTAATTGAATTGGAAAGCATCTGCAGCACTTTAGAAAAAGAGGACCAAATTAAAGCAGACCTCCTCAGAAAAGATTACTACAATAGCCTTACAAAATTCCAGAAGCAAGTAAGGAAACCTCAAAAAATTTTTGATAATAGTCAATTAAAAGCTCTTAAAGATTTCAGAAAAAATGAAAGTGTAGTTGCTGTGAAAACAGACAAAAGTAAGTTGATTACTATTATGGATAAGAAAGATTATCTAGAAAAGATGGAAGAAGAACTAAAAAAACCTATGTATGAAGAAGTAAAAGAAAACCCACTACCTGATTTGATTAAAAAAAAGTCTCTAAGCTTATTTCACTTCAAAAAAAGAAAAACCAGCTTCCAGAAAACTATAAACAATTCTCAAAATTACAGTTCAGATTACCTCAAATATATGGAATAGTCAAACTGCATAAAGAACACCAACCAATTAGACCAATAATAGACTCAAAAAACTCTATTCTTTCAAATCTTAACTAGTTTTTAAAGTCACACCTTCAGAATCTTTTAAAAGAGCCACCTAACTTGATAAAAAACTCAATGCAGCTAAAAGAAAAACTAGAACTTCTTCCTAAATTAGATTTTCCTATTATGGGTAGTTTAGATATAGTGTCTATGTATACTCACATTAATATAGATCAACTTATAGACTTTATAGCGGAAGACTTGGCAGACCTAATAGTTTTTCACAACAAAGAAAAAAACATATTAGTTGGAATTTTTGAAATGCTTACTTTCTCGTTGCAGAACAACTACTTTCAATTTGGGAAAACTTTTTTCATTCAAAAATCGGGGCTAGCTATGGGCTCCCCACTCTTAGCTAACTATTATGTGGGAAAACTAGAAGAAAAGATACTAGTACAACCCACATACTTCTGCTTATATAGCAGATACATGGATGACATCTTATTTATAATAGATAGCTCAGAAATTGTTCCAGAAAGAATTCTAGACTCATTCAATGAATTAGATTATTCCCTTATGTTCACTATTGAACTTCAAAAAGAAAGAAGAATAAACTTCTTAGATATTACTATCTATTATGAAGATGAAAAATTCCTCACTAGTTGGTATAAAAAACCAGTGAATACTAAAAGACTACTGGATTTCAATTTCTATCATCCAGTTTCTATTAAGAAAAATGTAGCAAGTCAGTTTTTAGAAAAAATTAAAATAGTTTCTACTGCAGATAAAAAAAGAAGCCCATAAAGAAGAGCTTAAAGTCATACTTGCAGAGAATAACTATCCTAAAGAAGAAATTGAGAAGCTTCTGAATTTTAATGGTACGAAGAACACACAAAAGCAACAAGTAAAATTCACTAGAAAAATTTCTTATCACAAAGGTTTATTTGAGTCTTTAAAGAGAATTAGTAAGAAGTACAATATTAGGCTAGCTCCAAGTTTAGAGAACAAAGTTAAAAAAAATTTCCCTAAAATAGTTCAAAGAGAAGAAGATATTTTAAAAATGCAAGGAGTAGTCTATGAAGTAAATTGTAGTTGTGGACTATCTTACATAGGTGAAACAGGTCGCAGACTAGAAACTCTTATAGCTGAGCATAAAGCAGCTATAAAAAATTGCTCCAACAAGACTGGATTAGATAGGCATGTTAGAGAAACTGGGCACAGCATGGATTGGAATTCCCTTAAAGTCATCAGTTTCCAAAGCAATTTTCAAAAAAGAAAGCTGAAAGAAGGAATAGAGATTGAGAAAAATCAAAATTCCATCATCAATGACTGCAAAGGATTTTCTCTGCCTAACATCTGGCAGGATTTGTTGAAAAATAACCTAAACTGTCAAAATTAACCGTGATAGTGACAGGAAAGAGTGACAGCAAGAAGACAGCCTGAAGAAGAAGAGTTTTCTCCGAAAATTTGCTATTAATGAAAAAAATTTCCTAGTAAAATTCCCATAATAGTTGCTTTAGATTAGTAATTGAATTAAGAAACTAGGAAGCCATTTCTCAACATGAGCTTTTATTCAAAGAATTAACAATTATTATTTTTTACAGAAAAAAAAACTTTAATAAAGCTCAGCATATGCGTGTACAAATCCTCAAGCAGGAGCCATCTATCTGGTTGTCACTGAAAAGAAATGGAAAACAGTTTCAATGAAATGTGTGTTTATTCCATTAGCATAAGAGTATATAACTAATTTGTTTGAATGGTACAATATATGAAAATAAAACTTACTTTCTGCGCATTAGATTTTGTAGAATTTCATACTCATTAAACTCTATTGCAACAGAGCATTGTCTGAAGAAATATAAATATTTCCATTTGTTCGTGATAATTGTACACCGATGAGCCATTACATTATGACCACCTACCTAATAAGCTGTAGGACCGCCTTGAGTCTGCAAAAGAGTGGCCACTTAAGTGGTGCCGTAACATCAACAGCAGACCCCCCCCCCCGTTTCTGTACATTTCAGGGTGGTGGTGATTTAGCGGGAAGCTGCTTTTCCAAGTCGTACCACAAATGTTTGATTGGTTTCATGTCAGGTGAATTTGAAGGCCAGAGCATTAACAGGAAGTCGCCAGCATGTTCCGTGAACTACTTGACGATTCTGGCAGTGTGCCATGGTGCATTATCTTGTTGGTAATGGCCATCGCCAACAGGAAACAACCTTGAATGGGTGAATTTGGTCTGCAACGATGTTCAGATACCTGACAGCTGTCAGCAGGGTGCGCACGCGTGCTTGAAAACCTGGAAAGTCCTGGAAAATCATGATTACGTTTTCAAGGCCTGGAATATCCTGGAAAAACGGTATTTTTTAATGCTGTCTTGAAAAGCCTTGAAATTTGAAATTAGTGCTTAAAAAAATGCCCTTTTAGGAAATCGTGTTACTGACTGTTACCCCTTAATTTTTTTAAGTTCCTCTCCTCTGTTCTCAAAGAAACCGCCGGCTACAGTGGTGTTTCGGATGTGCCCAAATCCTAATTTGGCTGGGGGGGGGAGCACTACTTCCAGTGCAATAAAATTGGATGATTACTAGCAGGTCTGTTAGGGAAGGGGAGCTTGATGCATTCTCTAGCCCTGAGCTTGATGTCCGTCCGACAACTACTGAGAACAACAGAAGGGGAAAGAAGAGACATTTAGCATTTGCAAGGGGGGGGGGGTCGCGTGTTTACCAAGTCAGCTGGCATCCACCAGTGAAGAGTATGCCTGAACAACACATTCATCTGCTCCTTGTTTATTGCATTAAGACGCTTGCTTCCGGCCCACCCCTCAAGAGACTTCGGCTACTTATGATAAAAAATAAGAAAACTATCTTTGCGAATTTTTCACAAAAGTGACTGAAATTTTTACATTCACTATAATTGGATTACAGAAGCTCACTCCCAAAATTCCATTTGAATCGGTTTAAAACTTAAAAAGTTAGCATTGGAAATTTTTATTATGTGTGCCTCTTTAGACAGTGAGCCTTGAGCAGAAAGTGTGTTACCATAGCAACAGTTGATTGACAGCTGGGAGCGCTGATCCGAAGCCCTTGGTTGGGAAGAAAGCAAACACCTGTTTATCACTTCCACGGCTCAAAAGGACTAAGAGATATTTTCAGAAATCCATTTTCCGGAATTTTGAAAATAACACAGTAAAATTTTTACAGTGGTTAAAATACATCACAATAAAGTTCTAGTGCAAATTTCGCCGAATTCCGTTTGAAACTTTAGCAGATGCAAAAAAAAAAAAAAAAAAAAAATCTTCCGTTGCAAAATCGGATTCAAAAAAAAGAAACGGCAATTATAAATTACGGGAAAAGCAAGCAAATTATTTTTTTTTAGATGCCATGGTTTATTTAAACAGAGTGATCCTTAAATTTTGTTTCTGTGATGATATGGACTCTATTTTAATTACAAACATTCAGATGTCTGAGTTACTGTTTTAATAAAAAAATCTATAATTAAAAAGTTTTCAATGGATTTAGGCGAAATTCAGCAGATAAACGTATTTTTAGTAAATTGCAACGTTATGACGTAAATTTGGTCATTTTGTCGAAAATTGGGCAGCATTTTTTTTTTTACGTTTTCTCCTATAGTTAGGGTGAAGGAGGAAGACACTTCAGTGAGCTGCAGGTGGTGATTTATGGCGATGTGCCAAATGAAAAGAAGCCGTTCCATCAGGACATTCCAGAGGTTGAGCGTGCGTGGACGCGTGCTCCTGCTGTTTGAACTTAATCGGAATGTTTTCGGGAGGGGGAGAAATATCCGTTTCAGCTTTACAGCTTTCAGGCTCCTTTTTTTTCTTGGTAATAAATAAAAACCATAGTTGCTGCATTCACCATTGATCCATATTCACATTTCTTGGAATATAAACAGCAGACAATCGGAAACATGGTGTTGGGTGGGTCTTGATGTTCTTCATTTGTATCTGCTGAATTTTGTTCTGTGGGAATACGGAATGAGTTATACTGTGAATACATACAAAACTACATATTTTTGAGCTGAAAAATATGTCTACTTGTACACAGTAGCTAACGTGTGAACTCAGACGAAGACAATCAGACATATGAACGTCTGATTCCATAAAAAAATCAACCCATTTTATTATACACGACAGGTAAAAAAGAAAAAACATTACATGTTTTTAAACATTATAAAGGAAAGCGGATTTTTGAAACACCATGACTTGATGATATTAATTTCTGAAAGTTTTTTTTTTTTTCGATTTTAATTTCTGAAATCTTTTTTTTTTTTTTTTTTCAATTACAATACATTGTAACAGGATACCTGTGTGTTGTATCCCTTAGTTGTAAGGCAGATTTTCAGTTGGCCGATATCCGCGATCGTAAGTGGTAGTTACATTGCTATTGTTGATGATGACAAGATAAATACTGGAGTAATGTAGAATGTTGCATAAAGTAAAAAAAAAATCGCCCCCCTCCTCCCCCTTCGAACTTTTATACGGTTATCATAGCTGATCAACCATTTCATTCCATGAACATCAGCACATTTCAATCATTTGACCATTGGGGGTCTGACGGAATTCAGCAGTGCTTAAGCGCCTAGCGCAACGAGAACATGCTAATTATGGACAGTTCTATTCCCTTCCCCCTATCATCCCTAATAATTGAGAGCGCATACTGTAGTTTCAAATATTCTGTGTATGAGCTAGTTTTCACGCTGTTCGTTATGTTTTTATTTTAGAAATTACTAACCCTTTCGAACTGTAGGTTGCAGAAACGTTTATGCTTTGGTTTTTTCCATTTGTCCGTACGATAATTCACGTAAAAGGGGTTGGATTTTGGCGAAATTTTAGTATGCTGTTAGGTACAACCTAGGAACCTACCCTGTTGAAAATGGTCGAAATTAAATTCAAAGGCATAGATATAAGAGCAGTATTCATTCTCCAAGCTTGAAGCCCTACGTCCACTCCAGCTGGGTAAGTATGAAAAGATTTGAGACTTGGAGGAGACCCAGTACAAAGTTTTGCTTCCCTCAGGCACTAAGTGTTTGTTAACATTTCTTTCCTCTGGTTTGGAGCCCAGCTGTAAGAGGTGATGCTTTGTAACAGTCTTTTAGCACAACACTCTGTCTACTGATTGGCATACAGGTCATAAAACAGTAACTTCACTAAGTGTTGTTTCCTTGTTTTGAATGAAGACTAAATCAATGCCAAAGCATTTGCAACCCAGGCTGCCTAAAGGACAAAGCTGGGGGAGCAGGAAAGAACATAGCAGTAAGACCCCTTTTTCTTTAATTACTTAAAATCTGGCCTATAGTAATTGGTCACATGTGTAGCCCCTTACTCAGGGGAAATTCTCAATTTTTAGTTGTGTGGTTCCTGATCTTAGATATTTTTTTGGTTTTCATTTACTGTTTCAGTTGATTTACCCATTTTTTTCACTCCCCCCCTCCCCATTAAATATGGGTAAGTGTACTTTTAGTGATCTTTGGCTAATAAATCCTAAATATGCTGGATGGATTAAAAAAGATGAAAGCAATTGAACATGTTGCAAAATGCATTTTTATCCATTAAAATAATAGATGTTTCGAATATGGGGGATCCGCTTTAAGAAGCCACATGAAAGGAAAAAAACATAGTATGTTGACAGAAAGCTTTAAAAATGTTCCACTAACTGTTGGTAAATTGCTATGTGTATCAAGTGATAAACAAGTACAGCCTATTGCATCCACATCTAATCCTCTGCATATTCCTCTTGAAAAAAATGCAACCATTAAAGCAGAAGCATTGTGGTGTTTAAAAGTGGTTAAATCCCATTACTCTTACAGGTCTTGTGCAGGTAATGATGTTTTATTCCGCCTAATGTTTTCTGACAGCAGAATTGCTGGAAACTTCAGCTGTGGCGAAAAAAAAAATGTTCCTACATTTGTTGCTTTGGTTTGGCAACTCACTTTAAATCAGTGTTGGTTCAGGAAGTCGAAAATGAAAATTTTGTGATTTTGTTTGACGAAAGTTTAAACAAGTTTAGTCAGTCAAAACAAATGGATATACATGTTCGTATATGGGAAAAAGGAACAGTTTCAACCAGATATTTGTCATCAGTTTTTTTTGGGTCATGCTAGTGCAGACATAATGATGGGAAAATTTCTTGAATGCATGGCGTGCCTCCCACTGTGTAACATTGTGCAGTTATCAATGGATGGACCCAATGTTAATTGGAAGTTTTTTGATATGCTGCAATCAACACTTAGTGCTGACTCAAATGTCCAACTCCTAAACACAGGGAGCTGTGGACTTCACATTGTAAACAATGCCTTTCGACATGGAGCCTCAGCAACAGGGTGGGAAATTCAAAAGTTGCTTTCATCATTATTTAGGCTTTTTAAAGATTCACCTGCAAGGAGGGAAGATTTTTCTAAAATAATTTTAGCCAGTAAGATGCCATTAAAATTCTGCCCACACAGGTGGCTAGAAAATACTCCTGCCTGCGAGCGAGCATTAGAAATTTGGGCAGACATTGAAAATTATGTTAACCAAGTTGAAAAGAAGTGCATCAAGAATCCCCACACTGTATCATTTGATGCTATCAAAACTTTCACTAAAGATCCTTTTGTTTTGGCTAAACTGCATTTCTTCAATTCAGTTTCAAAACAGCTGGTACCATTTCTCAAGGCATATCAGTCAGATAAGCCAATGATGCCTTTTATGGCCACAGATCTTGAAAAGATGCTAAGAAATATGATGAATCACTTTGTTAAAAGAACCGTAATGGCAGAAGCTAACTCTGCCTTAAAGCTGTTACAAGTAGACCTTACAGATGCAACTCAGTGTTGTCACTATAAAGAAATTGATGTTGGGTTTCAAACAGAGAAGGTATTGAAAGAATTAAGTGCTAAGAACATTAGTGAACGCAAACTTAGGGAGTTTAGAATGGAATGCCGAATATTTTTGCAAAAGCTAGTTGTGAAGCTATTGGAAAAAAATCCACTTAAGTACTCCCTTGTTCGCCACATGAAGTGTTTAGATCCTCGGTTGATGTCAAAAAATAGTGAGACTTGTATTAAGAATCTAACATTCATTCTCACACTTCTTGTTGATGCTCATAGAATACAACCAGAATTATGTGATGGTGTAATATGGCAGTTTAAGGAATTTGTGACCAGTGTTGCAGCAGTAAAATCTTCATTCATAAACTTTGATCCAGAAGATAAACAACAAAGAGTAGACACATTATTGTATGAGTACATGTCTTCTACTAAAGCTTTTAGTGAACTGTGGAAAGTTGTGAAACTTCTTTTACTGTTGTCACATGGGCAAGCTTCTGTTGAGAGGGGTTTTTCAGTCAATAAGGAGCTCATTGTAGGAAACATGAGAGAGGAGTCAATTGTAGCACAGAGAATTATTTATGATCATATATCCTATGTAGGTGGTATTGATAAGGTAAATATCTCAAAATCCCTTCGGTTATCAGTTGGAGCTGCAAGGCAAAAATACATACATTATTTGGATGATAAGTCCAAAGAAAAGGAAAAAGCAGCCATATGTGGAAAAAGGAAAGCTATTTTAGATGAAATTGATAGCATAAAAAAGAAAAGGAAACTCATTGAAGGAGAAGTCAAAGAATTACTTAACTCTGCTGATGATTTAGCTTTAAAAGCTGAAACTACAAATAACAATACATACATTGTAAAATCTAATAGCTTTAGAAAAACTGCTCATGAGAAAAGAGCAGTACTTAAAAAATGAATATGGAACTTGAAACCAAAGTCAGCAATCTTAAATCTGTATAACCATCCATTGATACTCCATATTTGTGGTATCTTCCAAGCATATAGAGAATTAATACTAAAACATAAAAATTTTATATTTGTACAATTTACAATAGAAATGAACTTTTTTTTTCTTTCTTTAAAGCATGTTGAACTTCAAACCAGTTTTGATCTTTTATCTTCATAATTATTTAGTGTTTTTCATATGAAGTTCATGTAAATAGACTAATGAACTCTTCTGTTCCAAAAACTTATAACTTTCTGCAACTAACTTCCACAATTGGGCTTCTTATTGGACTAAAACTTTGGTAAGTAATATAAAACCTTATATATACTTGTACAGTAAATACTCATGGTCTCCTAAAACATATTTTTGCTGTACATTTTACTATGAATTTGTGGCCAAAACAATTCAATCAATTGTCCTTAATGCATTGATCAGATTTTGGTTTATATAACTGACAAACTTCCAATTTTTTTAAAAAGCTTTTAAAAACTTAATTCATATAATTGTCTTATGTTTTGGGAGTTGAACCAAAAGTGGTTATTCTGATTCTGGTTATGATTGAAGCTTAACTGGAGGTAGATATTCCTTATGCTCATCATTTTTCATTTATGTAAAATACTTAAGAATATCCTAATTTATACCAATAAAAAACTGATTGTTTTATGTTTAAGGTTTTTATAAATAGTTTAGCTAGTTCCACATTTTGGGGTAGCACTTCATAAATTTAGTTTAGCAGTGATTTTGATTTAAAAAAATAAAAGTAAATTGAGGCAATCTTGTTTGATATGAAAAATAATTTTTGGAAAGTAATATGAGGCAAGTGTACTGGTAGACATAAAGGTGGTTAGATTCTTTTGGGTTGGGTGGTGGGCCAGGACTTTCTGACTTCTATGATGAAACTTATTTGAAATTTGTTGCCATGTTCCTAAAATTACACTTTCTGTTTTAAACTCTATTGGTTCACCTTTCTATGATCGTCCACTCCCGAATCATTTCTTGAGGTGCATACTGATTCCGTGGCTTATGCTTTTTGATTTAACATAACTGTACTACAATTAGGGGAAATTTTCCTCAAGTCTGGAACATATTCTGTCTAGTAATAAGATTTTCATTGCCTTCAAAAGTCACATCCCAATATGCAGCCACCAGTGGCAGTTATTGGGAATGTTAAAAAGAAAAAAAAATCATTCCCATGTATGGAAACACTTTTTATCAGAGCTAGAATCCACCTGTGGGCATAACAGGCACATGCCCCATTTCAAAAAAAAAAGGGAAGGGGGGTTATTGAGTAAGTAGATAAGTGCTTTGCTTTGTCTCACGTTTCTTGTTTTCAGACATCACACTTTTTCACTTATGGATTTGCAACTCCACGTTTTGTCTTACATTGGCCCGAACTTTTCAGTGATCCACACAGCAGTACTTCAGAACTGCTGTTTGTAATGTACTCTGACAGGCAAGCACCCCATCTCCCCCTTATGGGTCCTCCATGTTTTACCACCGTGTTTTTTGGAGGAAATAAATCTCAGAGATTTTTTTACCAGTCCTCTGTTAGACGTGCGCCCTCCCCATTCTTAAATTCTGAATCTGCCCTCACTTTATTTCATAATAATTTCAGTTGTTATCAATAATAGTCTGATTACATGGAAGATAGTGCAGAATAGTGATGCAGCTAAAATGACTGATTAAATTAATCATTTTCTGATTGAGGGAAAGGATTTTCTGAATAGCCTTGTGGTAATTGCATCATGATTCAATTTAGCATTATTGGGTAATTCGCCAATTAAAAACTTTAAAAAGAAATGTAATGGGTAAAAAAGCACACTCATCCATTTGCATCTTTCATCATTTTTATTACTTAAAACTGAAATTGCTTTTAAAAACTAATTTGAGCATGATACTGTAAAGCGTAGTAATCATCCTGGAATTTTTGTATATGGCCTGGAAAAGGCCTGGAAAGTCCTTGAATTTATTCCCCAAAAAGAGTACGAACCCTGTGTCAGGGATTGTGCTATTAGAATAATGGGGCCTAAAGTGTTACAAGAAAAGAAAACATCAACCATGGCATAACACCTCTGCCACCGGCCTGTTTCCGCCCAACAGTGCATCCAGGTGCCATAGCCTCCGTTGGTAATCAGCGTATCTGTGCTCTGCCATCTACGTGATGCACCAGGAATCTTCATTCGTTAGACCAGGCCACTTTCTTCCAATCATCCACAGTTTAATCACGATGATCTTGGGCCCATTTCATGCATTGTTGGCGATGACATGCAGTGAGCATGGGAACCCGGCTGGGTCTTCGGATTTGCAGGCCCATGCGCAGAAGGCTGCGATGAACTGTGTGCTGTGGCACATTGCCCTGATCACCCCTGTTGTAGCTGCAAGGGATTTGTTGCATTGTGGAGCTGTGGTCACTGAATAATGCACTAAAGTGTCCGCTCCCCTCTGGCATCAATGAACTGTGGATGACGGTCCATCATTTGGCCATCTGTACACCACTTTGGGTACGTACTCACTACAGCAACACGTGTACAACCCATAAGCAGTGATATTTCCGAGATCGTAAGGTCAGGTGATGCGCAACATAATACAGCTTCTCTTTGACAAATGTCAACCCAGCCTTCTCGTGGTGCATCCTGTTCCCACTAAAGGGGCTCTGACGACCACCAATAGCAGTATAACTATACCATCGGGATTAGAGGAAATGCTATCCCACACTCACCAACCCGCTTGGCTAGCGTGGTGAGTTACAGCCAAACCCCTCCAAAATGAATCTACAACTTAAATCTTGCCCCTCAGTCTCCGGCATATTGCCAGAAGGACAGACCATCGATGGACAGCTGAAATTTTAGACTGGATTCCAAGGGACAGGAAAAGACCCAGAAGAGGACCACATGTGAGATGGGTTAATGAAATTCGAAAGTATGCAGGAGTAACATGGAGGAGACTGGCACAGGACAGACTGTTGTGGAAGAAACTTGGGGAGACCTTCGTCCAGCAGTGGATTGATAATGGTTAACAATGATGATGATGAATTCTGAGGCGCCATGCCATGACAATTTGTCCATTATCAAACTCCGATAAATTGGCAGCTTTTCCCATTCCGACTCTGAACACTCTACTAACCGAAAGCTGTTCCTCGGGTTGTATATATACTGTTCTGTGTACTTCACCTGTGCCACCGTTTGGTCTCCAGACAGGCTGATTTCTCTAGGCTAGGGGTGGTCATAATGTAATGGCTCATTGGTGTACATTGGGAGTGATTCATATCACAGGCTTTTAGTATAATTGTATGTCAATATGTGATGGTACTTTTATTTCAGTTTTCAGTGTGAAAACATTTACAAGAAGTTGAATTGAGTTACAAAAATGTCACTATAGTTTCTATATTATATAGTAAAGTAAGTGTAAACCATACAGGAGCAATGCACTTAACCAATGTCATTCTTTTAATGTAATGAACTTAAAAGACATTTGAACAAGTTGTATGCCACCACAGTGCAGTGGCCAAGAGGTCAGAGGCATTGGCTTCTGGCTGATCATACAAGCTGAACCCAGGTTTGAGTCTCAGATGAGGTGTGGGCGGTATGTTTATTCTGTGGTGCCGATTCTTTACCTCACCTGAAACCAGTGGCTCTGATTCAGGGACAGGCGCTTATACCTTAGATAAGTTTCATGTTCATTAAATTCTCAAACACACATCTACACAAAACAGGTTGTGTGGTTGTAAACCAACAATGTGTTGGTATCATTGATGTTTACTAAGATTAAATTTCTAATTTGGGTTTTTTTCTTCTACGAAATATTTATTTTAAATCACAATTTTTTGGAGAAAACTTTTCCTTCATCAGGGAGTCTTTTGTTGTCACTCTTTCTCCATCACTATCGCTTTTACTGTTAACCTTGATGGTTACTGTTATTTTTCACCAAATCTTGCTGGATTGTTAGGCAGGGACAAACCTCTGCAGCCATTGATGAAGGAATTCTAATTTTTTTCTCAGTTTCTATTCCTTTTTTTAATTTTCTTCTTTGAAAGTTGCTTTGGTAACTGATGACATTAAGTGAATTCAAGCCCATGTTGTGTCCAATTTCTTTAACATGCCTATCTAAACCTGTCTTGGAGCAACTTTTGTATCTGCTTTATGTTCAACTATTCGAGTTTCCAGACATTCGAGAGAGGTCGCAGACTGGAAACTCGAATAGCAAAATATAAAGCAGCTACAAAAAATTGATCCAACAAAACCAGATTTAGAGAAGGAATAGTTTAGAAAAATCAGAATTCCATTATCAATGACTGCAGAGGTTTAATGTCCCTGCCTAACAATCTAGCAAGATTTGGTGAAAAATAACCATAACCGTGATAGTGATGGAGAAAGAGTGACAAACAAAAGACTGTCTGATGAAGGAGAAGAGTTTTGTCCGAAAATTTGCGGTTTAAAATAAATATTTCCTAGAAGAAAGAAACCTATATTAGAAGTTTAATTATGTATTTAAAAAATACTAGTTAATTAATATTTACTTTTATGTAGATCTATTCATCCAGAATTTCTGCAATATATTGTAACCAGACTGGTTGCTATTAATCCCAACACAGCAGCCAGACACAACTGTTTTTATATTTCCCAGCAACTTCACCCCCAATTACACTTGGTTCATCACTCATCAACCATTTCCTCTGATCATCATATTGGGACAATGACTTCATTTTAGTTCTTGCCTGGGAAGTTGTCCCCGTGCGTGGACTTTATATGACAATATCCTAAACGACCCTGAATTTCAAGCCCAAGTTTGACTTATTTTACCAGAAACCACCAAAAACATTTCCATTGTTCCATATCCTATTTTCTTTTGGTTAGCAACAAAAGACCGAATCCATTTGGTTGCCTGCCGGATTTCCTTCAATCAATGAATCCTAACTTCGATGGAAACCACTAGATTGCAACATATTCTTTCCTCCACTCCAGACGTCTCTGAAGACTACGAAATTCTCACAGCTGAACTCAAGCTATTACTACTTCCAGCAGCTCAGAATGCACTCACCTGTATGAAAATGCAATGCTTCAACCTGCCTGCCAATTCCTCAGCTATTTTGTTGTCAATTGAAAAACCTGGCGAGTGACCCAGAGCATCACCCAGCTTCAACGCTCCAATGGTACCATTACCTCTGATCCCGATGAACTGTGTGCAATCACTTGCGTTTATTTCACTCAGTGGTTTAATCCACCTTCTATTCCTCCAGACCCCTCCTCTCCACTTCTCGCTAACCTTCCTCAAGTGCCGACTTCTGCTCACGGTTCTCTTCTCACTCCCATTTCACCTTCTGAAATTACTACTGCTTTTTCACTTCTGAACCGTCAGTCTGCTCCTGAAGCAGATGGGTTACCTGTTTCCTTTTATTCTGCTTTCTTCCCTTCTTTGCTTCCTATTCTGACTGTTGTTTTCAATGCTTTTCTGTCTCCCCTCCCTCCTCTCTGCTTTCACTATTGCTCTGTCTAAAACCGGTAACCTTCAGACTCTTTCTAATTGGTGCCCTATTTCACTTCTTAATACTGATTACAAACTTTATGCTAAGATTCTTTCAGTTTGTTTGGGTCACATTCTTCAGAGCGTGGTTTATTCGGATCAAACTTATTTAATCACTGGCCGCTCGATCGATCAGAACATTTCTCTCGTACATAATCTTCAGTTACTGGCTAATTTTTACTGCGAACCCCTTGCTCTCTTTAACGTTGACCAGAGACACATGTTTGATTGCGTTAATCACTCATATCTTTTTTCTGTTCTTCACTTCGGTTTTCCTACACAATTATGTGACTTTATTCTTAATCTCTACCAGGGTGCTGTCTTTCACATTTGTAACCTTTCATTTCACACTGCTACCATTTCATTTAACTCTGGTATCCAACAGGCCAACTCTTTGCCCTTGTTTTTGAACTGTTTCTCAATCTACTTAGACCCAGACTCTCTCACTGTTCAAATTTTTCACACTTACGATTTTTACACCACGTTCCTGTTCTCACAGCTTACGGTGACAATGTCACCATTTTGATTCGTAATGCATCAATCTAACAGTATTAAAGATTCCTACACTACGTTTTCACAGCAATCTAGTTCAGGTTTCTGTCTAGGTACCTGGACATCTCATATTGACCAGCCTTCGGGTGCTCGGTGGAGTTGCGACTGTCAAAAATTACTTGGAATTTGGTTTGGTAAATCAGCTTGTATTGTGAACAATACCTGGCATCTCATTTCAAATACCATTTCCAAGTCTCTACATAGCTGGAACTGCATCAAATATCATCTATGATACACTCAGAAAGCAGCTATTATTCAAAACTTTTGTATGTCACGGCTCACCCATTCATGGATTCCTTCTATACCACCTACAATGTTTGTTAATTCCATCCAGGCAGCATTTGTTAATTTTATT
Source organism: Macrothele yani (assembly GCA_039090855.1). Classification (NCBI taxonomy): domain Eukaryota; kingdom Metazoa; phylum Arthropoda; class Arachnida; order Araneae; family Macrothelidae; genus Macrothele; species Macrothele yani. The sequence continues at coordinate 75,959,411 of CM077023.1, read as the reverse complement.
TAGAAATCTGTTCACTATGTCAAAGCATCTGTTTTATGTTACCCCTCCCCCCCACACACACACACATTATGGAGGCATCAATCTTCCATCCATCCATCCAACAAAAATATATTTCCTTCTGAGTTATCCATTTTCTGAGAATGATTTTTGGTACACCAACAACTGCAGCTGAGATCTTGAATATATTCATATCCCCATCGAGCCCGGCTTTCACCATTTCAGCGTATATTCTGGTGGACCGATACCCACTGATTTCTCTTCCCTTTCCACCTGCCTATAGAGAAGCAATCAAGTTCATACGGTCCTTATCCATCCAACGTTATACTCCAACCTCCACTCCTGATTTATTTGCAAGAACCCATCTTTCACAACTCGCTAATTTATTCCCATCAACATAGTCACGTTTTTTCCCCCACCTTTTTAATGCAGGCATTGTCACAGTTGCACAGCTTGTTGATTCTAACCTCTAATGGAAACCTCTGACAGAACTTTCATGCTCCATTCATAACTGATTCACTAATAGAGGAAATTTTCAGCAGCTCAAAAATGCCATCATCTAATCCTTCCCAGATCTAGCCGATACAACTGGTCTTATTTGCTCGCCTTCTGCTGCAAATATTTTACCATCCTCACTCAAACTTCATAATTCAGATGCCTTATTTGCCTATCTTTCCACAAAACAGTTATATTCCTTCTTTTTGATCTGAGATGTTACAGCAATCCCAATTCACAATCTCCCGAGCTGTTCCGTCACACGTACCTGGAGTGCACTAAGCCCTCCCTGCCCCGAAAGACAAAAATATTCAGTGGCTTTTTCTCCATCAAAGACTCCCCACCCCTATCACCCTTAATCACTTTGGCATCATTCCTTCCCCCAACTGCACTTATTGTCAAGTTCCAGCCAATCTGACCCATGTTTATCAACAATGCCCTATCATTACTCCTTTGCTCCAGTACATGTTCCAAATCACCCATTCAGCATACCATGCTACTCATTCCATCCACGACTACTTGTTCCTTTTCGCCCGTGACCCCAGCACGGCTTGCCATTCTGACATTTGCCCCTTTATTTTTATTTTGACCAAATCAATCATCTATGATGTCCCAATGAAACTTCTTAAAACAACCTCCCATCTTTGAGCAAAAAGAGCTAGCAGATTTCTATTTACCACTTTCTGTAATGTTTTAAAATGCCGGCTACAACTAGAAGACAATCGTGCACTTCAAATCTCAGCTGTTTCTCAATTTCATGTTAAACGGTCTACACAAACAGGATGGCTCTCAGTTCATCAAAACAGAATTTGACTCTCAATATAACCCCGCAGATCCTTTGCAATAATGTGTATTTCAACTACATGTCAATTCTTTAGTTTTTCTGTTTTTGACTTCACACCAAGAGAACTCTGACCTTGGACATTAACCTGTAAGTCGCATGACTCATCTCACTTTCCACGTTATTTGCGAACTTGCACTGTATTATATTTTTTGCTTCTTTTCTGCCCTCCAACTGTTGTCAACGAACTGGTGGTCTGCATATCCAAAACTCAAGTGCAATTTGTTCAAGATCACACTCTCCACCGTCTGGAAATTTGCATATCTTCAAGTTCACACTCTTCGCTTTTATATATATTTTTTTAATTCACACTCATCAACATTTGTAACATTAACATTATTCTTCACATCTTCAGTCTGAGTTCCTTTGTTTGTATAGACATTTCTGGCCTCTAGAATTTTACCAAAGCCTGTTCTTAATGTATAGAAACTGTGTCAAAAGTTTTGCATACACAAAAAGAATTTAAATGTTGTTGTCAGATTACTCTTTCAGTTGCTAATTATTAAATTAAAATATTTTATATATTTTGTAAGTCTATTATTCTCAAATTAAATTGCTGAAAATGCTATTTATAAGTTTTGAAGGTTCATTGATGAAACTGGCAGTCATCTTTCAATCGATATGTTCAATATATTTAACCAATACACTCAATCAAATACATTGCTGAAACATTCACTAAAAAGTTTTTATGGATTTCAATTCTTAAAACTTGGCAGGCTCTCTCTCTCTCTCTCTTCTCGTCAGAAATTTTACACTTTCCCTTACTCCTACTCTTTTTTTATCTACCATACTAAAAGTTTAATTTCATAGACTGTAGTGAACCCAATGGCATTGTTAAGTATTTAAATAACACATTTATTGTGAAGAACTTTTCCACAATGAAGAAAATTTAAAGAACAAAACAAAAACAAAACTGGTCCACTGTGGTACAGTCACTTTTGTGTAATGCATCAGAAACCTATTGTGTTTCCAATGAATGCATGTCTACTGAGGGGAAAATGCTTTCAAAGCAGTTGTCTTTGAAAGCAGAAAATGCTTTGAAAGCAAGATAATGCCTTCAAAGCATTTTCTTCTGGGTAGATCATGACTCTTGATAGTTATGATGAACCTCATGCCTTCATAATTAGGCCACTCAACTGAAACTTGTCAATTTAAACCACTTAGTGTATTTTGACACAGACATTTAACATTTCATAAAATTTAATTCAGTAACCATGAAACTTGCATAGGTTAAATCCCATTATAACAAACTTCTAAAGACTAACATTTTTTCCTTGTTTACTGAAATTTTGTTCAACAGAAATAATAAAATTTTGGTGCATATTTTATTGAAATACTATGTTACATGATTTAATATTACTGTGCAGTGATTTTTGTGTTCCGGGTTTCTCTGCTCAGTTGAATCCAAAATTCCAGGTTTCCAGCTATGTAAATTGTGTCGACACAGGTAATGATGTGATACGTTGTTTAAAACGTACTTCCCCCTTTTTACAGCTTTTTAGCACATCTTTTGAAAAAAAAAGATCATGTTTATGTTATCAGTTTGTCAGTCTGTCCGTCCGTGGACACCATATCTCTGCATAATTAGTCCGATTTGAAAAATTCTTTTTGCATTGGGAAGCTTATTTCGTTTTTTTTTTTTTTTTTTTCTTCATTTCGTTTTTTTATTTACGATGTACAATTTCCCTGCTAGAGGGCGTAAATGCAGATGATGTCAAATTCAAAATACATTTTATTCCATATATTTGCTTCTAAACATCCAATTGAAAAAATTCTTTTACCTTTTGATTTCATTTATGTCGAAGAATATTTTAGGTATAGTTACTTTTTCAAGTTACACACAGATTTTCCGCTAGGGGTGTAAAAATAAATTACGTTTTCCCAGATATCTCTTCTTCTAAAACTCCAACTTGAAAATTTTTTTCTTCAGTGGATACAGCTCCTGATGCAAAATCTTTTGCATATAACTTCTAATTTTTGGTAAAGAATACTTTGGCCACCAGAAGCATAAGTGTTAAGTTTTGCTTCTTCTGATGTATTTGATATAAAATCTGAGCTTCTAAAATCTAGATTGAAAAAAATTCTTTCATGGACCGATGCCACTCGCGTCGATAAACCTTTTCGGAATATTTTCTTCTTAAAATATTGCATGGTTTCTCTGTCAGGTAGATGTATATCTTTTTTTGTCAACATCTCTGCTTCAAATAGTCTGATTTGAAAAATTCTTTGTTGGATAGAGTTTCCGGTGTGACATGTTTTTCATATAATATAAAAAATTTGAAGTAATTCATAGACTTTCCACTAGGGGGCGTGAAAGTAAATTGTGTTTTCCCCGATATCTCTTCTTTTAAAACTGCGATTTGAAAAATTCTTTCTGCACCGAACACAGCTCCTAATGGGAAATCCTTTGTATATAATTTCTAATTTTAGTAAAAAATGGTTTGGCCACCAGGGGTGTAGGTCTTAATTTCCACTTCTGATGTATTTGCAGCAAAATCTGAGCTTCTAAAATCTTGATTGAAAAAAATTCGTTTGTGGACCGATACTACTCACTTCAACAAACCTTTTAGGAATATTTTCGTCTTAAAATAATGCATGGTTTCTATGCCAGGGGCGTAGATGCATATCTTATTTTTGTCAATATCTCTACTTCTAGGAGTCCAATTTGAAAAATTCCTTCTTTGTTGGATAGTGTTTCTGATGCAAAATGTTTTTACATAAATTCTAATTTTTCAAGTAAATCATAGGCTTTACGCTAGGTGGCGCAAAGGTTAATTGCGTTTTGTGCATTATTTCTGCTTCTAAAACTCTGATTTAAAAATTCTTCCTGTATTGCATACAGCTCCTGATGGAAAATGTTTTTCATATAATTTCTAATATTTGGTAAAGAATAGTTTGGCCACCAAGGGGCATAAGTGTTAATTTCTGCTTCTGATGTATTTGCAGCAAAATCTGGGCTCCTGAAAACTCGACTAAAATATTTTTTGTTTGGACTGATACCTCTCACATCGAAAAACCTTTTGAGAAAACTTTCTTCTTAAAATAATGCATGGTTTTTCCGCCCGGGGGCATAGATGCATATCTTATATTTGCCCATATCTCTGCTTCAAAGGGTCTGATTTCAAAAATTCTTTCTTTGTTGGAGAGCGTTTCCACTGCGAAATGTTTCTCATGTAAATTCAAATTTTTCTTAATGCACAAGTCTGCAACCAGAGGGCGTAAGTTCACGATTCCATTTACAGCAATATCTGCGGTATTAAAAACCAGAGTAAAAATCTTCTTTCTTCCGTCAGATACTATTGTTTTCCATACCGGTTCCATTGACTTAGAATAGCTTTGATAAATTTAATTTGCGTCAAAATGGATTCAAAAGATGTGCTCATTACACCCGAAAATTGGGTGTCATCTTTCTTTCTTGTTAAATTATACTGTGACCTGTAAACTGTATAGTAAATAAATTGTTTAAATTCTATTTTAACTGCAAGAGCTTTCTTTTATTCTTCACATCTTCTGAGTGTTTTGGTATTTACAGATGTTTCTGGCTTCGAGGTCTTCATCAAGGCCTGTTCTCAATGATTAAAAACTGCATCAAATGTTTTGTTGACACAAAAAGGAACTCAGAAGATGTGAAGAAAGGAAAGCTCTTCAAGTTAAAATAGAATTTAAGTATATTAATCTGAGTAAAGCCTGTGAGTAAAATTGCAATAAATTGTTTAAAATAGTTAGTTAGAATTTTGTGTCTCACATTAATTAGCTGCTAAAGAATTATGTAGCCCCTTTCCCCAGTCTTACCGCCCCACACACATTGGGTTTCAAGGCTGAGATTCCGAGCAGTGTGCATTGATTTTTCTGTTGTTTTCCCCTTAAAGGAGCTAGTACTATTTTGGGCTTTGTATTTAAGTTGAAGATTAGTGAAACCTGTTTTCCATTATAGAGCAGAGTATTCCATGAAAAACTGGATGACTTTTAAAATGTAACATTACTTTTAGCAATTAATATAAGTGGATATGAAAAATTAAAGCCATTAAATGATAGGCAAATCTTAAAATCCTAGATCATTTTCTAGAGTAAAATGTCTACCCACTGACCATCAATCGAATAAAAAGACCTGGGTAACCAACGAAATTTTTTATATACTTTTGTTGTTTTGAATTATAATATAAAATTATAATTCAAAACAATAGTTTGGTGATAGTGTAACACCCCCTCCACCATCTCTGAGCAAAAATTTTCAATGTTTCAAACTTTGTCTTGCAATCACCTGTGATAATGCTCAAGTGATTCAGCCAAACCTAATTCCTTTTTGTGTATAACTGAACCACTAACTGGATGTTCCCTACCATCTTAAAACTGACCAAAAAAAAAAAAAAAATAAATAAATAAATAAAAACAGCTTTGATTCTGTATTGCATTATATTTACTTTTTTGATGAGATACTCTGGTTTTGTTTGCTTTCTTGTCTTCAATTTTAACGCGACCTTTTGAAATTGTAGGCAATGTTGAAGGAGCTATGCTAAATTATTTCCTTTTTCCAGAATCTACACTTTCCACAATTTCCATTTTTTCCCCTCCAGCATAAACTGTTGTCATTATCCTCTTCTTTTATCTATATTTGTGCTAAATAAGGACAATAACATGAAAAAAATTTGTGCATGAAGTAGATGAGACGGAGTTACTCTAAATACGCTCATGCCTAACTGAAGTGTCTAAATCTAAGATTTGGAGAAAGGTAGCCTCTCATAGGCAGTTCCCAGATGAAGCAACTGTAATGCTAGGAGTGATAAAAAATATGAGTGATTGAGGAGTGAAAGCACTTGGGTTTATCATTCAGCTAATTCGGAGTGTTTTGGTTACCTCAGCTCCCACCTTTCTGTGACAGTTACTTGAGAAATCAGTGAATTTTTTTTTTTTTTTTTGTTCATTGACCATTAAAAATGTTCACTGAATAATTTTAAATGGTTACTTTCCCATGGAAAGAGTAAATCTGAAATGTTTATCATACTAAAAACGTTTTCACTTTTTTTTTTTTTTTGTTAAAATTAATTTCTTATGATTTGTGATGTGGAACTCCTGTTTAGAACATAAAATATTTTTTTTATTTTGGAAATCTTTATAGCAGGATTCCTCATGCATACATACAAAATACAAGCAGAAAATGAACTATAGCTTAGCTAAAGCTGAAAAATATAGTTGCATTTGCAAAATGCTGTCTGTGTATAGGTAAAGGCACAATCCAAGTTCAGATGGGAAGTTCCGAATAGTGTAAATGAAAAGTTTTGTGTTAGTAATACATCTTTATTACCTCAGGTTTACACATACCTTAAGCTACTTCTCGACTTAATTACCTTCTACACTGAGACATTTGTAGCACGGGACAAATTTTTGTATCCCCTCAAAGAAGTCTGTCTCCAATGTGTTGACCCAATCCTGCATGGTAATGTTTGCCTCAGCATTGCTGCTGTTGATGTCAAGACAACAAATTCTGGTTTTGTGAACATTCATGAGTAATTTGGGCATTCATGTTGAACACAATCAAGTGTTTTGTGTTGATTTTGTGCAGTAAAGAATGAGAAGCTTTGTTTGAAAGTTTGCCTGAACTTATCATTATGTGTTAAAAACTGATCTCCATGGACTGTGTAAATAATCTGAAGTGAGAAATTAAACATCAAATTCTCTTATGTGTAAATGTAATATGATACATGATACTGATATTCTGAGGTGGTTTGATCATGTTGAAAGAATGAGTGATTATATGCTAACTAAGAGAATGTATTCAGCCCAAGTGGCAGGAGGGAGAGGTAGAAGACCAAGGAAATGATGAGTGGACCAGATTCAGGGGTGCCTGCAAGAGAAAAATATAATAAATATCAAGCACAAAAGGTCTCGTGGGAGACTTCTTACGGATGTAAGTGAAGCTCGAGTCGTGTTCCTAGATCTTTGTAAAAGATCTAGGAACACGACTGTATGTAACATCAACAGTATGTAAAATCTAGCACCATCAGTTTAAAACTTGAATTGAGCAGATGAGCTTTATTTGAGGAGCTAACCTCTGAATCTCAGAGAACAGCTTAACGATACATATGTATGTACGACTATCAGAGTTTAGGGTTTTTTTGTTTGACATCACGATCAGACCAGGTTTAGATAGCTTGAACATAATGTTTGATCATCTGATCCAAAGTAGCATTCTCACTGTAATGTACAGTACATACATATGAATGATTGTGTAAATGGTTTCTTAATTTTTTTTAGAAGGATTAGAATAATTTAATGTTTTGTAAACTGAAATGCACTATATCTTAATACTTACACAGTAATATTTCTTTTGAAGATACTAGTCATGCATAATGATGTGTACAGTGAAGAAAAATTATTGTGAAAAGTAAATTCAAGTGCAAACCTTAAGACTGGCATATGCACTCCTGCATATCTCACAGGTTTCATGTTCCCGGTGCATTTCTTGCCTAGTTTTTATCCATGAGCTAAGGCATCGCTTATGAATAAATTTTAAGCTTCCTGAAAAAGATAAAATTTTCATTTAGACAGACAAACAGCTTCCTCTACAGCTGAACATTATTAATGTTTCACCATAGAATAAATACTATTATGAAACACATGAATAAAAAATTCCAGATGGTATACAATGTTTTTTTGGAGCTTTGGAAAACCGATAACTTAAACAGAAGAATGTCACTGAATTCTGGAGCTTATGATTAAGTCAATGGACAAAAATCCTGAAAGTTAATACTGTAAAGGTATTTTAAGGTGTGAATTTAAGTAACTTGTTTAAATCCAGATACAGGCAATACATGTATGTGGATAAACTTGCCTCAAGCACAGACAATTTTTAGTATTAGAATAGAAAAAAATAATAATTTTTTTGTCATACAGAATTACAATTTGACCTGTAGTAGCACGGATACCAAGGTTTATGTAAATATGTACTGCATCTGGGTAAAAAATTGCACCAGAAGAATCTGAAAGATGCATGGAATATCTTAAATGATGGCTACAACTGTTTGACAAAAAGTATTTTTTTCTATTCTAATACTAAAAATTAGGATATTGGGATTAATACCAATGTGCATTTACACTAGATGGGGTCATTATGAAAGCTTGAAAATATGTGGATAATTTTGGCAATGGTATCTGTTATCTACCGCAGGGAAAAAAATTTTGCAGTCAAATTTCTAAAACCAGAGATTTTGTTCCAATTACAATCATGTTCCATGACACTTAACACAAAAACAGTGCATCTGGAAAATAAAAAAATATGCAGATAATATTGATCATGGTTGTAGATAGCTGATGTTAAAAGAATTATTTCAACCAGATAATTAGAAACAGCTGTCGAACTGAAAGTCTAATGGTGCGCCACCTAACGGAAATGTTTTACATCAGGATAAGCTGTGATGAAAATCATCTAAATACGTCAGTTGAATAAATGAATCCATCGCTCTTTCCACGTTAAGCAACGCACAACTTATCGTGGAAAGGCAGCCGCCGGGGAATTGAATCCCGAATCTCTCGATATCTAGCCGAGCGCGTTAGCTTTACACCATAGCGGCCAACAATTCACGGCGCTGTGTGTGTTTTTCTTTTTCAGTCAGCATCTGACATCATAAATCCGTAAGATGAGCTCACCTACTGAGACGTCTCCATCTGGTGGGCATTAACGGCACTGGATATATATATAATTATAGCAATAATCCAAAGGGCGAGATCCAAGGTGAAAATCATCTTGTAAAATCATCTAACTAGTCGAATGACCGAATTTGTGTCGCGTGATTGTGGCACTGATTTACAGGAGGATACACTGGTATCAGCCCTGTGCCACCAAAGTATGGGAGCCTCGATTTGATCAATATTAGTAATTATTTTTCCGGCTGGATTTCTTTTTTTCTTTAATTTCGGCCCCGTAGATACTACATTGATCTCTAAATATTCCAGTTCTAGTCGGAACTGCCATTTGTCCGCGATGGGTCCAGATTAGAATACCCGGCGAAGTTTGCTAAAGGAGATGATGCTCTCCAAGGCCGAACATGGCTGGTAAAAAAATATCTTCAAAAGCAGACCATTGTCCTTATGGATTGGCCAGCCACGTCTCGAGACCTTAATCCGATCGAGCATGTCTAGAAACTGTAGGGAGACGTTGCTGCCCTCAACCTTCCTCCACAAGACCTGGAGGGACTTAGACAACCTCTGCATGAATAACGATGGTTGCTATTTTGAAACAATTTTCCAATCAATCCATGGAACAGTTTTCTCGGGAAAAGGGTATCGTACGAAACTAAAGACAACTATAGAACATTTCCTGAACGTTTGCACATTCTTACGAATTCGGCATGCTAATCACAACAAACAAAGCTTTAGTTTCAACAAGAAAAATGAATCAAAAGAAAGTTAATTATGTCGACCGTTTAGAAAAATTTAGCTCACGTTAGGGATGTTCGTGATTGACAAGTCAATGTTAGGGACTGCCCGGTGGCGCAGTGGTCTAAGTGATGGCTTCTGATCGTTTGTCCGGGTTCGAATCCCGGTGAGGCAGGGTTGTTGTGTTTGTTTTACGGCGCTGGCTATCTCCCTTCCCTGGAACCAGTGGCCCTAAATTAGGGACGGGCGACTGCTTATAGTCCACAGAGTTTCTCTCGGTGGTCGTTAAACATTCAAATAAAAAAAAAATATTAGGAACGTTCATGATTGAGAAGTCCAGCCTAGTAAGTACAAGATTTTTTTTTCTGCATTTCTGTCTTGAACGTACGGAAGGGGTCCGGGTTTGAATCCCGATGAGGCATGGATGTTGTGTATGTCTTACGGCACTGGGTCTCTCCCTTCCCTGGAACCAGTGGCCCTAAATTAGGGACGGGCGATTGCTTATAGCCCACCGAGTTGCTCACGGTGGTAGTTAAACCTTCAATAAAAAAAATCCCTGGGCAGGGATGTTGTGTTTACCTTACGGTGCTGGTTCTTTTCTGCATCAGCGGTCCTAAATTAGGGACTGCGACTGCTTGCATAACCATAAAGTTGCTTATGATGGTCGTTGAGCACGGAAACAAAAAAATCAGATATTGGTGCGTAATTATACTACACCGATGAGCCATTATATGGCCAACCCAGCCTAGAGAAATGAGCGCGCCTGGAGACCAAACGGTGACGCAGGTGAAGTGCACAGAGCAGTATATATACAACCGAGGACCGGCTTTCGGTTAGTAGTGTTGGGAGTCAGAACGGGAAAAGCTGCCGATTTATTGGAGTTTGATAAAAGACAAATTGTAATGGCACAGCGCGGATTGTGGGTTGTTCATGTGCCACTGTAGTGAGCAGCGTAGAAAAAGTGGTGCACAGATGGCTAAACGACGAACCGTCCGCATCTCATTGACGCCAGAGGGGAGCGGACATTCGCATTTTTCTCAGCGCCACAGTGCGACAAATCTCCCGCAGCTACAACAGTGGTGATCAGGGCAATGTGTCAGCACACAGTTCATCGCAGCCTTCTGCGCATGGGTCCGCGTAGCCGAAGACCCAGCCAGGTTTCCATGCTCAATGCACGTCATCGCCAAAAGCGCATGAAATGGACCCAAGATAATCGAGATTGGACCGTGGATTATTGAAAGTGGCCTGGTCTGACGAATCAAGATTCCTGGTGCATCGCGTAGACGGCCGAGCGTGGAAATGCCGGCTGCCAACGGAGGTTATAGCACCTGGATGCACTGCTGGGTGGAAACAGGCCGGCGGTGTTATGCTGTGGGCGATGATGTCTTGGGACACTTTAAACCCTATTATCCCAATAGCATAATCCCGGACAGCTGGCAGTTATCTGAACATCGTTGCAGACCAAATTTACCCATTCATGGCAACTGTGTTCCCTGCTGGTGATGGGCATTACCAACAGGATGATGCGCCATGCCACACTGCCAGAATAGTCAAGGAGTGGTTCGAGGAATATGCTGGTGGCTTTCTGTTAATCCCTGGCCTCCAAATTCACCTGACATCCAATCGAACATTTGTGATTCGACTTGGAAAAGCGGGTTGGCGCTAAATCACCACCACCCCGAAATTTACTGGAACTGGAAGACCTGCTGTTGACATTATGGTACCAGATTCCCCAAGATACCTATCGCCATCTCATCGAATCGATGCCTCGCCGATTGGCCGCTGTTATGCGGGCTAAAGGGTTAGAATAGATGGAGTAAGGTTCTACAGCTTATTAGGTAGGTGGCCATAATGTGGTGGCTTATCGGTGTATTTCACTTGTGCTGAACAGTTATTGACAAAGCTGAATATACACATATTAAAATCAAACTGTATACTTACATTGTAATATATATGGTACAATCAACTGTTGATATACCGCCACCATTTGTTATATTACGTTGCGGCGTATATCACATTTGCCGATTATTTTTAAGTTACCCACATTTTGTTAATTATGGCTCTTCGAAAATCGTAATTAGAATTAAATCAAAAACCTGTTAATTAGAAAAAACAAAAACTGAGTTATACTCGTATGCTGTGTACTTAGTGCGCACTCTAGTGCGAAGTGTCCGTTTCTATCTCTGAAGCTTTTGGTATGCATTAAATGTGGAAATTTGCCGCCCCGGTGGCGCAGTGGTCTAAGCGATGGCCTCTGATCATTCGTCCGAAAGGGGTCCGGGTTCGAATCTCGGTCAGGCATGGATGTTGTGTTTCTCTTACGGCACTGGCTCTCTCCCTTCCCTGGAACCAGTGACCCTAAATTAGGGACGGGCAACTGCTTATAGCCCATTGAGTTGCTCACGGTGGTCGTTAAACCTCCAATCAAAAAAACCTACAATAAAAAGAAATGTGGAAATTTAGTTTGTGTAGTAGGAAGACAAAGTAAACATTTTAATTATAGGGAAATGAATAAAAAGCATGTTACTGAAACTGTATCAAATAGATATTAATTGCATTACACAAAAACTTTTCATATAGCTTAGTTTCTTTTAAAAACCATCTATTTTTATTTGTGTTTTCGATTTCAATCCAGTTACTTTCAGAGCACAATGCAATGTAACAAGTGCGTTTGAAATATACCCATGCTGCGATTTTTAATGCTTCAAAGAGTTTTTTTTTATGTTAGGAGACAGTGATTCGCATCTTGGATTGAATCAGTGTCTTTAGCATTAAGGTTTTCCACAATTGAATCACGGCCCGAAAAAAACGGGGCCGCCCCGGTGGCCTCTGATCATTCGTCCGAACGGGGTCTGGGTTCGAATCCCGGTGAGGCATGGATGTTGTGTTTGTCTTACGGCACTGGCTCTCTCTCCTCTTCCCTGGAACCAGTGACCCTAAATTAGGGACGGGCGACTGCTTATAGCCCATTGAGTTGCTCACGGTGGTCGTTAAACCTCCAACCAAAAAAAAAAAAAAAAAACGGGAAGGGATTCTCACCAAGGAGGTTATATTACTGGAGACACCACTGGATCTGCCGCCATAGGTCACAGCTAATCTGTGGTGTGACGTCACAAGCTGGCAAAAACGAACTAAATTACTAAATTATACAGTTGATAAAACAGTAAGCTTGTGTATCATTGATAAAAATGATTGAATTATTCATTTCATCCGTTTATACGCTTAGAAGCTTTTGTTCCATTGGTTTCAAAGCAGATTCTTTTCTGCGGCTGCGCCGTGCCTGCTCACGACGTCCTTTGCAGCACGGACGGTGACTTATGGCGGCCAATGCTGCGTGGATATTTTTTATTGGAGTTTTAACGACCACCGTGAGCAACTCAATGGGCTATAAGCAGTCGCCCGTCCCTAATTTAGGATAACTGGTTCCAGGGAAGGGAAAGAGCCAGTGCCGTAAGACAAACACAACATCATGCCTTACCGGGATTCGAACCCAGACCTCTTACGGACGAATGATCAGAGGCCAGCGCCTTAGACCACTGCGCCACCGGGGCGGCGCTGCGCGGATAGGAGGGGTGCCTCCAGTAATATAACCTTGATTCTCACACAGCTTACAAGTGGCGGTACCAAGGAGGTTGGAATAGATGGAGAAGGATGACGTCAAAGCCGCCCTGGTGGCGCAGTGGTCTAAGCGATGGCCTCTGATCATTCGTCCGAACGGGGTCCGGGTTCGAATCCCGGTGAGGCATGGATGTTGTGTTTGTCTTACGGCACTGGCTCTCTCCCTTCCCTGGAACCAGTGACCCTAAATTAGGGACAGGCGACTGCTAATAGCCCATTGAGTTGCTCACGGTGGTCGTTCAACCTCCAATCAAAAAAAAAAAATGACGTCGAAAACTTAAAGCACTTTGAGCAGACGACTTTAATGCTCATTCGTCTCACCAAGATGGCGTCAAGAGGCTGTGACGGCATGATCGTGACGTTTCGGTGGCTCCTTTTTTTTTTGATTGAAGGTTTAACGACCACCGTGAGCAACTCAATGGACTATAAGCAGTCGCCCGTCCCTAATTTAGGGTCACTGGTTCCAGGGAAGGGAGAGAGCCAGTGCCGAAAGACAAACACAACATCCATGCCTCACAGGGATTCGAACCCGGACCCCGTTCGGACGAATGATCAGAGGCCATCGCTTAGACCACTACGCCACCGGGGTGGCTTCACTTGGATTACACGAGGGGAACGGCTGGCCCTTACTCCATCTATTCTAACCTCCTTGGGCGGTACATCATGTATGGTTTGCGTAGTATAATATATTGGCCGATACTAATGGTGTGACGGTATATCAATGGATGTTTTATACAGAGCACGTCTGTTCAGACCAAAGAGTTGGCAGTAAATCGAGGGTTGACTGTTTAAATAAAAAAATCGCATTTTCGTATAAGTATTTTCTAGAAACTGTTCAAACTCGTAAACCGTATTTCACTGTTTTGAAAAAAGGTCTGGGCGTTTTTCACTGAATGCGCATCTGTAGTCTAAGCTCAGGCATACTGAAAATGCAGAGCGGCCCCGTTCGCCGGGCGATACGAGGCGCTATCTTCTAAGAATTCTTCCGAGATGGGTCAAAGTTCGAACTCCGTGAGGCATGGACAGTGTGTGTATTCTACGGCACTGGCTCTCTCCTTACTCTGAAACCAGTGGGGCGCAGTGGTCTAAGCGATGGCCTCTGATCATTTGTCCCAAAGGGGTCTGGGTTCGAATCCCGTGAGGCACGGATGTTGTGTTTGTCTTTCGGCACTGGCTCTCCCCCTTCCCTGGAACCAGTGGCCCTAAATTAGGGACGGGCGACTGCTTATAGCCCATTGAGTTGTTCACGGTAGTCGCTAAACCTTCAATAAAAAAAAACAAAAAAAACAGTGGCCCCAATTCAGGGACAGGTGGCTGCTCATAGTCCTTGAGTTGCTCACGGTGATCATGAACCCACCCCCATTCTAAAAAAAAAGATAACAACTTGTCCCGCTTGTTTTTGTTTCTTAATTCATTTGATTTTCTTTTTTTTTTTTTGATTGGAGGTTTTAACGACCACCGTGAGCAACTCAATGGGCTATAAGCAGTCGCCCGTCCCTAATTTAGGGTCACTGGTTCCAGGGAAGGGAGAGAGCCAGTGCCGTAAGACAAACACAACATCGCCTCATTGGGATTCGAACCCAGACCCCTTTCGAACGAATGATCAGAGGCCATCGCTTAGACCACTGCGCCACCGGGGCGGCTCGTACGATTTTAGATCAATCAGATAAAACCATGAAATTCAATTCTTAAGGAACAATTTGAAATTTTACCCTTTAGGAATTTACCGTGAGCCGCCTCCGTGGTCAGTGATCTATGCGCTGGGTTCTGACCATTCGTCCAAGAAAGGTCCGGGTTCGAATCCCGGTGAGACATGGATGCTGTGTGTGCCTTATGGCACTAACTTTCTTTCTCCCTTCCCTGGCTCCAGTGGCCCTAATTTAGGGCCGGACGATTCTTACAGCCCATTGAGTTGCTCATAATGGTCCCTAAACCTTCAATCAAAAACAAACAACAAAAAAAACAAAAACATGTAGCTTATTTTTAGTGATCGGTTCCAAGATTTTCGTTTTGTTCTCTTAGCACCATACGTGTCACATGTCGCATTTACGTTCACCATAATTACGTACGAAGTTCATGTATTGTAATATAACGGCATGTAACTCTCAACATCAATAGAGTCTAGACGATTTATTATCTATGTACCTCTGTGCTAGCTTGTAGAAACTTGGTACTTTTCCTTTATACCGACCTACTGAATATCTCTTTGACCATTGTTTTTTTTACGTATTGTAGAGACGTGTTACCAAGGACTACGTCCCTTACCGACATGCATAGCCCACTGGAAAGAAGAGGCCCTAAAACGATTTAGTCATGTGACGAAAATGGTCTCAGCTTCCCTGCTCTGCAGTCATGAACACCATTAGTCCGTTAGCGTGTTGCTGTGAAGTTGTTCATATTTTATTATTTTTTATTTATTATTGTGATTTTCTTTTCAAAGGAAACCGAATTACCACTCGTAAAAACATAACGTTCATTTACCACTGCAAAACAAAACAAAAAAAAAGAAAAAATATACATATTAGAGAGTTTTTGAAAAAAAAAAAAAAAGATTATTTACTTGTTACTGATATACAGGTAAGATTTCTTTTCTGTGTTAAGTAATATAACGTGCAAAATTTAGTTTTTTATACACTGACTGAAAAAAATCCCAACACCCCCAAAAAATAGTTGTAGAGGAATGAAATGGCGGCAATACATTTGTATAGGTAACATATTTAATCGATTAAGGTTTCAAGATCACAGCTTATTGTAAGCGCGAGAAGAGCCATTTTAAATGTGAAATGCTGGTACATTAATAACCGGTGTAACCGCCAGAATGTTGAATGCAAGCACACAAACGTTTATGCATTGTGTCGTACAGGTGCTGGATGTCAGTTTGTGGGATGGAGTTCCATGCCTGTTGCACTTGGTCGGTCAATACAGGGACGGTTAATGCTGGTTGGGGGTGACGCTGGAGTTGTCGTCCAATGATGTCCCATACGTGCTCGATTGGTGAAAGATCTGGTGATCTAGAAGGCCACGGCAACATGTCGACACTCTGTAGAGCATATTGGGTTACAACAGCGGTATGCGGGTGAGCGTTATCCTGTTGGAAAACCACCACCTGGAATGCTGTTCATGAATGGCAGCACAACAGGTTGAATCACCAGACCGACGTACAACTGTGCCGTCAGGGTGCGTGGGATAACCACGAGAGTGCTCCTGATGTCATAGGAAATTGCTCCCCAGACCATAACTCCAGGTGTAGGTCCAGTGTGTCTCGGCCGCAGACAGGCTGGTTGCATGCGCTCACCTGGCCTCCTTCAAACCAACACACGGCCATCACTGGCACCCAGGCAGAACCGGCTTTCATCAGAAAACACAACAGATCTCCACTCCGTTCTCCAGTGAGCTCTAGCTTTGCACCACTGACGTCGCAAACGGCAGTGGTTTGGAGTAGGAGGAATGCACGCTACTCGGAGCTGTCCTAAAACGGCAGTGGTTTGGAGTAAGTAGAATGCACATCTGGCTCGGAGCTGTCCTTCAAGTAACCGATTTGTAACAGTTCGTTGTGTCACTGTGGTGGCAACTGCAGCTCGAATTGTTGCCGCAGACGCGGTACGATGCGCCACGGCTATACGCCGTACACTGCGGTCTTTCCTCTCAGTAGTGCCACGTTGCCGGCCGTAACCCGGTCTTCTTGAGGCAGTACCTTCCCTTGACCACCGCTGCCAACAATCGTGCACAGTGGCTACATTCCTGCCAAGTCGTTCTACAATATTACGGAACGAAAATCCACCTTCTCGTAGCCTTATTACACGACCTCGTTCAAACTCCGTGAGCTGTTGATAATGGCTTCTTCGTCTGCTTAAAGGCATTCTTGACTAACATCAACACACTACGTCGAATCTGAACGATAACTAACGCTCACGAACGTTACAGCGCGTATTTACAGCAAACCTGCTTTGCATGTTCCGAGAGGCGCTACTAGCGCCACACGTATGCGCCGAGCGCGAAATTTGCATAGACGTCATCTTACAGATGTACTCTCACCGCCTACCAACTGTCGTTTATCTAACACAACCCCTTCTTGGTGTTGGGATTTTTTTTTCCGTCAGTGTATATACATTGAAAAGAAAATTTGTTATGCATATGTTTTGTTGGTAAAACTCTCAGTTGTTTAACGGTTTAGCATTTCTGTAAGATGCATACATCTTACGGAAATGCTTTTTCCCCCGCTTTTATTTTCCTTAGTGGTATACACGGCCAGATTGAAGATTTACTAAGTGCTATAAGTTCAAGCGACAAAAGTCTGCCCTTCCAAAAAATAAAGACAGTAGAAAAAACTCTGAAAATGTGTTCAAGTCAAGCAGAAGAACTGCAAAAAAGTGCTTAAAAGTGGTCTTCCGTGAGTAATCCATGAATAAAGAACACACTGATACGACACATCAGTAATGTTAACATTACGGGTATAGGCCAGAACCGAAAATACCGTCGTCGGAACCTCCAAAATGGCGGCGGAGCAAAGTCTTTCAATAAAAATAGAAGGGAATTGAAAAACGTTCCGCAGAAATCTGACAGGGAGTTCACCAGGAAGGAAACAAGAATTGTAAACAAGCCGCCATCTTGGATTCGATGCAGACATATGCGATCAAAAACATTAAAATATTCGCATTTCGTGCCACAACTTTTTAAAAAAGTAATACAAGAATATATATTACCTGGCTCAATTATATATACCGACTGCTGGAAAGGATATAAATAAAATGCAGGATTTGTGTGATGCTGGTTATACTCACCTGGCCGTTAATCATAAAATATGGAGTTCATACTCAGAATATTGAAATACTTTGGGGTTCATGCAAATGGCGAAATAAAAAACAAAGAGAAACGCACAGAGCACATTTGGATTCTTATCTCGCTGAATTCATGTGGAGAGAAACTCTTAGTACAGATCCCCTTGAAACCTTATTAAAATCAATTCCGTTGTTCATTTCTCCAAAAATTGAAATGTAGAATTAAAAATTTTTTGTTTCACTTATTGATTTGTTAGTCTTGACGTTAAAACCATTTCTGATGTTCGTGCGTTGAAAGGTTGCTATTCTAAATAAAAAATTAAGAATTCTTTTTTCTTTTTATTACTATTTTTTTATTTTAATAAATTAAATCATTATATTTACTGATCTACTTTCGTTTCTATAGTAATTCTTTGATTTGAATGTTATGTGTATAATAGGTCCGTACAATGGGAATGTCAACTTCTTAGGTCGGTATAATGGGGAAATACCGAAATCTTAATAAAAGTATTATTGTACAATGTACGCATTTTATTACTTACCTTTGCACTTGCATGGCGATATCAACTTCCCTCCTTCTAAACAAATCTTACATATTTTTTGTTTTCCCAACGACTTCTTCACTTTGGCCATTCTTGTTTCATAAATATCAAAGACAAAGTGAGATGTTTTGTTGCCAGATGTTGAGAGCTATATATTTCTTGTGTAATTCTTAAACTTCTGCCCACAGGAATATCAGAGCCAAAATAAAGTATTTTGTTGCCAGATGTTAAGAGCTTATGTAATTCGTGAACATTTGTTTAAGACGGGTTTCATTATCTTTACTAAATGGTTAAATTACACATGTTTTGGTATTCACTAATATGTATTATATCAAAATGATCATAAAACACGAACTGCATTGATGAACAGCACAGACTAGACAATATTGTTGCAGTCTTTTGATTTTGTTTCTGAGTAATCATAAACAAAGGTTAATACGCCGAATTAGGAAGTTTTCTAGATTTCCTAGAATGTTACAAGGTTCTCTCTCGCCCACGGTGTATGATAGTTGGGCGATACAACTCCCCATAGAGTTAACAGTTTAAAAAATGGATCGTTAATGTCATAGTTCGCCAGGGAGCGTGCAGGAGTAGTGTGCCGATCGTTCCCTATTCATCATAGGGATACATAGCGTTTATGATTTCATCAGCGCTAAATCTGCATTTATCACAGGTATTTTTTATTAATTACTTTGAGTAGATGTGTGGTATTGAAGTTCCAGAAACGTTGAAGTTTCTCTACAGAAGTTAAAGCACGCCAGTCGCCAACATTTTTTAATTTAGAAGGAGACTAAAATTTATGGTGCAGCTTTGTGACGGACTATGATCAGTTCAATTCTTACGTGTTTGATATGGTACGAAAGCGTTTTGTATCGAACTATCGGACAGATTATTCGACATGTAAAGAACGTGCATCAACTTTTAAGCCCCAGGAGATGAAAGACGATCACTGATTTGTCCTTTGATATCAACAGAACTTTGGCAGTGTAAGTTATTTACGTTATACATGCGCGCCGCCATTTTTAGCACGTCTTTTGTAAAAAAAATGGTGCGTATGTTATCGGTTTGTCCGTCCGTCCGTCCGTCTGTAGAAACGATATCTCTGCAACTAATAGTCCGATTTAAAAAAAATTCTTTTCGCATTAGAAAGCTTGAAATGTGCGAATGATGATCCTTTATTTCGTTTTTTTGTACCATGCACAATTTCGCCGATAGAGGGCGTAACTGCAGATGATATCGAATTTAAAATACATTTTATTCCACATAATTGCTTCTAAACATCCAATTCAAAAAAATATTTTACCTTTCGATTCCATTCATGTCGAAGACTATTTTAGGTATAGTCACTTTTTCAAGTTACGCAGAGATTCTCCGCTAGGGGGCGTAAAAGTAAATTGCGTTTTCCCCGATATCTCTGCTTCTAAAGCTCCGATTTGAATTTTTTTTTTCTGCAGTGGCTACAGCTTCTGATGGGAAACATTTTCCATATAAATTCAAATTTTTGCTATGAAACGATTTGGCCACGAGGGAGCGTAAAAGTTGATTTTGCTTCTGATGTATTTGCAGCAAAATCTGAGTTTCTAAAATCTCGATTGAAAAAATTCTTCTTACAGCTCCTGGTGGGAAATGTACTACTCACATTGACAAACCTTTTCGGAATATTTTCTTCTTATTTTCTAAAAAATAACGCATAGTTTCTCCGTCAGAGGGCGTAGATGTATAACTTATTTTTTTAATATCTCTGCTTCTAATGGTCCGATTTGAAAAAAAATTTTCTTTGTTGGATAGAGTTTCCAGTGCGCCATGGTTTTCATATAATTTCAACATTTTCAAGTAATTCCTTGACTTTCCGCTAGGGGGAGAATAAGTAAATTGCGCTTTCCCCAGTATTTCCGCTTCTAAAGCTCCGATTCGAAAAATTCTTCCTGCATCGGATACCGCCCAGGCAGCACACTTACATTGGCATTACGTAAAACACAAAACGTTGGCAAAACGTACGGATACTACGATGGGCCTCCCTCCATATGTCTCGGCGGCCACTTACCAGCCTCCGGTAGGCTCAGTGTACTAGCCAGCGTTGATCCAACGTAAGGATGAACGTTTATATAACATTGTGCCAGCATCAAACCGATGTTTCATACAACATAAAGCCATCATTCAAATAACATTGTGCCACTGTTACAACGCCTAGCCAACGTCTTTACAACATTGAGCCAACGTAGCACATGACGTTAAACCATCGTTTGTCCAACATTCTTCCGTCTTCTACAACGTTAAGCCATCGTTCAAACATTGTGCCACTGTTACGCCTAGCCAACGTCTTTACAACATTGAGCCAACGTATCACATGACATTAAACCATCAATGGTCCAACATTCTGCCGACGTCTGCTACAACGTTAAGCCATCATTCAAACATTGTGCCACTGTTACAACGCCTAGCCAACGTCTTTAACAAGATTGAGCCAATGTATCACATGGCGTTAAACCATCGTTTGTCCAACATTCTGCCGACGTCTTCTACAACGTTAAGCCATCATTCAAATAACATTGTCACTGTTACAACGCCTAGCCAACGTCTTTACAACATTGAGCCAACGTATAACATGACGTTAAACTGTCGTTTGTCTAACATTCTGCCAACGTCTTCTACAACGTTAAGCCATCGCTCATACAACACTGCACCCCTGTTACAACGCCGAGCCATCGTTTTTATAGCATTGTGCCGATGTATGGCATGTCAACCCATCATTTACAAAGCATTGTGCCAGTGTTTTACACAACACTAGGCCATCATTCTTATACCATTAAGCCACTATTACGATGCTATGCCTCTACTTTCATAGTATCTTAACATACATATTTAGACATGAATGCAAGATTGGATCATGCAAACTGCTAACTATGCTGTTACTAGAGCACACCAAAACATTTGTTTCATTTGTCAGTGATGTATTCAGGCATCTTCTCGGGGGTGTTTAGCCCCCCCCCCCCCCCGTAGGTTTTTGGGTGATCTCCCCTTATATTTAGTATAATTCTTTTCATTAATAGCTGAATATTTGGGGAAATATTTTTTTTTAAATTAAGAAAATGAGGGAAAATATTATAATAAAAAAAAATCCACATGGACTTCAATCTGAAATTTCTATCATTCTTCAATAAATAGTCGTTGCTGAAGAAGCAATTTTTCAAGCACTGACTTATCGGACTTCCGCAATAAAAACTTAATTCAACAGAGTAGGCATTTGCACTGCACAATCATATTTTGAAAGCTGGCATTCATCTTTATTTCAGTCATCTGGATGCCAACTTTCCATGTATACAGTTATGCCTCAGTGTAGCTAATGTGACTTTAGTGCTTTCAATACAACAAAATATTTGCTACCTAATTTTTAACAATAGCAAATTATTAGTAATCATTTCCATAAAAAGTTTTTTTTTCCGTGGCGGTGGGTGGTTTACACTCTAACAACAACAAAAAAAATAGAGACACCTCAAACTGGCATCAAAAAAGTTTTATTTTAACTATGTGCTAATCCAAATAATCTAAAGGGGTTGAAGTTTACACCATATCTTCAGGCAACTCTTAATAATCCGAAACATGCTTGTAAGGCGAGGATATCTTTACCACTCCTAATGTTGTTGCTTTTGGGGGGGGGGGGAATTTTCTCCTGCACAGCGTCATCTTGCTAGCATCCTCAATATTTTACATCACCCCATGGGGAAATCTGTGCTGCATTACTGAATTAAAGCAAAGGTTTTTACATTTACATTTTTAGTCACTTAATTGTATGTGTAGATTTCTTGGAATTCGTGATATATGAGCATAAGAAATTTTTTATAGTCAATTTGCAGTTTTTAGATGTATTAATGTATATAATCAGCCAACAAGTTTCAGTCTCCTCAAAATTTTAATCCCCACCCCACCCCCCAAAAACACTGTCTGAATGCAACGCCGATTTGTGTTGTGTATGAAAGCATGGCTCTGAATATGAGATGGTTCAAAAAATTAGATATCTACAACCTGAATAACTTTTCAAATGAATGCACAGCAAGAAACAAAATTCCTGCAGATGGTGATATTTTCTTAATCCTATGTTGTTACAAGAGTATTCTAACAAAGCACTGCAATTGTTGAAAATACAGTAAAACCTCTTACTGGAAAACCATATTTATCAGTCATCTTCACTACTGAAATTTCATTCATTGCCCCCCCCCCCCAAAGCTTACAAAATAAAAAGGGTGCTAAAACTGTACAGTTCGTGCAGTCTGGTTTACTCCTCGTCCCAACACCAACTGATTTAAAGCCTGAAAGGGCAGCAGTGATTATAGAAATCTATTCTTCCACGGTATGCAACCTAAAACCACACAAGTTCTTGCAACTTCTGTAGTGCCCCCCTCCTCGCTTAAATATGTGTATACTCATATTTTGTGACATAGCATATGCATATTATCACATTTAAACTTTCCACAACTGCATTTCTACTGCACTGTTTTAATAAACTAACCTTGTTGACTAAGACAATATGAGTAAGCTTTATAGCTGAATGAGATGAAAAGCCAAAATTGGAAGAAGGATAAGGCTAACTTGAATACGAAATACAACAGATATTTTTTGTGTTTATGTGCTAAATTATTTTATAAAAACAAAACTAAGACAAACGCAAATAGGATGACAATTTCAAGTATACACTGTTTTATTTACAATTTGACGTGCAGAAAAATTGTCAATGAATAATGAAATGTTCACGAAAGTGGTGTTTAAGAGCTGCTCTCAGCACGTCGCTTTGCTCTACCACCATTTCTATCTGGATCAAACCGTAAATTATTTTTTATTTCTATTTCTACCTCTGCCAGCGTTGCTGTGGAACACGTGTTAACTTTTACAACTGCTCCTGTAAGTGGAGAGAAAAATAAATCTATTAAAACATGTTCTTAAAATGACTCTGAACTATGTACAAGAATATGATAAGTCAAAGCATTTTCAATAGTAGCACTTCAAACACAGTCCCAAGTGGTGAATAGGGAAATATAAAGTTTGAAATAGGATTTCTATAATGAATTTCAACACAGACTCAGATGACTGAATATCCAAAAATTTAAATTATTGGAAACGATAAGTCACATTAAAGTTAGTTTACAAAATTATCGGAACACAAATTTGCTTTTTGTACAGAAAACTGAGCAATTCTTGAAAAAAAAAGTTACAAACAGTATATATATAAATATATTATTTAAAAAAAATGAAAATGTACTAAGTTTCAAGACAGCATACAATGTTTCACTTTAAAAAATAATTCTTGTATAGAAAATCATTCAAGCTTACTCTTTTTGATATCATAAAATTAAGAAAAAATGTGGTTAAAATATTTTTTTTTGCATTTTTTTAAATGTTGAGCTACTCTTAAGGTATCTTATGTTGAACAACATATTAAGGTATCTGACTACGTCAAAAAGATTATTTTGGGCAAAATTTCACGTTTTTTAAACTCTTTTATTTTAAAGCCGTATTCTTTAGAATTCCAAAACTGCCTTTGTTTCTTGTCTATGATAAATAGTTATAACAATTTTAATATGAAAACACAGCTGTCAAAAACCACTGGAAGTGGCATTTCAAATGCCAGAAGTTGGGAAATAATTAGGTTTGTCTTACTACTTGTGCATAAAATTAAAGACAAAACCAAAAACCTTCAAGATACATAAACTGGAAGTTCTTGTGTCAATGAGTGGCAGCAGCTGCCGACATTTTGGTCGCCCAAGCTTGTACGGCAAAACGGCATGTGTCCTATGTAAACAACGTTAATTCAGCTCTTTTACTTGCGCGAAAGAAATTTTATGTTGTTTTAATACTGCGTATTAATTTTTTTCAATGAGGTATAAATTAGACATTGTGCCTTACGATTAAAGAAAACATCATTATCGTAATTTTGGGGGGATGAAATAACTGAAGGAAACGTAGCTTGTCCTATGTGTAAAATATATTTCAGCTTCAGTTGCTTGAAAACTGCATGATCTAGCTAGTTGCATGAAATTTGTATTTCACACTCTAAGTAATGTCAAAAATCATTTTAATGTGGCCATTTGTTTATTTTTAAGAGAAGTTGCCGAGAACAAAACTTTTAATTTTAGAAGTATCTCCGCAGTATTATGAGTTCGTAATAGCTACTAAATGCTAAATGGGACAAAAAAAAAAAAAATAAGTAAAATTAAATATGATAGAAAGAAATTCCTTCTTCATATAATTTAGAGTTTAGACAATTACAAATCTCGAGGATGAAAAGTCTCGGAAAAGAAACACGAATTAGCAAACCAGGTGTAGGTTTAACCCACAATCAGAAACCATCACTTTAGAGCCATACATAGTCTGGTGAATGACACAAGGGTCTAGTAAAAACTAAGTCCCTCAATTTAAAAGTTACCAAATCAAATAAGTGAAAAAGGTTACTAGCTAATTATCTTGCACTTAAAATACTAAAACAACTCTATTATTTCAAGGGAAAGATTAGAAAAGGAGGTGAGAAGCCTAGATTGAAACTGCAAGTCACAGTAAATGACACAAGGTTCTAGTAAAAACCGAGTACCTCAACTTGATATTTAGAGATAAAGTAAGTGCAAAAGGTTACTAGCTAACTATCCTGCACTTAAAACACTAAAACACCTCTATTATTTCAAGGGAAAGATTAGAAAAGGACGTGAGAAGCCTAGACGCGATGTGACAGATTCTTGCCGTACAACGCTGAACTTCAAATGTCGCCCAGTTAAGTTACAGTTTTCCAGTCTATGTATCTTAAAGGTCTTTGGACAAACTAGCAAATGTTTAGTTTTATAAGGTTTTACAGAGCTGGCAACATTTTGGTTAGTTATCTAATGCAATTTATGTTTGCTAGTGTGGCAACACTGTCGCAGCATTCTGTTTGTTAACATTTGTCCGATTTGTTTACTTGCTTTCGATTCGTATTTTCTGTACATTTTGTTGGTAAATAGTATAAATTTAGTATCAGTTACATTTCAAATTGAGGAAAATGACAAAATAATCGCCCACGAAAATAAAACTTTTGTGGGAACAGATATAATTCTGTTGTCTAATGTTGAGAACATTACAACCGCAAGTACATCGAAATTGCTGAATTTGTTTAAGGTATGAGTTTGAATAATCAGGAATAATTATGCGGGAATTGTATATTGGAGGTATGGAATTCCTTATATATATATTTTCAATTTTATGTTGTCCACTGTGCTTCAATGAAAGTTTGTACCTGCGTGAAGATTCCACATTTGGTTTGTGCTGAAACTTATAACTAAGATGGAAGAAGTGTAGCTTTGCAAAATTCTTTGCTACCAATAAAAAAAATAAGATGCATGAAATAAATACTAGTTTTGTTTATAGACTGCAACTAATTGGGAAGTGACTCTGCTGCATCAAAACTATGTTCAACATTGAATATGCCTCCTCTGTCTAGACTGGAAATAATTTTACTGGATGCTGCTTCATCAGTTTTTCAAGGTTCTATAAATGAGGCACATCACACAAATACAATACAAATCTCACTGCAAACAAATTTCAGGAAAATCTATTGGTCTTTCTGAGAAAATAATAAATATTGTGAAACCTGTGTACATGGAATTAAGTAACAAGAAACTGCTACATAAGGGTTTTCATGGCAAAACACAGAAAACATGAGTGTTCAATGGAGTGCTGTGGCAAATAATTTTGAAGGACACTTTTGTTTAATTTTAGACTATACATTTAGTAGCCATATTGCTGTAATGCAATTCAATAATGGGCTTAAAGGTATATCATCAGTCCTGGAGAAATTAGGCTCCGTTCGGTTCTGGTAACTACACCTTGAACGAATACAATATCCTCAATAAAGTGTGAATCACTGATTGGAAAAGGCATTCTTTGTCATTGCCAAAAAACCTGAAATTTTTTTTTTAAAGCTGCAAGAAAGAAGAAAACACATTCATTGAGAAAAAAGTGGATGCAACATATAAATCTGGTCAATTTTAAGACTCATCAGAGACACGGTCTGGAGTATATATAGTTAAAGGAGTCCACAATATTTTGAACTTCAAATGCCTTTTTGAAGAAAGATTTTTGTCCTGAGCTCTTCATGAAAAGCCTGAGAATCAGAAAAGGCATGTAAATAAATTGATAAAATTTGCTAAAGAGCAAAGCCGGAAACATAAGAAAAACTTTAGAATTCAAAACGAAAATTTGTTATACATATTTCTTCCAATGTTTATGAAGAGGGAAAAAAAGTGAAAACCTCATACACAAGCTAAAATTTTTGTGGAAGTTCTTAAGACTGCTTAACACTTAGCACAGATTTAAATTTGTGTGGAAATCATAGCCAAATTAAGTGATATTTCATGAAATGTTACCTTTTCACTATATTGAGGGTAACATAGCTTTGTATATGAGCAAATGTAGTTCTGTAACTTTTGGCTACAAAGAAACCCAAACAACTTTAGGTCATGAATGGAATTTAGGTCACTACATTTGTAGTGGACTCTGTGCAGGTTATATTTTATTCTACTAAAAGTACCGGAATCAAAACCACAAGCTGCATACATGGCATGTGGCAACAAATGCAAACATGAAAAATGCCAGATAATTGTACCTTTCAACACTTGAAAGTTAGCAGATAACAACCACTGGTTACCTATGGTAATATGATTAAAATTATGAAACTAGTAAGAAATTGTTACTAATGTGATGCTGTAAAGAGGTCTTTTTCACAATTTCAGTTCACATTTACTCACCTTTAAATTAAAAGTAGAACAGAAGATTTAGCTATCAATATAACAGCAGTACATGAAAAATCAAACACTACAGCTGAATTTCCAATAAAAATATAAACTTACTGTACACCAAGTCAACAACTTTTTTATATTTTCCAAAAGCCAGCTTGTCCCCTCGTCCTTTCCAGTTCATCTGAAGGCACAGTTCATGGCTCAACATCTGATCACAAATCCTCTTGCATGCCTCTTTTATACTTTTACCACCAAGGGCTGAAAATAGCGCTGCTGAAAATGTTGAAAAAACAAGTAACTTTTGCAAGTGCACATAAACAACATTTAACGTACTTACATTGAAAATCAGTTTCTGTTTGGACTAAAAAAATTGTCTTATGTTGATGGTGCACTTATGCACTTTAAGTATGCCATAAAGCATAGTTTTGGCAAAACAGCTTTAAAATAAAAACAAAAATGAATGTGCAGGCGAGAAATGTTTCGGTAGGGATCAGAAAGACTTGAGATCTTTCTGATCCTTCCATATCCACAGGAGCAGATTGGCCTACTGGGACATTTCCAGGCGGACCATTTAAAAAATGGCTGACTTTCTCATATTCTTTTTAACTGGAAATTTTGGAAAACTAATAATTATTTTGGTACTTATGAATAATGTAATGGTTAACTTCATTTGAGATTTATTTCTATCTAAATGGTTCTTTCCATAAAACAACAACAATAAGAAAATTTTCCTTTCATTTATGTTGTGCGTTGGCAGCTTTGAAATAAATATAAAACAAATATAAAATAAATAATATATTCTCTACATTTCTGGAGGAAAAGTGCCTCCTGACAAAGCAAGCTCTTATACATTAATTATGCTATTGCTAACTGCAGTGAGACATATGTTGCTGAGACCCCCAGGGTCATTTGTATGCCCTACCATTCTTTTGCAATTTAGCAGGCAATAATACCCATCATTATAATCTTTCACTCCACACACTTATCCACTGACCGAGAGTGCACAAAGTGCTTCTCTGGTAGAGAAATTCTGAAATCTGTGTTCCGCACACATGTATCTGAAACGAAATAACGGTTTACCACTAGTAGCTCATGGGACAAAATAATGGGTGCACTTAAAAAAGATCTCTACTCAAGCAGGAAATACCAATACCATTGAGCAGTAAAGCGATCAGTAACGAAATATAAAAAAATATAATCTTATCAGAAAATTGCTATGTTGCATGTGCACATTTTAACTTTTAGAATGAACTTCATAGTGATTTAGTAGGAAATGGGGTCTTTAAGACTCATGATTTTTTTTTCTTTTTTTTTTTTGCAAGACCAAATTTTTCAAACGAAAATAATAATTTGGTACAACACCCCGTTATGAGTGTGCTTTGATGCTACATTCAATCACAAAAAGATTTTTAAAATTCTTTCACCGTTAATTTGTTCAAGTTCATGATTAAATTCATTTTACGATGCATATTTCAACAGTTCTTCATTCAGCATCTAACAAAAAAAAAAATTATGAGGGAATTTATTAAGTACTTTCCTGTATTTAATAAATTCCCTCATAATTGTATGTTGTGTATGTTTCTACTGTGGACGGCAAGACTAAAATTACCACCCTATTTTGGTCATCTCAATCTGCCTCTGCCTATACATTAACGTGTACCAAAATTAAATTTTAATATACTTTACTTTGTGCAGTCCATGTTTCACTTGTTGCAAAGATTTAATTTTCAGTAGTGTTTTCCAGTTTTGTTGCAGGCCATTTTAACCAATGTGCATTTGTTATTTCACCACATAGTAATTCCATTTTTGTAAATTTAAGTTTTATGGACACATCCTTATAAGTTTTTCAATTTGCCCTTGTGTTTGACTGCCATGAACCTCTTGAAAAATAAGATTTCTCAGGGACTGATGTTACAATGTATACGCAAGTAATCTGCATGCACATTCATCAGTGCCATTTTACATAATCGTATGCTTACTGATTTTGTTGTAATGCATCAATAGTGGTGCACCCACGAGGAGGGCCGATGCCCCCTTACAGAGCGAAAAATTATAATATCATAGTTTGAAACAAAAATCCTGATGCTTAATCTCTATATACTTCTTAATCATGTACCGTATTATTACAACATACAATAATTATAAAGAAGTAGTTCTGTTGAATAAATTTAGAAAAATCTAACCAGAAAAAGAATTTCATCTACTCCTCCTTCTAAATATTTAACTTTCTTGTACTGTAACATTACTAGTAACTGGATGAAAATAAATGTACAGAAGTCAAACTCTTCCTTAATTGTTATGGCACTTGACTATTTTTTCTGATAAATTTAGGGGGGTCACCCCCTGGGGAAATTCTTTGAGCTATGCCCATCTTCCCCTGAAAAATTTTGGGATGCGCTACTGGGCATTGAGCACTACACAAATTCAGTTTAGTTTATCTGTCGATTAACGTTAGCCATTGATACGTGGAAAAATTTATTTGTAAAAAACGGTAGTATGATACATTAGAACAATTATCACCTGCTCACAAGTAATATGTCACAACCTAAAATTAAACCCATAGCTAATAGCTACACTAGGGGGAAAAAAATTATGTCAGACATTAGTCGTGTGCTTCTTCTCATAAATCATAAGAAACTATAAATGTAATTTACAAACAAATGATGTTATTAATCTAAAGCAACTTATGGGAATTTTACTAGGAAATTTTTTCATTAATAGCAAATTTTCGGAGAAAACTCTTCTCCTTCTTCAGGCTGTCTTGTTGTTGTCACTTTTTACTTGTCACTATCCACAGTTACGGTTTACCTTGATGGTTACGGTTAACCTTGACGGTTTAGGTTATTTTTCAACAAATCCTGCCAGATGTTAGGCAGGGAAAATCCTTTGCAGTCATTGATGATGGAATTTTGATTTTTCTCAATCTCTATTCCTTCTTTCAGTTTTCTTTTTTGGAAATTGCTTTGGAAACTGATTACTTTAAAGGAATTTCAATCCATGCTGTGCCCAGTTTCTCTAACATGCCTATCTAATCCAGTCTTGTTGGAGCAATTTTTTATAGCTGCTTTATGCTCAGCTATACGAGTTTCTAGTCTGGCAGGATTTGTTGAAAAATAACCTAAACCATCAAGGTTAACCGTAACCGTCAAGGTAAACCGTAACCGTGATAGTGACAAGTAAAAAGTGACAACAACAAGACAGCCTGAAGAAGGAGAAGAGTTTTCTCCGAAAATTTGCTATTAATGAAAAAATTTCCTAGTAAAATTCCCATAAGTTGCTTTAGATTATTAATTCAATTAAACTAGGAAGCCATTTCTCAACATGAGCTTTATTCAAAAAAATGTTAGTTTTTTTTTTTTTTGTGAAGATTAACTAAAATAGAAATAAAGTAAAATAAAATAAATATTACTTCTTAGTCTTCATTGTTGACTGCTAACAATCAATGTCAATATTTTTAATCAATCCTTTCCATTGTCCTGGTACAAAAGCAGGTAAGCTATCATTACAGCATATGGGACCTTTGTTAAGAATGATTAAACTTTCGTTGAACAGCAGTGAAGAGCCAGGTTGAGGAGTTATAAGTATATTAGCATTATTTCAATCCGGATAATGTATACCGTCATGAACTTTACGGGCTAATGCTGTCTTCATTCTTAATGTCATATTTATGTTCTTTAAGTCTAATATTCAAAGAACGAGCTGTAGAGCTCACATATATGCAATCCGGTGTACCAACTTCATTCCTCTTTAAAGGAATGCTGTAAACCCCATATTTGGATTGTTGTTGCACTGGATCACGATCTTTTTGTCCATTTTACTGATGTGATGTTGTTGGTCTTAACACCAAAATTAATGTTAAATATACTTCATATTCCTAATCTTTTTCTCATGCAGACACACTTGAATGTGATCCTCCCATGACTTCCTTGGCCTTCCTCTGCCTTTCTTTCCTGCCACTTGGGCAAAAAGATTTTCTTAGTAAGCATCTCATCACTCATTCTTCCAACATGGCCAAACCACCGAAGCATATTAGTCTCCACCTTGCTAACAACATTTTGCTTCACATTACACAACTGCAACACATCATCATTTCTCACACAATCAGAACGTGTCTTGCCACAAACCCTCCATAAGTAACTCATTTCTCCAGCACACAAACAACTCCTATGTTTCTTCTGCAGTACCCAGGTTTCACAGCCATACATCAGAGTGATAACAATTACACTTCATACACAGCCATGTGGGACACTGCAGCTATATGTGGCCTTTACAAAATAAGTGCTACCATAAACAAAAATATAAATCCAAAATTTAAGATTATGTAGTTCAACCATTTTACCTTGTAGACAGAAATATATGTTTAGCTGCTCTGTAGACAGGAACTAAATAGTTTAATTGCTTACAAAATAACTGATCATACATGGGCTCATTTTTAAACAAAAAGAAGCAATATATGAAGCCATATATTATAGAATATTTAATACCATTAAATTTAATAAGAAGTGCTTTGCTACCATTTAAATGCATATCATAAGATGCTACATGAAATTACTTTCTGTTCATCAATATAACACCTTTCCATTGCTGGATATTTATACAGTTCAGTTATGCCATTAAATACATAATAGAAGTATGAAACATTATACAGCAAGAAACAAAATTCAGTAATTAAACTTGCAAATGCATTGGAACTGACTTGTGTATGGATTTGAAACATGCGTCAGTTACTCCAGTCTTTTTTACCGACCAGTAGAATTTGAGTTCACAAAACTATTATAACACGCACATATTGAATTTTTAATTTCCATAAATCTGTGTTAGAATGACTTAGGGAAACTCACGCTCAATGGTGTATGTGCATTCCACGTAAGCACAATGCAATGTGCAATAACATTATTACAATATTCACGCTCAATGGTGTATGTGCATTCCACGTAAGCACAATGCAATGTGCAATAACATTATTACAATATTTACCGCACAAGATAAAAACTGAACAAGTGAAGCATTCACATATTATCCATTATTTTATGGCACATATGCAAAATATGATTTTCAAACCGGTTTCACTCTAACACTATTATTGTACATTCACTGTGTACCAGTGTCCCATTTCTTCATTTTCACTTGGACTGGTTACAGAGATGAAAGGCAAAAATGAAACAAAAAGCTCGAACTTCTATTGAAAGGTCTAAAGGAGTACTGTGCAACAAAATAAACAATTGCCTAAAAAGAACCAATGTTGAAATTTATAACATTGCGTGATGTTAGACAAAGTGAATACCACTTTCTGAAATTCTCTATCCACTGAGATTCAGGGAAAAAAATCATAACTAAATTAAGTCACATATTTTGAAGTTTCTCAGATATGAAATACAGAAAAAAACAATACTTACACAGGTTGAAAAGCTTGAGTCATCCTGAAGGATAGCATTGACTTCCTCCAGGTCTTCCACCTTTGTTAATGGTAGTGGGGGCATATTTTCAGGCAGCTGAATGTTTTCTGCTACACCATTATTTTTCTGCAGCAGCAGACCTAGCAGATGGCTATGGTTCTGCAGCTGCTTTTGCATGTCTGTCAGTGTTGCCATTATGGCTCTGTGGCAAGAGCAGTCAGAAGTCGGTGCAGCATATGGCAATGGTGATGCATAATGTGATGGCGATACATACTGTGATGGTGAAACATACACGGGTGGTGAAGCATAAAAATTTTTTCATTAAGCTGCCTTTGACTTCTTTCTTTGTAGTAAGGACTTGATATTTTCCTACTAGGCACATCAATAAATTGGTTATGTGGTCTTATGCTTGGAGCATGAGGAAGAGATGGTGCTTCTTCATCTGAGTCGCTCAGGAAATAATTTGCAGTCCCCCTCTTTTGGGTTGGTTCTGAGGTTTATAATCAGATGCCTCAGCACCCAGATTTGATGTGTTTTCAGCATCACTAAGCTTTAATTTTGCTCTCTCAAATGTACCTGAACAAAAATCATTATATAAAATACAAGCCAAAAATATATGCAATGCAGTTTTCAACAAACCAGCTAGATACAAACAAGTTATGACCGATGCAGTTAGGCAATTATTCTATTAGACTATTTTGCTAATTTCATTACAAAATAAATGATAATTGTTTACCTAAACCACATATATAATTCCTTGAGGTTGCAATAAAAATATATGGAACAGTATGAATCAGTACCTTTTACATTAGTGTGAAGGATATATCAGATCAAGTTTTCATTAAAATACTTAATGGCAAGTTAGAAAGACAGGAAATTTTGTCATTTATGGAATCAAAGGGAACCTCAAAGCAACAGAATATGTTAAAGGAAAATGAAAAATTCTGAAGACTAATGGCACTGTATAATTGTGCTCTAATAAATAGGTGAATCACCTTGAACATGTTGCTCTCAAAAACAGCAAAAACTCAAATTATAGAGAAATGTGAGTTCTTAAAATAATTTTGGAATTGAAAAAGCCTTTCAACTCCCACCTATCAAAGGGTGGTTTTGTGTGTGTGCATTTTTTTTAAGATCCATTCAAAAATCAGTAAGTCTTATACTCTAGAGAAATAGTCCCTGAAAAAGGCTTACCTCAGATAAATTTCACTTGCACATAAAACTTTAAAAAACAACAACTGAATTTTGACAAGTGATGGTTCTTTTAAAATTTCCCTCCACAAAGAATCACAGTACGGACAGGCAATTGACATTTATTGACTCAATACAGATAAGTAAAAACTTACAAAACAAAATAAGAGGCAAATATTAATGAAATAAAATTAGAATTCTACAATGTGAATGCAAAAATATTCTATTTCTTGAAATTGCAGGGTACATAACTAAATAATACTTGCAAATCAGGTTTAAATTTTATAATTCAGAACTGTAACATTCCTTACTTTGAAATACTGAGGTAAATCTAGGACCTGGTCAACACATGGGCCAACAGAGCCTAGGCAGGATTGGAGCAAGCTCTTATTTTCTGGAGGAGTGACACTTGAAATTTTGCCCATTTGAGTTCCCAAGTTCCCCACTTCCACTCAAATATTTGAATTGTTTACTTTCTCATACCCCTCCATTATGGGAAAGTATGTTGATCGTTCAAAAAAATTGCACTTCCTGTTCCAGTCATTCACATTGCTTTACTGCAAAAGTAAATACCCAGGCTATTGGGTATTAACATTTTGCTAAAAATGTAAATACGCAAGAGCCAACGGTTGTAGGTATAAAGTAAATCTATAAGTTATCTAAACGCCGATAACACAATGCTCCACAAAAATGCTGAACGGAAAATGAACCAGCACAGAGCAAATGAGTATCAGATAATGAACAATAGAAAGATGCTTTCTGAGAAGGGCTTGGAAAACTTTCATTCAAAGCTAAATGCTTAGAGGGACTTTCTGCTATAGAGCAAAGATCGTTAATTAGCTCATTACCCATATTACATATTGGGAAAGATAGTGGAGGCTGATCATATTCACATATTGTTTTATATGTCGCTCTCTGCTGTTTTGATAACTCCTTTCATGCATATGAATGTTTACACCTTACGGAGTCGGTTACTCGGTACCAGCTGCATGGAATACTGTATATGGCTAACTAAAATCTGTACCAAAGAAAATACTGAGAAGTCTATAACTTTCTTTTTGAGTTATAATTTTCAGCAAATTTATTCACCTGTTGTGCATTAAAATTTTGACACCCCTCAGATCAACAATTTACACCCTTGGAGTGACCATTCTGGGAGGGTGGTTTCCCTCCATGCCCCTCCAGTAGCTACAGCCCTCAGCCTAGGTGCCCTGTTTCTAACAAGTAGCATTTTATAAAAAGAAATTCCAGAAAAGCTTTCATTCCAAAGCAGCAGTTTCAATTTTTAGAAAACCCTTTCTTACTTTTCCCTGAAATTTTTGCCTCACTTAAAAGATCACAATCAGTTTTACTTTAGAATTTATTACAAATTCTAAGATAATTAAAAATTATTATAAAGTCGTAGATTAAAAAAATCTATGACTTTTCAACCATTACATAAGCAATTTTGTTGACTAGGATGAAATGTAAAAGATTCCTCGTTAGATGTAAAAGTTAAGAAGGAAGTATACATCTCATGTTGTCTGTATCATGTGAAACCCCAAAGTGAAAGACTTTTGTTTTGATCTGGGACTCACCACCTTTCTGGCTGTGGGCCTCTGTGTGTCACAGTCACGTCCTGGGTAAATGATTGACAACAGGTCTAAATATTTTGCATTAGATAATATTTATGTAATAAAAGTATTTTTTGTGGAAAATACTGTTCATTCAATGGTATATAAGGAAAAGGTTACTTACCAAACGAATATAGGCATCTTATATTGTACAATTTCCATTCCTCTGAAGGGTTTTCACATTTTTGTGCGCTACTTTCAACACGTGCTTGTGAAAAACAAGGTGGCCAGTAACTTTTATCCTTGGAAGTGTTTAGCCAAATAGTTGGCACAACACCAACCTCACTAGATTCAGTGAATTCAACAATGTGAAACATAGCTGTAAAAATGGTGTATAGTTACAATGTGCATATAAAAGATGTGTCATCATTGAAATAAATGTTATTAAATGTAACAAATGGCAACTTCTCAGATGGGGCAAGTACCTTCTCAACATACAGTGGAAGCCTATTATAATGCGGGTATTTGGGGTCAAGATTATAACAGAGTTACCTGCGGATATCCAAATCTGAATGCCTTGAGCCCTATGCCACAGGAGCTTCTTCTTCTTTTTTTTTTTTTTTTTTGATTGGAGGTTTAACGACCACCGTGAGCAACTCAATGGGCTATAAGCAGTCGCCCGTCCCTAATTTAGGGTCACTGGTTCCAGGGAAGGGAGAGAGCCAGTGCCGTAAGACAAACACAACATCCATGCCTGACCGGGATTTGAACCCGGACCCCTTACGGACGAATGATCAGAGGCCAGCGCCTTAGACCACTTCGCCACCGAGGCGGCCACAGGAGCTTCCTAAACTTTCTTTATATAGCTTTTTAAAGTATTCAGAGCCTATTCAATATATTATTCAAATGGGCTTTGACAAATTGCTTTTACTTTTTATTACACAAATCTATTCATTATGATGTATGCAGAAATTTTTCGATAAATGCACAAGCATGATTGGGGGACTAGATCGGACCCTGCATTATATCCAGCTTCCACTGTACAATTTTTGGAACATTGGACTGAAGAGGTTTGTAGTTTTTTTTCCTCTAAAAAATTTGTTTTTAACTAATTAATGAAACATTATCTACAGCAACAATTATTTTTATGTAAAAAAAGTTATGACTATTTGGTTTTAAAATGCAACTTCGACAAGTTTCATGCTATGTAAAGATGTTTAAAAAATATGAATATTTTGTGCTGGTAGCAATTCTGGAAGAGTACATTAAGTAATTTTTCATAGCATTTCAATAAAGTAAAGCCAAACTGAGTGGAATGATAAATTAAGGATTGCGCATCATCATCATGAGTCAATCCAGGCAGCATTTGATGCCGCTTGGAAGTAGCTTCACAAAACTACTTTTTAGCTTGAATGATATCTTCACAAATTACTTCCAGAAAAATTTTAGTTTAATAAAAAGATTTTTGTGTAAGAGGCATACTGAATGTTGTGTTTTTAACTTTTTTTTTCTTGCATTCAGATTGTTTATTTAGCTGTGAAAGCAAAACATGGCAATTGGTGTTGAAGGTTCTCCTCCTCCACCTCTTAATACCTGCCGAGGCAAATGGATTTCTTATTTACATGCCCAGACAAATCATTTTGTTTTCAGTTAAACTAGCTGACTTATGTCGTTAAAACCATAACAAAAATGTATATATAAGTTCTGTTGACAGTAGAATGAAATGCCAGAAATCCGATGTTCCAAAAGTTTTGCACAAAACTTGGTTTAGTTGCATTTTCTCCAAAAACAGAAAAGAAAATAACACTATGGGAATGAAAATGTACAGTTTATCTCAAAAACTGAGAGAGGAAGAAAGACACAAATAATCTGGTAATCTGCACACAAATTTGTACAAGATCTACTGGTGTCTCTAAAAATTGTAGAAAACCAGAGTTTTTAGAATGAACAAGTACATCAAAGAGCTAAAATATTATTACCAGCGCGTCACTATGGAAACCAAAGCAACTGCTGGTAAACGACGGCAGATGTGAAGGTCATTAAATGGTGTAAATAACACCTGATATAGTACTCAGTTAATCAGTTCCTTATCCTGTCCTTCAACTAATGATCATTTTGGGCCATTGATTAGAAGATCAGCCTCAGACCATTCGGCAACCAAGGCAGTAGGGTTAACTTTCCAAAATTGCAGTAATGTCATGGAAAGTGTAAGATTAAAAATATTTGGTTTTCTACAAGGATCAAAAATGTATTTTATGAAGATTAAAATTAACAAAATTAAAAAAAAAATCGTATTTGTTGCAGAAATGTAATTTGCCGTTTCATATAAGCAAGAATAATTTAATTCAAGAATTGACTGAACTTAATACTTCAACCCAGACTTAATCTCTGAGTCAATGACTCATTGTATTAGCTGTAATTCACCAAAAAACATGAGATATCAAACTTGCATGATAAGCTGTTAGTGGTACCTAAATGACAGTAAACATCACAGCAATAATTAAAAAAAATTAACTGCTTTATGTACATGGCCCATACACACACAGAAAATATACATTTTTTGTATCATGAACTACATATGAAAATAACATTAAAGATCATTTTCATAGCTGTGTCAGGATTTTTTTGGTATGCATGCATCTACAACACTGAATGTGGCATGCAATGTTTTTTTTTTTTTTTTTTTTTTTTTTGCTTCTTTATACTTTCTATCTCAACAGAAAAAATAGATATCTCTGTGAAAAAAAGTCGAATTCTTAGAAAGTCAAGGAAACTGATACAACAAATGTACAGTATATATTTGACTTCTCGAAATCAACGGCTCAAAAACAAATGGTTAACTTTCCAAAATTGCAGTAATGTCATGGAAAGTGTAAGATTAAAAATATTTGGCTTTCTACAAGGATCAAAAATGTATTTTATGAAGATTAAAATTAACAAAATTAAAAAAAAATCGTATTTGTTGCAGAAATGTAATTTGCCGTTTCATATAAGCAAGAATAATTTAATTCAAGAATTGACTGAACTTAATACTTCAACCCAGACTTAATCTCTGAGTCAATGACTCATTGTATTAGCTGTAATTCACCAAAAAACATGAGATATCAAGCTTGCATGATAAGCTGTTAGTGGTACCCCTAAAATGACAGTAAACATCACAGCAATAATTAAAAAAAAAATTAACTGCTTTTTTATGTACATGGCCCATACACACACAGAAAATATACATTTTTTGTATCATGAACTACATATGAAAATAACATTAAAGATCATTTTCATAGCTGTGTCAGGATTTTTTTGGTATGCATGCATCTACAACACTGAATGTGGCATGCAATGTTTTTTTTTTTTTTTGCTTCTTTATACTTTCTATCTCAACAGAAAAATAGATATCTCTGTGAAAAGTCGAATTCTTAGAAAGTCAAGGAAACTGATACAACAAATGTACAGTATATATTTGACTTCTCGAAATCAACGGCTCAAAAACAAATGGTTAACTTTCCAAAATTGCAGTAATGTCATGCTTTTTGAAAGTGTAAGATTAAAAATATTTGGTTTTCAGCAAGGATCAAAAATGTATTTTATGAAGATTAAAATTAACAAAATTAAAAAAAAAATCGTATTTGTTGCAGAAATGTAATTTGCCGTTTCATATAAGCTTAAGAATAATTTAATTCAAGAATTGACTGAACTTAATACTTCAACCCAGACTTAATCTCTGAGTCAATGACTCATTGTATTAGCTGTAATTCACCAAAAAACATGAGATATCAAACTTGCATGATAAGCTGTTAGTGGTACCTAAATGACAGTAAACATCACAGCAATAATTAAAAAAAAAATTAACTGCTTTATGTACATGGCCCATACACACACACAGAAAATATACATTTTTTGTATCATGAACTACATATGAAAATAACATTAAAGATCATTTTCATAGCTGTGTCAGGATTTTTTTGGTATGCATGCATCTACAACACTGAATGTGGCATGCAATGTTTTTTTTTTTTTTTTTTTTTTTTTTTTTTTGCTTCTTTATACTTTCTATCTCAACAGAAAAAATAGATATCTCTGTGAAAAGTCGAATTCTTAGAAAGTCAAGGAAACTGATACAACAAATGTACAGTATATATTTGACTTCTCGAAATCAACGGCTCAAAAACAAATGGTTAACTTTCCAAAATTGCAGTAATGTCATGGAAAGTGTAAGATTAAAAATATTTGGTTTTCTACAAGGATCAAAAATGTATTTTATGAAGATTAAAATTAACAAAATTAAAAAAAAAAAAATCGTATTTGTTGCAGAAATGTAATTTGCCGTTTCATATAAGCAGAATAATTTAATTCAAGAATTGACTTGAACTTAATACTTCAACCCAGACTTAATCTCTGAGTCAATGACTCATTGTATTAGCTGTAATTCACCAAAAAACATGAGATATCAAACTTGCATGATAAGCTGTTAGTGGTACCTAAATGACAGTAAACATCACAGCAATAATTAAAAAAAAAATTAACTGCTTTATGTACATGGCCCATACACACACAGAAAATATACATTTTTTGTATCATGAACTACATATGAAAATAACATTAAAGATCATTTTCATAGCTGTGTCAGGATTTTTTTTGGTATGCATGCATCTACAACACTGAATGTGGCATGCAATGTTTTTTTTTTTTTTTTTTTTTTTGCTTCTTTATACTTTCTATCTCAACAGAAAAAATAGATATCTCTGTGAAAAGTCGAATTCTTAGAAAGTCAAGGAAACTGATACAACAAATGTACAGTATATATTTGACTTCTCGAAATCAACGAAGCTCAAAAACAAATGGTTAACTTTCCAAAATTGCAGTAATGTCATGGAAAGTGTAAGATTAAAAATATTTGGTTTTCTACAAGGATCAAAAATGTATTTTATGAAGATTAAAATTAACAAAATTAAAAAAAAAAATCGTATTTGTTGCAGAAATGTAATTTGTCAGTTTCATATAAGCAAGAATAATTTAATTCAAGAATTGACTGAACTTAATACTTCAACCCAGACTTAATCTCTGAGTCAATGACTCATTGTATTAGCTGTAATTCACCAAAAAACATGAGATATCAAACTTGCATGATAAGCTGTTAGTGGTACCTAAATGACAGTAAACATCACAGCAATAATTAAAAAAAATTAACTGCTTTATGTACATGGCCCATACACACACAGAAAATATACATTTTTTGTATCATGAACTACATATGAAAATAACATTAAAGATCATTTTCATAGCTGTGTCAGGATTTTTTTGGTATGCATGCATCTACAACACTGAATGTGGCATGCAATGTTTTTTTTTTTTTTTTTTTTTTGCTTCTTTATACTTTCTATCTCAACAGAAAAAATAGATATCTCTGTGAAAAAAGTCGAATTCTTAGAAAGTCAAGGAAACTGATACAACAAATGTACAGTATATATTTGACTTCTCGAAATCAACGGCTCAAAAACAAATGGTTAACTTTCCAAAATTGCAGTAATGTCATGGAAAGTGTAAGATTAAAAATATTTGGTTTTCTACAAGGATCAAAAATGTATTTTATGAAGATTAAAATTAACAAAATTAAAAAAAAAAATCGTATTTGTTGTAGAAATGTAATTTGCCGTTTCATATAAGCAAGAATAATTTAATTCAAGAATTGACTGAACTTAATACTTCAACCCAGACTTAATCTCTGAGTCAATGACTCATTGTATTAGCTATGTTACCACCAAAAACATGAGATATCAAACTTGCATGATAAGCTGTTAGTGGTACCTAAATGACAGTAAACATCACAGCAATAATTAAAAAAAAATTAACTGCTTTATGTACATGGCCCATACACACACAGAAAATATACATTTTTTGTATCATGAACTACATATGAAAATAACATTAAAGATCATTTTCATAGCTGTGTCAGGATTTTTTTGGTATGCATGCATCTACAACACTGAATGTGGCATGCAATGTTTTTTTTTTTTTTTTTTTTTTTTTTTTGCTTCTTTATACTTTCTATCTCAACAGAAAAAATAGATATCTCTGTGAAAAGTCGTGAATTCTTAGAAAGTCAAGGAAACTGATACAACAAATGTACAGTATATATTTGACTTCGAAATCAACGGCTCAAAAACAAATGGTTAACTTTCCAAAATTGCAGTAATGTCATGGAAAGTGTAAGATTAAAAATATTTGGTTTTCTACAAGGATCAAAAATGTATTTTATGAAGATTAAAATTAACAAAATTAAAAAAAAAAATCGTATTTGTTGCAGAAATGTAATTTGCCGTTTCATATAAGCAAGAATAATTTAATTCAAGAATTGACTGAACTTAATACTTCAACCCAGACTTAATCTCTGAGTCAATGACTCATTGTATTAGCTGTAATTCACCAAAAAACATGAGATATCAAACTTGCATGATAAGCTGTTAGTGGTACCTAAATGACAGTAAACATCACAGCAATAATTAAAAAAATTAACTGCTTTATGTACATGGCCCATACACACACAGAAAATATACATTTTTTGTATCATGAACTACATATGAAAATAACATTAAAGATCATTTTCATAGCTGTGTCAGGATTTTTTTGGTATGCATGCATCTACAACACTGAATGTGGCATGCAATGTTTTTTTTTTTTTTTTTTTTTTTTTGCTTCTTTATACTTTCTATCTCAACAGAAAAAATAGATATCTCTGTGAAAAGTCTAATTCTTAGAAAGTCAAGGAAACTGATACAACAAATGTACAGTATATATTTGACTTCTCGAAATCAACGGCTCAAAAACAAATGGTTAACTTTCCAAAATTGCAGTAATGTCATGGAAAGTGTAAGATTAAAAATATTTGGTTTTCTACAAGGATCAAAAATGTATTTTATGAAGATTAAAATTAACAAAATTAAAAAAAAAATCGTATTTGTTGCAGAAATGTAATTTGCCGTTTCATATAAGCAAGAATAATTTAATTCAAGAATTGACTGAACTTAATACTTCAACCCAGACTTAATCTCTGAGTCAATGACTCATTGTATTAGCTGTAATTCACCAAAAAACATGAGATATCAAACTTGCATGATAAGCTGTTAGT
The DNA here is from genome assembly GCA_039090855.1 of Macrothele yani. Taxonomy (NCBI): domain Eukaryota; kingdom Metazoa; phylum Arthropoda; class Arachnida; order Araneae; family Macrothelidae; genus Macrothele; species Macrothele yani. Next base: position 75,916,748 of record CM077023.1, on the reverse strand, counting down.
GGTACCTAAATGACAGTAAACATCACAGCAATAATTAAAAAAAAATTAACTGCTTTATGTACATGGCCCATACACACACAGAAAATATACATTTTTTGTATCATGAACTACATATGAAAATAACATTAAAGATCATTTTCATAGCTGTGTCAGGATTTTTTGGTATGCATGCATCTACAACACTGAATGTGGCATGCAATGTTTTTTTTTTTTTTTTTTTTTTGCTTCTTTATACTTTCTATCTCAACAGAAAAAAATAGATATCTCTGTGAAAAGTCGAATTCTTAGAAAGTCAAGGAAACTGATACAACAAATGTACAGTATATATTTGACTTCTCGAAATCAACGGCTCAAAAACAAATGGTTAACTTTCCAAAATTGCAGTAATGTCATGGAAAGTGTAAGATTAAAAATATTTGGTTTTCTACAAGGATCAAAAATGTATTTTATGAAGATTAAAATTAACAAAATTAAAAAAATCGTATTTGTTGCAGAAATGTAATTTGCCGTTTTTTCATATAAGCAAGAATAATTTAATTCAAGAATTGACTGAACTTAATACTTCAACCCAGACTTAATCTCTGAGTCAATGACTCATTGTATTAGCTGTAATTCACCAAAAAACATGAGATATCAAACTTGCATGATAAGCTGTTAGTGGTACCTAAATGACAGTAAACATCACAGCAATAATTAAAAAAAAAAAATTAACTGCTTTATGTACATGGCCCATACACACACAGAAAATATACATTTTTTGTATCATGAACTACATATGAAAATAACATTAAAGATCATTTTCATAGCTGTGTCAGGATTTTTTTGGTATGCATGCATCTACAACACTGAATGTGGCATGCAATGTTTTTTTTTTTTTTTTTTTTTTTTTTGCTTCTTTATACTTTCTATCTCAACAGAAAAAATAGATATCTCTGTGAAAAGTCGAACTCTTAGAAAGTCAAGGAAACTGATACAACAAATGTACAGTATATATTTGACTTCTCGAAATCAACGGCTCAAAAACAAATGGTTAACTTTCCAAAATTGCAGTAATGTCATGGAAAGTGTAAGATTAAAAATATTTGGTTTTCTACAAGGATCAAAAATGTATTTTATGAAGATTAAAATTAACAAAATTAAAAAAAAATCGTATTTGTTGCAGAAATGTAATTTGCCGTTTCATATAAGCAAGAATAATTTAATTCAAGAATTGACTTGAACTTAATACTTCAAATCCAGACTTAATCTCTGAGTCAATGACTCATTGTATTAGCTGTAATTCACCAAAAAACATGAGATATCAAACTTGCATGATAAGCTGTTATTAGTGGTACCTAAATGACAGTAAACATCACAGCAATAATTAAAAAAATTAACTGCTTTATGTACATGGCCCATACACACACAGAAAATATACATTTTTTGTATCATGAACTACATATGAAAATAACATTAAAGATCATTTTCATAGCTGTGTCAGGATTTTTGGTATGCATGCATCTACAACACTGAATGTGGCATGCAATGTTTTTTTTTTTTTTTTTTTTTTTTGCTTCTTTATACTTTCTATCTCAACAGAAAAAATAGATATCTCTGTGAAAAGTCGAATTCTTAGAAAGTCAAGGAAACTGATACAACAAATGTACAGTATATATTTGACTTCTCGAAATCAACGGCTCAAAAACAAATGGTTAACTTTCCAAAATTGCAGTAATGTCATGGAAAGTGTAAGATTAAAAATATTTGGTTTTCTACAAGGATCAAAAATGTATTTTATGAAGATTAAAATTAACAAAATTAAAAAAAAAAATCGTATTTGTTGCAGAAATGTAATTTGCCGTTTCATATAAGCAAGAATAATTTAATTCAAGAATTGACTGAACTTAATACTTCAACCCAGACTTAATCTCTGAGTCAATGACTCATTGTATTAGCTGTAATTCACCAAAAAACATGAGATATCAAACTTGCATGATAAGCTGTTAGGTGGTACCTAAATGACAGTAAACATCACAGCAATAATTAAAAAAAAATTAACTGCTTTATGTACATGGCCCATACACACACAGAAAATATACATTTTTTGTATCATGAACTACATATGAAAATAACATTAAAGATCATTTTCATAGCTGTGTCAGGATTTTTTTGGTATGCATGCATCTACAACACTGAATGTGGCATGCAATGTTTTTTTTTTTTTTTTTTTTTTGCTTCTTTATACTTTCTATCTCAACAGAAAAAAATAGATATCTCTGTGAAAAGTCGAATTCTTAGAAAGTCAAGGAAACTGATACAACAAATGTACAGTATATATTTGACTTCTCGAAATCAACGGCTCAAAAACAAATGGTTAACTTTCCAAAATTGCAGTAATGTCATGGAAAGTGTAAGATTAAAAATATTTGGTTTTCTACAAGCATTAAAAATGTATTTTATAAAGATTAAAATTAACAAAATTAAAAAAAAAAATCATATTTGTCGTAGAAATGTAATTTGCTGTTGCTTCATATAAGCAAGAACAATTTAATTCAAGAATTGACTGAAGTTAATACTTCAACCCAGAGTTAATCTCTGAGTCAATGACTCATTGTATTAGCCATAATTCACAGTGGCGAAGCCTGACTTTGTAATTAAGGGAAGCAATGCAGTTAATATGCGATAAATAGGTGGCAAAAGTGATACAAATAAAAATTTTTAATAATTAAAATTAGCAAGTGACCCGTAGTTTGTATGCTACATTGGTAATAACGCATGGCAGAAAGCATCGTAAGACAGCCCCCCCCCCCCAACCGCAACCATGCGCGGTACCACCAAAAAGAAATGTCTATGTAGAAGTTCAAATGCAAATATTTATGAAAAAAAATGTCCAGTGGAAATGTTGAAAGGGAAAGAAAGTTGTCTTCCCACACAACGAAAATAATTACAAATTGCTTCCATGGCGCTTACACTTTTCAGAAGTCACAGAAACAAATAGCTACACTAATAAAAGTAACGCTTACTTTTATACATGTGTTATTCCTGAAATAATGGCACGTCACCGCTAAAGAACGTGCGACATAAAACTACTGAAAGTTAAACCATACGTGTGACATAAAACTACTAATGGAACTGAATCAATTAATTATACTAACACAGAAAACTTTTGACAAATTGCAACTTCAAACTATTGTTACGGGAGTCCTCCGAGTGCTGAGTATGACTGACCGTTTGAAAGACGTGCATGCTCAAGATAGTGGCTTTATCCTTGCACAACTCCCTTGTGTGTTTCTGCCTTCGGCGCCGTGGAAGCGTTTGGAAGAATGCTTCCTCACGCTCTATGCGCATAGCATTACTGGCTGCGTCCATCCACTCTGCAGGCGGGTATGCCGTGTTACTGGTGCTCAGCTGGATGCATTATCTGCTTTGCTTCCAATGAGAGACTTACGTACGAGAAATATTCTTCTTGTTTTCGTAAAAATACAAATATGAATTTGCTTTCTTAAAAATAAAAGATACTGAAAAAAAAAGGGCCCGCTGCATTATATTTTTATTTTATTTTAATGCAAACATCACAGCAATGATTAAAAAAAAATTAACTGCTTTATGTACATGGCCCACACACACACAGAAAATATACATTTTTTGTATCGTGAACTACATATGAAAATAACATTAAAGATCATTTTCATAGATTTGTCAGGATTTTTTTGTATGCATGCATCTACAACACTGGATGTGGCATGCAATATACTGCAGGTTTTTTTTTTTTTTGCTTTTTTTAACTTTCTGCCTCAACAGAGAAAAAATAGATATCTCTGTGAAAAGTTGAATTCTTAGAAAGTCAAGGAAACTGACACTATAAAAGTACATATCATTTGCTTTTCTTCTGTTTTGCTATTTTTTTTAAATATGGTAGCCTATTGGTTAGCCTTCTTATGATTACTGATGTGGGCAAGAACAGCCGTCAAACACAAGCTAGTTATGAGGTGAACATCACACAAATATCTTGTGCACAACCATTCTGTGTGCTGAATAGGAAAAGTTAAGCTGACATGCCTTCAGAGCTCTAAATCACTAATATAAAGTAAAACTACTACTACAAAAAAAAAAAAAAAACCTATCCTAAACCTTTTTCATAGCAAAATTTACAGTTGGAAACAAACAAACTTATCAGTGAAAGGATACAGCACACATTTATTTTTTATCTCTGTTATTTTCCAGCACTGTAAAGAACTGCTTAGATCTGACAAGAGAAAAGTTCCTAAGTTGGAGGAGTTACATGGATAAATATAGAAGTCAGTATTCATTTGGAAGACTTGCCCCACCAGAAAAATATCACATGAATGAATTTTTTATAAAAAAAATTATAACAATAATACTGCCATCTTTTAACCGACAACAATTATCAGCATTGTTCATTGCAAAAAATTGAAACATATCTTTGATCAACACAGAATACTGATTACCATTTATAGGGGCTGGACCATGTTTATGTGGGCACTTAAGTTCCAAAATTTGCTTTTCAGAAACTTCTTGTCCCATAGATGCCCTTTCACATAACCTACGATGTACCTGTTGCAATGGTTGAGTTGCTGTTTTCAACAACTTTTTGATTGATCCCAGATGATTTTCAAAGGGAAATGCACTGAAATTATCCAAAGGACCCAACTTTTTTACATCTTCATTCAAATGAACCAAGGAATGTACATTGTACACAATAAACTCCTTACCATATAACTTCATTGCATGTTCAACAAATAATTTCAAAAGATCTCCTGCAAAGCCATTTAAAATGTTACACATAGAATCTCTAGTTAAAATCCTTATAGCAGCACGCAAAAGCATAAAATTGTCATATATTTGCTTAGGAACAATTTTTTTAGCACAACAGGGCCAGTAAATAGCAAAAATGTGCGAAATTCTGTGGCTTTCCACCTATGAATTTCACTTAAGCTGCGTGGCTTCCTACTGAATTCCTTAGGTGAAAAAATTGCTAGTTTTAGCAAAGAAGTGGATATTTCTGTAATGAGCCGACTGGGCTGACATGTAGCCAATGGCCCTTGTATCCATGTTAATAAAAGACGACGCATTACTCCCAGATCAATATTTACATTAAGAGAAACTGATGGTTGAGGATCTAATTACAGTTGTGTAATACATATTAAATTCCATTTTCAATTCCAAAATGACAATATTCTCCATTGTTAAGTTTTTAAACAGCTATCTGTCTTGGGGTTTCTAACAAAGTCCTAGCATCCTTTGGAAGGTATGGATGAAATGGGCGCAGAATATTCAATAATGCTGTTAATGCAGATAAGGCAACATTATTTGAAACAGCCCACTGGCGAATATTATTCCGAAATTCCTCTGGGGACTCTGCCTGCTCAGAGTCAGAATCTGCACTAGAAGAATCCAAAAATTTATTTGCATATGAAAACCCATTGCAACTAGGGTCATAAAATGCTTCACAATTTGAGGCATATGAGACTCCGGTATCAGGTGACTCTACATGCGTAACTGATACCGGCACTTTAAATGGCTGAGGGATCTCGAGATTTTGAACAACCTGATCATGTGGTGTATTTTCTGATGCCCCATAATTAATATTTCTGTCATTTAAAATTTGATTTGATTGCTGTTCACCTACTTGTTCCAAAAAAATACCACTGGTACCTACCTGAGATTCTTCCATTGCAATATAACTAGCAAACTGAAGCTTGTGCTCCGCTTCCTTCTGACAAATTCTAAGTTTTTGTCGTTTTGAAAAGTTTGCATATTGATACATTATGCTTAGTTGTTTTGGGATAAAAAATAAAATAAATAAACAGAAATATCAGAAGCAAAAACAACTGAAATACTTATTTTACGGGCGACTATATACGGGATCACTCGATCACAGCCGCATACTGGGAAAAACTAACAATTAATGGTCACTCGAATTTGCTCTCTTCTGAGTGCAAAATTTATTATTAACTAAGAGATCCAATATTTTTTTTCAAAATTCAGCTCTGAAAATGAAATGAAAGTTAAACCTAGTATATCATATCGATCAGCACTTACAAAAAAAAATACTTATTTTACGGGTGGCTATTTACGGGATCACTCGATCACAGCCGCATACTGGGAAAAACTAACAATTAATGGTGACAAATTTACTCTTTTCTGAGTGCAAAATTTATTATTAACTAAGATATCCAATATATTTTTCGAAATTCAGCTCTGAAAGTGAAAAGAAAGTTAAACCTAGTATATCATATCGATCAGCACTTACAAAAAAAAAAAAAAATCGCACCATTAATTTTAAACTCATTTATGTTGCTAGAATATAAAAAAGTCTTACCGAGCAATAATACTTACCAAAAATAATTTATCTCGCACTTCAGATGTATTGAGATGTACAGTTTGACAGTCACCTTTGTTGGAAATGAAGCGTCCACCACATATGACACATGTGTACTGAGATTCTAAGCTTTGTTGGAAATGAAGCGTCCACCACAGATGACACACGTGTACTGAGATTCTGGGAAGTGAGAACTGGGTGAAGCGCATGCGCGTGAAACCAGCTCGCTCGACAAGTGATAGCAGGCGCGAAACTTTTCCCCTGGGAGCCTGAAGGCAGGCGTGGAATTCTCCCCGCACAGCTGGCTCAAGGTCGATATGCAGCGACAATCTTACCCTCACTAGCTCATTAGTTAGAAAATCGCTGGCTTTGCGTACAGCATTCAACGATAACGTCTTGCCTACCAGATTGGGAATAGAATACGGTGGCACAGCGTTGTGCCTACGTTAAATTGCATGAGTGTGCTACCTGGGAGCTCCTGGTGGGAAATGTTTTGATTGTAATTTCTAATTTTTTTGTAAAATATGGTTTGGCCACCAGGGGTCATAAGCGTTAATTTCTGCTTCGTAGGTATTTGCAAAAAAATCTGAGCTTCTAAAAGCTGGATTGAAAAAATTATTTCGTGGAATAATTTTTCAATCCAGCTTTTATCTTGATAAACACTTGAGAATATTTGTTAATAATATATCTGCTCATCTTGATAAACACTTGAGAATATTTGTTCTTAAAATAATGCATGGTTTCTCCGCCACGGGCGTAGACGTATATCTTATTTCTGTCAATATCTCTGCTTCTAAAAGTCGAATTTGAAAAACTCCTTTTTTGTTAGATAGCGTTTCCGGTGTAAAATGTTTCTCATATAATTTCCAAATTTTCAAGTAATGCATAGATTTTCCGCTAGGGGCGTAGGGGTAAATTGTGTTTTCCTCGATATGTCTGCTTCTAAAACTCCGATTTGAAAAATCTTTCTGCACCGAATACAGCTCCTGATAGGAAATGCTTTGCATATAATTTCTAATATTTGATAACGAATGGCTTAGCCACCAGGGGAGTAAGTATTTCTGCGTCTGATGTATTTGCAGCAAAATCTGAGCTCCTGAAAACTGGATTGAAAAAAATTCTTTCGTGGACCGATACCGCTGACATCGAAAAACCTTTTGACAATACTTTCTTCTTAAAATAATTCATAGTTTTTCAACCAAGGGGCTTAAAGTTACATCATATTTTTAACGATGTCTCTGCTTGTAAGAGTCCGATTTGAAAAAAAGATTTCTTTGTTGGAGAGCGTTTCCGCGGGAAAATGTTTCTCATAAAATTTCAAACTTTTCTTAGCGCACAAATCTGCCACCAGAGGGCGTAATGTTTCCGTTTACAGCAATACCTACGGCACTAAAAACCCGATTGAAAAACTTCTTTCTTCGGTCAGATACCACTAACTGTGTGTGTGTATTTTCTTTCCAAAATAGTGCACAATGTCGCAGCTAGGGGCGCAAATGCTTATTCTGTTTTTCTCAATATCACCATTTTTACGTGTACTATTCAAAAAATTCTTTCAACACCAGATGCCATTTCACTTGTAGAACACTTTAGGCTAATATATGAGGAATTTTGTAGTTCACAGTTCTGTCGGTAAGTGTTGTTTCGGCAGTTTGTAGCAGTATCTCCACTTCTAAAAACGCTATTGAGAAAGTTCTTCTTTACTGTATGCCATTAGCTACAACAGAGATGTGGAGCATTATCCTCATTAAATAACTTTAAATAACGCAGATTTCCCACTAACTGAGTAAAGGTCGAACCCCCCCCCCCCTATATCTGCTCCCAGGGGACGTATTTGAAAAGTTCTTTTCCCTCAGCATTTCTTTTTCCAAGGCGAATATTTTTCGCTTATTTTCAACTTTTCCGTTATGCACAATTTTTCCTCTAGCAGACGTACATTTATGTTTCCTTCTGTATTTTTCCTTTGAAATTCTCTTTGTCTCTGGTACCTTCCTTGTAGCATGTGAAACGTTTTGCTCGCCATTTGTTAATCTTCGTAACATGCCTTTAGCCGCTGGTAGATGTTTCCGGATGTTTTATTGATTGTTGGAACCAGTTGATTGTTTTCGAAACCGGTTCCATTGACTTTGAATAGCTTTGATAAATTTGATTCGCGTCAGAACGGATTCAAAAGACGTACTCATTGCATCCGAAAATTCGGTGTCATCTTTCTTGTTAAATGTATAAATGGCGGCTCGATTGAAACCATAGCAATCGCTCATAGATAAACATTTCGTTTTTTGTTTTGTTTTTCTAATTAAAAAAAAGTATTTTACGATGGAGACAACTATTGACCGTTGCTTTAAACTTGCTGTGCTACATATAAAAAACGAAATAATCCTACACAGAGGTGTGGAAACAAAATGCAATGCGTGCCTACTAATCAATCCGATTATCAAACATAAATATGTATATACATTGCTATAATTGACGACATCCCACCTGGCAGACACAAAAGTGCAGGTTTACGAAGAGCTTCTGGTTTTGTTTTTTCAATTCCAAGCAAAACAGTATTCTTAAAACACCAATACTTTTCCCCCTTTCTTCCATAAGAAAACATAGGTTGTGTCCAGTCATCGGCTCAAACGTTGGTCGCGTCATCTGGTGACAAGTGACATTAACTGGCGATTTTTGTTTCGAGAGTCGCACCACCTGATTATCGTACACCGTGCTGTTGACGGAGAAGAATCTGTGATGTCATTGAATTTTTTCCTGTGAGCACGGTGTAGGGACGTTACTGAGTAATGTCATCGGCCTATCAGGTGAATCGTAGATCCAAACTAAAGCTACAGAAGAGGAAGCCTTTTCAACAATAATTAACTCAAAACAGAGCATAAAACTACAGTCAAAGTTTATACAGAAGCACATTTACTTTTTGTACAAAATAAATTAAGAGCTTTGTGAATATTTTAGGAAGAGTAAATCAAGATTTTTTTCAAAAATACCTACCGCGCATAGCCTACGTACGGGGCGCAGTTGCATAATCGCTGGCTTCCGACAATTTGTCCGAGATGGGCCCGGGTTCGAGTCCCAGGTGAATATGTTTGTCTTACGACACTAGCTCTCTCTTCCTTCCTTGGAACCAGTGTCCTTAAATTAGGGATAGCCAGTCGAGTAGCTCACGGTGGTCGTTTAAACCCCCAAACAGACAAAAATAAATAAATGTAATTTATGACTACAGAACTTGTGGTGTTGAGGTAGAATGAAAATATCAACGTTTACCACAATCAAAGGTTTATTATACATCGACTATAGTTTCGCGGAGCTTTTGGCGCACTATCATCAGGACGAATGGAGCATAAACATCATAGCCGCCCCGGTGGCGCAGTGGTCTATGGCGTTGGCCTCTGATCATTCGTCTGTAAGGGGTCCGGGTTCGAATCCCGGTCAGGCATGGATGTTGTGTTTGTCTTACGGCACTGGCTCTCTCCCTTCCCTGGAACCAGTGACCCTAAATTAGGGACGGGCGACTGCTTATAGCCCATTGAGTTGCTCACGGTGGTCGTTAAACCTCCAATCAAAAAAAATAAAAATAAACATCATCAGGACGAAAGGTTTTTTCTTTTTTTTTTTTTTGATTGGAGGTTTAACGACCACCGTGAGCAACTCAAATGGGCTATAAGCAGTCGCCCGTCCCTACTTTTGGGTCAGTGGTTCCAGGGAAGGGAAAGAGCCAGTGCCGTAAGACAAACACAACATCCATGCCTGACCGGGATTCGAACCCGGACCCCTTACGGACGATGATCAGAGGCCAGCGCCTTAGACCACTGCTTCAAAATAAACCTTTATTAGTCTAAAAGCAAGGTACATGTGATACGCTTCAGTCACATGAGACTGTATTAAAAGAGACGAGGCCAAGAAGTCTCAACACAAAAGAAAGGAGGAAGGAAAACTGGTAACATCAGAACAAAATTAAAATATATACAGATAAAAAAGGAACACAGAAAACAAAAACGAAAAACACACATATTACAAAACCTAAACCCCAGAGTGAGGGAAGAAAAACACATTCCAAAAACTAGTACATAGCAGCGCGTAACACAAAGGTGACAGGTAAAAACACAACAACAATACAACACAACACAAATTGACTGACACTGCAAGACAGCGACAGGAGAAACAAAACTGTACTTCTGAAAACATGCAGCAGCGGCCAAAACATTAGTACAAGAAGAACATAAAAAACAAAACAAAAACCGTGCACATAAAAAGGGGTGTTGACCAACCGCTATAACTAAAAACGAAATACGAAGTGACGCATGTAAGTCAGGAGGAACACTGCACAGAAGAATACATGATAATAAGGGGAAAAACCGCTGCATCACACAAAATAAATGTAGCCAAACAGGCACACGAGGTTCACAAAAAAAAATCGCACTCAATTCAAATTTCATACTCAAAACAAGAAGACGCGCGTTGACAAACCCCAGAAGCCGACGTGGCGCTATAGAGAGAATCACGCGGAAACAAGATCGCATAGCATCATAACACATTGAAAACAATACAAAGTACGTCCAGTCGTGCACGGCAACAGAAGGCTGTGCCGAGAAAAAATACATTATTACAGGAAACACCCGGACAGGAGAAGCACGAAGCAAGACGTAGAACCCTAGCTTGAGTGCAAAGAAACACAAAAACGAAAACACAAAAAGTGCACTTAAAACATAATCAAAGACAAAAGTGCCTCAACTGACTACTTCACTACACATGTAGTCACATACAGTCTAGAAAAAAACACAAGAGGCACAGTAAAAAAAAAAGTACAAGGCAAATAGAGCGTTGACCAACTCCTTGGGTCAACGTAACCCAATAGACAAACAAGTGAACATGAAACACAAGGCATGAGAAAAAAAGGATCCCTAAACTGCGGAGCCAACTGAAACACGAAAGTAGAACATACACAAACAAGTAAAAAACAAGATTATCACATTAGCAGTATAGGTAAAATACAATCACAGTATTAAAAAACTCACACAGGAGCAGAGCGAGTATGACAGCCACCATCCGAACAACTAAACACAACACGTGCAAAAAGCAAGAGCAATTACAAAAACACGGTAATACCACATTAAGGAAACACAGTACAAAAAAGAAGATCAGGAACAACAACAAACAAGCACGAAAGAAACACAACACGCCAAAAAAGTTTTGCAAAACTAGACAACACAGACTAGCCCAACGGAAAACAACAACACCCAACAAGCATCACACTAATACCAAACAATAACAGTGATCACAAACAATTGGTGGCCAACCAGTACAACAAAACACCACAACAAGAAATGCGTCAACCAACAACTGTGGCCGACGAAAACATAGAAAGCAAGCACACAATATTACAGAGACAAACAACTCAACAAAAATACCGACACAAAATACAATAACCGATTGCACAGCACCACCAAGAACCAGAAAAAAATACACACAGAACACAGGAATACAAATGCCCACGGACTCCGGACAGAAAAAAGTCAAAGCAACTAGCTGTAAAACATCCAATCACAGCGCAAAACGACAAGAAAATTCAGACAAAGAGGCCGAGGCCGCTAGTAAGAGGAAAATTATAGAAAAGCACTATCCAAGAAAGAATATACCGACCAGTAGAATGAGCTAACAAAGCACAGAGGAAAAAACAACAAAAAGACCGGAATCTCAAGGAAGCAAAACAGTACAACATTACCAAAGGGCCATCATAAAAACAAGAAAAGGAAAACGGCAAAAAAAAGGAAAAACAACAGGATTAGAAGAAAAGAATGAATACAAGGCAAAAAAACCCTGCAGCTCAATCAAAAACAGAACAAGACAACAACCCGGAAAAGCAAAAACAAACAAAGTGAAGAAACCAGTACACCATAACAAAAACAAGAAAAAAACAACTCATCAAACGAATTGAATCAACCCATGCTCAACCCGAAACCAGGGGAGGTGGGGGACCAGATCGAGAAGAAAGCAGGAACTGCTTGCCGGGCCAGAGCTACCTCGTACTCAAGTTGGATGACGGACTTGATCGAGGAACGAAACCTACGGCACAGAAAAACTCTCGCAGGATGATATCGACGAAGAGCAGGCCGATCAACACTGGTATGATAGTATAAATAAATAGTCAGTTTGGCCTGCAAAATTAAAAACGCGCAAATTGGATTGTGAACAGCAGCGGAAGGATGATGACGGCGAAGAAAATAGTAATGTGAAACAGAGTGAAAGGAAGGACAGACCTTGGAGAGAAGAGCAAACATCAATGAAAAAAGAGGCTGTAAAACTAAGCAGGAGTCATATGCGTGATGAACATCACCGAGCGTTGAACAGAAAAAACACAAGGGAGAAGACAGGCGACCAAAACGATGAAGAGTTCGTGGTGTGAGCAAGCGGCGATGAAGATGTAGCCAATGAATATCAGTTGCTTTTGGGGAAGCCAGAGAAATGTGTGAATCGACCCATGTCTGAGAGGTTTCATCAGGAGGCACAAAAGGAATAGCGAGAGGTGCTCGAAAATAAGTAAGAAAGTGGCGGTACAAGAGTTTTGCAGTAACTTGATGCACCAGAAAGGGAACATCATTCAAATAAACCAGAAAAGGAAGGCAAGGGGACGCCGAAGAAGAAACAATTAACCCAAAAGAATTCATGAGGGACGGGTAAAGGCGTTGAAGCTGAAAATGAAGCAACCGGAGTTGGGCGCGATGTAAGGGAGTGTCAGCAAGAGGGGGGTCGATTCGGGAAAGAGACTTCCAGCGGAGAGAAGCATCTACAAGTTGGGATACCTGTACCACGCCACTGGCGAACCAGGTGGAGAAGCACAAGTACGGTGAAGAGGGAGAACGGAGTGCAGAAGAGTAAAAGAGAGGTTCCGCAAGCAGATCATTAGTTGAGGTAGGTGGGAGACGGACGGGACATAAGGAATGCCAGAGGGAAAAAACGGTGCGATAAGTATCGGGAAAGTGATCTGGAATGAGGGGGAACAGATCCATACGGAGGAAAGTAGCGAGAGTGAGAAACGGACTGCGAGGGAAAAGTAAATAATCAACAATAGTAAGCGATGAAATCTGAGGATGAGAAAAAGAACGGAGAAAGGTCTGAAGATGAATAGCATTAGATTTTTGAAAAAGATCTGGGAGGGCAAGACCTCCAAAGCCAAAGGACAGAGGAAGGACGAGAGTAGAACGATGAACCCAGTGAACTTTATTCCAGATGAAATCAGCAATCAAACGTTGAGCGGATTGGAGAAAAATGGGCGAGGGAAAATAAGCAAACCACGAATGTACGAATGTGTCAAAATGGGAAGAAGAAAGGAAGAAACCAGATGTGCTCTGCTAAAAAAGGACAAAAAAGGTTTGAACCGGCAAAAAGGAGCAAGACGGCGATTGAGCTGCTGAACCAAAGGAATCCATGTGGCATCAGCAACAGCCACGGGATTTCTAACGTACACACCAAGAAGTTTAATGACCGAGGATGACCAACGGGCACCCCAAGGGCGATCACCGTGTGCCACCCACGATCCGGCCCACAGACCGACAGATTTAGACATATTAAGTTCGGAACCGGAAATTGAAGCATACTCACGATAAGCAGAAAGGACAACACCGAAAGAACGTTCAGTGCGAAGAAAGAGAGTGAGGTCATCAGCATATGCAGACAACACTATGCGGTGGTGACGAGTAGGAGCAATACTGCGAGGAATCACAGAAAACAAACGAGAACGCAGACAAATTAAGAGAGGTTCAAATGCAAGCGTAAAAAGTTGACCCGAAAGCGGACAACCCTGCCGGATCCCGTTGTCAAAGGGGATGGTAGCTGTCATGAATGTGGAAGTGCGAATACGGAAAGAAGAGTGAGAGTAAAGATTAATAAGAGCTTGACAGAAAAGAGTAAGGAAAGCCAAAATGACGAAGAACAGCAAAGAGATGAGAGTGATTAATGGAGCCAAAAGCTTGTTTCTGATCAATATTAAAAATTGCGAGAGGTTCGGAACGTTGGGAAGCAAGAAAATATAAGTTGCGAATGGTGGAAATGTTGGTAGTAATCGAACGGGAGGGAATAGTGTAAGTTTGATCGGGGTGGATTAAATGCTGCAAGACGGGATTGAGGCGAAAAGCGAGAATTTTAGCAAAGGTTTTGCAGTCAGTATTAAGAATAGAGATAGGACGCCAGTTAGAAAAAAGACCAAGGTTTCCGGTTTTGGGGATGAGACGGAGAAGAGCAAAAGTGAAATCAGAAGACTGAAAATTTGAAGAAGTAAAAACGGCATTAAAACAAGCAACCAGAAGCGGGAGGAGAGAAGGAAGAAATTTCTTATAAAATGAGAGCGGAAGACCGTCCGCGCCAGGGGAAGAACGGTCATTCAGACTGGAAATTGCAGAGCGGACTTCAGAAGGAGAGATAGGAGAAACAAGAGAATCAAAAAAACAATGTGGAACCTGAGGGAGGACATGAAGAAGAGGGGAGGTATCTGCAGGAGAAAGGAGTCGGTGTTGAAAACGATCCGAATAATGGGAAAAAGTAAGTTCACAGATACGATAAGGGTCGGTAACTGTAGATCCGTCAGGTAGTGAAAGAAAGGAAATTGTGTTGCTTTTAACATGATACTCCTCAAGGGACTTCAAACTAGAAAAGGGGTCGTCGTGAAACCGCAAGTGAGTGAATTTCAGACGAGTAATGGCTGTTGAAGCAAAAGTAAACAGAATACGACGAAGTTGAGCTTGAAACACGGGAAAAGAAGGATCAGAAGGAGAAATAGTCTGCAATTTACGACGGAGAACATTAATATCTTGAAAGCGAGAAGTACGGGAAGAGAAAGAAAACTGACGTGCGAAAGAAATAATCGAAATTTTCGTGGAAAGCCACAGAGCCACTGGGTCGTCAGACGAAGAAAGTTGTTGCACAGACGACGAGATCAAAGAGCGAATTTCAGCACAGAAAAGAGGATCAGTTAAAACTGAATCGTCGAGCGACCAGACTGGGGAAGGGGGAACAGAGGAAGAATGCAAAACAAGTTTTAAAAGAACGGGGCGATGATCTGACGAAACGGAAGGATGATGAGTAATTTCAACTAGAGAGGAATGGAGAAAACTGGAAACATAGAATCTATCTAGGCGTGCTGCGACACAGCGTGAAGCAGCCGGGGGAACCAGGAAAATTCCTTGGACCGGGGATGGAGGGAACGGAATGCATCAATCAAATCAAAATTAACAACGAGTTGAGTGAGATTGGAAACAAGGTCGGAACGGCTTTCGGTTGAACCATCTCGGTCAAAACCGGGTTGCAAAGTGCAATTGAAATCGCCTACAACAATGACTGTATCATTTGGATGGAGGGTCGAAAGGATAGAAGAAAGATGTTGGAGGAGAGTTTCTGCATCCGTAGCAGATTGCGGAATATGGATATTGAAAACATGAATACGTTTAGAACAAAAACAAAAAGAAATATGTTGAAAAGAACCCAGCAGACTCTGTGACTCAACAAGATCAGAAAGGGAAGAATGAAAACGCACATGAAACGCTATAGCGGTACCAGACCTGAGATGGGTCCGGTAATTATGATAAAAAATGTACGGCCAGCGTCTCCAGCGGGAACACCCGGCATCCAGTTCGTCTCCTGGAGAAGGAGGATATTAGCCCCCAGGTAACGAACGTCCTCGTAAACCAAAGCATTCGCCGCAGAAGACGCAAGCCCTCTACAATTAAAGCTAAGTAGGACATCACTGGTAGGTTGCATCCAGCCTTACAGTTCAGCCCTCAAAATCTTGAGTAAGTATCCCAGACGGCGAGCATATTGCTCAGTTTCGCCAGGCAAAGTAACATTAGTTATAAATGCATGGAACTGGTTTAGCTGTGCAATCATTTCAGGCAGCAAGTGAAGCTTACTCTTAATGCAAGGTAGTGTGATCAACTTCGCCTTACGCGGGCGAGTGGTCAATGCATACAGATCAGATAAGGTAAGAGGGTGCAAAGGCACCGCAAGTTCTTCAAACATAGTAGAAATGTCAAGAAGTGTAGGAGAAGGAGAATCATCGTCAGAGTCAACCATTGCAGTGTCATCAGGATCAGGGGCAACCGTGTCCATAACATCATCATCCTGGAGACATGCGAATCGGTTCGAAACTAGTAAATCAGAATTTGGCTCATGATGGCTAGGTGAACCCGAGGTAGAATGGGCTGGTTTCTTGGACCGAAGACGTTGAGACGAACGAGAAGACCGAGTAGAAACACCAGGTGAGCTGGGGCGTTTACGTTGTGATTTAGGTGCAGACACTTCCAGCGATGGAAAATCCTCATTGGAGGGCTCCAAATCATCCAGTACGACGACAGGAACCGGGAGGGAAGGAACGACTGGAGAAACAGCAGGCAAAATTGATGAAGGTAGAATGTGAGCAGGTGCCTCAGCGGCCTGCACAACATCCGCAGGGGCAGCAGCCACCTGAACTGTAGTAGCTAATGAAGAATCAGATCTAGCACCAGGAGTAGCATGAGGACAAGCAGAAGCGAGATGACCTTCCCCTTTACAGCGGAAGCACTGAACCCCTGCAAAAAGATTAAAAATGTACGTCCGGGTATCAGTGACTAATTCCAGAGTTGCAGGGCGTTCCGCAATTGACTGAGAAGTTGGAAAAATAACCCGGTACTGGCGGCGCCCACCCTGCATATGTTTCAGGGGGAATCACGGGCTGTAGCTGGAAGAATCTTGGTCACTCCCACAACACGACCCATCGTGTTGAGGGCATCAATCAACAGAGAATCAGGAACAGCCGTTGGTACAGGAGAGAGGGTCACCGTAACTGGTCTTTGGGCTGCAGCGACAGGTTGTAGATGAAAGGACCCAATATCAACCCCATGAAATATAATTAAATCTACTGCTTGCTGGTGGGTGAAGTGAACAACCACCCCTCCACCCAAGCGAATAATGGACACAATGCTTTCGGCTGGAACGACCTTCGACACAGCATGCAGATACTGGGGGAGGGGGGTGTCACGCAAAGCAGGAATGAAAACACTTAACAATAAGGCAGACGACAACTGCTTACCTTGCGGCGAATCACTTGGAAGAATAATTTTCAACGCCGAAGCTACACGTTTGAAATGTGGTGCAGAATCACTAGAAATATATGAGGTACTTCCCACAGCTTGTGCGAACGACGTTGAAGTATAACTAGCAGAACCAGGAATATTAGACGCAGCCGGCACACGGGTGGCCAGAAGCACAGTTTTTGGAAGTCCAGCAGCACTAGTCGACGCAACATTCCCCGAAGAAGGCACAGAACTAAGAAGCGAAGACATATCAGCAATCGACGAAGCAGCTATAGACGACGGTGACTTATTCACAGTGGTAGTGGACATTCTCGACCACTGGCCCACCAAAACTCATGCGTCGTAACTGACGACACACGAAAATGAAAAAAAAACAAAAAATGAGCACCCACTTGGCACTCAGCCTCACTGCTCGTGAAGCGAGGGTACGAAACACTGTAACCAAAACACAAAACGACGAAATACCACAAAAAGAACAAGTAAACTAACGAACGTTGACTTCTACGCAGGAGCCGAAAAAATATGCGACTTGTCTGTTCAACGACCACTGCGCCACCGGGGCGGCCAGCACGAAAGTAGCATAAACATTCAAATCATTGTGACATCATCAGATCATGATCATGATCATATGTAGAGGATTTTAGGAAGGGAGTGTCTGACCCCAGGTCTTAAACAACCCTTAGAAATAGGAAGCTAGAAGATTTGGGCTAGAGTGCCCGATAGGAAAGTGATACGGAAGCGAAGTAGAAAGCGGGAGGAAGACGCCCTTATTTATTACCGGGAGGCCAGTACCCGGGGTCCGACGGCTAAACGTGCCCATCCGACGCACGGCGGATATTTAGTGGATCGAGCGTTCGTACCTGCCTGGGATCGAACCTGAGGTCTTTTCCGTGGCAGTCACGAACGTTGCCCACTAGGCCACCCGCGGCCCAATCAGAGTTCCGACGGTCACGGTTTTTAGTGAGTTTTTTTTTATTGGAGGATTAATGACCACCGTGAGCAACTCAATGGGCTATAAGCAGTCGCCCGTCCCTAATTTTGGGTTACTGGTTCCAGGGAAGGGAGAGAGCCAGTGCCGTAAGACAAACACAACATCCATGCCTGACCGGGATTCGAACCCGGACCCCTTACGGACGAATGATCATAGGCCAGCGCCTTAGACCACTGCGCCACCGGGGCGGCAGTGAGTTGTTTCCACGCGCTTGAAAGAAATGGAGTCAACGTCATGTCGTTGGCAAGCCTTGAGGAGTTTCGGCATATGTGGAAAGCTTCATTAACCTTGATAGTCGAATCAGGTTTATCAATAAGAGTAGCGTTTCCAAACAAAAATTTATGGTTATTTTCGTGACAATGTTGGGCTATTTTTTTTTTGATTGGAGGTTTAACGACCACCGTGAGCAACTCAATGGGCTATAAGCAGTCGCCCGTCCCTAATTTAGGGTCACTGGTTCCAGGGAAGGGAGAGAGCCAGTGCCATAAGACAAACACAACATCCATGCCTCACCGGGATTCGAACCCGGACCCTCTTCGGACGAATGATCAGAGGCCGACGCCTTAGACCACTGCGCCACCGGGGCGGCAAATGTTGGGCTATAGACGACTTCTTCAGTTCACAGTTCCGTACGTAAGTCTTGCGTTCCTTCACACAGAAACT
Source organism: Macrothele yani (assembly GCA_039090855.1). Taxonomy (NCBI): domain Eukaryota; kingdom Metazoa; phylum Arthropoda; class Arachnida; order Araneae; family Macrothelidae; genus Macrothele; species Macrothele yani. The sequence continues at coordinate 75,897,718 of CM077023.1, read as the reverse complement.
CAAAGCCCGGCGGGTCTGTCCTATACTGCATATGAAAGTCCACATTCACAAGGTATCTGATACATTCCCCAGGAATTTATGTCTTCGACGTAGTCTTTTGATCCGTAAAAAATTATCTTGTTTATGGGTTTAAAAATGACTTTGAAATTAAAACTTTTGAGAATATTTGAAATTCCGAAGCAAATCCGAGGAGCAAAAGGTATTTTTTTATTATTATTGGAGGTTTAACGACCACCGTGAGCAACTCAATGGGCTATAAGCAGTCGCCCGTCCCTAATTTAGGGTCACTGGTTCCAGGGAAGGGAGAGAGCCAGTGCCGTAAGACAAACACAACATCCATGCCTCACCGGGATTCGAACCCGGGCCCATTACGGACGAATGATCAGAGGCCATCACTTAGACCACTGCACCACCAGGGCGGCGCAAAAGGTATAACCGCCCAATTCTCGTACTGGGAGGTCTATTGGCATGAGCGAGCAGACAGGTTTCGGTTTCTTAAAGTTTTGGACAGCTTTGTCTATTTTTTTTTTTTTTGATTGGAGGTTTAACGACCACCGTGAGCAACTCAATGGGCTATAAGCAGTCGCCCGTCCCTAATTTAGGGTCACTTGTTCCAGGGAAGGGAGAGAGCCAGTGCCGTAAGACAAACACAACATCCATGCCTCACCGGGATTCGAACCCGGACCCCGTTCGGACGAATGATCAGATGCCATCGCTTAGACCACTGCGCCACCGGGGCGGCCAGCTTTGTCTATAACGGAAGGGCTATATACTGCAATTCGTTTAAAAAAATCAAGCTCTTTCTGCAAGGAATTCGCAGTTGAGCATATATGTATTGCACGATATACGTTTGTGTGGAAGGCGGAAATTTTTGTTTCCATGGGGGATTTGATTTTGCTTGTGGGGCCAAGGAGGCAGCAAATGGTTTTCTATAAACTGTTGTACTAAAGGATCCTTCAGAGCGTGGCACAAGGGCGTCAAGGAATGGTAAGCATCCATTGTTTTCCGTTTCACATGTGAACTGTATTTGAGGATCAATTGAATTGATAAGTCAAGTAATTTAGGTATTTCCGAATTCATGCCATTCCAGAGAACAAAAGTATCATCTACACATCGAATCCACAAGTCAAATGTAACAAACTGTTCAGTGAGACTAGTTTTCAATGATTCGAGGGCTCCATTCAGTGGGATACTTGTGAACATGGATTTCACCATAGAAGGATAACATGAACTGATCCTGTATGGATGGCGTTTCAGCCGATTGACAAACTCAATGGAATTTTTTACAGCTGTTTTGTTCGAAGAAGTCGTTAAGGTAGATACTGTAGTTTTAAAGATAGAAATTTGGCCAACTTATGCGTAGCTGAGCCGATATTGCTGACTATGGGTCGGAAAGGGAAACCAATCTTATAATTCTTCGGAAGTACATAGAAACGTGGACAACGGGCATATGAGCGCTTTAGATGACTTTTTGAGCTTTAGTCAAGAGTTACACAACTTGAAACCAATTTCCGAACTTCTTTTAATTGTTTCTCCGACGGATCAATTTTTAATTTCTTTATAGGGTCCTTCGGAAATAAGTTTTTCGACTTCTGCCTCATAACGTTTTTTGTCCAGAATAACAACTTGTCCTCCTTTATCGGCTAAATTAAATTAGAGATGGGCAGCTGCAAATAGCCCATAGAATTGCTTACGGTGGTTGTCAAACCCCGAAATAAAAAAACAATACATCGGTGACATTCCACAAATTTAGTTAGAAGCTGAAAATTATATTTATTAAATGCTCTGGTAGAGTTTATGCTATTTCTTCGGATTTGTGGATAATAATTCCGGCACAAATGCATAGGAACGTGGAGAATAGGTAGCCTTACATTGGAGATTTGGATAGTGACATCACGAAGTGACCGCCGACACTGCAATATGAGCATAACCTTATCATTCACTGACCTTGCTCATAAACTAAGGAAGTGACAATTTGTGTGATGTCATGGTCATTTAAAAGATGTAGTAAAGATGTAGCTGACTAGCAAGTTTTTGTGAAGGTCACCAAGTGAGCAACCCAAATAGAAAACATAATGCTGGCGGTTCTGAAACGACGGGAATCAATTGAACATGCAGTACCATCTGTGAATGCGGGGAGTTGGCGGTGAACAGATGCCTATTGAAAAGAAAGAGGCTGCCCCTGTGGGCTGTAGCGCAGTGCTCTAAACGCTGGCTTCTGACCACTCTTCCGAGTTGGGCCCGGATACGAATCCGTGAGGCATGGATGTTATGTTTGTCATACGGCACTGGCTCTCTCCCTTCCCTGGAACCAGTAGCTCTAAATTAGGAACTTGTACCCATAGAGTTGGTCACAGTAGTCATTAAACTTCCAACAAAAAACAAAACAAAGAAAAATGATTTGGTTCACAATGTACTGTGGAAATTGCGTAGAAAGAATGTTAGCGTACGAGCCGAGAACTTTTAAGAACAAATTGTAATTAGAAAATAAAGTTCCGGTAGTCTTGTTAAGATACATTGCCTCGCTATTCCTTCGATGGTATTTTTTGTTTCAGTTGTATTTTATGAAAATTTATCACTTCTGCTATGTTCTCATAAAAATCATTACATTCCGACTGTCTGTTGGCAAGAATTATAAAACTCAAGTGACTGAAAAATCTAGATAAAATCCTGAACTGACACTGGTATTTATAACGAATAGAAGCAACAGCTAACAAAGCATAAAATTTAAATTACGTGGGAAAGATATTTAGTGTGCTGACACTAGCTGGATTCAGTGGCGTACCGGAAAAATTCGAGGCGCCCCCCTCCCCCGTAAAAAAAAATGTTTTCGAGGCATTTTTGCGAAAATCTATTAGCTTTCAGTTACTTAAAATTTTAACTTCCATATTATTAACCAGGCTTTACGGGTGTTTTAATAAATCAAATTCTTTGAAACCTACGAGTATTTTTCGTAAAATCAAAATTATTTCACTTTATTGTGTGAAGCATAAATGTGTAACGTTATAATTAAAATTATTGTCTTGGTTTCCGATACAAATTACTACAAAATGCTTACGTCATAGTATTAATCATATCATGCAAAATTTATTATTTTGAAGAACTAAGACCTGCTTTTTGAAATGTGTCACAATTGCGCACACAAAACATACAACTGCCGTGCGAGAGTGTCGTCTAATGACTTTTCCGATTTATACGAAATGCCACAACATAAGTAAGCAAATAACTAAGTAACGAATAAGAACTGTAGCATAAAAAACGCAAAACTACTTAATTATTTACTCTGGAATATAAAAAACACACTAAACATAATTCCACAATGTTTTGCACATAGTAAAAAAATCTTTTGACTCTGTTATAAAAAAAAAAATGACACAGATTTCTGATTTTTCTTTCCTGCGAAGAACACCTTTCAGTTTATCATATTCGGGGGATGAATAGTTAGTTTGCCGCCCCGGTGGCGCAGTGGTCTAAGCGATGGCCTCTGATCATTCGTCCGGAAGGGGTCCGGGTTCGAATCCCGGTGAGGCATGGATGTTGTGTTTGTCTTACGGCACTGGCTCTCTCCCTTCCCTGGAACCAGTGACCCTAAATTAGGGACGGGCGACTGCTTATAGCCCATTGAGTTGCTCACGGCGGTCGTTAAACCTCCAATCAAAAAAAAAATAGTTAGTTTCTTTTCTTGGTAATTTTGGTGTTCAGCTTGGAGATTAAGATAAGTCGTGGGCTTCCCACATTGTATACAAAACTTGCACGGAACATTTACGGCAGTGGACAAATGGAAAAAGGAGCTCTCTGAAATTTGGAATCCCAATGGTGTGGAGGGAACTAAACAACCACCATGATAACTGTTATTTCTGTCTTGTCATCATCAAGGGCATGAATCGAAATAATCTAAGCAATCGGACATATCCTGACCTCGATTAAACAAGACGACCGCATCCACACTCAAATGAGGTACGCATTCCATCTTTCATTTATTAGGTATGCAACTTAATTCTCGGCCCCTAACCGCAAGCGATCATAGAACGTCCGCAAATGCAAATAGCTGTGTGCGATAATGGCTGATTGCAGCGCCATCCAACAGCTTTCCAGGCAACCGTAACCTCTCACAGCTGTAGTGACAGAAGAGACGAAAGTTGACGGTGAAAGCAATGTCGTTCGAGAAGCAACATTTGAGGCACTGCCTCTTGTTCTCGTTTCAGCTGAAGAAAAAAGTGCCGCGGAAGCAAAGCAAGTGATCTGTGCTGCTTTGGGTGAGGCTGCTGTGTCCTACAGTGCGTATAAGAACTGGTTACAGCGGTTTAAGCAGGGAAATTTCGATCTTCGTGATGCAGAACGTCCGGGAAAGCAACAGAAAGTTGACGATGAGGAACTGGAACAACTGTTGGACGCGGATACCTGTCGCACACAGTCAAAACTCGTCCAAGAACTCGGAGTAACACGGCAATCCATTGCAAAGCGCTTGCACAAGCTTGGACGGATTCACAAGGAGGGCCGTTGGCTGCCCCACCAACTCACAGCTGCGAAAACGTCTAGGCGCTATGATGCTGCTGTGTCCTTTTTCTCCAGATTCAAGAAGAAGGATTTCCTCCACAAGATTTTGACCTGTGATGAGAACTGGATCCTCTACGATAATCCTAAGCGGCGCAAATCGTGGGTTTATTCAGGTCAGCCTACCACCAGTACCGCTAAACCGAATATCCATACCAGGAAGTTGTTGCTGTGCATAGGGTGGGATCAGCGCGGTGTCGTACACTATGAGTTGCTCAAACCTGGTGAAACGGTCAATGCTGAGCGTTATTGTCAGCAACCGATTCGTGTGAGTGACGCAATGGAGGCGAAAAGGCCATGCATCGGCAAGGGCAGAAGGTCGGCCCTGTTGCTTCAGGATAACGCGCGTCCTCACACAGCGAAAACGACTTCAAACGCGATCACCGAACTGGGATGGGAGATTTTATCCCACCCGGCGTATTTCCCAGACTCCGCCTCGCCGGATTATCACCTCTTTCGCTCCCTGCAACATCACCTGAGTGATACGCATTTCACTTCTGTCGAAGAGGTTCACACAAGTATTGATGACTTTATCAACTTGAAACAGCCCTATTTTTTCCGCAGTGGCATTCGGCAGTTCCCTGACCGATGGCTCAAATGTATCCAACACGACGGGGATTATTTCCTTGATTAGGTACGTATTCGATTTGATATAATTTGCTGTCAACGTGTCGTGCCTGTGGCGGAGAATTAAGTTACACACCTAATACCTACCAGGGCTGCCAGAGGATGAGGAGTCAAGCATGTCTGATCGCATACAAGATAACAGCAGTGATGAAAGGGACAGTGATTTCGTAGGAACTTCATCAAATGCTCAAGCTTTTAATCAACATGAACTGAGTGACCTCATCAGGTATCTGAACCTCTCAAAGGAGTCTTCAGAATTGCTGGCCTCCAGGTTGAATGAAAAGAATTTACTTCAATCTGGAACCAACATTACGTTTTACTCTAGCAGAGAACAGGATTTGCTGCCCTTTTTCTCTAAGGACAAAGTCCTAGTGTTCTGCAATGATGTCAGTGGCCTTCTCAGGAAAATGGGTCTATCATCATACATGCCAAATGAATGGCGACTTTACATTGATAACTCCAAGCGGAGTTTCAAATGTGTTCTTTTACACAACTGCAACATATATGGCTCAATTCCAATTAGTCACTGAGCCAGTATGACAGAGACGTACGAGACAATCTCTCTAGTCTTGGAAAACCTGAAGTATCAAGAACATCAATGGATGATTTCTGTAGACCTAAAGATGGCGAACTTTCTCCTTGGTCAGCAAAGTGGCTACACAAAATATCCATGCTTTATATGTCTTTGGTACAGCAGAGCCAAACACGACCACTGGATAAGAAAAGTGTGGCCTCTCAGAAAAGATATGGTAGTTGGAGAACAAAATGTCATTACGGAACCTTTGGTAAGCAGAGACAAAATCATCCTGCCACCTTTACATATCAGGCTAGGCCTAATGAAACAATTTGTAAAGGCGTTGAACACAGAAGGTTTGTGCTTTGGCTATTTATCACGTACATTCCCTGGACTGACCACAGAAAAACTGAAAGCAGGGATTTTCGATGGTCCCCAGATAAGGCAGCTTATAAACGATCCATATTTCATAGATTCAATAGACAACATTGAGTCTTGTGTCGGGACTTCGTTTGTTCTAGTTGTCAAAAACTTTCTTGGCAAACATAAGGCATACAACTACTCTGGATTAGTTGAGGACATGCTCTCCAACTTTAATAAGCTCGGCTGTAATATGAGCATCAAGGTCCATTACCTACACAGCCACCTAGATCGCTTTCCAGAAAACCTTGGTGATTGAAGCGAAGAGCAAGGTGAAAGATTTCACCAGGACATAAAAACTATGGAAGACAGATACCAGGGTAGGTGGGATACCCATATGATGGCAGATTACCGCTGGAACCTTCAGCGGGACTGTCCTCGTAGATCTCACTCTAAAAAGTTCTATGAAAGACGTTTCTCATATGTTGAATGACTGATCAGTTTATATACTCTTGTGTTGAAATATACAGATTTAGTACTTAATATGTGCTTGTTTCAATAGTATGTACAGGGTGTCCCACAAAGGACTACCTGATTTTAAAATGAAATAACTCGGAAACGGAGATCGATAGAAGAATAAAACAAGTGGTATGTTTATTTGAAAAGCCGTAAAAATCTGATACAGAAGTTTTAAAATTACTACAAATGTTGCCGAAAGGTGGCGCTGTACGCTGTAGTCACAGTGCGGTCCTAAAATAATGCTGTGAAGCACAGAATGATTAGTCTTCGGACAGTTTCGCTGTCGAAACGTGAAAGGAGGTTAACGTACTGAAGGAAGTGGATGAAGTCATGTATTCCGTGGAGCAACGTGTTTTTCTGGTACTCGAGTATCAGGGACTTCGTGGTTTATGCAAGATGGGGCCCGATCACACCGTACCCCAGCGGTTTTTGCCTTTCTTGAGGAATACTTCGGGAATAGAGTCATTGCTTTGAACTATTCCAGATTTACTGGAACAAGCATGGATTGGACTCCATACTCACCCGATCTTACCCCATGCGACTACTTTTTGTGGGGCACATTGAAGGACACTGTTTTCCACAACAATTTTGCAACACTGGACGAGCTTGAAGAGTTGATCGGTGAGGCATGTGCGGCCGCCCCGGTGGCGCAGTGGTCTAAGGCGTTGGCCTCTGATCATTCGTCCGTAAGGGGTCCGGGTTCGAATCCCGGTCAGGCATGGATGTTGTGTTTGTCTTACGGCACTGGCTCTCTCCCTTCCCTGGAACCAGTGACCCTAAATTAGGGACGGGCGACTGCTTATAGCCCATTGAGTTGCTCACGGTGGTCGTTAAACCTCCAAAAAAAAAAAAAAAAGAGGCATGTGCGTCCATTTCCGTTGACACACTACAGAGGGTGACTGAAAATTTCATTCTTCGTTTGCGCCATCTCTGTGCTGCGAAAGGTGCACATTTTGAATCGATTGTCATGTGATTGCAACGACTGCTTGCAAAGGACAGTTTATATATTATTTCTCGGACGCCCTACTGCGACTAAAGCATACAGCGCCACCTGTCGGCAACATTTGTAAGTAATTTTGAAACTTCTGTATCAGATTTTTACGTCTTTCAAAATAAACATACCAGTTGTTTCATTCTTCTATCGATCTCCGTTTCCGAGTTATTTCATTTTAAAATCATGGAGTCCTTTGTGGGGCACCCTGTATATAGTATCAATATTTGTCAACATCATGTCAAAAATAGCAGATCATGCGATGTAGGATCCCGAAATTTGACGGATGACTGGTGGAATCAGCATATAGGGTGGGTATGCCCTATCTCCAAAACTAGAGCTGATAGGGCAAAAATGATGCCATTTGTGGACTCAATGTCTCAAATGTTTCCAAATATACCCAGCCGCCCCCGGTGGCGCAGTGGTCTAAGGCGTTGGCCTCTGATCATTCGTCCGTAAGGGGTCCGGGTTCGAATCCCGGTCAGGCATGGATGTTGTGTTTGTCTTACGGCACTGGCTCTCTCCCTTCCCTGGAACCAGTGACCCTAAATTAGGGACGGGCGACTGCTTATAGCCCATTTGAGTTGCTCACGGTGGTCGTTAAACCTCCAATCAAAAAAAAAAAAAAAAATATACCCAAGATTTTGTAATATGTGCTTGTTTAAATAGTATGTAATATTAATAGCATTAATATTTGTCAACATCATGTCAAAAATAGCAGGTCATGCGATGTAGGATCCCGAATTTTGACGGATGACAGGTGGAATCAGCATATAATGTTAGTATGCCCTATCTCCAAAACTAGAGCTGATAGGGCAAAACTGATGCCATTTTTGGAATCAGCGTCCCAAATCCAAGATTAGGTTTAACTTCCAAGGCACCAAAATAAGTGTTGGTCAGTGTAATCTACCATTTCACCTTGAAAGCTTTAAATACCAAAATCTTAAAGGCCGCCCCGGTGGCGCAGTGGTCTAAGAGATGGCTTCTAGTCATTCGTCTGAGATGGGTCCGAGTTCGAATCCCCGTGAGGAATGGATGTTGGGTTTGCCTTAAGGCCATGGCTCTCTCTCCCTTCCCTGGAGTCAGTGGCCCTAAATTTGGGACGGGCGACTGCTTATAGCCCATTGAGTTGCTGGCGGTGGTCGTTAAACCTCCAATAAAAAAAAAAAAAGAACCTTAAAAAGATTTGGAATTGAAATTACGCGTGCGTGAACACGTCAGCATATTAGCTACTCCCGACAATGTCAGTTTGCAATGTGTGCAGAAAGTGGCGTGCTCTTTGCCAGTCTGTTCTCTTGTAATGTCTTTGGAGCAACCACACTGCAGTATATTTACATTGCCATGATTAAGTCTTGACAATGAGTAAGAATTTTGAAGAAATGTTTTTGGCTTGTGCATTTGACATCATTATATCAGTATTGATTGTCGATGAATGTGAAGACTTAAATAACAGTTTTGATAGAACATGTTACAGTGGCATGAAGCCATCCAAGGCTTTCAGCGCACCTGCGGTGCAGTGGTTTAAGTACTAGATACAGACCATTTGTCCGAGACGGGTCCGGGTTCGAATCACAGCGAGGCATGGATGTTGTGTTTGTTTGACGGCACTGGCTCTCTCCCTTCCCTCGAACCAGTGTCCCTAAATTAGGCATGAGGAACTGCTTACAGCCCACCGAGTTGCTCACGGTGGTCATTACACCCGCACACAGCGCCCCGGTGGCGCAGTGGTCTAAGGCGCTGGCCTCTGATCATTCGTCGGTAAGGGGTCCGGGTTCGAATCCCGGTCAGGCATGGATGTTGTGTTTGTCTTACGGCACTGGCTCTCTCCCTTCCCTGGAACCAGTGACCCTAAATTAGGGACGGGCGACTGCTTATAGCCCATTGAGTTGCTCACGGCGGTCGTTAAACCTCCAATCAAAAAAAAAAAAAAAAAGATGAGAAGCCGCAAGACAAAGCCAACAAATAAACGTAGGCTGTTACATGCACAGAAGCGTAACTAGGGCGGGACAGGAGAGGCGACTGTCCTGGGCGTAGCTCAGAAAGGGCGCAAAATTTATTTATTTTTTTTTTTTTTGATTGGAGGTTTAACGACCACCGTGAGCAACTCAATGGGCTATAAGCAGTCGCCTGTCCCTAATTTAGGGTCACTGGTTCCAGGGAAGGGAGAGAGCCAGTGCCGTAAGACAAACACAACATCCATGCCTCACCGGGATTCGAACCCGGACAACTTCGGACGAATGATCAGAGGCCAACGCCTTAGACCACTGCGCCACCGGGGCGGCGCGCAAAAATTGCTACTTACATTCTGATTAAAATTGGAAATGGCTCCCCGGTGGCACAGTGGTCTAAGTGCTGACTTATGTCCATTCGTCTGAGAAGGGTCCGGGTTCGAATGCCGGTGAGGCATGAATGTTGTGTTTGTCTTACGGCACTGGCTCTCTCCCTTCCCTGGAACCAGTGGCCCTAAATTAAGGACAGGCGACTGCTTATAGCCCATTGAGTTGCTCACGGTGGTCATTAAACCTCCAATCAAAAAAAAAAAAAAGAAAAAAATTGAAACGAAAGTTTTGCTCTAGTTTCTGATAGTCTTTTTTCACCATAATTTGTTATTTCTCCTTTTTTTAAATTTTCTGATTGGAAGTGCAACTTAGTGGGCTAAAAGCAGTCGCCCGTTCCTAATTTAGGGCCACTGGTTCCAGGGAATGGAGAGAACCTAGCGCCGTAAGACAAACATAACATCCATGCCTCACCGGGATTTGAACCCAAACCCATCTTGGACGAATGATCAGAAGCCATCGCTTAGACCACTGAGCCGACGGGGCAGCATTGTCCTTTTATAGAATCTGTTTTTTATATGTTTCACCAGTATTGGTAGCTTTAGCAACTTAAAATTCACATTCTTTCCTTAAAATGTTCAATTAATATTAAATGTTCTCATTTAGAAATGAAGGCGCGGTAAGGTGCAAAATAACGATTGACAGACATTTTTGCAACTACTCTTTCCGAGTTACAGAGTATGATTCAGGAACTTGCTGACAAAAGTAAAGAAGCAGCATTAAAAATGAACTTTCAAAAAACAAAATTGATGTACAATACTTTTACAAGAGATGAAAATTTATCGAATGATGTGGGAAATCTGGAGGTAACAGTTATCTACGTTTACCTTGTGCAAGCCAGGGTCACATTGATGAAGAAATTAGTTGGCGTATAAAACTTGGTTGGAGAGCTTTTGAAGAAACAATACAATTTTCAAAAACAATATGCCATTATACCTTAAAAAAAGCGTTTAATCAATGCATCTTTCCAGTTCTTACATATGGAGCAGAGATATGGACATTAACTAAAAAAAACCACACTAAGGCTGCAGACAACTGAGTCATGGAGAGATGCACGCTTGATGCAACGAAGAAAGATAAGAAGAAAAACTCGTGGATCAGGAAAATGACAAAAGTGGAAGAATCATGATCAGAGTAAAATCCCAAAATGGCAATGGGCTAGACACACTGCGAGAATAACGGACCGCCGATAGACAACCGAAATTTTAGACTGGAAACTTAGTGACAAGGAAAAACCCAGGAGACCACGTGGGAGATGGGTGGATGGAATTCAAAAGCATGGCGGAATGACATGGTGGAGACTGTCACAAGACAGACTGTTTTAGAAGAAACTTGGGGAAACCTTTATCAAGTAGTGGATTGAAAATGGTTGACAATGAAAACGATGTTAAGATAGATGGGGGCGCAACATTTTGTGGTTTTTCCCGGGAGCAGGAATGCCTAGTTACGCCTCTGTAACATGCATGTATGGTGATTAACGTGAAAGCGTACAAATACTTTATTTTCAGTCAGAAAATTATAAACGGTCGCAGTTTCAAAATGGCTGCTCTTGTGGGTGCTTTTTTATACTGATTTCTGTACTTTTCTACTCGAAATAAACTCCCGTTAAAAAAACAGAAACATTTCTTGTTCTGTATAGTATCTCGAGTGCAAAATTATTATGAATCACATTGTTTAAACAAAAAAGATGACACCGAATTTTTAGTTGTAATGAGCTGGTCTTTTGAATCCCTTCCGACGCAAATAAAATTTATCAAAGTTATTCAAAGTCAATGGAATTGGTTAGAAAAAAATATCAACCGGATTCTACAATCGATAGGAGATCCAGAAATAGAAACAGCTACTTATTTCCACTAGCGGATAAAAAGTATGTTACGAAAATTAACAAATGGCGCACAAAAAAATTCTCATAGCAAAAGGATGGTATCAGAGATAAAGAGATTTTTAAATCAAACAGTTAAAAGACGAAATATAGAAGGAAACATGAGATAACTACACGCCTTCCAGCGGAAGAATTTTGCATAATGGAAAAGTTGAAATAGGCGAAAAGTATTTTTCATGTTTAAAGCTATGCTAAGGAAAAATAACTTTCCAGATACATCTCCCGGAAGCAGAGACAGCAAGAAAAAGGTTTCGACCATTACGCTCCCTATCGGGCAATGCCCCATTTTTATTGTAGCGAATGTCATTCAGTATAAAAAGAAATTTCTCAGTAGGGTTCTTACAAGCGGAGAAACAGCTGCAAACATGTAAACCGAAGTATACAAACACCACCTAGCGACAGAGCTGTGAGCTACAAAACTCCTCAAATACAAACTTAAAATGTTCCACAAGGTAAATGGTGTTCGATGTTAAAAGAATTTTTTAAGTCGCACATTTAGAAGCAGAGATATTGAGAAAAATATGTTCTCCTGACGGCGAAATTGTGTATCATTTTGGGAAGAAAATATACACAGAGTTTTCATAGTTATTAGTATCTGACCGAAAAAGAATTTTCAATACGGTTTTTAGTCTTGCAGATATTACAGCAAACGGAAACGTGAACTTACGCCCCGTAGTGGCACACTTGTGCATCAAGAAAACATTCAAATTATATGAAAAGCATTTCTCACCGGAAACGGTCTCCAACAAATAATTTTTGAAATCGGACTCTCTTAGAAGCAGAGATATCAACAAAAATAGAATATACATCTAGGCCCCCGCGGAAAAACTATGCATTACTTTAAAGTTTTCCAAGCCACCCCCGGTGGCGCAGTGGTCTAAACGATAGCTTCTGATCATTCGTCCGAGGCTGGTGCAGTGGTCTAAGGCGTTGGCCTCTGATCATTCGTCCGTAAGGGGTCCGGGTTCGAATCCCGGTCAGGCATGGATGTTGTGTTTGTCTTCCGGCACTGGCTCTCTCTCCCTTCCCTGGAACCAGTGACCCTAAATTAGGGACGGGCGACTGCTTATAGCCCATTGAGTTGCTCACGGTGGTCGTTAAAATTCCAATAAAAAAAAAAAATTCGTCTGAGATGGGTCCGGGTTCGAATCCCAGTGAGGCATGGGTGTTGTGTTTGTCTTACGGCGCTGGCTCTCGCCCTTCCCTGGAATAGAGCCAGTGGTCCTAAATTAGAGACGGGCGACTGCTTATAGCCCACTGAGTTGCTCGCGGTGGTCGTTAAACCCCAATAAAAAAAAATGGTTTTCTGAGTAAATGGTATCGGTTCATGTCAGAATTTTTTCAATCGCGTTTTTGAGAAGCTCATATTTTGCTGCAAATACATCAGAAGCAGAAACTGACACTTACGCTCCTTGGTGGCCAAACAATTCTTTACCAAAAATTAGAAATTATTTCCCATCAGGAGCTGTATACGATGCAGGAGGATTTTTTTTTATTGGTGGTGTAACGAGTACCGTGAGTAATTCAGTGGGCTATAAGCAGTCGTCCGTCCCTAATTTATTGCCACTGACTCCAGAGCCAGTGCCGTAAAACAAACACAACATCTGTGCCTCACCAGGATTCGAACCAGAACCTATTTCGGACGAATGATCAAAAGCCATCGTGTAGCCTAATGCGCCACCGGTGCAGCGAAAAATTGTTCAAATCATATATTTAGAAGAGATATCGGAGAAAACGCAATTTACTAGCGGAAAGTTTATGCATTACTTGAAAAAGAGATTGTACCTAAAATATTGTCTTCGATGCAAATGGCATCGAAAAGAAAAATAATATTTTCCAAGCGGGTATTTAGAAGCAAATACAAAACGTATTTTGAATTCGATATCATCTGCATTTTGGCCCTCTAGTGTAGAAGTTGTGCGTTGGGGAAAAAACGGAATGGAATCATCATTCTTACATTTCGAGCTTTAAAATGCAAAAATAACTTTTCAAATCGGACTAATAGTTTCAGAGGTATGGTGTACACAGGCGGACGGACGGATAAAGTGACACCATACAAGCACGACCCTTTTTTTTTTTTTTTTACAAAAGATGTGCTAAAAAAGTTCCACCACCAAATTCAACAAAATCGGAGTGGAAATTTTGAAGATGACAATCCGATTTTTGGCGTAAATGTGACAATTATGTTGAATATATTTTAAAATGTTGTAATCAGTAATTTGCTAAAATCTGAGGATCTCTTAGACCATTTCAGACAGCCGGTGTTATGTAAATTTAAAGCTTAAAAATGACACATTTCTGCTTTTCCGTATGCGGGTTTCCCACTAATTTTTCTTCCTTTCTTTTAGGCACTGGATGATTTAAACTCTAACTAAATATCTCTTTTTTTTTTTTAATTCGGTGTTTTTTTTTGTTTTTTTTATTGGGGGTTTAACGACCACCCTGAACAACTCAATGGGCTATAAGCAGTCGCCCGTCCCTAATTTAGGGCCACTAGTTCCAGGGAAGGGAGAGAGCTAGTGCCGTAAGGCAAACACAACATCCATGCCTCACTAGGATTCGAACCCGGACCCATCTCGGACGAATGGTCATAAGCCAGAGCTTAGATCACTGCGCTACCGGACGGCAATTCGGTATTTGATGACCACGGTGAGCAACTCCATGCGCTATAAGCAGTTGCCCGTCCCTGATTTAGGGCCACTGTTTCCAGAGAAAAGAGTGATCCAGTGCCGTAAGGCGAACACACCACCTATGCCTCGCCCGGGACTCGACTCGAACCCTGGACCATCTCTCTCTCTCTCTCTCTTTTATTTTTTTTATTTTTTAGGTTTAACGACCATCGTGAGCAACTTGATGGGCTATAAGCAGTTGCCCGTCTCTAATTTAGTTCACTGGTTCTAGGAAAGGGAGAGAGCCAGTGCCGTGAGGCAAATACAACATCTATGCCTGACTGGGATCCGAACCCGGACCCATCTCGCACGAATGGTCTGTTGCCAGCACTTAGACCACTGAGCCACCGGAGCGGCTGTCCCATCTCTGACGAGTAGTCAGAAGTCAGTGCTTGATCACTGCCTCACCGTGTTGGCCTATGCATTTCTTTTGTGCATACGCAAGTGTTTTGGAGTGGTAGACCAGGTGGCGGCAACCTATGGCATGCGGCAAGTTTCAGGCATAGAGCATAGAAAAAAAGTAAGCGGCTAAGCGGCGGTAAATAATCATAATATTTTGCATCAAATTAATTTTTTAAATAAACTTACTGTACGTATGAAAAAGGTTTTTTCAACCCCTTCTCAGCTGAATACCAAATGGGATTCAAGACAACGAATGCCCTCTAACAACTAATTCATTACGTCATCGTAAGTGGACGACATGTTTTTTCCAATGTTCGTCAGCCAAAGAGAATACGAAGTTTCTAGGTGTAGTCTGAACAGGCAGAACAGCAGATGTTCTCAAAATAGTATAACTATATTAGTAATTCGAATTTCTTGGCGTAGATTACAAATCAAAGTTCCCAAGCTTTCGCACGTCAACCAGATGGCTGCCTTCCTTGAAAAAGCCACCTGGTTGTTCTGCGAAAGCTTGGAAACTCTGATTTATAATCTACCCCAAGAAATTCGAATTACTAATATAGTTATACTATTTTGAGTGTAATTGGTGTACAGCAGATGTTCTATTTTTATATTGAAGGTTTAAAAAATGTATTTATTGGACTTGGTTGACAGATACATTGACATGTACAGTATAGATATTTTTATACAGAGACAGGGACAACTTTACATCGATAAGTAGAAATCAAAATATGGTACATAGTATGTCAAATGTACACAGAGAGCCTGTGTTGATCAAGGAACACACTGAGAGCCATTGTCAAAAGACAGACACAAACATCCATGCCTCATCTGCATTCGAACCCGGACCCTTTCTCGGACGAATGGCCATAAGCCATCGTTTAGACCACTGCACCACCCGGGCGGCGCAGATGTTCAAAATAATGTGGTCGCTCTTTGTAATATTTTGTGCAAAGGCAGTTGTAACATCACACAACCACTGGGGCGGCGCAATGGTCTAAGCCATGGCTTCTGATCTTTCGTCCGGAAGGGGTCCAGGTTCGAATCCCGGTGAGGCATGGTTGTTGTGTTTGTCTTACGACACTGGCTCTCTCCATTCCCTGGAACAAGTGGCCCTAAATTAGGGACAGATGACTGGTTATAGCCCATTGAGTTGCTCACGGTTGTCGTTAAACCTCCATTAAAAAAACCCCTCTGGGTGCGCTGAGTTATGTCACTAGTGAAGACAATTATGTTTCTAACCCAGTTAGTTTTGTGCAGCGAAATGTCATAAAAACGACTGTATATAAACATCTGCTGTTCTGTCTGTCTATTTAGGGGTTTCCTATTCCCATTGGTATACAAACACGGGAAATGAAAACGTGGTTCGCCTATGAGGACGTCATGAACAAGTTGTTAGGCTTTCAGTTTCACCTTTTCCAGTTGTTGTTAGGCTTTCAGTTGCAGCTTTAGTTTACACCCTTACCTGTGAGTGACCAGCAAATACTTTAAAAGAAACTCTTGTGTTTAGTGTCGCTCTTGACGAGAATGTTAACGTGAATGACGTGGCTTGCCTTACTAAAATTTCAGAGTACTGCGGAAACGATCGTGGCACAGTGGTCTAAGCGATGGCTTCTAATCGTTCGTCTGAGATGGATGCGGGTTCGAATTCCGTGAGGCATGGATGCTGTGTTCGTCTTACGGCACTGGCTCTCTCCCGACTTCTTATATCCCAATGAGTTGCTTATGGTGGTCGTTAACCGCACCCCCCCCCCATCCACAAGAAAAAACGCATGTATTTATGAAGAATTGCGTTCCTTTTTTTGTTCGTTTGGGGATTTAATGACCACACTGAGCTATTCGATACGCTATAAGTAGCCGCCCGGCCCTAATTTAGGACCACTGCGAGAGACCCAGTGCCGTAAGACAAACACAACATCCATGCCTCACCGGGATTCGAATGCGGGCCCATCACCGACGAAGGGAGGGCTTAACGCACTGCGCCACCCGGGCGGCATTTTGTGATGCTTAAAACACTTGAAGGAACAATCAAAGGAGAGGACATAGTACCTGCATTTGTAGATCATGTAAAGAACAGAACACGGATATAAATAAAATGTTGTATGTAACTACAGGTGGTGCCCCTGCTATGATTGGAAAACAGAAAATTTGTAAAACTTCACAGTATTACATTGAAGTTGCGACTCCATTAGTCCGTAAGGGGTCCGGGTTCGAATCCCGGTCAGGCATGGATGTTGTGTTTGTCTTACGGCACTGGCTCTCTCCCTTCCCTGGAACCAGTGACCCTAAATTAGGGACGGGCGACTGCTTATAGCCCATTGAGTTGCTCACGGTGGTCGTTAAACCTCCAATCAAAAAAAAAAAAAAAAAGTTGCGACTCGATCTCAACGCACATAGGCAGTGATCGTCAGTATCGAATACATGACTAACAGGACTGTTCAGTGTAAACAACCAGAGTAGTTTATTAACTTCCTAACTCTCCTGGGGGGTACTCAGGCCAAATCTGCTACATTAAATGGTTGCGTAGACACTCAGGACTCTCACTAAACTGCACATACTTTTTGTTATATTTTTTTGTCGGAGTCCATTTTCTAAATTGAAATCATAGGGTACAAGGGGAGAGATAGCTAACAGAGGAGCCTAGCCTAGCATTCGGTGACTTTCCTGGGTGCTCGTCTCTTCCTACCGCATGTGACCGAGAGAGAGCAAAATTTTTGATTCTCAAACGCCCCAGTGTTTAAAAATTGTATTTGGTGATCAGTATGCCACAGCTTAAATCGTTTTTAATTCGGAGAATATTTTCCGTCAGCGCTTTTACATCAAAGTTTCGAATTTTTAGCCAAAAATCATCGAAAATTTTAACTGGAAGCGAATAAGTCTCGTAGGTTTTTTATTTGTAGACCTCAGGTAAATAAAATAAGACTATAAAAATGTTTCATCTCGTCATAGAAGACCCCTGGGCTCAGGGGCGTGACGTTCATTTCCTTGGGAAACCAGTCAATTTACGTCTGATTTGGGGAGTGTTTCAGACTGGCACATGATGCGTTCCTAACATTGTACAGATCCAATACACGAATTACTTGATTGTAATACGACGCAGTGTGTTATCGCAAAACACCCCATTCATCCCCCCACTCCCCAGAATAAGCGTCGCTAAGCCGGGGGGGGGGTGAAGGAAGGAATTGGGCCATTGGATAAGGCGACAATAGATATGCAAGAAAATCTCAAGAAGATGAGATCAAAAAGAAATGTAACGTGGAACTTACCTGTAATTCTGAAGCGAATGTGGACGACATGATGACATCCGGAGAGTCTCAAATTGAAAATCCCGCACTAGATGATGACCCAGAATTCAAAGTAAACCTAAAAGAACAACGAGACTACGAAAACTCAAGTCTTTCGCAGCAAAGTGTGACAGATACGGCGTTTCAAATCGAGCTGCGGCAGCCCTTATTTCAGCCTATGCCCACGATACTTCTGCAGAAGGTGAAGAAGTCCCTGTTGTAGACAGATTCAAGGTCAGCATGACAAATGTTGGAATAGGACTTCAGCGCAGCGTGATGAGTGCACACCTGGACGAAAACTGAAGGCCCTTTGTTTTCACGGTCTCAAAGACTCCACACTGTACCAGGAAACATAAGAATCTGGAAAGAAGTGCACAAAAATGAGAACAGAAGATCATATTTCTCTAGTTCAGGAGCCAGACTCTGTCTATCTGGGACATGTGCCCTGTTTCCAGTAGGGCGGAAGATGAGACGAAGGCTATCTGGACATATTTGACCAAAGAAAGGGACACTGATGTGACTAAACTTTCCTGTCTTGGGTGTGACTGAGCACCTATGAACACTGGGAAACATGCTGGTGTTATACGACATCTAGAAGAAAAAGGGGGAAGACCTCTTCATCGAGTTGTGTGTCAGTTACACAGTAACGAATTCCCACTGTGCCATCTCATGGTGGCCGTAGACAGGGAAACCTCCAGCCTTAAAGCCTTCCTAGGTCCTGTTGGCAAAAATCTGATAGACTGTGAAAACCCGCCTTTCATCAAATTCAAAGCAATTTCGGACAATATCCCTGACGTCGATGCTAAACATTTCAGTTCAGATCAGAAATATCTTCATGACATATGTAAAACAGTATCATCTGAGGAATGCCCCACCGACCTGGCGGAGAGGAGTCCCGGAACTCTGCATCATGCCCGATGGGTCACCACAGCCCACCGAATTTTGAAGTTGTACACTGGAACCAGCAGACCTCAAAATCTCAAGATCTTAGGCACTTTCATCATGAAAGTGTACGCTCCAATTTTGTTTATCATCAAATGCAGACACACGCTCATCCATGCACCCAGGAACCTGTGGGCGACTTGCAACACCATCAAGTACCTTGCCAAGAAGGAAGTCACTGTTGTTCAGAAAGTTCTACGGGATAATAGGTGCTTTGCACATCCAGAAAGCCTGCTAGTGTCCATGCTCCATGATGATCGATGATACGCTTTCCAACATACCAGAAATCATTACTCAAGTAATGAAGATAATGGCTGTGGAATAAATCTCGCTCTTGTGCCATGACCTTTGACCCCATTTCGATGATGATATTAAACAGGATTGGTTCAGTATTCCTCCGGAACAACATACTAAAGTTTTGTCGCAATAGAAGCATTTTTAGTCAAGTTATGAGGATAATGGCTGTGGAATAAATTTCGCTCCTGTGTCCTGACCTTTGACCCCATTTCGATAATATTCAACAGAACCGGTTCAGTATATGCCCGGAACAACATGATAAAGTTTTGTCGCAATCGAAGCATTTTTACGTAAGTTATGACTCATAAGGGTGATGAAATGGATTCCGCTCCTATGTCCTGACCTTTGACCCCAGTTCGTCCATTTTCAATAGGGTTCGTTCCCAGATAATCCTCTACCACAAACTAAAATTTCATTGAAATCGAACAATATTTACGCTAGTTATCGTGCGGACAGACAGACGGACAAAGCTGGAGCATATAAGCTTCTTCAACCTACTGTTGGAAAGCGTAAACAAGTTAATAAAATCATGCAATGCATTGATTATGATACGCTTTCCAACATACCAGAAATCATTACTCAAGTTATCACTCAAGTTATGAGGATAATGGCTGTGGAATAAATCGCGGTCCTATGCCCTGACCTTTGATCCCATTTCGATGATATTCAACAGAACCGGTTCAGTATATTTCCGAAATAACATGATAAAGTTTTGTCGCAATCGAAGCATTATTACGTACGTTATGATGCATAAGGGCTATGGAATAAATCCCGCTCCTGTGTCCTAACCTTTGACCCCATTTCGCCCATTTTCAATAGGATTCGTCACCAGGCAGGCTCCTACAACATACTAACATTTCATCTAAATAAAAGCATTTTTACATAAGTTATGACGCATAATGGCGATGGAAGTGATTCCGCTCCTATGTCCTGACCTTTGACCCCATTTCGCCCATTTTCAATAGGGTTTGTCTCCAGGTGGTCCCCTAATACGTACTAAAATTTCATCAAAATCTAACCTTTTTTACGTTAGTTATGACGCATAAGAGCAGTGGAATGGATCCCGCTCCTATGTCCTGACCTCTGACCCCATTTCGTTCACTTTTAATTGGGTTCCTTCCCAGGTGTTTCCCTACCATATACTAAAATGTCAAAGAAATCGAACGATTTTTACGCGAGTTATCGTGCGGACGGACATACGCACACAACGCGTGACGTAATGAGGCAGATGGGAATCGCGACATCTGCTCGCAACAGTGTGACGGAATAAAACTTTAATGGGATCCGCACACAACACGTGACGTAATGAGACAGATGGCGTGACCGCGCGCCAACATCTAATGGGACAACGTCATTACACTAAAAACGTGGTAATTCAGGGTGGTTATTTAACCTACTAAACGAATTTTCCTAAAGTCGAGATCAAGATAAATCGATTTCTAGTACCAGAAAACGGTAGGTTAACGACTTTCATCAAAATCCTTAGAGCCGTTTTCAAAATAAAATTTACACAAATACAAGAATTGCTCCTTTAATAGTATGGGATAAGGGCGATGGAATGGATCCCGATCCTATGTCCTGACCTTTGACCCCATTTCGTCCATTTTTAACAGTATTCGTACCCAGGTGATCCCCTAACACATACTAAAATTTCATCGAAATCGAACCATTTTTACGCACGTTATGACGCATAAGGGCAATGGAATGCATCCCGCTCCTATGTCCTGACCTTTGACTACACTTCACCCATTTTCAATAGGATTCGTCCCCAGGTGGTCTCCTACCACATACTAAAATTTCATCGAAATCGAACTATTTTTACGCGAGTTATCGTGCGGACATACAGACGGACAGACAGACAGACGGACGGACGGACGGACAGAGCTGGAGCATATACGCTTCTTCAACCTACGGTTGGAAAGCGTAAAAAAGGTTTAATGTGGCAGCAGTAGTGAGAGAAATTTGAGCAATTAAAGGTGAAGAAACAGTGGACAGCAGCACTGTACGAAAATGATTCCGTCGTTTCAGTGCTGGGACACCAGCCTCGAAGACAAGCATAAGTCAGGACGTCCAAATACCATCAACACTGTCACCCTGGTCAAAGCTGTTGTTGAAGGTACGCAGTTACTATTAGCTCTGTAGACTCACTAGCTCTTAGAATACACTAACCGAGTAAGACTGAATTTGCAACACAAGCTGCTAAATGAGACCGAGACATTTTAACAATAACGAAAAATAGGTTTATTAGCTTTATCTATAGCTTCACATATTTACAGTTTATGAAATTAAATGTTCCGTCTGTTTGGAACTTTTAGTTCACTTTCCGGTACATTTAGTGTAAATAAAAGTCATGAATAATTTATAGTCGTTTTAATCTTTTGGACTAGCAGTATAACGTTGTTTGCATGTAGGAACATTGTTCAATGTTCAGTTGAACTAACAAAATACACGTAACAAGGCTTACTACTTGAAGCTTTCCTTGACGTTGTTGTAAAGATATTGTACACTTACTGTTCTGCTCGACACCTCTGCGGACTACTGGAAACAGTCACTCGTAGCAGGAGCTGAAACCCTCCACTGGGCACTCGAATTGGAACCATCACTGCGAACTATCTACTGACAAGCGAACAGTTCATTGTCTTCAGCACTCAAAGCATTTGAAGCTCACTCTCCCAACTGTCTCCTGAAGGTTTGTATTTTATAGTGATCGACGACGGTGGTCAACGTCACAAGTGTCTTTGCATAAATGCGTTGGTTAAAACGGGCGGGAGAAGCACAGCAGGAATATAACTATTTCCAACAGCTATGACAGGGAACCCCGGTACCAGTACATGACAATTAGCCGCTGATGTGGGGCTTGCCAATGCACCATCGTTTGTCACCTGCTCCAGATTGGTTCTACCTCCAGACATAATCGAATGTTTGCTTATTCATGAATTAACACCCCAGCGGGAGAAAGTGCGGGTCGCTCTCTATCGCAGATTGCTGTCAAATCCACAAGGCGATAAGTTTTTGGCGTCGTATTGTCACAGGTGATGAAAATTGGATATTCCTGCGTTATCCTACCACTGGAAACCAGTATCTGAGGCCACACCAGGAAGCACAGCTAGTAGTTCAGAAAGGACGGTTCGAGAAAAAGCTGTGCTGTGCATTTGGTGGAATTGTGAAGGTCCTATGCACTGGAAACTCGTGCCAGATGGTCAGACTGTGGACAAGGACCTCTATGCAGAACATCTGCAGTGAGTCCATGATGCTCTGCACCAACGTTACCCAGCTCGCATCAATGGGAAGTGGGCGTTGCTGCCAGTGGTTAATGCAAAAAACCACACCTCCAGAGTTGGGAATTGGAAAGGGTTAAGATCCTACCCAATCCTCCATACAGTCTGGACAATGCCCATCCGACTACCACCCATTTCGCTCTATGGCCCATTTCCTGCAAGGACGGCACTTAGCTTCATTGGTGGATATGGCATCAGAGAGTTTCTGTCCTCGAAACCTGCCGAGTGGTACCGCCGTGGGATCGTGATTGAGGTGGAAAGTTGGCAAAGGACTATAGAAAACAACGGTTTGTGCTTTGCAGAATGAGGTGAGTATGTATGGCTTTCTTGCATCATTAAGCATTCTAGTTGCAAACGGAACGAACTTTTTTTTATGTAGTAGTATAGGAGGACGATTGGGAATAATGAAACAGTGAAAAATATTTGTTCGATTTAAAAACAACCTGATTTCAGTTATTGTATTTGACAAGGGAATGAGTTGTTAACAAGGTTTAGTGGCGCAATAATCATATTTATGATCGGAATCTCAATTCGACAGAAGAAAAGATAAAAATAAAGAATGGTGCTAAAAGAATGTTTGCGCAGTAGAAATGCAATCAATACGTCAGCTGGACCACCTAAACCCTATGTAGTAAGGATCATGGTAATGTTATTGTTCTTTCCAGTTTGACGATCTCCATGAACATTTAATGCTAGGACGAGTCTCCCGTCTCGAATTTAGGCCGACATCTTTCTCCATTTCGTCTAATGCTAAATGAGTTTTTCTAATCTGATTTTCAGAAAAGTAGAAACCGTGCCAAGCATTAAAATAGGATTACGAGTGGGAGAACTGTGCGTAACAGAAATTTGAAATTATGGTAGTCACACCTTCTTCACGATATACGCTATTAGGTAAATAACGATTTTTTTGAATTACAGATAAGAAAAGGAAAGAGCCAGTCCCGTGAGAATGAACACAACATTAGGGATCTGAACTGTTGTATGAACACCTTACACCCGTGTTGTATGCACGTGTTCGTTTGTTTCATTTTCCCGAGCAGCCTGTTTCAAGAACGGTGGTTTTTCGACGCTTGCAAAGAGCTGAACCCATGGTTCCATCGTCCAGCGTTCACATGCCAAAGGTGTACTACTTCTTCTTCCACTGTCCACATGATTGATGAACTACTACAGCGTGTTGGCTAAAGATTACCAGGGTCGCTGCATGGTAGATTTTGCGGTAAGACTTGTATTTCCATGTGTGTGCTTTGTGCAAAGATGTCCCGCCCCAAAAGCGGAAGCACATTAACCTAGTACTGTGTCATTCCTGTGAAGTGGATTCATTTGTTTGTTGATATTCACCGCATGAGTGTCATTCCGCGCTAAGTGAAGAGAATCACATCGTGCTATTGAGTGTTTAACTGCAATTGTTTTTAGTGTTTCTCAGGTATATTTTGTTTTCAGTTTTTGTTGAATTCATATGTTCATAATAAATCAAACTGAGATAAGAAAGTACTTTTTAAAGTGTCCATTACAGAAATATTTCTGATGATTATTTTGTGCTCTATCACAGTTGCGAGGCTGATGTTCCCCTTCGTCGTTACCCATATACTTAACACGTGACCATACATCACTGAACCCTGGCCTTGCAGAACGAAAGATCCAGAAATCCACGCTAGACCCTGTGAACGGTTAAGATGCTTCCCGGAGTTATGATAGTGGCTCTAAAGGGCAGGCGTGATAAATGCGTTCAAAGCCGAGGTACTTTTGCAGGTGTCTACACGTGCAGACCCCAAAAAGAACTCGTAAGGCCTGTGACGTATACTCTAATTTAACCTTCCTTTTGAGTTTCTGTTAACTCTGGATTCTTCTCGTTAAAGATTTTTTGAACTCAACCCCACAGATTTCCGCTCGACTAATTTGAGTTTGGCAACACCTGACGACAGATAAAAGTGCGTTCTACGAAGTCAGCATCAAGAAATAAAAACTGTTATGTTCAACAAAAAGTTAATTCAACGTTAAACTAAGCTTGAGTGTGTACAAGGAAGTTAAACCTAATGATCTCTAACCTCTTAGGATTGCAGTGAAGCTAATTTAACATTTAAGATCCAGGTCCACTAAAAGTTCCATTTAAACAGCTAACATTATAGGTCGAAAGTCGGAGTCGGATGGACATCTGTGTAAGTACGTACAAGGGGTACCAATGAAGTTTTGCGAATGGTGTCGTAACGCGTAAAAAGAAAGGCTGTGAAAACTGCGGTAACTTGCGCGATGCAGTCGAGTAAATGGGAGAAAATGTCCGTAACTGTCGTGGAGCTGTAAGAAAGTGTGCGACACAGTGGCGGCTCGAGATTTAGCAAGCAGATAGAGCACACGTAACAAGAAATGATATACACGGTAATTAAAAATGAAACAGACAGTTTCAACATTTTATAAAACCAAAACTATGTAAGATATTGACACTCACGATGCACCGTTCTATCATCGGTCGTAACGATTTTATTATACAGATGGCGTCACAAAAGGATTGTACATTTTCACCGTCACGTGATCAGTCAAGCAAGATGACCGCAAATACCATGGAGAAGGCGTTCTGCGTGCTTGAATTAAGCGAAACGTATTCTGTTACTGTTGTGCAACGGCGTTTTAGAACACGTTTCAAGAAATCATCGCAGAATAAACAATCTGTCTACGACTGGTGCAAGAAATTTGACACAACTGGATGTTTGTGTAAAGGTAAAAGTCCAGGAAGACCACGCGTATCTTATGAACAAGTGGAGCGTGCTCGTGCCATTTACGAACGCAGCCCAAGGAAATCCACAACAATGGCGTGTCGGGAGTTACAAAATCCCCAACCGACTGTTTGGAAAATTTGAGGAAGAGGCTCAAAATGATTCCCTACAAACTGCAGTTATTGCAAAGTCTAAATAACAATGACAGAGCCGCACCTCGCAGTTTCTGTACAGAAATGCAGGAGTGTTCTGAACAAGTTAATAAAATCATGCAATGCATTGATTATGATACGCTTTCCAACATACCAGAAATCATTACGCAAGTTATGAGGATAATGGCTGCGGAATGAATCTTGCTCCTTTGCCCTAACATTTGACCCCATTTCGATTATATTAAACACAATTGGTTCAGTATACCTCCGGAACAACATACTAAAGTTTTGTCGCAATAGAAGCATTTTTACTTAAGTTATGACGCATAAGGGTGATGGAATGGATCCCGCTCCTATGTCCTGACCTTTGACCCCATTTATCCCATTTTCAATAGGGTTCGTCCCCAGTTGTCCCTTATCACATACTAAAATTTCATCGCGATCGAACCATTGTTACGCGAGTTATCGTGCGGACAGATAGACGGACAAAGCTGGAGCATACACGCTTCTTCAACCTACGGTTGGAAAGCGTAAAAAAGATGGTTTAAGTGAGCGTCTAATTTTCAACGACGAATCGACATCTCACATAAGTGGAAAAGTTAACAAAGATAACATTCGCATATGGGGGAGTAAAAATCCTTGAGCAGCAGTGGGGTATGTGCGAGATTCCCCAAATGTTAATGTGTTCTGCGCTATATCCTGTAAAAAAATGAATGGCCCCTTTTTTTCCCCAAGAAAATACTGTAACGGGAAGTTCTTATCTCGATGTGCTAATTATTACAGGTTGATGCCTCAACTGCACCAAGATACACTTTCATTTTACAACAGGATGGAGCAACACCCCGCTGACATCAGGAAGTTAGAAACTACCTCGATGAAAATGTTCCACAGGGCTGGATTGGCCACGCAAAAGGCGACAACATGTCACTCACATGCTGGCCACCACGAAGTCCAGATCTAACACCCTGGGACTTTTTCAAAGATAATGTGTTCGTCCCTCCCCTTCCTATTAATGTAGCTAATCTGAAACAACGTATCACAACAGCTATTTCTGGAGTTGATGAAGATACGTTAACGCGTGTTTGGCCAGAATTCGACTCTCGTTTTGATAATGCCGTGTGATTAAGGGCGCACATATCGAATATTTGTAAGTTGCTGTAACAAATTTTAAGTGTCCCTACAAAACGGTGCAAGGTAAGCTTCAATATCTTAAATAGTTTCAGTTTCGTAAAATGTTGAAACTGTCTATTTCATTTGTAATAACCCTGCATTGATATTTTTATATGCTTCACAATGGTATCAAATAAAAGTAAACAAGAAACAAGGTTAAAAAAAAATCAACTTTTGAACGCCGAATCCGATTTATCATGTTCTCGCAGAGCAAGTTTAAATACGCCACAAACACGAATACCGTTTATAAGATCTGACAACATATGCCATTCGTTCAATAGTTGAATTTGCCGCCTATAATTGGAATCCAATTGTGATCTTATATTTACCCCACCATGTACAGCCAAAACCAGTGCGCCGCCCCGGTGGCGCAGTGGTCTAAGCAATGGCTTCTGATCATTCATCCGAGATGGGTCCGGGTTCGAATCCCGGTGAGGCATGGATGTTGTGTTTGTCTAACGGCACTGGCTCTCTCCCTTCCCTGGAACCAGTGGCCCTAAATTAGGGACGGGCGACTGCATATGAGTTGCTCACGGTGGTCGTTAAACCTCCAATCAAATAATAATTAAAAAAACATCAGTACATTATCCTTGTGTTCAGAGAACACGTCATGCTTCTGAATTTTGCCAGCAAACTGCCGTAAAAATGTCAGTTTATGGCATGGTAAACATGGTAGTTTATGGCAGTTTAAGCAAAGTATAAGATTTTGATTCATTCTTATCATAAGTCATTGATTCTTATTGTATGTTTCGGAAGTAAACTTCTTGGTTCGCTCTGTATTTTTAACTTTAAAATTTTGCCGTAATTTAAGATATGGCGTAAGTTTACCCAGTCTTTTAATTTCCAATTTCTGTTTTAACGAATGCGAGGAGAACGAATGTTTCAGCAAATCATCAACAGTGTTCCCCATTAAGAAGACAAACATTTAGCTTCTTACATTTCATTATTTTCATAAAGATGTTAAGCTATCACTGACACTGCTCAACCGATGAAACATAAGAATGGCACTAAAATAATCCAGTGACTAACGCAAGACAGAGCAGATTGAGCGATTGAGGTTTTTTCTCGGTAACGAAAAGAGAATGGGTGCCGTGGAATTGTGCTCTGATGCTTTTGCATCAAGCGCCGGTTCACTTCCAGCAGAGTGCTTAACTGCGTAAGCTCAAATACATCTGAGCAGCAGCAGTAGAAGATTGTGCTCACGGGATGCAGAATTCAAGGTTGTACATAAGCTGTGGGTAGAAAACCTTGAATGTTTAACTTCAAGGTTGTACATAAGTTGTGGGTGGAAAACCTTAAATGTTTAACTTCAAGGTTGTACATAAGCTGTGGGTGGAAAACCTTGACTGTTTAACTTCAAGAAAACGCAAGACGCATTCACTCCCGTAATAGTGCTTTTAAGAACCCATAATGACATGTTAATTCAGTGTGTTTTCAATGTAATCTTTACACTCACAGAATTTTTTTAATCGTAATTATTTTCGTTAATGTAATAAAATTTCCTGAAAAATGGTACATAAAGCTCCTATTGACGAGTCGCTACTGGTGTTGCACTGAGAGCGTGTCGCCGCAGTGCAACACCAGTAGGTGCACGTTGGTGGCGGACAAAAATGAAGCAAATAACCAATGTAAAATTGTTCTATCCGAGCGAGTCGTTGTTACGTTGAATCTTCCACCGTATTTGCTTGATCTGGCAACGTCCCACTCTGTTTTGTTCCTAGAATGAAATTAGCGCTGAAAGGGAAGAGATCTGCGAACCTTTTCGGACATTTAAGTGAACGTGCCGACCCAGCTGCAGACGATAATAAAGGAAAGACTTTTCCCATGGCTTCCAGAAGGTATACGAGCGATGTCAAAAGTTTATCGTATCCGGGAATATTAATTGGATGGCCAGTATAGCAAGTTTTATTAAATATTATCTGTTCATTTTTACCATACATTCACCGAACTTGATTGACACACCTTGTAGAATTTAGAGTTGCACAACCAATGCAAATGGAATTTCAAAAGACATCGAGAGAAGCCGATTATATAGAGAGGCAAATCGTAATAGATGACCTACTTTCTTATCGATCTGGTGTTACTGCCTTAATTATGTTACATCTTCTTGAATTTAATATACTTTTGGCCGGCAATTGCACCTGCTCACTAATACAGTAAGATGTATTTTTCCCTTTACTTATCAGGTGGTTTGGTTAGTGACCTTTCCTATATCAAATTTCTTACTATTGCTGTTATGTTTCCTTATTTTTTTACTGGTAATCATGTGTTTTGTTTTTCTTGAAAAAACAAAACAAAACAACCATGTACATTGTACTTTGTTTTCATGTATCTAATTTATATTCCAGAAGTGTTATTGTTTTCGTTACTGTTATGCGAAGTCCTTTTCAGAAGTTCGGTGCTTACATACACAGACAACCATTGAAAAACTGTTTTCCTTATCAATCGCGAGAAGTCGATGCTGACCACGTTCTCGACCTCTACGTCATAGATGGACTGCGGAAGAATCTTTCGTCTTTGCTTTCTTCCGAACGTCATTAAATTGAAAGATTGTTTCATTTCGTGCATCTCAGTTATGAATTATAAATCACAGGCAAAATAAATGTCTGTTAATGTTTAGGCGTTCCCTACAAAGCAAACAAAAAAATATAGATTTATGGGAAGATGGTGTTCTTTCATTCGACTTTCTGTCATCAAATGTACCAACTCCAAAAACTTATGACTGATTTTGACTTGATTCAGTTTATTGTTGGCCCCTGACTAGGCGGTACACATAACTGTTGGACTGAAATCAAAGGAAATGGGAGGTATTCTCTATAATGAAGAATCTGTAGTTCCAGACCAACGGCTTAATGTGCCTTAGGAACTGCGGCTGGTATTTAGCGACAACGGGACACGAACCGGTGACCCATACCTTGGGGCCGCTGTGGTGGCTGAGTGTTTTTTTGTTTGGTAACTCAGTAAGCTGTAAGCAGTTACCCATGCATGTCTTACCGGAATTCGAACCTGGACTCATCTCGGACGAATGATTAGGCTGTCTTCTATTTTGTATGTAGGACCCCCAGAACCTCCCCAAAATGAAATCCTGGCATGACACTGGCTGCAGCCAAATAACAAGAACAGCAATCAGGTCACAAACTTAACATTGAGCGTTCATACAAGTTAAACTTTACAGTATTTTATGTGTGGCTTTTCATGGAATTCTTCAGAAGCGAAACGCCAGCAGGACAATAGATTCCCAACAAAGATTTCATTGGGGACTCGATTTATTCTTTCAGGTTCATTTTGGAACCACTCCTTTCCTTATAATTTTAGGCTCTTGGGCCTTGGTCGGCAGTTTTAAAGCGTTATTTCTAAAAGTGGAGAAACAATGTCGTTACGAGAATGAAGACGGATTGAATAATCCCCATTGCTCTTCATGCAGCCCTTTCAGACATTTTTGGATTGGGACGACCAAACCATGCTGGAAAATGTTTTAGTCTTGCGGTCCAGCACAAAATCACACGCACATACAAGAGAACAATTTATAAATTCGCTCATGAAAAAAAATCTGTTAAATCCTGGATGAAAGAGAATTGGTGAAATATGTATTGTAAAAGGAATTCAGTCGTAAACACATTTTAACTACAATTTTACCGTGAAAGAATTTTAAAAATCCGCTCATGAGAGAATGCAGCATCAACCAAAAAAGAATCTCGAGTCTCTTGAGACTCGATATTCTTTTTTGTTTGATGCTGGAGTTCTGTTTTGTTTGATCCTGGAGTTTTGTTGATGCTCGAGTCTTCCATTCCAAACTAAATCACCATAAAGATTATTCTGAAAGTTGAAATGTGTATATGCCACACAACAATATCCCTACGCGGTTATGGTGGTTCCAACTAAAAACTCTGCCCTATATTTCCAACGGAAAAAAAATTCTGAAGACATTTTCTTAGCAATTAATGCATTTCCTGGGACGGAAATTTGCGTATCGATAAAAATAACTTGAAACCGTAGCATGGCATACTTATAATATTTGCTGAAACTTACCCATAATTATATTAAAAATCAATAATGTTTCCTTGGGTAGTGTTGAAACATGCTATTAGATGGCGTCACCTGTACAGAAAATTTGCGAAATGTAATCATGCATTTTTTTCCAATAATTTTATTAATTTTTGGACTAGAATCGCCACTTGGGCCTAACAATGCGATAGTCTGGAATGTTTTAGAATCACCGCCCAGGTGGCGCAGTGGTCCAAGTGCTGGCCTCTTACCATTCGTCCCAGATGGCGTTGGGTTCAAATCCCGGTGAGGCACGGACGTTGTGTTTGTCTTACGGCACTGGCTCTCTCTGTTTGCTGCCACTCCATTCTCCCGAGATTTTTTTAGGTTTCATTTAACAATAAAGGTGTAGTGTATGCAACTATTTCATTCGAGTTGACCGTATAACGACTAATTTTAAGTTTTGAAGGTTTTAAAGAACTTGTCAAGTTTGTTCACCTTTTGCGTTCGAATGCTCGGAGTAGGCTAAAGTGCACGCACCAGTTCCAAGGTACATGGAACTTAATTCTTCCATTTTTCTTTGAGTAATGTTCAGACCTGTTAATAGATGGCGTGACCTGTACATCGATGACGTCAGTAGACAAAAAAATGTTGGATTGCTTTTTTATGGTTATGTTTTAGCAAGTATTAAGTATCCCATGCTATAACTTAAAGTTAGTTTTATCGATGTGCAAATTTTCATCCTTGGGAATACATTAATTGCGAAGAAAATATGTAAAGTTAAGTTTTACCATTGGAAACATAAGGCAGAGATTTTAGGTGGAACCACCTTAATGACCCTCCAGATCCTGTTCATCACCCCGAGGCTGTTGTGGTACCGTCTTCCAGTGCAGCCCAACAACCAGAACCTCCGGCTGGGTCTCCGTCTCAAGACGCTTGTACTTCCAGGGTTCAGCTAGTGCTTTTCTTCTCACAGATGCTCCCGTTCACGATTCTTCTCGTAAGTCATCTCTACAACGTATTCAGACCCCTGCTCGTCGACATCTGAGTTCTGAATCAGAACGTGGTTATATGTCAAATTAACCCGGAAATAATAACCCGCATCAAAATCTCCCAGTCAAAATAACCCGGCGTCAAAATAACTCGGCGTCAAAATAACCCGGCGTCAAAATAACCCGGCGTCAAAATAACCCGGCGTCAAAATAACCCAACGTAAATAACCCGTTAGCAGAATAACCCGGGGCAAAAATAACCCGACGTTAAAATAACCCATAGTTAAAATCTGGAAAAACTCGTTTTTTTTTCTTCTAATAGCAACGAAAAGCAAAATGAATTTATTTTCCACTTGAGACGTTTGTTTTCCACTTTAGTATTGGACTAACTTTCAAATCCTCAGGAAAAAATGTCTTACCAACCCAAGAAGAGAATACCGGTTAAACTATTTACTTAAGGAACATGGCAAAGTGAGTGAGGGAAGCATTTCTTTGCATTAAATAAGGTGCCGATTTTTAAAGTTCTCAAAATTTAGCGATTAAAATATGACGAAAAGAAAGGAAAAGAATTTGAAAATATATAATTTTAACTTTTCTATTAAGCGATTAATTACAAATAACAACGGAGCATTTAATAGCATTAATTTCCAGCTTTTAAATTAAGCGAGTTCCTTTAATGTTGCTGAAGTTTTGATTTGTTCGGCATAAAGAGATTTCTTTATGAGGTGCTACTAACATAATTTTATGGTGTTTTTTCTTTCTCTCGAATTTATTTAAAGAAGACAGTGCTACAGTTGCATATAATTAAATTTAAAAGCTATGATTGCTATCTTTGCACATTTCCTTAAGTATATATCAGTAAATATCCTGTTTAGATTAAATAGATTTGAAAAAAAATTACACTTATTTTCTTTAAAATCTTGGTTTACAACAAATAAAATATTCACATGGATGTCAGTTTTTCCTGCGTGTATTGTTGACGCTGTTTTTTTGTTTTTGTTTTTTTACATTCCATCTTGGCTGTAAGTTTTCAAATTCAAAACGAATTTGAATTTAAAATTGTTCACATTTCTCCCGCAAGTGCTTCAGTTGTATCGACCAAGTATCGACGGTCTACCCGTCCTTTACAGTGACGTCACTACGTAAGGGACCGATACTTCCGCTACGAGGTACGTGGGGTGAGCAAACATTTCCGTCTATTAAATTTGCTTGTGCGGTGGCGGTCATAATGTCGAGGGTCACAATGTCGACAGGGTCATAATGTCGACATGGTCCAGAAAATGTCCTCATGGTACTCCCTTTTAGACCGTAGATGGTTTTTGGAAGGGGTCGGAGCCCCACACCCCGCATACACAATTTTCGTAAAATCTACGGTTTTCAATTTAGAACCACAAAATTTGGTATACTATCTCATGAAATTCTAACTTAAACTGTAGAGGGATTTTGGAAGGGGGTCGGGGTCAAGTGGCCTCTATACAAAATTTTTGTAAAATCTACAGTTTTCAATTTAAAGCAACCAAATTTGGTATACCAACTCATTGTACTCTAACTTAGACAGTAGACGGCTATTGGAATGGGTCGGGGCCCTGTATCAAGCTGCCCCCCACACAAAGTTTTCGTAAAATCTACAGTTTTGAATTTAGAACCACCAAATTTGGTACACTATCTCATTGTACTCTAACTTAGAGAGTAGACGGCTATTGGAAGGGGTCGGGGCCCGCAGTCAAAGGGCCCCCATACAATATTTTTGTAAAATTTGCAGTTTTTTAATTTAGAACCACGAAATTTGGTATACTATCTCATGGAACTCTCCGTATGTGGTTTTTGTAAGGGGTCGGGGCCCGGGGTCAAGGTGGCCCCATACAAAATCTTCGTAAGATCTGCAGTTTTTAATTTCGAACCACCGAATTTGATGTACTATCGCATGGTACTCTAACTTACACTGTAGATGCTTTTTGGAAGGTGTCGGAGCCCGGGGACAAGTGGCCCCCTTACCAAATTTTCGTAAAATCTAGAGTTTTCAATTTAGAACAACGAAATTTGGTGTATTATCTCATGGTACGATAACTTAGACGGTAGACAGTTTTTGGAAGGGGTATATAAAATTTTCGTAAAATCTACAGTTTTCAATTTAGAATCACCAAATTTGGTATACTATCTCATGAAACTCTAACTTAGACTGTAGAGGGTATTTGGAACGGGGCGGAGCCTGGGGTCTAAGAACACCCCCCTCCCTTCACACTCACAAAATTTTCGTAAAATCAACTGTTTTGAATTAAGAACTACCAAATTTGGTATACTATCTCATGGTACTCTAACGTAGACAGTAGACGGCTTTTGGAAGGGGTCGGGGCCCGGGGTCATGAGGCCACCACACAAAAGTTTTGTAAAATCTACAGTTTTTAATTTAGAACCACTAAATTTAGTATAGTAACTTACGGAACTCTAACTTAGACCATATGTGTTTTTTGTAAGGGGTCGGGGCCAGGGGTCAAGGTACCCCATACAATATTTTCTTAAAATCTAAAGCTTTCAATTTAGAACCACCAAATTTGGTATACTATCTCACAGTACTCTAACTTAATCCGTAGAAGGTTTTTGGAAGGTGTCGGGGTCAGGGGCCCCCACACAAAATTTTCGTAAAATCTTAAGTTTTCAATTTAGAACCACGAAATTTGGTATACTATCTCATGAAACTCTAACTTAGACTGTAGACGGTTTTTAGAAGGGGTCGGTACCCGGGCGGTCAGAGCCTTTCCCCATCCATGCAAAGTTTTCGTAAAATCTACAGTTTCCAATTTATAACAACCACATTTGGTATACTATCTCATGAAACCCTAACTTAGACCTTATGCGGTTTTTGGAAGAGGTCGGGACCCAGGGCCAAAGGGCCCCCACACAAAAGTTTCGTAAAATCTACAGTTTTCAATTTAGAACTACCAAATTTGGTATACTATCTCATGGTACTTTAACTTAGACGGTACACGGTTTTTGGAAGGGGTCGGTGCCCGGGGTCAAGTGGGCCCCATACTAAATTTTCGTGAAAATTCCATTTTTTACTGTTAAGATCTGCAACACAATTCAGCACTCCAATACCCTTATCTACGGCCTAAGGCGTTATTTGGCCCTTTGAGGCCCTTACACCATAAACCACCAACTAACCAACCTACGGTCTAAGTTGGAGACCGTAGATAACAATAATGTGCAAAAATATGTGGTTAATGGTGTATTAAAAACACAAATTAAAATAGTTTAGCTTTCACTAGCAACGGGAGGATTTTCAGGCAGAAACATAATGTAAAGTAAATAGAGAGTTCCAGATATTCAAAATTCAAAACGGTAAGAAAAAGATGATCAATGCCAATGTCAAGTCGTATGCATGCGACATCACATAGGTACATTGCATTTCTGTGTGGCGGGATTCTCAGAAGCACATGCCAGATGTATGGCAATTCTATAGATGTCTCTTTCCATTCCTTTTCCTTTCTTTTTTGTTTCGCAAAATTAAATTAACTAACTCAAAACATTTAAAATAAGTTTATAGGAAAATCACAGGCATATCTTTTTCATTCATTAACTTTCAACCGCTGAACTTGGTGATTCCACAAATAGTAATATGTACCTGGCGTATACCTGGTATCCCTGCTAGTACAAATTATATTAATGATTTCTTTGAGTCCAGTTCAATCTAAGTATGTCCCTAAGAGCGTTTGGGGCCGTATGAAGAATGCATTTCAATGTGAGTCGCTACGGTGGCGCAGTGGTCTATGCGCTGACTTCTGACCACTCGTCGAGAAGGATCCTGGTTCGAATCCCTGTGAGTCATGGACTTTGTGATTGACTTCTGTCACTAGCGGTCCCCCTTTCCAGGAATCAGTGGCACAAAATTAGGAACGGCCGACTGCTTATAGCCCACTGAATCGATCACGGTGGTCGGTAAACCCTCAACTAAAAAAAAAAAGATTGCGACGTGTCCATTGCCATTTGTTATGGAGCCGTATGAAAAGTACGTTTTTGATATCAATGTGTCAACTTCCATGTAGGCTGGCCATAAAATGTTAGGGGACCGTACAAAAATTGCACTTTTGTTTTCACCTTGTCAGCGCTTCGGTATATGGTTGAAGTATACGTATACATAGATGGGCCATTTCAGCACCTAGTTTGGTTTATATAGAAAATAAACATAATGTTACACTTTTACACAGTTACAACACATTAATCCCAAAGGCTATTTCTTGAAATCTTTAATCAGCCGTGTTCATATTGGCAACGTTAACACAATATGTCAAGTTATCAATGGTGCAGTTTTACTCTGTCACAAAACCTTAATTACAAGAACTTAGGCGTAACCTTTTTTTAGGAATTTTTAGTCCGACGTATTCATAAGGTTTCGATAACATGCCAAGGTTATGGTACAGCGTTTTGATCAGTTTTCAATCAACCGTGCTCATATACATAAAATTTTCATGGAAAGTCAAGTTTATTGTGTTGCGCATTTACTCGAGTACAAAACTATAAACAGCCATTAGGCTTAGGCACAAGTCTTTTAAGTAATTGTATGACATGGTCATATTGATAATCTGTGATGACAAGTCAGGTTAATAATGTTGCGCTTATTAAAGATTTTTAAAAAGGGATACAGGCTAATAATTATTTTTTGAAGCCGAAGTAAAAGCTCATTATTAACTTGACTTGTCATGCAATCCTTATGAATATGACATTTATTTGATTTTGTATATTTTACATAGCGTGTGCATTTCTTTTTTATGATTTGGCATTTGTTTTATTTTGTGTTGTGTTTGGTACATAACGTTTCGCATTTTTGTTATGCTTATGACTTGTGATTGCATTTTAAATTTTTATTTGTTTTACCTTTTGGATTACTTTTTGACATTTTATGTTTTTGACATGCTCTTTTGAAAATTTTGTCTTTTTAAATTTTTTTTTTTGATTGGAGGTTTAACGACCACCGTGAGCAACTCAATGGGCTATAAGCAGTCGCCCGTCCCTAATTTAGGGTCACTGGTTCCAGGGAAGGGAGAGAGGCAGTGCCGTAAGACAAACGCAACATCCATGCCTCACCGGGATTCGAACCCGGACCCCTTTCGGACGAATGATCAGAGGCCATCGCTTAGACCCCTGCGCCACCGGGCGGCTTTAAATTTTTTTTTTTTTTTAATTTTTTTTTTTTTTTTTTTTTTTTTTTAATTTTGCGTTGTGTTTTACATTCTTGCATCTTCGGCAGAATTACATTCTTGAAAAATTTAAATACAAGTTAGTAAAAGGTATAATTCAATTAGTAAAAAATACCAGCACATTTTAGGAAAGGGTAGAAGTATAAGAAATTCTTCTTAAAAAAAGTCTAGCACATTAACATTGTCTCTGTGCGCCAAAGAAGTTCGAATCCCTTTTTATCTTGCCAGCGTTTTTCTTCTAGGTGGATTTTTTGGAATCTGTGATATCACTTTTTTGATTTTAGCCGTAGCGGTTCTCTGTTGTTTCGCAATTTCAGTGATTATCTTATACAGTGCTAGTTTTTTCTCTCCCAGAATTGTATTCCAGCGTCTGTCGCATCCTTCAAGTTTGTTTTGTGTTCTGGGAAAGCCAAGTAAATTGTTTTCACTTACTGACCGAATTGTTGGTGGGAAAAGCGGAGGGCTTCTGCTCGGATTGTTTCTTCTGCTTTCACAAAATTTTCCAAGAACATAATTTTCCTCAAACCACTGAACTACAGAATCTGCATATTCTAGTAAAATTGATTTCACTTCTTCAAAAGCAGCTGGAATTTCATCAGATGAAAGAAATGCGAGTGCTTGCAAATGTCTGACTTTGAGAGCAAACTCACTGTTTTCCCCATATTCCGAGGCTATGCCAGAGGATGGATATTCCTCCGCACATTTTTTCCGAGATGAAACCAACATTATTTTTGTGTTCTTCAAAAATTCCTTTTTGGCAGCATTATAATGATAGCTATTTCAAAATCTATCATTATACGTATTGTGGTGCAAGCTGAATATCAAAATCTGATGCACAGTCATGTGAATCCTGCAAAAATCTTGTATAATATAATATTCTTCCTTCTTGTTGGAAGGTAACCCATAAACTAGTGGGACAAATCTTTGCCTCTCTGGATTCGTTCCAAATATAGCATGAATGGTATATAATTGCTTAAATAGGGTTGGACAAGTTTAAAAAATCCAGAGGGGTGCTTCTTTAAGCTTTCGTAAATTATTTTCTGTTAAAAATAAAATAATTATTTAATCTCCAAATGCGCTGTCTATGCCAAGAAATTTTGCACCATCTCTTTCCTTTAAATCTGTTGGGGCATCGAACCTTTCTAAAGTCGTAGGCTCCGCAGGCATGTCTTCTCTTCGTATTCGTTTTACAACTTGCCTTAGTGCATCAATATTAGGCATGTAACCTGCATTTACTGTAGCCATTGAAGTTGTCACGGTTTGAATAATTTGTGCAGGGGCTTCGTCCATATTTCTCGCTTGTTCTTTTACTTGCGCTCTTGCAACAGCAACATCACGTTTCTCCGGTCTTGGAGCATGATTATGTGGTTTCTAATTGCGCCTCCTGTGTTCATCTCCAATAAAAATAGTACTAGCAAAGCCAGTAGTTTCCATAATTTCCTTCAATACAGTGCCAATGCCATAAATCACCCCGCACTCTGTTATGGCAAAATAAATACCCTTTCCATTTCAGTAAATCATTTCCTTGTTGTGAGTTAACTATGTTGCATACTTCACCTACATAATGCCTTCGGAAAACAATGCTTTCTCTTTCCAAAATATTTAGAATGACATATCCACTATTATCACTTGACAACGCACAGCAAAGGTTTCAACAAGCAAGTTCTCTGTTCGCCAGTCAACTACGAACTGATGAGCAACCATTCAATAAAACACTCAGAATACAGACGATCACGTGAGGCATGTTCCTCCAGTTAGGGTTTAGGCGAAGTTCAAGATTTTGGTACCTGCGGTCACAAGAAGAGTTTAAGTTTAGGGATCGGCATCTTATCTTTTGTTTTTCCAAAACGCAGAGGTACATGTATTTTACAGCAGGGACGCTCCAAGCGGGGTATCAACGGATGCCAAGCACCCGGGCGCCAAGTACCAGGGGCGGACTGGGCCGCTGTACTCTGGGCCGGTAGGCACCATGCTAACTCTAAAAAATAAATTCAAATTGTTTTCTGTGCTGCACCATGCGTATGAAAGAAAACTGTTATACTGAAAAGACAATTTGTTTACCCCGTGACGTATTAAAAAGAAGACCTACGTCCCTACGTGCCGAATGGTCTGTAAGCCAAACACAGTTTTTCGTACAACACCTTCCCCCGACTTTCTAAGTTCAGATCCGTCTCGCTTAACTTATTTCCTGTACCGCACCTCGCTTTCGCTAACTGTTGTTAATTGCCGTGAAACGGGTGTTTTACCTTGGGGCGTATTCCCGTGTGTCCTGAAGACTATACTGAAAGCGGTGAACCCCAGAGGAAAGGTATTCCATCAAAAGCAACAGAAATCCAATGCCAGAGCAGAACTTTGTTCGTTGGCATTACCATCCAAGCAATTTACGCGAAGTAGGAAGTGTGTTCTTTTACTACGACACCAGGAGCTTGTCACGGATACAGTGCGGTTATTCTTTTTGTTGGAGTTAGAAATTCCTAAGCTCATTCTTCCTCAAAACTGTGCCTGGTTACTAGTAAGTACTGTCTGATGCCTCAACCATTGCTCAGATTTGTTGTTTTTGTTTTCATTTTTTCAGTTAACAGCAGGAAAATGTCTGAACTGCGCTGTTTTAGTTGGAAATATTGTTTAACTTCAGCAACAGGGCTTCATATATAATTGCAAAATCCTTCGATACAATAGACATATCTTACATAAAGAATTTACATGAGAAAATAGAGTAATAATAAGGAAAATATTCTAAAACCAAGAAATAAAATTGCGGAGTCGAAAAAGCTAGGTAGAGCAAACAGAAGGCTCTGAGAAAAAGTTAATATTTAAAGAAACCTGGAGTTTCTTAAGGAGTAAGTGGTATAAATCAATACAAAAACATGTGCTGTATTTAAAAAAAATGTAAGCAAGTAGGCATCGTGAGTGTTAACAGTTTCCCCTTCTCATCCTGTGGAAATTACAATCACCACAGAAAATAAAATAACCAAAACATAACAAAAATACCCATACAAAGTAAAATGCCCAAATCATAAAAACAAGTAACCACACAAAATGAAATGCCCAAAACATTGGTAAGAAATTCTGTTAAAAGCACAATGAAGATAAAAAATAGGTAAAATACATGTTTTCAAAACTTAATACAAGTGTCAAAACTGAAATAAAAAGAAAAAAGAAATATTCCAAATTTCATTGTTACTTTAGATACTTTTTGACCTGTCGACATTTCGTAAATTGCACTTGCACTCGGTCAGAAATATTATTTACAAGGACTCTTTTGTAACTTTTAATCGCTGTGCTCATATTTATAAGGTTTGCATAATAAATCAAGTTAATAATGTTGCGCTTTCACTTAGGCACTAAATATTAATTATCGGCCACTAGACCTAAGCCTTTTAAAAAATTTTAATAAGCGTTACACTCTTAAATTGATTTGTCATGAAAAGCTAATATGATCACGGCATTATAAAATTACTAAAAATTCATATGCCTAGGCCTCGGGCGTATCTATTAATGTCTTGTGCTCGAGTAAAATTTCAACAGAATTAATTTGATTCTTTTTGAAAACTATATAAATATCAGCTCGGAGGACTGAAAAATATCAAAAAGCCCTAAGCCTAGGGCCTGCTTAATAGTTTCAACCTCAGTAAAGTGCATTGCTAAAATCTTGGCCTTCTATGCAAACCTTATGAAAATTAGCACGGCAGACTGAAAGTTGCTAAAAAGGCCTAGGGCTTTATAATTATTGTTTTGTACCTGACTAAAAGTGTCACATTATCTTTAGTTCCTACTAGCAGGGGTACCCAGTATTTCCCGGGTAAATTTTACTATTTGTAGAATCACCAAGTTTAGCGGGTGAAAGTTAATGAATGAAAAAATATTTCCGTAAATTTCCAGTAAACTTATTTAATTTTTTTGATTTAGTTAATTTAATTATACGAAACAAAAGAGAATTTACATTATTAACATTACATTGTTTTTCTGCCTGATAAGGTACCCGTTGGTGGTGAAAGCTAACGTTTATTAATTTGTGTTTTTAATACACCATTAAACGGATATTTTTGCACTTTATTGTTATCTACGGAATCTAACTTAGACCGTAGGTGTTGTATTGAAGTACTGAATTGGGTTGCAGTTCTTAAGAGTAAGAAATGTAATTTTTGGATTCATTTTCACCCCGGCACCCGACCCTTTCCTTCTGCGCTCTAAGTTAGAATACATTGAGGTAGTATACCAAAATTTGGTCATTCTAAATTGGAAACTATAGATTTTACGAAAATATGTATGGGGCCCATAGACCCCGGGCACCGACCCCTTCCAAAACATCTACCGTCTAAGTTAGAGTACCATGAGGTAGTATACCAAATTTGGTGGTTCTAAATTGAAAACGACCGATTTTAGAAAAATTTTGTGTGAGGGCCCTTGGACCCCGGGCGCCGACCTCTTCAAAAAACAATCTCACCCTCTACATTAGAGTACCATGAAATAGTATACCAAATTTGGTGGTTCTAAGTTAATACTGTAGATTTTACGAAAATTTTGTATGGGGCCCCCTGGACATCTGGCCCCGAGCTGTCCCAAAACCATATACCTTCTAAGTCAGAAGCCATCTACCATGAGGTAGTATACCAAATTTGGTAGTTCTAAATTGGAAACTGTAGATTTTACGAAAATTTTGTATCGGGGCCCTTGACCCCGACCCGTTCCCAAAACTATCTACCGTCTAATTTATAGTACCATGAGATTGTATACCAAATTTGGTGGTTCTAAATTGAAAACTGCAGATTTTACGAAAATTTTCAATGGGGGCCCCTACTTGTTCCAAAATCCATCTACCGTCTAAGTTATAGTACCATGAGTTGTATACCAAATTTGGTGGTTCTAAATTGAAAACTGTAGATTTTACGAAAATTTTGCGTCGGGGGCCCCTTGACCCCAGGCCTCAACCGGTTCCAAAAACCATCTACCGTCTAAGTTAGAGTTCCATAAGATGTATATTAAATTTGGAGGTTCGAAATTCAAAACTGTAGATTTTACGAAAATTTTGTATGGGGCCCCTTGACACCGGGCCCCTATTTGTTCCAAAATCCATCTACCGTCTAAGTTAGAGCATCATGAGATGGTATACCAAGTTTGGTGGTTCTAAATTGAAAATTGTAGATTTTACGAAAATTTTGTTTGGGGGCCCCTTGACCCCGGACCCCAACTTGTTCCAAAATCCATCTACCGTCTAAGTTAGAGTACCATTAGGAAGTATACCAAATTTATTGGTTCTAATTTGGAAACTGTAGATTTTACGAAAATTTTGTATGGGGGAGGCTTGACCCCGACCTGTTCCAAAAACCATCTGCCGTCTAAGTTATAGTACCATGAGATTGTATACCAAATGTGGTGGTTCTAAATTGAAAACTGTTGATTTTACGAAAATTTTGCGTCTGGGCCCCCTTGACCCCGGGCCCCAACCGGTTCCAAAAACCATCTACCGTCTAAGTTAGAGTTCCATAAGATGTATATTAAATTTGGAGTTTCGAAATTCAAAACGCCGCCCCGGTGGCGCAGTGGTCTAAGGCGCTGGCCTCTGATCATTCGTCCGAACGGGGTCCAGGTTCGAATCCCGGTGAGGCATGGATGTTGTGTTTGTCTTACGGCACTGGTTCTCTCCCTTCCCTGGAACCAGTGACCCTAAATTAGGGACGGGCGACTGCTTATAGCCCATTGAGTTGCTCACGGTGGTCGTTAAAACTCCAATCCAAAAAAAAAAAAAAAATTCAAAACTGTAGATTTTACGAAAAATTTGTATGGGTCCCCTTGACCCCGGGCCCCTAGTTGTTCCAAAATCCATCTACCGTCTAAGTTAGAGCATCATGAGATGGTATACCAAGTTTGGTGGTTCTAAATTGAAAATTGTAGATTTTACGAAAATTTTGAATGGGGGCCCCTTGACCCCGGACCCCAACTTGTTCCAAAATCCATCTGCCGTCTAAGTTAGAGTACCATTAGGAAGTATACCAAATTTATTGGTTCTAATTTGGAAACTGTAGATTTTACGAAAATTTTGTATGAGGAGGGGGGGGGGGCGGCTCTTTGGACCTGACGCGTTCCAAAAACCATCTACTGTTTAAGTTTGTGTACCACGAGGTTGTATACCAAATTTGGTGGTTCTAAATTGAAAACTGTAGATTTTACGAAAATTTTGTATGGGGCCCCTTGACCCCGGGCCCCGACCCGTTCCCAAAATCATCTACCGTTTAAGTTAGAGTACCATGAGATTAAATACCAAATTTGTTTATTCTAAATTGAAAACTGTAGATTGTACGAAAATTTTGCGTCGGGGGCCCTTGACCCCGGCCCCCTATTTGTTCCAAAATCCATCTACCGTCTAAGTTAGAGTATCATGAGATAGTATACCAAATTTAGTGGTTCTAAATTGAAAACTGTAGATTTTACTAAAATTTTGTATTGGTGTGTGGGGGGTGAGGGGTGGGGGTGGGGGCTTGGCCCCGACCGTTCCAAAAACTATCTATTATCTGAGTTATAGTACCATGAGATTGTATACCAAATTTGGTGGTTCTAAATTGAAAACTGTAGATTTTACGAAAATTTTGTATCGGGGAACCCTTGACCCTGGGCCCCGACCGGTTCCAAAAACCATCTACCGTCTAAGTTAGAGTTCCATGAGATGTATATTAAATTTGGAGGTTCGAAATTGTAAACTGTGAATTTTACGAAAATTTTGTGTGGGGGCCCCTTGACCCCGGGCCCCTACTTGTTCCAAAATCCATCTACCGTCTAAGTTAGAGTACCATGAGATTGTATACCAAATTTGTTGATTCTACATTGAAAACTGTAGATTTTACGAAAATTTTGTATGGTGCCCCCTTGACACCGGGCCCCGATTCGGTCCCACAACCATCTAA
Organism: Macrothele yani; assembly: GCA_039090855.1. Classification (NCBI taxonomy): domain Eukaryota; kingdom Metazoa; phylum Arthropoda; class Arachnida; order Araneae; family Macrothelidae; genus Macrothele; species Macrothele yani. The sequence goes on along the minus strand of CM077023.1, from coordinate 75,853,963 downwards.
TGTCTAAGTTAGAGTACCATGAGATTGTATACCAGATTTGGTGGTTCTAAATGGAAAACTGTAGATTTCACGAAAATTTTGTATGGGGAGGCCCCTTGTTAGCATAACATTAAATTGTATACCAAATTTGGTGGTTCTAAATTGAAAACTAGATTTTATGAAAAATTTGTATGGGGAGACCCTAGACCCCGGACGCCGATTCCTTCCAAAAAGCGTCTATGGACTAAGTTAGTTTCATGAGATAGGTTATTAAGTCGTGGGTTATTATGACGCTGGTTATTCTGACGTACAATAATTGTGACCTGGGGTTATTGTGTCGCAGGGTTATTTTGTAACGGGGTTTTTTCACGCTGGGTTATTGTGACGTTGGGTTATTTTTGTAACGGGTTATTTTAACGCAGGGTTATTGTGACGCTGGGTTAATTAGACGCCGGGTTATTTTGACTGGGTTATTACGACGCGGGTTATTTTTTCCGGGTTATTTTGACGGCACACCTATCCGTTTGTACGAGTATGCACCATCTTAGTCATTTTGCACTTTTTGTTGTGATGACGTGCTTCCTCATCCTTTCTTGATTATTACATTTTACCTAATTTGTCATCCTTTTGCCTTACGTGGACCATGTCCTGCTTTTTGTATCTTATATGCTGTTCTCTTCGTTTTACCCGAAACAAATGTTATATTGTTTTGTTTTCTCCCTGGCGTAGTGCCAATATACACTGACGGAAAAAAAATCCCAACACCAGGAAGGGGTTGTATTAGATAAACGACAGTTGGTAGGCGGTGAGAGTACATCTTTAAAATGACGTCTATGCAAATTTCGCGCTCGGCGCATACGTGGCGCTAGTAGCGCCCCTCGGAACATGCAAAGCAGGTTTGCTGTAAATACGCGCTGTAACTTTCGTGAGCGTTAGTTATCGTTGAGATTCGACGTACTGTGTTGATGTTAGTCAAGAATGCTTTTAAGAAGACGAAAAAGCCATTATGAACAGCTCACGGAGTTTGAACGAGGTCGTGTAATAGGGCTACGAGAAGGTGGATTTTCTTTCCGCAATATAGCAGAACGACTTGGCAGGAATGTAGCCACTGTGCATGATTGTTGGCAGCGGTGGTCAAGGGAAGGTACTGCCTCAAGAAGACCGGGTTCCGGCCGGCCACGTGGCACTACTGAGAGGGAAGACCGCCGTGTACAGCGTATGGCCGTGGCGCATCGTACCGCGTCTGCGGCAGCAATTCGAGCTGCAGTTGCCCCCACAGTGACACAACGAACTGTTACAAATCGGTTACTTGAAGGGCAGCTCCGAGCCAGATGCCCTGTAGCGTGCATTCCACTTACTCCAAACCACTGCCGTTTGCGACGTCAGTGGTGGCAATCTAGAGCTCATTGGAGGACGGAGTGGAGATCTGTTGTGTTTTCTGATCAAAGCCGGTTCTGCCAGGGTGCCAATGATGGCCGTGTGTTGGTTAGAAGGAGGCCAGGTGAGCGCCTGCAACCAACCTGTCTGCGGCCGAGACACACTGGACCTACACCTAGAGTTATGGTCTGGGGAGCAATTTCCTATGACAGCAGGAGCACTCTCGTAGTTATCCCACTCACCCTGACGGCACAGTTGTACGTCAGTCTGGTGATTCAACCTGTTGTGCTGCCATTCATGAACAGCATTCCAGGGGTGTTTTCCAACAGGATAACGCTCGCCCGCATACCGCTGTTGTAACCCAACATGCTCTACAGAGTGTCGACATGTTGCCGTGGCCTGCTAGATCACCAGATCTTTCACCAATCGAGCACGTGTGGGACATCATTGGACGACAACTCCAACGTCACCCCCAACCAGCATTAACCGTCCCTGTATTGACAGACCAAGAGTAACAGGCATGGAACTCCATCCCACAAACTGACATCTAGCACCTATACGACACAATGCATGAACGTTTGCATGCTTGCATTCAACATTCTGGTGGTTACACCGGTTATTAATGTACCAGCATTTCACATTTAAAATGGCTCTTCTCGCGCTTACAATAAGCTGTGATCTTGAAACCTTAATCGATTAAATATATTACCTATACAAATGTATTGCCACCATTTCATTCCTCTACAACTATTTTTTCGTGGTGTTGGGATTTTTTTCCCGTCAGTGTATGTTATTAATGACCTGTGTTGAGTTGGCTTGGTATTTCTGTTCATACCTTTTTGTATCGTCCCTTTCTTTACATTTCTGTTCTTCAAATGAACTGAACATTTCCTGGAACCAGTGGCCTTAAATTACGGACAGGCAACTGCTCATGGTCCACTGAGTTGCTCATGGTGGTTGTTACCCCCTCCCCCTAAAAATGTTTAGAATGAATTGAGCCACTTTGATTAAATTTCCTGACAATAATTTAGCTGAAAATGTTTCCAAAATGAGCCAGCAAACATAGAATGCAAAATATGATATTCTGTGAACGATTTGTACAGGTGGCGCCATCTATTAGCAAGTCTGAATCCTACCAAGGAGAAAAATATTGACTTTTAATATGATTATGGGTAAGCTTTAGCGGATATTAAGTATGTCATGCTAAAATTAAAAGTTATTTTGATCGATGGGCAAATTTTCATCTCTCGAAAAGCATTAATTGCTAAGAAAATGTCTACAGAATTATTTACCTTTTGGAACATAGGGAAGAATTTTTCGTTGGAAACACCTTAATTTTTATATTTGTTTGGTCACTGATCGCCTCTGCGCAATGATACTGTGTACCTTCTCCATGAGTAAACATCTTTTTTCAGTCTACTCATTATTTTGACCCATGTACCATAATTTTCCCCCATGAACCACTACTGGTAAATCATTTTTTTAAAGGTAAATGTAGACACGGATTTTGGAATATATCTGCAGGACAATCGCTTTCTGTTCTGTGTCACTCTGTGGATAAGGCGTATGGGCGGTGGGCCATCTTAATGGGTACTAGTGTCTCCTTCAAGAGTACCAAAAGTGGGTAGAGTCTACCAATAACCCTGAGCTTCAAGCTCAACGACCTATGCCTACTTGTAGTCAGTTTGTGGATAAGGGATATGAACGATGGGCCATCTCTATGGGTAGCAGTGTCTCCTTCAGTACTACGAAAAGAGGGTGTGGTCTACCAATAACCCTGATCTTCAAGTTCAACGACCTAGGCCTAGCTGTAATCAGCCTGTGGATAAGGGATATGGAAGATGGGCCATCCCAATGGGTACTAGTGTCTCCTTCAAGATTACAAAAAGGAAGTACGGTCTCCCAATAACCCCGAGCTTCAAGCTCAAAGACCTACGCCTACCTGCAGTCAATTTGTGGATAAGGGATATTGACGATGGGCTATCTCAATGGCTACTAGTGTCTTCTTCAAGATTACAGAGAAGGTAGGGTCTACCTCTCTTACGTCTAACTCTAGTTAGCTTTAGCTTAATTAATTAATAACAGCATGCTTGGTCCAGGTGCACTTTTCTCACATAAGTATAGATAATTTTGCTATGTTATTTCACAGAAAGCACCCATCATATCTGTAGAGGGAAACACTTTGTTTTTAAAGGAAATAAATTTTCACAGAGATATAAAGCTCAAATTAATTTTATGTGGCCCCTCTGGAACTAAGTGAGCACTTCTTTTCTTAAACTTAGTCGTTCATCCCATAATCAAACCTATTATTCATATAACCCATAGGCAAAAAGAATACGAGAAAGTGGGCCATTTCTCGAGCGGTCCACCGGGAAATAAATTTTCTGGTGTCCCAGTAGGCCAATCGGCCCCTGCTCCCCCCTAAAAAGTAGGGTCTCCCAATAACCTTGAGCTTCAAGTTCAACGACCTAGGTCATTAATCGAAAAATGTTTTGCAAGACAGCTACTGGCAAGCTTGGTTAAAAAGGTGCATTCCTGCGTCATTCCGTAGCTGAATGGTTTGAATGATTATTGTCATTGATTCGAATCCCAGAAAGAATCATTAATGTCGTATTGTCCCCTTCTCCTGCACGTAAGCTATACATCCTGTCGCTTCTCCTTGAGGAGATTAAAATGCCGTTCTTTGACAAAATATCATTCGAAGCCACAGAAGAATATTGACTAGAGTTCAGGATTTTAGCAATCAGATATGCCTGGATCGCAGTTTTACTGTTGAATACGTGAAATTATCTTATCAGAAAACTCGAAAATTGCGCCGCCTTGTTTCCGTTCGATCATGCTATCATTTACACCACCCAGCACGGGGGTGGAATGGATAGCATGCAACCATATGAGTTAGAAAGATTCCAACAGAATCTTCTAACTCATATGAAATAAGAATCTGAACATCTTTAGATTTCGCCAGTAGAAGCCAATTCTGCTTTCTTCCATTCCAAGGCTATGCAATCTTCAAGATTTCTGATGTGATGATGTCACGTATTGAACAGTAAAACTAGCGATTCAAGCATACCTGATTGCTAATACCCTGACCTTGTTCTACGGAATTAGTGAATAATATTTCTTCCCCAGAATCCATACTTGAGATACTGGTGATGCAATTAATTACCCTACGAGGAAGCAGAATTGGCTTCGACTGGAGAGATCTCAAGATATTCAGATTCTTCTAACTCAATACTTGGAACTTAATCATCGTGCATGGTGTAACACATAGCGTGCTCGAACGGAAATCAGGAGATGCGGGTTTGATTCCCGCTTGTAGGCGGTGTAACTTTCAAGTTTTCTGATGTGATGATGTCACGTATTGAAGAGTAAAGTAATTTAGGCGGTTCTAGTACAAAACACCGACAAGTCAAAACACCGACAGTTCAAAACACCGACGATCATAACACCGACAGGTCAAAACGCCGACAGGTCGAAACACCGACAATCATAACACCGACAGTTCAAAAAAAACCGATGCGACTGCATATATATAGCCCATTGAGTTGCTCACGGTGGTCGTTAAACCTCCAATTAAAAAAAACAACAACAAAAAAAAACACCGATAACCAAAACACCGACAATCATAACACCGACAATTATATAGACTAATATAATTGTACGGCGAGTAGCGGAACTTTATTCCTAGCGATGGCAATATCAGAGTGGGTGGGAAGGGAGATGACAATACCAAATCGATGGATGTGCTTCCCCCTAGCGGTGAACGATGGAACTTTATTAATTTCTATTCCTACCGACGGCAACATATTTTTGTTCCAAGCGAATGGTAACATCTGAGTGGATGGGTTGGAATAGGGATGCATGAGTGTTGGATATGTCGATGCTTATGTGCTGCCCCTAGCAGTGAACGATGGAACTTTATTAATTTTTATTTCGAGCGATGGCAACATATTTTTATTTCGAGTGATGGCAACATCAAAGTGAAAGGGAAAGGGAATGCATAGGTGTTTGATATGTCGATGCTTATGTGCTGCCCCTAGCGGTGAACGATGGAACTTTATAATTTTCATTCCGAGAGATGGCAACATCAGAGTGGGTGCACAAATGCGTTGGTGACAGAAGGGAATGACAACAACCAAGCCATGCTTATGTGCTGCCCCTAGCGGTGAACGACGGAACTTTATTAATTTTTATTTCGAGCGATGACAACATATTTTTATTTCGAGCGATGGCAACATCAGAGTGGATCGGTGGGAAGGGGGATGCATAGGTGTTGGATATGTCAATGATTATTTGCTGCCCCTAGCGGTGAACGATGGAACTTTATTATTTTTATTCCGAGAGATGGCAACATCAGAGTGGATGCACAAATGGGTGGGCGATAGAAGGGGATGACAACAACCAAACCATGCTATGTGCTGCCCCTAGTGGTGAACAACGGAACTTTATTCATTTTTATTTCAAGCGATGACAACATCAGAGTGGATGTTGGGAAAGGGGATGCATAGATGTTGGATATGTCAATGCCTATGCGCTGCCTCTAGCGGTGAACAATGGAACTTTATTATTTTTATTCCGAGAGATGGCAACATTGGGGTGGATGTTCAAATGGGTTGGTGATAGAAGGTGATGACAAAAGGTAAACGATGCTTATTGAAGAAACTGTGGAATTTTAAAGAGCATTGTGTTTCAGATATTTCAAAATTTTAGGAACTAGTTATTTCTTTTTATGCGACAAAGATCATGTTTCAATGGGCAGTACCATTAGTTAAAGAAGAAAATTTATTGTCACTTAATTTGCATGAGTAATAGTTGCTATTGGTAATACAAATTTATTGTTTTGTGTCACCTAACAATAAACAACCCCGAATTCTATCCCAAAGTACAGGATCGGCCCTGGTTATGTTAGCATGTTGTCTAGGCATTTGCCCCTGATTCCTGCCAGTTCAATTTTTATGTATGTGTTTTTATTTCTCGGAAGCCTTTAACTTTTCTGCCTTATTTGTTTACTGGTGCTGGAGGATTGTTGCAATTTAACGCCTTGTCGGTTACACGGTTTTATACTTGTTGATGTTTAGTCAAGATGGTGACAAGGTTGAGCCCTGAATAGCATGTAAACGCAGCCAGGCCTTGTTTCGAATTCAAATTTTCACTAATTCACGCTTTTTGTTTCACTTTCTGTAGTTTTATTTCAATTTGTTTGCAGAGTGACAAAGTCATGGCACTGGCCGTAAGTCGTTCGAGATAATTCAAAGATGGCATTAGTGATCTTGATTTGACATTGAATTTCACGATAAAAGCTAAAGGTCCATTTATATATATATAGTTCCTCTGACAGAGCTGCACGACTCGTTATCCAACTCTCGAGAAGATACCAGGCTCAGATTATTCAAACTTATGCACCCACCACAAGTCATGCTGAAGAAGAAATTGAAGAATTTTATGAGGAAATTCGTGATCTAAATAATAAAGGTTAGCAGCACTTGAAGATAATTATGGGAGATTTCAATGCAAAAATAGGGCAACGGCAACAGAATGAAACTTCAGTAGGTAAATTCGGTCACGGCAACAGAAACCAGCGTGGAAATATTCTCGTTGAGTTTGCAGAGGCAGAAGGGTTTTTCATCTTGAACTCCTTTTTCAAGAAAAAGCCACACAGGAAATGGACATGGAGACATCCAAATGGGACGACAAGTGAAATTGATTTTATTATGTGTAACAAAAAATTCGTCATAGAAGACTGCAGTGTGCTAAACAAGTTCAATACAGGCAGTGACCATAGATTGGTGAGATGTAAGATGCACCTCAACACTAAACTCGAACGTAGCAAGCTCATAAGACAAACAAAATGTATTGACATAACCAACCTTAAAAAACAATATAATACCTTCAAATTGGAACTGAAGAACAGATTCTCTGCTTTAGAAGGCCTAACATCGGAAGAAGTGGATATTTCTGAAGTTAACAGAAAAGTAACCAAAGCTCTTATGGAAACAGCAACAAAATTAGCTGGGTCTAAGAACAAATTGCATGTGAACAAATTATCAGAAAAAACCAAAATGTTGATGCAAAAAAGAAGAGTGATGAGGACAACTAAAGAAGATGTGACTTCCAAAGTGGAATATATAGAGCTATGCAAGACAGTACGAAAAAGTATCACTGAAGACGTAAGGAAATTCAACTGTGAACTTGTAAGGAAAGCAATTGAAAACAACCAAAGCCTAAAGATAGCAAAGGGACATCTCAGTAAGGGAAAAAAACAGTTTATGGCACTGAGAAAAGAAGATGGTTCTGTAACAAGAAATAGAGGCGAAATTTTGACAAGAGTGAAAGATTTCTACTCCAAATTATATGAAAGGGATGATACATGTACTCCAGACATCATGAAAGGTACCAGTACCAGAGTTCTTCCAGTCCTTCCAGCAGAAGTTGCACATGCAATCAAGAACATGAAGCGGGGAAAAGCTCCAGGAGAAGATGGAATTACTGTAGACATCATACAAGAAGCAAGTGGAGAAATCGAAACAGTACTCGCCCAAATTTTCACTCGATGCCTTAATGAAGGAAAAATTCCTGAGGATTGGAACAACGCTACAATGATCTTGCTACATAAAAAAGATGACATTCAGGATCTCAGGAACTACAGACCTATCAGCCTCCTATCAGTGGTTTATAAAATCTTCACTAAAGTTCTTTCACACCGCTTGAAGGTGACACTGGACATGGCTCAACCGAGAGAACAAGCTGGATTCAGGAGTGGCTACAGCACAATAGATCATATCCACGTACTGAGAGAACTAATTGAAAGAGCGAGGGAATATGAACTTCCATTGTGCATGGCTTTTATCGATTATGAAAAAGCCTTTGATTCGGTGAAACCATCTGCAGTTGCAATGGCTCTGAAATCCTGCGGTATTGAAGATGCATACATTAATATTATTAATAACATCTATGAAAATGCAAGTGCAAAGATTCTGCTGTTTGAAAATACAACACACATAAAAATTGGAAAAGGAGTGAGACAAGGTGACACCATATCTCCGAAGCTCTTTAATGCCACATTGGAAAATGTCTTTCAATCACTGAACTTTGAAAACAAAGGGATAAAGATTAATGGAGATTATCTAACCCACCTTCGTTTTGCTGATGACATAGTCATTTTTGCAACTACCCCATCAGAGCTACAGAGTATGATCCAGGAACTTGCTGACAAGAGTAAAGAGGTGGGATTAAAAATGAACTTTCAGAAGACAAAAGTGATGTACAATGCTTTTACAAGAAATGAGGATTTATCGATTGATGGAGAAAAGCTGGAGATAACAGACACGTACGTTTATCTTGGACAGCAGATATCAAGTGAGGGTCACATTGGTGAAGAAATTAATCGGCGTACAAAACTTGCCTGGAGAGCTTTTGGAAGAAACAGCATAATTTTCAAGAGCAATATGCCATTATGTCTTAAAAGAAAAGTGTTTGATCAATGCATCCCTCCAGTGCTTACGTATGGTGCAGAGACGTGGACCTTAACTAAAAGAGACATACAAAGGCTGCAGACAACTCAAAGAGGCATGGAGAGGTGCATGCTTGGTGTAACCAGGAGAGATAAGAAGATGAACACGTGGATCCGAAAAATGACAAGAGTGGAAGACATCATGATCAGAGTTAAATCCCTGAAATGGCAATGGGCTGGACATACTGCCAGAAGAACAGACCATCGATGGACAGCCGAAATTTTAGATTGGATTCCAAGGGACAGGAAAAGACCCAGAAGAAGACCACATGGAAGATGGGTGGATGAAATTCGAAAGTATGCGGGAGTGACATGGAGGAGACTGGCACAAGACAGACCGTTGTGGAGGAAACTTGGGGAGACCTTCGTCCAGCAGTGCATTGATAATGGTTGACAATGATGATGATGATGATATATATATATATATATATATATATATATATATATATATATATATATATACACAGTCACGGATAATGTAATTTGCGCACCAAGAACGAGGCATCGGATTGAACGTAAATTTTATGGACGAAATGATACACATGATGGCTGCAGGACAATTACAGAGGGATCTGTGGCAAGCAGTCCGGCCATCTTCAATACCGCGGCGATACATTCTGCAATATGGTCCGGCGTGGAGGAGAACAAACGCCTGATGTTGTCCTGCGGCAGACTGGCCCACACGTGTTGGATGGTGTACTCCAAATCCCGGATAGTGCTGCACGGCGGCAGCTTTCGTTTCAACTGGTCCCACACATGCTCGATAGGGGACATGTCCGGGGACTGGGAAGGTCATGAAAGTGTATTTAAATGACGCAGGCAGTCCTGGGAAATCCGAGTCGTGTGCGAGTGGGCATTATCCTGCTGGTATAGCGCACCTGGAATCCCGGCCAGGAATGTGAGTACATGGGGCCGTAGGATCTCATCTACATACCACTGGCCCGTCAATGATCCACGTACCACTTCTAGAGCTGATCGGCTATCGTAGGCTATGCCTTCCCAGACTATGATGCCCGCAGTGGGGTAGGTGTGATGCTCGATAGCGAGGTTGAGATTATGCCGTTAACCCGGGGACCAGCACACTCGGACACGATGATCATCTGTCGCCAAAACGAAGTGGCACTCATCGCTAAACACCACACGTCGCCAGTCTGTGTCGTTCCACGTCGCACTGGCTTGGCCCCACTGCACATGGAGCCGGCGATTTTCCGGTGTTAATGGCAGCACAAGTGAGTGGCGCTGGACAGAAGCTGCTACATCTGCCTGTATATTGGACAGGGTGCCCGTGGGATTCGTTCGTGCCTGGCGCACGATCCGTCGATCTCTCTACCGGTGGTCCTCTTTGTCCGTCCGAAGCCGCTCCGCCGTGTTGTAGTGCCGTCACATGTACACTGCTCCCAACACAGTGGGACGGTATGGTCAGAACGTTCCACGTGGCTGGCTAGACGACACGCCGACCACTCTGCGGTTTTCAGCCAGATGGTCAGGCCTCTCTCAAAATCTGTAAGTTGCGTAAATAGACGTATGTGGCGTCCACCCGACATCCTTGTCACTCTGTATTATTGCTTGCGTAGGCCAGTGCTTTTCGCTTTCATAGCGGCATCGACTACACGCCGGTTTATAAGGCTGCCGGTTCGTGCTTGAAACTATAACGAAGTAAATTTCTCCGTCATTTCTATCCGCGCCAGGATTCGAACCCGGGTCCACTCATTCCCGAATAAGTTGCTCTACCAATTAAGCTACGCGGACGTTTTATTCTGATTCCTATCTGCCTTTATGTCGTGTGCGTCCTTCTGGCAGGTACGTCACATCTCCTGGTACGTTACAAAACGAAACCACTGGTTGTGCGGTCATGCGCAATCGTACCAAACGTGGATCAATTGCACACCAGCACGCTTTCTAGCTATTAATATTTGCAAAGTTTCGCGGTTGTAGGATGTTTTCTTCTAGTATATATATATGTCGATTGATACAGAAGGTTGAGACAACCGATTCCTACATTTATCTTGGTCAGAAGATATAAAGTGAGGGTCACATTGATGAAGAAATTAATCAGCGTATAAAACTTGGATGGAGAGCCTTTGGAAGAAACAGTACAATTTTTAAGAGCAGTATGCCATTATGTCACAAAAGAAAAGTATTTAATCAATGCATCCTGCCAGTGCTTACGTATGGAGCAGAGACATGGACCTTAACAAAAAGGACATACAAAGACTGTGGACAACTCAAAAAAGCATGGAGAGATGCATACTTGGTGTAACCAGGAAAGATAAGAAGAGGAACTTGTGGATAAGGAAAATGCCAGGAGTGGACGTCATCATGACCAGAATGAAATCACTGAAATGCCAATGGACTGGACATGTTGCCAGAAGAACGGACCACCGATGGATTCCTGGATGGATGGAATTCGAAAGTATGCTGGAGTGACATGGATGAGACAGGCCCAAAACAGACAATTGTGGAAGAAATTTGGGGAGACTTTCATCCAGCAGTGGATTGATAATGGTTGATGAAGATTATATATATATATATATATATATATAAACTTTGTAGCCTGTCTTTGATAAATGTCAACCCCGCCTTCTCGTGGTTCATTTTGTTCCCACTAAAGGGCTCTGGCGACAACCAAATAGCGGTATAACTGTACCACCGGGATTACAGGAGATACTATCCCACACTCACCAACACGCCTGGCCAGAGTAGTGAGTTATATCCAAATACCCCCAAAATGATTCCATAACATAAAACTTGGCCATCAGTCTCCGGTAGCTGGAACGCACCTGGCCAAGGCGGTGGCCAGTGAGATATGAAGGCAGAGGGTGCTAAGAATCCCCGGAGGTTTGAACTAGGTTGCCATCTGATGCTGACATTGGCTACTTACAACGGACGCTCCCTAGCTTCTGATTCAAGGCTTCTTGAATTGGAAGAGGAACTACAAAGGATCAAATGGGACACCGTCGGGCTAAGTGAGGTAAGGAGAAAAAGAGAACATCTCATTGAACTGAAAAGTGGACATCTCTTTTACTATCGTTGAACTGATACTGACAGAACTAGTGCTGTTGGATTCATAATAAACAAGAAACTGAAGGACAATGTTCTAGAAATTGAAAGTTCCTCGGACAGAGGTGCCCAACTCGTTATCCAACTCTCAAAAAGATACCTGATTCAGATTACTCAAGTATATGCACCAACCACAAGTCATCCTGATGAACACATTGAAGAATTTTATGAGGAAAATCGGCTTCTAAGAAACAAAGGCAAGCAGCACTTGAAGATGATTATGGGTGATTTGAATGCGAAAATAAGGCAACGGCAGCAGAATGAAACTTTGGTAGGTAAATTCGGTCATGGAACAGAAACCAGCGTAGAAATACTCTTGTAGAGTTTGCAGAGGAAGAAAGGTTTTTTTTATCATGAACTCCTTTTTGAGGAAAAAGCCACATAGGAAATGGACATGAAGGCACCCCAATGGGATGTCAAGTGAAATTGATTTTATTATGTGCTACAAGAAATTTGCCATCGAATACTGCAGTGGAAGCATATCCGGCGTAACTGGAAGACCCTGGGTTCGATTCCCGTAGGCGGCCAATGAGAATTTTTCCGTGACTCACTTATAAATGTGGAAGAGCGATGACTTCTGTTTGATGTTCCTAATCCATGCCAATTATCTGTATTAAATGTGTAAGCTTTTTAACGTAATCTGCGTCCAAGTTTTCTAAAGAATTTTTCAAATCTTCCCGTCGTGAAGGATACTTCCGGAACCAAGAATGTACATTTTCCAAAACATCAGTGACATTGCTGAGCTTTTCAAGTTTCAAACTTTGACCAAATCTATTATGAATAATGTGGATCTTGCCAGTTCCGATGTTAATTAATCCAATAGTTCTCAGGTTTTTTATCGGTTATTTAAAATTTCTAAAACAGACTTATTTACATTGGGCACATCTGAACCTAACATTAGCATATACAGTTTAAGAAATTTTTATAATAGGCACATTAGCAAAAGATATTGAACTTTTAAGTAATTAAAATATTGTTTCAAATCTACCCATTTATAAAATGTATTACCTAAAGACTGCCACTCAGCATCACTTAAGTGGTCTTTGTAGCACCAAACATTTCACATAAACACAGAGTCTGATTAAAACTATATTTAGTAATACCACACCGAAAGACCCCACCATATTAAAACTATATTTGGTAATACCAATAACCAACTGTCAAGCAAAGCGTTCTTTTTCGAAAATGGCCTTGGTAAAAAAATAACTTGCGATCGACAATCCTTCAACAAAGACTTAATGGTCTTGCTATCATGTCATTAGAGATATTGCTAAGTAATTATCGTTCGATGATGTTGTGCACTCCTTAGCGTATCTCAAAGCAAGAAAAAAGACGTTTTAAAGACAAACTTAAACTCTTGAACTATGTGTGAACTTTTGTTTTTGTGCATTCATTTCTAATTTTTGTTATCGATACTTGATTCAGCGTTTGTGTTTCTTTTAGTAATAAATATTGAAAATGATAATTCATTGCATCTCTTCATGTCTTCAAACACATAAGATGTATTTTACAAGGTGACAAGGCCTTACTTAACATATATATAAAGAACATAGGTATCTTACATATGTGTATACCATGCATATCTTTCGTGTAGGGTATAGGACATAAGCAACTTACATTTTGCAGTTCCAAACATTTTAAGTAATATTAATAAACAATATGCAATTTTCAAATTTTTTGACACTTAGATCTATTTGTAGAGATGCGTAGCTAATGCAGTATGAAGTAATTAAACTAGAATTCTTTTTATTCGTACAAACTCTAATTTATATTAATTAACTATACTTATATTCCACTCAGATAAATCTTACACACTACCATCGGATCAGCTTAATATTTGACAGAAATTTTAAAATTCGTAAAAGTGACTGCAAGCACTCTTCTGTGAATTAATGTCCGTTTTTTTTTGCTGTTTTTCATTATCTCTGGCACGGAAATTTATAGCAGAACAAGCATTAATCATTTTGTACATCTTGTAACATGCATAATCATAACAGAGGTTTTTCTCCAATTGACATGCTAATGTGGCTCGTTGATGCCACATCGTAAAAGTGTTACAAAAATAGCGGGCAGCCAAACTATTCTCTTATATGATATCTGCGGGTGGATCAAATATTTTTTGCGCTGTTTTCACTCGCTGTTACGAGAAATTGTAACGTCAGATGTTTCCGAGCGCCCGTTTGAAGGAGGGACGCTGTAATACAAGATCAGCCCCTCCATTCAGTGCAGTAGAATACATTTCCCACATTTTCTTTGACGGAACTCTTATGACATTCACGAGAATGGAATTCATTAGCTTGATGTTTTCAGGAAACGCAACAAAAGTTCCTTGATGTTGAACCACTGTATCCTCGAAAAGGGTTCAAACTGTAATTTTTTCACTCTGTTCCAAAGTTGATCACACACAGCTGTCAGAGTTCAAAATTGGTCACTTGTTAATGACATTGACGACTGATTCAACATCAATGAATCATCAGACTGTAGGTGAAGTTGCTGGAAACGGTAATCGAATCCTCGAAAAGAAGGGGAACAGTTCATAAGCAACTCTTTGTTGAATACGGCAATTTCATTTCTTCCGCCGTAGATATAACAGTTGGCCATGAATTCCTTAAATGTCTGAGCAGACATAGAGACACCATATTGGGAAGGGTATAGTCCCGAGTCTTTCATGGTACAACTTCGAATATGAACCCTAACAGTACCCGTGAAATCACTCACTTTTACCACCTTATTTCCTGCCAATGAAACGTGGTGTTCGAATAGGTTTCCCAGATATATACAATGAGAAGTGGATGCAGCTAAATTGGTAGGAAAAGATGCAGCGTTGTTGTTCATTTCAGAAGCACTTCCTTTCATTTTAAAGATCGTAAAACAACGGCTACAATAAAATCAACGCAGAGGAATCTGAACCAGAAGATGTGGCGACAGAAAATATCCGACGTCACAGGAACGGCGCAGCGTAAAAGTTGTCTCTTCAAATGACAAAGTTTACCGTAGGGGAGAGCATAAGCATCGTTTGGTTGTTGTCATCCCCTTCTATCACCTCCCTATTTGTGCACCCACACTGTTGTTGCCATCTCTCAGAATAAAAATAATACAGTTCCATCGTTCACCGCTAGAAGCAGCACATAAGCATCAACATATCCAACATTTATGCATCCCCGTTCCCACCCATCCACTCAGATGTTGTCATCGCTAGGAATAAAAATTAATGAAGTACCATCGTTCATCGCTCGGAATAAAAATTAATAAAGTACCGTCATTCGTCGCTAGGGGCAGTACATAAGCATCGACATATTCAACACCTATGCATCTCCCTTCCCACCCATCCACTTAGATGTTGCCATCGATCGGAATAAAAATGTTTTGCAATCGCTCGTAATAAAGATTAATGAAGTTCCGTAGTTCACCGCTAGGGGCAGCACATAATCATCGACATATCCAACATATATGCATCCCCCTTCCCACCCGTCCACTCAGACGTTGCCATCGCTCGGAATAAAAATTGAAAAAGTTCCGTCGTTCACCGCTAGGGCAGCACATAAGCATCGACATATTCAACACCTATGCACTCCCCTTGGAATCCATCAACTTAGATGTTGCCATCGCTCGGAATAAAAATTAATGAAGTTCCGTAGTTTACCGCTAGGGGCAGCTCATAAGAATCGTTTGGTTTTCATCCCTTTCTATCACCCACTGATTTGAGCATCCACTCTGATGTTGCAATTTCTCGGAATAAAAATAAAGTTCCATCGTTCGCCGCTAGGGGCAGCACATAAGCATCGACATATCCAACACCTGTGCATCCCCTTCCACACCCACCACTCCGATGTTGCCATCGTTCGGAATAAAAATGAATAAAGTTCCATCGTTCACCGTTAGGGGCAGCACATAGCATGGTTTGGTTGTTGTCATCCCCTTCTATCGCCCACCCATTTGTGCACCCACTCTGATGTTGCCATCTCTCGGAATAAAAAAAAAAGTTCCATCGTTCACCGCTAGAGGCAGCACATAAGCATTGACATATCCAACACCTATGCATTCCCTTTCCCAACCATCCGCTTTGGTGTTGCCATCGTTCGAAATAAAAATATGTTGCCATAGCTCGAAATAAAAATTAATAAAGTTCCGTCGTTCACCGCTAAGGGCAGCACATAAGCATGGTTTGGTTGTTTTTATTCCCTTCTATCACCAACGCATTTGTGCATCCACTCTGATGTTGCCATCTCCGGGAATAAAAATAATAAAGTTCCATCGTTCACCGCTAGGGGCAGCACATAAGCATCGACATACCCAACACTTATGCATCCCTATTCCAACCCATCCACTCAGATGTTGCCATCGCTTGGAATAAAAATATGTTGCCGTCTGTAGGAATAGAAATCAATAAAGTTCCATCGTTCACCGCTAGGGGCAGCACATAAGCATCGACATATCCAACACTTATGCTTCCCTATTCCAACCTATCCACTCAGATGTTACCATCGCTTGGAACAAAAATATGTTGCCGTCGGTAGGAATAGAAATTAATAAAGTTCCATCGTTCACCGCTAGGGGGAAGCACATCCATCAATTGGGTATTGTCATCCCCCTTTCCACCCACTCTAATGTTGCCATCGGTCGGAGTAAAGTTCCTCTACTCGCCATACAATTATATTAGTCTATATAAATGTCGGTGTTATGATTGTCGGTGTTTTGATTGTTGGTGTTTTGATTGTCGGTGTTTTGATTGTCGGTGTTTTGAACTGTCGGTGTTATGATTGTCGGTGTTATGATTTGTCGGTGTTTTGACCGGCACCCAATTTAGGCGTATCAGATTGCTAAAATCCTGACCTTGCTCTTAGTAATTAGCGAAAAATACTTCTCCCATTGAATCCATTGAATAGAGTTCTCTGTGCCGCCCCGATGGCGCAGTGGTCTACGGCGCTGGCCTCTGATCATTCGTCCGTAAGGGGTCCGGGTTCGAATCCCGGTCAGGCATGGATGTTGTGTTTGTCTTACGGCACTGGCTCTCTCCCTTCCCTGGAACCAGCGACCCTAAATTAGGGACGGGCGACTGCTTATAGCCCATTGAGTTGCTCACGGTGGTCGTTAAACCTCCAATAAAAAAAAAGAGTTCTCTGTAGATGCAAGGAAAAATCCACAGTTGATGGTTGTGGCAAAAGCCCAAAAATTTTGTTCCAAATAAGCAAGAAATGCCTTTAAATACCTTTTTATCATATCTGGAATATTCCTGTAAAGAAAAAGAAAAAAAGCCTACTTTTTTGAAGTGCTTTTCTTGCAGTGTCTTTCTTTAAGAACGATACCCATTGCTCTGTCATGTATAGTCAGTATTACTGATGAAAATAGTGCCGATTCCGCCGTAGTAAGCCTAGCATTAACCGATTCAAATCTCTCTACATTATTCCAGGTAAACGCATTCGATCCATTACGCTTCTTCGTTCTCAACGTAAGCCACCGCTTCCCTGTTTCTGTTATATTAAAAAAACTAGTTTCATTTCGTTAACGCCTAGACTTAAACAAAACGAAAAGATAATGCTTACAAATTCTGGAATCTCGCCTTCTGGTATGTTTCTCAGCAGCAAATTGTATAACTCAATTTAGACTGTTCACTGGGTTGAAAGGAATCTGTAAATTTCATGCCCTTGTATCTACGGGGAATAGTGAACAGAGAACTCTCTTTGTTCGCTGATTTAATTATTCACTATCTACGATCGATAATATTTTGAATTTATTGCCTTTTTATCAGACAACATAAGAAATCACAAAGCAATGGTTGATGCGTATGAATGCTGTGATGAACGGGATTGACATTTTGCCAATAGATGGAACAATACAAATTTTGAAGATGACAATCCGTTTTTTGGTGTAAATATTACCAAGATGGTAAGTCAGATAATATCCGAAAACTTGAAAATTTGTCGTCCTGGAGCGGGAATCGAATCCGCATCTCCCAGATAGCGCCCGGGCATGCTAACCACTACATCCCCCAGAACAACCAAGTCTCAAGTTTCCGATTAATTTGAATATAACCATTACAGGATTCGCTAGTGGAAGCAACCGGAATTCGTGTTTAGAGAATCTGGAGGTTAAGAATCCTATCCCGTGATTGCCCGGAGGAGCAGATAAATCATGAATGGAATACGGGCTTACACCATACAATACAAATTTTGAAGATGACAATCTGACTTACCATCCTGGTCATATTTACACCAAAAAACGGATTATCATCTTCAAAATTTTTTATTGTATGGTGTAAACCTGTATTCCATATTCCATTCATGATGGAACAATGTTATTTCGCCGACTCTGCGATGAAAGACTATATTATAACAAGAACAAATACTTCATACCTCAACATTTGAGAATAGCTAGACATCAGAGGCGGTCGGTCAGAGGAGGCCAGGCCTCCCCAATGATTCTCTCAGTAAAGTATTTGTATAAAGCAGAAGAATAAATTACATTTAAGCAGAAAAACAAAAATGCATACAGTATTATTCAGTTACACAGAGCGCCCGTTCACGCAAGTACTTTCTTGGACTTTCTTTGCTAACTACACGTGATAAAGCTGTCAGAGATAGGCCAGTTTTCCTCGGGACGCCGGCGTTACCATGGTCACAGTGCGAAAGCCAATCAGTACAATGCATCCAACGGAAGCTTGCTGTTTCTATTAACAAAGCACAGGAGGCACGTGGCAAGTTAGCATCCGCGTCCTAAAGTTGCTTGTTAAGTTTTCCGAGAGTACTGCATTAGACGGCGTGAGTAATTTTTTTTTACTTTTACTGTCACAGTAATAAATTTTGCGTGAAAACTTTTGGATTTAGCTGTACAAAATCAATATAATGGATGAGGAAAGTAGTAGTTGCAGTGTATTAACGTGTAATACTGACATCATTACTTACTTGTTAGAAGTTCCTTTCTCAAGAAGAAATGACATTGACAGACATGAGATTATAAAACAAGAAAGACCTCTTCCCAAGTTTTGTCTTATGCAAAAAGACAAAGGCAAAAAACAGAATATTCCAATCTTCATGGTACAATCAACATAAATGGTTATCTGGTAGCATAATGAAGGCGAAGTTATTCTGCTGGCCTTTTTTGTTATTAAGCTCGAATAAAAGTGTATGGTCTTGTGAAGGATACGACGACTTAAAAAACTTATCTAGGTCAGTGGTTAGACACGCATCTAGTAAAGATCATTTGAATTCGTATGTGTCATTTAAGGGCCGAACCAAGTAAGTATACAATATCTCAGAATTTTTAGACGAACAAAATAAGTTGCTAAAAATTAAATACAATGAAGAGGTGAAAAAGAATAGAGATATTGAAAATTTTAATTGATGTTGCATGTGTTTCATGCAAGCAGGAGCTTGCTTTCAGAGGCCACGACAAATCAGATGAGTCACTAAATCTTGAGAATTTTAAACCTATATTCCAGATTATATTAAGCAGAAACGAAGAATTAAAAGAACCTTGGGGGAAAATGGGATACTTTAGAGGTTTATCTGAAACTATTCAAAATGAACTCTTGGAAATCATTCAAGAAGATATTCAGAAGTTCATTGCAAACAGCACAAATGAAGTCCCTTTTTACGCTTGCATTTTTTATGAAACCACCGATGTGACTGAAAAATCTCAGTGTTCGATATTGTGAGGTTAGTGGACTCTGCTGGGGAAATTCCAGAATACTTCCTTGGATTTTATGATGTTAGTGATAACAGAAGTGCGAAAGTCTTTGCAGTATTTTGCGCAGGGCATTTGAAAAGTACAGTGTACAGAATAAACTGGTTGCTCAAACATATGATGGCTTTAGTGTTATGGCAGGAGAACTGAATGGCTCAAAAGCGGAAGTTCATGAATTTGCCCCTCAAGCGCTTTCTACTCATTGTTTTGGGAACTAGGTGTCATTTCTTATCCCAAACGAGAACGGCATTTTACTCTCATTAATTGCGTAGGGGAAAATTAGGAAATGGGGAGCAGCACTCATCAAAAGTGTTTTGTGCATTTCTCTTACTCTTACTTACATCAAGGATGTTCTGGATAGTGAAGCTAAACTGGACGCAGAAGGCCATTTAGGGCTGTAAAATATAAAAATGTGAAGAAAGCGGTGAGATTTCCAACTGCTCCAGAGTTCCGACTTTTGGTACCACATTAAACTGACCGAATACAGCTTGCAGTGGTGGCAGTACTGATCGAATGGCCCCAGAGAATCTTCAAAAATATGAACATCCTTATCTTGTTACGTACGAACAACCCTCATCGTCATTTCCGTTTGTGAGCAACTCACATCCCCTGAACATTTTTCGGAAGAAATGTGAATTTTAAGCCGCCAAGCTATCACAACTGGCGAAAACAATTGCTATTTAATTCTGGACCAGAAACTGGTGCAAAAGTTTAAATTCCGATTTTAATCAGATTGTACACAGTAATTTTTTCGCCCTCTTTCGAGTTGCGTCCGGGCAATTGCCCCACCTGCCCCGCCCTAGTTACGCCTCTGGTAGTGAACGTCCAAACAATTTTTTGCCGCCCAGGGGGCGCAGTGGTCTAAGCGCTGGCGTATGACGGTTCGTCCAAGTGGGTATGGGTTTGAATTCCGGTGAGGCATGGATGTTGTGTTTGTCTTACAGAACTGGCTCTTTTCCTTCCCTGAAGGAGCCAGTGGCCCTAAATAAGGGACGGGCTACTGTTTATATTCCATTGAGTTGCTCACGATGGTCGTTAAGCACTCAACCAAAAAAAGAAAAAAAAATTGTTTGGCTAATCGAATTCAATAAAAATCCTTTTTCCTATGGTTTGTTTTTCGTACAAGTATTGAATCAAGATAATAAAATATTTGGAGGACAAATTTTGTTTTTTGGCACACAACTCAAGGCTTTCTAGAATAGTAAATCCTGGGGTTTACTGTACGCCACTCGCTAGATTACGTAAAATAAAATAAATAAATAAATAAATGAAGTAGGAATATTTCCATTCCAAATTGAAAATTACTTCTGTACAGCTATTAAAATGTAGTAATTCTTACTATTGATTCTTATGTACACCAACAATTATGTAGCATCACAAAATGTAGCATAACTGTCTTAGGGTCGCCTAAAATTGTCATGGGTGTATTTCATTTGTCATTGTTTGACTAGGTAGGGGAGTATCAACATACTTCCACTGTAAGAAACGTAGGAGTTTTGTATTTATCTAATGTATTCATACTTTTTGGATGTAAAAATTAGTGATGCCAATATGTATTAATGTAAAACGCCTATGTTGCACTCTCTTAGGAAAAGTAGGAGAATTTTTGTACATATATGTTACATTCGTATTTTTTGGATGCAAAAATCAATAAGGTTAATATGAAATGAAGTAAACGCCAATATGGACAACGGATGGCAGCACGTGCCTAAAACTTGCAGTTTTCAGCATGTAACTTCCTGCCTGCTGATTAAAATGTAGCAGCCAATGGCGCCCATATGAGTACTTTTAGGGGGGGGGCTAAGAAATATCCTTACCTCCTTCAAGGCTGTCAGACATTTCAGTAAATGTGCAAGATACCAAAATATAACAAAAATAATTGTTACAGTCAATCATTAATATCTTATTATTTTTAAAATGCTTTAAACAGTAGTTTCGTCTATTTTAGTGTTTTAAATTTATCAAAAATTTGGCTATACCAACGGGGGAGGGGGAGGGGTCGAGCCTCCCCCCCCTCATGGGTGCCCTTGGTAGCAACAGTTTATCGTCAGTCACCTTTAGATATAGGAGAATTATATATTACACATTTTTGATTCTCCAAAGAAGATAATTGTATGTTGGAAAAAGAAAATGGAATCATTACTACAAGCTCGTAAAAGAAGTGTTTCTTTTGAACGTCAAACACATACAGACCTTTCGAGAAAGAATTAGTGTTTCCCCATTGGGACATAACAATCAGCTGATTCTAAGAGTGTATTTGCCGTCCCGATAGCACAGGATTCTGACCATTTGTCCGAGATGGGTTCGGGTTCCAATCCCGGCCACAAATGTTGTGTTTGTCTTACGGCACTGGCTCTCTGCCTTTCCTGGTACCATGGTCCAGAATTAAGGACAGGCGACTGCTTAGAGCCCATGGAGTTTCTCAAGGTGGTCGTCCCCCCCCCCTCAAGAAAAAATAGACAGGCTTAGATTCCAGGTTTCCTTTATGATTGGCTACATCGTTCAGTAAATGTTGTAGTTATTTTTAAAGGAGTCGTTTTATGAACAGAATAAGCAGTTTGCCCTCCAGCTCATATAGTTGTTGCCGGCATAGATGACACAACTGTTGTTGTTAGATCTGTTCTAATTTTCCTGAAAACTTTTTCCAATCCGGATGGTCCGTTCATGAAAAAAACATTTTCTTGATATCATCCGTGTCGTTCTACATTGCGTCTAATACACTGTGAAAAATCAAGGCCGTCTAGAAAACACAAGGCCATGACATAAGAGATGAGTTCCCTCTTTTAGTGACGTCATGTAGAAACCAAAGCTTCCGATTGGATTCCAATGCTGCCGTGCATGACGTCAAGCACGTCGCCGACATATCAGTCCATGTATCATGCGAGTGACGTCACAAATGGAGGGAATTCATTTCTCTAATGCATTGGCCTTGTGTTTTCTAGACGGCCTTGGAAAAACACGGTACTGAAGGCTCTTAAGTTTTTCTGTGTTAAAAATAATTTCGAACTTTGCAAGTTTCCATATCAAGGGAGTTAAGGTATTTTTCTATTGATCTATTGCTTCCTTAATAATAATATGATAGCTGACCCTCTTGAACACCCGACACCATCATTAATCTAGAATTATGCATCACCAAAAAGAAAGAACTATATGACCAAAGATCAAACATCTAACGACACATGCGGAATGAGTTGTTCAATCATATGGAATACAAGCACAGAAACGCATTTCACTAAGCTACTATCTAACGTATTCTCTAATATAACTTTAACTAATGTTTGAGTTGTTCAATCATATGGAATACAAGCACAGAAACACATTTCACTAAGCTACTATCTAACGTATTCTCTAATATAACTTTAACTTGGTTAAATTTTAATTGATTCTTATGTACACCAACAATTTGAGTTGTTCAATCATATGAAATACAAGCACAGAAATGCATTTCAGAAAGCTACTATCTAACGTATTCTCTAATATAACTTACGAGTATCTTTTTAGCATTGCTCTCTATGTAAATTTGGTCCATTCTTCTTTAAGTTTTTCCACACTTAACGTTTACAGTTTCTCTCTTGCCCAAATGTTTTTGGCAACGAGCATTGAGGCCAGAGGTAGTGTAACGTACGTAAGGCACTAAGATAAGAACACTGTTTTGCGATGTTTGGTGTGCGAGCTGCCTTGCTTTAGGATGCCTGTTGTTGAGCTGTCTTCCGTTAATCTGACTTGCGTTAGGATATACACCGAAGAGTCATTGTATTATGACCACCTACCTAATAAGCTGTAAGACTCCCTTTAGCCCGCAAAACAGCGGCCACTCGGCGAGGCATCGATTCGATGAGGTGGCGATAGGTATCCTGGAGTATCTGGTACCATAATGTCAACAGCAGGTCCTCCAGTTCTCGTACATTTCGGGGTGGTGGTGATTTAGCGCGAACCCGCTTTTCCAAGTCGAACCACAAATGTTCGATTGGGTTCGTGTCAGGTGTATTTGGAGGACAGGGCATTAACAGAAGGTCACCAGCATGTTCCACGAACCACTCATTGACGATTTTGGCAGTGTGGTATGGTGCATTATCCTGTTGGTAATGGTCATCACCAGGAGGGAACACAGTTGCCATGAATGAGTGAACTTGGTCCGCAACAATGTTCAGATACCTGACAGCTGTCAGGGATTGTGCTATTGAAATAATGGGGCCTAAAGTGTCCCAAGAAAGCATCGCCCACAGCCTAACACCGTCGCCGCCGGCCTGTTTCCGCCCAACAGTGCATCAAGGTGCCATAGCCTCCGTTGGTAATCGGCGTATCCGCGCTCGGCCGTCTACGCAAAATGGGGCCTAAAGTGAAATAATGGGGCCTAAAGTGTCCCAAGAAAGCATCGCCCACAGCCTAACACCGTCGCTGCCGGCCTGTTTCCACCCAACAGTGCATCAAGGTGCCATAGCCTCCTTTGGTAATCGGCGTATCCGCGCTCGGCCGTCTACGTGATCCAACAGGAATCTTGATTCGTCAGACCGGGCCACTTTCTTCCAATTATCCACGGTCCAAGCTGGATGATCTCGGGCTCATTTCATGCGTTGTTGACGAGGGCGTGCAGTGAGCATGGGGACCCGACTGGGTCTTTGGCTACGCAGACCCATGCGCAGAAGGCTGCGATGAACTGTGTGCTGAGACACATTGTCCTTATCACCACTGTTGTAACTGCAGGTAATTTGTCGCACTATGGCCCTGCAGTCGCCGTGAACAATGCGCGACAGTTTTCGCTCCCTTGTGACATCAATGAGCTGCGGACGACGCACGGCTGGGCGACGGTTCGTCCATTGGTCATATGTGCACCACTTTTGATACGTTCTCACTGCAGTGGCACGCGAACAACCCACAAGCCGCTCCGTTTCCGAGATCTTAGTTCCAAGACGCTGTGTCATCACAATTTATCCTTTATCAAACATTGATAAATCGGCAACTTTTCCCATTCTGACTCCGAACACTCTACTACTTGAAAGCCGGTCCTCGAGTTGTATATATACTGTTATGTGAACTTCACCTGCGCCACCGTCCGGTCTCCAAGCGAGCTTATTTCTCTAGGCTGGAGGTGGTCATAATGTAATGGCTCGTCGGTGTGTTTCGTTGAAGGGGTTTCGTTAAGCTAATTTTATATTTACTCACGTCAAATTGAAATTCAAGTTCTTGTTAATATTGCTATGAGATAGCTGATCTTATATGCTCAACGTGTGAGCTGATTCTATAGTGAACATTGAAAGGTGCTTCATTATTGCGGAGGCCTCCTCGGTGGCGCATGTGGTCTAAGCGCTGGCTTTTGACCATTCGGGTGTACCGTCAAAATAACCCGCGTAGTAATAACCCGGTCGAAACAACCCGGCGTCTAAATCACGCAGCGTCACAATAACCCAGCGTGAAAAAAAAAACCGTTACAAAATAACGCTGCGTCATAATAACCCCAGGTCACAATTATTGTACGTCAGAATACCCCGCTTCATAATAACCCACGACTTAATAACCAGCGCCAAATACTATCTCATAGTATTCTAACTTAGACGGTAGATGGATTTCGGAACGGGTAGGGGCCCGGGGTCAACGGGGCCCCCATACACAATTTTCGTAACATCTACAGTTTTCAATTTAGAACCACCAAATTTGGTATACTACCTCATGGCCCTCTAACTTAAACGGTAGATGGTTTTTGGTACGGGTCGGGGCCTGGGGTCAAGCGGGCCCTGGCCCCATAATTTTTGTATGGGGGCCGTCGTGCGCGTTTTCAAGTTGAGTTGGCGTAAGTACTCGATAATATTTGTTTACCTCCATGTCCGTGTTGTTTTTGTGAATGAACGTTTAGTAGTTTGTGCTGTGCTTTATAATTTGGGAACTTAAAAATATGAAAATAAGTGCTTCATTTGTGATAAGACTTTTAAATGTTCTTTATTAAAGGCTGATATTTCGGGTCACTTAATGTTTCCCAAGAACCATTTTCAGTACTCTGTTGACAATAACAAATTCAAATTTGTACATTCTGTTGAATATATTGGTGACTATCGACAGAGCATTGAAAATCTAGCTCCTTCATCGAATTTAAATTTATGTGCATAAGGCCAATTATTAGTTTCCCACAGCATGTTGAAAGACGAAATTTTGGGGTATGGAGAAGTGGCCACCGGAGCTGCATAAGCAAATTTCGTGTGGCTATATTCCCCACTACTTGAGCAACTATTGTTCATAAAATATATTTTTTTAATATTTTATTTTCAGCAAGAAATTTAGACATTTCCATGATTTTCGGACCAAAGACAAATCGGAGAACTGGACACAAAAATTTTAAGGGGCCGTAAAAAAATTGCGTTGTGGACTGCTCCGGGACAACGGCTCCCGTGATTGGTCATCTGACACACATAAAATTTCCGTAATTTCGTATTTTCTTATTCACGATATTTTTCAAGGTTTATAAACTACAGGTAAACAAATTCTCTGCCTGTATGTGCAAACCCAGAAACTTGTCGGGGGGGGGGGAGGTGCTTAAAATATGAAACATAAATACTTTCTGGTCCGATCGGGAGATTTTCAGCATTTGCAACATACACGTCAACAAATTATCTGAGGGCTGTGCTGCCTCAGGAAACCTGTCGGGGAAGGGGGGGGTATGGTGATACCAAAAGTGTAAAATGCAAAGAATTTCTTGTCAGATTGGGAGATTTTGAACGTTTACACACTACATCTCAACAAGCTCTCTGCGAACATGTGCTACCGCAAAGAACTTGTCTCGGTCGGAGGGGGGGGGGGGGGGTAATTCAAAATTTGTAAATATAATGAATTTCTTGTTGAGATGTAGTTCGTAAACGCTCAAAATCTCCCGATCGAACTCGAAATGCTTTACATTTTACACTATTGGTATTACCCCCCCTCCCCCCCCAACAGTTTCGCTGAGTAGGTACATGCCCTCAGATAATGTGTCAAGTTGTAGCTTGAAAATGCTGAAAATCTCCCGATCGGACTAGACATTCTTTATATTTTACACTTTTGGTGTAACACCACTCTCCCAATAGGTTTCCTGCGATCAGTTAGGTAAAAGCAAGAATAGTGCCACCTATTAAATCACCATTTACCAGAATTTCTTTTGTTTGAAAGAAGCAAACCAAAAAAATTCTGGAAAATGATCGGTATACACCGATGACCCATTACATTATGACCACCTACCTAATAAGCTGTAGGATCCCCTTTAGCCCGCAAAACAGCGGCCACTCGTTGAGACATCGATTCGATGAGGTGGCGATAGGTATTCTGGGGTATCTGGTACCATAATGTCAACAGCAAGTCCTCCAGTTCCCGTACATTTTGAGGGGAGCGGGGGGTGGGGGTGCTAACCCGCTTTTTCAATTCGAACCACAAATGTTCAATTGGGTTCATGTCAGCTGAATTTGGAGGCCAGGACATTAACAGAAAGTCACCAGCATGTTCCTTGAACCACTCCTTGACAATGGAGCATTATCCTGTTGGTAATGGCCATCACCAGCCGAAAACACAGTTCCCTGAATGGATGAACTTGGTCCGCAACGATATTCAGGTACCTGACAGCTGTAAGAGATGGTGCTATTAGGATAATGGGGCCTAAAGTGTCGCAAGAAAACATCGCCCACAGCATAACACCGCCGCCGCCAGCCTGTTTCCGCTCGGCAGTGCAGCCAGGTGCCATAGACTCCGTTAGTAATCGGCGTACCCGCGCTCGGCCGTCTACATAATGCACCAGGAATTTTGCTTCGTCAGACTAGGCTACTTTCTTCCAATCATCCAAGCATCCAATCTCGATGATTTTGGGCCTATTTCATGCGTTGTTGGCGATGATGTGCAGCGAACATGAGGACCCGGCTGGGTCATCATATAAATATAGTATCGTAAAATTTGTATTTATATTGCTATCAGCAAGAGTGGATGCATGAATCTGCTTTCGCGCGCAAAATATTACAAATAAGTTTTAAAGCTTTTTTTATATGACGTATACCGCTAATTTACATATCCGACATTCTCCTGCGTTGTTGTCATGTGACCGTAACTGGTCCAGAGTATAAAATGTGACTCAGAGAAACGTTTGCCCAACAGTCAAACGCACTTGCACATTGGTAGGTGAAAGATGGCAAGCGATACTGCATCCGTTACGAATTTCATCAAGTAACAAGTTAGTAAAATCATGCAATGCATTGATTATGATACGCTTTCCAACATACTAGAAATCATAAAATGGCTGTGGAATAAATCTCACTCCTACGCCCTGACCTTTGATCCCCTTTCGATGATATTCAACAGAACTGGTTCAGTATACCTCCGAAATAACATGATAAAGTTTTGTCACAATCGAAGTAATTTTACGTAAGTTATGATGCATAAGAGCTGTGGAATAGACCCCGCTTCTGTGTCCTAACCTTTGATCCTATTTCGCCCATTTTCAATAATATTCGTCCCCCAGGCGCAGGCCCCTACAACATACTAACATTTCATCCAAATCGAAACATTTTTACGTAAGTTATAATGCATAATGGAGATGGAAGTGATTCCGCTCCTATGTCCTGACCTTTGACCCTCATTTTGCCAATTTTCAATAGGGTTTGTCTCCAGGTGATCCCCTACCACATACTAATATTTTGGCGCTCTTTGGCCAGGCATGGCCCTTGCGCCATAAAAACTAACCAACCAACCATACTAATATTTAATCGAAATCGAACCTTTTTAACGTTAGTTATGACGCATAAGAACAGTGGAATGGATCCCGCTCCTATGTCCTCACCTTTGACCCCATTTCGTTCACTTTCAATAGGGTTCCTTCCCAGGTGATTCCCTTCCACATACTAAAATTTCATCGAAATCGAACGATTTTTACGCGAGTTATCGTGCAGACGAACATACGCACACAACGCGTGACGTAATGAGGCAGATGGGAATTGCGGCCATCTGCAAGCAAAAGTGTGACGTCATAAAACTTTAATAGGATCCGCACATTTGTTTGACTGCTGACGTCATGAAAATACAAGTCCCGCCATCTTTTTTTCTTCCCAATTAATGCGTTCCCAAGGATGAAAATTTGACCATCGATTTAAATAGCTTCATTTTATAACTTGGAACACCTAATATTTTCTAAAACATAACCATAATTTATGCAATCCAACATTTGTTTGTGACGTCATCAAAGTACAGGTCGCGCCATTCTTTTTCTGGTTTCAACACCACCAAAGCAAAAGTTATTGATTTTTAACATAATTATGGTTATGTTTTACAAAATATTAGGTATTCCAAGTTATTTTAAGAAGTTATTTTAATCGATGTTCAAATTTTCATCCTTGGGAACACATTAATTGTGAAGGAAATGTGTACAAAAGTTTTTCCATTGGAAGTATAGGAAGCAAAATTACTTGACGTCCACCTTAATACAGTAATATGGGATAAGGGCGATGGAATGGATCGCAATCTTATGTCCTGACCTTTGACCCCATTTCGTCCATTTTCAATAGGGTTCGTCCCCAGGTGGTCCCCTACCACATACTGAAATTTCATCGAAATCGAACCATTTTTACGCACGTTATGGCGCATAAACGCAATGGAATGCATCCCGCTCTTATGTCCTGACCTTTGATCCCAATTCACCCATTTTAAATAGGGTTCGTCTCCAGGTGGTCCCCTACCACATTGTAAAATTTCATTGAAATCGAACCATATTTACGCAAGTTATGACGTATAAGTGCAATGGAATGGATCCCGTTCCTACGTCGTGACCTTTGACCCCATTTGTCCCATTTTCAATAGGGTTCGTCCCCAGGTGGTCCCCTACCACATACTAACATTTCATCGAAATCGAACTATTTTTACGCCAGTTATCGAGCGGACGGACGGACAAAGCTGGAGCATATACGCTTCTTCAACCTACGGTTGGAAAGCGTAAAAAAACAGTTTACAAGTGCAACAATGCAAAATTATTTCAAGAATTAATAAAGAATGCAAATCCGACTACAGCATCCGTAAAAATTAGGCTGTTATTAAATTTTTCTAACAGACGGAATTATATACGCATATCCTAATAAAGCCAAGTTAACCTGCTTTGACATGCTAATACTATCTGCTCGCCTGCTCGCAGTACAATGACGTAGCTACAGAAAAACAGATTCATTAACTTCTGTTCCGTAAAACATCTGCGCTGCGTCGTGGGTGAAACATCTGCTGGTCTTAAGGTGGACGTCAAATAATTTTGCTTCCTATACTTCCAATGAAAAAACATCTGTACACATTATGTTCACAATTAATGTTCCCAAGGATAAAAATTTGAACATCGATTAAAATAGCTTCATTTTATAACTTGGAATACTTAATGTTTTCTAAAACATAACCATAGTTATGCAATCCAACATTTGCTTGTCTACTGACGTCATGTAAGTAGATAGAGGTCGCGCCATCTTTTTCCTGGTTTCAACACCACCAAAGAAAAAGTTATTGATTTTTAATATAATTATGGTTATGTTTTAGAAAATATTAAGTATTCCAAGTTATAATATGAAGTTATTTTAATCGATGTTCAAATTTTCGTCCTTGGGAACACACTAATTGTGAAGGAAATGCGTACAAAAGTTTTTTCATTGGAAGCATAGAAAGCAAATTTACTTGACGTCCACCTTAAGGTGGTTCCACCTAAAATCTCTGCCTTATGTTTCCAATGGTAAAATTTCTTTACATATTTTCTTCGCAATTAATGTTGCTAAAACATAACCATCATTATATTAAAAATCAATCATTTTTTCTTTAAGTAATGTTACACCTATTAATAGATGGCGCGACCTGTACATTGATGACGTCAGTAGACAAACAAATGTTGAATTGCTTAATTATGGTTATGTGGTTATGTTTTAGCAAGTATTAAGTATCCCGTGCTATAACTTAAAGTTAGTTTTATCGATTTGCAAATTTTCATCCTTGGGAATACATTAATTACGAAGAAAATATGTAAAGAAATTTTATCATTGGAAACATAAGGCAGAGATTTTAGGTAGAACCACCTCAAGGCTTTACGAAAATGTAATGCTTCTCGTATATGTTGAGTAATGTAAGACAGTTTTCAGCCATTTTAAGTGAGAATAGTTCCAGAATATACCCAAACATCACAAATTGTCAGCGTAAAAATCGAATTATTTTAAGTGACAATGCAAGAGGACAAAAGTATATGATTCGTCCTTAAAAAAATATAAACCTTAAAAAAAATATATTGTATTGACTAATGATTCGATTTTGACGATTTCTTTGCACTTCCCTCCGCGTGGTTCCCCCAGTTCGCCCATTTTCAATAGGCTTCGTCATTATGTGGTCCCTTGCCACATACTTAAATTTCACTGAAATCGAACCATATTTACGCAAGTTATGACGCATAAGGGCAACGGAATAGATCCCGCTCCTATGTCTTGATCTTTGACCCCAGCTCACCCATTTTCACTAGGGTTTGTCCTGATGTGATCCCTTACCACATACTTCAATTTCATTGAAATCGAACCATATTTACGCAAGTTATGACGCATAAGGACCATGGAATAGATCCCGCTCCTATGTCTTGATCTTTGACCCCAGCTCACCCATTTTCACTAGGGTTTGTCCTGATGTGATCATTTACCACATACTTCAATTTCATTGAAATCGAACCATATTTACGCAAGTTATGATGCATAAGGGCCATGGAATGGATCCCATTCCTATGTCGTGACCTTTAACACCAGTTAGTTCGCCCATCTTCAATAGGGTTTGTACTGATGTGATCATTTACCACATACTTAAATCTGACTGAAATCGAACCATATTTACGCAAGTTATGACGCATAAGGGCAATGGAATGAATCCCATTCCTATGTCGTGACCTTTAACACCAGTTAGTTCTCCCATCTTCAATAGGGTTCGTCCTAATGTGGTCCCTTGCCACATACGTCAATCTGAGTGAAATCGAACCATATTTACGCAAGTTATGACGCATAAAGGGCAATGGAATGGATCCCGCTCCAATACCGTGACTTTTGACCCCAGTTAGTTCTCCCATCTTCAATAGGGTTCGTCCGGATGTGATCTCTTACCACATACGTCAAGTTTCATTGAAATCGAACCATATTTACGCAAGTTATGACGCATAAAGGCATTGGAATGGATCCCCGCTCCTATGCCGTGACCTTTGACCCCATTAACCCAATTTTCAATGGGGTTCGTCCCCAGGTGTTCCCCTACCACATACTAAAATTTCATCGAAATCGAATGATTTTAACGCGAGTTATCGTGCGGACGGACGGACGGACAAAGCTGGAGCATATACGCTTCTTCACCCTACGGTTGGAAAGCGTAAAAAAGTGCTGCAAAAGCATGTGCAACAATCTGTTATGTTCTGGGGGAGAATGGTTTAAAGCAGGTGATTTTGATGTTAGCGATCGAGAACGTAGCGGCGCCCCGTAGAAGGTTGCACATGAGGAACTGCCAGCATTGCTGGATGAAGATTCGTCTCAAACGCAAAAAGAACTAGCTGAACAACTGGGGGTAACTCAACAAACAATTTCGAATCATTTACGCGCTATGGGAAAGATTCAGAAGGAAGGAAAATTGGTGCCACATGACCTGAGCCAGAGGAAAAAGGATGAGCGTGTCATGAAGTGTTTGAATCTGTTGAATAAACAACACAGAAAGTTTTTTCTGTGGAAAATCGTTGCAGGTGATGAGAAGTGGATATGGTACGACAATGCCAAAAGCAAAAACAACACTGGGCAGACCCCGGTGAAGCAAGAACTTCGATACCGGAGCTCAATATTCACTCCAAGAAAGTTCTGCTGTGCATCTGGTGGGATATGAAGTGTTTGGAACAGGGTCAAACTGTTACTGCTGATCGCTACAAGCAATAATTGCTGCAAATGAACCAGGAAATCTGTCGGAGATGTCCATTCCCAGGAAAAGAATTGCGTTCCATGAAATTACTTCATGACAACGCTAGGCCGCGTGTCTCAAAATTGCTCAAGGAAACATTATTGACGCTTGGCTGGGAAGTTTTGGAGCACCTGGCGTATAGTCCCGATATAGACCCTTCAAACTATTATTTGTTCCGATCGATGCAACATGGTTTGTCTGCTGTACGGTTCCGGACATGTGACGAAGCGCAAAAATGTGTTGATGACTTCATTGAGCCACACGACGAAGTATTCTTCATGGCTGGAATCCCTCAGCTGCCCGACCGATGGCGGAAGGTGATAGATAATGACGGCGCATATTTTGATTCGTAAAGGTATTGTTGTTTTCTCGCGTATTACATGTTGCGTTGTCTTAAAACGCTTTAAAAGGTATTTGTACACCTAACAATATAGCTGTTATTTGGGTAAATGTGGCTTTAATTGACATATCCTAGTTGCGCTAATTAGGAAAAAAAAGACTGATACAAACATATATATTTTAGATATCGATTATTAATTTGTATGAAGCTCATGCTCTACTCGCCATTATTTCAGAATTCGATACGATTACAAGGTTTCGGAAAACGTGCGATAGCGATGAATCCAACTCTTTTCTGTTAACCCTTTCGCCACTACAACGTCCTAAGCGGACATTCAAACAACCACAAGCAAGGTTAATAGACAGAAATGTTTGCTCATCCCACCTACCTCGTAGCGGAAGTATCGGTCCTTTACGTAGTGACGACACTGTAAAGGACATTATCTACGACGTATGGTGCTCTTCTTTGCTGACGGAAGTACCTATAAAAATCAGTGGTCCAACTACATTCCGTGAAGAGCAGCATCACGCTTCCATTCCCATCGTTTACAGTTGGAGCAGTACAGTCTTGTTCACAGTGCTTACAAGGCAGCCGCCAAAAACAGGGTCTTTAATCAGATGGAAACAAAGTGTAGTGAGATTGACTGTTTTAAAGTGAATGGACAAATTATTGTACACACCTACCTAATAACGTGTTGCTCCACCTTCTGCCCTCACAACAGCAGACAGACGCCTTGGTAACGACTCACTGAGGTGTTGAAAACACGGCAGTGGTATTTCCTCCCATGAAGAGAGGATCGCCTGTTGTAGATCATCCACAGTTGACAGTGTAGGTTAGCGGGCTCGAACAGATCTCTCTAATTCATCCCACAAATTCTCAATAGATTTGAGGTCCGGCGATCGAGGGGGCCATTAGAGTGTGATAAGTTCATTTGAGTGTTCCTGGAACCAATTGGTCATCACTCAGAAAGCATGCGGTGATACCTTGTGCCGGTGACGTAGATCTGGGTGCGAAGGGCCCCAAGGCAGCCCATGTAAACGCAATCCAAACTATTACACCGCCTCCACGGGCCTGTA
Organism: Macrothele yani; assembly: GCA_039090855.1. Taxonomy (NCBI): domain Eukaryota; kingdom Metazoa; phylum Arthropoda; class Arachnida; order Araneae; family Macrothelidae; genus Macrothele; species Macrothele yani. The sequence continues at coordinate 75,820,011 of CM077023.1, read as the reverse complement.
TGACCCCAACTTGATAAGGTGGGTCCATCGGTTTACGCCACACGGGCACTCTCCCATCGGAGTGATAGAATTGAAACCGTGATTCGTTAGACCAGATGACATGTTTCCAGTCCTCCAGTTGCATAGGCATTTACATACTACAGCCTAATCTTTCAGTGTTTTGCAGTCAACAAAAGGACACGGTGAGGACGTCGACTGCCATAGCTTATGTTTTGCATGATACTATGTATAATATATTCATTGTGCGTAAGCTTGTGGACGTGCCCTCAATAAATTCCAACGTTACCTGCTCCATGGTAACCGTGCGATTCCTTGTAACGACGCGGGACAACCTGCACTCACCTCAAGAGTCATTTGTACGCTTACGGCTACATTTCTCGCGTTGGTTGAAGTTTTGCCGTTTTTCACGTAGTGTCGTTTCTTGGTCTGACGTGGAAATCCCAACAGGTCAGCAGTTGTGATGATTGAACAACCGGCCTTCCTCGCAGCTACTATCTGGCAACGGACAAACTCACTTACCTCGCTGCCTTTGTCCATGATTACTTTACCATGACTGTTTTTAAATGCGTAGATAACTTCTCCATGTGTAGCCATTGTTAGTTTCAGTGTCACACGTGACTGGACTAGATACTTCTACTTTGTACGTTGTTATCAGGGTGTATACAATAATTTACCCATTCAGTGTACAGGGTGTTCCAAAAGTCCTTGACATATTTAAAAAAAATATTAAAAAAATACTATTCGGGATAGGAACAAAAAATTTTCAGATCTTGTAAACTTATTGGGTTGATGCATAAGTTTTTGCCGTTTTATTTCACGAGTAGCAGTGATGGTGCAGATGGCCAGTTGTATATCAAAATGTAGCCAGTAATATCGTGTATCTAAATCATATTGCATTGTGTGACTGGGGCTAATGGTTTTTTTGGTTTTCAGGTCCGGAATTATGGAGTGTCAAGTAGAGAGGAATGAACATTTCCGACATCTGCTTCTCTACGAGTTTAACATGGGATCCACAGCAGCCGAGGCTACTCGACCAATTTGTGCTATGTATGGGGAGGATGCTATTGCTCCGAGGACAGCCCGCAAATGGTTTGAGTGGTTCCAAGGTGGCAATTTTGACCTCAATGACTTTCCACGCTCAGGTCGTCCATCTCACTTTGATGGGGATCGTTTGAACTATCTCACCCACTTGGATCCGCGTCAAACCACACGCGCATTGCCCATTGAGATGGACTGTGATCAGGCCACAGTGGTACGACACCTGGAACGTATGGGAAAGGTCCAGAAATTGGGGTCTTGGGTGCCTCCCACTCTCACCGCGGACAACAAGAATCAGCGTGTTGCCATATGTGGTTCCTTGCTCGCCCGTTATCGCGAATGTTCTCTGCAACACAAACCCTTTCTGTCACGTATTTTTACTGGAGATGAAAAGTGGTGCCTGTACGTGAATTTCAGGCATCGGAGAGAATGGTTAAGCCCAAACAAGACGTCCACACCACGTCCAAAACATGTTTTTTTTCCTGCGAAGATCATGTGTGTCTGGTGGGACATGAAAGGCATTGTTCACTAGGAAATGCTGCCAAGGAATAGGACCATCAACGCTGTACTCTATTGCACCTCCGCCGTGTGGAGGGAGCAATTCAACAGAAACGGCAAAAATCGGCGCCATGGTGTCCTTCTCCAACATGATAACGCACGCCCTCACAGTGCAAACATGACCAAAATGGCCATTCAGTACATGAAAAGGGAGACTCTTCCACATCCGCCCTATTCCCCAGTTGTCACCCCTTCAGACTATAACCTGTTCCGATCTCTGACGAATGCACTCCTCCGTGGCAGAACGTTTAACAATGATGTTGATCTCCAGAATTTCCTTGATGATTTCTTCGCAGCAAAAACTGCACGTTTTTTCAGGAATGGCATTGCAGGCCTATACAGACGTTGGGACACCATCGTAAACAATAGGGCGGGGGGATACATAGTTGATTGATTCCGTTTTTTCTTCTGATGTAATACATTCCTGTAGTGTGGTGAAAACAACCGCATGAATTATGCATCAACCCATTACTTCAAAAAGTTTTTTTTTTTCGTATACTGTAGTTAATAAACTTTATAATGTGCACCTTTTGTTGCGCAGAGTACATCAAGCCGATATTCAATCTCTGCCTATGTACATGCCAAAGTGGATTCTGTGACAGATGCAACTGCAGCAATTATGCGAGTTTTCAGTTCGCCAACACTTTGCACTTAGGATGAATAAACTTTGTCATTTACATAACCCCACAAAAAGAACACCCGAGGCGTGATTTCTGGAGAGCGGAGAGGCCATGGAATGGGTCCATCTCGTCCAATCAACATGGTGGGAAATTACTTATTTAAAAAATTTTGCTCACTTACCCCAATATGGTGGTGTACCTTTTTGTTGCCAAATGATTTTAGGATGTAAATGGCAAATTTGAGGGACAGCAAAAATTTGAATCATGTCCAAATATATTTACTTTGTGACTGTGGATTCTGCCAAAAAGAAAGGTCCGATCACACGATCGGCCATTCAGCCACACCACATATTCACTTTAGGACTATTCCGGACATGCTCGACGAAGAGATGCGGATTCTCAGACCCCTAAATTCTGATATTGCTGCGGTTGACTTTACCTGAAACATGAAAAGTTGCTTCATTTGTAAAAACAATGCTTCGTAGGAAGTCATTATCTGCCTCTAGATGATTTAGTATGTCCACAGCAAAATTAAAACGGCGTGGCTTGTCGTCCGGCTGCAAAGTTTGCAATATCTGCACTTTGTAGGCATATAGGCGGAGTTTTGGGTGTAAGACTCGATGCACTGTTGCAGGAGGAATTGCCAATTCCTTTGCTACAGTTCGTATCGATTTAGTAGGGCTACGTGAAAAGGTTTCACCAATGCTTTAGACGCCGCCTTCACCCGTGCTTGGTCTTCCACATCTTGGCCTTGGAGGATCTTTTCCAAATTTCGAACGAACATTTCTTTGCCCTTGGGTAACATATTTCATTTCGAAAAACCAACCAACACATATCGCTTTCACTGCTGGTGTAGACATTTTATCAACTATCCTTGTCTTTGGATCAATGGCTCCACCTAGTGACCTATTTGGGAAACAGAAAAAAAAATGTTAAGTAAGGTAACAAAATCTGCAAAAATTATGCTCATATACCGAATAGTTTCTTTAATAAATTTCTAAAATGTGTCAAGGACTTTTGAGACACCCTGTATAACGCCAGTTTCAAGAACCTAGTTCTTGCAAATTAGCCACATTGTGACCGTCGCTGAATGTGAATTTTTGTTACAAAAGGTTTATGGGTGGCAGCACATTTGCATAAATGCAAAGCGCGCAACATTCTGCGCACTGTCTCTTCGCACACTTGCAGTTACTCCTGGAGTCTCTTTGATATCACGGGTGATTATGCTGCTTCTTTTCTTGCGAGACAGCTTAACATCACGTCCTATATACCCCTTTCTCCTAAAGCACGTAGTCACCAAGCTCCGAAATTCCCTTCTCGGTATTTCAGTTCAGATTCCACAATGGTATGCAGAGAAATTTTAACATATCATAAATTTGTCTTATAAAACACGGAAATCCGTCCATGTTTGAAATTCCTTTTGTTCAAAACTTTTCCGCGTGGCCTTTTAGCTGAAACTGAAATTGGAGCTTACAAACGTCTTCCTTGAAAACCATTTGAAAAGCAACAACAACAAAAAGAAGCAAAAAACAACAACGAAACACCCCGAGAAAGTCGTTCGATCCCGATGAAACGCCTCATGCCAGGATCCCAGGGCCGAATATACAAATGATTAAAAAATAAAGACCACTGTCTAAATAGTAACCCACCACAGCGCATGGGAACCGCGTATCGAGCAAGGTATATCAAGAGCAAAGCTCGGGCGCAGGGAAAATAATGACAGAGGATTACCGTTGCATTCACCGCCACAGGATGCTTCGACTTCGGATCCGTGCACCCTGCGAGCAGTTAAGCGAGTTTGAGAGAGGAGGCATAAATGGGCTGAGAGAGGCCGATTGGTCAAGTCTCCGTATCGCTAGGCATTTGGGTCGGAGAGACGCAGCAATCGGATGATGTTGGGACAATTGGTCGAGGAGGGCACATCCCAGTGGTACACAGGCAGCGGACGGCCGAGAGCAACGACAAAACGCGAGGATCGAGCGATCGTGAAAGCCGCACGAACAGAACCAAATTCGTTGCCCGTAACCATTCGTGGCCATGTCGCGCAATCTACAGGAACGGAAGTAGCTATCCGGACAGTTGCCAGATTAATTAAGGCAAGGGGACTTCATTCGAGGAGGACATTCCGCCGCCTACCACTAACCAGCGAGTATCGCCAGCACCGGTTTAATGGTGTTGGGCCCGATCAACGTGGGATAACGTCCAGTGGCGTTGTGTTGTTTTCAATGATGAGTCACTTGGCAACGATAACCAGCGCATGCGTGTCAGGAGAGCACCGATCTTACCTTTAATGTGGAACGGCACACGGCTCGCACACCTGGAGTGACTGTCTAGGGAGCCATTTCCTACGATAGCCCAACATCCTTGATAGTTCACCGTACCACCCTCACAGCTCAAAGTTACGCCGACGATATTCTACGACCTGTTGTGTTGTTTTTCCTGTGAAGCATCACCGAGGAATTTTTTAACAGGATCATGCTCGGCCACTTACGGCACTGCTCTCCCAGTCCTGCCTCCGTAATGTCGACACTTCTCCATGGCCAACCCGATCGCCCGACCTCTCGCCGATCGAACATGTTTGGGACAGGATGGGATGCCATCTACGCTCATACCGGAATGTCGGCAAACTGGCCCACGATTTGGACACCATCTGGCATGCTATACCTCAAGACAGTATCTGTGAACTGTATGTGTCTATGCGAAGCCGGTTAACCGCTTGTATCCGGGGCAGAGTTGGCGCTACAACGTACTGACTTGTTCCACTGGTGTAGCTGTTTTATCTGAATAAATTGCCCGACTGCTCTGGAATCGCAAATATTTCCATTCCTATACATGCGCATTGCGCATACTAAATTTCATCGCGATTAGATGATTCATTCTGAGTGCTTCGGTGTTTTTTTTGTGGCAAAGAGTGTATTTTAAATGATACTTCAAATTATGTACCGTTTGCACCAATGACTGTCTTGTCGAACTAAGAACAGTTCACGCGACCTTAAAGTGTAATATCTTAGGTCTATACTCCACGTAGCGAGCTGTAAGTGCTAAACGGTTGAAGTTTTGTCAGAATTTCGTACTATGGCAACAGTACGTCGAACGACACGTGTTGGCTGACAGCCCACATGTATGGTTAGTTGATATAGGACAGGGCGACCAACGAGATACATATTCGTCAACATTTGATGTTCATGCTTAATCTCGGGAAAACCGCTGCAGAAGTACCAAAGCGGATTCGTTCGACGAGAAAGTTGTAGATGACGTGAGTGGTTTGTGGAGTTCGGAAGTGATGACTGCATCGAGGAGGAAAGCGGCGTAGTGGATTTCTAAAGGAGATGCAAAGCGGCGTAGTGGATGGCTAAAGGAGATGCAAAGCGGAGATTTGCATTGCTATCGGCCGTGCAGAGCGCAAACATACTTCGATGATGATTAAAAACAATCTGATTGTGTAAGTACGACATCTATTTGACCACAAGACGCTGGAAATTTATGCATTGACATCATATGACTCTTCTCATTGGTACCTTTTTCTTGGAGTGAAATTCAGAATTGAAAAGTAGTCACTTCTGTCCATAAGAGATATTTTGAAGAATGAAATGTTATTATAAATTACATACGGTTCTCAAGTCAGCATAACGTGGATGTATGGCTAGATGATTTTTGAATATCTGAAAACATGCATTTCATGGAATACTAAGCACACTGCCTTTCTCCGCATGGCATGAAAGGTAAATATCTTGAATTTCGTTAAAAGAGGAAGGTAAATAATACTTGAATCCATCAATTATAAGCTGAATTACGACGAAAACGACAATAACAAATGTCATATCTATCCTGTCTGTGAAGAGTATTTTCTTTATCAGGCACTTAATTTTCTAAAAGACTAACAGAAACAGGAAAAAAAAACATTTATTCGTGTAAATGGGCGTTAGTAGATAATTAAAACCACTTTAATTAAGTTTCAAGACATGAACTATGGAAATAAAGAAATCTCATTTCGACATTCTGGAGAAGAAAATAGCTCTAGTATGAAAATTATTACAAGTCGTTTAATTCCCTTCTAATAGGGATAAAGCATAACTTTAAAGCATATGTTTCAGAACATCAGGCAAGATATTTTCAGCTTAAGCTGATCTTAAAACATAGGCTATCGCTTTATGAATGAGCAATAAGTACAACAGGTAAATCAATGAGGGAAAACATATAAAAAAACAACAACAGAAAAAATAAAAACAAACAGAACTACACTCCGTAACCAGCGTTATAAGATTGGAACTTTCAGAAAATATTCATATTTCATCATAGGTCCATCATTTTTAGCACGTCTTTTGTATAAAATGATCGTGCTTATGGTATCGGGTTTTTCGTCCGTCCGTCCGTCTGTGGACACCATATCTCTGCAACTATTTGTCCGAATTAATAAATTATTTTTTCATTGGGAAGTTTGCAATGTGAGACTGATGAACCGTGAATTCCGTTTTCTTTTACGTTGCAAAACTTCGCCGCTAGAGGGCGTAAATGCAGATGATATCGAATTCAAAATGCATTTTGTCCCATATATTTGCCTCTAAATATCCGATTGAAAAAATTCTTTTTGTTTCGATACCACTTATATCGAAGACTGTTTTAGGTACAGTCTCTTTTCCAAGTAATGCATAGATTATCCGCTAGAGAGCGTTAAATTACGTTTTCCACGATATCTCTGCTTCTAAAACTCCAATTTGAAAATTCTTTCTGCATGGGATACATTTCCTTGATGGGAAATGTTTTGTATATAGTTTCTAATTTTTGGGAAGAATGGTTTGTCCACCAGAGGGCGTAAGCGTTTTTTTACTGCTTCTGATGCATTTCCAGCAAAATTTGAGCTTCTGAAAACTCGATTGAAAAAATTCTTTCGAGTACAGATACCGCTCACCTCGGAAAACCTTTTCAGAATACTTTCGCCTTAATGCATAGTTTTTCCGGCAGGCAGCGTAGATGTATATCTAGGGGCACCGACTTTTCCAAATTATTGGGGGGGGGGCGTGAAGAGATCAGACGTGGGCGGGGCATGTATTTCATTGTGAGAAGGAAAATAAAAAACGGGGGGGGGGGGGAGAGATCAACTATGAGATTCGACGTATATTTCAAAAACGCAGTCGTAATTGCTCATTAGCAAATGAACAAGGAAACAGAAATATTCTTTTGATGAATATTAATATCTTTCAAAATAAAATTCAGCCTGTGATTTTATAAAAACATCCAGAAAGTTTTTGTTTCCAAAGTTTAGTAAAAAATGAGAAAATTAGCTGGGTTACTCAAACAAAGAACAAGAAGAGCAAAAATAAATAGATAAATAAAAGCTGGAGATTAAAAGTTCCTGTATTTTATTCATTTTATTTTTGAAAATTGTTTTAAGCATTTACCACATATCGCGAGAACATGTCAAACTCTATTAATACGGGGCTGGCAATCCAGTTTCGTGTCAAATGAGCAATGCTGAGATTGGGAAAATAGTTTTTATTCATTTTGTTATTTATTAATTTTTTGGAAATAAATCGTTTTGGCCTAATAAGGTGGATCTTGGTCCACCTTATGAGGCTAAAGCGATTATTTAATTGAGCAGGACCAAACATATTGGTTGGGCACTGTGCCCCCAGTAAAATTATTGGAGGGGCAAGATTCACGTTGCCCCCCTATAGTCGGCGCCTATGGTATATCTTATTGTTGTCGAAATCTCAGCTTCTAAGAGTCCAATTTGAAAACTTTTTTGTTGTAGAGCATTTCCGGTGCGAAATGTTTCTTATACTGTAAACCTGTCAAGTTGGACTCCTCCCTAAGTTGGACACAGTTCGGTGGAACTGAACAAACTGCTATGTTTTAACATGTATGTAATACTCTCTAACTTGGACGGCAAACGGTAAAAATAGCCCTGGGAAAAAATACCGCCTGAGAAAATACCCCTGAAAACTCAAAAGCGGAAAAAATACCCCCGGAGGAAATACCCCCAGAACAAACGGTTCACTGTAAACTGCCACACAGGAACACTGATATGTGGCAGTTTCCGGTGTGGCAATTAACCGGCAACCCTGCCACACCACATCTTTCAGCAACTTGGCCACAAAAGTTCAAGGGGGGGGGGTCTATAAAGATTGCCGTTTCTGGGCCTATATTGAGAACTGAATTGGGAACTCCAAACGAATTTCGCAAAAACGTTCCATGTAAGCCAAGCGAGAATTGTACTTTAATTTGAAGAAATAAATTGCCGAGGATCCGAGGTACACTTGGTGGTGGTGGGGGGGGGGGGGGGGGGGCTGTACCCCGAACTTCCGTAATATTCTATTCTGAACCTCTAGAGTCGGCCAGTTACCCCTGAACAGCTCTTAGACCACACCCTCCTGAAAATTCGTGGTCGTGTGCAGAATCATTATATAAAGCATGGTACTAGTGTTTACAGCTCTACGTCCATTTTTAACATTTTGGGGAAGCCCCCCCCGAAGCTCATGGACCTCGCGGGCACTTCAAGGGGAACTTCCTGGATACACTGACAGACTCCAGCGGCCCAGAATATGATATTACGGAAGTTCGGGGTAGAGCTCCTCCCCCCTCCTCCCCAACCAAATGCACCTCGGATCCTCGGCAATTTATTTCTTCAAATTAAAGTACAATTCTCGCTTGGCTTACATGGAACGTTTTCGCGATATTCGTTTGTAGTTCCCAATTCAGTTCGCAATATAGGCCCAGAAACGGCAATCTTTATAGACCCCCTCCCCCTTTGAACTTTTGTAGCCACGTTGCAGAAAGATGTGTGGCAGGGTTGCTGGTAAATTGCCACACTGGAACACTGCCACGCATCAGTGTTCCTGTGTGGCAGTTTACAGTGAACCGTTTGTTCTGGGGGCATTTTTTCCGCTTTTCAGTTTTCAGGGGTATCCGGGGGTATTTTTACCTACATCCCCAACTTGGACACCTCTCTATCTTGAAAGTTGGAAGCTGTTTACATGCTAAGTAGGATAAGTTTCTCGAAATTTGCTTTTGTGTATTAAGCATGAAAGAAATCAGCTGCTCAGTTATTGTGTGCACAGGCAGTTAAGTGTATGCAGAGGCAATCAAAAGGCCATTACTGTATGACCTATCCCTTTTGATCTTCATTATCTATCCCCAAGGGTAATCCCTTAGCTGTTGTTGTCAGTTCCAGGAACCTTTTAGTCCGCTCCCAGCTGTGGAGAGGATACTCACAGGAACCTGTCCACTTCTACCACATTCATTCCGCATTGTTGAGCAAACTTTTCTGACAGAGTACTTTTCCAAACAGTAGAAATGATTACTGCATCAACTTGACTGTATCAATTCACCATAAAATAGGCATAGTCATTGTTATGGAAGTAAGCGTATGTATGTGCTTTCTTGATTTCCGATTTAAATATGTAAGTACATAAATTATATGGAATCATACTACATATGTATATGTATAGCAGGAATTACGTTTCATGAGCAGTGCATCTTTATGCTATATTGCTCAGTGATTTTGTAATAGTAATTAAAGTATTTAATTCAAACCACATGTTTTCCACATGTTATAAAGGGAGTCTTTTGATATGTTTTACTGAAAAAAAAATCATGATATCATACTGTATATGTTGGATACCTTTATTGGGTACTCCGAGTGTCCAACTTACACAGGTTTTACTGTATAATCTCAAAATTTTCAAGTATAGATCTTCCGCTACGGGGCGTAAAAGTAACTTGCGTTCTCCCCGATATCTATGCTTTTAAAACTCCGACGAGAAAAATTCTTACTGCATCGGATACAACTTTTGATAGGAATTGCTTTTTCTAATATTTCATAAAGAATGGTTTAGCCGCCAAGGGGCGTAAGTCTTTTTTTCTGCTTCTGATGTATTTCCAGCAAAATCTAAGCTTCTGAAAACTATTGAAAGAAATTATTTCGTGGACCCATACCGCTCACCTCGGAAAACCTTTTCAGAATACTTCTTAACAACCTTGACTTCTTAAAATAATGTACAGTTTTTCCTCCAAAGGCGTAGACGTATATCATATTTTTGTCGAAATCTGTGCTTCTAAAGATCCGATTTGAAAAATTCTTTCTTTGTTGGAGAGTATTCCTGGTGCAAAATGCTTTCCATATATTCCAAAAAAAAAAAAAACAACCTCTCACAAGTGTGCCAGTAGAGGGAGTGAGTTCACGTTTCCGTTTTCAGCAATATCTGCGGGACGAAAAACCCGATTGAAAAATTTCTTTTATTTCTTTTTCAGTCGGATACGACTAACTACGAAAACTATTTTGCGTATATTTTCTATCCAAAATAAAGCTCAATTTCACCGTTAGTCGGCTCCAATTTTTAATCTGTTTTTCTTAATATCTCTGCTTCTACAGGTGCGATTAAAAAAATTCTTTCAACACCAGATGCCATTTACCTTGTGAAACACTTTAGGTTTGTATTTGAGGAGTTTTATCGTTTATAGTTCTGTCGCTAGGATGTGTTTGTGTACTTCTGTTTGCAGCTCTATCTCCGCTTCTGAAAATCCTATTGAGCAATTTCTATTTTTACTGTATGCCTTTCGCTACAATAGGGATGTGGAGCATTTTCCCACACTGCTGGCCACCCAAAATGCAACACCAAGAAGGAAGCATCCAATTGGCCTGAAATTCGCAGCATGCGTCGCCCACGAGAGGACATGCAAACGATTAGCATTGCAGGGCATATGTAAATCATGTGCGCCCGGCACGCCACCGAAAAGCACTATAAAAAGGGTGCACAGAAGGCGGGGTGTAAGTAGTGGAAGGGTGTTGTGCTGCCGGACCTGTGCGTGGGAAGCCTCTTGATGCCTCGTCGCAGAATACGACAGTCATTCCAGCATGTTTCGGAGTTCGACAGAGGACGAATAGTGGCTTATTGCAACAGCGGTTTATCGTACAGAGACATCGGCGCCCGTTTGAGACGACATCCAGCTACAGTGAGGCGAGTATAGATTCGGTGGGTGCAGGAGGGACGGACGAACCGACGTGAGTGATTGCCGCAGCCGCGGCACACCACCGAACGAGAGGACCAGCATGTTGTGCGGCGGGCATTGACGGCTCGCACCGCCACATCACGAACGTTACGCAGGAATTAGGGTGTGTTGCGCAACAATCTGTGGCAGCACGTACCGTTCGACGTCGTCTGCAGGAGCGGGGATTTGTCGCACGGCGCCCATTGCTCCGATTACCATTGACGTTACACCACCGGCGAGTACGGCGGCCGTGCGCCGTCCAACGCCGCACCTGGACTACGGAATGGCACGACATTGTCTTCTCCAACGAATCCCGATTCCGCCTGCAACACCACGATGGTCGGATCCGCGTGTAGCGGCGAGAGACTGTATGACGCCTTCATTATGCATCGCCATACCGTCCCGTCGCCGGAAGTTATGGTTTGGGGCGCAATTGGATATGACACCCGGACCCCTCTGGTATGCATCGCCGGTACACTCAACAGCCACCGCTACATCTACGACGTTTTGGAGCCTGTAGTCCTCCATTACCTGCAGGACCAGCCAGCGGCCACGTTTCAACAGGACAATGCGCCCCCGCGCGTGGCACGCATCGTGCAACAATTCTTCACGGCCCACCAGGTGTCACTGCTGCCGTGTCCCGCCTGTTCTCCCGATGTGTAGCCCATCGAACACGTATGGTCGCTGATCGGCAACCGAGTGGGCCTGCAAGCACCACGCGCGGCTACGCCTGATGAACTGTGGCAACGTGTGGAAGCAGCCTGGACCGACATACCCCAAGCCCGCATCCAAAGCCTATTTCGTTCGATGCCGCGGCCGTTATTGCCAGCCATGGGGGTCACACGAACTATTGATGCCTGCGTGTTCCGCAAGTCGCACGGGCCTGTAAGCTCAATCGTTTCATCTTTGTATCTGTTGTTTTGTGTCCAGTAAATCTGGCTTTGCCATCTCGTGTCCTTCTTGGTGTTGCATTTGGGGTGGCCAGCAGTGTATTTAAATAATGCACAGAATTCCCGCTAGGGGGCGTGAAGGTCAAAATCTTTTTCTCGCTATCTCTGCTTCCTGGAGACGTATTTGAGTAGTTCTTTTTACCTAGCATAGTTTTTGCCGTGAAGAATATTTATCGACTATTTTCAAGTTCTCCCTTACGCAAAATTCTTCCGCTAGAAGTCATAGAGTTATATCATATTTCCTTCTATATTTCATCTTTTAACTGTTAGATTTGAAAATCTCTTTGTCTCTGATATCTATGAGAAACTTTTTGTGCGCCATTTGTTAATGCTCCTAATATACTTTTTAGCCGCTTGTGGAAGTAAGTAGCTGTTTCTCTTTCTGGTTGTTTTATCGATTGTAGAAACCTGGGTTTTTTTTAACCGGTTCCATTGACTTTGAATAACTTTGATAAATTTTATTCGCGTCGGAAGGGATTCAAAAGACGTGCTCAACTGCACATTACTACCAAAAATTCGGAGTCATTTTTCTTGTTCTGATTGACATTGTCTTCTTGTCGTCCACAATTCCTGTTTATTGAGAGATAGTTATGGGCTGTTCGTGAACGATTCATTCACAACAAATGACTCTTCGTGGTGAATGGTTCGCTCTCACCGCTGTGAATGATCGTTCAATCTGCCAGCACTGCGACACACATTGAAGTCGCAGCACGTTCAAATTTATTCAGCCCGCATGAGTTCGGAAACGAATTCCCATTAAGAAAAGTAATCTCCAGCATTAATAAGTGTCAACCGTTATGTGAGTCAGCTGTCAGCTAGGAAATAATGGTGAAACTTAAGGGGCACCTCAACAGAAAATCTATCCTTACCTACACCTACAATGCATTCCTCGGATTAAATACACATTTCTCAAAGACCATTTTGTTTTAGTCTTTAAAATTTTCAGAGCAGATAAATAAATTCCTTCGCTTGCATATGCCAGAGTGGAGATTTCGTAATATTTGTGAGATTTTTTTAAATTCAATTTATCACAATCGGTGCCAAATCGTAATTCTTCCCTACTGAGATATAAATTCAATTAAAAAAATCTGACACATTGTTCATATACACTAGGGTGTTTCATATTATAGGGTTAAAACAAAAATATTACATTTTTGTTGACTTTGCTCATGCTCTCATTCCTATTGATATAAAAAGAATATCTGACAAATTTAAGGAAGATTGGGTAATATTTAGAGGTTGAACACTTTTCACACTAATATATAATATATAGTATATAGGCTAAAAAAACAAGATTCCCAATGATTATTATGCCGCCCCGGTGGCGCAGTGGTCTAAGCGATGGCCTCTGATCATTCGTCCGGAATGGGTCCGATTTCGAATCCCGTGAGGCATGGATATTATGTTTGTCTTTCGGCACTGGCTCTCCCACTTACCTGGAACCAGTGATCCTAAATTAGGGACGGGCGACTGCTTATAGCCCCTTTGAGTTGCTCACGGTGGTCGTTAAACCTCCAATAAAAAAATGATTATTATTTTTATTCTCAAATCCATCCAACGAAACTGAACTTCAAACAAGACTTAGATGAAACAACTTAAATAACATTCATGTTATCTACATTAGTTAAATTTGTAAGATGCAATTTCTGTTATCGTTCGCTTGGTGAAGACTTTTCTGTGGTGTTCGACAATCCTCAACAGGAACTGTTTGTGGTGTTCATCCCTGGCTGACTCATTGAATTTCTTTATTAGGGCTATGCCCCTTTCGGCAGTGTCATTCATCACTTTAAGGGCATTGATGGAGCTTCTTAGCGCATTGCTGCAATATTCCTCCAAATCGTTGACCCCAAACAATCCATAGAATGTCTTTGTATGGCTGGTAACAAAATCACTCAGGTCTTTCCCTTGAAAACCTAGGTTTTCTCCATCTAATCGTTTCATTCCATTTTCCCTTTCAGGCTTCTCTAAATTCTGGAACATCTTTTCCTTCTCAGATAGAGTAATACGTTCATCCAGGAAAGCCAATCCAACATTTGTTTCTTACAGATACCAAAGGTGTCTCTCAGCCATCTTCAAAGCACTTTCCTTGACATCTCTATCTGGGTAAGAGTTCAGAAGTTGAATCATATCCAAGTCATTCTTTGGTGCCCATCGACTTACAACTGCCTCATGCCAAAAGAGGACATATATGAGACTGACAAAATTTGCTACTTTTCTCATTCCCTTCAATTCTCGATCAGTCATCTCCAGTTGTTTATGGAATAGGACAATCTTAAGTGCATATATGGTCTTTGCCATCCACCTTGCTTGATGATGGGCTCCAGGAGCCCTGAATTTAAAATCACTTTCAGACAATCTCCAAGAAAGAGGAGAGACAGTCATAAAAACTATTCATAATCTTCTCTTGGATGACTTGCATCTTTCAAGACTTTTTGAAGGTAGTCAACCATTTTCACTCGTTGGTCTTCTAGAAAACCTTGAACGGGTTCTTCATCCAGCATGGTCGTATATGACTTCTTATCAACTAAATTCCAATGGTTTTGGAACTTTCGAAAGATCTGGATATCAGGACCACTCAATGGTACGGGGTAACACTCTTCAAAGACGGCCTTCAAGATCAGTTCGTGGGTGTAATGGCGGCAAGCCACATACAACACAGTCCGCCCAACTTCCTTCTCAACAATCGTACATGCTCCTCGAATCAGTACTGTATTTGATGCTGTAATATCAAACGATAAATTAATGATATGGTCACATAAACTGAATCGTTTCCACTCCTGAATGATGACTCAGCCATTTCCTCACCAGTTCCTTTCTGGGCAACAGGCACTCCAAGCAGATGTTCAAAATCTTTTCCAGTTACAATAACAGCTACTCGGTCTTCCAGAGTTTTGACATTCCCAGTGGCAGATGTCGGCAAAAGTTTGCTGTCCCAATGTTGGACCAAAGGAGGAGGATTTTTGAATACTGACTCTTCGATGTCTTTTGCCATTTGACTCCTGCTCTTTATATATAATTTATGAATACAAACTTGTGGTGTTGAGATAAAAAAATATCAACGATTACCACAAACAAAGGTTCATTATACATCGACAATAGTTTCGCAGAGCTTCTGGCTCGGCTTCAGGACGAATGGAGCGTAAACATTCAAATCACTGTGACATCATCAGAGTTCTCACGGTCACGGTTTTTGGTGAGTTATTTCCACGCACTTGAAAGAAATGGAGTCGACATCATGTCGTTGACAAGCAGTGAAGAGTTCCGGTATATGTGAAAAGATTCTAATACATTAAGTTTGATCGTTGAATCAGGTTTATCATTGAGCGTAGCGTTTCCAAACAGAAATTTATGGTTGTTCTCGTGACAATGCGGGGCTATAGACGACTTCTTCAGTTCACAATTCCGTACGTAGGTCTTGTGTTCCTTCACACGGAAATTTAAAGCCCTGCGGGTCTGTCCTATATATGAAAGTCTACGTTCACAAGTTATTCATATATATAGCGCTACCTCTGGCTCGGATATAAGCGGTTACCCGATGTGACATGGACGCATACAGTTCACGGATACTGCCTGGAGGTATAGCATGCTAGATGGTGCCCAAATTGCGGGCCACTTCGCTGACATTTCGGGATGGGCGTAAGTAGCGTCCTATCTTGTCCCAAACATGTTCGATCGGTGAGAGATCAGGCGATCAGGCTGGCCATGCAAATGTATCAACATAACTCAGGAAGGCCTGGTAGAGCCGTTCCGTGTGTGGCCGAGCATTTTCCTGTTGAAAAATTGCGCGGTGAAACTGCGAGCGACAGGAATGGTAGCACAACAGGTCGTAGAATGTGGTCGGTGTACCGTTGAGCCGTGAGGGTGGTATTTGGACTACCAAGGGTATCAGGCTATCGTAGGAAATGGCTTTCCAGACAGTCACTCCAGTTGCTCCGTTCCAGGGCAAAGTGAGGATCCGTGCGCTGGTCGGGTCGTCTCCAGACACATATGCGGTGGTCATCGGCGCCAAGTTCAAACCGTGACTCATCACTGAAGGCAACACGACACCAGTGGACACTGTGCCACGTTGATCCGCCTCGACACCATTCAAACCGGCTCCGGCGATGCTCGATGGTCAGTGGTAGGCGGCGGAGTGGCCTCCTCGAATGTAGTCCCCTTGCCGCAAGTCGTCTGGCAATGGTCGGGATGGCCATATCCGTACATGTAGACGACGCAATATGGCCACCGGTGGTTGAGAGCAACGAATTCTGTTTTGTTTGTGCGGCTCTCACAATTGCTTATTCCTTGCGTTCTGTCGTTGCTCTCGGACGTCCACTGCCCGCTTACCACTGGGTTGTGCTTTCCTCGACACTGTAGCGTTTTTTTCTACTTTCTACGTTTTCTACTTCTACGCTGTTTTAACACATCAACATACTAAGAAATAGTTCCTAAATGAAAGAAACCTTAACGGCCAGACGAAACATGTAAATGACAGAAGTCAACTTACGGAATTCATAGCTTTATTCAGGCTGTAGTAGCACTTCCATAACTGAACGATAACATCACAATGTACTCCACACACCACACATTACCACAACACTCCTATCAATAATAATCAGTTTACAATCCAACGCTTGTAATAATCGCTCTCTTACAACGCTCTCGAGCAACCCTCTCGACGGTACAACACTCTCTCTTACAACGCTCTCAAGCAACGCTCTCGACGGTACAACGCTCTCTCTTACAACCTCTCAAGCAACGCTCTCTCTTACAACGCTCTCAAGCAAAGCTCTCGACGGTACAACGTTCTCTCTTACAACCTCTCAAGCAACGCTCTCTAGCAATAAATCAGTCGTCGGTTTTATCTCTTGCTCTTATCAAGATCAGGCATACATCACGTGCATTCAACCTCAATTGTGTTGCCAAACGTATTCGTTTGAGAGAAAAGATATTTCGTTAAGCGTGAAGAATACTGAGAATAAACTCAAGATTTACATAGGGAAAGAAACTAAAAAAGGAAAGTTAATCTAGAATTACGTCACAACCCATTTACGTAAATATAGTCTGATTGCCGCGTCGCTCTGACCCAAATGCCTGGCGATGCAGCGATTTGATTAACCGGCCTCTCTCAGCCCAATTAAGCGTCCTCTCTCAAGCTCGCTCAAGTGCTCGTAGTGTGCACGGTTCCGACGTCGAGGCACTCTCACAGTCAGTGGAAGTTAATGCAACCTCAATCGGCTGTCACAATTGTCCCTGCGTGCGAGCTTTGCTCTTGATGCGAGCTTTACTCTTGATCGTGCTTTACGTCTGTAGTACGTCACATTAGAGGTATATGTCATAAGCTGTGGATAATTAATATATTCTAAAAAAATGATTTCGTGTAGTATCTGCTCGTTTAAACTATACTCCGCGAAATCTTACACTGCTGGCCACCCAAAATGCAACACCAAGAAGGAAGAATCCGATTGGCCTGAAATTCGCAGCGTGCGTCGCCCGCGAGAGGACATGCAAACGATTAGCATTGCAGGGCATATGCAAATCATGTGCGCCCAGCACGCCACCGAGAAGCACTATAAGAAGGGTGCGCAGAAGGCGGGGTGTAAGTAATGGAAGTATGTTGTGCTGCCGGACGTGTGCGTGGGAAGCTTCCTGATGCCTCGTCACAGAATACGGCAGTCATTCCAGCACGTTTCTGAGTTCGACAGAGAACGAATAGTGGCTTATCGGGACAGCGGTTTATCGTACCGAGACATCACATCGGCGCCCGTGTCGCACGATATCCAGCCACAGTGAGGCGAGTATGAAATCGGAGGGTGCAAGTGGGACGGACGGACCGACGGGAGCGATTATCGCAGCCGCGGCACACCACCGAACGAGAGGACCGGCATGTTGTGCGGCGGGCATTGACGGATCCGCGTGTGGCGGCACCGCGGCGAGAGACTGTATGACGCCTGCATTTTGCATCGCCATACCGGTCCGTCGCCTGGCGTATGGTTTGGGGTGCAATTGGATATGACACCCGCACCCCTCTGGTACGCATCGCCGGTACACTCAACTGCCACCGCACCATCTCCGACGTTTTGGAGTCTGTAGTCCTCCCTTACCTGCAGGACCTGCCAGCGGCCACGTTTCAACAGGACAATGCGCGCCCGCACGTGGCACGCATCGTGCAACAATTCTTCACCGCCCACCAGGTGTCACTGCTGCCGTGGCCCGCCTGTTCTCCCGATTTGTCGCCCATCGAACACGTCTGGTCGCTGATCGGCAACCGAGTGGCCCGGCAAGCACCACCCGCGGTTACGCCTGATGAACTGTGGCAACGTGTGGAAGCAGCCTGGACCGACATACCCCAAGCCCACATCCAAAGCCTCTTTCACCGCACGGGGATAACTGATTTTCCAGTTATTTGGGGAGCGGCGCCCCCACGGCCCGAGCTGACCTTGTGACTGTTCAACATCTGATGTCATGCCACCGCTTGTTTTTTTTTCGGTGCTGTTGGAGTTTTCATCCAGCTGTTGGGGAGTTGCGGCCCCACGACCCCGAGCTGGTCTTGTGTCTCGCTTTTTCGTTTTTATTTATTTTCTCCACTGGCCAGTTGCCCGTGTTGTATACTCTTGCTAATCGCTACCATGCTATGTACTAACACCCCGGTCTTGTGGTTTTGTTACCCTCCACTACTAACTGTTTATATTAACCGCTTAGTTCGTAGGTTGCTGAGATTCCGTTTAGGTTCCACTCCAGGGTTTTGTCTTCCTTGGATTACTTTTTCCCTTTTAGCTGGTTTGGGTGCTAGACCTACCTGCATGTTTGCCGCGTGCGGAGACCCGTGAGGCGGAAATGGGATGTCTGGTGGCTGAGGTCGCAGGAGACTGCAGAAGTGCCTCCTGTGTACCAACACTCCTCTTCGACCCCGGCTTCGCTGTAAACGGGAGGCTAGAGACTAACCCACCTCTAGTCAGAAGTCCTGTACCAAGTTGTGTACAGGGTTTTAGCGGCTTTATTGTCGTATAGCACGGCAGGGAAAGCCCGGGGGCTGTGGGATCATGCCAAAGGCGTTGGCATGACGGTACCCGGAGGCCGAAGTGTCCGCCGAGTGCGTGTGATCACAGCCAACGGCCTATATCTGCAGCGTATAAGCTCCAGAACTGTGTCCAGCGTCATTTTCTTGGCTTGCAGACCTCCAGTTCTCCCTTGTAGGGCTCGGTGGTGGGTGGAGTAGTCTTCAGACGAATCCTCCTCCTTTTTTCCATGGGTAAAAACAAAAACAAAAACTCCAAACTCAAGTCACCTGAGAAAATGATAGTTGACATCGACTCTCCTTCGTCTTCTCAACCTACCAAGTCCCATAACCTTAAACGATCTTTAGATCATGACCTGGACCAAGAACGGGGAACCTCTTCTTCGGCAGCTGTACCAGTCGCTCCAAGGCGTCGTCTCCCCTCGATTGCTGTGAATACGCATGCTACACACTTAGTTGCAGAATCCATCGATCCGAATGAGAGACTGTCCACCAGATCTCCCTTTTTCATTTCTAAAGCTTTGGACGCTGCGGTTGGCTCCTTGAAGTCTGTGAGGAAGCTTCGCTCTGGGGACCTGCTTGTCCAAACTTGCAGTGTTTCTCAGAGTAACACTCTTCTGCACCTCACTAGTCTTCAAGGCATTCCTGTCAAAGTGACACCTCACCCGTTTCTTAACACCTCTCGGGGAGTTATTTCGGAGTTTGATCTCTTGCCATGCAGTGAGGACGAATTGGTGAGTGAACTTGCAGATCAGGGTGTTATTGCTGCACGTCGTATGATGTTCCGGCGCGATGGTTCTTTGATTAAGTCTAAAAATGTAATCTTGACTTTTAACTCCCCGAAAGTTCCGACCGAAATCAAGGCTGGCTACTTGGTCTGTGGAGTTCGCCCGTACATTCCCAGTTCTCTGCGCTGTTTCAGGTGCCAGAGGTACGGGCATTCACAACGTTCATGTAACAGTTCCGCTCGTTGCGCAAATTGTGGCTCCAGTGAACATGACGGGGAAGGTTGCACTTTTGCGGCTTGCTGTGTTAACTGTGGTGAGGCCCATGCAGCTTACTCCCGCAACTGTATGAAATGGAAGGACGAGATGGCGATCCAGCGCCTCAAGACCCTGGAAGGCCTCTCGTACCCTGCTGCCAAGGCCAAGTTGGGTATTCCCAACAACCGACAGCGTACTTTTGCCGCAGTAGTTCAGTCTCTGCCACAACCCGTGCAGCCCTTTGTCCCGCACCCTGTAGCTCTCGCCGGACTTGCCAAGAGATCTACAGCTGAACAAGCGACACAGGTGGATTTCTCCGAGCTCCAGCTTATTCGACCAGCTGACTCTGCGCCTTCTCTTTTGAAGACGACCGACTCTTCCAGTTCCCAGCAGAAAGCCTGCACGTGTGGAAGACCCGGCCCTAAATCCGCAAAGGTGTGCAGTGTCCATCCAACTGTCGCGGTCCAACTACCAACATTGCAACTGTCCCAGACTCAGCGAGGTCCCCACCCTCAACCAACATTATAGAGGAACATAAGGGGGAGGAGAGTGACAGTTCGTCCCTCTCCTGTGACTCATCTTATGTGTAGTTGTGTTCGTTTTCGTGATGTGTTTTATCA
Organism: Macrothele yani; assembly: GCA_039090855.1. NCBI lineage: Eukaryota > Metazoa > Arthropoda > Arachnida > Araneae > Macrothelidae > Macrothele > Macrothele yani. The sequence continues at coordinate 75,799,257 of CM077023.1, read as the reverse complement.
TTCTCATTCCTCAGTTTTACTTAATCGGCTAGTTTCTAACCATTGTACCATGTTTTTAATACTGTTTGTTTCATTGTCTTTTTTGGCCCTTCCATCATTCTCATGGTTCGGTTTTACTTGGTCTGCCAGATTTTGGGATTTATGCCACGTTTTTTTAATACTGCTTGTTTGTCTTGTGACTGGCGCTCTTTGGCCAAACATGGCCCTTGCGCCATAAAAATCAACCAACCAAAGCCTCTTTCGTTCGATGCCGCGGCGTGTAGCGGCCGTTATTGCCAGCCATGGGGTCCACACGAAGTATTGATGTCTGCGTGTTCCGGAAGTCGCACGGGAGTGTAAACTCAATCATTTCATCTTTGTATCTGTTGTTATGTGTCCAGTGAATCTGGCTTTGCTATCTCGTGTCCTTCTTGGTGTTGCATTTTGTGTGGCCAGCAGTGTATTTGAAATGAAAAAATAAATAAATTACATTGAACATGAAATAATTATATTTGAAGTTTTCGTTATTTTCGCTCGTCCCCTCGTTTGCCTTTTCTTTGATAAAAGTATATCTGTATTCGAGATTAATTACAGGAAATATATATCCTGAAGCATTAAAGGAGCTGCTCGTAACAGACATGCCGCCTGTGGCAGATTACGCTTTTGCATTTATCCCAGTAGAGTGACAAGCTGGCATAATTCCTTTAGCCGAGCACTGGATTATCTGACCCAGGACAACCTGTAGTCGAAGCAACGTTAAGCATACTGTAAAGCCGGATTTCTAAAATAAGTTCCCGAGGCGTGACATGTTCGGTGATTGAAGCTTGACGTTGTAATTGGCAGAATGCTGTGCTGTAAATTAAGATTCCAAACATTAAGATCCAAAGTAAGGTCCTAAACAGATTTGTACATCAAGGATTTGTTTACAGATGTACTCAAACATTGCACCAGCCAATTATCGATTACAAATCGTTACGAATACACTAAAAGAGCGCAAGTTCTGACTGAGTAGCTGGCAGTGCAAGTTGCTTACTTTGTGAGACATCTTTTGATCTTGACAATGATGTATAAGGTGATATTAACAGCAAAATCCAACGTTGCCCCTAATAAATGCGTCTAGGAGACGATACTGCTTCAAAAGAAAATGAAAAACAAACAAACAAACAAAAAAAAAACGGGGGAAAAAAGAACGAAATGTCTCATTAAAAAAGGTGAGGAACGAATTCTTTTCCACGAAAAGTACAAACTACCTGAAGACGAATCCGGGGTCAATAGACTGACCCAATATTGCCGTGATCCCCTTTTTTTCTTAAATGAATGTGGGGGAAAATAACAGTTCTCTGAATACGTTTTTTGTATATTATAGATTCAAGTTATCCCTTTCACAGCTTTCCTCTACAAAGAAAAACATCTATAATGTGTGTGAAAACACAAGTTTGTCCGTGACAGGGATCGAACTCACGCCCCCTCACTCCGGAGTAAGTTACTCTCCCAACTAAGCTACACGGACGGAATGTATAGCTGCAGATTTGTGGTCTTGACACGTGATTTACCTCTGTGAGGAACGAATACCAGACCAACACCCCAAAAACATTCCAAAACCAGTCCAACACCCCCCAAAAAAAACACCCCCAAACCAGGCCAACACCCCAAAAAGTGGTTTGGCAGTCACAAGTGTTAAATTTGTTTTGTTATTTTGCATATGGTTTATATAAATTCTTACTCAAGTAGAATACTAATTTATACAAACGATATGCAGATATTATTGATTTAGTATGTAGCGAGATATTCTATAATTTAAATGTTTAAATGAATTTATTGCGACAGCTGTTATGTGGACGCACCTCAAAGGTGACGCACATGTAAAAAAAGGCAAGTTGCAGCGGTAAGCCTTCGCCGGTGTAGTTGACACGGTAGAATATCTGACTCCGGAGAAAGAAGATGTTGATTCGAATATCACCACCGGCAAATTTGGGCTTTTATGGTATAACCATTGGGGGGATCGGAAAGTAATGTCATTTTTCGGGGGCTAAGTTTGGGAAGCAGTTGTGAGGTGTTTATGTACGTTAAACGTAAAGTAAGTGTATATATACAAGTGAATGAACTATTCGCCTTCAACTTATGTAGATGTTTTTGTCTTCCAGATTTGCGGAACAAAATAAGTGACATAAAACCAGAGGAGAGCCATGTTCGTCCTTGCATGCTGTATGAATTTTACAATGCAACCGTGGCCACCAATAACATTTGTGCTGTTTATCCGAATGCGTTAAATGTCCGCAAGTGGTTCGTGGAATCGTTGATTCCCCCAATTCCGGTCGGGCAATTTTGACCTCTCTGATGCCCCTCGTGCGGGAAGGCCCATGGAGCTGGACAATGACCTGCGGCGCGCAGCCGTTGAAGCAGATCCTCGTCAAACCATTGATGAATTATCCCAACATCTTGAAGCATCATGGTCTACTGTTCAAGAGCACCTGCAACAGATAGAGAAGGTATATAGACAAGGAGTTTGGAGTCCCACACCAACTTTCACCGGACAACAAAGCCCAGCGTTCCACCATCTGCAACTCTTTGCTCTGCCAACAGGAAAAGGATCCATTTCTTCTTCGAATTGTCACTGGAGATGAAAAGTGGGTTCTTTACGTGAACAAAGAACGCAAAAACCAGAGGCTTTTTCCAGGTCAGACTAAAGTTCCTACCCCAAAACCAGGCCAACACCATAAAAAGGTTTTGCTCTGTGTTTGGTCGACTACCGCTGGCATAGCTCACATTGAGCTCTTGGAACCCGACAAACCGCAACGGCAGACCTCTATTGCCAACAGCTGGACCGTTTGAAGCAAACTCTTCCTGTAAAAAATCCAGCACTGGTCAACAGAAAGTGTCATCCTCCTGCATGACAACGCGAGACCTCACACGGCGAGACGGACCCAGCAGACAATCAGAGATTTGACTGGGAAGTTCTGCCCTGTTTCCCTTATTCCCCTGACATTGCACCATATGATCACCATTTGTTTAGATCTCTGCAGTACTTTCTTAATGGGAAAAGATTCCACCATATTGATTATGTCAAAACGGGGCTCTCAGACTTCTTTGCATCAGAGCCAACGTCTTTTTATAAAGACGTAATTGAAAATTTGGTTTCACGATGGGCAAGTGTGATTGATAATGATGGCGATTATATAATTGATTAAGAAATGCATTTCTTCTGTTACAAACAGTGTTTCTCTTCTTTTCCAGAAACGACATTACTTTCCGGTCACCCTAATATTTATCTATTATTCAATGACCTGGCCATCAGAGAAGAGATGGGCTGTCATATGTGAAAATTGTATTGAATATTTTGTTTTATATAACAGCAGTTAATACACACGATTGACGTAGATTAGAACACCAAACGGAAGTCATCGCTCTTTCCACGTTTAAAAGTGAGTCACGGAAAACTTCTCATCGGCCACCACCGGGAATCGAACCTAGAGTCTTCCAGTTACGCGCCGGACATGCTACCACTGCACCACAACGGCTTCGAATTCTCCAGACTCACATACGACTAACTGCCAAACCACTTGGCATTTTGCTTCTTGGAGCCCCAGAGGTAGCATATCCGGCGCGTAACTGGAAGACAGTGGGTAAGATTCCCGGTGGCGGCTGATGATAATTTTTCCGTGACTCACTTATAAACGTGGAAAGACTTCTGTTTGGTGTTCCTAATACACTTCAATTGTGTGTATTAATTATTCATTCGCCTCCTAGTTATTTGTTCAGTCGCTGCTTAACATCTTTTGTGAATCCCCAGCATTGTGCGGGGCTCCAAGAAGCAACCTGCCAAGTGGTTTGGCAGTTAGTCGTATGTGAGTCTGGAGAATTCGAGGCCGCTGTGGTGCAGTGGTAGCATGTCCGGCGCGTAACTGGAAGACCTTGGGTTCGATTTCCGGTGGCGGTCGATGAGAATTTTTCCGTGACTCATTTATAAACGTGGAAAGAGCGATGACTTCTGTTTGGTATAACAGCAGTTCTTGAAGTTATAATAAATCTCTAATATAATCGGTATTAGGTTAACCAAGAAAGATAGCGAGTTAGCCTGTATACGGGCAAATTATGTATAATTAACCTTTAATTAAAAATACTGAAAATTAAAATCTGTTTGGCACGAGTCGAACCACGCCAGCACATTTCCGTGAGCTTAAGTAACGGTGAACTGCCAAAATATATGTACTAAATGCCACCACTCTGGAACTGAATAACTAATGTCAGCATGGTGCATTGGCTACTTTGTAGTAAGATGAGATTATACACCGAGTGCTCACTGAATTACGACCATCTCTATGCAAAGTGAGTTACACCCGGCACTGAAGTAGGAGGGTGTGGCCTATTGGCTAAAAGGGTGCATATAAGAGGTTGTTAGCTCAGTTGAGCAAAGTTACGGACGTGACGGGTATAGCCATGGATTCATCGGAGTTTATGAAAGGACAAATTGTAAGTGCACGAAGGATTGGTGCGTCCAGTTAGGAAACGAAGACACTCCGTGATTAATGTGTACCGGGACACAACTGCAAAGGGCGGCGAAATAATTATTCCAAAAGTGAGTGACGGCTGCGTCGCTATGTACAGAGCAATACGGCAATCACAGTTTTTCAATTGACAACCCAATACAACGTGGATTAATCAGAAACAGTATCAGAGGGCTTATGCGCCGAACGCTGACACGGGTGGGCTACAAGTGAAGACGCCGAATATGCCACCCTCTCCTAACAACAGTCCATCGAAATTAGCGACTCCCTTGGTGCCAACAGCATGTGGATTGGACGATAAAAGATTAGGAGCAGGTATGCTGGTCCGATGAATCATGATATACACTGGTGTGCAAAAATTAAGGACGAAGGGTAGAAATTAGCATAACAGCGGAACGAGCAAGCAGAACGGACCGAAAGACCATTCAGGGATAGACTAGGGTCCGGTACGGTAGGGCATGCACATATATGCAGCATACCGTAGGGGGTGTGTGTGTCGGGAGGGTATAAAGCACACGGGCGGTGTACGCTCAGCAATTTGGTGAAAGCTATTGCACGGTGTACATCGGTTTGAACGACGTCGAGTTCCTGCCACCGTGTGGTATGGACAACAGGCAGTCCAGTAGACGACATCTGGATGACTTTACCCGAGGTCGCGTCATTGGGAAGTTGGAAGAAGGTCAAAATGTGACTAGTGTGGCCGAGGAGTTCGGGATCGCTCACAGCATGGTGTCACGAGCTTGGAGAGCATTTCAAACGACAGGAAGAGCTGTCCGAGAGTTTAGCAGTGGTCTTTCACGAGCAACCACGGCGGCGGACTACCGGTATATTGCCCTACAGGCGAGAAGAGACAGACAGCAGACAGCAGGAGAAATCGCAAGGCACATGCAACAGACAACTGGACGTCCGTTATCGCGTTTTACCGTGGCCAAGAGGCTGCACAAAGGTGGTCTATTTGCACGACGACCAGTACGGTGTGTGCCAGTAACGCCTGCTCATCGGAGATGGCGGTTTCTGTATTGCCAGGAACACAAGAACTGGACACATCAGCAATGGGGTTGAGTTCTCTTTACGGATGAGAGCCGATTTAGTCTGACGAGTGATTCTGCACGTATACACATCTGGAGAGAGCAGGGAACACGCAATCACACCTCCAACATCATCGAAAGGGACCGGTTTGGAGGTGGTGGAGCTCTCGTTCGGGGCGGTATCATGCCTGGTAGCCGTACTGACCTCCACATCTTCCAAGGAGGTTCAGTCACTGGTGTCCGCTATTGTACCGAAGTTCTCCTGCCTCACGTGCGTCTGTTTAGAGGTGCTGTGGGTCCTGAGTTCCTCTTCATGGACGACAGAGCTACACTTCATCGTACAGTGGCTGTAGCAGAGCTGTTGGAGAGTGAAGATATTCAACGCATGGATGGGCTCGCAAGGTCCCCGGACCTAAATCCAATCGAACACGTGTGGGACCTTCTCGGGAGTCGCTTGGCAGCACGTCTCCAGCCGCCAGCAACGATTCCGCAGCCGCGATTGGCGCTACAAGAGGAATGGGCCGCAATGCCTTAACAGCTCCTTGACAACCTCGTCCTCAGCATGGACAGACGTTGTAAATCCTGCAGCGCAGTCAGGGGTGATCATATCCCCTACTAAAGACTGGATTTTTCTTGGCAGCCACCTGTCAAATGGACGTTTCTTTCTTCTGTCCAGTTGTGCTCAAAAGCTACCTTTTCAATAAAGTGCCTTTGTATCCTTTGGATTCCTTGTTTGGACGGTTTTGCTCACTTGTCCCATATTCTTACATCTTGGGATCTTATGGTATGATTTGAGTCGATGTGGAGCATTTCTGCACGACGTTACATTCGAAAAGCCGTCTCGTCCTTAATTTTTGCACGCCAGTGTTGTTTCTTCAAGATGCTATGGAACTACACAATACAATTTTTTCTTAAATTCACGAGCCATTTTCCTTGATTCCTTTTGTGAATTAACGAAGCATATTTCTGACACAACCTCTTCCGTGAAACGACGGAAAGAAACCTGAATTTAACGGATTTTTCGTACGCCAAGCAAAATTCTGAATTTTCAGAAATCTTTCCGCAATTACACTGACGGAAAAAAATCCCAACACTACGAAAAAATAGTTGTAAAGGAATGAAATGGCGGCAATACATTTGTATAGGTAACATATTTAATCGATTAAAGTTTCAAGATAACAGCTTAATGTAAGCGCGAGAAGAGCCATTTTAAATGTGAAATGCTGGTACATTAATAACCGGTGTAACCGCCAGAATGTTGAATGCAAGCACGCAAACGTTCATGCATTGTGTCGTACAGGTGCTGGATGACAGTTTCTGGGATGGAGTTCCATGCCTGTTGCACTTGGACGGTCAATACAGGGACGGTTAATGCTGGTTGGGGGTGACGCTGGAGTTGTCGTCCAATGATGTCTCATACGTGCTCGATTGGTGAAAGATCTGGTGATCTAGCAGGCCTCGGCAACATGTCGACACTCTGTAGAGCATGTTGGGTTACAACAGCGGTATGCGGGCAAGCGTTATCCTGTTGGAAAACACCACCTGGAATGCTGTTCATGAATGGCAGCACAACAGGTTGAATCACCAGACCGACGTACAACTGTGCCGTCAGGGTGCGTGGGATAACCACGAGAGTGCTCCTGCTGTCATAGGAAATTGCTCCCCAGACCATAACTCCAGGTGTAGGTTCAGTGTGTCTCGGCCGCAGACAGGTTGGTTGCAGGCGCTCACCTGGCCTCCTTCTAACCGTCCTCCAATGAGCTCTAGCTTGACACCACTGACGTCGCAAACGGCAGTGGTTTGGAGTAAGTGGAATGCACGCTACAGGGCGTCTGGCTCGGAGCTGTCCTTCAAGTAACCGATTTGTAACAGTTCGTTGTGTCACTGTGGTGGCAACTGCAGCTTGAATTTCTGCCGCAGACGCGGTACGATGCGCCACGGCCATATGCCGTACACGGCGGTCTTCCCTCTCAGTAGTGCCACGTGGCCGGCCGGAACCCGGTCTTCTTGAGGCAGTACCTTCCCTTGACCACCGCTGCCAACAATCATGCACAGTGGCTACATTCCTGCCAAGTCGTTCTGCAATATTGCGGAAAGAAAGTCCACCTTCTCATAGCCCTATTACACGACCTCGTTCAAACTCCGTGAGCTGTTGATAATGACTTCTTCGTCTTCTTAAAGGCATTCTTGACTAACATCAACAACCTACGTCGAATCTCAACGATAACTAACGCTCACGAACGTTACAGCGCGTATTTACAGCAAACCTGCTTTACATGTTCCGAGGGGCGCTACTAGCGCCACACGTATGCGCCGAGCGCGAAATTTGCATAGACGTAATCTTACAGATGTACTCTCACCGCCTACCAACTGTCGTTTATCTAACACAACCCCTTCTTGGTGTTGGGATTTTTTTCCGTCAGTGTACTTTCTTATATTGACGGTAAATTGTCGTTTTTAAGTTGTCTTAACGGAAAATTCGGAATTTTCTGAAACCTTTCCGCAGTTCCTTACGTATATTAACGCAAAATTAATATGACAAGAAATTTCTGGTGATAGAGAGGTTTGATTAACTGTTAAATTTCAGTCGTCTGTCAAAGGATCTGATTTTGAAGTTCTGCAGCGAGATTGGCTATTGTGATAGCATATCGCATGGATAAGACAAAAGCTATTAAAGCTATCAAGAGTAAATTTTATATTTAGAAGTTTTGTGAAATAATACTATAAAACAGTACATTTAACCTTTTCTTAAAGATAATTGAAAGTCATCGTCAGTTTAAAAATATTTCTAGTTCCAAAGCATTCTGTTGTTTCGAAAAATCACGATGAAAAAAATACTTGAGTTGTGACAAGTCGTCCTACAGAAAAAATAAAATTATTACAAACCTATTCAAAAATTGATACAGAAAATACAATGACTATCACTCGCATTAATGACAAAAAAATCCTCATAGCGCAATTAGTTTTACTATGAACGTGATTCAAAATTTCGAATCTTTCTGGCTCAGTGGTTAAGACGCGCGTTATCTGTTAACACGAACGACGTGGGTTCGATCCCCAACGCTGCAGAGGATTACCTTGTGTAAGGCCTAAGAAATTCAGCGTCTTTGATTTTGCGAAGTTTCAGGGAAATACGGATACACCTGAAACGGACTTTTCTGAAATAAACGGAATTTCTGACTACGGAAGATCTGTGAAAATACGGAAGTTAAGAAAAACAGGCACTTTTGAAAACGGAAACGCCGCCCTGGTGGCGTAGTGGTCTAAGCGCTGGCTTATGACCATTCGTTCGAAATGGGTCCGGGTTCGAGCCCCAGTGAGGCATGGATGTTGTGTTTGTCTTACAGCACTGGCTCTCTCCCGTCCCTGGAGTCAGTGGCCCTTAATTAGGGACGGGTGACTGCTTATAGTCCATTGAGTTGCTCACGGTGGTCGTTAAAAAACGGTCACCTACCGGCAATTGCAGGAATTTGCCGTGAATTCACGCCATTTATTTGTTACAGTGCATGTTTAAATCTCTGCCGAAAATTACTGTTACAATTTGAAATATACAAAGAACTTCCGTTTTTCCTTTTCAGTAATCGTTTGCATCGTCTTAAGCTACCTACGGCAGTTGTACGAAAGGTGTTGCCGTTACAACGCTCTCGAAAGCATGAAAGATTTGTTTTTGCGGAAGAAGCGAGTAAGATGAAATCGAATTTTCTCGGATATAATGACCATGTCCTGTAATTCGTTTCCGTGACAAAAACAATTTTTCAAAACGGGATTTTAGAAAAGAAGAAACTTGGAGAAACAGAAAAAGCATTGGCATCCTCTAGCGGGAAAACGGCGCATTATTTAAAACCCACAATGTGCGCTGTGTGCTTCATAGTTAATGAAACCGGTTAAAAAAACAATTTTTTCAACCAGATTCCTTGACTAATCTGTAAAAATTCTGCAGATAGAAATATGAGTTTGCACCCACTAGCAGCAGAAGGTAACTTTACAAAAAACCTTAAACTGCAGATAAAATTTTCGCATACCGGAAGATATTTGAAGCAAAATGAATTTTTCACGTACAATAAAAACCTCATTTATACGTTTCTCACTTATACGTTTTTCTCATTTATGCGTAAAATGTCGACGGTCCAAAAATTCTGAATTGCCCTCAACAATAAATTTTATCAACTACACACAACGTGCCCGTTAATTAATGTGACAAAAATTATTATAACAAAACAACAACCTATATTTTGAATTGTTTTTATCACAGATTCAAAATAATCTGCCTCCGACTCCACACAATAGTGAGATCTTTCGCACAGGTGTTCGAACGCACAGTGGAAGTCCTGAAACGGAATCTCCTTCACTCTGTTGGTAACACCTCGTTGGATATCCTCAATGTCGCTGAAGCGCTCCCCTTTCATGGCACACTTCCCCCTTGGAAAGAGGAAAAAGTTTGCGGGAGCCAAATCTGGTGAGTAGGGTGGATGTTCAATCACACAGATTGACTTCGAAGCCAGAAACTGCTTCACAAGAAGTGCACAGTGTGCGGGAGCGTTGTGGTGCAAGAGAAACCAATCGCTTTTGTGGAACAGTTCTTTCCTGACACGTCGCATGCGGGCGTACAGATATTGCATTACTCCTGAATAAAACTGAACTCTCACTGCTGTACCCTCAGAAATAAATTCGCAGTGGATAATTACAGCCGAGTCGAAAAAAAATGACCTCAGTCTTGACACGTGATTTTCGCAACCACTACATACTGCGTAGTACCTAATATAATAACATTAACGGCTACGCCAGGCTTTTCAACAAAATAATGTGCTCCCATCTAGAAACGGAAACGTTTCTATTCAGTTTATGCGTTTTTTCAGTTATTCGTTAGTTTTTCTTGGGCCCTTGAAAAACGTGTAAACGGGCTTCCACTGTACAATGTATATGGGAGAAAATGCAGCATAACTTCACGTTCAGTAGTGGGGAAACCTGTGCATTATTTAAATAAGAAAATGGGCGCAAAATATGGCGCAAAATATTTATCATAGTGACGGTATGCTAAGAGAAAATAATCTTTTTCATCTATGTATACTGTATATACACTATATACCATATATTGACAAAAGTCACCGGACACCTAGAAGAGAAACACAACATAGCATTTATTGACACACATTAAGTACGGCGTCGGTCAACCTTTGGCCTTAATGCAGGCACTTACCCTGCGAGACATGCTTTCGACAAGGTTTTGGAACACAGCGATAGGTATGCGCTTCCATTCAGTACATAACGCTCCCGCTAACTGTTGCTTAGTAGTAGCCCTTGGTTTCAAAATTTTTATGCGGCGCCCTAATTCATCCCATAGGTGCTCTATGGAATTAAGATCAGGGCTCTGTGCTGGCCAGTCTACACACGATACGGAATTATCGTCAAACCACGCCGTAACAGTACTTGCTTTATGGATCGGTGCAATATCCTGCTGGTACCTGAAACAGACATCAAACAGAAGTCATCGCTATTTACCACGGTATATCGACCTCTATCACTGATTCTTTTTTGCTGGTACTAACAAGGCCCGGTTCCATAGTATTACCAGATAGTTGGTAGGGAATAATTGTCCAGTATATCGAGGTAGACGTGCTGGTTAACAGGTTTGTCCACGATAACCAATGGGCCGGGACCATACCACGAAAAACACCCCCACACGAGTAAACTGCCAACTCCAAAACTTGACCGTAGGAACTGTAAACTGTGGTAAATAGCGTTTCCCCGGCTGCCACCATACCCACACATGGCCATCAGACTGATGGATCGTTTACCTGGATTCATCAGTCCATAGGACCCGTTTCCATTGATCTACAGTCCGCGATAAATGCTCTTTACACCATGCTAAACAACGAGTAGCATTCCGAGTGGAGATGAAACGCTTATGAGCAGCCGCACGACCACGGTAACCCATGCAATGAAGTTCTCTGCGAATGGTACGTGTATATACCGAGGTTCCAGCATTTTTACTCACCTGTAGTACTCCGTCGATTAGCTGTAAGGACTCTCGTGAGGCTTTGACGTCTTCTATCTCTGTTTTTCTTTGGTCTGCCGGTACGTTTTGCTGCTTCAGGCACGCCATGTATCTTCCACTTATTCAGCACATCCAAAACAGTTGACTTGGGTACGTTTAAACGCCTCTCGGCTTCTCGTATGGACAACCCACTAATATAACACCCGACAATCTTTCCTTTCTCGAAGTTAGTTCTCTCCTTCCGCGACATATTCACTAAACCTCACAGTGCAGTATGATCGCGGTCAGCTGCAGAGCTTCTTTTTATACCGTTTGCAGCTGCACCGCGCATCTTAACAACGCAGCGGATCCCTTCATTTCCTTTTTGAAGGCGTATCCGGTGACCTTTGTCAATATAGTGTATATAATGCTGACGAACTTCCTCTTGTAACCTAACTTCTGCTAGAGTGAGGGGTCAGCACTCTTCAAAATTGGACCTACGTCATGGAAGTTCTTAGACAATGTATATATAGAGCACACTAGCACATACTATTGAAGTCTGAGGATGGAACATACTGATCCTGAAAGATCTAATTTTTTTTTATCTGTAAGTATTTTAACTTTTAGTAAAGTTTTACCTGACTTGAAAAGGGGTTTCTCCTTTCATAAGTTTTTAGCGTGTAACTTTTGAATTTTAACTGCACGAATGTTTACCGCTTTTATACAGTAGTGGCCAAAATTGTAGAAACCTTTTTGGAAAAAGTGTATTGTTGACGTTTGATGGCTCATAAGACCAATTGTTTTTAGGGTAATACCATAAAATTACATATTAATTGAAAGATAATGTCATCAAAAATGTAATGCAACAAAGTTTGTGCAATTATCTGTATTCTATGAAAAGTTATAGCTTAATAACCAGAAAAAGGAAGCACAATTTGCTTAGGTTGATATGAAGTAGCTTTCCTTCATTTGAATGTAGCCAATGAGCATGAGTGTTCAGAGAGCCAATCAGGTGTCATCTTGTTTTGACAATGAGCCAATCAAGTCACAGTAGGATTCAGCTATTGATGTCATGTATTGGAGCTGAGAGCAGGACATTTGTCAGTGTGTTATGTGATTGCTATCAAGTTGGTTGGTCTTTTTCGTGTTCTTTCATTTAGTGAGCTTGTAAAACGCAATAAAATTAACGAAATGACGCAAAGAGTTGACTGGTCACCCAGAGAGCGATGTAAAATAGTACTATTAAGTGAACAAGGATTCAGTTATGAAGAAATTAGAAGAAAATTGGTGGAAACTTAAACAAAGGTGGCATTTCTAAATTTTTGAAGAAGTATAAGGAGACTCAGTCACTACAAAACCAGGCTGGTAAATGCAGGAAAAGGTGCACAACAGCAAGTGATGATAGAATAATTAAGAGACTGTGCCTAGGGGACAGAAGAAAATCATCTGGGTGTATACGAGATGAAATGGCGCAATGCAATGTGAAGTTTAGTGCAAGGACTGTTCGGCGCGGGCTGCAGGAATTTGGTCTAAAAGCAAGAATTCCAAGAAAAAAAGCCATTTTTATCTCTCAAACAAAGGTTGAAAATATTAAACTGGGATAAAATCCATGTTCACTGGACAGCGGAACAATGGGACAGTGTTATTTGGAGTGATGAGATCAAAATCTCCCTGTTTTGGTAGTGATGGCATAAAATACGTAAGGAGAAGAATCGGAGAAGATTTGCATCCTGAATGCATTTCATGCACCGTAAAACACCCAGTTAGTGTTATGATCTGGGGTTGTATGACATCAAAATGTATGGGCATAATTTGCGTGATTAATGGGAATATGGCCAAATATACATTAATGAAATACTTGAGCCCAAACTGAAGCCTTCTGCACGTGATCTTTTCCAAGATAATGAAGCATCTGTATATTTCAACGGGAGTCAGCTTTATGTCATGTTGCTGCTGTGTACAAAAAGGTTTTTCAAGATAATCATATTACACTGCTGGAATAGCCCGGGAATAGCCCAGACCTTAACCTCATCGAAAATCTATGGAGCCGACTAAAGAAACTTTTAGTCAGAAGCAACCCAGCAATAAAACCCAATGAATAGAAGCAATAATTCAATCTTGGTTTCACATTATAACAGCTGCAGAACTAAAAACTTGGTTCACTCCGTGGGAAAGGCGCTGTAAGGCCGTAATTAACGCTAATGGTTACCCAACTAAGTATTAACTGACATGGTGAGAATTTTTGTATATCTCATTTTTTCTATGTGTTTCACTTTTCTTCTTTATAACTGCTGTTCTAATAAAAAATTCTTCATAAAAGTTATTGCATTACATTCTTGATGAAATTATCGTTCCATTGATATATAATATTATGGTATTACTCCAGAAAAAAGTGGTGTTATGAGCCCTCAAACCTCAAAAATACACTATTTCCAAAAAGTTTCTACAATTTTGGCCATTACTGTACATATATAAATATATATTTGAATGTTTAAGGGGATTGCAAATCAGTTTCTTATAACCGAATTTAGATTAAAATGGTTAATATTTTGAAATTAAAGCAGATACATAGCGTACGGTACATGTATTTTATGAATAAACAAGTGTACACTGAAGAGCAATTGAATTAAAGATACCTGTCTAGTAACGTGTAGCACTACATTTCGCTCTGATGACGGCGGCGATTCGTCTCGGCATGGACTCGACAAGACACCGGAAGCGTTGGGAAGCCATACGGATCCATGTTCCTGCGCCCATGCTAATCTTTGCACCCTGTGATGTGCGGCATCCCAGATGCGCTCGATGGGATTGAGTTCAGGTGACCTAGCTGGCCAAGGAAGTGAGGTCCCGTCGGTGGAGTGTTCATTCAACCTTTCGGATACAATTCCGGAGCGATGGCACGATGTATTGTCTTGTTGCAGGAAGAGGTCCCCAGTGGGATGTTGAAGACGCACAAACGGGAGCAAATGGTCGTCCAGGATATCCCGGTAACGTTGACCTGTGAGGGACGATGTCACACGTACCAGGGGTTCCATTTCAGTCCACGTAAACAGTCCCCAGACGAGAATGCCACCCCCACCTGCTTGAAGAGTACCCTGCTGTCAAGAAGGATCCATCGTTTCATGTGGTTTGCGCCGTAATCGTATCCTGCCATCCGCATGTACCAACGTGAATCTCGACTCATCAGTCCAGGCAACATTTTTCCACATGTCTAGGTTCCAGTGGCGATGTTCCTGAGCCCATGCTAATCTTTGCACCCTGTGATGTGCGGTCAGCAGCGGTACCCTTGTGGGACGATGGCTTCTGTACCCCATAGCGAGGAGATGATTCTGGATGGTGTGGCTGCTTACACGTTTTTGTGCACCAGCGTTAAATTGCCGAGTGATTTCTTGTACCGTCTATCCGCTGTTACAATGCGAGTTAGCCGACGATGACCCCGCTCATCCACACGCTGTTGTCCACGGCAGTTGGCCCTTGCAAGGATGGTTTTACCGAATTCGATGTATTCATGGTGCACCTGTGACACAGTGGCTCGTGAAAATCCCAGTGCCTGCACGACTTCCGAGATGGAGTGACCCATTCGTCGGGCCCCGACAATTTGCCCACGATCAAATGCGCTTAGATCCTTCGTCTTACCCATATTGCGTCCGGCTCTTACTGATTCCCGTCGCATCACTCTTTATATTGTCGGATCGCTGCATACGTCATGTCGTTTCTGTTTACAGGGCCGCCCACAGCGCCACATTTGCATAACGTCAGCTGTCTCTAATTCAATTGCTCTTCAGTGTACATCAATACATACCTTTTATTTAAAAAAAATCTGTTATAGAAGTCTGCTTTTTGTGCATTTACCATTACAATCGTCTCACATTTTTGGAGTCCGATCAAACATTGGTCTTTCTCTGCTTCTTGAGCACTTGGAATCCTACTCACAATAGTCCTTCACCTTCTGAATCATATCCATGGCTTCCTCCCGCGTCGGCAGCTGCTGGTTCAGAAAAGCTGTCATCCTCTTCTTCACGGCTGCTTCCAGTTTATTCAACAGGATTCACTTGGGCCAAAATTTCGGCATCTGTCAACTCAGGCGATCTGCGGAAATCCTCAAAAGAAACACTTTCCACATCCAATTGAACCCACTCATCAAGGGGAGCTTCATCTTAAAAGTCTTGTTCCAGTTCAGAATTTTCTTCATTATGAAATCCAGCTTTCCGAAAGCAGTTCCTAATTACTGCAGAGTCCACTGAATTCCACGCGGCGTGTACAAAATCAATCGCAATTTTCACATCAATTTTCGGTCGTTCCAATCTTTGGCGCGCAATTTTTAGGCGCGTTCTTTCATATCAAACAGTCAGATCGCTAGTTTGCTCGCTAATGCAAACATGAACAAATAGAACTCAAACACAGTGCAAAATGAAAAAGATGAAAACAGAGAATACATACGTACTGTATGTAGCAATGTACCGATCTTCATCTATGAACGCGCAGGTGGTGACCTAGAATTCCTGGAAGGGGTAAGTCAGAACGGGATTTACTCCTTCCAAGAAAACATTTATCAGGCATTGTGGGGAGGGGCGAAGGTGAAAAAAAGACGTGCATTATGTGGCGGAAGTCGTTCCAAAAATGGCCTTGAAATTCCATGGAAGATAAAGAGAAGAAACATTGCTATACAGGTCCAGAAACATTTTATCTTTAAAATAAAATTTTTTGAACTTTTTTATAACCGAGGGTTGACTTCTTTTGCTTTCTTATAAACATGAAACGTTCCTATTCTTCAACATTGGGCCAACCAAAGTTATAAATTTCTTTCTTATAACCGTAAATTTCTTATATCTGAGTTTCTTATAACGGGAGTGTACTGTATATGTACACTATATTGACAAAAGTAACTGGACACCTAGAAGAGAAACACAATGTAGCATTTATTGACATACATTAGTACGGTGTCGGTCCACCTTTGGCCTTAATGCATGCACTGACCCTTCGAAACATGCTTTCGACAAGTTTTTGGAACACAGCGATAGGTATGCGCTTCCATTCGGTACACAATACTGCCGCTAACTGTTGCTCAGTAGTAGGCCTCGGTTCCAAACGTTTTATGCGGCCCTTTTTTTCATCCCATAGGTGCTCTATGGGATTAAGATCAAGGCTCTGTGCTGGCCAGTCCACACACGATACGGAATTATCGTCAAACCACGCCGTAACAGTCCTTGCTTTATGGCTCGGTGATTTATCCTGCTGGTACCAACAAGGCTCGGTTCCATAGTATTGCCACAGAGTTGGTAGGGCATAATTGTCCAGAATATCGAGGTAGACGTGCTGGTTAATAGGTTTGTCCACGATAACCAATGGGCCGGGACCATACCACGAAAAACACCCACGCACGAATGCACTGCCAGCTCCAAGCGTGACCGTAGGAACAGTACACTGTGATAAATAGCGTTCCACCGGCTGCCGACATACCCTCACACGGCCATCAGACTGATGGATCGTGTATCTGGATTCATCAGTCCATAGGACCCGTTTCCATTGATCTACGATCCACGGTAAATGTTTTTTACACGATGCTAAACGACGAGTACTGTTGCTAGTGGAGATGAAAGGCTTATGAGCAGACGCACGATCACGGTAACCCATGGAGTGAAGTTCTCTGCGAATGGTACGTGTACATACCGAGGTTTCAGCATTTTTACTCACCTGTACACTGAGGTCTTGTGCAGTACCCCGTCGATTAGCTGTAACGATTTTCCCGAGGCTTCGACGTCCTCTGTCACTGATTTTCTTTGGTCTGCCGGTATGTTTGGCTGCTTCAGGCACGCCATGTGTCTTCCACTGATTCAATACATCCAAAACAGTTGACTTGGGTATGTTTAAACTCCTCTCGGCTTCTCTTATGGACAACCCACTAATATAACACCCAACAATCTTTCCTTTCTCGAAGTAAGTTCTCTCCCGCCGCGACATTTTCACTCAACCTCACAGTGCGATATGATCGCGATCAGCTTGTTTTCATACCGTTTGCAGCTGCACCGCGTATCTTAACAACGCAGCGGATCCGTTCATTTTCTTTTGAAGGGGTGTCCGGTGACTTTTGTCAATATAGTGTATATTTTGGTTGGGGTTTAACGACCACCGTGAGCAACTCAATGGGCTATAAGCAGTCGCCCGTTCCTATTTTAGGTCCACTGGTTCCAGGGAAGGGAGAGAGTAAGTGCCGTAAGACAAACACAAGTTCCATGCCTCACAGGGATTTGAACCCGGAGCTATCTCGGATGAACGGTCAAAAGCCAGCGCTTAGACCACTACGACACCGGGGCGGCGAGGCTGCTTACCATAACGATTTGCATGCCGTACAAACTCAAAATTTTCAATCGAATTTTTAGAAGCGGTGATGCAATTGCAAACACAAATGCTAACTAACGCCGCCAAGAGTCAGGACGGTGAATTATGAAGAATCCCAGAGTATAAGCAAAATCGTTTATTTAGGGAGAGGTGCCAGACGTTAAAAACATTATTTCAAATCTGACCTTTAGAAGCAGAGATATCAAGAAGAACAGAATATACACTCGTGCTTCCTAGCGGATTAACTGTGAATGAATTTGGGCAGGAACACATAAAAATTCTTTTCGGGGTGAGCGTTATCTTACCGAAAAGGAATGTTTTCCATCGGGTTTTTAGACGCACAGACATGGCTGAAAATATGTTGCAAACAAAAATACGCACTTTTGCCCTCTACTGGCCAAATTATTCGTTAAGAAAAGCAGAAATTATAAGCAAAATATTCTTCATCACGAACGCCATCCAACACAGGAAGAAATTTTTAAATAGGACTGTTAGAAATATCGAGAAAGCTAAGGTTTTTGCATTTACGTTCCCTAGTGGAAAAACTGCGCATTGTTTTGAGCAGAAAATATGCGAAAAATGTTTCCCGCCTCAAACGGCACCTGACTGAAAAGGAATTTGTTCAACTAAGTTTTAAGGACGCAGATACTGCTGAAAATATCTCGAAACCGAAATAACAACTTAACCTCGCTTCTCGCCAAACTGTGCGTTACGAAAAATTAGAAATCATAAGCAAGACATTCTTTATCATGAGTTATCCGACGCAAAATGAATTTCTTAAGTAGGATTTTTTGAAACAAAGGTATTGGAGGAAATGCAACATATATTTTTACTCGCTTTAGTGGAAAAACTGTGCATTGTTTTAAGAAGAAATTGTACGCAAGATGGTTTTCGTTGAAGAAGGTTTCGAAAGAAAGAAAGAACTACTTCAATTTGAATTTTAGAAGCAATGATAGGGAATAAAATGTATATATTTATATTTTTCATTGAAGGTTTATCGACCACCGTGAGCAACTCAATGGGTTATAAGCAGTCGCCCGTCCCTAATTTAGGGCCACTGGTTCTAGGGAAGGGAGAGAAGCAGTGCCGTAAGACGAACACAACATCCATGCCTCACCAAGATTCGAACCCTGACCCATCTCGGACGAATGATCAGAAACCATCGCTTAGACCACTGCGCCACCGGGGTGGCGAATAAAATGTATTCTGAATTCGATAAGATCTGCATTTACGCCACCTAGTGGCGAAGTTATGCATTTGAAAAAAACAACGTTCTCACAGTTCAGATTTCCCAATGCAAAAATATTTTTTCAAGTCGGACTAATAGCGTAGATACATACAGGTGGTATCCGACGTCTGACGCACATAATGATAACACAAGCACGTCCCTTCCACTCTTCACTTTCCCTTTGTAAGATCCACAATATTGTAATGTATAGTTACCAATATTTAATAACTTCCTTGTAAATTTTTATCTAAGTTTTCAACGTCCTGGGGGAGAAATTGTCATGGAAACCAATTCCTGTAACACCGAAGGTGATGTTTAGTCTTGCAAAGCTCCAAATCTATTTCTTTTCGTATCAAATTACACATTTTTTTTTGACAGAAGCGCTTTACCTGAGGCCATTTTAGATGGCGATATTTTATTTCTTACTTTTTCCCTCGGCGTTTTATTCTTATCTGAACTCGAAATAGATCTCTCCATGAAAAACACGTTCTGCATAATAAGTTAGTAAGTCGGGGAACGCCCATTCAGCCTCTATATGTGTTTGAAGTAAGTGACTGACATTTCCGTCATGCACTCTTTACGTGCTTACTTGTTAAGAGACAAGTGCACTGCAGTCGATAAATTACGATGCTGTTTTTCATTGGACCTTAAATTTTAGTGACCTCGGCAGAAATGTTCCGTGGATCATAAATTTTACAAAAGTTTCGAAAACGCTCATTTTGTTAAGGACATAAATAATATTTTTGTGTATTTTTTACTGCAGTCACTCTCTTAGTAGAAACACCTCTAAAATCACACTGAAGCCCAAAATTAAAGCGAAATGTATAAATTCGTACGTAACTCGACGTATTTATGACGAAATTCAAGGCAATTTGGTAAAGAGGTTTACACCGCTTACGTAACTCAAGTAGTAGCAAATCATAATCTAATAATTTGCATGCGTTGAAATCATAATCTGGTAATTTACACGTGAGAGTAGTCTGTAGAACAACATTTAGAGTATTTGGCTTTAGACATGTGGTATTTCAATGTATGATCATCCCTGACAGCGATGCAGCTCATTCAACGACTCCTGATACTGTTTATGAGGGTATTTACGAGGTCATTAGGGATTAATGACCACTCCTCAAGAAGAGCTGTTTTGACTTCTTCAAATGATTTTGGTAGGAGGCTGGCGAGCTCCAAAACTTTTCTCTATAGCACAGAACAGGACCGATGCATGCTCAATGGGGCTGAGATCAGAGGATCTGGGTGGCCACTTCATTCGGCGGATAGCTTCCTTTTCGAGAAAATAATTGACCAAATGAGCTCGATAAGGTTGGGTATTATCGTCCATAAGAATAAAATCTAGACAAACGGCTTCCCTGAATGACCTGATATATGAGACCAGAATCTCGTCTTTGTACCTCGGGAAATTATTAGAAAGACTCTGAAAGATGTGCAGGTCTTTGCGCCCCGTTCGTCATGATTCTTGCTCAGACCATCACGCCACTGCCACCAGAGTAGTCCTTTCCTCTGATGTTAGAGGGACTGTTTCGTGTCTCGAGTTCTTTCGAGATGAGAATACGTTGAAAACCAGTACTGATTCGCGATGCATGTGTGAATAGAACATTCGCTCACTGGTCTAGACTCCAAGTGCGATGTTGGCGATCTCACCCGGAGACGAAAGTCAGAGGGACGGAAATATCTGGTCTCTTTGAGTGAAAGCGTTGCTCACGAAGTTTTCTATAAACAGTGCCTTGAAACCCTCGTTCCTGTAGCTACTGCAAGTTGCAAAGAGAGTTGCCTAGAGGACACCTCTCTGTTCCGTCTGGCAGACAGCGATCGTTTGCAGCAATTGTGGGTTCAAGGACGGCCTTGTCCTCTGTTGAAACTGTCCTTAGAGTTTTGACAGGACATTTTGTGAAACATTCAATGATCTGAAAACTTCCATCTGAAAACTTCCATTTGGGACTGACCTTCCGTCCTACGAATCTCTCTAAACCGCGGTAAACCATCCATACGATGCCTTTCTGACATAATCAGCTGGACGTGCCACTCAAGGGAAGGCAAGAGTTGCCCACAGAGGCTAAAATTGAAGCGAGTGGATTCGCGCGTCTTTTTAACGCAATCCCAATTTGCACATTTTGGTTTACCTGCGGCAGTAGTAAATGCGGGATAATCTTCCGCGCAGTAACATTTGTATGCTTTTCTCGAAAAGGCAAAGTTCATTATTTTACATAAATTAGCAGCTATATACGTTTTTGTAGAGTATTCTTTAATTTTGAGCACCAGCGTATTTACTCGTAAAATGACGCCTTTGTGCTATTTTCGCAAATGCATTAATTACTTAAAAAAACTGCCTTAGAGGAGGAGATACTTATGAAACTATGTAAAATCTACAGTATAGTAGGACTCAGTTATACAATATCATTCCGAATACCGCGTCGAGAAGTATATTAACCAAGGAAGTATTACAACAAAACACAATGAAAAGGCGTAAACGTTTAAAAATGGGATCAGCTTTAAACGTTCCTACACGCTCAGTCCGCCCAGTACAAGAGAACTGGGATTTCATCCCATTTGCTCCTCAGAGATCTGCTTCGAAATGTCTAAAATTTTCAAAAATTTTAATTTCAAAGTTACAGAATGAATTTTTAGGTAAATAAATATTTTCACATAAAAACACATACTTTTGAGAACTTTGTGTGTAATTATGTATTTTCCAAAATTCCTAAATTACCAGGTTGTAAGGAAAGTTTCCGGAAAAAATCGTATGTGGCGTGTGTAATGCAGGATACTGCGGGTCTGCGGTGACGTAAACATTCCCAAGCTTCTATGGACAGAACGTACGCTGTTGGGGTGAAGATAGTTGCATGTGGCGACATCGAAAGAAGGTGCGCGTGCAATACTGCCCTATGAATACTTGAATGGCGTGAAAGTTACGGAAGCACTTGGAAAATTGCAAAACGCGTTTGGTGACGATATTATCAGACAGAGTACTTGCTATGACTGGTACAGGAAACTCGACACTGGTGTACGGGATCCCTGTGATACTCCCAGAAATGGCAGACCCAGTTAGATTGAAGGTTATACACTGCAACACATGCTATCGATCAAGCCTGATGCAGCACTACAGGAACTGAAGACCTACCATACGACCGTTTTCGGAAGTTGGGAAGTTCGTGTAAACTGTGGAAATGGGTAACCCACGCTTTGTCTGACCAGAATCGGATGCAACACTATTCTATTGCTGTTGCTCCGCGCGAAAGAGAAAAAACGGCAGGGCATTTTGTATCGGTTGATCACGGGTGACGAAAAATGGGTCACATACGTGAATGTTACGCGACAAAAAGCATGGAACAAGCATGGACAACTCCCACAGAAGGTAGCTAAGCACCCCCTTCATACACGGAAGGTGATGCTCAGTTGCTGGTGGGATTGTCGTGGTGTGATTCACTATGAATGAACTCTTACGGCGGAACAATACCATCACAGCGGATGTTTACATCGAATGGTTGGACCGTCTCCATGTTGCACTGCATGGAAGTGGTTCAACGCGGAGAGTATATATACGCCGCTCGCATTATCGTCGTTATCGATGCGGCTCTGTTGAATTGCTGCGATCAGCATGCTCTTCTTTCTGCGATATCATTCAGCTCCTATGTTACCTGCTAAAGTGACGTTGTAAAGTGCACTGAGTTAATTATTTCTAGGTGTTGTATAACTGTGCCGAAAAAAATTCTGTGTTGAGTTTTAGCGAGTGTTCTGCCTCTTCATAGCAAGTTTGTAAGGAAAAAATGATCCTTCAGATCAGAAGCCCAGGGAATCACGCTGGACACCTGGCTCAATGCAATTATATACTATAGAGATCATTTTGAAGGCTTTGGATCTGTTGTCAGTGAAATAGACAAAGACGATTGTGATGATGTGAAAATATTTAGTACAAGAAAAATGGGAAAAGTCCGAAATGGGAGACAGGACGCCATTTTTACCCTGTAAGAGGAAGACGACAACAAATGGGCCATATTGGGTGTCAGGGTCCTACGGAGAGATGAAGGGGGAAGAAAATTCTTTCCTTAGTGAATTCTGCGTTGAGCCAGAAGTTCACCAACATGGGGACCTTCACTTAGCAGAGAAAGTTTGTTGGTGGTTTGACAGAGGCGGAACAGTGTAAGATGTTTACTACATGGCCTATGCTCGAAAAGCTTGCGCGCATGTGATTGGTCGTGCGAGGTGCGAGGTCCGGGCTGCACAGTTTTGAGCGTGAAAAAATTTATAACGAAATAGCGTGGGCCACTTGCCGCTCGTATAGGAAACAGGAGAGTCGAACTCTCGCCGTTGCTCAAGAGATGAGAACGCACGAGTCGTACGAAAGCTAATCGGCTGCGGCTGACTAGCTATAGACAGGAGCCTACTTGCGGGTTAGGGCGATTAGAGGATAATATACCTGCGGGTAAATTTGTAGTATCGTAGAAATCTTGATGCCAGGCCGAGGTCTGCCGACATTCTCCACCTGAGAAGTCCTGCATGCTTACAAGCAACAAATTCCGGTTGTGTATGTGATAAAATTATAAAGACATTCTGTATGCTCGCATTTAGTGCAGGACTATGTTGAACTGATAATGCTTGGATACTACTCCAGGTCAAGAACTGTTGCGTTGTATCATCTGAATTGTACCCTCATCATACTTGTCCCGAGGCAGAAATCGTTACCCTGCTGAAGGGTATCTATGCAAATAAATTATGTATATAGTGCAATAGAGGCTCAGCTCTGATTCATCGCAATAAACTTATCCTCCACCATGTCTCTAATAAGCACCGAAGCAGAGTAAGTTTGACCAGTACTAACACAAAACATGGTGTCGTGGCAGCTATACGTTACCGGAGTATATACCAAAAACTCCCATTATTAACACAAAACAACAATGAACGCGGTGCCATAAAATACACCTTCCCAGGAAAAAGAGAGATAGATATATGACAACGATGCTTGTTCAATTGAGATTGTTCAGCATTTAATGAAAGATACTAGACAAAATAGAGACTTGGCATACATATATGCTAATTCAAGCTTCTTATGTCATTCGATAAAGAAATTAGACACAACAACAAACCTACTGCCTGAAACAATTAAAGTGGGGATCCCAGACGTCCCGTAAAATACGGGATCAGCCCGTTTTTAGCTAATGCGTCCCGTTGTCCCGAGAAATCTCTTCGGGACAGCTTTCTGTCCTGTATTTTAGAGTTCAAGACTGAACAAAAAAATCGATGAGTTACAATTTCTGTTCTTTTACAAACATACACTGACGGAAAAAAATCCCAGCACCAAGAAGGGGTTGTGTTAGATAAATGACAGTTGGTTGGCGATGAGAGTACATCTGTAAGATGACGTCTATGCAAATTTCGCGCTCGGCGCATACGTGTGGCGCTAGTAGCGCCCCTCGGAACATGCAAAGCAGGTTTGCTGTAAATACGCGCTGTAACGTTCGTGAGCGTTAGTTATCGTTGAGATTCGACGTAGTGTGTTGATGTTAGTCAAGAATGAATTTAAGAAGACGAAGAAGCCATTGTCAACAGCTCACGGAATTTGAACGAGGTCGTGTAATAGGGCTACGAGAAGGTGGATTTTCTTTCCGCAATATTGCAGAACGACTTTGCAGGAATGTAGCCACTGTGCATGATTATTGGCAGCGGTGGGCAAGGGAAGGTACTGCCTCAAGAAGACCGGGTTCCGGCCGGCCACGTGGCACTACTGAGAGGGAAGACCGCCGTGCACGGCGTATGGCCGTGGAGCATCGTACCGCGTTTGCGGCAGCAATTCGAGCTGCAGTTGCCACCACAGTGACACAACGAACTGTTACAAATCGGTTACTTGAAGGACAGCTCCGAGCCAGACGCCCTGTAGCGTGCATTCCACTTACTCCAAACCACTGCCGTTTGCGACGTCAGTGGTGTCAAGCTAGAGCTCATTAGAGGACGGAGTGGAGATCTGTTGTGTTTTCTGATGAAAGCCGGTTCTGCCTGGGTGCCAGTGATGGCCGTGTGTTGGTTAGAAGGAGGCCAGGTGAGCGCCTGCAACCAACCTGTCCGCAGCCGAGACACACTGGACCTACACCTGGAGTTATGGTCTGGGGAGCAATTTCTTATGACAGCAGGAGCATACTTGTGGTTATCCCACGCACCCTGACGGCACAGTTGTACGTCGGTCTGATGATACAACCTGTTGTGCTGCCATTCATGAACAGCGTTCCAGGGGTGTTTTCCAACAGGATAACGCTCGCCCGCATACCGCTATTGTAACCCAACATGCTCTACAGAGTGTCGACATGTTGCCGTGGCCTGCTAGATCACCAGATCTTTCACCAATCGAGCACGCATGGGACATCATTGGACGACAACTCCAGCGTCACCCCCAACCAGCATTAACCGTCCCTGTATTGACCGACCAAGTGCAACATGCATGGAACTCCATCCCACAAACTGACATCCAGCACCTGTGCGACACAATGCATGAACGTTTGCGTGCTTGCATTCAACATTCTGGCGGTTACAGCGGTTATTAATGTACCGGCATTTCACATTTAAAATGGCTCTTCTCGCGCTTACATTAAGCTGTGGTCTTGAAACCTTAATCGATTAAATATGTTACCTATACAAATGTATTGACGCCATTTGATTCCTCTACAACTATTTTTTTGTGGTGTTGGGATTTTTTTCCGTCAGTGTATCTTTTAACCTACACGCCAAGCTTCTCCCAAGCTGACTGGTATCTCCCATGACGCTATCTCCCACGTCTAACTCTGTGGTCAATGCTCTCATTACGCAGGCAAGCACAGCCGTGGCAGATTGATATCGGAGGGTAGGAGGGCACGGCACCTCGACACCTGGTGGATGTAATCAGTAGTACAATATCATAAAATTGATTTCTACAACACATGTGTGTCATATATACACCGCTGTCCACCCAAAATGCAACACCAAGAAGGACAAGAGATAGCAAAGCCAGATTTGCTGGACACATAACAACAGTTACAAAGATGAAACGATTGAACTTACAGGCCCGTGCGACTTGCGGAACACGCAGACATCAATAGTTCCTGTGGCCCCCATGGCTGGCAATAACGGCCGCTACACGCAGCGGCATAGAACGAAAGAGGCTGTGGATGTGGGCTTGGGGTATGTCGGTCCAGCCTGCTTCCACACGGTGCCACAGTTCATCAGGCGTAGCCGCGGGTGGTGCTTGCCGGGCCACTGGGTTGCCGATCAGCGACCAGACGTGTTCGATGGGCGACATATCGAGAGAACAGGCGGGCCACGGCAGCAGTGACACCTGGTGGGCCATGAAGAATTGTTGCACGATGCGTGCCACGTGCGGTCACGCATTGTCCTGTTGAAATCTGCCCGCTGGCAGGTCCTGCAGGTAAGGGAGGACTACAGGCTCCGAAACGTTGGAGATATAGCGGTGGCTGTTGAGTGTACCGGCGATGCGTACCAGAAGGGTGCGGGTGTCATATCCAACTGCGCCCCAAACCATAACGCCAGGCGACGTACCGGTATAGCGATGCATAATGCAGGCGTCATACAGTCTCTCGCCATGTTGCCGTCACACGCGGATCCGACCATCGTGGTGTTCCAAGCAGAAGCGGGATTCGTCGGAGAAGACAATGTCGTTCCATTCCGTAGTCCAGGTGCGGCGTTCAACGGCCCACTGCCGCCGCACTCGCCGGTGGTATAACGTCAATCGTAATCGGAGCAATGGGCGCCGTGCGACAAGTCTCCGCTCCTGCAGACGACGTAGAACGGTATGTGCTGACACAGGTTGTTGCGCAACACACCCTAATTCCTGCGCTAACGTTCGTGATGTGGCGGTGCAAGCCGTCAATGCCAGCCGCACAACATGCCGGTCCTCTCGTTCGGTGGTGTGCCGCGGCTGCGGCAATCGCTCACGTCGGTCCGTCCGTCCCTCATGCACCCACGGAATCCATACTCGCCTCACTGTGGCTGGATATCGTCCCACAGGGGCGCCGATATCTCGGTACGATAAACCGCTGTCGGGATAAGCCACTATTCGTCGTCTGTCAAACTCCGAAACGTACCAGAGGGGTGCGCCATAAAATACACCTCCCCACGAAAAAGAGAGATAGATATATGACAACGATGCTTCTTCGATTGAGATTGTTCAGCATTTAATGAAAGATACTAGATAAAAAAGAGACTTGGCATACATATATGTTAATTCAAGCTTCTTATGTCATCCGATAAAGAAATTAGATACAACAACAAACCTATTGTCTGAAACAATTAAAGTGGGGATCCTAGACGTCCCGTAAAATACGGGATGAGCCCGTTTTTGGCTAATGCGTCCCAATGTCCTGAGAAAACTCTTCGGGACAGCTTTCTGTCCTGTATTTTAGAGTTCAAGACAGAAAAAAAATCGATGAGTTACAATTTCTATTCTTTTACAAACATATCTTTTAACCTGCACGCCAAGCTTCTCCCACGCCGACTGTTATCTCCCATGACGCTATCTCTCTCGTTTAACTCTGTGATCAATGCTCTCATTACGTAGGCAAGCACAGCCGTGGCAGATTGATATCGGAGGGCAGGAGGGCACGGGACCTCGACACCTGGTGGATGTAATCAGTAATAAAATATCATAAAATTGATTTCTACAACACATGTGTGTCATATATACACTGCTGGCCACCCAAAATGCAACACCAAGAAGGACACGAGATAGCAAAGCCAGATTTGCTGGACACATAACAGTAGATACAAAACTGAAACGATAGAGCTTACAGGCCCTTGCGACTTGCGGAACACGCAGACATCAATAGTTCCTGTGGCCCCCATGGCTGGCAATAACGGCCGCTACACGCCGCGGCATAGAACGAAAGAGGCTGTGGATTTGGGCTTGGGGTATGTCAGTCCAGCCTTCTTCCACACGGTGCCACAGTTCATCAGGCGTAGCCGCGGGTGGTGCTTGCCGGGCCACTCGGTTGCCGATCAGCGACCAGACGTGTTCGATGGGCGCCATGTCGAGAGAACAGGCGGGCCACGGCAGCAATGACACCTGCTGGGCCGTGAAGAATTGTTGCATGATGCGTGCCACGTGCGGGCGTGCAGTGTCCTGTTGAAACCTGGCAGCTGGCAGGTCCTGCATGTAAGGGAGGACTACAGGCTCCAACACGTCGGAGATGGTGTGGTGGCTGTTGAGTGTACAGGCGATGCGTACCAGAGGGTTACGGGTGTCATATCCAATTGCGCCCCAAACCATAACGCGAGGCGAAGGACCGATATGGTGATGCATAATGCAGGCGTCATACAGTCTCTAGCAGCGGTGCGGCCACATGCGAATCCGATCATCGTGGTGTTGCAGGCAGAAGCGGGATTCGTCGGAGAAGACAATGTCGTTCCATTCCGTAGTCCAGGTGCGGCGTTCAACGGCCCACTGCCGCCGCACTCGCCGGTGGTGTAACGTCAATCGTAATCGGAGTTATGGGCACCGTGCGAAAAGTCCTCGCTCCTGCAGACGACGTCGAACGGTACGTGCTGACACAGGTTGTTGCGGAACACACCCTAATTCCTGCTATAACGTTCGTGATGTGGCGGTGCGAGCCGTCAATGCCCGCTGCACAACATGCCGGACTTCTCGTTCGGTGGTGTGCCGCGGCTGCGGTAATCGCTCACGTCGGTCCGTCCGTCCCTCCTGCACCCACCGAATCCATACTCGCCTCACTGTGGCTGGATGTTGTCCCACATGGGCGCCGATGTCTCGGTACGATAAACCGCTGTCGCGATAAGCCACTATTCGTCGTCTGTCGAACTCCGAAACGTGCTGGAATGACTGCCGTATTCTGCGACGAGGCATCAGGAAGCTTCCCATGCACAGGTCAGGCAGCACAACACACTTCCACTACTTACACCCCGCCTTCTGTGCACCCGTCGTATAGTGCTTCTCAGTGGCGTGCCGGGCGCACATGATTTGCTTATGCCCTGCAATGCTAATCGTTTGCATGTCCTCTCGCGGGCGACGCATGCTGCGAATTTCAGGCCAATCGGATGCTTTATTCTTGGTGTTGCATTGTGGGGGGCCAGCAGTGTAAAAGAATGGTCACAGTATATACTGACATTAGACAGTATGTCTTGGGTGAAACTGAGAACACATTATTTTGGGAATTGTTTTTCAAACAGTCCAACTATTAATCAGACGGCTGCCATATCAAACATTGTTGAATCTAATGTGTTTGATGAAGTAATGGTAGTGAAAACAGCTCTGAAATCCAAAAAAGATAGTAAAGTGAAAGAGATGTTGAAATCTAAACAGTTAGATGGAGTCTGGGTGGATCTCTTAAAAAATGTTGAAGCAGAACTATCAAATTTAAAGAAAGTAGTGGAGTTCGTTATGTGTATCCCTGGAACAAATGCGTGTGTCGAAAGATTATTTTCTCGCATGAACGCACTGTGGACTGGTGAGAAGAACAAATTGTCAGTAAAAAACTGTAAAATCATTCTTCAATGAGGATTGTGTAGCTTTTTATGACATGATTCTTAAAAAGAAACAATTGTTAAGTGAAATTCATTCTTCAGAAAAGTATTGCAAGAGTGAGCAAGACTGATTGATTAATAAGAATATTGATTAATAAGAATAGTTAGAATCATTTTGTAAGATTGGCATATGTGATGGATGCGCATACTAAACTTTCACATTCAGTCCTAAGTGTCCCGTACTTTTTCCCGATGCATCTGGGATCCCTAAATTTAAGGAGTGCAGGATGTTGGAAGGAAGCTTAACACAATTTCGGGTTCAAAAATAGAAGACCTAAGAAACAAATTCATAAGTGTGTTAGAAAAAAAAAAAGTGAGTTTCAAACTATGTGTACTGTTGCTCAAGTTTCAGAAGGCCAACTTGTACGCGAAATTGAATTTTTAGGTGTTAGTAGTATCCCGCTCTTAAAATATGCAAGGTTAACTTCCTGTGAGGTGGAATGATCGTTTTCTTGATTTTGTTCATTGTTTCGTGACAATAGGTGTAGATTTGCAACTGGAAAATCTAGAGATGATATCTGTTGTCCACTGCAGTTAGAAGAACTTTGTCCATCGAATGTATAACTGTGATTAGTAAGTTGAGTACTAACAGTACCTTTCTATCACAGAAAATAACTAGTGGCATTACCGTTTTATTTTTGTTTTTAGCAAATATTTATTTTATTTTTAGAATTTTTTTCTATTTTTAGCAAATCTTTTTGAAATTATTAGCACATAAAAACATTTTTCTGTTTGTTTTAACACCTAAAAATCCATTTCATAGTTATTTTCAGCAGAGTCGGCATTAGGGCGGTGCCGCCCAACCGGGCGCCAAGCTGAACTTTTTTTTTGTGTGTAAAATCATGGAATATATACTGCATGAAAAAAGAAAGAAAATACTCTGCGAGTATTGTAATTCGAGGCAATAATGATTGGACACAAAGATCTCGCAGTCACTGGAACGATCTAAATCTTCAAATGGAATATTGTAACAATTATTATGTGCCAAAGGAGCGTTGTTTTCGGCATTGACCTTGTGATCAACGTACGCGACTATTATAATAATTCATAGTGTGTAACTTTCAAACCGGACTGAAAAACTACGCAATCCCATCTTGATGGTTATGTATTTGCATTTATGTTACCAAAATATGAAAGTTTTGAATGTATTTTTATTAAATGCAGTTCTTCAGCCTTTCATTGCGTGAAAAAGTGAAATTTAGAAATATGTGAGGTCAAGAATACATTTAACGTTAATGAATTGACAAACTTTTTTAAACTTTGAGTTTTGTTTCTTTTTTGTGAAAGTACACTGTAACAAATAAGTGGTTTCAATTCACGGAAAATTTCTGAAAATAAAATGCAGCAAAGATATGTCTTCGATTTTTAACGAAATTTCCGTTTTGAAATGCTTCCGTTTTTAACAACGAAAACGTTCAGTATTTTGATAGATGCCAGTTTCTGGGGTTTTCGTTTATATACAGATATTTCCGGAATTTTTGTAAATTCAGATTTTGACTTATTCAGTCTTTATACAGAAATTCCTTTCACTTCAGGAAATTTCTGTTTCCGCTTTTTAACAGTCTCATTACGTAACCCGCTGTCATGCGAGGGAGGGTTGGACGTGATTTCCGAGTAGCCAAAACATTTGCGGTTATCACCTGATAGGAATGGTTAGAGACTTTTGGTGACGTCACCTGAACGGTAACCTCGAACGGAGGGAGATGGTTTGGGGTGGTTGACATGCCGACGGTAGATTATTTACGGGTATCTTATAGGTTTGTCAAGAAGGTGGATTTTCCTTACGAAATGAAAGAACCTCTTCGTCGCCGCTGGAGGGGTTCGAACTCGAGATAATTTGTTCGCGGGCTGGACGTCTTTTTCACTATGAAGGTGGGTCAATTAGTCATTTTCATTTGCAGTAGGAGTTTATTATTTTTCTGAATAGGATTCTAATAATTTCACTTTTTCTGTAGGAGAACTTAAAGCTAATTACAATTTTTTATCATGATTTTTCAAAGCAACAGGATGTTTTGGAACTTGAGATTTTATTAAACTAACCATGACTTTGAATTATGTTTAAGACTGGGTGAAAGGTACTTCATAGTATTATTTTTTAAAACTCCTAAACATAAAATTTGGTCTTGGTAGCTATAATAACTTTGAAGTTATGAGTTCCACATACTGATACATAGACATCATACACTCAATCACCTGTTTTGGTACCCGGTTTCTTACCATAACACAATTAACAATGGCAGGCACACCAACTTGGGAGGGGGAAGAAGAATATCCGTTGCTACAAATACCTTTATATCATGCGATATGCTACCCACAGTATCTAGTCTCTCTACTGAAAATTAGATCCTCCAACAGACGAGGATGAGTGTTGCTACCCAAAAATGCTTAGGCAGGGTCCTCGCGGTTATAATTTCCGATGGCGTGAATAACGAGTGATTCGACAAAATGGTTGAACTAAGATTTAATGGTTGATTAAACCAGCTTAAATTCAAAATTTTCCGCAAACTCGTGGTGTCATTGTCTGAAGTTTTGCGTCGTATGGAAACGGGAAGAGGGAGAACAGAATTTTTCGTTTAATATATGAACCGGATCACGAAAAGTTCACGGAAAATTCAGGTTTTTCCGATAACGCTGCCTAAAAACCAAAGTTTTCTGTTATTAACCGGTAAAAATGAACAGGAGTGCTTCTATCATTTCACTTATGCAAAATTCGTGAAATTCAATTTTTTCCCGTTATTTCACGGAAAAGATTGAATCAAGAATTACTTCGTTATTTCACGAAAGGAACACGGAAAATATTGAATCACGAATTACTTCGTTAATTCACGAAAGGGACACGGAAAATATTGAATCAAGAATTACTTCGTTAATTCACGAAAGGAACACGGAAAATATTGAATCAAGAATTACTTCGTTAATTCACGAAAGGAACACGGAAAATATTGAATCAAGAATTACTTCGTTAATTCACGAAAGGAACACGGAAAATATTGAATCAAGAATTACTTCGTTATTTCACGAAAGGAACACGGAAAATATTGAATCAAGAATTACTTCGTTATTTCACGAAAGGAACACGGAAAATATTGAATCAAGAATTACTTCGTTATTTCACGAAAGGAACACGGAAAATATTGAATCAAGAATTACTTCGTTATTTCACGAAAGGAACACGGAAAATATTGAATCAAGAATTACTTCGTTAATTCACGAAAGGAACACGGAAAATATTGAATCAAGAATTACTTCATTAATTCACGAAAGGAACACGGAAAATGGCGCTCGTGAATTTCAGGGGCTTCTTTACAGTGTAGAATTTTAACACCTCTTATCTACTGAACAAACACTTCAAAGTAAGGAATAAAATTTCTTATAACGAAAATAAAATGATATTTTGCACCGTATAGCATTAGTTATTGTACAGCTATTTCTGAACTGCCTTAGTTATGTTGATCGGCATAGATTTCGTGATCATTAGATTCTGTTATTGTAAAATAATAGCTGTTGTGCGCTATTTGCTGTCTCTTTTTGTGGTAAACTGCAAGACGGCATGTGTGTGTTTGAGCAGAGGGACAGAGGAAAAGCTTTTATTTAGAGTGTTGGGCTAGTGGTTTTTCAATTTAAGTGTTTTTCCTTCAAATGTATGACAAAATTTTGCACGCTGTTGGAGAGCGAATGTGTTTACTTCTGTGGTAAACAGCACTTAAGGTTTTTATATAAAACGACACACAGCCTTCGTGCGGACGTGCAAAATCGGACTTTTTGCATTTTTTGAAACAAAAATCTCTGCAAACTTTCGGAAGGAGAATTGTACTTAGTTCTTGAAGACAGCGCCTGCTATGATTTTGGCGCAATGCAAGAACCAGTGGACACCGGAAGTGCATTTTGTTCCTTTTCTTCCAGCGGCTTTTATGAAAAGACACACATTTTCTCTTTGCACTTAACTTTCAAACTTTTGCCCTTCTGTGTGAGTGCGCCCACGGTCATTCTTTTCCATCTAACGCATTCTTTTATACATGATTTCCTGGAAAGCACTAGACAAAAACTGTTGTGGAGTGTTCTAGATGGGAAAAAAGTCCCTCAAAAGAATTGGCTTCTTGACTTGTACCGAGGGAAAGAAGGGGTTGTTTAAGCGAAGACAATGCACTGATTCCTAGCAAATGCTCGAGGCCACTTCGAAAAAATTGACTTTTGCTGCTGAGTAAAACTTTCCTCTTATTTTGGGGAGTGAAATTTTACATCTAAACCACGAAACACAAATTAAACCTATTATAGAAGACGCATTACAGTAGTTTCTGAGGATGAATATCGCAGTAAGAAGCGTGAGGCAGCGAAACTGGTTCTTCAGAGTAAGGCAAAAGATAGGAAAGAAAAGGGAAAAGGCATGAATTGGCTTTTTGGAGAGGTAGAAAAACTTTCTGGAAGTATATGAGACACTGGAGCAATAGGGGAATCAAAGTTGCAAGTTGTGTGAAGAATAGGATCGGGGAAACGATATGGGATCCCAATGAGTAAGTGAATAATGGGATGAATACTTCTGTGAGTTATTAGGTCAAGAAAGCAAATATGATTCTGAGGCAGAAGCAGATGATGTCATAGTGAGAGATGGATTCACAGGAGAGATCTCGAGAGAAGAGGTGTGTAAAGCTCTAAAATCTTTTCAGAATGGTAAGGCTCCAGGAGTTGATGGCATAACTGCTGAGATGTTGAAATATGGTGGTGACTCTTTAATTGACTGGTTAACTGAAATCTGCCAGTTGTGCTGGGAGTTAGGAATGGTCCCTCGGGATTAGAGAGATGAGATCATTCATTGTTCTGTTGTATAAGAGAAAAAAGTGATTAGACTGACTGCAAGAACTATCGTGGAATTAGCCTACTGAGTGTGCCAGGGAAAGTGTTTGGTAAAGTCATTATTGAAATGGTACGAAGTCTTACATCAGAGAAAATGTGGAATGTTCAGAGTGGTTTTATGCCTAGTAAAGGCTGCACTAACCAAATTTTTGCATTACGCATGATTATTGAAAAGTATCTGCCTGTTGGCAATAAAGTTTTTACTGCCTTCATAGATTTAGCGAAAGCATATGAGCGAGTAAATAGGAAACTTCTGTGGAAGGTGTTGAATGAATATGGTGTTACTGGGAATCTACTTAATAGTGTGAAAGCCATGTATGCTGTGTACGAGTGAATGGTGTTGTATCAAAATTGTTTTCCATTGGCGCATGAGTCAGGCAAGGTTGCTTAATATCACCATGGCTGTTCAATATATCTATGGATGCATGCATGCGTAATGCCATGATGGACAATACTGGTTTATGTCTTGATAATACCCGTGTGTGCAGATTGCTGTATGCTGATGACACAGTCCTGTTGGCAGAGAGCAAAAATGAGTTGCAGAGCAAGTTGTCCCGGATGTACGAAGTTTGTGTGAAATTCAAGCTGAGTATAAATAAGGGAAAACCCAAAGCTATGGTTTTTGAGCGAGGAACTCTTAGTACTGAGTGCAGGATAAGTCTAAATGGCACAGGGATTGACCAGGTAAATGAGTTTGTATGTTTAGGAAGCTTGTTTGACAGAGAGAACAGATTAGACGGCGAAATTAGTAGGCGAGTGAATTCTTCATTGAAAGTCATAGCTGCTTTAGGAGGTTTTCACAGGAATGATGGATTCTCAAAAGAGTCCCGAATGGCTGTGTATGAAAGTGTAATGGTTTCTACTCTGATGTATGGCAGTGAAATCTGGGTACTACAGAGGAGACATAGGAGTCGTTTGTGAGCCCGATAAATGCGTTACTTACGGGGGGTTGTGGGAAGACACGTTCTGATCATGTGAGGAATGAAGATGTGTTGCAGTTGTGTAACGTGAAGCAAAATGTTGTTAGCTAGTTGGAGACTAATATTCTCAGGTGGCTTGGCCATGTTGAAAGAATGAGTGACGAGATGCTTACTAAGAATTTTTTTTCGGCCTAAGTGGCAGGAAAGAAAGGGGCAGAGGAAGGCCAAGGAAGTCATGGGAGGATCAGATTCAGGAGTGTCTGAATGAGAAAAAGATTATGAGTATGAAGTATAGAAGGTCTTGTGTACGTCGTGTGATGGATGTCACTGAAGCACGTGTGGTGTGTCAAGATAGCTGTAAATGGGGAAGTTTGGTACAGCAACAGTAAGTAAACAATCACTTAAAAATTTATCTGGTAGTTTGTATTTCTTTGTGAAGCTAATCTCAGAGAACACCTTAGGGATATGTATTATCAGTTAAATGTTTATTTGTCAGATGGTATTTTTTGAGGAGCTAACCTTTGAATATCAGAGAACAGCTTAATGAAAAAAAAAACCCAAAAAACTACAGTAGTAGGTCTTTCGATATGCTTTTTGAGGTGCACAATGTTACTGAACTGGATGGATAAACCAAATATTCAAAAGGGTTTAGGAGATCCTAAGTAACAGAACCAACTTCTGAAGAAGAGCAATGTTGAGCTTAACCCTCAAAATTCTGTGCTTTTCATGCGGTGCCAAAAGAAGGATGTGTGGAACCAGTCATGACGAGTTTTCAGGACAGCACTACGCTTTAAATGCGGTATCGCATACTGTATCGACGTTTGATACTACTGCGTTTGTACTATGTTTGTATTTGCGGAAAGACTTAGTGTAAAACACAAAAGGAAGTAAGGAGCAAAAATAGTGAAAATAAACAAAACATTAAATATCACTCATTTGTTCAAATTAAATAAAATATTGAGCGCAGGGGCGCGCCAAGGGCATTTGCCGCCCGGGTGCAAGCCCAGATAGGCCGCCCCTTGTACGAGAATATTTTTCAACTTTATTTATTTTTACATGAAATCATAAATCCTTTAGCAACATAACTTTCTATTTCCAGCAAATTAAGGGTTTTCAAAAAACACAATCGTGGCACATAAAACTGAAGAAACAAAAATATTTTTGGCGAATCAATATTTAACCGTATGTTGGTACCAAAAATATTTTTTTCTGACGTGGTCTAACCAGTTTAATAGCTAGAAATTCTCTTTCGCAATCTGTTTCCTCGGCAATTGTTTTATCTTCAGCTAACATGCCTTTAAAACCCCCATGGTTTCTACGTTCTTTTAGACAGCTATGTACTTGTTTATTCATTTCTATTACGGTTAGTATAATTACAACAGATTTTGGCATTAATTTCCCACGTTGATTTGTGAAGAAAGAGTGTGCCAAATCTTTCTGGAACTAATACTTGCATGGTTTTTGTTTTAATTCTTTTTTCTAAGAAAGATTGGTTAAATTTCGTATATCACTGTCCTTAAAAGATTCGTTAAAGAGCTAATATAATGTATCGTGGATTACATCGAAATTGTACTCCAGTCCTCGTTACCCTTATTGTATCGATCCTATTTTCTCACCTTATTTATATAATCACAGTAAAGTTTTACGTTCAACGCTGGAAACTCTTTCTTTAAAATTTGCCAACGGCAAGATACGAGTAGTTCAGAAAAGAAAGCATATATGTATTTCTTGAACAATGCTGAAAATGTTCACAATTTCTACAGAATTTTTTTCGTCGTTATTGACGACCATATTTAAAGTATGAGGCGCTCAAAGTACATAAAATGTATAAATGCTTTTGGTCGAAAAATTATGTTTTTTGAAGTCCATTTTGCTTTTTCTTCATATTGGCCCTATTGTCATACCGCTGGCCATGTACATCATGAATGCCGAAATCTTCAAAATTTAAAAAAAAAATTAGAAAAAGAATTGTGACTTCTTTGCCAGTAGTATCCGTTACTGAATAAAACAATAAAAATTATTCTCTGATTTCAAGTCGTTTTCTGTTGAATTATATAATTAATTATTTTTACAAAAAAAAAAAAAAAAAAAAAACGAGCCACGTATCATATTACTATTTTTCACAGCAGAACGTTTTCTTAGCTTCTTCCACTTCACTGACATTTTATTAATTTATCAACCGTAAAATGTGATTGAGGTGTTTTGCCGCAAAATACCCCAGCTTGGCGCGTCCCTGATTGAGCGATATAAAACCCATTGGTTTAGAACCTTCCATTGGGCACAGCAATCAAGGTTAAGTACAAAGGTTTTTGTGTTCATGGGAACATGGACGCACCCACCGAACTGAAAGTGTGTTGAATCCTCTCCGGATTCTCCTCCTATAAGACATTTTGCAGGATCTACTGTTAAACACAAGGATGGAGCAACACGGCAAAAATTTATCAAATCAGTTCACTAAAAATTAATTGCTCCGACGATTTTTGACTGAAATACCGTTTGCTGTTGAAAACAAGAAAGATGGCACAGAATTTTCGGTTGCAATGAGCACTTCTTTTGAATCCGTTCTGACGTGAATTAAATTTATTTAAGCTATTCAAAGTCAATGGAACCGATTAGGAAAACAATCAACAGGTTTCTACAGTCCATTAAACATTCAGAAATAGAAACAGCTGCTTCGTTCCACCAGCGGCTAAAAAGCATGTTTTCGAAAATTAACAAATGGCGCACAAAATGTTTCTCACAGCACAAGGAAGGTATCGGAGACAATTTTCGTATCTATCACTTGAGGGAAGAAATATAGAAGGAAACACGATATAAATCTACGCCTGCTAGCGGAAGAATTTTGCATAATGGACAAGTTGAAAATAGGCGAAAAATATTCTTCATGGAAAAAGCTACGCTAAAAAAAAGAATTTCCCAAATACATCTCCCGGAAGCAGAGATAGCGAAGAAAAAGGTTTTGACCTTTACGCCTCTTACGGGAAATCTTTGCATTATTTAAAGAGGATAATGCTCTACATCTTTGTTTTAGCGAATGGCATACAGCAAAGAATAAAAAATAAAATCAATAGTGTTTTTAGAAGCTGCGATACAGCTGCAAACTGAAGCACACAAACATCACCTACCGACAGAAATGTGAACTGCAACATTCCACATACTAGCTTAAAGTGTTTTACAAGATAAATGGCATTCGGTGTTGGAAGGAATTTTTAAATCGGACATGTAGAAGCAGAGATATTGAAAAGAACAGGTTAAGCACTTGCTCCTTCTGCCGGCGAAGTTGTTTATTATTTTGGGAAGAAAATACGCACCCAGAGTTTGCATATTTAGTAGTATTTGACCGAAGAAAGAAGTTTTTCAATCGGATATTTAGTTCAGCAAATATTGCTGTAAACGGAAACGTGAGCTTACGGCCTCTGGTGGCTCACTTGTGCGTTAAGAAAAATGTGAAATTATATGAGAAACATGTCGCAGCGGAAACACTTTCCAAGAAAGAGAGAATTTTTAAAATCGGACTCATAGAAGCACAGATATCAACAAAAAGATAATACATCTACGCCTCCTGGCGGAAAAACCATGCATTATTTTAAGAAGAAAGTAATCTCAAAAGGTTTTTCGAGGTGAGCGGTATCAGTCCACGAAAGATTTTTTCAGTACAATTTTCAGGAGCTTAGATTTTGCTGCAAACATATCAGAAGCAGAAATAAACACTTACGCCCCCTGGTGGCCAAACCATTCTTTGCCAAACATTAGAAATTATATGCAAAACATTTGCCCTCAGGAGCTGTATCCGATACAGGAAGAATTTTTTCAAATCGGAGTTTTAAAAGCAGAGATACCGGGAAAAACGCAATTTTCCTTTACGCTCCCTAGCGGAAGATCTATGAATTACTTGAAAATTTTGAAATTACACGGAAAACGTTTCGCACCGGAAACTCTAACCAACAAAGATAGAAATTTTCAAATCGGATTCTTAGAAGCAGAGATAGTGACAAAGATAGTGGCGGAGAAACCATGCATTACTTCAAGAAAAAATATTCCGAAAAGGTTTATCGACGTGAGTGGTATCGGTCCACAAACTAATTTTTTCAATCAAGATTTTAGAAGCTCAGATTTTGCTGCAAATACATCAAAAGCAGAAATTAACAATTTTGCCTCCTGGTGGCCAAACCATTTTTTTTAAAAAAACTAGAAATTATATGCAAAACATTTCCCATCAGGAGCTGCATCCGATACAGGAAGAATTTTTCAAATCGGAGTTTTAAAAGCAGAGATATCGGGGAAAACGCATTTTACTTTTACGCCGCGTAGCGGAAAATCTATGCGCAACTTGAAAAAGTGACTATACCTGAAATAGTCTTCGTCATAAATGGAATCGTAAGGTAAAATAATGTTTTCAATTAAATGTTTGGAAGCAAATATATGGAATAAAATGTATTTTGAATTCGATATCATCTTTATTTACACCCTCTAGCGGCGAAATTGTGCATCGTAAACCCCCCCCCCCCAAAAAAAAAACCCAAATAAAGGATCATCGTTATCACATTCCAAGCTTCCCAATGCAGAGAGAATTTTTCAAATCGGACTAACAGTTGCAGAGATATGGTGTCCACAGACGGACGGATGCACGGAAAACCGGTAACGATCTGTTTTACAAAAGACGTGCTGAAAATCATGTAAATCTTATGCAGACGTAAACGCCGAAAAATTATTTACCCTGGAAGTTAACAATAACCACAGTATTTTAGTCCAGTGCAACTACTCAGGATTATGAGTTATAGTGCAGGGAAAGTATAGTGATTTGAATGTTCGAGAGGTTGAAATATGAAGATTCAAGATTTTCAAATGACAAAAATTCCGCTACGCGCTATCACGGGTCACATCGGTTATGCTGATAAAAATAACTTCTTTTTTGTGCCGGAGGCGAAGAAGAACCACCGTGAGCAGCTGTACGGGCTATATGCAGTCGCTGGTTCCAAATTTGGAGCCACTGGTTTCAGGGGAAGTGAGGGTGACGGTGCCATGTGTGTGTGGGGGAAGTCATCGAAAATGTTTGCAGGGCGGGAGACTGGGCCCATCTTGGTAGAATGCTCCATTGCTCCACATGGGCGTCCAATAGGTTCATTATGAGTTTTTGTCTGTGTGTTGTTGATTGATGCAGAAATATTGCTCTAGAGAAAATCGGGAGTCGTTTGAGAAGCTGGATGAGCCAGCAGCCCCTTTCGGGTCCATTACTATTGGCAGTGAATAGAACCTCTATTATAATATGTAAAAATAAAACAGAGCGACAGAGAGAGAAAGTCTCGTGCTGTATCATCAAATATTTTTCGCCATTGTGAACATCATCATAAGGAATAATTCGAACGGGCCATGTCCTGTCTGTGTGTGATGGAATCCTCGCCTTCCGAAGTTGGAAAACAAAGGAACCATGATGTCTATGAAAAATCTTACCTTATAAAACATGGCTACCAGTTGCTTAAGAGAGTGTGTGGTTCTGAGCCAAAGATAACGAGGCACATACTATCGTCTAGTTAAAGTCACAGGACAAGCACCAGGCAGGCGAGACAGAGTGTAAGCTTTCGTAGGAAAAAATAACTACTCATGAAGAAAACTGGAACTACATATACTTCATCAGGAACCAAGTGTTAAGAAACGCAGCGGGGTGTCTGGATAACCTTCCGAATTGAGTCCATGTCGAGATCCGGCTGATAAATAATGGAGTTCTGTTCTTTCTATGGCACTAGCGTTGCCCCCTCCCTGAAACCAGTGGCCTTAAATGAGGAGCAAGAGACTCCTTATAATTTTAGGTGCTTGTTGGGTTCGCTGAATTCTCCTCCCTATAGTTGGTCATCCGTATCTACTAACGTTCCAAACATGCATAAGCGAAAGTTTTCCCCAGGCTTTTGAAAATTTTACGAGAAATCTACATTAGTCTCCATTAAACAACCCTTATAATAAAAAAAGGTAGGCTGATC
Organism: Macrothele yani; assembly: GCA_039090855.1. Taxonomy (NCBI): domain Eukaryota; kingdom Metazoa; phylum Arthropoda; class Arachnida; order Araneae; family Macrothelidae; genus Macrothele; species Macrothele yani. The sequence continues at coordinate 75,757,928 of CM077023.1, read as the reverse complement.
AATGAGGATGACCGTTGGAATTACATTAAGGATATGTACATTTGTGTCTCTCAACATCATTGCGCTCCCCTTTCTATATACAGTCGAATCTGCCTAAAACGGAATCTGTCCGAAGCGGAAATCTGCTTAAAACGGAAAAGTTTTCAGGACCACTGAAATGTCTATGGCATGAATACATTACTAAAGCGTGATCTGTCTAACGCGGAAACGGAAGCCATATTTTAGGACGCAGAAAAAGAAAAACCTGCTTAATGCGGAATCGCTACTAAATACAGTAGGTAAACCAACAGGACCCGAATATCAGGAAACCGATTTTCTCGCCCTGCCGTCGGCAACGCTGACACCAGGAGGGCTGGGTGGAAACAAAGAGGAGAAAGGAATTTCCAACAAGAGATGAGCGGTGGAGTTCGAGAAGCTAATAAGCGGAACCTGTCGGAGGGAGGCAGACTCCGAAGTTCGACATCCAACTCGGACAGTGACGAAGTGCATGCTAGACACGATCATGTTAGCGTGCTTTCTCCATACGTAGGTGTAAAGAAAATTTCAAACCCTATTGAAATTGCAATAATGGCCAGCGATAGTCGTAGCCCGTACAACGTACTGACCCTTCAGCAGAAAATCAAAATTATTGAGCAGCATGACAAAGGTGTTTCGGTTAAAGAACTGTGTGAGCTATTTAAATGTAGTAAAGCCCAAATTTACACGGCACTAAAAAAGAAAAGTGAAATAAAAGAAGAATGGGCTGAAGTCGCAAATTATAAGAGAAAAAGAGGAATAGAAAACAAAGATATCGATGACATAGTATGGACATGGTTTGTGGATGCACGTTCAAGAAATCTGCCAATATCAGGTCCGATTTTACAAGCCAAAGTTCTTGGTAGCAGAAAAGTTGGGGAAGAATTCGTTCAAAGCTTCGATTGGTTGGCTGGTAAGTTTAAAAAAAAGACATAGTATTTCCTATAAAATTTTTTGCGGTGAAGCCAAAGACGTTGATGATAACGCGGTAAACATATAGGAGGAAATATAAAAAATGTAACGTGTGGATACAAACCATAGGATATTTTCAACTGTGAGACAGCATTGTTTTTTCGTTCACTGCCAACAAAATCACTCTGCGTATCAGGAGACAAATGCATCGGCGGAAAACATGCAAAAGAACGTCTCACTGTTTTTCTCTGCTGTAATATGGAAGGAGAGTTTGAAATGCCTCTGGTGATAGGAAAAGCGCCAAAACCGAGATGTTTTAAAAACGTCAACATCAAAGACCTCCCAGTGATATGGAAGGAAAACAGAAAATCGTGAATGACAGCGAAAATAACGGAGGAGTGGCTTCACATGTTCAACAACAAAATGAAAGAACAAAATAGGAAAGTCATTTTATTTTTAGACAATGCTACTTTTCACCCTCATATTACATTGACAAATGTCAATTTAATATTTTTACCTAGCAACACAACAGCTGTAACACAACCACTCGATCAAGGAGTAATTTACACTGTGAAAATGAAATATCGAAAGCTCCTTTTGCAATATCTCATTGCTAGTTTGAATTGCAGCAACAGCGTTAACGAGCTTGCAAAATCCGTAAATGTGTTAAATGCAATTAATTGGCTAGCTAAAGCTTATCAAGATGTTTCGCCCCTCACAATACAAAAGGGTATTTGCAAAGCAGGATTCGTAACAGATGTTTGTGATGATACTCTGTGTTTTGGCGACGAATTTATGCAACATTTATTGAACAAAGCTACGTCAGAAAACATACAAGCGCATGAATTCGTTAACTCAGACAGTGACGTTTGCACTGAAGCAGGCATTCAGAATATTGATGACTTAACAGATGAGAAAAACGAAGTCGAGGATGAAGTGAACATAGAAAATGACATAAAACTTATAATGACACTTTACAAACTATTCATAAGTTGCAAGACTTCAGTCTTCGTGCTAATAATGCTAAACTGTTAAACCTGATAAGTGGTGTTCGATGTAAAGTTGAAAAGCGGAAAAAATCAGAAGCAAACAACTATTAATGATTATTTTAAATAATGGAGAAGCATGGGTGTACGTAGTACGTAGTATGTATGTATTGTATAAACGGGTAAGTTCTGTTTTCAATTTCTTAATTATGGTATAGATGACGATAATATGGGGGAATTATCACCACTGCCAAGTGGGTGTTGCAAATTACGTATTATCGATCGTTGATTTTCCAAAATCTTTGTAAAGCGGAAATCTGCCTACAACGGAAAAATTTCTTGGTCCCACCAATTTACGTTTTCGACAGATTCGACTGTATATCATCATCATCATTGTCAACCATTATCAATCCACTGCTGGACGAAGGTCTCCCCAAGTTTCCTCCACAACGGTCTGTCTTGTGCCAGTCTCCTCCATGTCACCCCTGCATACTTTCGAATTTCATCCACCCATCTCCCATGTGGTCTTCTTCTGGGTCTTTTCCTGTCCCTTGGAATCCAATCTAAAATTTCGGCTGTCCATCGATGATCTGTCCTTCTGGCAGTATGTCCAGCCCATTGCCATTTCAGGGATTTAACTCTGATCATGATGTCTTCCACTCTTGTCATTTTTCGGATCCACGAGTTCCTCTTCTTATCTCTCCTGGTTACACCAAGCATGCACCTCTCCATGCTGCTTTGAGTTGTCTGCAGCCTTTGTATGTCTCTTTTAGTTAAGGTCCACGTCTCCGCACCATACGTAAGCACTGGAAGGATGCACTGATCAAACACTTTTCTTTTAAGACATAATGGCATATTGCTCTTGAAAATTATGCTGTTTCTTCCGAAAGCTCTCCAGGCAAGTTTTGTACGCCGATTAATTTCTTCATCAATGTGACCCTCACTTGATATCTGCTGTCCAAGATAAACGTACGTGTCTGTTATCTCCAGCTTTTCTCCATCAATCGATAAATCTTCATTTCTTGTAAAAGCATTGAACATCACTTTTGTCTTCTGAAAGTTCATTTTTAATCCCACTTCTTTACTCTTGTCAGCAAGTTCCTGGATCATACTCTGAAGCTCTGATGGGGTAGTTGCAAAAATGACTACGTCATCAGCAAAACGAAGGTGGGTTAGATAATCTCCATTAATCTTTATCCCCTTGTTTTCCCAGCTCAGTGACTGAAAAACACCCTCCAATGTGGCATTGAAGAGCTTCGGAGATATGGTGTCACCTTGTCTCACTCCCTTCCCAATTTTTACGTGTGTTGTATTTTCAAACAGCCTAATCTTTGCACTTGCATTTTCATAGATGTTATTAATAATATTAATGTATGCATCTTCAATACCGCAGGTTTTCAGAGCCATTGTAACTGTTGATGGTTTCACCGAATCAAAGGCTTTTTCATAATCGATAAAAGCCATGCACAATGGAAGTTCATATTCCCTCGCTCTTTCAATTAGTTCTCTCAGCACGTGGATATGATCTATTGTGCTGTAGCCACTCCTGAATCCAGCTTGTTCTCTCGGTTGAGCCATGTCCAGTGTTACCTTCAAGCGGTGTGAAAGAACTTTAGTGAAGATTTTATAAACTACTGATAGGAGGCTGATAGGTCTGTAGTTTCCGAGATCCTCAATGTCACCTTTCTTATGTAGCAGGATCATTGTAGCGGTGTTCCAATCCTCAGGAATCTTTCCTTCATTAAGGCATCGAGTGAAAATTTGGGCGAGTACTGTTTCGATTTCTCCACTTGCTTCTTGTATGATGTCTACAGTAATTCCATCTTCTCCTGGAGCTTTTCCTCGCTTCATGTTCTTGATTGCATGTGCAACTTCTGCTGGAAGGACTGGAGGAACTCTGGTACTGGTATCTTTCATGATGTCTGGAGTGCATATATCATCCCTTTCATATAATTTGGAGTAGAAATCTTTCACTCTTGTCAAAATTTCTCCTCTATTTCTTGTTACAGAACCATCTTCTTTTCTCAGTGCCATAATCTGTTTTCTTCCCTTACTGAGATGTCCCTTTGCTATCTTTAGGCTTTGGTTGTTTTCAATTGCTTTCCTCACTAGTTCACAGTTGAATTTCCTTACGTCTTCAGTGATACTTTTTCGTACTGTCTTGCATAGCTCTATATATTCCACTTTGGAAGTCACATCTTCTTTAGTTGTCCTCATCTCTTCTTCTTTTTGCATCAACATTTTGGTTTTTCCTGATAATTTGTTCACATGCAACTTGTTCTTAGAATCAGCTAATTTTGTTGCTGTTTCCATAAGAGCTTTGGTTACTTTTCTGTTAACTTCAGAGATGTCCACTTCTTCCGATGTTAGGCCTTCTAAAGCTGAGAACCTGTTCTTCAGTTCTAACTTGAAGGTATTATGGTGTTTTTTAAGGTTGGTTATGTCAATAGATTTTGTTTGTCCTATGAGCTTGCCACGTTCAAGTTTAGTGTTGAGGTGCATCTTACATCTCACCAATCTATGGTCACTACCTGTGTTGAACTTGTTTAGCACACTGCAGTCTTCTATGACGAATTTTTTGTTACACATAATAAAATCAATTTCACTTGTCGTCCCATTTGGATGTCTCCATGTCCATTTCCTGTGTGGCTTTTTCTTGAAAAAGGAGTTCAAGATGAAAAACCCTTCTGCCTCTGCAAACTCAACAAGAGTATTTCCACGCTGGTTTCTGTTGCCATGACCGAATTTACCTACTGAAGTTTCATTCTATTGCCGTTGCCCTATTTTTGCATTGAAATCTCCCATAATTATCTTCAAATGCTGCTTACCTTTATTATTTAGATGACAAATTTCCTCATAAAATTCTTCAATTTCTTCTTCAGGATGACTTGTGGTGGGTGCATAAGTTTGAATAATCTGAGCCTGGTATCTTTTCGAGAGTTGGATAACAAGTCTTGCAGCTCTGTCAGAGGAACTTTCAACTTCTACAACTTTGTCCTTCAGTTTCTTGTTTATTATAAATCCAACACCACTAGTTCTGCCAGTATCTGTCCCACGATAGTAGAAGAGATGTCCACTTTTCAGTTCGATGAGATCTTCTCCTTTTCTCCTTACCTCACTTAGCCCCACGATGTCCCACTTGATCCTTTGTAGTTCCTCTTCCAATTCAAGAAGCCTTGAATCAGAAGATAGGGAGCGTCCATTGTAAGTAGCCAAGGTCAGCATCAGATGGCAGCCTAGTCCGGTCCTCCGGGGATTCTTAGCACCCTCTGCCTTCATGTCGCACTGGCCGCTGCCTTGGCCAGGTACATTCCAGCTGCCGGAGACTGAGGGCCAAGATTTAAGTTGTGGAATCATTTTGGAGGGGTTTGGCCATAACTCACCACGCTGGCCAAGCGGGTTGGTGAGTGTGGGATAGCATTTCCTCTGATCCCGATGGTATAGTTATACCGCTATGGGCGGTCGTCAGAGCCCCTTTGGTGGGAACAGGATGCACCACGAGAAGGCGGGGTTGACATTTGTCAAGGAGAGGCTGTGATGTTACGCATCACCTGACCTTACATCACCTGACCTTCGACTGTATATATATATATATATATATATATATATATATATAGAAGTAAGGCCGTCTAGAAAGTAAAAGGTCATGACATTAGAGAGATGAGTTCCCTCCATTTGGGACGTCACTCTCATGTTACACGGACTGATACGTCGGTGTCGAGTTTGACGTCATACATAACAGCATTGGAAACCAATCGGAAGCCTCGGTTTTCCTGTGACGCCACTAAAAGAGAAAACTCACCACTCTAATGTCATGGCCTTGCACTTTCTAGACGCCCTTGCTGGAGAGCGTTGACTGGCGCAGGAATCTAAAAACGCAAAGTGCTGGAAAACAGATTAAATCGCAAAAGACTCTGCGTGAAAACATGTCTCATTCGGAGGTATGCGCGGTGATTAGATTTCTCTGGGAACGGAAAATACCGGCAAGGGGAGATCAATCGTCAACCGCAAAACGCCCATGACCCTCAAGTCACAAGCGCCAGAAGAGTATCAGAATGGTGTTTAAAACTCGCACAGGTGCTCCACGCTTTGACGCATGAGAAACGCAGTGACAAGCCTTTCACATTGACAGCAGACAGCAATGTACATGGAGGCTCTGTTGCAAGAAGACAGAAGATTATTTTGTGTAAGATTGCTGCAAAGCAAATGTTTCTTTCTGTACCGCGCGTCACATAGTTCAACCTAATCATCGAGAGTACCTCCGAATGAAACCATGTTTCCAGGCTGGTTTTCATGTTTATTTGCATCTGTTATTCAGCACGTTGACTTTTCATCCAAACTCCTGTGCTAAACGACGTCCTTTAGTGAGGACAGTGTAATGAAATTGAGAGACATCGATTCGCCTAATATCATAAGGAGTTTCTTATTGATTAGCCCTCGTAGAAAGGAAGGAATGTTTTGTTAGCATTTCCTCAGTGAAAGAATCATGAGGATTCTTTCATCATCTGCTTTAAACCTGCTGACAATGATTTACAGTTCAAATGAAATATCAACATATCAACGAACATGCTTAATTCTTGTAATAGTGAAAAAATTACTAATTGAACAGCTACGAACTTATACAAACAAATGAAAAGACTTAATATGCCCCTAAATAGTGTGTAATACTGAAATGAATAAATTTAAATAGCTTTACATAAAATATAGAAAAAGCCCTCCTACGTTATATAAGTATCTTTGTAGTATTTTATCTGCAGATGCTATCCTAACTATTGTTAGGAAGGTTTTTCATGTTTGAAATACTAGTGACAAAAGTAATTATCACGAAGCTAAAAAGAAAATCATTTCCTCGCATTTTCCAGTTATTAAGGAACTGAAGAACAGGTAAAAAAAGCAGCAAATTACTTTTCTGGACGAACAAAAGAAATTTTGAAAAACAAAAAAGTATATGTATTTAGCAACAGCAGTTTTATCTTGGGGAAAAAGGAAGGGAAGAAAGTTATTTTTCAGAAATAACTGACAGTTCGGGAAAAATATTAGTCTGAATGTGTTATTACCGTAAATAAACTGCTATTTCAAAAAGATGTTCTGGAAGGTTGGTTAAATAAAGTATTCGGATATTTTGGCTCAACAAAAGTCACTGTTGACTTATTATGATTTTCCAAAGCAACCTGAAAACAATATGGCGACAAAAGAAGATAAAATGTGCTCTCTTATTCTTTGCATTATATTTTTAGCAAGGAGCAAATGGATATCAGACTGTGTGGCAAAAAATGTAGGTGGAGAATGACGATAGCATAAACGACATGCGTTGATGAGGCTTTTTTCGATTTCCTAAAATACAGATTACTTACCAAACAGTATAGACAGAATCAGGTTCTGAAATCTCCAGAACTAAAACCATTAGGCAAGCTTGATTGTCGTTGTCAAGGTTACGGCTCGGCCTCTTAAATGAGAGAATTATAGAAGAATTCTATGTAGTTCAACGAAGTGTGCTTATCCCTGACTTTCTTTGTTCATAATGAATTGTCCAGCAATAACCAGGGTAGAAATAAAACTAAATTAAAAGCTTCCATCGCGAAAACGATTTTTCTTCTTCGGAATTATGAGAAAAAAAAAGCAGTATTGTTATTCATGATGGTGCGCAAAAAATTGCTTTGCTAGTAGGAAAGTTATGTACCGCGATACAAAATTGTGATTACGGAAGAATTCATCCGATAGTGTCAATCTGCAGAACTTTTTGTTTTGTAAGCTTCAGACCCCATTGGTTTGTTTCATAATAGTTTATATGCTTATTCCCTATATAGTTCACCTAGTGCCTGAATGCAGAATTAGAATAAGAAGCATGACACCAAATTTTCGGGTGTTAGGAGCACGTTTTTCCCTTCCGTGTGCCCGAGATTCAAGAGCGGGTACAGGGATGTAGAGTATAGCAAAATAAACTTACTCCATCTAGCGGAAAATATGTCAAAAAAGCTAGAAAGTCATTGGAAACTAGGATAATCTTTTCAGTTATCAGATGCAAAAAGAATTTTTCAAATGAGACTTTTAGAAGCGCAGATATCGTGCTAAACATAAAAATCAGCAGTGTAAAAAAACTGTGCTACGTGGAGTGTCCCAAAAGTTTGTGGCCCGACCATGAAGGAATTATGAGAGACCAACAGAAATCATAATTGAGAAGCCGGTTGACCCGCTCTACGGTGCTAGTGAATAATCTATTTTTTCTCGAAATCACTGCTGCTAAAATTCCGTTACTGCTGCTAAAATTCCGTTACTGCTGCTAAAGGCCTTTATACTTCTGCTACGAAATATCCGATTCAGCCTCAGATATCTTTCCCTTCATAAAATATTTTGCACACACTTTTGGATTTTTTTTTGGTGCACAACGCTCGATGGCGTTAGGTGTGTTTTCCTGTTTGCAACTGTATCACCGCTTTTAAACTTGCTATGAAAAATATTTTCGTACTGTGTGACATTTGCTACGGTAAAGGTGGCTAACATTATCTTCTTTAAATAATGCACAATTTTCTCGCTAGTGATGTATATATAGAAACATTTTTCTTGCTATTTCTACACTGCTGGCCACCCAAACTGCAACTCCAAGAAGGAAGCATCCGATTGGCCTGAAATTCGCAGCATGCGTCGCCCGCGAGAGGACATGCAAACGATTAGCATTACAGGGCATATGCAAATCATGTGCGCTCGGCACACCACCGAGAAGTACTATAAGAAGGGTGCACAGAAGGCGGGGTGTAAGTAGTGGATGTGTGTTGTGCTGCCGGACCTGTGCGTGGTAAGCTTCCTGATGCCTCGTCGCAGAATACGGCAGTCATTCCAGCACGTGGCTTATTGCGACAGCGGTTTATCGTACCGAGAGCAGAATACGGCAGTCATTCCAATAGTGGCTTATTGCGACAGCGGTTTATCGTACCGAGATATCGGCGGCCGTGTAGGACGACATCCAGCCACAGTGAGGCGAGTATGGATTCGGTGGGTGTAGGAGGGACGGAGGGACCGACGTGAGCGATTGCCGCAGCCGCGGCACACCACTGGACGAGAGGACCGGCATGTTGTGCGGCTGGCATTGACGGCTCGCACCGCCACATCACGAACGTTAGCGCAGGAATTAGGGTGTGTTGCGCAACAACCTGTGTCAGCACGTACCGTTCGGCGTCGTCTGCAGGAGTGGAGACTTGTCGCACGGCGCCCATTGCTCTGATTACCATTGACGTTACACCACTGGCGAGTGCGGCGGCAGTGGGCCGTTGAACGCCGCACCTGAACTACGGAATGGCACGAAATTGTCTTCTCCGACGAATCCTGATTCTGGCTGCAACACCACAATGGTCGGATCCACGTGTGGCGGCACCACGGCGAGAGACTGTATGACGCCTGCATTATGCATCGCTATACCGGTCCGTCACCTGGCGTTATGGTTTAGGGTGCAATTGGATATGACACACGCACCCCTCTGGTACGCATCGCCGGTACACTCAGCAGCAACCGCTACATCTCTGACGTTTTGGAGCCTGCAGGACCTGCCAGCGGCCACGTTTCAACAGGACAATGCGCGCCCGCACGTGGCACGCGTCGTGCAACAATTCTTCAGGGCCCACCAGGTGTCACTGCTGCCGTGGCCCGCCTGTTCTCCCGATATGTCGCCCATCGAAGACGTCTGGTCGCTGATCGGCAACCGAGTGACCCGGCAAGCACCACCCGCGGCTACGCCTGATGAACTGTGGCAACATGTGGAAGCAGCCTGGACCGACATACCCCAAGCCCACATCCAAAGCCACTTTCGTTCAATGCCTCGGCGGGTAGAGGCCGTTATTGCCAGCCATGGGGGCCACACGAACTATTGATGTCCGCGTGTTCCGCAAGTCGCACGGGCCTGTAAGCTCAATCGTTTCATCTTTGTATCTGTTATTATGTGTCCAGTAAATCTAGCTTTGCTATCTCGTGTACTTCTTGGTGTTGCATTTTGGGTGGCCAGCAGTGTACTTCTAGTAGTCGCATTTAAAAGCGTCTTTTTCCATCGGAGAGCCTTTACTATGAAGAATATTTTGCGCATAGTATCTACTTTTGAATAATTTACAATTCAGCAGCCAGGGGTGTCAGCGTATTATCCTATTTGAAAGAGAATTCCTCAGATTCTAAAAAACCCTTGGGAAATCATTTCTTGCTAGAATACTCTTCATTATGAAAACATTCTTTTTAGATAACGCAGTTTTCTTGCTATGGAACGTAAAGTTCTATCACATTTTCCTCCATATATCTTCTCCTAAGTGTTCGATTTTAAAAATTCTTTTTGCCTCCGATACTTTCCTCTGTAAGTAGCATTTTGTGAACAAATTGCGAATTTTGATAACACATTTCATTTGCTTGCAAGCGTAAGTAACTATTTAGAATTGCTGATGTTTTGATTGGAGGGATCCCATCGAATAATTCGTTGTTTTCGTTGGCTCCGTTTACTATGAAGAACACTGCTTACATTGTGTATTTTAAATAACGCGATGTTTTCCACTAGGGGGCGTAATTGCCACCTCTGGGGCGCAGTTATCTAAACTCTCTGGCCCCGAATGGGCCCGGGTTTGAGTTCTGGATGAGGCATCGGTGGTGTGTTTGTATTACCCCACTGGCTCACTCCCTTCCCTGAAACCAGTGGTCCTAAATTTGGGACGGACGGCTGCTTAAAGCCCTTAGAGTTGCTCACAGTAGTCTGTAAACCCCGAAAAAGTAATACATTTGCATTTTCGTTTAATGTTTCTCCCTGAAGATTTGCTTTGAGAGATTCTTTTCGTGTGAAAGGATTCAGAAGACGTTCTCATTGTACAGGATAATTCGGTGTTGCCTTTCTTGTTTTTTATCTAAAATAAAAATGAAAAATCCAAGTCGGCACTACGTAACCAAAAGTTGCTTCATAAGAGGATTAAAATGAATCGAAAACCATGGGCATGCTTACAGAAAACAAATGGATAATATTTTAAAATATAACTTTTAGAAGCTCAGATATAGGAACAAATGAAAAAACTAATTTTACGCCCTTTGAGTGGCAAAGGAGGGCATTTTGAAAATAAATCAGTAGTATGTGGGTAATACAGATTGTCACTAGAAGTAAAATGTTAAAAGGATTTTCCCAATGCAACTTAGATGTACAGAAGTACAGTAAAACAAAAATATATAAACTTATGCCACAAAGCTGAAAAATGTTGTAATAAAAAAGCTGGGAAAGACATTGGAAATGTTTGCAGCTAGTGGATGCAAAAGGAATTTTTCAAATGAAACTTTTAGAAGTGCAGATATCATGCCGAACATAAAAATCTATAGCATGAAGAAACTGCTTTCTGTGGGGTGTACAAAAAGTTCTCAGCCAGACCAAGAAGAGATAGTGGTAGGTTCGAGATTTCTTTTGGATGTAATAATACAAGTCTTCTTACATGCTTATTAGAAAACAGATTCCAGCTTCATAATTATTTTCTTTATTTTTTTAAGGTCATAGGGGTGACTATGCAAGCCAAGGAAGGAGAAATAAAGAAGCAAGAGCTCAGAGTTGGGATAAAGTACCTACATAAAAAGGGTTGAAGTCGAAGGAGATCCATGAAGATACGGTGACAACACAAGGGAGAATGCTCCTTCAACAGTTTTGTAAAGAAGTGGGCAGCGGAATTTAAGCGTGATAGAAGGAGTTTGGAAGATGACATTTGCAGAGGCAAACCCTCTGGGACTATTCTTTAAGAAAATGTAGACAAGGCACACGAAACGTTGCTGCAAGATAGAATTTTAGTAGTCAATCAGATTACTGAGACATTACACATATCAAAAACAATAGATGATCTCATTCTGGCCGCCCCGGTGGCGCAGTGGTCTAAGCGATGGCCTCTGATCATTCGTCCGAACGGGGTCCGGGTTCGAATCCCGGTGAGGCATGGATGTTGTGTTTGTCTTACGGCACTGGCTCTCTCCCTTCCCTGGAACCAGTGACCCTAAATTAGGGACGGGCGACTGCTTATAGCCCATTGAGTTGCTCACGGTGGTCGTTAAACCTCCAACCAAAAAAAAAAAAAAAAAAAAGATCTCATTCTGACCGAACATCAACAATACCAAAGGTTGATTCCCGTTGGGTCTCAAAACTCCTGACACCTAAGCAAAAGCTGTTTAAATTTTGAAGCCAATCCATGTCACGAAGCAATCTTGAAGCCAATCCATGTCACGAGGTAATCTTGAAGCCAATCCAGAAGAATTTCAGCCACAATTTGTGACCCTGAATGGAACGCGAGCACAATACTATATCCAGGGTCAGAAACAACAGTAAAAAACAAAAGTCAAGCAAGGGCCACATAAATGAGGAAATAAATAGGCGTATAAAACTTGGCTGGAGTACACTGTTAAACATTTTGCGGTAGGTTGTACCAAAAAGTGGTATTGCACCAGCTGAACCACTTTCTGAGAATAGATACATCATCATACGGTGCAAGCAAAACCAAATAACATGGTGCAACTTTGTACCACATTATAATACAAGGTTGACAACATTATTGTGCAAGGTTGCACCATATTATAGGTTTTGTTTGCACCCTAAAGTGGTGTATTTTTTTAGAAATTGGTGCTGCTGGTGTAATATCCCTTTTTGGTGTAATCTACCACAAAATTTTTAACAGAGTACATATTGAAGAAACAGTAGACCTCTACGATTTTAAGGAGCAAGTTGCCATTATGTCTGAAAAGAAAAGTGTTTAAGTCAATGCGTCGTTCCAGTTCCTATGTATGGATCAGAGATATATACTTTAACTAAAAAAGACATACAGAGACTGCAGACAACACAAAGAATCATGGAAGGATGATTGCTGGTGTAACGAATAAAAATAGGGAAAGGAACTCATGGATCAAAAGAACGACAAGAGTTGATGATACATAATAATCAAAGTGGCATTAGGCTAGAAATATCGGTGGAAGAGATGAGCTGAAACAGCAGATTGAATACCAAGGGACAGGAAAGGACCCAGAAGAAGACCGCGTGGGAGGTGAGTGGATGAAATTCTAAAGCATGCCGGAACTATGTGAATGAGAGTTATTCAAGACAGAGAGTTGTGGAAGATACTTGAGGAGGCCTTCATTCAGCAGTAGATTGAAAATGGTTGATATCGATGATGAAATCCTACGTGGGAGCAACACCATGAAGAAAGGAAAAACAATGAGTTCAATTCATCACCATTGTTTCTTTCCGCACTATACATCACACGATCTCAAGAAATATCTGCAAAGTATGAATCATTCCAACTTCTCGCTTTGGTAAAGAAATGCTGTGGAATTCTAAGGCCGACAGCTTCCGACACGATTAGAAGCCCACAGATTCGCGTCTGAGACCTTAGACCTGTCTAGTACTGGATCACGATAATCTGAAATGCAAACTGTTCGGGCGCTTTTAGTGACAGCCAAGTTTTAATGTTCATCAACATTTCATCATCTATCTGATAACAGAGACACAAACGTGTTTACGTTTTTGCAGTAGATTTGAAAACTATAAATAAGGTATTCCGACACTAAATTGTTACTGCATTGCAGAGTTCTTTCTCGGTATCGAAAAAACATATTCGCTTGCAAAGATTCTTATGGTGGTTTCAGGAAGAGAACTTTAATCTCCGATCCAGCTTTTTCGATACCAGATGCTGAATTGCGGGTTTCACAGATACAAATGAAGAACGTTCATTTTCTTACCAGAATACCATATTCCTCATATTTTTATCTGTTTATCAGAGCTCCAAGTTTGAAAAGAAACTTCAGGATGACAACAATGAACAACTCTGTTTACTAGGCATCCTCATTAAGTAAGTTAAAAAGGAACCATGCTTAGTAAACGAATTTACATTAAATGAAAAAAAAATAAAGGAACAAATTATTTCATATGATCAGCAGTGATGTCAGACCATATTCATCTTCTATACCTTTAAGTAAAACATCTTACAGCTATAAATATTTTTTTATAACATGACTATTACGATGCAAAGGTTAAACAGAAATAATGGAAACGTCCGCATCTACGGTGGAATTGTTTTGCGTTATTGCAGAGATTTAAATTATACGTTATCTATATTCTCCAAAGAGAGAACTAACAAGAAATCATTTGAAAGGCACACGCCTCTCACTAAAAAAATCATTTTTTTAGTGAGAGCCGTGACGGCACGAAACAAACAAGACGCGCCCCACCCTAATCTAATTTTTTTTTGCCGCTGGTGTGACAACGAGTTGTATTAAAACGTCTCATTCCTTCATACACACAAAAATAACCCGCGCCCAGCTGTAGAATCAATAATTATCTACTAGCTGTACTGGGTGTGACATACGCCCACCGAGCAGTGCTGAAAGTTTCGTAACCGGTGAATAACATATCGGTTTTCAGAAATGAGATTTGCTATTCAAAGATTTCTGTGAATACGCAGCTGTTAGCAATTACGTCATTTTCGAACTGTAGCCCGAACGAATCAAATGATCTTATTTTTGGCAGCACAACGACTGTGAGTTTTTGGTTTGTGTGTCGGTTTCTCCTATACGGGCAGTCCCATGTAAAGTACATGATTATATGACCAGTAGAATCCTTTATCTGAGCTCCCAGTGATGAAAAAGACAGCACAATTATATTCTGTGGTACGGCCCCTGGTTAAACTTCAGTCAACTGAGATAGCTAAAGTGCTTCTGTCATGCACTGTAGACAAACTTTCCGATTATGTAAGAATTTTGTGTATTTATTTAACTTTCCAATATTTCACAGAGCAAAATGTCCATACACTATACAACAGTCTCCCCCCTATCCGCGGGAGATACGTTCCAAGACTCCCAGTGGATGCCTGAAACCGCGGATAGTACCTAACCCTGTATATACTATGTTTCTATCTATACATACATACTTATGTGAGACTATACAAATGCCTCGGTAGCAAAATACAAAAAAATGAAAAATGAGACATGGAAATAAATGAAAGAATTAGTAAACAAAAATATGCAATTTATAACAAGAAAAAATTGTTTATTAATAAAACGAATACAAATTTAAAGAAACGGCTTATTAAGTGCTATATTTGGAGTATAACTTCATATGTGGCGGAAACGTCGACAATTGGGAAGAAAGAAGATGAAATGTTGGAGGCATTTGAAATGTGGATATGGAGAAGAATGGAAAAAGTAAAGTGGATTGAAAAAATTACCAATGATAAAGTATTGTAAAGGGTTGAAAAAGAAAGGAATTTACTAAAGACTATAAGCAAAAAAATATAACTGTAAAGGACATGTGTTAAGAAGAGGCAGCCTATTGAAAAGAAGGGTAGAAGGAAAAATTGAAGGAAAGCGACCAAGAGGAAGGAGACGACTAATGATGCTTGATGATATAATGGGAACGGGAAGCAAGGGAGAGAAGAAACTGGAGGAAGAGAACTTGCTGAGTTACCGTTGGACCTGCAAAAAGGCAGAACACTACTGATGATGACAACACACCTATGATAAAGTTTAATTTAGTAATTAAGCACAATAGGAGATAAATAACAAATAATAAAATAGAACAATTATAACACTGTACTGTAATAAAAGTTATGTGAAACTAGCACGAATTTCGTTTTCCTTCTTCACAATTTCACGGATAGAAGATTCCTTCTTACCGTAGATCTTAGCAAACTCAGCATACGATCATTTTTTCTTTCCTTATTAAGTCGAGAACTTTCACCTTTTCACTTAAAGGAAACACTTTAGGGCTTCTCTTTGGCATATCCGAATTGCCAGCATCACTAATCTTGAGCTTTGAAGCCATTATTAAGTAAAATAGGGGTTTCTTGAACACATGCACTGCGATACCGCGACAGTCGATCTGATAAACGACACGGCTTCTAAGTGAGTAACGGGCGGGTAGCTTACACAGCGTGGAAACGCTAGGCAAAGGAATAATTTACGTCCCGGGAGGGACAGAGCGAGATGGTGCGAGATTTCATCATGCTACTCAGAACTTCGTAAAATTTAAAACTCATGAATGGTTAATTTCTGGAATTTTTCACTTAATATTTTCGGACCACAGTTGACCGAGGGTAACTGAAACCGCGGAAAGCGAGACTGCGGATTAGGGGAAGGGACTACTGTATTGTGGTCATTCGGCGCATATTTCTTGAGTACTTATATTGGGAACATATTTCTTGAGTACTTACATTGGAAATTGATGTTTAAATATTAACTATTCTCTTTTATCTTCCTTTCTCTCTCTATTTCAGTTCAGCCGTTGGTTTCTTTCTTTGTGACGTTCTTTCCTGTGGTGCCATACACAACTGAGCTGTTATTAATTTCATGAAACACATGGCTGAAATTCCTTTTATTGTTTCGGTGTTTTACGAACACCGTAATAAACTAAGGTTAGAAGGAGTCACTATTTCTTCATTTAGAGCCACTGGTACCAGAGAAAGGAAAGGACCCGGCACGGAACAGCAAACTCAACATCCAGCACTAGTAGCAACATTAGAAATTATACGCAAAATATTCCTCACTAGATACATCGACCGGCAAAGTAAGCAATTTTCAAATCAGACTGTTACAAGAAGAAATATAGAGGGAAAAAAATATGATATACGTCTGCGCTCCCTCGCGGAAAAACTGGGCATTATTATGAGCATAAAATATACGCAAAAGGTTTTCTTTCGTGAGCGGTATCTGACAGGAGAAAAATTATTTCAATAAATTTTTCAGCATAGATATTGCTGAAAATACATCGGAAATGCAACTATGCACTTGGGACAAAAGTGACAAAAGTATTCTACAAGAAAAATCAGGAGTTATTTGCAGACCTTTCTCACCAGGAACTCTATTCGACGCTAGAAGAATTTTTCAAGTCAGACTTTTAGAAGCACAGATATCGGGGAAAACGCAATTCACTTTCACGCTTCCAAATGGGAAAACTGTTCATTATTTGAAAACAACAACAACAACAACAAAACTGCACCCAAGTGTTCTCTGTTATAAATAGTATTGCAAAATAGAAATAATTTTTCAAATCAGACCTTTAGAAGCACAGATATCGGGGGAAAAAGCGATTTATTTTCGCGCTACCTAACGGGAAAACTGTTCATTAATTGCAAAACAGCACCCGAGTGTTCTTCGTTATAAATAGTATTGCAAAGTAGAAAGAATTTCGAGAATCGAATATTTAGAGCCAATAATATGGAATAAAATATATTTTGGATTCCATAACACTTGCATTTAAAACCTCTGGTGGTAAAATTATGCGTCGGACCAAAACTAATATGCAAGAATCGTTGTTCTTACATTTCAGGTTTCCCAATGCAAAAATAATTTTTTAAATAGCATTCACAAGTACAAAGATACGGTGTCCAAAGTTAGTGAGTGAAAGAGAGAGAGAGAGAGAGAGAGAGAGAGAGAGAGAGATGCACTGACGGACCGTCATACTGATGCCATAAGAACGTTCCTAATTTTTTCCAAAGACGTGCTAAAATTACGTTCAGAATTTCCAGCATATTATACATTCATTCTTTACAGCATCTTAAATTGGAGGGCGAAAGCTTCTAAGAGACCGAAAAGACCACCATCACGAAGCCCGCTAAAAATATTCAACCTAACTTTCACTTACGAGAACGAGTAAGCACAATGCCTTTGTACAGGAGATTTTGTGGGTATGTATGTATGATTTCGATATATTTAACATTTTTCTGTCTATCTACAGATGCTGTAGTTGCGGAATTCCCTTCTACTCCACTTTCTGTGAACTGTAATAATAAATATAATGCACTTACCAATAGATTTTTAAAATAAATCTTATTCACCTCTTCGATTTATCACAAATTTAACTTTCCAACAAAATCTCTATTTAAGGAGTTGCCATGTTCTAAATTTGCCTACCGGAAACTCTTCATGGAAGTGTGTCACTTTCATCGAAGCGTGTTGTATTTCTATCTCCTATTCGCCATGTTCTTCCGTAATTGTTGGAATCTACTTTGCTGTGGGTTACATTCAATGCAAATTACTTACGTGTTAATTTTTTATCGTATTTTACCAGTGACGTTCTTCCTTTCTTACAATGTAAACGGTTTCGAAGTAGGCCTCATTTCCATTCAAGTGAAAATAAAGCGCCCATCTGTTTAATGAAACACATCCAGGAAGTAAAATTTGCCACAGTTTCCTCTGAAAACGTCATCGTTGTAAGCAATAGCTTAATTGTTTCTGCGCCTCTTTGAAACAACGCAAGGGGCGAGAATGGGTTGTGGGTGGGACAGGACATCAAATAATAAAAAATCTCACGTGTTCACTGTGTAGGAAGAATATATGAAACCAAGATAAAACGAGGTTAAATCCAACGATGCGGGAAAACACGCACTTGGGGTTGTCATAACGACGCACGTGTGCGGCGAATTAATCGTCGCCGATCATCTAATTGTATATGGGGGAAGGGGGGTGTGGATCTTGTTGTAGAGGCTATCCTGGTCTCATGGCAACAAAAGAATCAACGTTGCCTCTATCCCGATTTTTGCGCTTGCTGACCTGGGTCTTTAGAGAGTTTCCCCTAGGCAGCCACAAGGACTGGATGAAACTGTGGCTAATCCCACTGGAACCAGGCTACCCAATGGCTTACCAAGCCGTTTCTGAGGTACCTGCTACGTCACCGATAAACGCCAAGTGGCAAGATTTTATTACCACCAGCAACAAGTACAGGGATCTTCAGGTAAGTCAACGCCTTTCTGTTATGTTTCAAAACAGTGTTCTTTCCGTAAATGATGCCGATTTACTGCTCTCGATCCTAAGTGTCCAAAAACTTGTTCAAATTCTATTTTATTTGTACGAAAAAAGTTGCAATAAATTTTTCTCACTTTCGAAGCGAAGAAGACAAATGTTTTTAAAATGAGCTGCAGCGGAAAACCTTTGCGCACTTGAGAAATATAATATCCAACGGAAATTTTAAATCCCTTAGAAAGAAAACACTTTTTAATAGTGGTTGCTACAAAACACGTATATTGTTTTACATACCAAAATTTCATAGAGCGTATTTATTCGAGTGCTAAAGAGAAACTACTTCCATTGGAACCGATCGTGTAGCTGAAAAGATATTAATATCGCCGCTGAAGCAAAAAGCAGATATAAGTGTAAATCATACATATAAGCAACAAAGGTTCTATTTATGTATCTAATTGTTGAAGAATTTAATGTTAATTTCCGTAATATAAATCTGCTATTTTGGTTCGAATCTCAATTTGACGTTGAAGGAAGAAACATGCGAATACCTTTTAGGAACGTTTTCATTTGAGACTTAAATGCTATTCACTTGAGATTCTTAATTGTGCATCATTTGAATGTTTTTCCTGGTTATATTTTTATGTTTAGAACGCATTTTGGTAGCCCCCTGTGACTATACGGAACTAGATTATCCCAATGTTTTTCAGCTCTTTCAACACTAAGATTTCTTCTTCTTGCATCCAAGCAAATCAAAGCAGTTTTACCTTTCTGTTTACATATTTCCTAGATCAATGAAATTCCAGATCATGTTTTTCCTGTACACATGTCCTTTTCTTTTTTTCGCTGCATATGTGCTCTTTACTATGTCAAGATCCATGTTCTGCTGTTTACGGCTTAGATCTCATGCTTTTTGCTACTCTAGCTCGAAGACAAAACATTATGATTCAGAAAAAGTAATGTTTCAATCAATTCACTCTTAATCACTTTAAAACAAACGAACTTTTGTTAGAAGGGACGGTAGTCACACTGAAACGCAGAGCCTTTTCTCATTATGTAAGAGTGAAAAAAAATCAATTCGAAGAGCAATCTTCGAAGTGAAATGATATCATAGTAAAAGTACATGAAGGATTACTAATTTTTTTACTTCTATGTCATTCTACTTTTCTACTTATCACAGAAAAGAGGAACAAGATCTAGAGAGTTACGACCTTAAAGACAGAGATTGAAACAAATGCCACATCCTGTCGTTTTAAAATAAAGGTAAAATAATCTGCGTGTCAGAAAATAGCAAAAGAAATAACGTATTTTTTGCATGCTTACATATGTTTCACAGCTTACGATTACCAGCTGGATGGTGCTGTCAACGGGGAAATTTGTGTCATCAAAATGAATATGATCTTTACTTCTTTTTTTAATATTATTGAATTTGTAGAGGACATTCACTCTTCGTGAGGTACTACTGTTCTTGTTTCATTGCGAAGTACGACTGTTAATTTTATTGCAAAAATTATGAAACAGTGGTTTGCGGTTAAGGAATGATACAGATTCAGTTTATTCCAGCCAATGTTCAAATACTAAATTCAATGCTGAGATTCACTTCTGTTCAAACTATCACATCTGTTTTTCTCGAGACTGGTACCTTAAGTAAGATTATGATAATTACGTGACTCAGATTTTGAGTTGTACTGGAATTCTTTAATGTTTGCAGTTAATGTACTTTACTGCACTTATCCGCAGAGGTCCAGTAATATCTTAGCACTACATTATGATCTTTCCCCACCTTTCTAAACCAGTGGTCCTATTTTTGACGGATCTGTTCCGACTGAGTGAAATCAAACTATTAACTGTGGCAGCATCCGGTAATAGAAAAAATATCTTTTTACTTATCAGTTGAGCTTCTTTTCCAAAAATATAACTAGGGATTCATCAATAAGTTTAACTTTTCAAACCAAAATTTATGGTTATTTTCATGACGATGTTGAGTTATAGACGACTTGTTTAGTTCACAGTTCCAGGCATAAGTCTTGTGTTCCTTCAAACAAAAACGTAAGGCTCTGAGGGTCTGTCCAATATATGAAAGTCAACATTCACAAGATCTGATAAATTTCCTAGGAATTTATATCTTCGACATAGTCTCTTGTTCCGAAAAAATAATTTTGTTTATGGCTTTGAAAATAAGTACGAAATAAAAAATTTAGAGAATGTAAAATGTTTTGAAGCAAATCTGAGGAGAAAAAGGAATTACCACCCAGTTATCTCGCATTGGCAGGTCTATAGGCGTGAGCGTGTAGACTGGCTTCGGTTTCCTAAATGTTTGGACCATTTTTTCTACAACAGAAGGCTATATCCTCTGTGTGCTGGGGTATCTTTAAATAAATCAGGAACTTTTTACAAGGAATCTTTAGTTGAACAGATATATACTGCACGCCATATGTATGTGTTGAAAGTGCGGAATTTTTGTTTCAATGGGTAATTTGACTTTTTTTTTTTTTTTTTTTTTTTTTTTGATTGGAGGTTTAACGACCACCGTGAGCAACTCAATGGGCTATAAGCAGTCGCCCGTCCCTAATTTAGGGTCACTGGTTCCAGGGAAGGGAGAGAGCCAGTGCCGTAAGACAAACACAACATCCATGCCTGACCGGGATTCGAACCCGGACCCCTTAAGGACGAATGATCAGAGGCCAACGCCTTAGACCACTGCGCCACCGGGGCGGCAATTTGACTTTGCAAGTGAATGTGAGAAAAAAGCAAATGGTTTGCGATAAACTGTGGTAATGAAGAATTCTTCTGAGCCTGACACAAGGAATCAAGGGATTTTAAAAATCTATTATTTCAGTCTCATAAGTGAACTGCATATGAGAATCAACTGAACTGATAAATTCAACTGATTCGGGTGTTTCCGAATTATCGCCATTCTAGAGAACAAAGGTATCATCTACATACCAAATCGACAGGTCTAATGTAATAAGATAGAAGAGTTACTCCTCAAAATGGCAAATCTAGACTTCACACAAAATAGGTGACAGTAGGCTACCCATGGCAAATCCTTTCGCCTGTTGGTATAATCTTCCACGAAAAGGGAAACTCTTCTCCGTGATGCGAATTTCCACTGGTCTCAAAATTTCTTTTACTCCCGGTTGGCTGCAATGATGTCCAACGAGATTTGCTTTCAATGATTCAAAAGCTCCTTTCCTTTCAGTGGGATAACTGTGAACATGAATTTCACATCTAAAAATAACGTGAACTGATCATCATATGGATGCAATTTCAGCCTACTGTCAAACTCAATGGAAATTTTTAGAGCAGTTTTGTTCGAAGTTGTTAAGGTGGATAATGTTGAAGATAAATCCTTAGCCAATTTATGCGCAGCTAAACCGATATTGCTAACTATTGGATGGAAAGGGACTCCAAAATTATTTATATTCGGAATAGCATAGAAACGCGAACAGCGGGCGCACTAGGACTTTTTTGAAGAAACATAAGAATAACTTGTAGAACTGTGAACTGAAAAAAATCCCTAGAGCTCAACATTGTCCCGGAATATAACTAAAGTTATAATGATAGCCTCAATGAAGTGAGTTCATTTTAGAAGTGCAGTCATATATGACTGTCAGTTTTTGTATCCTCCAAGCGACACCATTTTTTGTTGTGCTTTTGTGTCTACCTAATAACCGATGGTCTAATTATTAAGTCTTTATGCTTATGTTTAAGACCCAAGAGCAATATTATGCCATCTCCGGATCAAGTAATAAGCCACCGGGGACTTTAGTTGATTTCGGATCAACAATTTGGATTCACGATAGCATCTGAAGGATGGTTTCCCAGCGATGCTGTCTATAGGACAGAAACAGATTGAACATAATGCCCATCCCTTGTGGAAAAAAAGAAACAAGTGGTTGCCTACCATGAGTACAAATCTCGGCATTTTCTTTAGATTAATAGTTAAGAGGAAAAAAGGGAAACCAGGATATACAAAATGATATAAATGTTAAATTTTGCTGATAGTTTTACAAACTAAATTTTCTTGCCTTTACCAGACACCGTATTTAGAGAACATATCACAGCGTGGAAATTTAGTGATTCTACGGTGTTCTGAAGTGACGAGCGTTTCAAATTTTCGACACTACTTCAGCAAACTGGATCACTCATTACGCCTTAATACCTGAATTGAGTGTGAATATTTTTTGATACTCTGTGCATGCGTCAGTATGGTACTTTCCACAAATGAATTTGAACTAGATAAGATATAACACTGATTTGTGAAACTTATTCAACTTACACAAATAATGTCTGTGGTACGAGCACATTCAAAATCCAGTAACTCTCGAAAAAAATAATGTAAAAACAAATATGAAAGGTAAGAAATAGTAATACTATACTAGTGATCCGATTTATTGGCGTAGGAAATATGCACATAAGCGTTTACAAGCTTTCGCACATCAACCAGATGGCCTTTTCAAGGAAGTTAGACAGAAATTGCAAACTGAATGATAATGAAGTTAGAGAGAAACTAATGTTTCTCTCTAACTTCTAACTAATGTTTCTCTTTAACTTCTAACTAATGTTTCTCTCTAACTTCTAACTAATATTTCTCTCTAACTTCTAACTAATGTTTCTCTCTAACTTCAGAAACTGCAAACTGAATGATAATGAAGTTAGAGAGAAACTAATGTTTCTGTCTAACTTCCTTGAAAAGGCCATCTGGTTGTTGTGTGAAAGCTTGGAAACGCTTATGTGCCTATTTCTTACGCCAATAAATGGGATCACTAGAATAGTATTACTATTTCCTACATAATTGGTGTACTGTTCCTCGTTATCAATTTGTTATCAATGAAAGTTAAGTTCAGTTTCACGAAGCTCATTCAGTACCGATGAAATTAAATATTACTTCATTGTTGCACAAGCAAATGAAAACACAAGCATGTGGTGTCTTATTCCTTTGGGATTTAAGCTGTCCACAATGGGCACAGCATGTGTACAAATATTACATGCACAGCCTCACCATTAATTTCCAGTCACCTGCATGCCTACAAATAATCATTATTTACTGAAAATTTAACATTACGTGTTGAAACCTTTGGCCTTGAAAACGGTCTTTAGTCGTCGTGGAGTACTCTCCACTAATTTTTTTTGTAAATGTCTGCCGCAATGTTCTGCCATTTGGCCTTCAAAGCAGTGTCCAGCTCAGCTTTGTTTGTCAGACGATCTCTTCTACCACAACCCCGACGATTCATTTCGTCCCAGAAATTCTCTGTCGGGTTCAGGCAAGGCCGTTTAGAAAAGACAAGGCCATGGCATTAGAGAGATGAGTTCCCTCCGTTTGTGACGTCATTCTTACGTTACACGGACTGATAGGTCGGTATCGTGCTTGACGTCACACACGACAGCGTTGGAAACCAATCAAAAGCTTTGGTTTCAGAATGACGTTACTAAAAGAGGGACGTCGCACAGTGGTCCGGATGGGAAACAAGCTGGCCAAAAATCGTTTTTCCCACTTTCAAATATTATCGTTAATATAGGTTTTAATAACTTTTGGAATGTCATACCTCCTATAAATACTATTTTCACCGACATAAATTGCATTTGTTATGTCCTTTCCTACTGGAGATAGAGGGTAAATGGTACAATAATTTTTGCGGTTGTTTTTAACGTCATGTTTAATGCATCCATAATACTAGTGAACTGAAAGGAAAATAAAAAAAAACATATTTACACCATTTAGTGATGTACTCTTAACAAAATGTTACTGAGAAATGTTTATTTTTTATTTTCTTTATTGTAGAAACCATGTATTTAAAAGTTTACTACATTTTATTTTTGTGTGACTCTAAAGGTCGATTTTTATTAAGAGCGACACGGAGTCACGCGCTCATTTTTATTTTAAAACATAGAAAACAGATCACATAAGTGTCCTGTAAAATAATTTCCTGCCCCTCTCAGCCACCACGCAAGATAACGCTGTTTCAGTGCATGCGCACCCACATAAGTTTCATACAAATGACAGTGGGACGATTTTTTCAAAATGTTAAAATCTCTGTCAAGATTACAGGTATCGACGAAAAGCTCATTAAGCAGTTTAGCGTAATTCTGAAGGTAATTTCAAGCGGTCAGGAGATGAATTATGCAAAATTTGAAGAATTTTGTAAAATTATTGCTCATCTTTTCGTCGCTCTGTATCCTTGGTTTTACATGCCGCCAACCGTGCATAAGATCCTTATACATGGAATGTTGCAAAAGCAGCTATTTTACCTATCGGCGGACTCTCGGAAGAGGCCCTTGAAGCTCGAAAGAAGGATATCAGACGATTTCGTGAACAACATACGAGAAAACTCTCCAGAATTAGTGCAAATGATGATCTCTTTCGTAGGTTAGTAAGCTCTGATCCACTCATTTCAACAGCGGAGAACTTCTGAAAAAGAAATACAAAGAGCTACCACAAGCTGTTCGCGACTTACTCATATTACATGATGATCACAAAGAAAGTGATACAGAAGAATCCAAACTTGAAATGGACGATTAACCTTTAAATGACGCAAGGTCAAATGACCCAGTCCTTTTCATTTTTGAGTTAACCTATGAATTGGAATATTGGAATATTATGACAAAACTTCTTGTATCTTCAAATGCAAGCCTCCTCTGCTTTTTGACATTTATTTTACCAAGTCGAGATAAGAGGTAAGATTGTTTTGTTTTTTGTTGTGAGCAGCAACTACCTTAAATTCTGAAAGAATATGTTTCAGAGTCGCTTTTTTCTGGATTAAACAAATTTTTTATGACACTTTTGTAATAATCTAAAGATCTTAATATTTTTTTTTATTATTTTAAATGGAAAGTTAGAACGTTTTATTTTAAAAGCAAAGAAAAGGTCTCTATATCATTTTTTTGCAGTACAATGTAGTTTGGAACTAAATAATATGATTCACCGCCTTCCTAAGTACCGGAATGAATGCAAAACAGTGTATTTTACTGTACAGCACTGATTTTAATAAATATCAAGTTCATATGGGCAGGAGAGTTGATTAAATTCACTGAAATACCAGAAAGGTCAAAATTGCCCAGAGTCACCTCTCATGATACAAAAGATAGTGCCATTCTTTAGGGTTACAATTGCAAATTCTTTTATTATACAAGGTATATTTTGTGTCTTTTAAATAAATGAAACTTAAAATCATTGTTTTGGGTGCAAATTTTAAGTTATTCTTTAGAAAAATATTTTTGGCCAGCTTTTGGCGCATCCGGACTACTGTGCGTCGTCTTTCTAATGTCCTGGTCTTCTGTTTTCCGGACAGCCTTGGTTCAGGTCAGGAACCTGGGATGTCCAGTCCAGCCTTTCGACGCTTATACCCTCAAACCAATCTGTAACAACGCGAGCAGTTTGACATGATGCGTTGTTTTGCTGATAGAGTTATGGGTCTTCCCCAAAGTACTGCCGTAATGTTTGCAGTGCACAATTGTCCAGGACATCTAGATAGAGCTCAGTATTCATGATTTTGTCCCAAACGACCAATCGAGCATAACCATGAAAAACAGCTCTACACCGTCGTGCTATCTTCACCAACCTTCATTGACGGGATGATACATTCCGGAAGGTACGTTTCACCGGGGAAACCACCCCACTCAGAAATGACCATCAGACTAGTAGACTGTGCACCGTGACTCGACAGGACAAAGAACAGTATTCCATTAGTTTACAGTCCAAGATCGACGTTCCTTACAACACACTAATTATCGTATGACATTAGTCAAAGCGATCAGCGGTTTGTGGGTGACTGCTCGACCGTGGCAATCCATGTCATGTAGCGTTCTACGCTTTGTACTAGTACTAACACAAGTCCCAATAGTCTCACATAGGGTTTGCGTGATTTGAGACAATCTAGTTTGCGTTCTGAGCGGAAAGTCCATTTCAGAGCTCTCCCGTTGCGTTCCGTTAGTTTCGCAGGTTTACCAGGTCGTTTCTCAGCAGATGGAGCCCCAGACCGCTTCAATTCGTATATCACTTCACCAATCGTCGACCTAGGAATCTTCAGTGCAGCAGCTATGTCACGTATGGAGCGAGAGCTAATGTGGCTCCCTATTGTCAATCCGCTCTGGAAATTAGTTAAATATGTCGATCCAGGCACTTTGAATCACTATCAGTAGAGGAGTGTCCGGACAATAATGTTAGAGTAGTGTAAATAAAGAAAAATAAATTCGGCTTCTTTTCCAAGTATAAGGATTAAATTCATCGTGATTCGAACACTGCAATCAGCTAGAAAACCAACTGCGCATATTCCATGCATACAATACATGCACGTCGCTCCGTTGGAGCAGTGGTCCAGGCGCTGGCTTCTGACCATTCTTCCGAGATGGGTCCGTGTGCGAGTCCCGGTAAGTCATGGATGTTGTGTTTGCCTTACGGCACTGGCTCTCTCCCTTCCCTGGAACCAGTAGTCCCAAATTAGGGACGGGCGACTGCTTATAGCCCATCGTGTTGCTTATGATGGTTGTTAAACCCCCAAACAAACAAAGAAACAAACAATAAAATCAACAAATACAATAGGAAAAAAAGAAACGATTTTAAAACGCAAATACTGACCGAAGTCATCAAAACAGCATTGCTAAACAGGAAACAAACTAAATAAAGTGTGTGAGGTCAGTTTAATGACACTGAGTCACATACGCGCCCATATAGGGGGCATCAGCCTTCCCCTGGAAATTGGAGCATGCCCTTTTTAGTTTTTTTGAAAGGTACAGCAGAGATTTTCGTTTTAACACTAAGTTTTATTGCTAAATTTTCTGTAGAACTTCTGTATACTTGTTTATAAAAAAAAAAAAAAAAAAAAAGGAAAAGAAAAACCGCTTGAAATTTCCAGTAGAAAAATAGAAAATTTACATTAGAAAGTAATGATGAAATTTTCCATTCATGTTGAAGAACAGCGTACTTATGTAGAGTGTGGGAAAGTATGAAACGTGAAAATGAAAAATGTGTCATCCTCTGCCGCAGCTATTTACTACTGGACAAAGATCCCCCGAAATTAGTCTTGAGGGTATTTTTTTATTCTCGATGACCAATTGAGTAGTCTCTAGGGTTTCGGGGCGTTTGTGCCACAAGTGGTCAAAGGGATCAAAAGAACGATAAAGAAATTTTGTTATTGCCCTAACATGCTGTCTAATTTCGTTTATCGATCATGTAGTTTTTGGGTGTTCTGGTTTCCAGTTAAATTCACCGATGATCCATTACATTATCACCACCTACCTAATAAGCTGTAGGGCGCCGTCTAGCCCGCATAGCAGCGGCCACTCGGTGAGACATCGATTCGATGAGCTGGCGATAGGTATTCTGGGGTATCTGGTACCATAATGTCAACAGCAGGTCCTCCAGTTCCCGTACATTTCGGGGTGGTGATGATTTAGCGCGAACCTGCTTTTCCAAGTCGAACCAGAAATGTTCGAGTGGGCTCATGTCAGGTGAATTTGGAGGCCAGGGCATTAACAGAAAGTCACCAGCATGTTCCTCGAACCACTCCTTGCCGCCCCGGTGGCGCAGTGGTCTAAGCGATGGCCTCTGATCATTCGTCCGAACGGGGTCCGGGTTCGAATCCCGGTGAGGCATGGATGTTGTGTTTGTCTTACGGCACTGGCTCTCTCCCTTCCCTGGAACCAGTGACCCTAAATTAGGGACGGGCGACTGCTTATAGCCCATTGAGTTGCTCACGGTGGTCGTTAAACCTCCAAAAAAAAAAAAAAAAAAAAAAAAAAAGAACCACTCCTTGACGATTCTGGCAGTGTGGCATGGCGCATTATCCTGTTGGTAATGGCCATCACCAGCAGGGAACAGAGTTCCCATGAAATGTTCAGATACCTGACAGCAGTCAGGGATTGTGCTAACGGAATAACGGGGTCTAAAGTGCCCCAAGAAAACATTGCCCACAGCATAACACAGCCGCTGCCGCCGCCACCGCCGCCGCAGGCCTGTTTCCCCCCAACAGTGCATCAAGGTGCCTCCGTTGTGTAATCGACGTATCCGCGCTCGGCCGTCTACGTGATGCACCAAAAATCTTTGTTCGTCAGACCAGGCAACTTTCTTCCAATCATCCACGGTCCAATCTCGATGATCTTGGGCCCATTTCATGCGTTGTTAGGCCGCCCCGGTGGCGCAGTGGTCTAAGCGATGGCCTCTGATCATTCGTCCAAAAGGGGTCCGGGTTCGAATCCCGGTGAGGCATGGATGTTGTGTTTGTCTTACGGCACTGGTTCTCTCCCTTCCCTGGGACCAGTGACCCTAAATTAGGGACGGGCGACTGCTTATAGCCCATTGAGTTGCTCACGGTGGTCGTTAAACCTCCAATCAAAAAAAAAAAAAAAAAATGCGTTGTTAGCGATGACGTGCAGTGAGCATGGGGACCCCGCTGAGTCTTCGGCTACGCAGAACTGAAGACTCAGTCGGGTCCCCATGAACTGTGTGCGGTGACACATTGCCCTGATCACCACTGTTGTACCTGCGTGGATTTTGTCTCACTGTGGCCCTGCGGTCGCTGTGAACAATGCGCGACAGTCTCCGCTCCCCTCTGGCATCAATGAGCTGCGCAAGACACACGGCTGGACGACGGTTCATCGTTTGGCCACCAGTGCACCACCTTTGATACGCACTCACTACAGCGGCACGTGAACAACCCACAGGCCGCGCCGTTTCCGAGGTCGCAGTTCCGAGGTGCCGTGCCATCACAATTTGTCCTTTATCAAACTCCGATAAATCGGCAACTTTTCACATTCTAACTCCGAACACTCTACTAAACGAAAGCCGGTCCTCGGGTTGTATATATACTGCTCTGTGAACTTCACCTGCGCCACCTTTCGGTCTCCAGGCGAACTCATTTCTCTAAACTGGGGATAGCCATAATGTAATGGCTAATTGGAGCATGTGCTGAGAATGTGATGAAAGCGCTTAGATACAAGAAGGCACAGGGAAATTTGCATATGTTGTTCGTAGTTACAATTTCTGTTTGCCCCTCTTGAAAACTAAGTTCGGTTTGTTGGTTAGTGTTTAGTGGCGCAAAAGCATCGGAGGGCTAAACAGCGCCAAAAACTAAGTTCGAAAGCTCCTTTTAGGTCAAATCCATAGGATTTGATCTGTGCAACAAAATGTGTATTTTCTATGCAGGAAAAATTACTCTTGTTTGAATCTCCTTTAATATGTCTGTTCAAATGCGATTTTAAAGAGCATTTTGTTTAATTGAACCTGTATTAGTGTGTGTGTGCTTCAATATGCTTTTTACACAAAAAGAAGTTGCATTTGATTTTTGGGCAGGCTTAAAATAACTTCTTGGCTGTCCCTGTGCCATAGTGTCCAAGTTGAAGGTTTCTGGCTAGTTGTCCAAGCTGGGCCCTATCGCCGGAGGAGGTACGGGTGGTGCGTCAGCTCCATGGCTCTGGCCATACCCCATCCACAGGGTCAGCGGCCCAAAATTTAAGACATGCTACCTTGAAGATACAAGATCAAATATGCTGTGTGTAGAGAAATAAGTTTATTCCTTCTCTAAGGTGTCTGATCAAAGAAGCTCTGCAAGTTGTTTGTGCCTTTTTTTAAAACGTGTGATCCAATAAAATGAGGAAAGGTTGCTCGTGTCTCTAAGAAGTCCGATCAAATATGCTGAAAAATTCGTTTGCTTTCGTTATGGCTTCTGAACAAATTACGTACGTATTGTGAAGTATTTTGTTCTCTTGTTTTCTTTAAGGAGTCTGATGAAATGCAATTTAGGCAGAACATTTCTTTGTGTCTTCTTTAAGAAGTTTGATCAAATATGCTTTGCATAGAAAAACTTCATGTTCCTTCAGGTCTCCAATCAAATAAGTCCTGTGTAGAAAATTTATGTTATGTCTCGTTGAAGGTATCTCATTAAATACACAGGCAACTTTGTATATGCAGCACGTGCTTTCAGATGCAAACTCAAACACCTTGGATGCAGAAAAATTCGTTCAGTTTTTCGATTTCAAATTGTTCAACGCTCGAGTGTACGTAAGTGGATGTTTGAACGGTTACAACTCTCACTGGAACACAAAATTTACATATAAGCCACAACATTATGACGATCTACATAATACCGTGTTTAGGCCGCCTTTCGCTGTTATAACAGCTTGCACCTGACGTGGCATCCAATCTACTGGATGGCAAAAGGTGTCCTCAGGTGGACAGAATGACAGCCTGGAGTTCTTCGACGGAGCGATGCATTGGCGTGGACCGGCGAATTCTTAGTTCAACGGATGATTGTTGGGATTCAAGTCGAGGGAGAACACGAAATTCATGGACATGATCCTCGAAACATTTCCACAGAATGTGGGCCTTGTAACACTGGAGTTTTTAGTCTAAACGAGCCCAGTGCCAACCAGATACACGTCAAAAGAGTGGTCCAACAAAATGCCCAAGTAGGATTTGGCGGTGAAGGTGTGTCTAACAAGAACGATGTGACCCAGTGGTGTTTATTAAAACATTCCTCATCTCATGATACCGCTGATGAAGATATCTTTCCATTCAATTGTGCAGGTTCCTTGCAGCTGACATCGAAGACGGATCCGTCCATTGGCATTTAGTAGCTGGAACTTGGACTTATTAGGTGACGCTTTTCCATTCCGTCAGCATCCAGTCACTGTGCTCTCGTGCCTACTGCATGCGGAGCTTTCAATCTTGGTCCGTAAACATGGGTACATGGACTGGCAGCCTATTCCTTCAAGTCCTCCGCTCAGAAACGTTTCTTTGCGCCTCCTAGCTGTAGTCGGCCGTTAGCAGAGGTTTTGTGAGCTGTCTGTTGTCCCGAGCAGCATGTTCCAACCGGCATTCATCTCGACTATCAACTGGTGGTGGTTTCACCTTTCCGTTACGTTGGGCATGTTACCCTGGACTCATTAATTTCAGAGAAAGTTAGTATTAATAATCATCTTTAATATCATCTCATAAGTTAAAATCACTTCCTCTTTTGTTAGTGTTTTTGGGGAGGCTATTAAGGTATTCCCTTAACCAGCTTTCAACCAGACGTTAATGAGGAAGGAGAGATGACCACTCCCTGCTATGTTTCCGATGTTCGGAGAAAACACTATTATTGGCCGTCCCATGCATCTGCTGTTCACGAATCTTAGGGGGAATGATTTAATGGTTTTATTATTTTTATGGCATAGCGTCCCCATGGGAAGTGATTCGAGTACATGGCTTTTTCTCACAAATTTGTTCTTTAATGAGGGATTTCTTACTGGGACTGTGAAAGACGCGATCATGTTGATTCCGCATCTGCCCAGGTGGTCTGCGAGATGGGATTAGACGATAAAAAGTACCTCGCGTTTTTCTTAGCAAATTGAGGAAAAAGAAGGAGTTTGGATCCGCTATTATCCGTGGGATGGAGGTAGTTTTCGTCTCCAAGCACAAAGAAGGGAAGATGAAGGAAAATAGAGATTTAGAATATCCGATGCCAAAATGGGAGATCGAGGCAGAAATTAGGTCGGAAGCGGGAGCTTAGCAGCGAGGTAACCGATAAAAAACGCCTGACGGAATAAGAAGGAACAAATCAATGTGTAAACAATAAAAACAGTAATATAGAAATCAGGACAAGCAAATCCGTGATCTAACCCATATACTGCCTTTAATAAAGAGCACCACTACAAAGAAGCCAGTTCTCATTTAGCTAGTGATTCGTTCATTCCATCATGGGGAATAGCTAATGCCCCGGAACCGCTCAGTTTCGTTATACTGTATGTGAAGGCCTGACGAACCCATGAGACAAGGCACTGAAAGAAATCCAGTGAACGGCTTTGTGGTGTGTGTGCGCCCCCTTCGTACCATTCCCGTCCAACCTTCATTACGGGACCCTTGAGCAGCCAACAATGCCTGCAGCTGCTGAAATGATGGTCCTTGCCTTCCTCGTGCTGACATTCACGCCCAGTACAAATTTTGACAAGCTTTTCTCATTGAACAGGCGGCATACTGCCGAATCGACACTCCGTCACCAGGACCGGAATATGGGGAACTGAACGGAGCTATATCCTAGGGCCCACGATTACCAAGGGCCCAGAAGGCATGCCACTACACCGCAAATAGTACACAGCTTATACAGGGTGCATAGGAAAGTCCCTTTAGCCTGGAATAACTTGCGAACGGAGAGAGGTACACTTATGCAAGTGAGATAACGATAAGTAAAGTGACTACGCCCGATCGAATGCAACCGGCAGCTGCGCCCCTAGTGGTGAAATGCGGAAGTTAGCCATTGCAAATCGAAAACGAAAAGAGATAGAGCAACATTTCCAACTACAAAGTTGTAGAGCATCAATTAATTAGTACAAAACGACATTTATTTCACACAGATAAGATAAATTGTCGCCTGAATACCCTAAAATGTTCGAAATCAATGCGCGACCTTTTGTGTTAACGTTTGAAGAGAACAGGAATAGGTATGAGCAAATACACACAATTTATTGCATAAATGCGTACTTATGTCAATACAGTTTGATGACGTCAGACAAAACAAAAACAAAAGAGGCAAACTGGCGCACAGTGATAAAAAGTTAATGTCGAGTATGTTCGAAGAGTTCGCCATTGCCCACGATACACATTTGTATTCGTGAAAGTAAATCTGCATGCACATTCCTCAGCATGGAAGGTGTCACACATCTGTAACACGACGACGTAGATCCAGCAGACTTGTAGGCGCTGTTGCCTACACCTGATTTTTTACGTAACCCCAGAAATCCAAGCTCGCCATTCTCACACAGCGTACGTCGACCTAAACCTCTGATCAGGGTACATCCTGCTACTGTTTTTTTACGTTTTCTAACCGTAGGTTGAAGAGGCGTATATGCTCCAGCTTTTTCCGTCCGTCCGTCTGTCCGTCTGTGGACACGATAACTCACGTAAAAAGCTTCGATTTCGATGAAATTTTAGTATGTGGTAGGGGACCACCTGGAGACGAACCTTATTGAAAATGGAACAAATGGGGTTAAAGGTCACGACATAGGACCGGGATCCATTCCATTGCCCTTATGGTTCATAACCTGCGTAAATATGGTTCGATTTCAATGAAATTTTAATATGTGGTAGGGGACAGCCTGGGGACGAACCCTATGAAAATGGGTGAAGTGGGGTCAAAGGACAGGTCATAGAAGCGAGATGTATTCCATTGCCCTTATGCAACATAATTACGTAAAAATGCTTCGATTTGGATCAAATGTTAGTATGTTGTAAGGGCCTGCCTGGGGACGAATCCTATTGAAATAGGCGAAATGGGGTCAAAGGTTAGGACACAGGAGCGGAATCTATTCCATAGCCCTTATGCATCATAACTTACGGAAAAATGCTTCGATTGCAACAAAACTTTATCATGTTATTTCGAAGGTATACCAAACCGATTCTGTCGAATATCATCGAAATGGGATCAAAGCTCAGGGCACAGGACCGAGATTTATTCCACAACCATTATTCTCATAACTTGAGTGATAACTTGAGTAATGATTTCTGGTATGTTGGAAAGTGTATTATAATCAATGCATTGCATGATTTTACTAACTTGTTATATCGTAGGTACGGTACAACGCCACAATCTGCATTTGCATACGACTACATTTACGAAATGTGAATATGCAGATTCGAATCATCGCGCATCGTAGGGTATTCAGGCGACAATTTATCTTATCCGTATAAAACAAAATCGTTTTGTACTAATTAATTGATGCTCTATAACTTTGTAATTGGAAATTTTGTTCTATCTCTTTTCGTTTTCGATTTGCAATGGCTAACTTCCGCATTTCGCCACTAAGGGCGCTGCTATTGGTTGCATTCGATCGGGCGTAGTCACTTTACTATACCGTTATCTCACTTGCATAACTGTACCTCTCTCCGTTCGCAAGTCATTCCGGGCTAATGGGACTTTCTTATGCACCCTGTATACAGTATTTATTATAGAGAGAAGTAAAATAGTTTGTTTTGTCTCGTATGATTTCCACTCGATCACAGACACTGGCTAATAGATGAACAGATTTCAAGGCAGTGACTCACTAAGGGTAAACGTCATGCCGCTGTCTGTGTACAGCGGGACTGGCGAGACAAATTCAGCTTTTTCACTACCATTCACCCACACCTCCCTCTTTGCACTTGGAACCATTAATGGGCGAAATCCACTGTGACTTCATATTGTATTATAAAAAAGATGCACCAAGAAAAGTATTCAATACTAAATTATTAAAAATTCCGAGACAAAATCTAGGAATCTTAAACTTTTAACACATGTTCTTGAAATAACAGTGTACAATACATTGCCTTTTTTATGAAAACTTGGCAGGTAATATATTAGTTTGAAAATTGCACTATGTATTAATTATCACAAGTATATTGCTACTGTTTCGTGTTTTAACTCTTCAATAATGATTCTCCGTCATAATTAGCTTTGGCACCCCACTGAGATGTTTTAGCCTAGGAACCCACTAAGGCCTTAAAGATCCGTCCAGTCCGTGTCGTCTACATATATTCTGACCCCCGCCGGCGTCGTAACATTGCTGCTTGTTGTGTGACCAGTGGGATGCCGAAAAACCTCGGAACTCCCCGCCCCCCCCCCCCAATATTTTTGAGGCCTTTTTGTGAAAATCTATTAGCTTTCAATTGATGAAATTTTTAAAATTTAATGTTATTAAATAGGTTTAATAGACGCTTTAATAATTCAAATTCTTCGGAAACTACCGACATATTTCGTAAAACCAAAATTATTGCACTTTATTGCGTGTAACACAAATGTGCACGTTGTAATTAAAATTATTGCTTTAGTTTTGTTACCAAAACACAAAGTAATACGAAACACTTACGCCAAAGTTAATCGGAAATTTTATTCTTTCAGAGAACTAAGGCCAGCCTCTTTGAAATGTCTCACGATCACACACACACGCAAAACACGTAATTGCCGTGTGATAGTGTTTAATGACGTTTTGCGATTTATACGAAAATACAAAACCCAAGTAAGCAAATTAATGAGTAATAATTAAGAATTGAGGCGCAAAAAATACTTAAATTACTTTTCTCCATAGGAAAAAAGTAACATAATGCCCCGATGTTTTTCACATCGCAAAAAGTTTTACTTTTGACTGTGTCATTAAAAATATTAAAAACGACACAGGTCTCTGCTTCTTCGCCGCTTCGAACGGCCCCTTTTAGTTCATTATATTCTGACGGATGCGTACTTATGTGCAAACAATTGCAATGCACACACACATAACACCTTACCCTGAAAAAATTTCCTTCATTGAACTGTTTTTCCTTTCACATTCCCTTGCTAATATACATATATAGTGCTATATATGTGAAAAGGGGCCTCAAATCACCTGGAATGTGTGCTTCCTCGTGATCCTGAGTTCATAAACTAAAATCGTTGCAATTATTGCTAAGGATTTTACTTATAAGGGTGAGTGGAAAGTTTTGCAATATTTGCATAAATGCATGGGTAAACCTTCCAAATGGGGCCCAGAAATAGGTTACTGAAGTGACGATAGATGGCAACACGTTATCGCTACATCGTAAAGCGTTGCGCTACGTTGTGAAAGTGGCAAAGGGAGTGAATAATATGGATTAAAGGTTGCCCTTAAAAGGACCTTTATGAATGTACATTGTGGCATATGTGTGAAATATTTATTACGACGGAAGAATAATTTTTCCTCATGAATATGAAACTTTCTACCTAGCAGAATAAAAGCAAGAAAAGTCCAACAGGCCCAGCGGGCAGTTATGCAATTTTTGACGGCAGAAGGTGTTAGTGGAGCCGAAATTTATCGTCGTACTGTATAAAGGTTGTGTATGGAAATGAGTGTTAGTCACGGTGTACAGTGTTCCGCTGGTGTAGTGCATTTCGCAAAAGACGTGTGAGCACGGAGGGCATACCGAGACCTAGGCAAGCACACGAGGCCATCACCACGGAATCGATTGCTGCCGTGGACAACCTTGTGAAGGAGAATCGCCGAATCACCACCCACGAGCTTGTGGCAGCATTTTCCATGAGTAAGGGAACTGTTAACACCATTCTCCATTGCCGATTTGGATACGGCAAGGTTTGAGCACAATGGGTCCCCAAGCATCTCCTGGAGGAGCAGAAGACTCGGTGAATGGGTGCTTGCCTGGAGAATCTGCATCGTTACAACGCAGAGGGAGGGGTGGGCGTGGGAGGGCAGTTTCTTTCCAAGATTGTGGCCGCAGATGAAACTTTGGGTCATCACTTTGATCAGGCCACAAAGCTAAGTCCTCTTTAAAAGCTGGAAAAGTGATACTCACGGTTTTCTTCGATGAGAATGACCAATTGCTGTTAGATTGGTTGGACGCAGGCAGTACGGTCAGGGCAACCACATTCTGCGATACGTTACGAAACCTTGCCATCAAGCGTATGCGACCTGGTATGTTGTCAATGGGGTTATTCTGCTGCACGACAACGCACGCCTGCATCTGGCGACAGTGTGTCAAGATTTGCTGCGGAGCTTCCGCCAGGAGGTCCTCGACCATTCCCCCTATAGCCACGATCTGTAACCCTGCGACTACCACATCTTCGGTCCACTGAAAAAAGCTCTCAACGGCCGCCGGTTGGCTGATGACGCGGAGGTCCGCGACGCCGTTGAAGGCTGGTTCCACAGCCAACCACGGACGTTCTCCGCTCAGGGTATCCACAATCTCGTGCCGCGCTGGGACACTTGCTTGAACCGACAAGGCGACCATGTGTAGCAGGTATGTAGTACATGTATCACTATTGCTTCCTGTATGTTCACATATTCCAACCTATAAACCCTTTTGACAAAAAACCGACAGTCTCAGTTTCATTTGGGCGACCCTTATTTATCACTGTAAGCATCGGAGTTTTCTTTCAGTACATGTGCTCTTATATTTCAGAATTAATTTGCGCTTTTTTGCTCATCTTTTCATATACTATAGTAATATACACAGTCAAGTCACATTAATGTGACCACCAGCTAATATCCAGAGTAACCGCTGCGTGCAGCGCGGACAGCAGCTAGATGAGCTGGGAGTGACTCAATAAGGAGCTGGAACGTGTTCACAGGTATGTGGAGCCAGGCTGACTGCAGTGCATCTGAAAGCTGCTGGAGGGTGCCTGGTGGAGGATCCATAGAGCGAACAACACGATCGAGATGGTCCCACAGATGCTCAATTGGGTTTAAGTCTGGGGAATTAGGGTGCAGGGGAAATACTTTGATGTCTTCATCGTGCTCTTCCAACCACTGTCGGACATTTCTAGCTGTGTGAAACGTCGCATTGTCGTGTTGGAAGATCCCATCCGCCCCAGGGAAGACAATAAAGGTGTACGTGGTCTGCAAGGATGGATTCGTAACGAATTCGGTCCATAGTGCCTTCCACAGGTATGAGTGGACCCAGAGAATGCCACGAAAACATTCCCCAGACCATAACGCTGCCCCCACCAGCTTGTGTTCTTCCAGCAATGGTTGAAGAGTGTTTGTTCTCCAATGTTTCTCGCCTTATACGACAACGTCCATCCGTTCGATGAAGCAGAAAACGTGACTCATTGGAAAAAGCAATCATTTGCCTATCAGCGGAGGCCAAATTCCGATACTGCCGTGCAAATGTAAGCCTTTTCTGCCGATGCACCTTCGTTAGCATAGGTGAAGTGAGCATCTGTCTGCATTAGAGCTCCATATGCAGCAGGGTTCGCTGAACTGTCGTTTTAGACACACTTCCGGTAGCCTCCTGGTTCATTGGGCCAGTGAGTTGCTCCACTGTAGCGTGTCGATCGGTCCTCATGCACCTTCGAAGCCGACGTTCACCTCTCATATCAATGGCACGTGGTGCTCCGCAGTTTGCACGTCGCTTATTCGCAATGGTATCATTTATCCAATCACGATACACTTTAACCGCAGCAGCACAAACTGAGCTGTTTCAGAAATAGTGCCACCCTTGGCCCAAAAGCCGATAATCATCCCTTTTTGAAAATCTGATAAAAAAAAAATCGCGTCTTTTATTCATGACAGCAACGAGTGATATGTTTTCAGATCAGATCAGATCATATGTAGAGGATTTTGGGATGGGAGTGTCTGACCCCAGGTCTTAAACAACCCTTAGAAATAGGAAACTAAGAGATTTGGGCTACAGTGCCCGATAGGAAAGTGACACGGAAGCGATGGAGAAAGGGAGAGGAAGTCGCCCTTATTTATTAGGAGGGGGGGGGGCAGTACCCGGCGTTCGATGGCTTAACGTGCGCATCCGACGCACGGCGGATATTTAGTAGTTTGAGCTTTCGTACCTGCTGGGATCGAACTTGAGTTGAGGTCTCTCCATGGCAGTCACGAACGCTGACCACTAGGTCATCAGCTGCCCATATGTTTTCAGAATACGTACAGCACACCTTATATACCCTCCATGCCAGCTCACGACACGTGCCTTCTTTCATTGGCTACGCGTTGTTGACGTCAAAAGTAGGAGGTGGTCACAGTAATGTGACTCGACTGTGTATTAGCTTTAATCGTCTCTTGAAACGAACGCGCATGTCTGCAATTCATCGTAATTAAGCACCTTTCGACTTATTCGGTGTTTCGACTTACACGGAAATATTCGGAACGAATTAACTGCGTAAGTCGGGGACTTACTGTGGTACTATGTTAAGAAAAAATATTTTTTGTAGAACAACCGAGAAATAAGACGTATAATGTATATGGAAAAATGTAAAGAATATTACAGGAGTGTTCTTTGCTATGTTGCTTCTGAGTATTTAATTAATCGTTATTCTGTGTTTCAGTTTTCTTTGGTGGATGTACTGCTGAATCTGTACTGCATCGACTTAAAAAATATCATCATTGTGCGTGAGGTTAGGACATGCTACTATCATTTTAGCGTTAAATTTCTCGTTTATCTTGTGCAAAAATTGTTTGCATTTAATTGGCAGAAAATGGTTTTTGTGTTTGTTTGTCGGAAATTTCAGCTTTGGAAGTGATATAAAGAAAACACATTTTTTAGTATAATGGAGTGCAGTTCGTTTCCAACAACTTGTGACGCACTCAAAGATGTCACTAACAGGAATAGGGGCGTTACCAAGTAGTAAAAACTCTTATGGTTTAATTCATTGCTAATGAATAAAATAATAACAGTATTAAATAACTTTTTCTTCTTAGTGCTCTCTCATTTTTGAAATTTTCAGATATTCTCAATGAGAAAAAAGTAAACATTAGAGCAGCATTAGAAAAAGATGACTGCAAGTAATTTAATGCTTCATTTAGAGTAATTAAGGCACCATTTTTTGCTTTCCCTCGGCGATGGGAAAAGAACATTACGAAGAAAACGTGAAGTGCTTAATCCTTGAACTCTAAATTTTTTTTACGGCACCGTTATGAAGTGGAATTGTTTTTACTTTCTCTATGGTAAGTAAACACGCTTTGCAGCAAACCAGATTTACTCTTCACTAGACATTTTGTCAAAATCAGTCGAGGCAAGATTTGACACATTGGTCTTAATTTTTTTTTTGGCAGAAAAACTAATTACGATCGCAATTTGGTTTTTGAGAGGATT
Organism: Macrothele yani; assembly: GCA_039090855.1. NCBI lineage: Eukaryota > Metazoa > Arthropoda > Arachnida > Araneae > Macrothelidae > Macrothele > Macrothele yani. The sequence goes on along the minus strand of CM077023.1, from coordinate 75,717,791 downwards.
TTTAAAGTAGAATGAGATGCACTATCAAAAAACACACGGCCGTCTTTTTATTATGTACACATTAATAAAAGTTCAAACTCTGTTACCTTCCATCATAAGACTTTAAAATATTCATTGAATAATTGTGTAGAAAACAGATTGCGAAAAATATATTTCCAGGAAAATGGACGGGATAATCTTCATGTTGCATCTATAGGATTTGTTTTACAAGTTTGAAACGTAACTTCTTTAAGAAAAAGTTGCATTGAACAAATACGATGGTATCTAGACGCCCATTCGCTGAGCAGTCAGAATACTTACTACATTTGTGATGGCATAAATCATTGGCTTCTGACCATTCGTCCGAGATGGGTCCGGGTTCGAATCCCGATGAGGCATGGATGTTGTGTTTGGCTTACTCTCCTTTTCCTGGAACCAGTGGCCCTAAATTAGGGAAGGGCTACTGCTTATAGCATATCGAGTTGCTCACGTGGTCGTTAAACCCCAAAACAAACATAAATAATTCATTCTTGGGAGCTCATTCATCGTTCACGTGAAAGAGGCATTAGTCGCCCCAGTGACGCAGTAATCTGAACGCTGGCTTACGACCATGCGTCCGAGATGGGTCCTGCTTCAAATCCCGGTAAGGCATGGATGTGTTTGTCTTACGGCTCTCTCTCTCTCTCTCCTTTCCCTGGATTCAGTGGCCCTAAATTAGAGACGGGCGACTGCTTATAGCTCCCTGATTCGCTCACGGTGGTCGTTAAACCTCCAATAATAATAATAATAAAAAAGAGTCATGCATGAATGATGCATTTTCCAGGTTGTCATTACGCTCACTGTGTAAATCATTCATTGCAGGGATACCGTGTTGTCCTTTCAAAGCCACAGATGATTTTGGCAAACTGCCCGAGGTCTTCAAACATTCACCGTCCACGATGAATGATTTGCTCCGATCCGGCTCGCGGCGAACAATTTGGGCACACCATTCAAATGAATGCATTCACGTATCATTCGCATTCTTAAGTTTCCACCATTTCCCCCTAGCTAACTGCTGATTACTTACTCATACAACGGTTGGCATTTATTAATTCCCGACCATTACTTTTCTTATGTGGAAGTCGTTTCCGAGCTCATGGGGAGGAATAATGTTAAACGTGCTGCGACTTCAGTGTGTGTCACAGTAATGGCCGATTGAATGACCATTCACAGCGGTGAGAGTGAACCATTCACCACTCACGGTGAAGAGACATTCGTTGCGAACGAATCACTGCAGCGTTAATGGTCCGATTCCTCGGCAGCATTTCCCAGTGAATAATGCCTTCCATTGCCCACCAGACACACAACATGATCTTCGCAGGATGGACGTGATGTGGGCGTCTTGTTTGTTTGGACGTGATGTGGGCGTCTTGTTTGTTTGGACGTGATGTGGGCGTCTTGTTTGGGCTTAATCATTCCTTTAGATGCCTGAAATTCACGTACAGGCACCACTTTTCATCTCCAGTAACAATACGTGACAGAAACGGTTTGTGTTACTGAGAACATTCGTGATAGCGGGTGAGCAAGGAACCACATATGGCAGCACGCTGATTCTTGTTGTCCTCGGTGAGAGTGTGAGGCACCCAAGACCCGAATTTCTGGACCTTTCCCATACGTTCCAGGTGTTGCACCACTGTGGCCTGATCACAGTCTATCTCAGTGGCCAATTGGCATGTGGTTTGACGTGGGTCCAAGTGGATGAGATGGTTCAAACGATTCTCATCAAAGTGAGATGGACGACCTGAGCGTGGAGAGTCGTTGAATTCAAAATTACCACCTTGGCGCCGCTCAAACCATTTGCAGGCTGTCCTCGGAGCAATACTATCCTCCCCATACACAACACAAATTTGTTGAGTAGCCTCGGCGGTTGAGGATCTCTTGTTAAACTCGTAGAGGAGCAGATGTCGGAAATATTCATTCCTCTCTACTTGATACTCCATACTTCCGGACCTGAAAACCAAAATAAAAAAAAAAACATTAGCCACAATCACCCAATGCAATATGATTTAGATGCACGATATTACTGACTACATTTTGATATGCAACTGGCCATCTGCACCCACCGTCACTACTGACGTGGGAAACACTCGTGAAATAAAACGGCATGAACGTATGCATCAACCCGATATACAACATATTCGAGAGGCTCAAATTCCAATCCCAAATAAAACATGTATGGGTGTTTTTTTTCGTATTTTTGATCTGTTGCACTCGCCCGGCACTTCTGTCGGTGTTTCAGCATTGGCAACAAGCAGTACCACTTACCAGAGTAAAAAAATGTGGTAGCCAAATATTCTTAAATAATATTTCAAGACGAAGTTTCTCGTCTTCTACATTTAATTGTAGTTATACAAGGGTGAGGATACGGAAATCTCTCGAATAATATACATACACAGAAAAGACAAAGCATCATGACCAGCGGGATTAAAGCAACTGAAGGTAAACGACGGCGCGTGTGAAGGTTATGAAACGCTATAAATAACACCTGATACTGAGCTCTGTTAATCAGTGTTGTGTATTCTTGTTCTTCTGATGGGAAAAGCAGCGGACTTAGGTGAGTTTAACAAAAGCCAAATTCTAATGGCCAGACGACTGGGTCAGAGCATTTCCGAGACGGCAAGGCATGTGGGGAGCTCACGGTCGGCCATGGTTAGTACCTACCAAAAGTGGTCCGAGGAATGAACAAGAGTGTAAAATCATGCAATGCATTGATTATAATACGCTTTCCATCATACCAGAAATCATTACTCAAGTTATCACTCAAGTTATGAGAACAATGGCTGTGGAATAAATCTCAGTCCTGTGTCCTGACCTTTAATCCCATTTCGATGATATTCAACAGAACCGGTTCGGTATATCTCCAAAATAACATGATAAAGTTTTGTCGCAATCGAAGCATTTTTACGTAAGTTATGATGCATAAGGGCTATGGAATAGATCCCGCTCATGTGTCCTAACCTTTGACCCCATTTCGCCCATTTTCAATGCAATTCGTCCCCAGGCAAGCACCTACAACATACTAACATTTCATCCAAATCGAAGCATTTTTACGTAAGTTATGACGCATAATGGCGATGGAAGTGATTCGTTTCTATGTCCTGACCTTTGACCCCATTTCCAAAAGGGTTTGTCGCCAGGTGGTCCCTTACCACATACTAAAATTTCATCGAAATCGAACTTTTTTACGTTAGTTATGACTCATAACAACAGTGGAATGGATCCCACTCCTATGTACTGATTTTTGACCCCATTTCGTTCACTTTAAATAGGGTACCTTCCCAGGTGATCCCCTACCACATACTAAATTTTAATCGAAATCGAACGAGTGTTACGCGAGTTATTGTGCGGACGTACATACGCACACAACGCGTGGCGTAATGAAGCAGATGGGAATCGCGACCATCTGCTTGCAAGAGTGTGACGTCATAAAACTGTAATGGGAACCGCACACAACACGTGACGTAATGAGACAGATGGCGTGACCGCGCGCCAACATTATCAAACGCGAGATTGTGACGTCATAAGATTTCTAAGCATTGGTGACATTAATGGAATAATGGAACAACGCCATGACACTAAAAACGTTATAATTCGGGGTGGTTATTTAACCCACTAAACGAATTCTCCTAAAGTCGAGATCAAGCTAAATCGATTTCTAGTACCAGAAAACGGTAGGTTAACGACTTTCATCAAAATTCTTAGAGCCGTTTTCAAAATAAAATGTACATACATACATACATACATACATACACACAAGAATTGCTACTTTAAGGTGGACGTCAAGTAATTTTGCTTCCTATACTTTCAATGGAAAAACTACTGTACACGTTTTCTTCACAATTAATGCGTTCCCAAGGAAGAAAATTTAAACATTGATTAAAATAGCTTCATTTCATAACTTGGAATACTTAATATTTTCTAAACCATAACCGTAATTATGCAATCCAACATTTATTTGTCCACTGACGTCATCAAAGTACAGGTCGCGCCATGTTTTTTCTGGTTTCAACACCACCAAAGGAAAAGTTATTGATTTTTAATATAATTATGGTTATGTTTTAGGAAATATTAAGTTTTCCAAGTTATAATATGAAGTTATTTTAATCGATGTTCAAATTTTCATAGCCGCCCCGGTGGCGCAGTGGTCTAAGGCGCTGGCCTCTGATCATTCGTCCGTAAGGGGTCCGGGTTCAAATCCCGGTCAGGCATGGATGTTGTGTTTGTCTTACGGTACTGGCTCTCTCCCTTCCCTGGAACCAGTGACCCTAAATTAGGGACGGGCGACTGCTTATAGCCCATTGAGTTGCTCACGGTGGTCGTTAAACCTCCAATCAAAAAAAAAAAAATCATCCTTGGGAACACATTAATTGTGAAGGAAATGTGTACAAAAGTTTTTCCATTGGAAGTATAGGAAGCAAAACTACTTGACGTCCACCTTAATAATATGGGATAAGGGCGATGGGATGGGTCGCAATCCTATGTTCTGACCTTTGACCCTATTTCGTCCATTTTCAATAGGGTTCGTCCCCATGTGGTCCCCTACCACATACTGAAATTTCATGGAAATCGAACCATTTTTACGCATGTTATGACGCATAAGGGCAATGGAATGCATCCCACTCTTATGTCCTGACCTTTGATCCCACTTTACCCATTTTGAATAGGGTTAGTGCCCAGGCGGTCTCCTACCACATAGTAAAATTTTATTGAAATCGAACCATATTTACGCAAGTTATGACGCATAAGGGCAATGGAATGATTCCGCTCCTACGTCGTGACCTTTGACCCCATTTGTCCCATTTTCAATAGGGTTCGTCCCCAGGTGGTCCCCTACCACATATTAAAATTTCATCGAAATCGAACCATTTTAACGCCAGTTATCGTGCGGACAGACGGACGGTTGGACAAAGCTGGAGCATATACGCTTCTTCAACCTACGGCTGGAAAGCGTAAAAAATCAGGAACCGCTAGAAAGGTGCAGGGCGACAACGGCTCATCTCGTATGGTGAGAGCCAACAGAAGGGATACTGTGGGGCAGCTGGCTGGTAATTTGAATGCTGGGGACGGGAGTAATGTGTAAAAACACACAGCATATCGAATCCTTCTGGAAATAGGGCTGCGTAGCCGGAGGACGCTCCGAGTGCCCTTGCTAACCTCGGTTCACCTTCGAAAGTGTCTACAATGGGAATATCGAGCATCAAAACGGGATTTTAAATGATTAGAAGAAGGTTGTCTGGTCCGATGAATCTCGTTTCTTGTTGCACCTTGTGGATAGCCGGGTACGTGTACGTCGTTCACCTGGGGAAAGACTACAGCATGCAAGGTGGAACGAAAACAAGCCGGTAGACGAAGAACAATGCTTTGGGCAATATTCTACTGGGAAACCTTGGTTTAGTCATCCATGTGCAGGAAACTATGATGTCTACCACCTAGCTAAACATCATTGCATACCAGGTACATCCTTTAATGGCAACGGTATTCCCCTCTCATAGTGCCATCCTTCAACAGAACAATGTGCACTGATACACTGCCAGGATTATTTAAGAATAGTTCGGATACACGAGGAAGTCTTCCACGCATTGCCGTGGCGTCCAAATTCCTTAGACATTAATCCCATAGGTTTATGTTAGAACAGTAAATCCTGTCTGTGGCTGCTCAACCATATGGCTTACAAGAATTACAGGATCACGTGGTTACGTGTTGATGCAAGATACTACAAGACACCTTTAGAAATCTTGTAGCATTCACGTCTCCCTGGGTAAGAGCTGTTTTGTCGGCACGTGGAGAACCAACATCGTATTTGCCAGGTGATCATAATGTTTTGGTTCTTTGGAGTGTAATAGGACCTAAAAAAGGTTAGGTCGTATCTCTAGTTACACAAAAATAAATCCAGGGCAAAGTAAACACTTATGTTTGCAGACACAAACAGATACGTTCAGTGAAGAACCTATACACATTAAACCAAGGCAAATACAACAACGAACGCTTCGATTACCACCAATAACTCATCATCAAAGAAATTACATGATATTGACAAAACAGCGACAAGTCACAAACGTCATGGCTGAATTACACACGCCACACCCATTGCTCAAGTAATGGGCTTTTATCTACGTTTTACTGACTTGACTGCCACCTAGGAATTCCCTTGGGAGATACGATGTTAAGTAACAAGAGGTAACGAGAAGTAACATAATTTCAAAACGAAGAGACAACTAAAATTGAAAGTTAAATTAGAGCGTATGCATCACACATGTTCTTTCATAAAGAAATGAATTTTGAACGTTTCACAATAATCTAGGAGACGCGAAAGCCAGGATACCTTGAAAGAGGGATCCAATTTCGATCCGAGTCGGTGATATTATCAAAAGTGATTACTAGAATAAAAGATTTAATTTTCAAATCAATTCAAGAAGCTTTAGTTGAGATAACAACAAAAAACATTTACATATTTGAAAATTAATAGCCGCCCCCAGTGGCGCAGTGGCCTAAGCGATGACGTCTGATCACTCGTCCGAAATGGTTCCTGATTCGAATCCCGTGAGACATGGATGTTGTGTTTTGTTTTTTTTTGATTGGAGGTTTAACGACCACCGTGAGCAACTCAATGGGCCACAAGCAGTCGCCCGTCCCCAATTTAGGGTTACCGGCTCCAGGGAAGGGAGAGAGCCAGTGCCGTAATTCAAACACAACATCCATGCCTGACCGGGATTCGAACCCGGACCCCTTACGGACGAATGATCAGAGACCAGCGCCTTAGACCACTGCGCCACCGAGGCGGCGATGTTGTGTTTGTCTTACGGAACTGGCTTCTCCCCTTTCCTGGAGTCAGTGGCCTTACATTAGGGACGAGCGACTGCTTATAGCGCATTGAGTTGCTCACGGTGGTCGTTAAACCCCCAATAAAAAAATAATATTGGGTGTGACTCACAGGATATTGAATGAAAGTGCTGGCTAGCGTGAAGCTATCGGATGTCTTCTCGAGACATATCATTTCTGGACTGTTCCAAATTGAGCTCTTAATTAATAGATCAAAAGTGCAGAAAAATTCGATGTCAGTCGTTTGTCAGTCTGGTCCTGGGAATTTGAATAGGAACCCAGATTGACTTTGGACGAATGATGAGAAGACAAAGCTTCGTACCACTCCGGCAGTGTCCGTCCGGATGTTGCCAGTGTCTATCAATATTGAATAATCATTTGGCAGTATACAAACGACTAGGGACTAATTGATATCAACTGTTGGAGTTCAAAATGTTAATTTGTTACGCCACTCAGTAATGGTCAGGAAATCTGTAAATGTAAAGCACGGGGCTGTGATTGAATATTAAAGAATGAAGATGCCAGTATTAAAAAAAATGTACGTATGTTTAGAGTGTACGGAGACTGTGCATCATCTGATACCATACTGGAGCTCTTCGCCATTATGTTTGAAGCCATGGAACATGTTACGTTTCGTTTCAGGCTGTAACGCTCTCTGCAGATGCTTACATGCGCTCTCTTAAGAGGTACGCCTCTCCAGTAGAGAATCTTGATCTACAGTGTGACTGACTCCACGTCGTGTCTTGAGCGATGCTGCGTGGAAACTGAGCGTACATCGACGCACTTTATCCTTTCTAGAATGATTACGATAAAAATTGTAATACAATTACGATACAATCACAATTGCTTAAAAGCCATGTACTGAACGTATAATTTTTTTGTAGAAAGTAGATGGATTTCATTAAACACGATAAACTGTGTTCATATTGATAGGGTATTTGTTAGCCAAAGGAAAGTTGTGCATCTTATATCGCTACGGAATGTATCAGATTTGTAGTTTGTCGCATCCTCTGGTACAGAACCCGTGAAGAGTTGATTTCGAAATAAAACAGGTTATGTCAATGCCAAAAAGAGAATAAATGGCACAAAAGTACGAGGGCTGATCAAAAAGTAACTTCCGATGACCTTTCGCGGCTAATTAGGGGTATATAAATTAGTATCTCCCAAAGCCATTGCAGTCTTCTGACTAGAGAGCGTTATTTGGCAAAAGAGTTTAAATATCAAAGCAATGTGCTGGGAAACAGTTCTAAGTGAAAATGACGATCCGCCTGGAAACATGGTTTCACTCGGAGGTATGCGCGGTGATTATATTGAACGATGGTGACGCATTGTTCCGAAAGAGACAGCCTCCCCGGTGGCGCAGTGGTCTAAGCGATGGCCTCTGATCATTCGTCCGAAAGGGGTCCGGGTTCGAATCCGGTGGGGCAAGGATGTTGTGTTTGTCTTATGTCACTGGCTCTCTCCCTTCCCTGGAACCAGTGACCTTAAATTAGGGACGGGCGACTGCTTATAGCCCATTGAGTTGCTCACGGAAGTCGTTAAACCTCCAATCAAAAAAAAAAAAAAAAAAAAAAAGAAAGAGACATTTCTTTGCATTTGTAGCAATCTTACGCAAAATGATCCTTCTGTCTTGTTTCATTAGACTCCACACACGCCCTGTATCTGTCTGTTGCTAATGCAGGAGCCCAAACACTGCGTTTCTCATCCGTTGGTGCCCGTGTGCAAGTTTTAAACACCACTCTGATGCTCTTCTGATGCTTGTGACTTGAGGGCCATAGGCGTCTTGCGGTTGACTGCAGAACTCCCTTTGCCGGCGTTTTCTGTGCCCAGAAAAATCTAATTACGGCGCATACCTCCGAGTGAGAGCATGTTTCCACGCTAGGTACTTGTTTTCACTTGAATATGTTCTCCAGCACGTTGCTCTTTTTATTCAAACTCCTGAGCCAAACAACTTCCACTGGCAGGTATGTGTAATGGAGCTGGAAGACCCAGATTTGCATACGAGGGGGAATCAAAAAGTAAAGGCAACATACACTTTAATACATGTAACTGTGAGCAAATGAACATAACAGTTATCTCATTTCTCCACATACTATTCTTGCAGGTCGATGTACTTCTTCTATCGTTCCACTAGCTTCTTCATTTTGTGAGAGAAGCTTTTCGGCTGCTCCTGCATCTAGGTCTGCACCGCTTCCTCAACCTCATCATCACAGGTGAACCTGCGACCGCGTGAACCAAAGACTTGATAATCGCTTGGCGCCAGTTCAGGGCTGTAAGGGAGATGGGTGGACGTTTAAACCACAGCTGTTGAATTGCCCCCACCGTTGCGGCCGCTGCACAGGGACGTGCATTGTCATAATGCAGCAAGACTGTTTTTGACAGCATTTTCTTCTTTTTCAGGTTTTAGTTTCTCTATAAGCATAGAACAGTACAGTGAACTGCCCACTGTTTGTCAGTGTTACTGAAAATGTGCCGCAATAGGATCCTTTATGTTCCAAAAGAAGGTCAGCATGATTTTCTTGGCGTAGAGCTGTCGCTTGAATTGTTTCTTTACTGGAAAAGGTGGGTGTTTCCATTGCATGCTTTGTCTCTTGCTTTCCGGTTCATAGTGATGGACCCATGTCTCGTCTCCGGTGACAATTCGCTCCAAAACACACCGATCTTCTTCGTAACGTTTCAAGAATTGGGACGCAACCTCCATGCGCTGTTGCTTGAGCAGACCAGTAAGCTGTTTGGGTACCCATCTTGAGCAAACTTTACGGTACCCCAAGTCATCATGCACTATGGCATGTGCGGATCCATAGCTGATATCCAAATATGTAGCAACAGTGGACAACGTAATCTGTCGGTCTCCTCTGACCAAGCCATTCGCCCTGTCGATTTGGGCTGGTGTGTGCGATGTTGATGGCAGACCAGATCGAGCTTCGTCGGTTAAACTTGTTCTTCCCGCTTTAAACCTTTTTACCCATTCATAAACTTTTCATTAAGTCATGCTGATTTCACTTTCGTACTGAGCCAACGTCCTTCGGCGAATTTCAGCAGGTTTACTCCCTCTGCCTAAAGAAAACTCACTACGATGCGTTGTTCAACAAGGGTGTAACCCGCAGTAGAGCGTCAATGTTTATTTGACCATGGCTTCAGCTAAACTAACGGCAGAAAGCCGCGCTATGTGCGCTAAAACTACCCGTAAGCCATTGTATTGCGTCTGCTTCTGCCCTTTGCGGTTACCACGTAATTTTCAAATTGCCTTTACTTTTTGACTTGTATACGCATCTCAAATCCTCCGCCAAAGGTAATAGGAAATTACTCTTTGAACAGCTACGTAATACGTCGCCGGTGAGCGTCCTAGGAGGCCGGTTTTTTACGCTTTCCAACCGTAGGTTGAAGAAGCGTGTACGCTCCAGCTTTATCCGTCTGTCTGTCCGTCCGCACGATAACTCGAGTAAAAATTGTTCGATTTCGATGAAATTTTAGTACGTGGTAGAGGACAACCTGGGGACGAACCTTATTGAAAATAGGCGGAATGGGGTCAAACGTCAGGACATAGGAGCGGGATCCATTCCATTGCCCTTATGCGTCATAACTTACGTAAAAATGTTTCTATTGCGACAATACTTTACCATGTTGTTCTGGAGATATACTGAACCGGTTCTGTTGAATATCATTAAAATGGGGTCAAAGGTCAGGACATAGGAGCGAAATTTATTCCACAGCCATTGCCATCATAACTTGACTAAAATGCTTCTATTGCAACAAAACGTTAGTATGTTGTTCCGGAGGTATTCTGAACCAATTCTGTTTAATATCATCAAAATGGGGTCAAAAGTCAGGACACAGGAGCGAGATTTATTACACAGCCATAATTCTCATAACTTGAGTAATGATTTCTGGTATGTTGGAAATCATATCATAATCAACATTGCATGATTTTACTAACGTGTTCACTTCTACTGCTGGTCTCTGTTCGAATCCTTGATCAAAACACAGATGTTATCGACTTTTCGGCCCTGGTTCTCCCTTAGTTCCCTGTAACCAATAGCTCCAAGTTAGGGTTGCTCACGGAGGTCGTTACATGCAGAAACAAACAAAAAAAATAATAGTAATACGAACCCCTTATTTATCGAGATAATTTTTTATGGATGAGTATTAAAATATATAATTTGTGATAAGTCTTTAGTAACTGAATTTTCATGTGAAGCATAATTAAAATCCTGACATCAGTTTTGGCTGTACTTAGTGCAGTCTTGGAAGATGGTTAGCGTAATGTTTAACACAATAAACGGAAAGAATTTTCGCTTTTAATACTCATTATATAAAGTGAGACGTTTCATTTAAGATCCCACATTGTCATCCGTCAGTGTTCATGAGTATGTAGACACAGTGTCCTCTGTCACGTAAATCAAAAGCAAGTGGCTATCAAACGTTACACAAAAATCTTTTCGACATTAGCTCCTTGGCTCCTTCCCAACTTCATCCGGAGATAGAACGTTGCGAGAAAAAAATAGTGATTTAACAAATATATTTCCTCCTAATTGTACTTCATTTTTAACTGCTTTTTGCCTTAACCACCAGATGTTTTTTTACTGGTGAAAGCTTTGGCAGTAGTTACTTTAAATTTCAGTTAAGTTTCTTTTGGAGTTCATCTATGCATTTATTTACTCATAACAACATAAAGAGAAATTTAATGCTAAGTAGAAAAAAGACGACAGATTTATAGCAAGAAAGAAAATACAAAGTCTTTAGAATAACAAGGAATTATTTATTTGTGACTTTTTTATAGGACTTTGCTAAAATTTTGTACATGAAACTTAAAAATACTTATTACTCTAAAAAATTGAATAGATTACTCGTACAACAGAACAAGATAAACTAATGCTGAGCTGTTAAGTAACGAAGCTTCAGTTTCGTATAAAAGGCAAAGGCAAAATTTTTCTAAACAACACATGTGTAAGACATCGCTTCGAATATTTGTAGGAATGACACAGAAGGTATCTCATGTAAAAGTTACACTCATCGTCAAAAAAATAGTTGCACCCAGAGGGACGTCTCGGATTGCAATGCTATTCGGGAGGAAGGTAAAGTTTACCAGGAATAATAAATGATTAAACATTGAGACTGATATTGGCAATATTTATTGAGCTACACGTCAATAAGTAGTGTCTCTCAGTATGGCGTCGGGCCGCCATGTCTTCCCACACAGCATGCCAGATGTCTCGGCATGGAGTTTGTACAGGTTCCTAATGGTGTCCTGCGTCAAGCCATCTCATGCAGCTTGAAAATTCTCACGCAGTTCCTGCAGATTGTGCGGTAGGGGTGGAGTGTAGATAGCGCGTCCAATAGCATCCCACACATTTTCAATCGGCGATAGGTCTGACGATGTGGCTGGCCATGGCAGAGTGTCAGTGCTTCGAAGGCAAGCTCTCGAGACAGCAGCAGTATGCGGACGAGCGTTGTCCTGTTGGAAAATCGCGTTTGAGTGAGAGTTCAGAAAAGGTAGGGCCACTAGTTGCAGGACCTCATTAACGTAACGTTGGGCTGTCAAAGTGCCTGTAATGAACACCAAAGGGGATCTGGCGTCGTAGGCAATTGCACCCCACTCCATGACACCAGGGCTTCTGGACGTGTGACGCTCGACAACAAACCGTTCATCTTGGCGCTGACCACGGTGCCTCCACACACGGATTCGTTGGTCGTCTTGTCCAAGACAAAAGCGGGACTCGTCTCTGAAGATCACCCAATGCCATTCTGCGTGGCTCCATGACACTCTGGCACGACACCATTGCAGTCTTTGGCGACGATGCAATGGTGTTAACGGCAGTCGTCATAACGGTCTGCGTGCATGAAGTCCTACGTCCTGCAGCCGTCTGCCAATGGTGCTGGCACTAATCGGACGATGCATGGAGGGCACCACTTCTCGCTGAATATCCGCAATCGTGGATGTTGGGTCACTCCGCACATGTCGGACAACCCGTCGGTCCTCTCTCTCCGTGGTTCGTCTAGGTATTCCAGACCCTTCCTGTCGCTGCTGCGTGCCTTGTTCTATCCACTGCAACCAATAGCATGCTATGGTGATATCCGCACGACCGACATGGCGCTCAATACGACGATAAGACCATCCCGCTTCCCGGAGCCCAACGATGCGGCCCCTCTCGAACTCCTCCAACTGCTGGAATTGCTTCCGATCTTACCTCCGAGGCATACTTCACTTGGGAAGGATGCAACCAACACAACAGCACGACTCAGAATGGCAAGCACGTGCTACGGGACGACCTTATATAGCCGGCAGGCACAGCGCTACGACCCCTCCTTGCTCGCATCATAGGCGCGGCCGAGTGCGATACTTGAGTCATTTGCATGCCTCACAATGTCAAACCTACCCACCAAGTTACATTCCTGTCGGTTGCTTTCTTCTGGGTGCAACTATTTTTTTGACGATGAGTGGTATTAGCGATGAGGCTCCTTATTTATGGAATTTGATGACTTTCATGAATACCTGACGACAGGAGAAGCCTCTCGCCTTTCTTTCAGAACCACTGGTTACCGGAAAGGGAGAAATACAATGCCGTACGGCAAAACACAACATACATGCTATACAAAGATTCGAACACAGGGATAGCAGAATAAGAAGATGGTTGCCCGAGTCTTAGCCTACTTGACCAATGAACATCCAGTATACAATCATGGGCTATATCATTATGACCAGCGCTGTCTCCACGAGTGGACGCACGCTGTAAACACAACTCAAGGTTCCGGAGGTGGTCTCATGGTGTGGGACACGTTTCAATGGTAAGAACGGGTCCCTTGATATTGCTGGTAGGTCGGGTGTCATCCAAAGATTATCTGAACATAGTTGCCGATTAAGTTCATCCTGCAATGTTGACTTTTTATCCAGCAGGAGACGGCTGCTGGCCACCACAAAGCCCGTATTTGAACCCTACTGAGAATGTGTGGGACATGTAAGAATAAACAGATTCGGAAGCAAAATCCTCTTCCGTCAAATCTGAGCTAGTTAAAGGACTGTCTGATGAACGCCTGGTATGCTGTAGACGTAGATACACTCCAACACCTTGTGGAATCTGTGCCATACGTGTCGTATTTCGGGCTAAACGAGGTCCAACCCTGTACTGAATAAAAGTTCCTAATTCATCGGCCGGTATGTGTAGATTAGTGTGTAACACACCCACAGTCGTCCTGCCAGGTTTTCTTTGGTAAAGTACTTTATACGTAGAAATGAAATTTTTCTTCAGGAAGTGCAAATTAAATGCTCCATAAATTTAGGCAGCGAAAGGTGAGCAGTTCGCGGTTCTTATTTTGTCTGTTAAACCGAGTCTACAAATAGCAGCTCTGCTTTACTACCAGCTATTGAAAAGCCAACAACCTCTAAAGCGGTCAGAATTTATCAACCACCTTTCCCACCGATAAAGCTAAATTCGGCCGTCTGGCAGCAAAAGACTTTTGATGGAACGACCTCAGAAAGCCGTGTGTACGCGAAAGAAGGCTGCGGCCATAATCAATTAAAGATCCAATTCCCTGGGAATTTCCTCTTTGCTTAACGCGAGTTGTAGTAGCTGTTACCCGAAAGTGTGTGTGAGACAGCAGAGAAGTAAAAAGGCAGTAAGTGAATGGATTTCTCTTCATTATTGTTTCTCACACTTTTGTGAGTGGTTGAATGCTCGTTTTATGTAGAACATTTCAGATCTGTAATTTTGTTTTTAAAAAACGTTTAAAATTAGTTCTGACTGTACTAATTTTATAATTAGTCGAATTAATTTTGATCATGAAATCAAATGCATCGACGCTGAACCAAGCAAATCGTCTCACAGCAGAGCTGCTAGGGTGTTTGCTTCTTATGATGAGGACATGGTATCGAGTCTTGGGTGAGGTGCACGAATTATTCCTCCTCTAGAATTAGTATCTATAAACTTCGAGAGGGGCGAATCCTTTCTTCCGGTGTTCTAATGTTGGATAAATCACAGGAAAAAAGCAGGACAACTTTATAAAAATAAAGATACTTTGAGTACTTTGTAAAAAAAATATATATATCTGTCCTTCCTTGGTGGAGCAGTGGTCTAAGCGTGACCTCTGACGATTTGTCCGTGTAGGGCCCGATTCGTACCCGAATGAGGTATGGCTGGTATACTTGTATGATTGCAGTGGCCTTCTCCCCTACTTGGAACCAGGGGTCCAAAATTTGGGACAAGCGGCTACTTGTAGCCCATACAGTTGCTCACGGTGGTTATTAACCCCGTTAAAAATATTATGCGTTATAGCAAATTTATTTTATTGGGAGAAAAAACGTGTTTGCTAGTTGTCGCTTAGTGATCGATAGATCTTTGGCACCGATTTCTATTACCTCATACTGTTGGGACCTGGGCTTTCTGTTAATTCGCTTTTCGGGAACCAGCGATACGATACTAGGTGCGGTTTACTCTTCCTAGCCGTATGTTATGGTGAAAAAATATGGTCACGGCACCATTTATATTGTGGCGGAAATCTTAGCCAGCTTATATTAGGGTTAGTATAATAAATAGCCAAAATTAAACTTGAAGGGAAATTTTGAATTTGGACTAAAATTTAACTTTGGGAGATGGGTAGATGCATTTCGAAACAAAAATATTTTCTAAGTATTAGAAGGCCATGAACATCCTAAACAAAAATGCATCTAAGAATTTACATTCCACAAGAAGTTATTGAAAAGTTTGCGTTGTTTGTGTTCACGCAGAGTTGAGTCATCTGAAAGTGCAAAAATAAGTGAGTATTGTTGCATGTATATGAAAATGTGTCACTATAAGTCATAGGATAAAATGTACTCGTTCAATAACAACTTGTGGAGGCGGTGAAAGTCAATTGAAAAGGATAGGACAAAAATTGCAGTTATGAAATACCTTATAATACCAGGATTCGGATCGATAGCCTTAGTCAAACTAAGGTGAATACAAGGGTCCAAGCCATGGAAGACAACAGCACACAAAATTTTTCACACGGCACTAATTTTGGACTTTTTTTGAAAGGCTACTGCCTGTATTTATTGTTTTTTCTTTAAAAACTTAACAAGGTAATTTAGTGGACAAACAGATGGTATTTCTTTTTTCCTGTTTGCTTAAACACAGCAGTATAAAAACTGAATCTCAATTTTTTCCTATTTCTATTTGGCCACTGGCCTTATGAACAGCACAACTTGACATATTTCAACACAGTTGGCTTGAACATCAGGCATTGACTTTATGCATCCAAAATTATACTACGATTCACATGGTTTACACAAAAAAAAATACTGGATTCCTTTTTTATTTTTTAATTCCAAAAGTTCTGTTCTTTTGAAAACGTACTCTCTTCTCCCTCACCTATTTAGCTCAATGACAAATTTACAATTTTACACTTATTGATTTAAATTTACAGCACCTTAACAACCTTAGCAAACTCCGCAATCTCCCAGACCAGCTTCAAAGACTTTAATTAAATTTACAGTTATAATAAGAGCCACAAATTATACTTTAACCAAATCTACTATCTGAAAGTAAACAAACCAAGTAAATTATCCTCAAAACAGAATTTACACAGAGCACAAGCATTAATTAATATTACATAACCTATAGAACTACCCTGAATGAACCTACTTCACTTATAAGGAAACCTCACTAACTTAAAAATTATCACTCTTCATAACATCATCAACATAATTCAGAAATTCAAACAATCTTCTTGCACTAGCTTGCTCATAAAAATCACATCCCTCTGCACTTCAAATAATAGCTCAAGATACTTAATAACTCTATCATCATCATCATCATCATCATTGTCAACCATTATCAATCCACTGCTGGACGAAGGTCTCCCCAAGTTTCCTCCACAACGGTCTGTCTTGTGCCAGTCTCCTCCATGTCACTCCCGCATACTTTCGAATTTCATCCACCCATCTTCCATGTGGTCTTCTTCTGGGTCTTTTCCTGTCCCTTGGAATCCAATCTAAAATTTCGGCTGTCCATCGATGGTCTGTTCTTCTGGCAGTATGTCCAGCCCATTGCCATTTCAGGGATTTAACTCTGATCATGATGTCTTCCACTCTTGTCATTTTTCGGATCCACGTGTTCCTCTTCTTATCTCTCCTGGTTACACCAAGCATGCATCTCTCCATGCTGTTTTGAGTTGTCTGCAGCCTTTGTATATCTCTTTTAGTTAAGGTCCACGTCTCTGCACCATATGTAAGCACTGGAGGGATGCATTGATCAAACACTTTTCTTTTAAGACATAATGGCATATTGCTCTTGAAAATTATGCTGTTTCTTCCAAAAGCTCTCCAGGCAAGTTTTGTACGCCGATTAATTTCTTCATCAATGTGACCCTCACTTGATATCTGCTGTCCAAGATAAACGTACGTGTCTGTTATCTCCAGCTTTTCTCCATCAATCCACAAATCTTCATTTCTTGTAAAAGCATTGAACATCACTTTTGTCTTCTGAAAGTTCATTTTTAATCCCACTTCTTTACTCTTGTCAGCAAGTTCCTGCATCATACTCTGTAGCTCTGATGGGGTAGTTGCAAAAATGACTATGTCATCAGCAAAACGAAGGTGGGTTAGATAATCTCCATTAATCTTTATCCCTTTGTTTTCCCAGTTCAGTGATTGAAAGACATTTTCCAATGTGGCATTAAAGAGCTTCGGAGATATGGTGTCACCTTGTCTCACTCCTTTTCCAATTTTTATGTGTGTTGTATTTTCAAACAGCCGAATCTTTGCACTTGCATTTTCATAGATGTTATTAATAATATTAATGTATGCATCTTCAATACCGCAGGATTTCAGAGCCATTGCAACTGCTAATAACTCTATACTGTAAACAAAAGCTCAAAATACCAATTTACTAAATTTCCAAACTAAATATCATGCTCACTAACACTAACAACCAGAATTTAGAATTTACATCCCTAGCACTACAGCATATCATAAACAAATTAATTTAGATACTTTAAATCACTAAAACAAAACTTAAATTTAACACCTGCAGTGAATTACTGAGGTAGCGGTGAGGCAAATACTCTCAGTTCAGACACTACCCTGGGTTTTGAGAACCAACACAGGAAGAAAATATCAGTCAGGCTGAAGGCGTGAAATTGGGTCGTGAATCCAATTTCAGCCTAGGCAAAGGGAAAGGAAAAAATCCTCAAGTGCGACACATCATCATCAGGCACATAATTTCCTCTAACATGATCTCGCCACATTTATTGAAGCAATGCCCGACTGACCCTCGCTGGCAGTACATATCTCCGTGAGCAGCGAAACTACTGGGGGGAGGGGGTTGAAGACAAGTTTTCCCCCAAAAACCACGTCCCCAAGGCTCCCCCTTTTCGAACCAATGCATGATCCCACCTTGATCAACCACGCCTGCAAGAGCCTGTCGCACTTCAACCCAAAATACTCCAGTCACATCCGGCCCAGAACTAACACAACTATATCCCAGGAAAAACCACTTATCTCTCTATATCCCAAGAAATCCAAAATCACCATATCCACATATATCCCAGGAAAATTCAATTCACTTATCTCTATATATCCCAGGAAAATTCAAAATCACAATATCCACATATATCCCAGGAAAAATCCCTTATCTATCCACATATCATCATCATCATCATCATCATTGTCAACCATTATCAATCCACTGCTGGACGAAGGTCTCCCCAAGTTTCCTCCACAACGGTCTGTCTTGTGCCAGTCTCCTCCATGTCACTCCCGCATATTTACGAATTTCATCCACCCATCTCCCATGTGGTCTTTTTCTAGGTCTTTTCCTGTCCCTTGGAATCCAATCTAAAATTTCGGCTGTCCATCTATGGTCTGTCCTTCTGGCAGTATGTCCAGCCCATTGCCATTTCAGGGATTTAACTCTGATCATGATGTCTTCCACTCTCGTCATTTTTCGAATCCACGAGTTCCTCTTCTTATCTCTCCTGGTTATACCAAGCATGCACCTCTCCATGCTGCTTTGAGTTGTCTGCAGCCTTTGTATGTCTCTTTTAGTTAAGGTCCACGTCTCTGCACCATACGTAAGCACTGGAAGGATGCATTGATCAAACACTTTTCTTTTAAGACATAATGGCATATTGCTCTTGAAAATTATGCTGTTTCTTCCAAAAGCTCTCCAGATCACTTATCTATCCACATATATCCCAGGAAAAATCACTAGCAAGGAAATTCTTCTGCACCATGGCAATGCGCAGGTCGCACTGCAGACAATAACACTGACCATTTACATAACACACCAAATATTTTCACCTTATTGAAAATTAAAATTACATTTAGACTCTTTTAGTAAAAACAAGAAAATTTAGGCCAAAGAAAAGAAAAGAACAATTAATACTGGAACTGGTGAGCAAAAGTGTGTCTTCTCAACCCATGATGTTCATTCTTTTTGTGAAATACTAAACTTGAGAACCCAAATACTACAACCTCTATTTTGCACATATCGCATCCTGGTGAAAATTCCCTACTCAGAGCCCTCTGCCCTAGGACAAGTTCCCGGCTTGCCCTAAGATCACCCCTTTCCAATGGGAGATTAACACTCATCTGGAGCATGTAAAATACTGGTCCTCAAATAACACACCAACACTCTTAATTTCGACACTCAACACTCTAAGAATGTAAACAGCACTTTAGGTTTCCAATTTCATCACACTATACATATGTTCCCAAAATCCCAATATAAATCATCCCATAATTTATCTTCACTCAAAAAAAAAAAAAAAAAATAACTCAACGCTGTAAAAGACTAGAGAGAAATGTTTACAATTATTTCATCACCCACGGCATCACAATAACACTTCTTTTCAATTATCACATGCCCAACTAAACTACAATCGATGCACCAAAATTCACTGTGCTCAAACATTAAACCAAATTTTTCCGATACATCAAAATTTACTGGCCTGGGGAGTTGCTAAAATACCAGACATGACAACAAAATGGGGACATCTGTCCCACATCCAGCTAACCTCAAAAAAAGAATTTTTTTTTTTTTTTTTGCAGAACTATAAATTTGATTTCACACTGCTGACCCACTCGTTCAACAATTCCGCAGCGGTCACAACATAATACAAAAAAAATCAAGAAGGAATTTACCTTCTGGGCTGGGCAGGAACAACTCTTGTTTCAAATAAAAAAAAATCTCCTCGTCACACTGTCCCTGTTGATTTTCTCTTCGCCTCGAACAATGTCTTTCTCTTTCTTTTTTCTCTTTTTGGACACAATGTGCCCGAGCAACTCACCCGAACACAGGGAAAACAAAAGACATCCTGAAGCTGGTGATGATGGACCCTCTCAGAGGGAGTAATTCTCCCTTGTTTTTTTCGATGCTTATGGCTCTCCCCTGGTAGGAATTTGGTCGGCTGCATTGGAGGGTGGACGGTATCATACTCGGAAGTTCCCCTTTCTTTATCCATTAGCTCTCACGAGAATGCTTAGGAGTGCATCGGTGATCATCTTTCGCTGCCCCCGAGGAGGTCTCGTCCTACGGTGGTCCTGTCCTTTCTTCATAATTTCTTCCACCTCTTTGTATTTGGAGGAATCAGTGAACAATTCATCGCAAGCCCTGAGCTCCTTTTAATTCTTTTTTTTGTAACCAACCATGAACCTGACAAGTCCCCACGCTAGAAGACCGTCGCTACTAGGCTCCTTTAAGCTTTTTACCTAGATGTCAAATCATGGTGGTCAGAAAAATGCTCTCCCCACCAAAAGGCGAGGAGAGAACTCGGCTGTCCCCTCTTTCTGCCGGCCAGCAAGAACAGAGCCAAAGTGACTGAGACAAGCGCCTCAAAGTGTAAGAAAAAAAAACTGGGGTGTTGGAAAAATGCTGACCCCTGATTGGCTGAAATTTTCCCTAGTAACAGCAGTTCCTCCCACAACGGAATTTCTCTCCCACGCCTCGAGTGACCCCCGACCTTCACTCAGGCCTCGTTGCAGCGTCCCGCACTCTCAACGAAAAAAAAAATAAATGCTACCAGGCACAGGCATCTTTGGTCGGCCAGGGGAAGATGAACTTGACCTTCAGCACGTAGGGACCAAGTAACTTCCTATGTGCAGCTGCGACCCTAAGAGCTATTTCTGCAAACATTTCCTGATCGACAACTACAGGACACATAAAATGGCCGATCTGAAAGAAGATTTCCTTTTCTCACAACTCTTTTTTTTTTTTTTTTTTTTTTTTTTTTTTTCCAGGAACGCTTTTTTTTCTCATTCCGTGATGTGAAAGTAAAATTAATTTTGATTCTCTGAGCTGCACACCCACTCGCCTTTTCCTATCGCGATAAAAGAACAGATAAAATAATTATTTCCAAAAGCCCAAAGTCAGTTAAATCAAATATTATTCTCTTTTTCTTTTTTTTTTTCTCTTTAACATGAAATTTTGTTTTCCTGGTTGTGATTAAGACAAGCGAATTTTGCGCACGAATTCCCCTGCCTTTCAACCAGGAATTTTCTTCTAACGTATTGTCCAGATTTAGGACACGTTTCACCCCTAGAATTTTATTTTGACATTTGATTCCGTAGCAGTGATTTCGAATGAGTGAGACTGAGTAGGCAATGGAATGAAGATTGATCAAATCTCAAAAACATAGGCCTAGTTCATGTCGTTTCGACATGAAAACTTTCAGAAAGCGAGCATTAAGTATTCAGTTTTTGAGTGATGTTAAATACACTCCGTCGATAATAAAATATGAAACACGAGCAAGTGGTGATGCTATTTGTATGCAAATTGGCCGGCAGAACTGTAACGTGCATATATGCAAGTCATTCTGCTATCGAACCCATCATATAAAAGCTGAAGCTTTTAGGACAGTGTGAATCCAACGATCCATGAGTAAGATACGTAGTGCGATCAAAAAGTTCAAAGACTAGGTACGTAGAGCGACAACAGATGGCAGTACGCTGATGCGCGAGCAGTGGTCGAGGGCAGGAACCTTCATGAGTCATTGTGCCAAGTGGCGTCGTTCTGTGAACATCGGGAGCTGTGCTACACGATATTTGGTGACCACGTGCAGAACACAGCTGCGATTTCGGAATTGACTGCAAACTAGAGCAGCGAGCGAACATCAAATTCTGCGTGAAACTCGTCAAATCGGGAACGGAGACGCATGAAATTTTGCTTCAGGCTTATAGCAATGAAGCAATGAGTCTTGCGAGGTGTTTTGAGTGGCACTCGTGCTTCAAGAGCGGCAGAACGGCACTCGCGCTTCAAGAGTGGCAGAACGGCACTCGCGCTTCAAGAGTGGCAGAACGGCACTGGAAGACGACTAGAGGTCAGGGTGACCGTCCACGAGCAAAATCCCCGAAAATGTGGACAAAATTAGGGAACTGGTGCATGAGGATCGCCGAAGAACCATTCAAGACCTTGCTACCATCGTCAATGTGTCATACGGAACAGTGCAAGAAATTCTGACGTCGGTTTTCAACATGCACCGTACTGCTGCAAAGTTTGTGCCAAAGATTATGAACCCTGAACAGAAGGCGCTCCGTTGTCATCACTGGGGACGAGACTTAGGTCTACGGTTACGACCCGGAGACCAAACAACAGTCGTCGCAGTGGAAGAGCCCGGCATCTCCACGACCGAACAAGGCCCGACAGGTCCGGAGCGCAACCAAAAGCATGCTCATCGTGTTCTGCGACATTCGTGGGGTTGTGCACCGTGAATTCGTCCTCCCCCCAGTACCAGATCGTCACCGCCCATTTTTAGCGCGATGTTCTGCGCGGCTTAGGGAGGACATTCGCCGCAAACGACCTGAAATGTGGCGCCGGGGCGATTTCCTGCTCCATCACGACAATACAGCTGCTCACGGAGCGTTAACAACACGTCAGTTTTGCAGCTGCTCACAAAGCGTTAACAACACGCCAGTTTTGCAGCCGCAACAGCATGACAACCCTTCCTCACCCGCTTTACTCGCCGGATTTGGTCCCCTGCGATTTTTTTCTGTTCCCGAAGATGAAGCTGAAGCTCAAGGGTCACCGTTTTGAAACCGTGGACGAGATCCAGCACGAATCGCAGATGGTGCTTGACACGATTCACGAACAGGACTTCAAGGGAGCGTTCCAACAGTGGCAAAAACGCTGGCAGCGGAGTATCGCTGCCCAAGGAGGCTACTTTGATGGAGATCATAGCCAGACTTAAGTAACGTAAGTACTTTGTTGAATATCGGCCTAGTCTCGGAACTTTTTGATCGGACCTCGTATCAACGTGTCTTTTCGAGTAAAACATTATTTTGAAAAGTGATTCCCGGAGAAAAACCATCGCAGGTAGAATAAGAACCACTCTCAGCACTGTGATTCTTATCAGCTAACAGACTTCGAAAGAAGGCGCAGTATTAGCTTGTATGAAACAGCTGGTCGACTCGTCACGCGTTGGCCATCACCATGCCACAATCTATCGTTGCTGTAGATGGTGGACGAGAGAAGGCGCGCACAGCCGTTGGTTTGGAAGCCGTCGATCTAGAGAGTTTACAGGAGAGGAAGGCCGTTAAATCTGACAATAAGAGTGATGCTGGCAACCATTAGTCACCCAAGAATACGGCAAAAGAATTTCGAATCGTCTACGGAAATCAGGCCTGCACTCACTGTGGCCACCGAGTTTCCTGCCACTGATAGCTACCCTGCGTAGACTATGAACTAAGTTGTCTAGCATTAACTGTGCAAGTTGCTGACGGGTAGGGCAAGGTAGCTGGAGGAGGAGTTAACTGTGCAAGTTGCAGGAGAACGGCCTGTTTTCATGGCGGCTATTAGGTTCCTTAATTTCTCTGGAACAGCGTTTGAATGCCACGAGATATTTTAGCATCATGGCAGACCAGTCACTCCCGTACATGTGTATAAAGTTTCCTGTTGGATAAGGTTACATCCAGCAGGGTAATGTGTAGTGTTTTGGCGTTTAAATGGATGCAAGAGTTCTGTTATTGATATAATTGTTTAAGTTACACCAAAACGTTAACATACTTCATTGCAAAAACTCTTCGTATCGAACGATTCCATAAAGTTGAGTCGTGCTCGGGATAGCATAAATATATAATGCAGAGCTAACTAAGCACTGAATAAAATTTATGGCCAGGAAAGTCTAAGTCTACTTACGAGGTCAATCAATATTTATTAGTACTTGGTAGGTTCTCAAGTCAGCACAACAGCACAGAATGGAATTTACTTCGTACTTAATAATCACGTACCTCGACATCTGAATACAGCAGATTCGCATAAAAATAATACACGAGACTTCAATATCAACGAATTATATCATCAGCTTAAGCGATTCAATCACGCTCGAATAATACGAACATTATCTCTCCTAAGAAATCTCTGGTAACTAATCTTTCTGTAACAAATCTCTCTGAGTGCTCTCTCTCTCATATATTTGTAAACATCACTCTTATGCGCCATACCACAAGGCTCGAATCGTCATGCAGTGATTCCAGGAGCACGACAGTACCTTCTAAGTGCTAAAATGTCCCCACAATTCCCAGATCTTAGCCCAATTGAACACCTGTGGAATGAGATTGAGAGAGCCATTTATATCTTCCTCCAGCGTTCGCTGGAGGAAGATATAAATGACTTACCCCATCACATCTATGACGGACCCCACGGACCCCAGCAAATGACGGACCCCATCACATCTCCTCGGCTGAACATACTGCAAAAAGATATCAGCACCTCGTTGAATCTATGTCACATGAAATCGAGGCACGTTCTTAGGTAAGTGTTCTTAATAATTTGCTACTTCATTATGTACGTTTTTTTGTCAGAAATTTCCAATCAACAGCGGATTCCCTCGATCCAGTAATGGAGTGCAGCCCTA
The DNA here is from genome assembly GCA_039090855.1 of Macrothele yani. NCBI lineage: Eukaryota > Metazoa > Arthropoda > Arachnida > Araneae > Macrothelidae > Macrothele > Macrothele yani. The sequence continues at coordinate 75,693,131 of CM077023.1, read as the reverse complement.
TTCTTTGGATATTCAGTCGGAAATATTACAGATTGGCTGGCCAGTCCAATGCTAGGGAGAACACACATTAGAAGGGCAACCGCCGTACACGGCACAGACGCAGGGCCTATTTTCGGTGACCCGTACACGAATTCGCCTTACGTTCGGGTAGAACCCAGTAAAAAATGAAAAAAAATTACATGGGTAGCAACGGGTAATCGAACTCCCGACTGTCACCTATCACACAGGACGTAGCTGGCAGATTTACGTATAATCATCATTGCCAACCATATCAATCCACTGCTGGATGAAGGTCTCCCCAAGTTTCTTCCACAAAGGTCTGTCTTGGTCCAGTCTCCTCCATGTCACTCCCTCATGCTTTCGAATTTCATCCACCCATACCCCACGTGGTTTTCTTCTTTTGGGTCTTTTCCTGTCCCTTGGAATCCAGTCTAGAATTTCGGTTGCCCATCGGTGGTTCGTTTTTCTGGCAACATGTTCAGCCCATTGCCATTTCAGGGATTTTACTCTGATCGTGATGTCTCCTACTCTTGTCATTTTCCTTATCCACGAGTTCCTCTTCTTATCTTTCCTGTTTCAACCAAGCACGCATCTTTCCATGGCTTCTTTCAGTTGTCTGCAGTCTTTGTATGTTATTTTTAGTTAAGGATCACGTCTTAGCTCCGTAGGTAAGCTGTAGAAGGATGCATTGATTAAACACTTTTCTTTTAAGAGAACATAATGGAATATTGCTCTTAAACATTGTACTGTTTCTTTCAAAAGCTCTCCAACCAAGTTTTATACGACGATTAATTTCTTCGTCAATGTGACCCTCGCTTGATATCTGTTGCCCAAGGCAAATGTTGGAATCGGTTATCTCCAGCTTTCCCCCATCAATCGATAAATCTTCATTTCTCAGAAGAAATGAATATTTATCGATTGATTTACAAGAAATGAAGATTTATCAGTTGATATGGGAAAGCTGGAGAAAACCGATTCCTATAATACATTTGCCTTGGGCAGCAGATATCAAGCGAGGGTCACATTGATGAAGAGATTAATCGGCGTATAAAACTTCGTTGGAGAGCTTTTGGAAGAAACAGTACAATTTTTAAGAGAAATATGTTATTATGTCTTAAAAGAAAAGTGTTAATCAAATACGTATATAGCACCTAGCTGTGGTTCATTTCACCAAATAGTGCTCACCTCAACTTATGCCAATATTTAGCGCCAAAAATAGTGTCACCTTATAAGAAGATCCGACGAAAAGAAGTTTGTAGACAGGTAGAACACTTTTACGGTTGCTTTGATGACACAAGATATGACATTTCTTCCTGACGTCAGACTGTTTATCTCCTTTTATGGTCAGGGTGTCATATGTATATTGTCGGTACTGATAAGCGTAATGGAATATGAAGTAGATAGAGAATGTACGGTAAATATTCTGATGAAACTTTATGCGTAACAAATGCTTTCGGTTAGGCATCTAGCGAATGGAAACCAGTTACAGAAGTAGGCAGTCCAGACAAATAAAGTGCACCACAAAGAGAATTAAAAAAACCAAGGGAACTTCAAGAATGCTTAAAACAGTTTTGGTCGAACTACAGGTTCTTGCTCCGAACCTCAAGTTGTGTATTTAACGTAGTAACAGGAGTCATGCTCAGAAAACCGGTAGGTGAAGAAAACAGAGATCACTGAAAGTGAAATAAGTAACCTTTTATTTCAAGAATCCGTGGTGAAATTAAATTACAGTAGATTCCGGTTAATTGGGACACATCGGGGCTAGAACTCTTTGGCCCAATCAACAGGCTGTCCTAATTATAGGAAGGTATATCCCAAAGAGTTAATATGGGATGTTCTTTAAGAATTGTCCCAAATAAACGGTTGCCTCGATTAACCGAGGGCCCAATTAACCGAAATCTACTATATTTATGTTTCCCGATGTCCCGTATTTTCCAGTCCTAATTATGCGAAGGTATATCCCAAAAAGATAATATGGGATGTTCTTTAAGAATTGTTTCAAATAAACGGTTGCCTCCATTAACCGTGTGCCCAATTAACCGAAATCTACTATATTTATGTTTCCTGATGTCCCGTATTTTCCAGTGCTTGTTATTTCGGATGGAGGTTTCATGGAGGTGTTGTTTTCCTTTAAAGAGTTCTGCGAAATCCTGAGTGACATTACACACAGCGTTAGAGTTCTACGGTGGTCCACTGGTCCAAGACCACTAAAAATTGAGTCGGGCCATAAAAAATCAAAATGGCGGTGGCGAGACGGACCAGTCACTTTTTTCAGATAACGTCTTTTGCAGGGCTGTACATAGAATTTTTTTTCGGAGGGGAAAGGGGCGACGAAAAATGTAAGTTTTTGAAATCCACCAGAAAAAATTAATGAAAAATAAAAGAAAAAATTAAAGCATTTTCTTCAATTGTAAGTTGATGAATTTTTATTAAATTAATAATTTCCTAAAACATCAAAGGACACTGAACATTGAACACACAGGCTCTTATCTATCGAGTCTAGTTGTACTTTGACCTACTGTCAGGTGTTGCTAACTTCAAATTCCTCGAGGAGGAATTTATGGGTTAAGTAAGAAAAATGTTTAGCGAGAAGAGACCAAGTTTACATAAGAACGCAGAAAATGAAAAGTGATTTTAAATTAGAGGCAAAAGTCACAGCATACAATTTGTAATCAGTGTGAAAATATTTTGTAATATGTGTATTGAATATTATTTAACTAATTTGAAATTAAAATTTATGCTTAACTGTACCCGCTCTGAAGTAGGGCGATAAAAGTAATACAGTGTGCATATTAAATGCATGCATTAATATTTGCGCCATTTGCTGACCAGGAAAAATGGGGAGGGGGGGGGGGGAGACACCAATTTCTTGCTTACATTGGTCAGTAGGACCAGTGAAGTTTCAAAATTCTATCACCGATTTCACACATAGTATTTTCGGACTAATGGGCATTTAAATATTCCTATTCGCAAAAACTAGCAGCTGTGCATCGCATAGCTACTAAGTAACATTTAACTTAAATACACTCTTTGCAAAAAAAAAAAAAAAACAACAACCCCAAAATACCGAAGCGTCCAGAAGGAAACATCCAATTAAGATGAAAATTGATATGTGCAATGTACATGTATAAGAAAGGAAATTATTCCAATTCCAGAGCAGTTGGGCCATTTATTGGGATGAAACAGCCGCACCTGTGGAACAAGCCAGTACGTTGTAGCGCCACATCTGGCTCGGATACAAGCGGTTACCCGACGTGGCATAGCTGCATACAGTTTACGGATACTGTTCTAAGGTACAGCATGCCAGATGGTGTCCAAATTGAGGGCCTGTTCGCCGACATTCGGGGATGGGCGTAGGTAGCGTTCCATCATGTTCCAAACATGTTCGATTGGTGAGAGGTCGGGCGATCGGGCTGGGATGGCCGTGGAAAGGTGACGAGTTTACGCAGGAAGGCTTGGTAGAGTCATGCCGTGTGTGGCCAGACATTATCCCGTTGAAAAATTGCTCGGTGATGCTGCGACAGGAATGGCAACACAACAGGTCGTCGACGTTTCGTTGAGCCGTGAGGGTGGTACGGCGGACTACCAATGGTGTCTGGCTATCGTAGGAAATGGCTCCCCAGACAGTTACTCCCGGTGTGCGAGTCGTGTGTCGTTCCACGGTAAAGGCAGGATCCGTGCGCTAGCGGACTCGTCTCCACACACGTATGCGCATGTCATTGGCGCCAAGTGCAATATAAAAGCGCTCGATCCTTTGCAGTGCAAAATAAAACGCTCGATTGTCTTTGCCCTCAGCCGTCCACTACTCCCGTGCCGCTGGGTTGTGTGCTGCTCGAAACATTGGCACCAACATCGTCCGATTGCTGCGTCGCTCCGACTCAAATGCTAGGCGATGTGGTGACTTGACCAACCAGCCACTCTCTTCCCAATTATACGTCCTCTCTCAAACTCACTCAACTGCTCGTATGGTGCACGGATCCGTCGTCGAGGCATCCTCACAGTCCGTTGAGGTTAATGCAACCGCAATCCGCTGTCACAATTGTTCATGCGTGCGAGCTCTGTCCTTGACATACACTTCTCGATGCGCGGTCCCCATGCGCTGTGGCAGGCCATTATTTCGTCATTGGTGGTTATTTTGTAATCATCTGCATATTCGGTCTTGAGGTACTTGCATGTGGAGCCTCATCAGGATCGAACGAATTTCTCGGGCTGCTTCGTTTTTTGGCAAAGAATCAGAGGCGTAACCACGGCGGGGCAAGCGGGGCGGAGCTCAAGAGAGGGCGCAAAAATCACTACATGCAATGTCATTACAATTGGAATTGAATCTTTTGCACTAATTTCTGTTGCAGTTTGTTCACGCCATAATTTGTCACTTGTCGATTTACAGAATTTGCTTATAATATACTTTGCCAGTTTCATGTATATTGACATATTAAAATTCACATTTCTTTCCCAAAAATGTTCAAGGGATATTAGCTGCTCACATTCAAAAACGGAGGTGCGGGTATACGTACGTTGCAAGAAAAAAATGTCTTTAACGTTGCTGAAGATTCTTACTGCGACTACGAGTCACGACTTCCAGCTTCATTCGGTTCTTTTAATGTCGTACTGAAGGTCGAAATAATTGGAAAAAGCCGTAGAAGCAGCCAGTCTGACATGGAAGAGCCTGGTTTAAGACATTAAGACAGAAAGTTATGGAAGAAATTAGAGGAGACCTTCATCCAGCGTACATTGATAGCGCTTGATTATGATGATGATATGCATACATGGGCGACGGAATCTAATACTTTCATGGGGGGGGGGTACAACTTCTCCGACAGCAAAAACAATTAAAAAAAAACTAAGGAGGGAGAGAGAGAGAGAGAGACCCTGGTTATTGCTTTAAAGGAATCTCTTTAGTGATTTTTTTAAAGAGATTTGTTTTATTGTTTCATTGGGGGTTTAAGGACCGCCGTGTGCAACTCATTGGGGTATAAGCTGTCGCCCGTCCCTGATTTAGGATCACTGGCTCCAGGGAAGGAAGAGAGGTAGTGCCGTAAGGCAAATACAGCATCCAAGCCTCGCCGGGATTCGAGCCCGGACCCATCACGGACGACTGGTGAGAAGCCAGCGTTTAGACCACTGCGCCACCAGGACGGATTTTTTAAAGAGAAAAACAGAGTGTTTAGTTAACTATTTAACTAATTTGTGCGAAATCAATTTTCAAAATTCTACTTGAAGCGTTTTCCAGGAAACTGCGAAGCTTTTTGACGGTCTGCAGGAAATTTTCGTAAAAAAACGATAAATTATAAGTGAACCAGATATTTTAGGATGTTTTGTAGGTCAATCCTCAGTGAGGGGGACCATGAAATTCCAGAGGGGGTCCGGACTTCCAAGTGTTCCCTACCTACCGGTACTCGTGTATCATCATCATTGCCAACCATTATCAATCCACTGCTGGACGAAGGTCTCCCCAAGTTTCTTCCACAACGGTCTGTCTTGTGCCAGTCTCCTCCATGTTACTCCCGCATACTTTCGAATTTCATCCACCCATCTCCCATGTGGTGTTCTTCTAGGTCTTTTCCTGTCCCTTGGAATCCAATCTAAAATTTCGGCTGTCCATCGAGGGTCTGTCCTTCTGGCAGTATGTCCAGCCCATTGCCATTTCAGGGATTTAACTCTGATCCTGATGTCTTCCAGTCTTGTAATTTTTCAGATCCACGAGTTCCTCTTCTTATCTCTTCTGGTAACACCAAGTGTGCACCTCTCCATGCTGCTTTGAGTTGTCTGCAGCCTTTGTATGCCTCTTCTAGTTAAGGTCCACGTCTCTGCACCACACGTAAGCACTGGAAGGATGCATTGATCAAACGCTTTTCTTTTAAGACATAATGGCATATTGCTCTTGAAAATTATGCTGTTTCTTCCAAAAGCTCTATAGGCAAGTTTTGTACGCCGATTAATTTCTTCATCAATGTGACCCTCACTTGATATCTGCTGTCCAAGATAAACGTACGTGTATGTTATCTCCAGCTTTTTTCCATCAATCCACAAATCTTCATTTCTTGTAAAAGCATTGAACATCACTTTGTCTTCTGAAAGTTCATTTTTAATCCCACTTCTTTATTCTTGTCAGCAAGTTCCTTGATGATACTCTGCAACTCTGACGGTAGTTGCAAAAATGACTACGTCATCAGCAAAACGAAGGTGGGTTAGATAATCTCCATTAATCTTTATCCCTTTGTTTTCCCAGTTCAGTGATTGAAAGACATGTTCCAATATGGAATTAAAGAGTTTGGGAGATATGGTGTCACCTTGTCCCACTCCCTTTACAAATTTTTTGTGTGTTGTATTTTCAAAAAGCCGAGTTTTATTTTCAAAAAGCCGAATCATATTTTCAAAAAGCCGAATATTTGCACTTGCATTTCCATAGATGTTATTAATAATATCAATGTATGCATCTTCAATACCGCAGGATTTCAGAGCCATTGTAACTGCTGATGGTTTTATTTGCAGAGGCGTTTGTTAAGATGCTGCTGGAGCTCTTGTCGGGAGAAACAAGAATTTCCAGTGATCCTCGACGTGACTTAAAACAATTTAATAATTTTGGTGTATATAGGATGCAAACACACTTAACTATGTTATTGGCATTTCGGAATATTCTCAAAGTTATCTTCTCTTCCATCGAGAATTTTAGTTAAGTCATGAGTGAAATTGTTTGTAGTATTTAAAGGCTTTATTCAAAAAGATTATTTTCCCAGTACATACGCCATCTTTTAAATAAATCTCGGAGAACGTGCTTGTGGGAGATATTCTGTTGCATTTGCACCATAGCGATTAATGCGCACTAATGTCATGTAAACAAATCAGATTAAGATAATGTGTTTATTCACTAAAAGTATTCGAAAGAAACATAATGTGAGCAAAGGTAAAATTTATGAGCCTTCATATCTAACATGGAAAATTATTGCAGATTAAAGGTTTACATGGAGAATGGGAATGTAGTTTATGACCCTACAGTGTTTACAAGATATGTTTACCCATAAATGCCCTCTCAGAATTTAGCAAGTAAACGAGTATATAAACTTTTGCCAAGCAATCTTTTCCTGGTCACTACATACGTGCGGTTAAGGATTGTTTAGAAGATACTGCACAGCCATTTAATTAAAAGAGGTACTGAAAATGTAGCAGAAAGTGTTGATGATTCATAATATTACATTCTTCTCGTGTACCATGTCCCCAGGGGTAGCAGATTTTCTTCGTGAGCAGCTATGAAGCAAGCTTACGACCACGAAAAGGAATAGAGTTTGCTAATTACCTTTCACCTAGATATAACTAAAGTTCTCCACCCAACCGAAAACATTCGATGGAGCGACCTCAGAAATATGTAGGCATACGCAAGGTGGCATGCGGCCAAAATCAATTAAGAATTCAATTCCCCTGGGAATTTTCTAGGCACGTAATACGAGTTACGCCAGCTGTTGCCCCCAAAGGAACTGAACAACAGGCAAATAAAACTTCATGTGAACAAATCTGCTTTTGTTATTGATTCTCACACCTTTCGCAAGCATTTAAACAATATCTGTGCTGCGATTTTAAGTAGTACGTGTTCGATTTTCAGTAGTGTTGAGATAAGCAGAAATGAAATAACTATTGCTATTTTGGATACGTTATTTAGAATTTATATAAAATAGAAGTCTTGTAAATCTGAGCTTTGAAGGGATTTTGATTGGAAATTTAATCTACCATATATATTGAAATGATCAGAACTTGACTAAAAGTACAGGAATTTTAATGACTTTTTTGCCTTCAAACATTTCGAACCTCTAAGATGCCTTTGGCCAGTTACATAAGGCAGCTGAATGGCATATTGACTAGTACTTGCACACCTAGTGTCCTGCTTAATATTTTCTAATCCTGTCACAGTGACTGAAAACACGTGACGTAAGGTGTTTTGTGGAATTCGATTATCTTCCTCGCTATGAAATGTCACACTTTGAGATTTCAAAGTGTAAGAATAGTTTGTTACAAAATGATAAAAATGTACATTTCCTAAAATGTACATATTCTGTAAATCAACATTCACTGTTCAGCAAAGTAGGAGAAAGCGCGTGGAGGCCTGGAGAGGAGAACCAATAATTTTAAATTTCAAAAATTTCAAAAATTTTAAAGGAAAGTGACCTAAAGGAAAATATGCCTAGTTAGCGAATTCGACCAAATCGATTTATGGAAATCTATTAGGTCTGTGCAAAAGCTCTGCCCATTTTTGTAATAGTTGGAAATTGTGATTGGAGTAGTTATGTCACAGATGATGCTGCAATGCCGAATTTTCGACCAATAAAGCGTGAAGCAGTAGAGCATACTGAGGCACTAGGTTTGTCCGAGTTAGTTATTCGTAACGGAAATCACGGACGGTGTAGCATGGCATGAGATAAGAAGCACATTAGACAATGTTTACTGTATGAGTTCGATAAAGGCAGTAATACAGCCGCTGCTAGCCGCAACATCTGTCGAGTGTATGGGGAGGATGCAGTTGATGATTGCACATGTCGCCGTTGGTTTCCGAAATTCCGGGACGAAGACAGAAGCTGTAAAGATCAACCACGTCCTGGACGTCCATCCGTGTTTTCTGACGAGGATGTGGACCAAGCCATAACAAATGACCTACATCCAACCGTTCAGGAATTAGCGGAAACGTTGTCGAAACACAGAACAACAGTACAACAGTTGTGACGTATATTCTAATTTAACTTTCATTTTAAGTTCCTTTTCTTATGTAAATTGGAGTTTGTTCTCTTTTGCACTTTCCAAACTTAAAGTGATATCTTCTCTCTCACATGAATGAGGTTGGCAACACCTTTGAGGTCAGAAAGAGTGACTTATTAATGTGATAAGAACGATAGATAAAAAGGACGATACAGCAGTTGCTTAGAGTATGTGTGTGTGTGTGTGTGTGTGGAGATGTTCGATTTTTGTTAAGCGAGTTTATACGATAGATAGTTCAAGTATTATATGTGAAGCAGTGCTTTATTGTGGATGTAATCATTCTTTGCCTGGAGCAATAAAAGGTTATCGTAAGTTTGGCTTCTGTATATGTTTCGTCTGGCCGTAAATCATCAATTTTGAGCTATTTCGTGCATCTATTGCATCGTATTCTCATTTAGTTCAACATTTCCTTACTCATGGTTATAGACATAGCGTAACACCAATCTCGCACAAGAAAAAGGGTTACGTTATACTGGCACCCGAACTTCCAGGATGACCCGGCTGTTAAGTTTCTCGCAATAGTGTGATGTTCTTTCCACACGACGAGACAGGAAAAATGAGAATGTCTTTTTCAGTGCTTCGAAAAAATAAATCAATGTGATGTTACGTTCCACACACCAAATTGTCTGGGACTTCTCAAATGCACGTTCTTCGTGGGAATGACTGCCTACAGCTACACATGGTCCCTGCTGCCCCGTGGGATGTGCCCCCTGCCCTCTTTCAGGAGGAGGGGAGAGCGAGATGTGACGTGCCTGCACCGCAGGACGCACATGAGATAAAGGCAGATAATAGTGAGAGTACATGTCTGCGTAGCTCAGTTGGTTAAGCGACTTACTCCGGAGTGAGGGGGACCCAGATTCGATGCCCGGCGCGGACAAACTTGTACGTTATTCAGTCGAAAGACGGATGCATGCGCTTGGGTTCATCACCAAGTTTGATAACTGGGTTCCCCACCAGCTTTCTGCAAAGCAACGAGAGGAGAGAATCCGTACCTGTGTTTCTTTACTTTCTCGTCACAGAAATGAGCCATTTTTGGGACGAATTGCAACGGGTGACGAGAAAAAAGTCTAGAGGGGTTATGTTGGGCGCCCGAGGTGGCCATGTCATGGGAGCGTCGCGGCCAATCCATCTGTCCGGAAATGTGGCATTCAGGAACTTACGAACCATTATTGACGAATCTGGTGGGGCATCGTTTTGTTGGAAAATAACCGAAGGTTGGAGTGCATGCAACTGAGGTGCTACAAAAAGTTCGTCGCAGATGTAGCACGGCGAGACCGGTCACCAGGCTGAAGACTTTGAACGATCTGTACCTTATATGCATACAGATGAAGACGTTCGTGTAAAATTTTGTAAACCGTGGCACGGGGAATCCCAGTTTCCATTGAAGTACGACGAATGAATTTCTTGGGGATTCGCAGAAATGTCTCCTTAACAGCTGCAACTGTTGTTTGTGGTCGGCAGGCTCGAGGGAGATCGCCAACACTACCCGTCGCTTTAAACTTTTCATACCAAGCTTTTATGCTGTTTTGGTCCGGTGGTGATCGTCTGTACTCTTTTCTGAAATGACGCTGGACCATAACCACCGATTGGTCTCATGGAACCACAATACGCACGCCGCTTTTTCTTGCATGGAAGCCGTTATTGATGAAATGCTCCTCTTATTCAGCAGTAGCACTCACCTGAAGAACAGAAACAAAAATTATGAGTGCTACTATATTATGTTGCCAACCATTTTATTTTAACTTACATAGATTTTTTTATATTAATTTTTGTAATGCGGGAAAGACTTTTTGGACACCCTGTAGAAAGCAACATGCATCTAATATGAAAAGAAAACAAAGCTAACACATTTATTTTCTGGTAAACGGATAAAAAGTTAAATGCTGCTTAAGTGCTTTTGTAATTTAATGCCCCTAAAGTCTTTCTCTAATTTCACATAACTTGTTCATCAGTTTGCATTTTCACAGCCCTTAAGAATACCTGGGTACATGAAAATAAAGAGAGCTTAATCTTAGACAATATTAGGATCATGTACTAAATAACTGCAGTTCAGTAAATGCATGCAAAACATTTATACCGAGTTCTACATATCCAACTAGTTCGTACAAAAATTTGTACATTGAACAATTAAGACTGCTCCCCTTAAATTCGATATAAGCGGGTTGGATTGTACGCGTTTTAGAATCATATTTTTTTGCATGTGTCTGAACAGACCGCACTTGAAAAGATCAGCCTACGATTATTTCTGTGATAAAACGATTATTTCGATTATTAATAAAACGATTATTTCTGTGATAAAACCTATATAATAGGCTACGTCTGTCCTTAACGCTTTTTTTGTTGGAGGTTTAACGACCGTCGTGAGCAACTAAATCGGCTATAAACAATCACCCGTCCTTAATTTAGGGCCACTGGTTCCAGGGAAGGGAGAGAGCCAGCGCCGTAAGACAAACACAACATCCATGCCTCACGGGATTCGAACCCGGACCCAACTCGGACGAACTGTTATAATCCAGCGGCTAGACCACTGCGCCACCGGGGCGGCCCTAACGCTCTGACGTCATGCAGTACTTGCAGCGCCATCTGCTTTTATCCGGTGGCTGAAATCGGAACTAAGCTCCCCGCTATCGCACGATACGTAAAATTAAGAACAAATACAGGAAAATAAAATAAGTCGTACCGGTGGCGCAGTGGTCTAAGCGCTGGCTTATGATCAGTCGACCGTGAAGGGTCTGGGTTCGAATCCCATGAGCCATGGATGTTGTGCTCCTCTACGGCACTGGCTCTCTCCTTTCCCTGGAACCAGTGACCCTAAATGAGGGAGGGGCGACTGCTTATAGCCCATTGAGTTGCTCACGGTGATCGTTAAACCTTTAATCAAACAAAAAATTAGTAAGACGAACGACTTCATCTGTGACAACACGCACGTGCTCGAGCAACTTGTCTGCGACGTTTGTTCTCTTACGTAGGTGCTATGTCGTGTTTTAGTTCATTTTCTTCGCATTGCAGAGTAAAAAAAACCAGAATCAATAAAATTGCAGAGTATAATTTCATAAAAAGGATTCAGCGTTATTTTATTTCATAAAAAGGAACAAGTAAAATTGTAAGAAAGTAACTGCAGATGTAGTTTTGATTCACTGTAATGGAAATTAAAAAAAAAATTATTAGTCCAGTGACTTTTTTCTTTGTAGCACAAGTTGGTAGAAGATAAAGCTGAAAGAATTGCGAAAATTTTGTTGTTGGTGACCTATCTTATAGACTTCCAATTAATAATTCAACCGTTTATTACAGTTATGTATACATGTATTTTGCGATTCATTTTATAAAAAATTCAGTCACAGCTTTTTCATCCGTGCATGGCATGGGTTATGAGCCAGTTTCTGTTATATTAGTAAAGCATAACGGAATATTTCATGTGTCCTCTCCATAAAACGTAAATATCTTCAAACGCTGAAAACCAAAAGTATTTAATACTTTAAAATAGCGACTTGTATCCCGTAAAAAAAACCCCACACACTTTTCATTGTTTTTCCTTAGTTTCAGGACATGTGTTATGCTTTGTGTCACCGAAGCATATATGCTTCGCATTATGTAAATGCAGTTTTGATCATAAATAGATACACGGAATTGTGATATATAATTCACCATTTTTGCATTTTAATAAAGTAATTCTTATGTTGCTCATATTTTCTTTTGCACGTTAGGAGAAAGAAATGTGTGCTTTTTAAAATTCTGAAAACGTATTGATGAGTTCAAAGTGAAGACAATCAGTGTTTACTGATTGTGAAGCAGCCTGACGACGAGAAGACATAATCCGTATTGAAGTTTTAAAAACCTGAGCCTTTTCTTTTACTAAATCGAAGAATGATGTGTTTGGCATCTGACAAATTAAAGCTATTAGCCAAATTATGCAATTAGGAACAATCATTTGCCAGCTGCTTTGTTCAGTCTTGTGGAAGTGGAGTGTTAATGACCACCACTTTATCTTTCCATAATCTCTTATGAGATGTATTGTATTTTCGCAATAAAAATGTGAAGCATGCTAAGAAACTAGCAACGATGGCCGTTGCCTTCGTAATACACGAAGACTAATGTTATGACATTCTTTCTCTCGTACGTAAGCGTGTTCCGAAATTTAGGATATTAAAAGAGCATTATCCGAATAACTGTTATTATCAGAATACTTGATGGAATTAAGCTCCTTTCAGATTAATTATTTCAAATCTCTAATACATTGGTGTTGGCCATATATAAACCTTTTTGGAATTTACCGTGCGATTAGTTCAGACTTGGTGGTTTTTTTTTTTTTTTTTTGCGAATAAGGATGTTTTCCGATTAGGTTAGTTGTACCATGGTAATATACACCAATGTAGCAGGCTGAAAATTCCGTTAAGCGAAGATTATCGCTTTGATTTTCAGAACCTAGACTTATTATAAAGGTTGTATTTTTTTAATTATATAAAATTAAAGATACTACTAGGTTTGGTGAATTTGAGAAAGTTTTTTTTTATATTGTGCAAAATAAACGCTATTATTGCTTGGGTTTTAACAACCACCGTGAGACACTCAATGGGCTGTAAGCAGTCACCCGTCCCTAATTTAGGGCCACTGGTTGCAGATAAAAGCCAAATACAACATCCATGCCTCACGGGGACTCGATACCATCTCGGACGAATGGTCAGAAGCAAGCGCTTATACCACTGCACCACCGCGGCGGCGCTTTTTGAATTGATTTACGCTTAACTCTAACTCGCTGCAGTTTCAATCTTTAAAGCTTAGAGATTTTTGTTGCACCCAGATTAATCTCAGTCGTTCGTTCCGTTGCTGAAAACTGAACTATACATGAATATCGCTTTCAATATCTCGGCCGGAGGTCAAGGACAACAAAAATCCACCTACTGAAAGCCACTTCCAATTTATTCGTGTTTATGGACTTCAATAATCCATGATCATCAACTAGCCGCTCGTGAGATAGTACGCTGAGTAGAACTCAAACGAATGATGTCTCAAGACATACGTGAAACTTATCACTCTTCGAATGACAATTTGCTAACTCAGTACGAGCTGCTTATATAAGAATCACTCTCTAACTACTCGTATCAATAATATAAAAAAAAAAAAAAACAAGACTCGCGCTTCCAACATTGCACTGCACTGCTCCGCACACTGAGCTCTTATCTCAAAACTCTTCATTTACGTTGATCACCCTTTGACCCGCTGTCAGGTTGCCAACATCTAACTTGTCGGAAGCAGCTTTATGGTGTTAAGTTAAAAACATTTAACAAGGAGAAACCAAATTTACATAAAAAGACAGAAACTCAAAATGAAGACTATTTAAAAATATGCATTGTAACATATACTCTAATTTAAATTTCCTTTTTGATTCCTGTACTCTTATGTGAATTTTAGTTTATTCTCGTTAAGCATTTTCTAATCTTAACGCTACATTTCTCTTTTTGCTGAATATCGGTTTGGTAACTTTACGATAGGTCAAAAGTGAATGACGTATGTGAACGAGAGTGATAAGAATGCTGTTTACAGTTGAATTGTGGAGGGAGAGAGAGAGGTTGAGAGAGATTTGTTATAAGAACGATTGGTGAGAATTGATGTTGTACGATTAGAGTTAAATGCTACAGGAGCTTGACTGAATCTCTTACGTTGCATGTTATGCTTCTTTGATATTCACGTTTCAAATTGTTTTCGAGTTAATGAGACTTGGCTGTTACTTTGTGTTACGAACATTTGCTTATTCAGGATTGAAGTAACCATTGATTGATTGCGATTTGGAATAATACTCCGTGACGTTATGCTGACGTAAGGGTGCCTACCAGGGACCAATAAACAGTAACTCATCTTGTAAGTAGACTTTTACTTTCCTTAGGCCGTAAATTCTATTCAGTGGCTAGTCAGTTCTGTGTTATACGTAGGTCGCTCTAAAAAAAGTAAGAGCAAATTGACAGTATTTCATGAACGAATACTCCAGGAATTTCAAACCCCTGTGCAGGGAAGATACATTCTTAGATTAGGTGTTGAGACAGCCCAATAGATGGCGTGGTGTGCTAAAGCGGAAGGGCAGCGTAAAGAATATGGCGGCGACCTTAGCTGTTTGTACCGTAGAGGAATAGTGGGCAATCATCAGGTTTTTTGTGGCCCGATGGTGCGAAACCTCGTGAAATTCATAGAAGAATGCTGCAACAGTATGGAGATGCCTGCATTGGTGAACGAAGGGTGTACGAGTGGGTAGATGTGTTTAAAATTGGACGAACATCCATCCGTGATGAGCAACGCTCCGGTCGTCCCAGCACTGCCGTCACTGATGAGAAGGTGGGTCGCGCTGACGCCATTATTCGTGAAAACAGGAGCATCTCTTTAGACGATCTGGCCAGGGAATTGGATGTCAGTAACGGATCCGCTCATACCATTGTCACGGAGGTTTTTAAGTATCGCAAGTTGTGTGCACGGTGGGGGCTAGGATGCTGACTGATGAGCACAAGAGGATTCGTGTGCAGACCTCCACAGCCTTTTTGACTCGGTATAACGAAGAAGGAGACTACTTCCTGGAACGTATTGTAAGAGGGGACGAAACCTGGGTGCATCACTATGAGTCCGAAAGCAAGAGGCATCTTCAGAATGGAGGCACACATCTCTCCAATCTAGAAGAACTTCAAGTCTCAACCCTCCGCCGGAAAGGTCCTGTTCACTCTCTTCTGGGGTATGAATGAACCAATTTTGGAGCACTATCAGAAAAAGGGGGAAACAGTGAATAGTGCCCGATACAGCGCAATGTTGGAGGAGGAACTGAAGCCAGCAATACGGAGTTGTCGCAGAGGACTTTTGTCTAAATGCGTTCTTCTCCATCATGATAATGTCCACCCTCACACGGAAGCTGCAACTCTTGACACCATTCGGAGATTGAGATTTCAGATCTTACAGCATGCCCCATACAGCCCTGATCTTGCTCACTCTGATTATCATACGTTTGGACTCCTGAAGGACGCTTTGAGAGGACGAAGATTTGGGAGTGATAAGTAGGTGAATGAAGCGGTGCTTTCTTGGATGAAGGCACAACCAAAAACATTTTTTTCTGATGGACTAAAGATGTTGGTGCAATGGTATGAGAAATGTTTTTAAAAGGTGGATGGTTATGTAGAAAAAGGAAATATCATTTGTATCTCGCATTGAATTATGTATCTCAAAATAATCAATTTGCTGTTACTTTTTGACCTGCCCTCGTATGTATATTTAAGCTATCGAGAAGCACGCCTAAACTTTACGGAACATTTTAGTAAGAAAAATAAGCTTTACAGGGAAATTATGTTAGGACCCTAGTTGTAACATAAGCAAAGAACGATATCTATGGTCCATTTTACACCAAAACTCTACATAACTGATTGTTAAACATTTCTGTGTTCCTCTTCTAACAGTGAGTGAATCAAAGGATCTGACACACCGGATAGGTTGATACGAGTCACTGCTCATTGCGTGGTTTGTATGCCAGTTTTGCATATAATGGTAATACCGTATAATATATATATATATATATTTAACAAGTTAGTAAAACCATGCAATGCATTTATTATGATACGCTTTCCAACATACTACAAATCGCGCGCAGACAAACCCTCCTCCCTACCCTGACTATTGATTCGTTCAGTATACTTCCGGAACAACATACTGAAGTCTTCTTTTACTCAAGTTATTACTCAAGTTATGGGGATAATAGCTGTGGAATAAATATCGACCCTGTGCATTGACCTTTGACCCCATTCCGATGATATTAAACAGAAGTGGTTCAGTATACCTCCGGAACAACATGATAAAGTTTTGTCGCAATCGAAGCATTTTTACGTAAGTTATAACGCATAAGGGCGATGGAATGGATTCCACTCCTATGGGCTGACCTTTCACCCCATTTCCCCCATTTTCAATAGGTTTCGTCCCCAGGTTGTTCCCTACCACATACTAACATTTCATCGCAATCGAACCATTTTTTACGCGAGTTATCGTGTCGGACAGACAGACAGACAGACGGACAAATTGGAGCATATACGCTTCTTCAACCTACGGTTCGAAAGCGTAAAAAAAGGAATATGATCCATGTCCTGGAAATGCCTTTATCTGAAGTGAAGCCAAGTATAGAGTCCATTCCCTGATCTAGTCTTGCAACTTTTTCCAGTAACGCATCAAATAGTTCCGGTCCTTCTGTTATTATATTTCGCGTACAATTTTTCTCATCATGACATCATTTAGCGCTTCTTATTTTGTGTGTTGCATCGATAAAATATTTTGTTTTGCAACATGAATATTTACTTACTGACTACTTGTGTTAATTTTATTAACTTCTACGCAAACGTTTTGATTACTCAGAACAGGCCCTTCAAGTGTTAATTATCTTTTATTTCTCTTTATCTCACTAATTGAGTTTAGTCTTTAATTTCTTTCTTCTTATGTTTCACTTACGGGCGCCGACTATTATACCACGTTCGAAATCGCTTAAATCCAGATAGGATCCAATAATTGTTATTCCAAATCGCTTAAATCTTGATCGATAATTGTTGTTTAAAATCGCGTAAATCGTGATAAGGTCCGAATACTGTTTGTTTCTTTCCTTAAGTGTTAAACTTCCCCTTCCCGGTGTAATATACACTGAAGAGCAATTGAATTAAATATACTTATCTAGTAACGTGTAGCACCACCTTTGGTCCTGATGACGGCGGCGATTCGCCTCGGCATGGACTCGACAAAACACCGGAAGCGTTGGGAAGCCATACGAATCCACGACCCCTGAAAAAGCTCCCACAGTTCACAAGGATTTGATGGAGGGGGTCAGAGCCTAGAACATATCTCTTGATGGCATCCCAGATGTGCTCGATGGGATTGAGGTGAGGTGACCTAGCTGTCCAAGGAAGCGAGGTTACGTCGGTGGAGTGTTCATCCAACCATTCGGATACAATTCGGGAACGATGGCACGGTGCATTGTCTTGTTGCAGGATGAAGTCCCCAGTGGGATGTTGAAGACGCACAAACGGGAGCAAATGGTCGTCCAGGATATCCCGGTAACGTTGAACTGTGAGGGAAGATGCTACACGTACCAGGGGTCCCATTTCAGTCCACGAAAACAGTCCCCAGACGAGAATGCCCACCAGCTTGAAGAGTACCCTGCTGGGAAGAAGGATCCATCGTTTCATGTGGTTTGCGCCGTACTCGTATCCTGCCATCCGCATGTACCAACGTGAATATTTACTCATTAGTCCAGGCAACATTTTCCCACATGTCTAGGGTCCAGCGGCGATGTTCCCGCGCCCATGCTAATCTTTTCACCCTGTGATGTGCGGTCAGCAGCGGTACCCTCGTGGGACGCTGTTGTCCACGGCAGTTGGCCCTTGCAGGGATGGTTTTACCGGATTCGATGTACTCACGGTGCACCCGTGACACAGTGGCTCGTGAAAATCCCAGTGCCTGCACGACTTCCGAGATGGAGTGACCCATTCGTCGGGCCCCGACAATTTGCCCACGATCAAATGCGCTTAGATCATTCGTCTTACCCATACTGCGTCTGACTCTTACCGAGTCCCGTCGCATCACTCCTTATATTGTCGGATCGCTGCATACGCCATGTCGTTTCCGTTTACAGGGCCGCCCACAGCGCCACATTTGCATAACGCCAGTTGTCTCTAATTCAATTGCTCTTCAGTGTACTCTGAAGTGCCAAAAAAACTGAGATACCGCTCTAATACCGCGTTGGCCCTCCTCCCTATCGGATAACGACAGCAGCACGACGGGGCATTGACTCCTCGAGATCTCTGTAGTACTGTGGAGACAGTGTACATCATGCTTCCTGGTGAGCGTCCCACAGTTCCGTAATATTCGCGGGTGGAGGACTGTTGGTATTGACTGCTCTTTGAACCGCATCCCAAATGTGTTTGATGGCGTTTAAATCCGGCGAAAGAGGGGGGCTAAGTCAGGATACCAAACTCTGTGGAATGCTCCTTCAGCCATAATCGGGCGACAGTGGACGTGTACGGGGGCGCATTGTTGTGTTGAAAGAGGTCGCACCCGTCGGAGTGTTTGCATGACATGAACGGATGTAAATGATCCCCAAGGATGGTTACATAGCTTCTACCGGTCAGAGCGGTCTGCAGACGTATGATGGGACCAACTGCGTGCCAGCTGAAAACACCACACACCATAACAGAGCCATCGCCGGCCTGTACTGTCCCTTGTAGGAATGCGGAATCCATTGCCTCGTGAGGTTGTCGCCACACCCGGAGTCGCTCATCTGCCCGAAACAGTTGGTACCGTCATTAGTCGGACAAGCTACACGTTTCAAGTCATCTTGCATCCAATGGCGGTATTCCCGAGCCCAGGCGAGGCGCACAGTCTTGTGTCGTCGGGTCAGCAATGGCACCCGAGTAAGCCGTCGGCTCCGGAACCCCACAGAACACAAGGAACGTTGCGCTTTTCGAACGCTGATGTTACTACTGTTCCCAGCATTGAATTGCGCACTGACTTGCTGCAATGTTGCACTTCGGGCGGATGCTACGATGCGTGCCAGACGCTGCTGTCCACGATCATTCAGGGCTTTTCTACCGCCACACCGGTCTCGCACTCTGGATTTTCTCCCTGAGTTTATGCAGTCCAGGTACATCCTTGAAATTGTTGATCGTGTGAATCCAAATTTCGTGGTAATTTCCGAGATGGAGTGACCCGTCTCCCGGCCGCCGACTATCATACCACGTTCAAAATTGCTTAAATCCTGATAAGCTGCCATCTGAACTGCGAATGCTAGTGCTTGAGCTTGCGGAGATATCCGCCTCTATATATACGCTGTTTGCGGACGATACTATTTACCACATGGTTGTGGTGGCATGTATAGGAAATGGTAGCGGCCTTCTAAGTTTTTTTGTAAGCTCAGTGAACTGATTTGTCTATTTTGAAACGTACCTCATTTCGCGAAGGACCGTGAGGATGAACTATTAATAGAAAACATAAATCACATACCCGAGTTGAAAGAAAACCCACTTAGCGAACGGTATATTGCTAAACGTTGGCAATACGCACTTCAATATTTAATTGTATCCCTTTGGCTCGCTTTATTTTGACGTCGTATTTAGTAATGTCAGAAGTGTACGTTCTGATAGTGTCTAGGTAACTGAAACCACGTACATGATTTGAAATAAAAGTCCGAATGATAATGTACGCTAAACGTTGTTAAGACGTTTACCATGCACGCTGCGGGATGATATCCCGTGGTATCATATACAATATGAAAACACAAGTTTGTCCATGTCCCCTCACTCTGGAGTAAATCGCTCTCTCAACTGAGCTACGCGGATAGAATGTATCGCTGCGAATTTGTCATCTTAACACGTGTTTTGCCTCTGCAGTACGCCACAACAAATAAGTCGTTGCCATACGCATGGAAGAAAGTTTGGCAAACAACCATAACGTTCATGAATGGAATACGGGATTACACCATACAAAACATTTTTTTGAAGATGATAATCCGTTTATATTTACACCAAAAAACAGATTGCCATCTTCAAAACCATAGCGTTGTTGAAAGGTGAGCGATTATCGGCGCGAGGAAGGCAGAACACAGGATCTTAGCAACCGCAAGCATTTTTGGCTGTTCGAGAAGTACTGCAATGAAGGTGTGTCGGGAATTATCTGAAGAGGGACACACATCCACTCAACGTGCTGGAAAGAGGAGATCACCTCTGGTTGACAATCGAGATAAACGACATTTGGCAGGTGCTTCTCTGGATAACAGACGGCTCACGATTCCCCAGTTAACAACAGACTACATCCAGGGAGCACAGAGAAACGTAGAGGATGGACTTAAGGAATTGGGGGCCTGTTCATATGCCATGTTGACTGGCAGCTGCAACTATGCAGTCTGCACCGTTGGGCGAATCCAAGCCAACGGCGGGGATATCAGTGCCATGGGGATATTCTGATGAATATCATTGGGTCCTTTCATCTCCGTTACACACACAATCACCACTAGATTCTCCCTAGCGATTGTTTCGAGTAAAATGCTGTCCTACATGGTGACCGTGTATCCGGATGGCACTAGACTATCATGAAGACAACGCCTCATGGCACAAAGCACGCCCTGTGAAGGAATGGTAGACGGACCAATTCAAGCATCTTGTGCGGTTCGTTGGAAACCAAAATAAGTAGGGAGAACATCTCCCTACTTATTTTGTAAAATATAATGGAACACAGAATTCGTTGGTCGAAGTCAGCACCTCGCTCTGTTGCTCAGCTCTGGGACGTCATTCTGTCCCACTGGTACCGAATACCGTAGAACATTTTCCGTGGTCTAGTGTAACCGATGCCACGCCGGGTGCAAATGGTTGTCCCAAATAAAAGCCAGCCCAACAGGATATTGGGTTGATGATTATAAGGCTTGGTTGGTAGATATGTGTTTATTGTCTCAAGGACCTCAAAGAGCCAAAGAGCGCCAAGTCCAATGTTTTAAAACAATAACAACAGTGATTATAATGTTATGACTCGTGAGTGTATACATAAGGTGTGTCAATAAATCTCGGTGAATGCAAGGTAAAAATGAACAACAGGTAATATTTAAGAAAACTTACCTTACAGGCCTTCAAAATTACCTCTCTCAGATACACTACACTATTGGCTTCGTTCGTATGATTGCTGGAAGCTATTGGGAAAATCCTCCTTCGTTATTGTCTGCAACTGGGTCATCACGTTCTCTTGAACGTCCGAAATGTCCGCAAATCTCTTCCCTTTCAGCGATTTCAGTCTGGGAAACACAAATGTAGTCAACAGGTGACAGATCAGGAGAACACGGTGGGTTATTCAAACGCATCAACTGTTCGCTTGGAATTGCAGAATTAGATACTGGTTCTTTGTTCCATTTCTGTCTACTAAGAACGCGCACCTGCATCAGCTGCCGCGAGATGCCCTCTGTGCCACACTCTTTCTCACATCTACATGAAGGTTACGGACATGTTCGCTCACTGCGCCGTGCAAGTTATTGCACGTTTCATAACCTTTCCTTTTACGTTTTACGACAGCATCCATTGAACTTTCTCGGCACACCTTGTAGAAGGAAGATAGACTGATGTAAAATTTTTTATTTGGTATGATTTTATGGTGGTGTTTGCATAAAAGAAAGATTGTGTTCTATAGCCGCTTTCCCAAAGTAACAAAGAACAACCCTTACGTATTAAATTTCTGCCGACCCAACTTAAATAAAATAAAGTATGTTCTTACATTTCACTCTGTTTATCCATAACACAAAAAGTAATCAAAAATAGCTAGATCTGAATATATTTCAAATGTTTTGTATTTTCTCAGTTGGGCAATAATCTCATTAAATGCCATTAGCTCGCATCGGACGTTATTTCCCTGTTGGCTGAACACACTGATATTATTTTTCTAGTTTATTTACAAAATGATCAAAAAATTATCCTTGTTTTAGCAAAGGATTTCTTGGGAATTAGAACGGAATCTCTTCCTTTGTTTTAAAATTTGCGCGTTGAATTGCTTAGAAGTAGTTCTTTTTGAAAACATAGAGGTAGCTGATTCAGTACAGCAGATATGTAAACATTGACATAAAGCTAATGTGTACTTACAGTAATTAAAGAAACTGTATCTTAAAGGCAAATGCATTCTTCTTAACTCTCCTCCATGCTAAAATGATTAACGAGAACTTTGGCATATTAGTCTTATTCTTTATAATTCGTTTTATTTCCCTAGCGTCACCAAAATAATATAAAGTGATAAACTTCAACTTGTATTTGCGCTTGAGCAACAGTATCATTCGTTTTAACGCTTATTTTTTTTAAGTTACCTCCGATTAAAAGCAAATTTACTTAGTCACCTAATAGCACGCTCGTGTATTATCATTTTTGAGGAATTCAAATGGTTATCTGGACGAAAGTTTTCTTGTGTTCTATCCCATAGAACTAGAGAAGGTGAAGCTTTAAAAGAATGAATCGGACACATTTAAAAAGGCTTATACAAATAAAAATCAGATACAAATTTAAATTATAGGAAGACTTAAAGGGATCTGAGACTTTAGTACGAAGACTAGGTTTAACTGAGGCTAAAGTAAAATCTTAAGAATGGTAAATTCATATTAAGTTTTCATATATTTGCATAGTTAAAATTATAAAAGCAAAGAATGTTCACGCATTTAGTGAATTTGTTCATTGAAATTTAGTGGGTATGTTTTTGTGCCAGTTTAAAATACCCGGGTGTGTTCATAAGCGAAAGAAACGCTACACGTTCTCTTTTCAACAAAGAAACGAATTTGGCATTCATTTTGACAGCTAGTGTAATCAGGAGTACATGTGCTTCTGTCTTTAACAAGGACACTCGAGTTCCCTTGGCATCACTAAAGAGATAAGTAACTGGAAAAGTCCATTATTTAGCTTGAAGAAACGAAAGGTGTAATACATGTACCGATGGCCATTAACTGAGATGAAAAGAAAATCTAGAGTAGAGGATAAAATTATGTAGTGCATCGTGGGACACAGTTTACATCTTTTATAGGCAGTATGACCTTACTTGAGCTATTATTGAAACTCTAATATACAACTCGTTGGTATAATGACATTTAGTGTTACGTCCCCATAATGTGTTGGACTTTTCTGGATATTCAGAGACAGTTCTGCATTTTCTGAATATCGAGGAGAATAACAAAACACAAATTTGGGTACTTTAGTTGCCGTTTTGTAATTTGCTGCGAGTATATTGAAAATAAAAATCAATCAAATGGTGAATTCTCAATTTTTCTTAGTGCTTCCAGCACAGTTTCGTGTGATTTTCTTTGCTGCTGGATCCGATTTGTTTTACAAAGTTTTTAAACTATTTATTCTTTGAAACCCTTCATCGAACGGTGTTTGTGGTCACAGAAATCAATTTGGTCATTACAAGGGTGGCTCAGAAGGTTTCTGGGTAGAAAAATTCTAGTCCATCAAAATAGACTATTTTTTGTAATTTTTCATAATAAGATCCGTGAGCTTGTACGCACTTGTCCATCCTCGTAAATCAGTTTCGAAATGTAGTAAGCCACTCGTCTTTATCGAGACTCTCAAGTTCCTCAGTGAATGTCTCCACTGCTTCGTCAGGATTTGAAAACCTGGTCCCACGCACGAAATTCACCTTCGGGAATAGAAAGAAGTCCCATGGGGCCAGGTCAGGAGAACATGCTGAACCTAGATTCGATGACATTCCAGAAAGTGCTTTGTTCTCACAGCAGTGTAGGCTGATGCATAGTTACGATGGATCTTCGTCCCTGGATTGCTTCTATCCGACCGCTTCTCCAACCATTTCTCAAGTACTTTCAGGAGACAAACATCAACATACCAGTTCGCAGTGACTGTTTTTCGGTCCTCCAAGACAACTGAGGCAACATGACCAGAGTAAGCCAAAAAAAGGCCATCATTCTCTTGTCCACATTTTTTTGCTCGGCGAACTTTGGTTAGAGTCTTCATCTGTCATGGATTGCCACTTTGTTTCCGGTTCAAACTGGTAAATCCACGATTCATCACCAGTTATGATATCCCAGATTCGCCTTCCTTGCCATCCTCGATTTTGTTTTCATGAAATGGTACCATTCTACACATATATTCTTTTGTTCCTCTGTCAACTGATGAGGAATCCATCGAGTACACCGCTGGCTCAGTAAATGTTTTTCATGAAGAATGAAATGCACGAACCCGGAACTAATATTTTGAAAGCTGGCAGTCTCATGATGCGTGTTTCACGGATCTCTTTTGAGCAGAGCTTTAATTTTTTCAATATTGAAATCAGTACTTGACATGCTAGGTCTTCCATTTCGAGGGTCATCTTAAAGGGTTCTCTTTCCACGTTTAAACGCACCACACCAATTAAACATGGAGGTACGTGAAGGGGCCACATCAGGAAAAGTTGTGGACAAGCTCTAAAAGCATTCCGCCGCTGTTAAACCTTTTTTGAAGTCGTAAAAAATCATCGCCCACCAAGCATGTCTGTCGAGCTCCGTAGCGAACGTTGGAACGAGTGTGACCTTCAGATCTGATCTGATCATATGTAGATGATTTTAGAAAGGGATTATCTGACCCCAGGTCTTAAACAACCCTTAGAAATAGGAAGCTAGGAGATTTGGGATAGAGGGCCCAACAGGAAAGTGACACGGAAGCGAGGTAGGAAGGAATGGGCACTTTAAGCCGGGAGGCCAGTACGCGGGGCCCGACGGCGTAACGTGCCCATCCAACGCACTGTGGATATTTAGTGGTTCGAGCGATCGTACCTGCCTGGGATCGAACTTGAGATTCCTCCGTGGCAGTCACAAAAGTTGACCACTAGGCCATGCCATGCGCGCCCCAACGGGCGACTCGGTATTGTCACGCCATCTGACGATGTCTAATAAAGGTACAAGCTTCACCACGTCACAAAAAGTTAGTGGTTTGGAAATTTCAAATATAGATGTCCAGAAAATTTCTGAACCACCTACGGAATCAGCATTTATTTACAAAACGAGTTGACGTCGATTTTGAAAAATTCTGAATGAACCATAAATAATGATCTAAGCCATTTTTGAGAATCATTAAGATTATCATATACACATACTGCCTCTCTCGACAAAAAATACGAACGTTTATTTAGTGTCACCTGTGTTTCGAATGAAAGCGAGTATGCAACGCGGCATTGATTCTTGAGTTCGATTAGGTCCAAAGATAGCCATTCCTCCACCAAACTATCGCGCAATACTGTCATTGTTGACTAAAGAGGACATCGATGCCGAAGAGCTCTCTCCAGCATATCCCTCATATTTTCAATAGCATTGAGATCAGGTGATTATGAAGCCAAGGGGGATAATGGAAGTCATTGTTGTGCACATAAAACCATTCTTACACGATTGTGTCATGCTACGCTGTTTCGTTTTCATACATAAGGGTACCATCACATGCAGGTAAAAAGTGTAACTTTGTAGGGTCATTTGGTCCTCTACAACACTCAGGTATTACCTGGATGTCATCTTATTTTCTACTGGTATCAGCGGACTCAGTCCGGACCAACAAAACATCCCTCGCAGCATGGCGCCACCTTAAGATGCTTGGATTGTGTTCACAAGGCATTTGGGAACATGGCTTCATCAGGTTCTCGCCGCACCCTCTGTCGACCATCTGTGTGAAACATTGTGCAGCGTGATTCATCTAGCAACATCACTTTACTGTCCGCTCAGAGCGTTCTCAGCACCATTCTAAGCGAAATTTTCTGTTGTTTGCTGGATATGTGGTTCCCGAATGGGCAAACGACTTCCAAAACCCAATTTCTTAAACTCTTTACTCATGGTTTGGTTCAAACCGGATGCTCCTGTCCTTAGTTTAATTCAGTTTTCAGTCAATGCACAGAAAGACCTCTTTTCCCTCCCAGTCCTCCCCAAAACACGATGGTGACGCTCTTTAAGTCTAGTTTTATAGCCACATTTATGCCTTTCGGATGTCGAAGATCAGCTTATTTCCCAGGGGCTAAACACCTTTGAAATTGTTAGTTGCTTTTGAGAAACCAGTAATTTCTTTCACTTTGTTAATAGAGGCTCCCGCTAAACCTGCGCATACGATTAGACCTTTCCTGAATTCCAACAGATCCTGGGATTTCCCATGTTTAAATAAGTTACTACAGCCGAATAATCTGCACGCTCTTTGTAAAGGACACGGCAAAACGTCATAACTTCAGGTGACTGTTATATCAGCATATAATGGCGTTTATCGTCTCTATGAGTGTCGTACCATAAACACTTATAATGTTTTGGCCAGAGTGTGAACTGAAAACTTACTATCAAAGCGCAAAACAGTGTTATCGAAATACACTCTCTGAAAAAAAAAATCATTCGTGCTAGATGGGTCCGGGTTCGAATTCCAGTGAGGCATGCATGTTGTGTTTGTCTCACGGTGCTGGCCCTCTCCCTTCCTTGGAACCAGTGGCCCTAAACTAGGGACGGGCGACTGCTTATAGCCCATTGAGTTGCTCACGGTGGTCGTTAAACCTCCAATCAATCACACAAACAAACAAACAAAAAAAAAAAAGAAGCACCGAAGCACCCAGAAGGAATCATCCAATTAAGATGAAAACTGGTATGCGCAATGTACATGTATAAAAAAAGAAATGATTGAAATTCGAGAGCAGTTGGACCATTTATTCGGATAAAACAGCTACACGAGTGGACTAAGTCAGTACGTTGTAGTGCCACCTCTGGCTCGGATACAACCGGTTACCCGACGAGCATAGATGCATACAGATCACGGACACTGTCCAGATGTATGCCGACTACAAGCAGGACCGAACTGCTGTGACCGACTTGACTAATGCTCTTGTGGCAGAATGGGAGGCATTCTCGTAGCAAAATCTAGTGGAAAGCCCTCCCAGCAAAGTGGAGAATGTGATGTCAGCAAATGGTGGACCAACTCGATATTAATTCCTTTCCTATTATGGATAGGAAAGTGTCTGGATACTTTTGACCAGATATTGTATATATACATTATTTTATGTACAGTAGATCATAGAAGAATAGGAGTTTTTATTATTTTTTTAATTTAAGAACGTCTAAGATGGCAACTGGAGCTTTAAAAAGTGTGTTTCCTTAATTGAATAATTCATGCATGAGGCAAAATACTTGAAGTTTTCTGCGTTTTCAGGAAAACTGTCGAGAACCCATTATTATGGTCTTCTCAAACGGTATTGTGAATTTGAGGTTTTAATATTTTAGTCAGTGACTTGAAGCTACTGGTGGAATTATAGCCCCCTAGTTACAGTGTTTTCATCTATTTTATATTTCATCTCTTCCAGTACTATTATTGTAGCTTAGTTGCGAGAGACAAACCAGCTTTTTTCTTGTCTCTGTGCATTATCATAATACCCGGATAATTAAAGAACAAGGGTGACTCAGGGAAATTACTTCCGTTTTCGCATGCGTCACTCATGCATCACCATGCATACGATTTTATCTTGCTTTTTTGTTTTCTTTTTTATTCCATGACCTTTTCCTGACGACTTGACCCTATTCTCTCGCTAGCAGGAAAAAATATGGTGCCAGGTTCGTCCTAACTTCAGCATATTTAAAAAAGCAAAGTTGCTCAAAACTCATCGTTTGCATGGGATTTAAAATCGGTTTTATTACCAGAGATTCATTTTCATCCTTAAAAGATTTTATGTTTTCTTGCACTCGTGACCTAAATCCATTTCAGATCTGTAATCCCTAAATTAGTTCTGTCAACAAAGCATGCTAATTGTTACCGAACAGTATAGGGGAACTTGATTACGAAATATTCTGAAATGCATTGAATACAATGGAATGTTTTGCAGCATGATAGCAGTGTAAAAGATAAATAAAATAAACGCACGTATTATGTATATAACAAGTATCAAAAATGAATTCGTCAAAACAACATGCATTTAGTAGCTTTTTTTGGAGGGGGGATGGTATGAAGGACTTACATGGACGTTTAAGACAATAAGGGCTTTCTCATTCTTAATTCATCGCCACTGGTCACAGAGAAAGCACTCTCTCACGCCAAATCATATCCAAACTGAGACAATTAGCCAGAAGCCAGCACCTCTGGCCACTCGGGTACTAGGCCTGTATTTACTGACCGTAGAAAAATAAGTATGGACGAAATATAATCGGCTGTTAAACCCTTTAAAGACCATACTGTCCAAAACGTCAGTGCGAGCAGATACCCACGGCCGCCCGAATCGTCCTTCTAGAGTGAGTAAAATTTCCTAACTGCACATGTCGTTTGAATTTCCAAATCCTCTGCGAGATTAACAGTAGTCGCCCTTAATCACCAATGTTGTCACTAAACAAAGAAGTGAACTAGGAATTGGTTTCTTCTGAGGCGATATCATTCACACTTATGACATCGCATCTGTTCTCCGTGGAAGAATGAAGTGATTGCGACAGGGAAACGTCTGAAGATCGATGCCATTAAGCTCGGAAGTTTTGTGTGGTGACCCAGCACTAATCCTTCCTTTGCTAACCTGAAAAAAGAGGGAACAGAAAAGTAACAACACGGGTGTTATGGTATTCTGGACGACCGACATTTTAGGCTCATGGTTGTTAAAGGGTTCAAGACGTCCATGATCCCTAAAGAAGAATACCAGTCTTTCATCGTTAATGTACAGATTACGAATCCAGCAAACAAAGAGAATAAGAACCAAAGAAAGAGATAGCAGTTGAGAAATTGAACATATAAGAAAAGAGCTGATAGCTTTTGGCGTGAAATTGAAAGGTTTGAAGTGGAAATGAACGGAGACATCAACAACATTAAAACATTTTACCACACGTAAGAATGATGAGATCAGTGCTGAAGAAAATTGGAACTGCAAAACAGAAAGAAAGCAATAGAGTGCAGGTGCGATAGAACATCTGGGGGAAAACATCAGGAGTATTCTTGGTCAGAAGGCTGTGGATGGAAGTTCTGCAAGAGTGTACAATTACAATTATTTTATTGCACACATTTGAAACTTACAGTCATGTGAAAATGCAATACACCAGAAGGAATCTGAACATATTGGTTGTATGGCGATTCCCTCTATCAGATGTAAGAAAAGGAATAAAATATATAAAGGCGAGTAAGATGGTTATAACAGAAGCGCCACTGTTAACAACATAGCTTGGGACTACAATTTAATGATAGGATTGAGATACGTTATGGAGATCAGAATGATTTACAATGCCATTTCGCAGAGACAAGGAAAACGTTTTGATATTTTCCAGAGATCTGGTGCTCTCTGGGAGATTATTTCATAGGATAATGGCTTTATACATTATGCTATTTAAACCATAATTAAGTCTAACAGACGGTAGACATAATTTCTTGTTAGCAACAGATCCGGTGAAGACAGCATAATCCAGATATCTGACGTCAGATTGAAAAATAGGCAGTTTAAGATGCATTATTTAAAAAAAATATGAAACCTAGTTTCAAGGTTAAAATTTCATGAATTTTTAGAATATTTAGTTTCAGAAATAATGGTTTTGAATGAGACATGTAATCTGTGTTCAGCATATAGCAAACAGATTTCTTCTGTAATTTGAACAAACATAACTTATTGTTTGCACTTATATTTGAATACCAGGATTCCAGACAATAGGAGAGATGGGTATAAATAAAAGCATAGTAAAATGTTTTTTGGAAATTGATAGGGAAGAGGTGCTTCATTTTACTAAGTAGGCCAACCTGTAAGGAAACTTTTTTTTTAAAACAAACTGAACATGAGTATTCCAATCAAAGAATTCATCAAACAAAACGCTTAGATACTGAACTTTGTCTACAATTATCCTGACTGGAAAGTTATTTACGTCATCTTTTTTATGAACAAAAAAAAGATGACGTAAATAACAACAATGGTTTGTTCTTTGTAACAAACCATTGTTGTTCAGCGTAATATAAACTCGGAAATATATAGAGTTGTTTTTTTAAAATATTAAGTGATAATTTATTATAGCATAACCAAACAGATAAATCTGATAGATCATTATTGACCATTACCTGTAGGTTATGCAAATTACGATATTTTTGAAAAATGGCAGTGTCATCAGCGTTAACAAAGCATGAGTTGATTGTAGGCACATAGGAAGGTCATTAATACATAACAGGAACAGTAACGGTCCCAATACCGAACCTAGAGGGCACTCCGCATGAAACATTACGTAAATCCGAGTTTATATTACGCTGAACAACAATGGTTTTGTTACAAAGAAAACTTTAACGGTTTGGTATGTATTTACGGGTGCTGAAACTAAATATGAAGTCACAATTGCTTCACTGGGCTGCAATTTCTTGTAATGGAACTCTCTATTGAGGTGAATGTTGTGTTACTTAAAGAAATTTCCCTTTGTTTCCCAACGGAGACATCTGTCTGCAGTCAGAATAGCGGTGTCTCTGAGAGTAGACATACTGGTGCCATCACTTCTTGTTATGCACTTCTGGGAAGGGGGAACAAAGCAGAATTTTTGTCATTCGAATTCATTTAATAGGTATCGAAGGACGTGCATTTTCTCGTGGTTTTAAAAAGTAGTGTGGATTGTGCAAAGTGTACGTTAAATAATGCCGCGTACTTGTGTGAACCATCCAAACAGTTTCTGCTACATTTGTGGACAATTTACTTCTAAGTCTCAAAAGCGACATTTCACACCTTTGATTAGAAAATCGTATGAACTTTATTTCCAGTGAAAAATGGGCGATGAAGATAAATCTTGGGCGCCTCACATTTGTTGTAATTCATGTGTAACTTTGTTGATTGGCTGATTGAAGAGATCACGTCAAATGCCCTTTGCGGTACCAATGGTTTGGAGAGAACCCAAAGACCACTTAACAGACTGTTACTTCTGCATCACTAAGATATCTGGAATTACAGCTAAGACCAAGAAACGATTCAGTATCCTATTATTCCTTCGGCCATAAGACCTGTTCCTCATGGTCCAGATCTTCCTGTTCCTGTACCTCCACAGTTATGGAGTTTAGATGATAGTGATACTGATGAAATAAATCTTCACAGCGAAGAAGATACTGAAGTACAACACGACCCTGATTTCTCGGAAGATTCTGTGCTTCATCTTCTAAGTCAGGAAGAATTAAATGATCTGGTTCATGACCTTCATTTAGCAAAAATTCAGGCAAAATATTGGCTTCAAGATTGAAGGGATGGAAATTTCTACAACCAAGTACAAAAGTATGTAGCTTTCATCGACGACAGGAAGAGTTTGAACACTTATTTTCAAAGAGTGGTGATCTTTTGCACTGCAATGATATTGACTTATTGTTTGAAACCTTAGGACAGCAAACAAACCTGAAGAATGTAGACTTTTTATAGATTCTTCAAAAATAAGCTTAAAAACTGCCCTTATTCATAACGAAAACATGTATCCGTCAATACCTGTTGCATACGCTGCATATATGAAAGAAACATGCAAATATGAAACTGTTGCTTCAAAGTATAGTATACAATAAACACTCATGGAATATTTGTGGCGATCTTAAAGGGATAGCTTTATTCCTTGTTCTACAACATGAATACACAAAATACTGCTGCTTCCTCTGTGAATGGCACAGTAGGGACAGAAATTCTCATTACATTAAAAAGGCCTTGCCTAAAAGAGAGTCCTTATTTCCAGGTAATAAAAATGTTGTAGCTGAGCCTTTAAAAAGTCCTCAGAGCGTGTAATTACCACCACTTCATATCAAACTGGGTTGGATAAAAATCTTTGCAAAGGCATTGAATAAAGATGAAGAAGCCTTTTGTTTTCTAAGGAACAAGTTCCCCAAAATATCTGAAGCCAAAATTAAACAAGGCATTTTTATTGGTTCCCAAATCAGGGAAATTATGCGTGATCTTGCATTTGAAGGCACTTTGAATGAGACTGAAGTTACTGCATGGAAGTCCTTTAAAGATGTGGTACTGAACGTTTTAGGTACCCGGAAGGCAGAAAATTATAGAGACCTTGTTACTGAGCTTCTAGAAAACTATAAGGCCATGGGACGCAATATGTCCCTTAAATTATATTTCCTTTACTCGCATCTGGACGTTTTCCCACATAACTTAGGAGCTGTAAGCGATGAGCACGGAGAACGTTTTCATCAGGACATACATGTATGTACCACAGAAAACCGCTATAAAGGAAAATGGAGCCCTAAACTGCTAGCTGATATACTGTTGGACTCTAAAAAGTGATGTACTGGGTTGTCGGAAAAGTCATGACGTATTTTGGCACCCGATAGCTGTTGGGCGGTTTTGGAAATACTAGAAGCATGCGCAGCTCTGTTATCGCTATGGCATTCGATAGGTGCTAGTTCTAGCTGCAGTCTAAAAGGAATAGTGAGCGATTTGGTTGATTTGCAGAGATTTGACATGGAGTTGAAGATGGAAGACCAAACTATGCATTTTCGCCATATTTTGCTGTTTTACTTCCGTAAAGGGAAGAACGCGCGTCAAGCTTGTGAAAAGTTTCGTAAAGTGTACGGTGATAATGCTCCACAAGAACGTCAGTGCCAGCGGTGGTTCACAAAATTCCGTGCTGGTGATTTTGACCTCAACGATGCTCCTCGGTCCGGGAGGCCCACCGAGGTTGATGACGACCAAATCAAGGCATTGATCGAGTCAAACCCACGTTACACGAGACGAGAGATTGCAGACACATTTCACATCCATCATTCAAGCGTTCACAACCACCCGAAGAAGCTGGGATACGTAAGCAAGCTCGATGTGTGGGTTCCTCATGAACTCATAGAAGCTCAATTGACGGCGCGTATAAACATCTGCGATATGCTCATTAAACGTGAGGGAAACGATCCTTTTTTGAAGCGACTGATAACTGGTGACGAAAAGTGGATTGTGTACAACGATGTGCTGCGCAAACGGTCTTGGTCCCGACGTGCTGCTTCGCCTCAAACGACATTCAAAGCAGACATTCATCAGCGGAAAATTCTGGTCTCAGTGTGGTGGGATTTTAAAGGTGTCGTGTTTTTCGAGCTCCTAAAACGGAACCAAACAATCAATTCGAATGTGTAGTGTCGGCAATTGGGCAGTTTGAACGAATCCATCATCCAGAAACGTCCAGAGCTCGTTTATCGTAAAGCCGTTGTGTTCCATCACGACAACGCGAGACCACACACAAGTTTGATCACCCGCCAAAAATTATTGGAGCTTGGGTGGTATTATCGCGCAGGTTCCAAATTGGGTTCACCCGCCGTAATATTGGGAACCAAGGGGGTGTCGAGTGGATTGTGATTCTGCGATTCCGTGATTTAAGGCTGACGCAGCTTCAGGATCCATGACGTGTGATTCACACACCAGATTTTCCTATGGGAGTCAAAGGGTCCGCTGTGTGCCGCAATGTTTTCGTGAACGTCTAGTTTAAAAAAAAATCATAAGTGAACGGATTTTCTAAGTCCCTGCCGTAAAATATACAAATTCGCCAAAAATCCAGGGTTGAGCACACAATTTGTAACTAACGAAACACTCATGATAGAACGTAGACAAATTAACAAAGAAAAAAGTTTATTAGTTATGTTTTGGCATAATAATAAAGATACACTCACGATCCTAGCAAAAATGATTCCGACTTTTTGACAGGAACCTGTACTCAATTAACTACGAGCTTATAAAAACATTAATGATTAACTCTAACAGAAGACTTTCGTATGGACTGATCCAATAAACATATTATGAGGGGACACCAAAAGAAAGAATAGGATGGATTTCCTACCTTAACATCTGAATCTGACCTGGCGATCCCTTTGCGGCTGTGGCTCTATCCGGGGTTTGACGTTCTGGCGGTTACACAGAAATGAAAAGTTATTTGAACGATGTTGGCTATGGCCTCTAGGTAGTCGCATCTTAAAGTCTCTGGGTTCACGCCGCTGACTACTCCTGACCCGATAGAATTCTCGTCCGGTGGGTGTTATCTTCCATTCGCAGCTTGGAAAATTTTATGCAGCTTATGGATGTCCTGCCGTAATACACTGCCGGGCAATTGCTAAGGACGGATGACAAAAGCAACGATAGCAACCATAAAATGGAAGGCAGGAAAATGTGGAAATTAGCATAAGTGCGGGATACAGTAAGACGTGTTGTGCGTATGCAAATTTTGGATTGCTGAACTTGTTCGTGACGTCATAGCGCTGATAAGAGATATAAAGGATTTGACGCGTATTGACCGTTGTTGTTCAAACGCAAAGTTGAATGGGAAAGAATCAATTGACGAACTTGCAAGTTTCAGTATGTCTTCCCGACATCACCTAGATGATTTTACGCGTGGCCGTATTATTGGCAAGATTGAAAAAGGGCGAAAAATAACAGATGTTGCCAGGGAGTTCGACGTCAGCCACAGTGTTGTTTCAAGGCTTTGGAAATCATTTCAAACAAATGGAGAGTGTAGCAAACGTCACGGGGGAGGTCGTGTTCACAGTACGACACCTGCAGAAGATCGGTACATAGTGCTATCAACAAAAAGACACCGGCGCAGCACAGCTATATCCGGTGCAAATCAGTTTATGGCTGCTACTGGCAAGCGGATCTCCCGAAAAACTTTCGCCAGACGTTTGCATGAAGGAGGACTATACGCCCGCCGTCCTGTTGTGTGCATCCCATTGTCCAGACGTCACCGTACCGCCCGTTTGCAATGGTGCCATCAACATCGCAATTGGACTGATAACGACTGGTCTGCTGTCCTCTTCTCAGATGAGAGTAGATACAGTCTATCGTCTGATTGTGGACGACAACTGATCTGGCGTGATAGTGGTACTGCATATTGTCCAGCAAACATACAGGAAAGGGACCGATATCCGACATGTAGTGTCATGGTATGGGCTGGCATCATGATCAATGGCCGTACGTCCCTCTATGTGCTTCCAACTGGGACTATGACTGGCCAACGATACATTAATGATGTTCTGCTACCTCATGTTCGCATGTTCCGTAGTGCTGTCGGTGATAGATTCATTTTCATGGACGACAACGCAACATGTCATCGAACAGTCGCTGTCCAGGAGTGTCTTGAGAGCGAGGATATTCAACGCCTCGTATGGCCAGCACGTTCTCCAGATCTGAATCCCATTGAAAATGTGTGGGATGCTTTGGGGAGGATTCTTGCTGGGCGCCAATGCCCTCCAGTAAACAAGGACACCCTCATCCGTGCACTGACAGAGGAATGGGATAAATTACCCCAACAGCTGCTTGATAATGTTGTGCAAAGCATGACACGATGTGTGGAATCTTGCATCGCCCTCCATGGTGGCCATATCCCGTATTGACATCTTACGCCGGAACGCCTGCGGACGGTAATTGCATTTTTTTCACGTTTACGTATTCTTTGTCCCTTGAACACGTTCCAAAGCCTTCTGGATTTCAGAGCACAATAAATTGTCTTTCTTGTAATGTCCTGGCATTCTGACATTATTTTATTTCACTTGGCATCCAACCACACTTACGTTTTTATGCGCTATATAGCCGTTTATGATCCGTCCTTAGCTATTGTCCAGCAGTGTATTTGGCAGCTCCTAGGTGACAGTCATGGAGGAAAGTCAAGTGCTCCGTGAAAAAAGTAAAAGTGAAGTGACGAAGTTCTTCTCTTTCGTTGGAAAAATTTCGACAACCCCCAAGAAGACCCACACTGCCTCAAAATATCCCACCATCCAATCCCTAGCTGGCAAACGCAGGCCTCCCTGAATTAAATTCCCAAGTCTAAATCCTACTGGTCAGAGAATTAACATTTTGTTCATCCATTCGTTAGGGGGTCAAAATTGCTACCCGTTCTCGTGAAAATTCTGAGAACCGCTCAAGTTACGTTAGCCGCGTGATATAACCACCGGGGCAGAAATCTTAACCCAATAAAACTATTAGCTCCGGTTCCAAAAAGTCTGCGGTCTTCCCAACACGCATTGTGGATGCTAGACAAGGAGGACACTTTTGTTGCCCCATAAAACACTCCATACAATGTCGGTCTGTCCATGGTGACGCCAACGCTGTCTATCTTGTCTTACGCTATGCGACACCTTGCGCTGGGAGATGAGTACGGAGAGGAAAAAAAGAAGAATCACCCGAAAGTATATGGCAAAATAAATAAAAAGTAAATAAAACATACTCTTTCCTCAAAAATTACACAAATAAATAAATAAATAAATAAATTCGGCAATGGATTTTGCACCTAAATGTGCAGCCTCGAGTCTGAGCGCTGTCACAGTGGGATGTGTTGCCACACCCAGCATACCCGCCTGACCTTGCGCCGTCAGACTTCCACTTGTTTCGCTCTCTTCAACAGTACTTGCGTGGTATAACGTTCAATTCAGATGAGGCTGTAAATCAGCACCTTGTAGAGTTTTTCGCCGCGAAAGACAGGTCCTTCTATGAACGGGGCATTCTGCAGCTCACTGACAGATGGCAAAAGGTCATCGAACAAAACGGGCATTATATCATTGATTGATCTTTGTTCTTTCTATCAATAAATGACCTTTACAAAACATGGCTAAAATACGTCATGACTTTTCCGACAACCCAATAGTACAACCAAAGTACAGAAGAAAATCTAAAATAACTACTGTTTAAGGTAAGTGTAATTAATCGCTAGTAGCGAAATATACATGCCAAAATGAAAGATTATTGTCGTTCACTGAAACAACAGGTTGCTCGAGAACTATGCCCGATAGCACAATTTAGTAAGCAGATTTGCAATCAGCATGACAAATACTGTCCTGAATGATTCGGCATATGCAGTCTTTGTAACAAACAAAAAGTTTATTTTTGTTGTTCAGTGTTTTTTAGAGACATACTGTTTGCGATTAGAGAGGTAGCTCATTAAGAGGGAAAGTATTTTGCCACGAAAACCGTATTTGGTAATTTATGTAACAGAATATCATGATTTACCGTGTCGAAAGCTTTTTAGAAATCAATAAAAACACAAATAGTATAATAGCTCTCATCTAGTGCTTCGGAAATGAAGTTTGACAACATAGCATATGCTGTAAAATGAAGATAGCATATGCTGAAGTTAAGATAGCATATGCTGTACAAGGTTTAAATTTGACCAATAGCAAACAGATCACAAATAAGTTAAACGTTGCAGAAATGAAGCTGCTCAGGAGGATGTGCTGTGTTTCCAGAAAGAACAGAATTAAGAATAAGAAAAAAAAAAAACTTTTAAAGCAACCGAAGCACGCGCCCAAGAAGAAAGACTGTGCTTGGTATGTACACGTATTGAAAAGACCACAATGTGAAACACAGGATTATGAGAACTGAGCAGTTTAAAGGGACAGTGTCAAGTGCAGTGTCGTCTGTCAAGTTTATCTATACTTATGTGGTTTATTCTAGATCACAGGAGCGACCTTTCCTTTTGACCTCTGGCCGGGAGGCTACAGTCGGAATTTTTTGAACGTGCAAAGTTGCTTAGAAACTGTTTCTGCTATTGTTTGGGAAACTCAAAGGAGAAGGTTACGATCTCGCGTGGATTATACCCGCTTGGGAAATACAGAGAAGCGAAGTTAAATAATTTGACCTTGTTCGCTGCTCCTGAAAACCCGGACCTTGTTCGCTGTATTTAGAACACCCGGGCATAGGTAGTTGTATCTGGAACACCGGGACCTAGTTCACTGTATCTGCGTTATCGGTATTTATATGTTTTGTAGGTCTGGGGAGAAGAAAAAATTGCTAACCTCAATTTCCCTTTGGCTCTGCTCTCCGTCTGGGGGCTAGCGATAATCACAGCGAAACTGTTGATGAGTGCATTTAACTAAATTCGATTAATTAATGCGATAAATAGGAAAACTCTTAATTCAAAAAGGAATTCAGTAAAACCAGTACGAATTTTAAATTTTGTACGAATTAAGCAGAATTTTGCGGTAAAGCAGCTACCAGGAAGGACGAGAGAAAAACTCGGGGGGGGGGTGCGTTTTTTTCATGAGCGTCTAGGTTTATAGGGAGTCGCTCGTCTCTGATTTGAGGCCACTGCTTTTGAGGAGAGAACAGCTGGTTCTTTCTTTTTCTTGTTTAGGGTCTTAACGACCACCGGGAGCAACTTGATGAACTATAAGCTGTCGCCCGTCCTTAATTTAGGGTCAGTGGTTCCACTGCAGGGAGAGAACCAGTAACGTAAGACAAACACAGCATCTATTCTTCATCGGGATTCGAACCCGGACCAATCTCAGACGAACGGTCAGACGCCAACGCTTAGACCACTACGCCTCCGGGGCAACCGGCCAGTTGTGCAGGCATACCATTCAGGGCAGAGACCAACTCCAACAGTTGACCTGAGACTCGCGTCTCAGACTAATCACCTACGGATGGAAAGGGACTATATAGAAAATGTGATGAAAGATAAGAATTTAAAAGAGGTGTGACACAAGACCGAAATGAGTTGAGAAGGACGATTTACAGAAACACCCAATTAATCATGGGGATCAAAATGTTTCAGAAAACGGTACAAAAAAGTCCAGTTTCTTTTTGTTTGTTTCTGGGTTTGATGGCCCTTTATGAGTATCAAAGACTACAGGGGTCTCCTATTCCCGCTTCGGCCTGGGCTCGAAAGCGGACGACTTGCCAGAGGCACATGACTCTGACGACTGAGCCATCTATTAACATCCTGGTGTCATAATTCTGGACAAAACAATCAAGACAGTATCCCAGTACTCTTTGTAGATAACTTATGCCATGCACCTTTCGCATGCCAAGATCATTGTGGGTGTGAAAAAGAGAGAGTGATTCGAGAGTATACATTTATTTACGTACAACACATTGCATTTATTCGCGTCACACACTCACATTACCACACCGAACTTTCGTAACGAAAAACTGTCCAAGGTGCTGATTTACAGCCTCATCTGAATTGAACGCTATACCACGCAAGGACTGTTGAAGAGAGCAAAACAAGTGGAAGTCTGACGGCGCAAGGTCAAGCGAGTATGCTTGTTGGGGCAACACATGCCACCCAAGCTCCAATAATTTTTGGCGGGTGATCAAACTTGTGTGTGGTCTCGCGTTGTCGGGATGGAACACAACGGCTTTACGATGAACGAGCTCTGGACGTTTCTGAATGATGGATTCGTTCAAACTGTCCAATTGCCGACAGTACACTTTCGAATTGATTGTTTGGTTCCGTGGTAGGAGCTCGAAAAACACGACACCTTTAAAATCGCACCACACTGAGACCAGAACCTTCCGCTGCTGAATGTCTGCTTTGGATGTCATTTGAGGCGAAGCAGCACGTCGGGACCAAGACCGTTTGCACATTGTTGTACACAGTCCACTTTTCGTCACCAGTTATCAGTCGTTTCAAAAAAGGATCGTTTTCCTCACGTTTAATGAGAATATCGCAGATGTTTATACGCGCCGTCAATTGAGCTTCTTTGAGTTCATCAAACAAAGGTCTTACGCTCTTTCCACGTTATAAATGTGTCACGGAAAAATTCTCATTGGCCGCCACCGGGAATCGAACCTAGGGTCTTCCAGTTACTCGCCGGATATGCTTCCACTACACCACAGCGGCCTCGAATTCCTCCAGACCCACACACACTAACTGCCAAGCCAATTTGGTAGGCTGCTTCTTGGAGCTCCGCACAATGTTGGGGATTCACCAAAAATGGCAAGCAGCAACTGGAGAAATAATTAGAAGGCGAATGAATAATTAATACAGACACTTGACGTGGACCAGGAACATCAAACAAAGGTCTTACGCTCTTTCCACGTTATAGAGTTCACGAGGAACGCATACATCGAGCTTGCTTACGTATCCCAGCTTCTTCAGGTGGTCGTGAACACTTTAATGATGGATGTGCAATGTGTCTGCAATCTCTCGTGTCGTGTAACGTGGGTTTGACTCGATTAATGCCGTGATTTGGTCGTCATCAACCTCGGTGGGCCTCCCGGACCGAGGAGCATCGTTGAGGTCAAAGTCACCAGCACGGAATTTTGCGAACCACCGCTGGCACTGACGTTCTTGTAGAGCATTATCACCGTACACTTTACGAAACTTTTCACAAGATTGACGCGCGTTCTCCCCTTTACGGAAGTAAAACAGTAAAATATGGCGAAAATGCACAGTTTGGTCTTTCATCTTCAACTTGATGTCAAATCTCTGCAAATCAACCAAATCGCTCACTATTCCTTTTAGACTGCAGCTAGAACTAGCACCTGTCGAATGCCATAGCGATAACAGAGCTGCGTATGCCACTAGTACTTCCAAAACCGCCCAACTGCCAAAATACGTCATGACTTTTCCAACACACCAATATGTTTAAGAAGCCGGGGGGGGGGGCGGGGCTAGTAAAAAAGCAACTGAAACATTCTTGTTTTCATGTGAACTGCCCTATCTGTAAAAAGAACCACGGGGTGTTGTCAACAGCAAGTAATCCGTTGTTTTCCAGTCAAAGAACTGGACGAATGCCACTTCTCTTGTCTGCTGATAACCGTGCTGAGCTTCAATATTTACGGTTTCTCCAAAAAGTATTGTTGTAATATGCTGTTAAAATAACAAGGGAGAATATTACGAAGTTAAAGGGATGGATAAAATCTTCGGTTTATATTAAGTTGGAAAGAAAGTAATATCCCATGACGAGGTAACCGAAATCGAAGCCCCGGGCACGGCGCACATTAGCCACTAAGCTTGTGCAGCACACCGGTATGACATCAGCAGGTAGGGGGATTAAGCCACTGTCAGTTAGCCGTGAGAAGGCGAAGAGTGTACGCGCCAGCCAACATGGAAGTGGACAAGGAGAACATCCGCCATTGCATGCTGTATCAGTTTTGTCACGGTACCACCGCCGCAAGTGCTGAAAGAAACATTAGCAGTATGTACCCCAATGCCATAATCACATCGTCAGTGCTGTTGATGGTTCGAACAGTTTCGAGAGGGAAATTTTAACCTGTCGGACAGTCCCAAAGCCTGAAGATCCGCAACAGTGGATATGGACATGTTGAAGAACTTAGTGGAGACCGACCCACGTGTGACCACGCGGGAGTTGGCCGAACAGCTGGGGACTACCCACACGAGCATTATCACACACCTATGTCAAATTGGAAAAGTGCACAAGAGAGGAGTTTGGGTACTCCATCAACTCATATTGAGCAGAAAGTAAATCACATGAGTGCATGCGTTTCCCTGCTTGCACGCGACCAAGTTGAACCGTTCTTGAACCACATTGTATCAGGCGACGAGAAATTTGTCCTGTATGACAATGTCAGCGTCCGGAAACAGTGGTTGGACGACCCAAAACAGAAGTCCGGGCCGACCCCCAAAGTCTGTTTACACCCACGTAAGGTCCTGCGGTCTGTTTAGTGGGATATGCGGGGTGTCGTGTTTTTAGCACGTCTTTTGTAAAAAAAGATCGTGCTTATGTTATCGGTGTGTCCGTCCGTCCGTCTGTGCCGACGATATCTCTGCAACTATTAGTCCGATTTGAAAATTTCGTTTTGCATTGGGAAGCTTAAAATATGCGAATGATGACCTTTTTTTTTTTTTTTTTTTTTTCTGCGATATATAATTTCGCCGCTAGAGGGCGTAAATGCAGATGATGTGGAATTCAAAAATACGTTTTATTCCCCATATTTGCTTCTAAACATCCGATTGAAAAAATTATTTTATCCTT
Source organism: Macrothele yani (assembly GCA_039090855.1). Taxonomy (NCBI): domain Eukaryota; kingdom Metazoa; phylum Arthropoda; class Arachnida; order Araneae; family Macrothelidae; genus Macrothele; species Macrothele yani. The sequence continues at coordinate 75,651,285 of CM077023.1, read as the reverse complement.
CGATTCCATTTATGTCAAAGAGTATTTTAGATATAGTTACTTTTTCAAATTATGCATAGATTTTCCGCTAGGAGGCGTAAAAGTAAATTACATTTTCCCCGATAACTCTTCTTCTAAAACTCCGATTTGAAAAAAAATTTTCTTCAGCGGATACACTTCCTGATGGACAATCTTTTGCATATAATTTCAAATTTTTGGTAAAGAATACTTTGGCCACCAGGGGGCGTAAGTGTTAATTTTTGCTTCTGATGAATTTGACATAAAATCTGAGCTTCTAGAAAATCGATTGAAAAAATGCTTTCGTGGACTGACGCCACTTTCAACGATAAACCTTTTCGGAATATTTTCTTCTTAAAATATTCCACAGTTTCTACGCCAGGGGTCGTAGATGAATATCTTATTTTTCTCAATATCTCTACTCTTAGGAGTCCGATTTAAAAAATTCCTTCTTTGTTGGATAGTGTTTTCAGTGTGAAATGTGTTTCACATAATTTCAAAATTTTCAAGTAATTCATAGACTTTCCGCTAGGGGGCGTACAGGTAAATTGCGTTTCCCCCTATATCTCTGCTTCTAAATCTCCGATTTGAAAATTCTTTCTGCACCGGATACAGCTCCTGATGGGAAATCGTTTGCACATAACATCTAATTTTTGTAAAAAAATGGTTTGGCTATCAGGGGGCGTAAATCTTAATTTCCGCTTTTTATGTATTTGCAGAAAAATATGACCTTCTAAATTCTCGGTTGAAAAAAAATCGTTTGTTGACCGATACTAATCATGTCGACAAACCTTTTAGAAACATTTTCTTCTTAAAACAATGCATGGTTTCTACGCCAGGGGGCGTAGATGTATATCTTATTTTTGTCAATATCTGTACTTTTAAGAGTCCGATTTGAAAAATTCCTTCTTTGTTGGATAGTGTTTCCGATGCGAAATGTTTTTCCTATAAATTCAAAATTTTCAAGTAAATCATAGACTTTCTTCCAGGGGGCACAAAGGTAAATTGCGTTTTCTGCGTTATTTCTGCTCGTAAAACTCCGACTTGAAAAATTATTCCTGTATCGCATACAAGACCTGATGGAAAATATTTCTCACATAATTTCTAATGTTTGGTAAAGAATGGTTTGGCCACCAGGGGGCATAAGTTTTAATTTCTGCTTCTGATGTATTTGTAGTCAAATCTGGGCTCCTGAAAACTCGACTAAAATTTTTTTCTTGGACCGGTACCGCTCATTTAGATAAATATTTTGAGAATACTTTTTTCCTAAAATAATGCATGGTTTTCCCACCAGGGGACGTAAAGTCACATCTTATTTTTGTCGATATCTCTGTTTCTAAGAGTCCGATTTGAAAAATTCTTTCTGTGTTGGAGAGTGTTTCCGGTGCAAAATGTTTCTCATATAAATTCATGTTTTTCTTAACGCACAAGTATGCAACCTGACGGGGTATGCTCGCGATTCCGTTAACAGCAATATCTGAGGTATTAAAAACGCGACTGAAAAACTTCTTTCTTCTGTCAGATACTATTGCTTTCCATACGGGTTCCATTGACTTTGAATAGCTTTGATAAATTTAATTTGCGTCAGAACGGATTCAAAAGACGTGCTTATTACACCCAAAACTTTGGTGTCATCTTTCTTGTTTGAACTGCTGCCGGACAACACCACTATCCCGGCCAAAGTGTACAGCCGTCAGCTCGATGATCTGCACGCATCTCTCACGTCCAAACGACCAGCATGAACAGCAAGGGTGTCGTCCTACAGCAGGATGGAGTGAGACCTCACACAGAACGGGTGACCTGTCACAAGAACAGGGATCTGGGCTGGCAACTACTGCCGTACCCAGCGTATTTCGCGGACATCCGCAAGCGACTACCACCTTTTCCGGTCGTTGCAGCATTTCCTGAACGGACAGCGGTTCACCAACCTGGACGATGTTGAACGCGCACCTACTCACTTCTTTTCGTCCAAGCCGCCACAATTCTTCGTATTATGCGAGCTCCTTATATGTGGGTTCGATTGTGTTAAGAAGCAACGATTAAACTTAGATTCCTTGAAAATAATAATAATAGTAAATCGTTGTCTTCAACCAGTATCTCAGGAATTCAGAAGAGGTATGAAACCTAGTATCGTTACCATGTTTCTCTTCTGGATGCTAAGACGCTATGCAATGTTGGTATTGCATGTAGCATAACTGAGTAAAACGAATTCTGAAACCACCGATGTAAAATTTTCAGCCACATTAATTTGTGTGCTGTGGTGATCAATTGGAGATAAAAGAGAAAGTGATAGGATTAAGAAAGAGCCGATATTATTTAAATATTTTTGTCTTTTGATCCAAGACATTCCATTGCTGAGGTATTATTTTCCGCTTAAGTTCGCTGAATCGGAAACAACAAACTCCGAGTGAACTGTTTTTTTAATAGAGGCAGCCGCTGCTCTAATCTCATTCGTTTCATAAAAAGTAAACAATTTTTTATGTTTCTGTTTAGGCCCTAAATGATATACCACACTCGTCTCATTACTCTTCTTAAAACAAGCGCTGATGGAATGCAGCCAGTACTTTCAGTCTGTATTCTCCCGAACTGGTGGGTAAAACGCTGCTCTGAAAACAAAAGAAACCTCAAGACACATTTGAAAAAAAAAAAAAAAATATAGACATTTCAGGCAAAACACGGAATAACAAAATCTCTTGCGTCGGAGAGCTCTCGCCGTGGCAGGCAATCTTTCCATAATCATAAACCGTTTGTTATAAAATGCCATATGCTAAAAATTATTTGACCATTTCGACATATCCCTGTCCCATCAGGGCAAAAAAAAAACGCGCACATTGCACCCGAAAATTCCACGTAGTCCTGTAACGTACCACAAAGGTGAACCAAGCCAAACAAGAAGTTGCAGCGATAGGCCTAGCCGGCGTAGTTAAATCGGTAGAACAGCCTCTCCGGTGTAGAAAGATGCAAGTTCGATCGGCAGTTTCGTGATATTGGTTCCAGAACGCAAACATGGATCTCCTGGCTTTAAGGGTAAAAAAAAATAAAAAAAAACAAAACCAAATGTGTGATGATTCTTCCACACATCGTCTGGAATTAATGACAATTCCTTCTTCTGTAATGAATGAACTCCTTCAAGCATGGTTTACCGCCTGACCCGAAACTTCCGATTTCGTGCTTCCGCCATTCTCAAGGGGAAGATATATGTATGTGACTTCTCCAAATACGTGGCGTCACTGAATAAACAAAGGCATCGCTTTTTCCACGTTTTAGCAACACATAGCAACCGAAAAATTGTTATTCGGTCACCGCTGGGGATGCCAATCCCAGATCTCTCGATATCTAGCCGAGCGTGTTAGCCTTACACCACGGTGGCCAACAATCCACGGCGCTACGTGTGTTTTTCTGTCAGCTTCTGACATCCTAGATATCGAGAGATCTGGGATTCGGATCCCCAGCGGTGACCGAATAATAACTTTTTCGGTTGCTATGTGTTGCTAAAACGTGGAAAGAGCGATATCTTTGTTTATATATGTGACCTACAATCGAAGTAATGCAAGCCAAAACGTCAGGTTGCAGTGATAAGCCTAGATGGCGTAGCTCAATCGGGAGAATATCACACTCAGGTCCGGAGTAGGAAAATGTAGGTTCGAATTCCTCCACCTGCAGAAAATGCATTCGCTATAATCCTCTTTGTCAGAATGAGATGAGCAAGCGAATGGTATTCAGTTAACCTGCATTCGAAGGACAAATCCTTACGACCACTCCTGTCTCCACTAGTGGATGAGTCCCACAGCACGTCGCAGTGTCTTGGCGTAGAATTTATATAAAAGGCACAGCATTAGTTTGCCAGCACGAAGCAAGCTCATTGGGGAAGGGAATGACTTATCAGCTTTTGAACCGGGAGCAGAGAATCTTAGGACCAGCTGAAATGAAAGTGTGGCGGGAAGAGTCCGAAGAGAGACACACATCCATTAAAAGTGCCGGAAAAAGGAGACCACCATTGGCTGACAGTCCAAGTGAACGCCGATTGGCACATGCGGTCAGAGACAACAAGCATCTGAAAATCCCACAGTTAACGGCAGACTACATCTGGGGCACACAGGAAAACTTTTTCCATCTCATAACACAACAGACGCTCTTGACGATGGGTTTGGGTACTATCTTTATGAGCCCATATTGACCGATTATTATCCACCACTCTGCTTGCATATTGGAAGACTAAAGAATAGTCTTCTGTTCCGATGGGTCTGGGTTCCAGCAGCAATATGTCAGTGACGGGTCCATATTCAAAGCCGCTCGCGTGAACAGCTGCAAGAAGGCTGGACGGAAATAGGTTGGCGGCTGCGTATGATGGTATAGGTTTTTTTTTATCATTGACATCTTTGGGTTCCTTCATAGTCGTTGAACCCCCTCACCCTCACCGTTAGATCCTACCTAGACATTTTTTGGAGCAAGTTTTGATCGTGTTTACGAATCGGTCTGGATTCTTTCATCATGTCTGTGTCACAAGGTTAGCATTGCGATGAAATGGTCTATGGAGCATGTCCAAGCATTTCGTGTAGTTTCTTGGCAGCCGAATTCTTCCGATTTGAATCCCATAGAATATTTGTAGAACGCAGCATTCGCAAGTACACACCAATGGCTCGTAACGTCGCTAAACTCCTCGACGTCATTCTTTCTAAATGGTAGAGAATCCCCGGAGACATTTTCCAGGGTCTACTGGAGTCGATACCACGGTCGGTGCAAGCGTTTATTGGGGCGACAGGAGGACCTACAAGTTATAAAATAGTTTGCCACAATATCAGGGATCATGACAGTATATTCGTTTTACAGATAATGTTTTTGTGTACAGTCTTCGACAATGAAGAGTTAAAAAAGTGAAATTAAGTCAAGTTGAACAACATTTTCAGAACAAAGAAAGAATTACAAGTCAATAGCGTGGCAATATCAGCTGAGTATGACCAAGGCTGAACTAGATCACTTAAAAGGCTGTAACATTAAGAGAAACCAGCGAGTACAATAGAAAGAAATCGGGACGCAGCTCCATCTATTAACATGTGACTCAGAAACAAGCACGTTATTTCTGTATCATTACTTACATCATTTGAACAGAGGATTTTATTTATATTCTGAACTCATAGAATTTGGGCGAGGGAATTTTTCTATAGGAATCGATGTAATTTATATACAAATCCTAGTCCTTGTTCAATGGATCATTAGACTATTATGTAGTTTGCAGACTAAAACACGCGAACTGGCTACTTTTTTAAAAAAATAAATTGCTAGCTAAGCTTAATGTGGCTAGCAGCTAAGCCTAACATGGATATTGATGAAATAAAACGCGATAAAATCAGTCAGTAAAGTAATTCCTGACAGTATTTTCAAGATAAATGAATAATCTGTATTACTCAAGTATGTTACACTCGTTGTTTTCCTTTTTATACTAACACAATGACCATCAGCATAATTTCTTCTCTTAAGAACACGTCTGCTATTTTTTGTAGGAGGCACTTTCTATATTATGTGATAACCTGAAAATATATAAATGGCATAACATCCTTTCAGTCGCTTGGTCGCTTGTACCGTTCCTCAGGAAAGTAATTCATCATCGTCATCATTGTCAACCATTGTCAATCCACTGCTGGACGAAGGTCTCCCCAAGTTTCCTCCACAACGGTCTGTCTTGTGCCAGTCTCCTCCATGTCACTCCCGCATATTTACGAATTTCATCCACCCATCTCCCATGTGGTCTTTTTCTGGGTCTTTTCCTGTCCCTTGGAATCCAATCTAAAATTTCGGCTGTCCATCTATGGTCTGTCCTTCTGGCAGTATGTCCAGCCCATTGCCATTTCAGGGATTTAACTCTGATCATGATGTCTTCCACTCTCGTCATTTTTCGGATCCACGAGTTCCTCTTCTTATCTCTCCTGGTTATACCAAGCATGCACCTCTCCATGCTTCTTTGAGTTGTCTGCAGCCTTTGTATGTCTCTTTTAGTTAAGGTCCACGTCTCTGCACCATACGTAAGCACTGGAAGGATGCATTGATCAAACACTTTTCTTTTAAGACATAATGGCATATTGCTCTTGAAAATTATGCTGTTTCTTCCAAAAGCTCTCCAGGCAAGTTTTGTACGCCGATTAATTTCTTCATCAATGTGACCCTCACTTGATATCTGCTATCAGAATGAAAATGCTTACCACATAAAACACTTGATGCCGAGATATTACTTTCAACCACAGTTACTTCAGCTTCTGATCTGATGGGAACTCATGAAATGATGTACTCACATTTTTCTTTTTTGAAGACATGCACATCTGTGAATAGCAGTAAACCGTACTGTAAATGGATATTACATTTTGTTATAAAAACAACAGAATATCTTTTAAGTTCTAGTGGAAATGTTTAACAAACAAAATCCAGCCATTCAAATAACGCCGAAATTGTACTGTTTATACACTGCCTGACAGAGAAAATGCCACACCACGAAGATGTGAACGCAGCGCCATGCAAATTGAAGGCTGGGTGCACGCGTACAAGTTAGGCAAATTATTGCATTTGCAGGCCAGTCGCACGAACAGCGCGCGAGTTATAAGCGGACAACCAGCCCATGAGGTCATCAGTCGAGTAGTCGTCACGGCCGCGAGAAGTGAATGATTCTTCTGTAACCGTGTCTGGAGAACGAACAAGGGGTGCCAATGCCGTTAAGATGCCGTCGTACGTGTTTTCGTTAAACGGATGTGTTCACGAGAGGTGTCATCGTAGGCCTTCGTATCGCCGGATGGTCCTTGGGTAGTATTGCGGAAGAAAAGCCACGTGATGCCCCAACCGTTCCATCGCATTTGGAGACAGTGGTCCCAGGAAGGATCTGTACAACGTCGTAGGGGGACCGGAGCACGGAATCGGACGTTCAAGCTCACCGATCGTCGCATCCAACGTCATCCCGTAGCGGACCCCCACGCCACAACAAGCGACATTTTGCGGAGTGTGCGTGGAGGTTTGGATGCTCTGATATCGACGCGGAGAGTGACGCGTCGATTGGTTGCGTCTGGTTTGCTGTGCAGCCGCCCGTTGCGAGGGCTATCCTTGACAGCGAGCCATCGTCGTCACCACTTGGCGTGGTGTCGCTTCAGAGCTTCGTGAGTTGGCGAATAGAACAGTGTGGTGTTCATCGACGAATCGCGGTTCTGTCTCACCACGGATGATCGCCGAGTGAGAGTCTGAAGGAGACGTGGCCAGCGGGCTGATTCCTCCGCCATTGTGGAACGCCACACGGCCCGGAAACGTGGAATCATAGTGTGGGTTGCTGTCAGAGCCAACAGCTGCTCACCGCTGGTACGCATTACGGGCACATTGACGACACTCTGCTATGTTGACAAGGTGCTGCGGCGCGTGGCACTAGAGAAACTGCAAGGCATCCAAAACGCCGTTTTCAACAGGATAACACCCGGCCACATACCGCTCAGATCATCCTGAATGCTTTACACGGTGTGCTGATGCTTCCATTGCCAGCACGATACCCCGACCTCTCGCCCATCGAGCATCTGGGGGACACGATTGGACGTCGGTTGAGCACCCTCCCACTCCTTCAAAATGAAGATGAACTGTGGACTCGGAGCAACACCACATGGTCCACGATACCCCAGGACTCTACACGGACATTTATTGCCTCGATGCCACGTCTGATTCAACGTTGTATCGCCCAAAATGGGGGCCACACTCCTTATTGATCATCCTGTATATTCGGCCACTGGAGCCTAGTCTATATGTGACACTTAAATCATTTGTGCAGGACCTACTTGGCTATCTGTGCGTGCATTTTGGTCTGTTTTCGAGCATTCCTTCACGGTGTGGCATTTTCTCTGTCAGGCAGTATACCTTCGGACGCAGTGCCATCTAACGGTACAAATCGTTTTTAACGCCAACTGGTAAATCACCAAGAGCCTATTGGCTTGAAAGTTAATGTTATAGCCTGTTCCGCATCCTGTTCATCCTTGGTGCGATTAGAGTGAAGAAATGAAGATTCATATAAATTTCATATAAACTTTGGATAGAGTGCATTTAGGAGAACTACTGTCACTTTCGAAAACGAATTACCCTTAAGAGGGCAGCCCCGGTGGCGCAGTGGTCTAAGCGATGGCCTGTGATCATTCGTCCAAAAGGGGTCCAGGTTTGAATCCAGGTGTGGCATGGATGTTGTGTTTGTCTAACGGCACTGGCTCTCTCCCTTCCCTGGAACCAGTGACCCTAAATTACGGACGGGCGACTGTTTGTAGCCCATTGAGTTGCTTAGGGTGGTCGTTAAACCTCCAATAAAAAAACCCTTAAGAGGAAAGCATTTCATTAATTTGCGCTTCCATTTCTTAATTACGAATTAGCTTCATGTACGCTAAGGCAGATAGGGCAAATATTTGATATATCACAAATCAGCAGGCGGAAATGTTTATTCTTATAATGTGAATTTTAAACGCAAATTCTAGCAAGAAAGCACACGCGTCTTCGATGTACGCGTGGAATAACAGCCTTGAAATATTAATTACATTCTAAGGCAATAATTACTAGTCCAATTAAAATGAAAACTGCATTGCTCGTATGTACGACCTGTAAAGATTTCCTTCAATATACTACATATTAAAATAATTTATTACAGTGAATAAAAATACTGTTGAGAGACGCACCACAGGGTAAGTATTAATAATATTGATTCTTGAAATTTGCACAGACATCTTGAACATGTACCACGACCATCGTCGTGTGCCTATAGAAAGGGACATTCACAAGCTGTGTAATTATTGAATAACTACTGCAGGTAAGAATACTGAAGAAAAAATCAGTTAACATCTGAATAGCACATAATCAAATTTTTCATCGCCGATTTATCATTCTCTAATAATATGGGAACTTAATTATACTAAATCAGTTTCAGATTTTGTTCATACCGTTGATTAAAGTGAGGGAAAGACAGCAAACTCATTGTCTATATGAATTCAACTCATAATAAAGAGTGCGCTTTAAGCATCGTATGTTATATTGTAACCGAAAAAGTATCTTTCATTGGAAAACTGGCTCCAAAAGCTTGAGCCCCCATGTTATTGGAATTTAATAAATAACTGATGCCATATTTCGCGGTGTTTTATATAGGTTTTGCAAAGCTCAACACGTCCCATGTCATGTTCCATGGCACGGGAAGGACATGCCAGTTCGCCAGTACGAAGCCCGTGCAATGGGGAAGGGAAAGACTAATCAGATTCGAAACTGGGAATGATTATTGGCGTTACAAAGGCTGGGCCCAGCATCTTAGTAACCGCAAGCATCGGTGGTTGTTCGAGGGCTGCTGAAGAGAAGCTGTAGCAGAAATGGTCCAGAGAGGAACACAAGTCCCCCACAACGTGGCGCAAAGGGGAGACCACCAGTGATTGTAGGCATTCACCTTCTGGGACACCCTAGCATTAGACGCCTCACAAATCTCCAGTTAACGGCAGTCTATAACTAGGACGGACAGAGAAACACTTCCGAGCATTCAATCCAACCGACGCTCATGCAGACTGTGCTAAGTACTCGGCAGCTCATTCATATGCCCATACTGATCAAACGTTATTGACAGCTCTGCATGCAGTGGTCACGGGAACACTCTGACTGGACATTCTAGGAATAGAATGAAAAGAGTGGTCTGGTCTGATGAGTCTAGGTCCCATCTGCAATATGTCGACGGGTGGTTCGTATTCTACGTCACACGGGCGAACAGCTACAAGTAGCCTGCGTGGATGGACAGAAACAAGCCGAAAGCGGTATATTATGATATGGAGGTTGTTATCATGGCAGCACTCGGTCCCCTCAATTCCGCTGAACCCACACTCAATGCCAGGATGGAGGATTGGGGTAGGTCAACCCTGTATGGAGGATTGGGGTAAGCCCAAAGGATTTGGGCAAGTCAACCCTGTATGGAGGATTGGGGTAAGCCCAAAGGTTTGGGTAAGTCTACCCTGTATGGAGGATTGGGGTAAGTCCAAAGGATTTGGGTAAGTCAACCCCTTCTAGTTGCTGTAATTTTCGACGAACCACTCTGGAAGTATGAATCGGGTCAATATACACTTGCAGCAACGCTCGCTTCCTATTGATGAGTGCTGGGGGGTGTTGGCGAAGAGCATCATGGACCCGCCGCAGTTGTTCAGCATAGAGGTTCCTGTCCGCAGCCTGACTATATAGCATGGCTTCCCAGTACACCGAATACTCACAATTTCACCAAATGTGTAGCATGACTTTTCTAAAATTGCTCTCTTTGAACTTCTGGATGTACTTTCTGGCATGGCCTTAGCCACTGGTTCCAAGTTTAAGGATAGCCTAGGAACATCTACTTTTCACCACCTGTAACCATACGACACCAAAACCTATATTGTTCTGTAGATCTGACAGCAATCTGCGATAGAGAGCTACACATAATTTCGCCTGCTGGGGTGTCAGTTCACCGGGAATCATTGGATGATGGCTAGAGGGTTAATTCGACCAAACGTATGCAGATTAAGAACGGTATTGGATTAGGAAGACCCTTCCTAAACTTCCAGTTGCCTTGTACTGGTACCGGAGTTCGCAAACACTGATTCGACCAGGGTATTAGTGTTTGTGGTCGTTGGGCGTCCTGACCTCTGCCTGTTTTCGAGACTGATGCTCCTAGCATTGAAACGACGGAACCATATTCAAGCAGTTCTGCATACCACTGTTTCTTCGCTTTCAATTGCATAAACTTCTGTCGCTTTTAACCCATTTAAAAATAATAACTCAGGATCATCCGAAAGAACGTTTATCGACCTCCATTCTCTGCTCACCTGATAACACATTTTGGATCCTTGTGAAATTCAGGTCATCAGCCTCATGTGTTTTACGTTATCGCGGTATCCAGTGGACACAGGAATGGAGTCCCAATATTGTATTGCTCATAACGGGACGAGCGTTTGACTCAATCTGGTATAAGGAAGGATTCGAGGTTCATGTCCAAGCATTTCGTATGATCGCACAATTGTGTGATGCAGTGTCAGTCCAAGAAAGCGCCACTCTCTGTCGCCGAACTCCGGACTTGTGATTCTGTCCAGCTGGCACAGAATATCTGAGGACAACTACAGTGGTGTAGTGGAGTTGATGCCATGGCAGGTGCTAGCGGTTATCGCGACGTAAGTCTGGTTATTAAGAAGGCGATCATAACGTTTTACGGATGATGAGCGTATATGCATGAGCAATATCTCACTTTACATTTAACTAGATAATTTTGTTCCTTCAGGAAACAGTTTGAGCGAGAAAGGTGCCGACCCTGAAATGTATTTTGCATAAAAGAATTCCGTGCTAACTGGAGAGAGAGAGAGAGTATTGTCTGAAGTAGTTAGGAGATATTCGAAGTTAAAACGCTTTTTCAAAAAAGAGATCCTTCGATTCTTTTCGTTATCAGGTCTGCGGCTACATTTACCAAAGCCTTTTGCTTCTGTCTTCCAGGTTATCAGTTTCTGCCGAAGAAGAAAACAAACGTCATTCATATTTTCTTTCTTTGAGAAGGAGAAACAAATTCCTCCTCATTCTCCAGCCTCACTTTCAACAATACAGTGGCATGTCCCTCAGGATGTAATGAGCTGGGTACAATGCCAGAAAAACGGGACAACGATGCCAAAATGTATACCAAATTACGTAGATACCTGACACAATCAACCCCACAGGACGAGAAATGATTAAAACTGTACGGAACATGTACAGGGTGTTTCAAAAGGGGATATACAACTTTGCAGGATAATGGAAAGGAAACAGTAACAGATGAACAATTAGTCTTACTGCGCAAATGTAGAGTAACACTTGATGTTTCAGCATAGAAAGTCAAACTTTTATGTGACTGCCTCCAGTAATTCTGCAGACGTCCCACCTGTAGTCAATTTCCTGCCACACGCGGCATAGCATATCAGGCGTAACAGCAGCAATGGCGGCAGTAATTCTTGTACGCATCTCATCGATATTGGTTGGTAGTGGTGGCACATAGACACGAACTTTGGCAAAGCCCCACAAGAAAAAAATCTTGCGTTGTAAAGTCGGGGGAACGAGGTGGCCATACTACAAGCGCACTTCAACCAATCCACCTTCCTGCAAAACGGGTGTTTAGGTATGACTTTACGTCCTTTAGGTAATGCAGAGATGCTCCATCTTGTTGGAAGTGTAAGCGTCCATCGTTATTATCGTCGTCTAATTGCGGGATGAGGAAACTGTTGCAGTTTGTCGAGATACACAATACCAGTAACAATGGACGTAGCAAAAACTAAGGGTCCGTACACTTTCTTCATGCTCATGGCGCAAAAGCCGTTAACTTTTGGGCTGTCACGAACATGTTATATGTTGGCATGTGGACGTTCGCTTCCCTAAATTCTGCAGTTATGGGTGTTGACTTGGCCACTTACGTGAAAAATGCAATTGTTACTGAAAATGATCGTCTCCAAAAAACCCTCATTTTTTTCTATCCGATTAATAATTTCAGTAAAAAAATCTTTGCGTATCTTACCATCGTTTGTCTTTAGCTGGTGCACGATGATAAACTCGTACATCTTGATATATAGACGATGTTGCAGAATGCCCCACACAATCGCAGGAGGAATGCCAGTTTTCTGAGACGCACGTCTTGTTGACTTTCGAGGGCTTCTAACGAAGCTCTCACGCACTTTGTCCACAACAGCGTCGGAGACAACAGCCCGATCGCTTGACGTCAGATAACGAATAGAACAGCCCCACAAAATTATTGTGCCACGCGTAGATTGTACTCTTACTCGGAGATTTTTTTTTGCCGTACTGCGTGCGGAAATTCCTCTGAACTTGTGCCGCAAACTTTGTGTTTTCGAATCAAAACACACAACGTGCTTGCTCGGCACCTATGAAAGTCTCCATTTTGCAAGCGTTTAACGTGGAACACCCTTCCGTGGCGGAATCCGATAATCCAGTGACATGACAGAAACGTAACCTGTTCCACTACATTATGTGACTGACTCAGTTTCTAAATGCCTTCCTAGTTATTCTCTGTATCCCTTCAAAGTTGTATACCCGCCTTTGAAACACCCTGTATTTACTACATACACCGCACACTGAATTAGAAACCTTTATGAAAACGTACGTAAACGACGCCTACGCAGGGCATATGCAAATTACGTAGTCAGAAGCGTCACTATGTGATCTAGGCAACTATTTATGACTGCTGCTTGACAGTAATCGTCAGTAGTGTTCACCACAATGGGAAAAACAAAGGATCTTTCGGAGTTCGAGAAAGGGTTTATTATATGTACCCGTATGGCTAAAGCGACGATTTTGAAAACTGACTGGTTTCTCAAAAAGTGAGATATCCCGGTTGTTTAATCAGCGGAAAAATAACCCACATTGCTTGGAAGATCCTGGCGTAACTGTGGAGCGGCGACAATCTATCAGGAACGAGATCACCGTTGTCTGAGAAGGCTTGTATGGAGGTACAGTATTTGTTGTTTGCAGCAATTGACCGAAGCATTTAATGAATTCTGTTTCCGACCACAGCATATCTCACACAGCTAATTATGCGTATAGGGAATTGAAGTGGATCGGTATTGGCAGTCGCATGCCTATACGGAAACCACTGATTTCTGTGAAGAACAGGAAGGTTCGTAAGTTCAGGAGTTCCGTTACCGGACACTGGAAGACTGGAAAAAATCACGTGGTCTGACGAGTGGCGGTACATCTTGTTCTGAACCGATGGTAGGTAGAGAGTTTGGCGGAAGACTCATGAAGCAGGTGGTGTCATGGTGTGAGGCACGTTTTGTTGGTACAGAGCGTGTCCCCTGATATTGCTGGAAGGTCGAGTGACCTCCAAGAATTATCAGAACATTGTTGTCGTTCAAGTCCAACCTGCAATGTTGAAATTTTATCCAGCAGGCGACGGCTGTTTCATGGACGACAATGCTATACTGTCCATACCTCAAGATCCGCTCAGTAGTGGTACAGCAATCATCTTCCCTGTCCACCACAAAGCTTGGATCTGAACCCCATCCAGAATGCATGGGACCTGTTAGAAAAACAGATCCGGGAGCAAAGTCCTCATCCGTCAAATTTGAGGCAGTTAAAGGATTGTCTGGTGAACGCCTGTATGATGTAGACGTACTGTAGATGCACTCCACCAGTTTTTGGATTCTATGAGAATCGCATACGTGATGTAATTCGGGGTAAATGAAGTCCAACCCATTACTGAATAAAATTTCCTAATTCAATGGCCGGTTTGTGTTCATGAAAAATATCCGCTCAGGAGAAATGTTTACCGTAAAGACTTGCAGAGAGCTCTCAGCAGTAGATTAAGATAGCTTGTTTCGAGGAAGGTTATTGAATTTCATTTGCTACTGCCTAGAGAAATTACTAACGAATGTGGAAAGAAAATCCGAACCTGGAAAAATGATAAGATTTTCTTTTCCAGTAAAGGGAAGTTTTGTCAGATTTTCCTTTTTTCTTTAATAATCTTTCTTTTTCGATTCCATCTATCATGAGATTGCTTTTCGAATCATTAAATATTGGGGTTTGTGGTATGTTGCTCTGCAACATTTCAGTGTTTTGCCTTTTTTCCCCTTAAAAGTACCTAAAAAGAAAAAAACACAATGGAGAAAAGAAAGAGAACGATTAAAGCTCATGTTACTTCCCAATCTTTTGATTTTCCTCGGGTCTCCTCCTAAACCTTGTGTGTGTGTTTTCTGTCGATAGAGGGTTTCATTGGCTTTGCAGAAGCATTCTGTTTGAGTTGATTGACATTAACCTACATCAGACTCCTCATGGGGACACACCCACACGCCATATATTCCCGCAAACCGTCGACTTTTCTTTTTCACCAAGTAATTCTGGTCGGTGGCCTTGTCTTTGTCAAAAAAAAAAAAAAAAAAAAAAAAAAACTACCCACCCCAAAAGTGCGACAGTCTATTTTCCTAAAACGTTTTTTTTTATTTTCATGATGTTCATAGCTTCCCGTTAGCTTTTTATTTTTGCATGCATCAACGTAAGCGTAAGCGATGTTTGCATGAAAAATTTATTCGCTCCTACAAACCTATGAGCAGCGTGTTACGCATGTGTCAAGACGACAAATCTGCAGCGATACATTCCGTCGGTGTAATTCAGTCAGTTAGAAGAACTGGCTCCGGAGTTTAAGATGCGCGGTTTCGATCCCCGTCACCGATAAATTTGTGAATTTCACATCGGCACCCGATGGTGGAAAATGGATCTACTGGCAGTTGGGTTCTTCAAAAAATGTGTGATGTTCCTTCCCCACATTGTCTGGAATTAATGAAAATTCCCTTTTCGCTTCAAAAAAAAAATATGAGAGGGAAATGATGTGACGCACTACAGAGGTGAAGCACAAGTCAAGACGACAGATCTGCAGCGATACAGTCCGTCGGTGTAGTTTAGTCGGTTAGAACAACTGGCGTTGGGTTATAAGCTTTGACACGTGCGATGAGGCGCAGGTTCGCATCCAGTCTCCCACAAATTTGTGAATTTCACAAACGTTTACATTTGCTGTTCAAGTGTCTGTTTGTTTGTGTTGCATCAGGCTCGGTTCGGAGGGTTTGGACAAGAAATTTAGAACTTGGCACTTTAATCCCTCCAGGTCTTTTTATAGGAGTCTAATTCGTTTCTGAAAATCAGTTCGGAAGACAAGCTTTCATACAGCAATCAGAGCATTGCCACTATTTCTTATGAGTAAAATTTCAATGCTTTTCCGACCCAAAATGATACAAAAACTCCCATAAGCCCTAAACAGCACTATTATAATGTTACTTTGTACAGTATTTACGATAAAAAAACAGTCTTGAAGTCGCATACAGAAAATATGATAAATAATATAAAAATGTTAAGTGTTTTATGAAAGATAGTGTTATGTATGCACTGATCAATTTTTATTACTATCGCGAACATTTCACTGTACACTGCACTTCAATATCAGCTTTATCATCTACTTTGTCATCTGGATGTACGTTTTGTAACATTTTCACCGTGTTATGGAAATTTACAGATCTAGTCCTCAAAACGACAGAATCATAAATAACATTACACTACACTATCTACCAACAAGTAATTGGACACCCCTGCAATCGACGATATCTGCGGTCCTGATACACGTCACGGACGCCGCCGTTAACTATCATGTGAGAACAACAACGCAACCAGTTGCAGGCAAGATGCCACGCAGTTCGGAGCTCTCTGATTTCGAGAAAGGTGCAATCGTCGGTTATCACAGAAATGGCAGATTCATACGTGACATATCCAACGAGTTGAAGTACCCAAAATCGACAGTGGCCTACGTGATTGGCAAGTGGAAGATGGGAGGTGACTGTCGGAATGTGCCCGGACCCGGCAGACCCACAAAACTGGGAGTTAGAGACCGACGGGTGCTGGCCAGAGACATTCTTCGGAAGAACCACACCAAATCGATGGGCCACATCCGCGAGAAGTTTCAATAGGCATCCGGGAGTACTCTTTCGATGAATACCATCCGTAAAGAAGCCCATCTGCTTGGTTATCATGGACGTGCTGCCGCCCACAAGTTTTTGATCACCAAGTCCAATAGCGCTGCTCGGCTAACGTGGTGCAAAGAACGTCGACAGTGGACCGTTGAACAGTGGAAACAGGTTCTCTGGAGCGACGAATCAAGGTTCACCCTCTACCGTTCGGATGGCAGGGTCTGTGTTCGGCGTCTGCCTAGAGAACGCCTCCCTACCGGAATGTATTGTGCCAACTGTGAAGTTCGGCGGCGGTGGAATTATGCTATGAGGGTGTTTCTCCTGGTATGGCACGGGACACTTGGTCGCAATTCCTGGTAGACTCAACGCCAAGACCTACTGCACCATTTTGGATGACCATGCGCTTCCTACGTTGTGGCAGTTTTACGGGATCGACCCATGTTACTTTCAGGATGACAATGCCACCTGTCATGTTGCGAGGTCCACCATGGCTTGGTATGGTGACAGTGGGGTTAATCGAATGGACTGGCCTGCACAGAGCCCGGACCTTAACCCTATCGAGCACCTCTGAGACGAGTTGGAGCGTCGACTTAAGGGGTGCCCTCACCGTCCGAAATCGGTGAAGGAACTGACCTGTCTTCTCCAAGCTGAGTGGAAGAAAATACCGCTAGCCGTCGTACAACGCCTGGTTGAGAGTATGCCCCGGAGGGTCGCAGCTGTAATCGCCGCTCGTGGAGGCTCCACCAACTATTGAAGGTGAATAAACTTCGTTTTTATTTGCTATCACAGGTGTCCAGTTACTTGTTGGTAGATAGTGTATTTAATGAACAAACAATGTACACAGTCTTACTTCATGAAGGTGGTTGTGCGGAACGTTAATGAGGAATCTAGTTGTGCTTCAGGAATTCGACTTCACTTCTTCACAACCGAAAAGAAACGCAGCCATTAATGATAAAAAACTTCATATTTAATCCTTCAAGTATCAGCAAAATAAACTTTGACACGAATGGGTCATAATAATTTTTACGACGACGGGAACTACACCGATGAGCCATTACATTGTGACCACCCCCAGCTTAGAGAAATGAGCGCGTCTGGAGATCGAACGGTGGCGCAGGTGAAGTTCACAGAGTAGTATATATACAACCCGAGGACCGGCTATCGGTTAGTATAGTGTTCGGAGTCAGAATGGGAAAAGCTGCCGATTTATCGGAGTTTGATAATTGACAAATTGTGATTGCATGGCGCCTCGGAACTACGATCTCGGAAACGGCGTGGCTTGCGGGTTGTTCACGTACCGCTGTAGTGAGTGCGTATCAAAAGTGGTGCCCAGATGGTCATACGACGAACCGACGTCCAGCCGTGTGTCGTCCGAAATTCATTTATGCCAGAGGGAAGCAGAGACTGCAGGGCCACAGTGCGACAAATCACGATGTGTCAGAGCACACAGTTTATCGCAGCCTTCTGCGATAAACTGTGTAGCCGAAGACCCAGCCGGGTCCCCATGCTCACTGCACGTCATCGCCAACAACGCAGGAAATGGACCAAAGATAATCTAGATTGGACCGTGGATGATTGATAAAAAGTGGCCTGGTCGGACGAATCAAGATTCCTGGCGCATCACGTAGACGGCCGAGCGCCGATACCCCGGTTATCAACGGAGGCTATGCCACATGGATGCACTCCACGCCGGAAGCACGCCAGCGGTGGCGGTGTTAAGCTGTGGGAGATGTTTTCTTGAGACACTCTAGACCCCATTTTTAGGGTGGGTCGAAAAAACCCGAAATTATCTGATCGAAACGCCCTAGTGCGGAAACGTTGCGACAAGAATTGCCACTTAGAATTGTATGAAATATTTTTAGCATCGGTTAATATATTTGGCTCTGACCAGAGGCTCAAAATTTTGAAATTTCACAAAAGACATGAAATTTTCGAGTGTCCGTCGAAAATACCAGAAATACTCGGATCGAAATGCCCTAGTGCGAAAAAGGTTGTAATAACTCTCAACAACAAATGTGTAAAGTATAATTCCAATGAGTTAATTTATTTGGCTCTGATCAAAGACTCGAAGTTTAGAAATTTTAAATAAAAAACGCGAAATGTATTGCAATAATACATTCGCGCTCACGCTCCCTCTCAGCCAATCCAACCATCTGTCTTGGTTTACCCTCCTCAGAATTAACTTGGCCTCCGTTGCTCTTACTAACGTAGTGAGGGGTGATTTGAGG
This sequence comes from Macrothele yani, assembly GCA_039090855.1. NCBI lineage: Eukaryota > Metazoa > Arthropoda > Arachnida > Araneae > Macrothelidae > Macrothele > Macrothele yani. The sequence goes on along the minus strand of CM077023.1, from coordinate 75,632,588 downwards.
AGGAGATTCGTGGCCACTCCCCGCGCACCGCCATTTCTGCTAGTTTGACTGTAATGACACTTTGTAGTGTAGCTTCGCTGACGTAATGGCGAATGCGATGGCAATTCCGAAGTCTTCAAGTTAAAAGTTTTCTCTGAGACAAACGTCTGTTTGTCCCATTTTTGGAACCCCGAAAGATCTGCGTGACAGCCAGCTTCCGACATATGAAGATGTCATAAAAGGTTGTTTCAACGGGTGACGTAAAATTATTTTGGATACTGACAGCAAACGAGAACCTAGTTTCTCATGTATTGTAGAGGTTGTGGCTGGGAAAATTGAAAAGTTGTTTCAAAGAGCGTCTATTCCGATTTCTCAGCAGCGTGTACATGCTGTGGTGCTTTCATATCACAAGAAGTACGTTAACATGAAGAGTTCTAGTAGACGTGTTACTAAAAGTCAGTAAAAGATATGGGTGAAAAGTTTAGGCATGAAGCAAATACAACACTTTTTGATATAGCTTCTTGCAATAGCTCAGATATAAACAAATGCACTTGCCCTTCAGTGAATAAAGTCCCAGCCAAAGAACGACTGTTTCTTGTATATCAGAGATCAACCAGGAAAGGTTACATAGGTCCCATTGATCTTATCGAATTCAACTGCAACAGAAAATTGCCGCCATGGTGGCGCAGTGGTCTAAGCGATGGCATCTGATCATTCGTCTGAACGGGGACCGGGTTCGAATCCCGGTGAGGCATGGATGTTGTGTTTGCCTTACGGCACTGGCTCTCTCCCTTCCCTGGAACCAGTGACCCTAAATTAGGGACGGGCGACTGCTTATAGCCCATTGAGTTGCTCACGGTTGTTGTTAAACCTCCGATAAACAAAAACGAATTAGTTTCATAAGTCGGAAGCTGGCTGTCACACAGATCTTTCGGGATTCCAAAAATAGGACAAGCAAACGTTTGTCTCAGAGGAGGCTTTGAACTTGAAGAATTTGGAATTGCCATCGCATTGTCAATTACGTCAGCGAAGTTCTACTGCCGAGTGTCATTACAGTCAAACTAGCGGAAATGCGCGGAGCCGGCGGTCGGCTCGAATCCCATCCCCCACACACCCTACCCCAATCCACGTTGGTAAGAACAACTGAGGCCAAGTTCATTCTGAGGAAGGTAGACCAAGACACGATGGCTGGATTGGCTGAGAGGGAGCTTAAACGAGTGTATTATTGTAACACATTTTGCGTTTTTTATGTAAAATTTCGAAACTTCGAGCCTTTGGTCAGAACCGAATAAATTAACTGATTGGAATTATACTTTACGCATTTGTTGTTGAGGATTATTACAACCTTTTTTTGCACTTGGGTATTTTGATCCGAGTAATTCTGGTATTTTCATCGGACACTCGAAAATTTCATGTTTTTTGTGAAATTTCAAAACTTTGAGACTCTGGTCAGAGCCAAAGATATTTACCGATGCTAAAAATATTTAATACAATTCTTAGCGGTACTCACTCACAACTTTTCCGCACTAGGGCGTTTCGATAAGAGAATTTCGGGTTTTTTCGACTTACAGCACAATCCCTGACAGCTGTCAGATATCTGAACATCGTTGCGGACCAAGTTCGCCCATTCATGGCAACTGTGTTCCCTGCTGTTGATGGCCATTACCAACAGGATAATGCGCCATGCCACACCGCCAAAACCATCAAGGAGTGGTTTGAGGAAAATGCTGGTGACTTTCTGTTAATGCCCTGGCCTCCAAATTCACCTGACATGAACCCAATCGAACATTTGTGGTTCAACTTGGAAAAGCAGGTTCGCGCTAAATTACCATCACCCCGAAAAGTACGGGAGCTGGAGGAGTTCAATAATAAATTTTATTCATAAAATGATGATACAAGCGCACCTCGTGCGATGGAACTAAAAAGAAGATCAATGAGTAACAATCTCTACAGATGAAAACATGTGGAAAGATAAAACACGGATGCAGAAGTAGTAATAGAAATTGACATATGTACAATAAAGGCTCGGAAATAATCCGGAAAATTTACATTCAATGACACACTATAAAGTCCAATCTGGAAGGAAAGAAAAGTCCAGAAACGCTGTAGATACATAGAACTAGTACAGGAGCAAGTATTAAGTCAGAAAAAGTCTTACTAATCAGCAAGGGAGTGACGAAGAAATGAAACAGGCAATTGTGCGGTTTCCTCCATTCCACAGAGCCGAAGATGACAAGGAAGCAGCGTACAGTCAGTCTTACAAAGAGCCTCAAGATCAACTCTGATACACGTTAGTCGACGATAAACATCATCTGGAAGGAGAGTGGAGTGCAAAAGGTAAACGGCCATGTCAAACGATGGATCCCGGAAGAGCAAAAATAGACGAAACTGTTGTCTATGGGTAAAGGGTCGAGTGTGCACTTCGTTATCTTGACAAAACTGTTCGATTTGCGCTTGAAGCGTGGCTTCTGCAAGTTCTTCTGGATTATTCGTTAGGCAACACTCTCTGGGGGACGCTGAAGGAGAACGAGTGACAGAAGATGAGCGAGAACGATACACTCGTGAACGTCCACGTTTAGCTGGAACGCTAGGAGCTTTGAAGACGGTGCGTTTTGTGGAACGGCTACTGGAATCAACAACAGTATCACCAGTAATGGTGAGGTCATCCACACTGGTGGGATCTGTAGTAGGAATAATAGGAAGATGAAGCAGTTCGGGAGCGTCCTGAGCAGTTGTTAAAGCACCGCGACCGCCGCAGTAATAATCGAGATCAGTTGCCGAAGAAGCAGTGGTAATCATGGCTACTTCCTCAGAGGGAGCCTCAACAGGAGAAGTAGAAAGCACCACCTGAGCAGAATCGTCCTGCTCATAAATCGAGCAAGTAGATGTAAACGGTTCAGGTGAAGTTGAAGAACCAAGGAGAGGAAGAAAGTTAGCTTCAGTAAAATCAGGAGCACGCAATTCAGGCTCTTCACGAGAACCAGACGGGGGTGTATCAACAGGCACTGATGTACACAACAATCCAGAAGAAGGTCCAGAAGAAGAGGAAGGTCCAGGACACTCTTTATAAAAATGCCCCAGGCCTTTGCACTTGCTGCAGTGGAACTCAGTTAAGAGATCGATGTGTCTCCGTTGAACGTGACAATGGACAGTAAGTTGTGTAGGTAAAGTTACAATATCATCACGAGAAGAAAAAAGACAGGAACCATGTGACGAGCACCATAAATATGGCGATCCTCAAAGTCGTTGGGGCCGCCCCGGTGGCGCAGTGGTCTAAGCGATGGCCTCTGATCATTCGTCCGAACGGGGTCCGGGTTCGAATCCCGGTGAGGCATGGATGTTGTGTTTGTCTTACGGCTCTGGCTCTCTCCCTTCCCTGGAACCAGTGACTCTAAATTAGGGACGAGCGACTGCTTATAGCCCATTGAGTTGCTCACGGTGGTCGTTAAACCTCCAATAAAAAAAAAAGAAAAGTCGTTGGGTGCTAGGTTACGACGTCCCCGGCAACGCGACCAAGAGATGAGATAACGGAAAGGAGCATGACATTTGTGACTTCAGGTGGCACCGGGTAAAACGACACGTTAACCGGGCGCTGTATCACAGGTTTGGGCATCAAGAGGTTATTATTAATAGTAATACCTTTCTGCAAAAGAGAGGTCACATGGTCAGGTTGAGAAAGATAAACAACAATAGTCCGAGCCCGACGATAGAGATGAGTAATAGCAGACGGAGATAAAAGCTTCTTAACTGCCGTAGCATAAACTTTCAACTTGGTATCGGGAAGAGCTTTAAAAAAGACTCCTAAAGCCATGTGCGAGGAGAACGTTTGAGCTTGAACAGATGACGCCGGAATATTAAGGTGAATAGAGTTGCCGGTGCGACGAACATGAGGTTTCAAAGCATCGACTTGCTATAACACAATCGAGGATTGGCGATCAGATGCAGAGGTCGCTGCAGCAGAATAAGACGATGGAAAACGAGCCGCTGTGGAAGGTGGAGGAGTGACGTCATCTTGAATATCCATTGCATCAGCAGAAATCACAGCAGAAGCTGTATCAGAATAGCTGTCTGACTGGGCAGTAGTAGGAGAAGAGGTGCCGAATGACGCACCGGAAGAGGGCAACTGAACCGCGCCACGAGGAGAAGTCAGCGCAGCAGCACCACCAGCAGCGTCGCACAGTGGTCCGAATCGCTAAAAACCCGGACAAAAATAATTTTTCGAACTTCATATTTTAAACACACAATTCGCTTAATAATAATCCTCAGTAGTCATTCTGATAGGACTAAGTGTTTTTGAAAGTATACTCCAATGGTTCTGGTCAATACTTAAGTTCAAAAGTGCTGTAACTTTTTCTTGATTAATTTTGCAATTCTGTAGGTGATTTTGTTTGCATTGTTTCTGACTGAACAATGCAAAATAAAATACTAAGTGTATTTTTCGTGAATGTATCATGGTCTTATATATAGGGCACAATTACAATTTTTAGTGTTTTTTGTTTCTAAGTACTGATAAAAAATACAAATTTGAATGGCCGCATTTTGCGAAAAAACAAAAATGTTTTTAGAGTTTAAAAAAAATGGCCAAACATGTCCACCGCGAAACTTACAAATGTATATTGGTAGATAATTATAAGTCTATCACTGAAGGTTTCATCTGCAACACCTTGCAATACTGTGAACTATGACCTTTTGTTTGTGAAGCTTCCCTGTTATTGATGAGCAGCCAACTGCTGACATCGGGAAGGTGTTCTCCCACTATACAACTCGCGGGCGCTGAGCACTTCCTGAAATTTATGTTTGTTTACTCAACGGGTGGCTTGTCGGTGGTAAACCACAGACCCTTGATTGCTTCAGTTTCCAGAGGGCTGTTGTTTGTATCAGGTCAGTGAATAGTGTGTGACAATATAGTGTGTGAAAAATGAACTTACATGTTAGTCGCCGAGAACTTTACGAGAAAATGAAAGAAAAGAATAATGAGACCAGTGTGCTACAAAAAAAAACATGTTGTGCAATATGTGAAGAACAAATTTGAATTAAATTTGGACAGTCAGAGCACAAAATCTCAACACAGCGTAATAAGAATGAGCTTTTTTCTTAAATACTATCAGCGTTGGAAGAAATGTCACCGAACCGAAAGCATGTTTCTTCGTAAATATTCAGACTAGTTACAGCAAGAAATTGAATTACCATTTACAGACTTTCCTTCCACTTCTTCGGAAAAGCGTGGACGTCCTTCGAAAGTATTTCAGCAATTAAGTGAAAGAAGCAAGAGACGGAAAATTCAAAATCTGCGGGAGAATGTGGGTGCTGCGGAGCTTTCGTGTGCCACAGTGATGAATTTGAGGGCTGAAGGTGACGAAAATGCAGCAAAATTATTAAAAGAAATGACCACAACACCACCTACCAGAGGTAAACAAATTCGTGACTCATGGTTGAAGAAAAGAAAACAAGCCACGAAGCTCTCAGAAGAAGAAACGTTATCTATGATAGTAAGTACACATTTATCAAAACATCAATATATGTCTATTAGAAAAATGGCAATTAATCACAATCATGACTTATATCCAAGTTATTATGCAGTGCTGAAAGCAAAAGACGCAACTTATCCGCAAAATATAAGTGTTAGTGAGGGTGCATGTGAAGTGAAAGTTCAGAATTTATTGGACCATACTGCTATACAAATTTTGTCATTTCTACCTGAAAGTGAGCCGTCTAACAACGAAAAAACTTATATTTTACATTGTAAATGTGGTTTCAACGGTAGCGCTGGTCATTCCCAATACAAGCAGAAATGGGTTCAAAGCGGCAGTGGTGATGAATATTAATTTATGACATCTATCGTTCCCTTACGAATGGTTGACAGTGAAACGAAAGATTCCGTATGGAAAAATGAACGACCATCATCAACCCGTTTTTGTAGGCCTATTCGTCTCCAGTGGCTTCGTGAAACCCCTGCAGTTGTCCAAGCAGAAAGAGAATACATGAACGAACAAATTAAAAATTTACTGCCATTAAGAAGTGACAACGTTACAGTACAGTATTCTCTCATATTGTCAATGATTGATGGGAAAATATGTAATGCTCTGACCCAGTCATCAAGCATGAAATGTTTCATATGTGGCGCGAAAGTGTCGGACCTGAACAAGTTAGATTACGTTACACAAGTGCCAGAGGATACCTCTTCCTTTGAGTTTGGACTGTCTATTCTTCGTGCCCATATACGCTTTTTTGAGTGTATTCTGCATATCTCTTACCGTTTAGATTTTAAGAAATGGAAAGCGAGTAAGAAAGATGGAACCCGTGAGCTTCTGGAAAAAAGGAAAAGAATTGTACAAGATTCCTTCAGGAATCGACTGGGACTTATTGTAGATGTCCCAAAACCAAGCTATGGAAATACGAATGACGGCAATACTGCCAGAAGATTCTTTACAGATCCTGAAATAAGTTCCGAAGTGACTGGAGTAGACCAAAATTTGATTTCTCGTTTTGGAAATATTTTGACAGCAATTTCATGCGGCCACGAAATAAATGCAACGAAATTCAATATGTACTGCATGGAAACAACACAGTTATTCGTGAGATTGTATCCCTGGTACTATATGCCACCCACGGTACATAAAATTCTTGTTCATGGATCCGTAATTGTGCAGGCAGCGATTTTACTGATTGGAGAGCTTTCAGAAGAAGCCATTGAGTGTAGAAACAAAGATGTGAGAAAATTTCGAGAAAGCTTTACCCGAATAATTTCACGACAAGACAGCAATTTGGACCTCTTTCGCAGGTTAATGTTGACTTCTGACCTATTAATTTCCATCTTGGGAGGACTACCAAAGAAAAAACAAATAAAACTACCTTCGGAAGTGCTATGTCTATTGGTAATATCCGATGAAGAGGAGGAGGGGGAAGAAGACGACGAATGTGAAACACCTGCTTCAGAAGACGAATGACCGACTGGATATCTGGACCCTTCTTACAGTACTGTGAGCAATTATAATTCATTAAAACACTTAAATGAGCGAATATTTAATTATCCCACTACAGTTTCTTTCGTTTAAGAAATACAAATATTTTTATCCGCCTTTTTTCCTATCCGGACCACTGTGCGTCGCCATTTAGAGGAAGAGTGGAAGTAGGGCTACCGAACAAGACATCTCCACCGGAAGTCGCCATTACTAATTGCGGCGCCCAGCAGCTCTTCTGGCCAGCTCGACCAGAAGGTAAATAAAGCTTGGAATGAAGAAAATATCGTACTTACGAATCGGAAAGTAGAACAAAACGATGCACTAGACCTTTAGATACACGAAAAACACAAAATTATAACTGGGAGGGCACTATAAACTGAACTTTGGACTCGAAAATATAGGAGCTGATGCCGAGCACGGGAGGACTTGCTGTTGGCATTGTGGTACAAGATACCCCAGGATACTTATCGCCACCTCATTGAATCGATGTCCCGCCGAATGACCACTCTTTTGCGGGCTAAAGGGAGTCCTACAGCTTATTAGGCAGGTGGTCATAATGTAATGGCTCATTGGTGTAGTTTTTCAAATATCAGCAAAATAAGCTTTGACGCGAGTGGGCTATAATCATTTTACGACGACGGCCACTATATCAGACCTCAAACATATAACCTCTCCCCCCCCCCCCGTGGGTATCAAAAATTCAAACTTTTTTCGATTGAAGTCTCAAATAAAACAATTGGTAATCGTGTGATGCTTGAATCATTTGTTCATGTAATCACTTTTAACACATCCCAGATTTATAACAAATTCGATTTAGCAATAGTATTCTGCTTTTCTATTCCTTTGGTGAATATAGTTTACAGACTTTGCACTACGCACTACAACAAAGCATTAGTTAACACACTTTTCCTTCTGTTTTCTGGGAAGATTGATCAAAAACTAATCTTAAACCGAGGGGTCGTACGTACATCTTGCGGTTCTAGGTGAATTGATCGAACGGAGAATTCATCTAAGAGCAAATTCTTCGAAAATTGGGGTTTCAGGTGAATTAATCGAAAACGAATTCATCTAAAGCGAAATCACCGAAAGATACAATATCGTAGGGAAAGCCTTTGTCGAAAACTTTGACTGTAATTGGAATATGGCTAAGTGGCCACAAAAGCGTTTGGGAAACGTATAAAAAATTCAATTTTTTTATTTCTTACATTACGCTTTCATGTAGGATGACCACAGAACCGTTAGGGAGTCTAACACAAACAAGACTTTTGACTTCATCGTGTCTGCCATCCCCGTAGACCGCCTCTAAAGATACGGCCTAGACAGTGGCCTTTTCAACAGTTTTTATTCCGCCGTGATCATATTTATAAGGTTTGGACACCCACATAGGTTAGTAATATCACGCTTCTTCTTTGGCACTAAAAATAAATTAATATGCATAGGCCTAAACTTAGGCCTTTTTGACAGTTTTTATTCCATCGTGCTCATATTCAAAAAGTTTAAACGCCAAGTTAGTATTATTGCGCTTTTATTTAGGCATTAAATATTAATACCATGGCTTAGCCTAGTCCTGTTTAACAGTTTTCGTTCGCTTGTGCTCATATTCATAAGGTTTAGACACAAGTTTAAGTTAGTACTATTGCATTTTTACTTAGGCATTAAATACTGTATTAATACTAGGCCGTTTAATAGTTTTTATTCCATCGTTTTCATATTCATAAGTTCTAGACACCATGTCAAGTTAGTATTATTGCGCTTATAATGAGGCATTAAATATTGATATTTGGTCTAAGCCTAGGCCTTTTTAACAGTTTTTATTCCATCATTTTCCATATTCGTCAGGTTTGGACACTAGGTCAAGATAGTATTACTGCGCTTTTACTTAGGCATTAGACATTAATACCTTGGCCTAGACCTAGGCTTTTTTAACAGTTTTTGTTCGATTGCGCTCATCTTCATAAGGTTTAGACACAAGTTTAAGTTAGTATTATCGCACTTTTACTTAAGCATTAAATATTAATACATAGGCATGGGCCTAGGCCTTTTAACAGTTTTTATTCCATCGTGTTGATGTTCATAAGGTCTAGACACCATGTAAAGTTAGTATTATTGCTCGTCTGATGAGGCATTAAATATTAATGCCTAGGCCTAGGTCTTTTTAACAGTTTTTATTCCATGGTGTTCATATTCATAAGGTTTAGACACCAAGTAAAATTTCTATTATTGCGCTTTTACTTAAGCATTAAATATTAATACCCTGGCCTAGGCCTAGGACTTTCTAACAGTTTTTATTCCATCGTGTTTTTATATTCATAAGGTTTAGACACCAAGTCATTTAAGTACTATTGCGGTTTTACTTAGGCAGTAAATATTAACAAATAAGTCTTACGGCTTTTTAACAATTTTGATTCCGTTGTGCTGGTATCATAAGGTTTGGATACCAAGTAACTTTAGTATTATTGCACTTTTACTTAGGTACTAACTTGGGTCCGAGCCTTTCTGACAGATTTTGTTCAAGTGTATGAAATATTTTTTCTTAAGTAAAATCGCAATATTACCAACTTAACTTGATGCAAAGCTTATAAATATGAGCACGACGGAATAAAACTGATAAAAAGGCCTAGGCCTAGGACAAGGTATTCATATTTATTGCCCAAGTAAAAGCGTAAGAATAGTAACTTGACTTGGTGTCTAAATCTTATAAACATGAACACGATGGAATAAAAACTGTTGTAATGGCGTAGGCCAAGGTATTAATATTTAATGCCTGAGTAAAAGTGCAATAATATTAACTAGAGCTTGTGTATAAACCTTATGAATATGATCACAATCGAATAAAAACTGTTAAAAAGGCCTAGGCCTAGGACAAGGTATTAATATTTAATGCCTAAGTAAAAGCGCAATGATAGTAATTAGTTCTTGCGTATAAACCTTATGAATATGAGCACAATCGAATAAAAACTGTTAAAAAGACCTAGGCCTAGGCCAAAGTATTAATATTTAATGCCTCAGTAAAAGTGCAATAAGACTAACTTAAACTTGTGTCTAAACTTCCTGAATATGAACACAATGAAATAAAAACTGTTTAAAAGGCATAGGCCTAGGCCAAAGTATTCCTATTTAATGCCTAAGTTAAAGCGCAATAAGAGTAACTTGACCTTGTGTCTAAACCTTATGAATATGAGCACAATCGAGTAAAAACTGTTAAAAAGGTCTAGACCTAGGCCTATTTGTTAATAATTAATGTCTAAGTAAAAGCGCAAGAATACTAACTTGGCTTGGTACCTAAACCTTATGAATATGAGCACGACGGGCAAAGAACTGTTAAAAAAGCCTAGGCCTGTTTATTAATATTTGATGTTTAAGTAAAAGCACAGCTTTATTAGTTTGATTTATTATGTAAACGCTATGAAAATATTGCGTCGTGCTCAGATTCATAAGGTTTAGACACAAAGACTAATGTTATTGCCCTCTTACTAATGCATTAAATATTAATCCCTAGGCCTTTGCGCACGTCTGAAACCAAGAAACTGCAATTTTTATACGGCCCCTAAAGTGGGTGTCTGCACTTGTCTGTTTGGCCAACTGTTTAGTGGCCAGTTGTCTTAAACTGGCCACTAAACAGTTGGCCAAACAAAAATTTAATGAATTCGTTTAATTTTTTTCGAAAAAGTCACCTTTCGGTAAGTTGCTCGTTCGATAAATTTGTTTTCGGTGAATTCGCATCCGCCGAATTGGTTTTCGATGAATTCGTTTCACCTTTTTCGATAAAGTCGTCTTTCGGTCAATTGTTCATTCGATAAATTTGTTTTCGGTGAATTCGCATCCGCCGAATTGGTTTTCGATGAATTCGTTTCACCTTTTTCGATAAAGTCGTCTTTCGGTCAATTGTTCGTTCGATAAATTTGCTTTTGATGAATTCGCGTTCGACGAATTGGTTTTCGATGAATTCTCTTGCTCCCCGTCTTGCTGTGAGTTCTGTTGAAGCTCTATGGGGATCTTTCGCGAAAAAATAATAGCATATACAAAGTGCGCTGCGCTGCAACGCAAAGCTGTACAATTTGCAGTGGCAATCGCCTATTCCTGGGAGATAAAAATCACGTGAACAAAACGATGCCTTTTGCGTTCTCTGTGCAAACGAAGGGATTCTGGTTGTCACATAGTTCTTTCAGCATTCGTGACACCTGCTCTGCGTGATAAAGTTTGTGAACAATTGTTTGCACAGCAATTTTGCTGAGTCCAAACACTTTCGATGAGCAGTTATTAGCGGAGCAGTCTCTCTTAAAATTCAGTCAGCGTGGAGGTTCGTTCATGGTCGCGCCCTTTTACGTTACATCGTTTTCTCGTACGTCTGTTGCATATCACCTTGAAAAGCGTAATCTTCCCTGAATCAATTTACTCAACGCCCCAGTGGCATGCATTGGACCACGCACGCACACACACACACACACACAAGCAGTTTTTGGAAGATTACGAATAGCTACTGGTTTAGCAGCTTCACATTGATATTAATTTTGTCTGGCTACGTAAATGTCGTCCGCCATTTTGCACTGTCGTATCTGCTTTGTCATCTGGATGTATGTCGTATAATATTTTCACCGTGTTATGGAAACTTACAGATCTAGCCCTCATTTCCGTGTGAATTTCCTGTCTGCACTTGTAAATAGGGGGAAAAATTAGCTGCATCACTTTTGAGGCGACATGCGTGATCGCTGGTATTATTTTATACTGAGAAGACACGAATACCACGTGGGAACACCTTTTGAAATTGCTTGTTGCTTCAGGTAAGGGCAAGTCTTTACAAGCCTGACATCGAATGATTTCTTTCTTTTGGGTCTAACGATTTTTCTCCACAACGAGTCTGTCCTCAAGGAAAATAAAAGTGTTCTGTTTATTACTCTTATGGGCACTAGCCATTGATAGGGATTGAATCTAGCCAGAATTTTGTGATCCGGGGCAGACCCCTTCGTGACGTACAAGTACCAGAAGTTCCTGTGCACGTGTTGCTTGCTTGCACTCTGTTCTCAGTGGGTCGGCCTAGCATATTGACTTCCTTGCACCAAGGAGACTACAATGTAAAAAAATAAGCGGTGTGCATTCGCGGAACATTTCTGAAAATAACGTGCAGTAAAGTTGCCGGCAGTTATCCGTCTTTTTCAGAAATTTCAGTTTCTAAAAGTGCCCGTTTACTTTAACTTCCGTATTTTCACAGATTTTCCGTAGACAGAAATTCAGTTTATTTCAGAAAAGCCCATTTCAGGGTTTTCCGTATTTACACTGAAATTCCGCAAAACCGACGACTCTATATTTCCAGCCCTTGCCCCATTAATCTTTCCGCTGAGATCAGGATCGAACCTCCGACGTCCTCATTCTGGCTCAACAGGTAACTCGCGTCTTTAACTACTGAACCACGAACGCTCGACAATCCGACTCACGTACATCGTAAAACGAATTCCACGACGATGAGATTTTGTTTTTTGTCATAAATGCGAGTGATTTAGTCATTTTATTTTCTGTTGGACTTTGTTATTTTTCTGAATAGGTTTGTAATTTTTTTTTCTGTAGGAGGACTTTTCACAAATTAAGCATTTTTCATCGTGATTTTTCGAAGCAACAAAATGCTTTGCAACTTGATTTTTTGAAACTGACAATGACTTTCAGTTATCTTTAAAAAAGGTGAAATGTACTTTTTATAGTATTATTTCGCAAAAAAAAAAAAAAAAAAAAAAAAAAGAAACATAAATTTAGTTTTTATAGCTATAATAGCGTTTGTCCAAAGACTGATATATCGACATCGTATAATCATCTGTATAATAAGTTAAGTACCAGGTTTCTTACAGTAACACAATATATAATAAATAGCTCGTGCGCAAAATAGGGGAGAGGAGAAGAAATATCCTGTGCCACAATTAACAAAATTCATGAGATATGCTATCCACAGTGTCTGATCTTGCTAAGGAACTCCAAAATTCAGCAGACCATTGAAATTTAAAAGTTTAATCAAACCTCGAGTATTCCCACCAATCGCTTCTACTACCGGTATTTTCTCATCATATGGATACGGAAAAAGTAAGAACGGAGATTTTCCGTTAATATACAAAAGGAATTGCGGAAAAGTTTCTCAATATTCAGAATTTTCTCGTGGTACGAAAAATCCGTGAAATTCAGGTTTCTTTCCGTCATTTCACGGAAAAGGTTGTATCAGAAATACGCTTCGTTAATTCACGAAAGAAATGACAGAAAGTTGCCCGTGAATTTCAGAAAATTTTTTACAGTGTAGAATAAGGGGAAGGAGCATAACAAAAAATCCTTATGTGAAGCTCTGAAGTCAACGCTCCTGAGCGGCAGCCATCTTAGGTTACCTTTCTGACTGTGTTCCCATCGAATTACGTACTTAGCTACGTTAGACTGGTTAGCACTTTTAAAGCTTTCTTGCGAAAGGAAAAAATATAATTTATATTTATAGATATACTCTATTATATCATCACTGTTTTAATTTCTTTCAAACCAATGATAGGTAACGTTTTACCTCTGCGAACGACAAAAGTCGTTTTAACTTATCACTGGAAAAGTGCAAACTGTTTAAAGTAATGCATGAAATGGTTCACACACTATGTAGTAAAAAATAAGAAGCACGCTTAAATTTGGATACACATTCCCCAGTTTAGAATTGTCATACCACTACAGAGGAAATGAACTGCTGTGAAAAACAAATTTCATCGCTTGCTTCAACTCTTTGATTTTGGTTCCATAACATAAAGACAATTTGCGGCATTCAAAAGCACTAAAGGAAGATTCTTTCAATTAGCTATTTATAAGCGTTAGCTATTTTTTTAATAAGCATTTTGAAAGTACAGTATTTCTAGTTCCAAAATTTGACATGATGTACATAGGTTGATAGTTCTGACAAATTGTGGATGAGCGATGGTGAGCTTTCCTTTGCTGCAATTCAACAATTTGCTCCGAATACATATTTCTTCTTACTGAAAACTGCAATTCTCACTTCATAGCATCGTAACTGAATAATAGCAGTGAAATATAGTATATCGTGTAGATCGCCGTTTAGTGTCAGTTTCCTGTGTTAATTGCTTGACCTTGTTTCTTACAGTTTACAGAACAACAAACAATCAATTAAAAGTGGAATGGCCATATATTGATGTCATGTTTTTCACGTTTTGCATTAAAGTTGAAATTAGAATATTAGATGTATGAGTCAAAAATCCTTTCGCGCAAAAACAACATAAACAAAGAAAACACTAAACTCGAACTACACTAGCGTTCATTTTCACAACTTAGAATGCCCAAATGATCAACTGAGGGTAAAACAACATGGCGACCACGCAAAGCAGTTGGCTTCACTGGTGACAACACATGCTCCCTCCTCTTATTCTAACTGCCTTGTATTGCACAGTAACCGTATGGTTGCAGACATTTCTACTGCAAAAAAATTAATGGCAGTTAATTCATCATTCACGCTCTTGCGTGGATAATGAATGAGCTCGCAAAAAGGAATGATTAATGCCACCAACAGTATAAATGCTTAAAATAAAAAAGTTTTGTTTGGAAAGCCACGTGCATTCAAAATTAATGGAATTAATTTCATCATTCACGCTCTTACGTGAATGATGAATGAGCTCCCAAAGAGGAATGATTAATGCCACCAATAGTAAAATAGTAAAAATGCTTAAAATAAAAAATAAAGAGTTTTCGTTGGGAAGCCATGTGCATTCGAAATATTTATTAAACTAATAAAGTTTTGGAAGTAACAACAACAAAAACAACAGGATTTACGTACTTGTGCATTCTTACCTGAAGCAACACAAGAGTTAAATTGCATTTTTAATTTTATAATCACGTTTCAGTGCACTGCTAACTTTATGTACACAAATGAATACAGCAGACTAATTTTCTGGATCGATCGCACTTATTATTTATGGCAGTTGAAAGAAATTCGTAATTGTTGCTTGTTTTCTGTCAGAAGATAGGTATGCTCGTTCAAGTTGTCCTCCTTTTTCTTTTTGATGCATTCTTTATTTTTTATCGAAACTATCCTGGGGTATTTTCCCTTGGTCTAGGAGGCACAGTTTTTCAGAACACAGTTTCCGCATGTAAAAGATCTACATGAAGTATTTAAATTTATTACTGCACAGATGATAAAAACTGAAAATAGGAAGAAAGTGATAAGCGACATTAAAATGAGGTTTATATTTTTGGGCAAATAAGTTTGTTAAGCATTAAATCTCATGGCTGTTCCTCTGGACTGAATTAGCATTGGCTTTTTGACGTTATAAACAAGTTGTCGCCTAAACCGAGAAAGCCATATCCAAATCTACTATTCCATATTTCCATACATATTTTTGCACAAAAGAATGATTCACAGGCTTGGCTGTTTCACTGGATGATTGTGGAGGACATCAACTGGCGGTTTTCTTAATAGTCTTACATTCGACTCTACATGACGAAACCTGGCTCTTGCGCAACAAATTTTCCAAACCAGGCAAGCCAGCAACGATTGACCGCAGAATGTCCGTATTTTCATGTGCAAATAAAGAAAAGAAACAAGAAAGATGACACCGAATTTTCGGGTGTAATGAGCATGTCTTTTGAATCCGTTCTGACGCGAATTAAACTTATCAAAGCTATTCAAAATCAACGGAACCGGTATGGAAAACAGTAGTATCTGACCGAAGAAAGAAGTTTTTTAATCGGGTTTTTAATCCCGCAGATCTTGCTGCAAACGGAATAGTGAACTTACGTCCTCTGGTTGCAGACTTGTGCGTCAAAAGTTTTTGAAATTATACGATAAATATTTAGCAGCGGAAACGCTCTCCAACGAAGAAAGAAATTTTTAAATCGGACTCTTAGAAGCAGAGATATCGACAAATATAACATATGCATCTACGCCCCCTGGGAGGAAAACCATGCATTATTTTAAGAAGAGAGTATTCTCAAAAGAGATTCCATGTGAGCGGTATCGGTCCAGGAAATAATTTTTTCATTCGAGTTTTCAGGAGCTCAGATTTTGCTGCAAATACATCAGAAGCAGAAATCAACGCTTATGCCCTCCTGGTGTGGCCAAACTATTATTTACCAAATATTAGATATTATATGGAAAATATTTCCCATCAGGAGCTGTATGCTATACAGGAAGAATTTTTCAAATCAGAGTTTTAAAAGCAGAGATATCGGGGAAAACGCAATTTACCTTAACGCCCCCTAGCGGAAAGTCTATGAGTTACTTGAAAATTCTTAAATTACATGAAAGACATTTCGCACCGGAAATACTATCAAACAAAGGAATAATTTTTCAAATCGGACTCTTAGAAGTAGAGATATTGACAAAAATAAGATATACATCTACGCCCCCTGTCAGAGAAACCATACATTATTTTAAGAAGAAAATATTACGAAAAGATTTATCGAAGTGAGTAACATCGATCCATAAACGAATTTTTTAATCGAGTTTTTAGAAGCTCAGATTTTGATGCAAATGCATCAGAATTGGAAATTTTCTATATCGGTGGCCAAACCATTTTCTTTACCAAAAATTAGGAATTATATGGAAAACATTTCTCATCAGGAGCAGTATCCGGTACAGAAAGGATTTTTAAATCGGAGTTTTAGAAGCAGAGATATGGGGGAAATGTAATGTACCTTTACGCCCCCTAGCGGAAAGTCTATGAATTACTTGAAAATTTTGAAATTATATGAAAAACATGTCGCACGAGAAACTCTATCCAATAAAGAAGGAATTTTTTACATCAGGCCATTACAAGCAGAGATATTAACAAAAATAAGATATATATCTACGCCACGTAGCGGAGAAACCGTGCATTATTTTAAGAAGAAAATATTCCGAAAAAGTTTATCGACATGAGTGGCATCGGTAAGCGAACGAATTTTTTTAATTGAGATTTTAGAAGCTCAGATTTTGTGGGATCAGAAGCTGAAATTAACCCTTACGCCCCCTGGCGGCCAAACTATTCTTAACCAAAAATTTAAAGTCACGTGCAAAAGATTTTCCATCAGGAGTTGTATCCTTTACAGAAATAATTTTTCAAATCGGAGTTTTAGAAGTAGAGATATCGGTGAAAACGCAATTTACTTTTACGTCCCCTAACGGAATACCCTTCGACATAAATGGAATCGAAAATGCTCTTCAACATAAATTTAAAATACTCTTCGACATAAATGGAATCGAAAGGTAAAATAATTTTTTCAATCGAATGTTTAGCAGCAAGTATATGGAATAAAATGTATTTTGAATTCGATATCATCTGCATTTACGCCCACTAGCGGTGAAATTGTACATCGTAAAAAAACAAACGAAATAAAGGATCATCATGCGCATATTTCAAGTTTCCCAATGCAAAAAGAATTTTTCAAATCGGGCTAATAGTTGCAGAGATATGGTGTTCACAGACGGACGGACGGACAAACCGATAACATAAGTACTATCTTTTTTCACAAAACACGTGCTAAAAATATGTACTGCAGTATGAAGGACGGCAAATGACAGTCTTCAATGTTAATATTTTAATTTGGCCATGGAGCGCGGAAAACATTCACCAGCACTTGACATGTGCGATGCAACATTTCTGGAGAGATATTTGGCCCCTGCTTTTCAGAACGGGTTGGAAGAGCTAGATGGCAAAACCTCTTGAGAGATAGCCCGAATTTCAATCGGTAGATGTCAAGATGGTGGCAAATACAACAAAATGCTTTATGGTCCTGCTCAGAATTCAGGTCATTTCTTTATCGTGCTATAAGAATTTGGATGAATCTATCAGGAAGCTGTGCTAAAAAAACCCCCAGTGCTCACTGTGTGCAGACAATGAAGAAGATAAAGGAAGCTATCAGAAGGAAAAGACTTGACATTCCACTTCGTAGTGTTGTTTTACACCATGATAATGCACGTCCCCACACCTCAATGAAGACTTCACAGGCTATTGCCAAAATAAGGTGGACGGTGATGTCCCAACCCCCCTACAGTCCTGATTTGGCTTCCTCAGACTTTTTTCCTGTTTGCCCCTTTGAACGTTGGGAACGTTTCAACGATGTGACAGAGTTAAACTGGCTGTGAACTTCATTGGTGAAACGACAGCCTCAGGAATTTTTCCAAACTGGATTTTACCAATGTGTTCAAAGATGGCGGAAATGTATAGAAAGTGATGGACAATACTTTGAATAGGCTAGCATTATCCAAGTATTTTGCCCACCAAGTTTCACATTTTTGCTGCTACAAATAAAAATCTTATGAGGGACGAGACATTACTTTCAGGATGACCCTTGTATTTTCAAAGAATACTGCATTATACCTTGCCGTATATTACAACTGATAATTCAATGGTGCCACTTTTGTTCGATATACGAGGGTCGTTTTAAAAGGTAACGAGACTGATTTTACATGGGGCAGAAGTGTAATGCAGTAAACATACTTACACATACATACTTTCGCACTTTTCTCCCTGTTCCTAAATTAGCCGGTCACACCTTTCTATCCACCTCCAGAAAGTGTGTTCGAAGCACTTCCTGGACATGTGGTTCAGGATACCTATCACAGCATTATTCAGTTCAAAACGACTCCCACGAAGTTGATTTTGCACTTCACGGAATCGGTGGAAGTCACACGGCGCCATGTCCAGTGAATACGGAGGATGCGGCATCATTTCGATACCTAGATCTTCGATAACCTGCTGGGTAAGCAAAGCACGATGCACAGGGTGTTATCTTGATGCAAAATTCGACCAATTTGTTAACATTCTGGGTGCTTTGGGGAGTTTGTTTTCTTTAGAGGACCTTTCAGAATTTCAGAATAATAGGCATCGGTAAGAGTTTTCCCTTGTGGAACAACATGGTCATACACAATTTCCTTTTTATCGAAGAAAACTAGGTGCATGACCTTTCCTGCACTTGCTTGAACCTTTGCTTTCTTGGATCGGGGACTCTGAGGTATTTCCATTGCTTGGGTGCTCTGTTGTTTTGTTTCTGGACCGAAATAGTGAAAAAAGGTTTCTTCACATGTGACGACTCGATCCAAAAAGTGTGGCTCACTTCGTAGCCGGCACTTCCATTGGCGACAAGTGATAACACGATTTGCCCTGTTTTCATCCGTGAGGAAGTGGCAAACCCACTTTCCAGAGACTTTTCGGTACTCCAACCGGTTTCTCGCAATGTCATCAACGAGACCAACGGACATCTGCGTCACATTAGCAAACTCCTCAATGGTCATTCAGCAGTCTTCGCGCAGGAGTGCCTCGGTGGTATAGACATTAACCTCCGTAGTCGATGTCGAAGGCCTAACGGAGCGTGGCATATCTTCCATACACTCTTCACCATTCACAAATTTCTCGTGTCACCCAAAAACTCTTGCACGGGGAGAACTTTATAGCTGCTCTTTGCTCCAGTTTTAAATCCATACTAGGTTACAGAAACACGTCTGAACTCTACGTCGTCCACTACAAGAGTGAGCTAGCGGAACTCTGTACCGACACTCGTCACGTGACTGACCTTGCAGGTGTTACGACACAGGAGTTTTCAATTTGCCTTTTTCTGCGTGGGTTTGTTTTGGCGCTATGACGTCAGTCTATTACTTTTTGAACGACCTACGAATACTTCCATTTGCTATACCAAGATTGATTTTCTTGTCAAAGATCTTATATTTGGCCCATTTCTTCACCGAATACGGGGCAACTGAAAAAATAAACATGTAGACACAAAGGCGAGTTATGCTGGTTCGCGCGAACAAATGAATTATGAAATATCTGAAAGATTCTACAATAAATGGACCTATTTAATTCAAAATTTCTGGAAACAGTAAATCAAATATCAACACGTACAAATATATATATCCATATGAAGATGCAACAATATTGTTATAGTGCTCTGAACTCTACATCGAAGGCAATGCGAAAACTGCTTTTGTTTTCATACCACTACAGAAACCACGAATGAGTGAGTCTGGAAAACAGTAATTCAACTCTTCACATTTCTTTATAGAGTTCCATTTGAAAAATAAAAAGTCAAAACCATGTCAGGTCGTCGTTGAATCTATCCGCTGATAAAACTGAGAGTTTTGCATTATTTGACACATTGGCGCTGCGTGTGGTCCATGATCACTTCCCATCACCGTTACGTGCTTTACAGAGACAAGGGAATGCCCTAAATGGATACATTTCTCCTAGTGGTAAATTTAGCGTTTTCGCTAAAGCCTCAGAATGTCATGAACTGGATGACAGAAATGTTCACAAACCTGTTACTTTCTGTTTCAAACGCAGCCATTAACCATACCGGAGTTAGCTTCTGCATTAGACGACTGAGTGAGAGGATTACGTTTTCCCCTTTTCTAGTTCTTTCACGGCAATCCTATTATCTTCTTCTTTTGTCACCTAGCTTCTGGTAAAGCTGTTGTGGTCATGATAAAACTGCGCCAAGAGCTACGGTTCCGTGCTAGACTTATAGACTGCACAATGTACAGACACAACAAGTCTCTGGTACCATCATTCTATCCTGTTGATGATCTTCCGCATTTTCGTTTCCCTTCTGCTCTCCCTTCCATGAATGTCTTCAGCAGAAAATTATCCCTCCTGTTATGTTCCCAAAGTAAACAAGTTTCTGTCTCTTGATTTTCTGAAGAAGAGTCTTGGGTCTTTCTGCTTAGTATCCATTTATTTGTTCATCGATCTAAAGAGAAAATTCAGAGCAAGTTGGTACTGGAAGAATTATTAAACCCTGGACCATCAGTTTAGTTTTGAGGGACCCTTTACTTTCTCACAATTTTATCAAATCAGCAACGAGACTTCTTGTTATAGCTTTCAGTATATCAGTTGAAAATATGTGGTGGTAAAATTCATCCCTGTCCAACTCCTTTTCAAATTATTTTGTATTGCGCCTACAGTTTCTGATAGAGAATTTTGATTATGCCAATCCTATGTGTTGGGAATCTTGCCATGTATGTCATTGTTGTCTAGAGTTGTTCATACCGAACGCAATGTAATAAAGGCTTTGGAATAACAAAACAACAACAACAACAACAACAACAAAAAAAACACGAGTAGGACTTTTATTACGCTTTCCAACCGCAGGTTGAAGAAGCGTATATGCTCCAGATTTGTCCGTCCGTCCGTCTGTCTGTCTGTCTTTCCGCACGATAACTCGCGTAAAAATGGTTCGATTTCGATGAAATTTTAGTATGTGGTAGGGGACCACCTGGGGACACGAACCCTATTCAAAATAGGTGAAGTGGGGTCAAAGGTCGCGACATAGCAGTGGGATCTATTCCATTGCCCTTATGCGTCATAACTTGCGTAAATATAGTTTGATTTCGATGAAATTTTAATATGTGGCAAGGGACCACCTGGTGACGAACTCTCTTGAAAATGGGTGAAGTGGGGTCAAAGGTCAGGACATAGGAGCTGGATGCAATCCATTGCTCATATGCGTCATAACAAAAAGTGGTTCGATTTCGTTGAAATTTTAATATGTAGTAGGGGACCACCCGGGGACGAACGCTATTGAAAATGGACGAAATGGGATCAAAGGTCAGGACATAGGATCGGGATCCATTCCATCGCCCTTATCCCATACTATTAAGGGAGCAATTCTTGTATGTATGTAAATTTTATTTTGAAAACGGCTCTAAGGCTTTTCATGAAAAGTGGTTAATCTACCGTTTTCTAGTACTAGAAATCGATTTAGCTTGATCTCGACTTTAGGAAAATTCGTTTAGTGGGTTAAATAACCACCCCGAATTACTACGTTTTTAGTGTCATGGCGTCGTCCCATTAATGTTACCCATGCTTAGAAATCTTATAACGTCACACCCTCGCGATTGATATGTCGGCGCGTGGTCACGCCATCTGCCTCATTACGTCACGCGTTGTGTGTGGATCTATTAAAGTTTTATAAAGTCACACTCTTGCGAGCAGATGGTCGCGATTCCCATCTGTTTCATTACGTCACGCGTTGTGTGCGTATGTCCGTCCGCACGATAACTCGCGTAAAAATCGTTCGATTTCGTTGAAATGTTAGTATGTGGTAGGGGAACACCTGGTAAGGAACCCTGTTGAAAGTGAACGAAATGGGGTCAAAGGTCATGGCATAGGAGCGGAATCCATTCCACTGCTCTTATGCGTCATAACTAACGTAAAAAAAGTTTGATTTCGATGAATTTTCAGTATGTGGTAGAAGATCACCTGGGGACAAACCCTATTGAAAATGGGCAAAATGGGGTAAAAAGTCAGGACATAGGAGCGGAATCACTTCCATCGCCATTATGCGTCATAACTTACGTAAAAATGCTTCGATTTGGATGAAATGTTAGTATGTTGTAGGGGCCTGCCTGAGGACGAATCGTATTGAAATGGGCGAAATAGGGTCAAAGGTTAGGACACAGGAGCGGGATCTATTCCATAGCCCTTATGCATCATAACTTATGTAAAAATGCTTCGATTGCGACAAAACTTTATCATGTTATTTCGGAGGTATACTGAATCGGTTCTGTTGAATATCATCGAAATGTGATCAAAGGTCAGGGCACATGACTGAGATTTATTCCACAGCTATTATCCTCATAACTGGAGTAATGATTTCTGGTGATAACTTGAGTAATGATTTTTGGTATGTTGGAAAGCGTATCATAATCAATGCATTGCATGATTTTACTAACTTGTTTTCAATTATAAGACGTTAGTTAAAAATTTCGCCACAGGTACCCCAACCCTTTCTAAACCCACACAGCACAGAATATTTCGTATATGTTACAGGTACGTAACACTGAAATATTGAGACTTTTCAGATACGTTGCGCAATGTAACAGTAATGTTTCAGAAACCTTACGGTTACGTCAAAATGTCCGCAAACGTTACATAACTTTGAAACATAGTAAAAGGTCTTTGTAACTTCAAGATACCAACTTCACGTTACTGTTACGTGTTTGAAAGATATTTGTAACTTCGTTACAATACTGTTACGTGTTAATAGGGGTTTCTGTAAAAGGAACCCGTCCACGTCCTGCCTCAAGTACGCACGTGGTCGATCATGACGTCAGTAGCAGCCATTATTTTTCCACGTGATCTTTCCGACCATCTTTTGTCCGCCATTTTCTCTTTGTGTTTAACCATAACATTTTGTGTGCTACGTGGTCGTACCAAACATGTTTTGCTCGCCAAATTTTTTATAACCTCCCCACATTGTCTCAGTGATATCTTTTGTACGCCTTTTTGTTTTTCTTCATCAGGAAATTGTACGGTGTGACGTCACGCCGCTACGGAAATTTTCTTTCCAAGGAAATACAAATCCTCGAAGTCACGCACAGTTCGAACCCCTGTCCAGCGGGTTTCTAGGCAGATTCATTATCCCACTCAGAACGGGACGCCTCGCAATTACAGCGTTCTGTAGGAACTAACGCGAAGACCACTGCTTTGCGAATACGTTGTTTAATAGAGATGCTTTATTTTTCCCATCGATCATTTTATTTTTCTGTAGGATGACTTAACTTTCTTCATGATTAATTAACGAAATGTACCTTTTAATACATATCTTACCCTATTTTTTTTTCAAAACTTGCGTAGTCGTTAAACTTCTCAATATATCAATATTATTTTTTTCTACCTTTACAAACTAACAACTACTTTTATTGAGACTTTTTTCTGATTCAAAACCAACAAACGTACTAAGATATACACTGGCGTGAAAAACTTAAGGACGGACAGTAGTGTACACTAGCTAGCTAACTCCGGGCACGGAGAAGTGGCCACCGAAGAACTGGACACATTGGAATTTGAGTGCCATTAAATTGTTCAATTGTTCTGCATAAACACATTTCGTGTGGCTATATTCCCCGCTACTTGAGCAACTATTGTTCATAAAATATTTTTTTTAATATTTCATTTTCAGTAAAAAATTTAGACATTTCCATGATTTTCGGGCCAAAGACAAAGCGGAGAACTGGCCACCGAAGAACTGACCACCGGAAAAGTGGTCACCGGAGAACTGCTCACAAAATTTTTAAGGGGCCGTATAAAAATTGCTTTCTGGACTGCTGCATGGCTACGTCTCCTGAGGTTGGTCATCTGACAGACATAACATTTCCGTAATTTCGTGTTTTCTTATTTACGATATTTTTCAAGGTTTATAAACTACAGCTGAACAAATTCTCTGCGGGTATATGCAAACCCAGGAAACTTATCGGGGGAGGGGGAGGGATGGGGTGCTTAAAACCTAAAATATATAATATAAAGAATTTCTGGTCCGATCGGAATATTTTCAGCGTTTGCAAGCTACAACTCAACAAACTATCTGAAGGCATGTGTCTACCCAGGAAACCTGTCGGGGGGCGGAGGGGGTAATACCAAAAGTGTAAAATATAAATGATTTCTCGTCCGATCGGGAGATTTTCAGCATTTACAACCAGAAATACTTACTTTATGTTTTATGTTTTAGGTATTACCTCTTCCACCCCACCCCCACCCCCGAGATGTTTTCTGAGTCAGCACATGCCCTCAGAGAGTCAGTTGCGATGTAGGTTGCAAATGCTGAAAATCTCCCGATCGGACCAGAAATTTCTTATATTTTATACTTTTCGTGTTACCCCCCCCCCCCCGACATGTTTCCTGAGGCAGCACATGCACTCAAATAATTTGTTAACTTGTAGGTTGTAAATGCTGAAAATTTCCCGTTAGGGCCAGAAATTCTTTATATATTTTCACGTTTGGTATTACCCCCCCCTTGACAGTTTTCCTGAGTCAGCACATGCCCTCAGATAATTTGCAGACTTGTAGTTTGTAAACCCTGAAATCTTTTGTTGAGTTGTGGATCACAAACATTTTTTTTTATAAAGAATTACATTAATGATCGCAATTAAGAAAAGACGAAATTATGGAAACTTTATATGACTCAGATAACCAACCTCTGGGGGATGTGTACACGAAGCGGTCAAAAATGCAATTTTTATACGGCTCCTTAAAATTTTTGTGGCCAGTTCTCCTACGCCCAGCTAACTCGAGTACGACAGTATCACCAAAGAATATCCCAGTAGCACGTGGGACGACTACCAGAGTGCTTCGATGAAATGGCATAAATGCGCATGCGCATCCACGCCGTTGCCAAATCAAAAATGTTAAATATCGCCGGACTGAAACATCAAGGTAACAATTATGTACAATGGAAACTATAAAGCAGCAGTATCGGTGAATGCTATTTTTAACGTAACCGTAATGTACAAAGAGTTACTGTAGGTTCCAAAATAAATGTTATTGAAACGTAATTGTAAGATATCTCTGAAAGTGTAACGAAAATGAGAGATTGTAACATTACTGATACATGTCTGAAACGTTTTGTGCTGTATGGGAAGCGATTTCATTCCAGTGTTTTTGACATTCTATTTAATGCTATTTTTAGCAGAATTTTTCCGTTTTGAGGAATTGAACTTATCTTTCTGTAGTTTGTACATTCTTTCGGGTCTCCCTTCTTGTGCAGTGGAATGAAAATGGATTTTCTCCAATCGGAACACCAATCGCCACTATTTACCATCTTGAACATTATCTTCGAGAACATGTCTACTGCATTTGGTCCCACTGATTTAACCAGTTCTACCGGGATCTTTTCAATGCCTCTGGATATATTGCACTTATTTCATTTAATGATTATTCAATTTATTCTAAATCCCTTTCTCTCGCCCATGAAACTGACTCGTCTAATTTTTGCAGGACCTTTTAAAAAAGAAGAGTTTCATAATAATAATGTATCCAACTTTGCTTGATATTGTCAACCACTGCAAGAAACTCTACATTGGTTTGTATAATTACCATTAGTTTTGAGCGGGACTTTTACTTTAATGATTTATCACACCGTACATCACTTTGGCGTTATTTCTTCTGTTATGAAATTCAACTTTATATTTTCTAAGTAAAATGAAAGCTTAAAATAAAATAAAAAAATAATTTTTATTTTATTTTCAGCGTAAAATATAAGGACGGGCGCAGGCGGTTATATACAATCCTTTCGTGAATTTAGCCTGATGGTGAAGCTAAGGTAGTTTTGAAAGTGCTTCCCATTATATAGGTGATTTTTATCTGTAGTTTTAACTTGTAAATACATGTCTATTTTAATTGTAAGTTCTTCATCAACTTTTTAATCGTGCATCCGACAGCTCTGAATTATTGAGTTTATATTTTCTGTTGATACAGTCCTCCTTTTTGGCTTTAAACACGGCTTGACATGTGTTCAGTTCTTTATACTCCTCATTTCCTTTGTATCCTTACGCTTTCACAACATATTTTTCTGTGAACTTAAAAGCGGAATCTTTATCCAAGGCTTTTGAAATACTTTTGCTTTTTTAGGAATTTTTCCCGCTGGCGCTTTAATTATTTTCTTAGAATGCGTTCATAATTCTTCAGGTATCATTTTTTCTTGGACTTCCAGCAGGGCCTGAAGTCTGTTGTTATACATCATCATAGAATATCCGCGACGAATACCGTTTTCACTAAGCATGATGTTTCAGAAAACAAAAGACAACGCTGATGTTACGTTGTCTGTTATCATTCTAAGCTCTGAAAACTAAGCCCAGACGAAACCTCCCACAGGAGTACGAAAGCTCGGCAAATATTTAGTGTACGTATGACATTAAGGGAGATTTTAGACTCATATAAAGTCGTGTGTTATAATATACACTACTGGCCACTCAAAATGCTACACTAAGAAGGAAGCATCCGATTGGCTTGAAATTGCGTCGCCCGCGAGAGGACATGCAAACGATTAGCATTGCAGGGTATATGCAAATTATGTGCGCCCGGCACACCACCGATAAGCACTATAAGAATGGCGCACAGAAGGCGGGGTGTAAGTAGTGGAAGTGTGTTGTGCTGCCGAACCTGTGCGTGGGAAGCTTCCTGATGCCTCGTCGCAAAATACGGCAGTCATTCCAGCGCGTTTCGGAGTTCGACAGAGGACGAATAGTGGCTTATCGCGACAGCGGTTTATCGTACCGAAACATCGGCGCCCATGTGGGACGACATCCAGCCACAGTGAGGCGAGTATGGATTCGGTGGGTGCAGGAGGGACGGACGGACCGACGTGAGCAATTGCCGCAGCCGCGGCACACCACCGAACGAGAGGACCGGCATGTTGTGCGGCGGGAATTGACGGCTCGCACCGCCACATCACGAACGGTAGCGCAGGAATTAGGGTGTGTTGCGCAACAACCTGTGTCAGCACGTACCGTTCGGCGTCGTCTGCAGGAGCGGGGACTTGTCTCATTGCCCCGATTACCATTGACATTACACCACCGGCGAGTGCGGCGGCAGTGGGCCGTTGAACGCCGCACCTGGATTACGGAACGGCACGACATTGTCTTCTCCGACGAATCCCGCTTCTGCCTGCAACACCACGATGCTCTGATCCGCGTGTGTCGGCACCGCGGCGAGAGACTTTATGACGCCTGCATTATGCATCGCCATACCGGTTCGTCGCCTGGCGTTAGGGTTTGTGGCGCAATTGGATATGACACCCGCACCCCTCTGGTACGCATCGCCGGTACACTCAACAGCCACCGCTACATCTCCAACGTTTTGGAGCCTCTAGTCCTCCCTTACCTGCAGGACCTTCCATCGGCCACGTTTCACCAGGACAATGCGCGCCCGCACGTGGCACGCATCGTGCAACAATTCTTCACGGCCCACCAGGTGTCACGGCTGCCGTGGCCCGCTTGTTCTCCCTATATGTCGCCCATCGAACACGTCTGGTTTCTGATCGGCATCCGAGTGGCCCGGCAAGAACCCCTCGCGGCTACGCCTGATGAACTGTGGCAACGTGTGGAAGCAGCCTGGACCGACATACACCAAGCCCACATCCAAAGCCTCTTTCGTTCGATGCTGCGGCGTGTAGCGGCCGTTATTGCCTGCCATGGGGGCCACACGAACTATTGATGTCTGCGTGTTCCGCAAGTCGCATGGGCCTGTGAGCTCAATCGTTTCATCTTTGTATCTGTTGCTATGTGTCCAGTAAATCTGGCTTTGCTATCTCGTGTCCTTTTTGGTGTTGCATTTTGGGTGGCCAGCAGTGTATAAATGGTGTAGTGTATTCGGTAATTATACAAGCTGTAACGTACCAGGAGATGTGACGTACCTGCCAGAAGGATGCACACGACATAAAGGCAGATAGGAATCAGAATAAATGTCCGCGTAGCTTAATTGGTAGAGCAACTTATTCCGGAATGAGTGGACCCGGGTTCGAACCCCGGCGCGGATAAAAATGACGGAGAAATTCACTTCGTTATAATGGCGCCCGAACTATCCGGATGACCCGACCGTTCAAAATCTCGCATTGGTGTGATGTTATTTCCACACCGCGAGATAGGAAAAATATGAGCAGCACTTCGAAAGAAAAGAAAAATAAGGGGGAGATGATGTAACGTACCAGGAGATGTGACGTACCTGCCAGAAGGACGCACACGACATAAAGGCAGATAGCAATTAGAATCAACGTCCGCGTAGCTTAATTGGTAGAGCAACTTATTCCGGAATGAGTGGACCCGGGTTCGAACCCCGCCCGGCGCGGATAAAAATGACGGAGAAATTCACTTCGTTATAATGGCGCCCGAACTATCCGGATGACCCGACCGTTCAAAATCTCGCATTGGTGTGATGTTAGTTCCACATCGCGAGATAGGAAAAATATGAGCAGCACTTCGAAAGAAAAAAAAAATAAAAAAAATAAGGGGGAGATGATGTAACGTACCAGGAGATGTGACGTACCTGCCAGAAGGATGCACACGACATAAAGGCAGATAGGAATCAGAATAAATGTCCGCGTAGCTTAATTGGTAGAGCAACTTATTCCGGAATGAGTGGACCCGGGTTCGAACCCCGGCGCGGATAAAAATGACGGAGAAATTCACTTCGTTATAAAGCTGTGTTTGAAAAGTGCTTATAATTTTTTCCGTGCTGGAAATTTCCACCAAAAATGTTTTCACTTATACAGAGGAAAAGAAATAAGTACTTGGATTTCATTGGCCACATCTACACTTTCAGCCTTTAAATCTTAACAGACTTTTATACTCCACGAAAAGCATCTTGCTCGATTTTTAGATACAAATGTAACGTTCGAAAGATGTTCCGTATTATTCGTGTGAGGGATAAAGACTTCTTTCCTCCTCACAAGATTTATTATGCTCAGTCTCAAAATAAAAATTTTAGGACTCTAACCGCATTTGTAAAGTCTTTTGGAGTGTTACATACGCAGATAAATGCCCAATTTCTGATGCAGAACTTAATTTTGTTCTTCTGCTGAGATGGAAATTCGAAAATAACTCTCGTGCTTCACCAAACAAATGACATATATGCATGAAATGAAAATTTGGTACTAAATATCGAAAGACGAACAATAAAATAAGATACGTACCTTTTGTTAAAATTTATGTGTGTGTTTATGTTATCTTTACGCTTTGTCGAGACCACGAATATATTTAGGAAAGGAGATTTCTTCGAGATTTAGTATCGAACATTCTTTGCAGCTTAAAGGGCAATCACTGGCATATATTCTGAAACGAAACAGTTGTTTGATCGCAAGAACAACGACTGTTTCATTTCAGAAGTTTTCAGGTGCCACATTGGCACCTGCAAACTTTTTGTTGGGGAGTATTTCTTTTAACTTGATGGGAGAGAAAAACAGACATTTTTATAGTCAAACTTAGTAGAAAGGAAAAACCTTGTATGGAATCATTTGAGAATAATGATTTGTACATAATGTTCATAAGAATCTCAGAAAAACACTGTTCCCTGTTGTCATAAAGAAAAGATAAATTTTAAAGAACTGATTTATCTTATTGTGGGATGGATAAAACCCATTTGTCTGCAGTTGGCTTCCTGCCATCAGAAGCGGAAATCTTGGCGTGTTTTTCATTTCAGGGAAAAGCTACTGAACAGTGCTTCGTTAGGTTTTCTTAACTGGCTTTTAGTTGCAACACTGAAGCACTGGATTTTCGAGGAGGTATAAGAAATGAGATGAAACTGCCAATCCTGAAGTAGGGGAGATTTTCACTTTGGTGCACGATAGGAAGTTACTTTCTCACATTAAATTCAGAAGACTGAACTTTTTCGTCATGATAATAAAAAAGGCGTCCGGACAAAAAGAGGTCAAATTCATTTCGGGGGTAAAAGTATGGAGGTGCTGGAACTAAACTCATGTCTCGAATAAATAGAAATACACCGATCAGCTAAAACATTAAAACCACCTAAGTAATATGATCAGGTCCTTCTTTCGCCGCCAAAAGAGCTCTCACCCGATGAGGCATAGATTTAACGAGATGTTGGTAGGTGTCTCTTGATATTTGATACTCTGACTGCAACGGAAGATCCCGCAGTTCCAGTATATTACGTGGTTGGGGTGATGCTGCTAATACTCGTTTCTCCAACGCAAACCACAAATGCTTGATAGGATTCATGTCCGGCGAATTCGGGGGCCATGGCAACAAATGGAATTCCTCTTCATGTTCTTTTTTTTTCTTTGATTGGAGGTTTAACGACCACCGTGAGCAACACAATGGGCTATAAGCAGTCGCCCGTCCCTAATTTAGGGTCACTGGTTCCAGGGAAGGGAGAGAGCCAGAGCCGTAAGACAAACACAACATCCATGCCTCACCGGGATTCGAACCCGGACCCCTTTCGGACGAATGATCAGAGGCCATCGCCTTAGACCACTGCGCCACTGGGGCGGCCTTCATGTTCTTGGAACCATTCCTGAACCTTCACCGCAGTGTGGCATGGACCATTGCTTTGTTGAAAGACGCCGTCTCCGCCAGGGAATACAGTCGCCATAAAAGGGTGTATTTGATCAGCCACGATGTTCAGGTACGTGACAGCTCTCAAAGTTTGCTCTACATGGATAATGGGTCCAAGTGTTCCCTAAGAAAATATAGACCAGACCATCACACTCCCTCCAGTCGGCTCGATCCGTCCCACAGTGCATCCAGGTGAGAAAGCTTCCTTGGGTAAATGTCGCACACAAGCTCGTCCGTTGACATGGTGTAACAGAAAACAGGATTCGTCCGACTACGAGACCCGCTTCCAGTCCTCTATGGTCAAATGTTGATCATTACCTCTTCATTGCAAGCATTGACGAAGGTGAACGGCTGTGAGTACAGGCACACGAATGGGTATGCGGCACGGAGACACATATCCAAGAATGTACAATGAACTGTGCTTTCGGACACACTGGGCCCTTCACCACAATTGAAATTATGGGTAATGTTAGCCGTAATAGCCTGTCCTATTGCTGCTGACCAGATGAGATAGTTTGCGCTGACCTCTGGCAACAATGAGGCTTGGCCTGCCCACGGCTTGTTGACGGCTCGAAGTGTCTGTCACCTGCTTCGAACCATTTTTAATACAGGGTGTATTAAAAGACGCCTACCAAGTTTAAACGGAGATGACATCACAGTGGCTGCAGATAATGTGAAACAATTTTAATATTGTACTCAGAGTTAGTTCAAATTTGCGATATACCAGTATTTGTTCTTCTTTGCAGGAGTCGAGAAAATGACAACGTATACCACAAAATAGCATACATTAATCGAGCAAGAGTATTTTCGATCATCGGAGAGTCCGGAAAAAGTAAGGAGGGCATTCCAGAAGAAGTTCAGCGTCCAAGCCGCCTGACCAGACAGACACACTATGAGGAACACCGTCACCAAATTTCACACAACGGGATTAGTATTGGACGATCAGACTCAAAGTGGCAGGCCCTCCACATCAAGAACGGAAACCAACGTTGGAAGGGTGCGGGAAACATTTGACAGAAGCGCGAAAAAGTCTATCCGATGGGCTGCGCAACAGCTGGGGCTGAAATGCAGCAATGTTCATCGCATTCTCACAACAGATCTGTACCTTTACTCGTACAAGATCTAGACACAATAGCCTCTCACAGCAAAGGATACAGGTGCGTGGATGGAGTTCTTAGAGAATGCTTAATAGAATTGAAACACAAAACATCGACACACGGCTCATCTGGTTTTCGGATGAGGCTCATTCCCACCTTGACGGCTTTGTCAGCAAACAGAATTGACAGTTTTGGGGGTCAACAAACCCACATCTTGCTATTGCTGCAACCCTTCACTCCACAGAGTGTGACTGTGTGGTGTGTCTTGCCACGATGTGGAATCTTCGGGCCCATCTTCATCAATGAAACTGTAACATCAGCGAGATATCCAACAGTGTTGGAACGCTTTTATTCCATGTCTGAAGGGTTTCACTGGTGGTGACCTGCAAGGTAACTTTTTCATGCAAGACAGTGCACGTCCGCATCGTAAAGCACCGGTATTTTCACTGCTCCACGAACATTTCTGAAAAGGTGTCTTTGCCTTGGACTATTGCAAACACTATGCACCGCAGTGGATTGGTAAACCTATCGTCCGGACCTCAATCCGTGAGACTACGTCTCATGGGGTAATGTTAAAGACCAAGTGTACCGGTCCAACCCACGGACATTAGAGAAGTTCCGAACAGCTGTTGAACATGAAATCCGCGCCATTTCCACTGATCTCGTGGACCGTGTGGTCTCCAATTTTGTACTACGGTTACGAAATGTAATTGCAGTCGAAGGCAGACATATTGAGTATGTTATCATGCAAATTCCTGACATTAACGATTGCTACACACTCAGATTCCTTTTTCTGATATTCTTCATTCCTCAGTCATATCGGCTTACTCTTTTAGGTATATTTTGGAACACCCTGTAGGTCCTAACTACTGCATAGAGTGAGCAGCCTACCAGCGTCGCTCTTTCGGAGAAGCTCTTACCAACGCGTCTTTCCATAACGATCTGACCTTTGCCGAACTTAGATAAATCGTTTGCTTTTCTGTTGAGACGAAACGAAATACTGACTGAGAGAGCTTCGACCCAGTTGTCTTGTATATTGTGACGACCCCCCCCCCTCGCATAATTAATTGGCGAGAGGCGTGTTTAATTAACGGTAATTGAAACTTGATTGGGGGTTTTAATTAACAGAGAGTTATAATTTAAACACTTGCGAGGGACGGTATATTAAGAAAAGATCTGCTGGCACTTTGAATTCAAGTGGCGAGTTGCAGGTATTTGCCACGAGAACAAAGAGCCCATAAACGGAAATGGCACGGGCCAGAGTTTAAAAGCTATTTCCCATGACTCAAAAGTGTTTGGACGGCAAAAGCGTTTGAAGCTTTTGTCTGTGCCGCGCGCGAAACAATGGGAAAGCTCTTGGACTTGAAGAGCGGTTTATAATAAATATGTCGCGGTTTCAAGTGTTAGAATTCACCGCTTACCAACTTTTTGGAGACGGGAGATTTTTGTAGAGAGTGACAGAGTCCGTTTTAAGCCGAGAGAATGAGGAAGGAATTTTCCTTGCGCCAGGAACAAATGCTTGCCATCTGTGTGCTCTTGCAATTCTGAGCAAAAGAAGTGAAGCCATCTAAAAACATAAGCTGAGGACTAACCAGCAACAGATTTACCTGAGAACTTTCTTCACCTCGCCGGACCACGGATACTTGTCGTAAGGAGCCCTTTCAGGTGAAATGCAGACAGAGACATAATAATTAGGGAATATCCTTGCTCATCCAGAGAGAGAGAGAGAGAGAGAGAGAGAGAGAGAGAGAGAGAGAGAAAGGAAGAGAGAGAAGAAACGCCAGCCTCAGGAACCACAAAGCAGACCCCTGCAGAGAGAGAGAGAGAACTCTGAAGAAACCGCAAGCCTTTTCGTGTCGAGTAGAGGAGAAAATTCTTGTTTGTGTGTCTGATTACGTACCTCCAGTGACCGGGGAACGACATCGTTTTAGCCACAGCAAAGAATGAGCGGTGATGGAAGTTAAAATCAAACTACCCTTTGTGAGTGTTGTGTTTTTTTTTTTGGTGTCATCAATACTGTGGATACTCGAGGACCTATGTAAGTACTTTTTACCAGTATTTTATTTGCGGCCCATTGTGAACGAACAGACTTTTCGTTAGGACATATTTTCTGAAACACCGAAGAGGGCCAAAGCTGGCCGGAAATCATAATTTTCATTATTTAATGAAGAATACGGTGTAATTTATGCATATATCTATTAAATCCCTGTTTTAATTGTTATACTGTGCCTCCATTGGTTTATTGGTGTACTGTGTCGGCTAATTGGCTAACGAGGTATTGGCGGATCCAGTGATTCGAATCGCAGTCCGGAATTAATTTGGCATCCTGATATCTGAAGACCAAAAGGTCGCAACAATATCGTTCGCGACCTTGGCACGTGATGCTGATTCGCTGCACGCACGCTTATTTGGATAACGCAGAGGTGGTTTTAATATTCTGGCTGATCGGTGTATATTGGAAAAACGCAGTATTTATTGAGAAGTGTGTCCGGGGGTGTGGAAAGATTGTTTCACTGCTTCACCCACTTGTATATGTTTTTAAATCTAATTATATCTTAGAATACGAGACAATGCCCTCTCACAAATTACGCAAGAAAATTGTAAGTAAATTCTACAAGATATGTCCGTAGTAAATAGAATTTAGATATGAAATAATGAGAGCAAGTTTTTGACTTTACTTTGTTCCAAGATTGCTAAAAGTGACGAACGCTATGTATGGCGATCAGCAGGTGGAAATGAAACACAAATATGGTCAATTTCTATCAAATTATAAAACACTGGACGTTCATATATAAAATACACTGAAGAGCTATTGAATTAGAGATAACTGTCTCGTAACGTGTAGCACCACCTTTCGCCCTGATGACGGCGGCGATTCGTCTCTGCATGACCCCTGAACAAGCTTCCACAATTCACGAAGATTTGATGGAGGGGTTTAAGCCTGGAACATCTCTCTCGATGGTATCCCAGAAGTGATCGATGGGATTGAGGTCAGGTGACCTAGCTGCCCAAGGAAGCGAGGTCACGTCGGTGGAGTATTCATCCAACCATTCGGATACAATTCAGAAGCGATGGCACGGTGCATTGTCTTGTTGCAGGATTAGGTCCCCAGTGGGATGTTGAAGACGCACAAACGGGAGCAAATGGTCATCCAGGATATCCCGGTAACGTTGACCTGTGAGGGACGATGCTATACGTACCAGGGGTCTCTTTTCAGTCCACGTAAACAATCCCCAGACGAGAATGCCAACCCCACCAGCTTGAAGAGTACTCTGCTGGCAAGAAGGATCCATCGCTTTATGTGGTTTGTGCCGTACTCGTATCCTGCCATCCGCATGTACCAACGTGAATCTCGACTCATCAGTCCAGGCAACATTTTCCCACATGTCTAGGGTCCAGTGGCAATGTTCCCGCGCCCATGCCAATCTTTGCACCCTGTGATGTGCGGTCAGCAGCGGTACCCTCGTGGGACGATGGCTTCTGTACCAAATAGCGAGGAGATGGTTCTGGATGGTGTCGCGGCCTACACATTTTTGTGCATCAGCGTTAAATTGCCGAGTGATTTCTTGCACTGTGGCCCGTCTATCCGCTGTTACAATGCGAGCTAGCCGACAATGTCCCCGCTCATCCACACGCTGTTGTCCACGGCAGTTAGCCCTTGCAGGGATGGTTTTACCGGATTCGATGTACTCACGGTGCACCCGTGACACAGTGGCTCGTGAAAATCCCAGTGCCTGCACGACTTCCGAGATGGAGTGACCCATTCGTCGGGCCCCGACAATTTGCCCAAGATCAAATGCGCTTAGATCCTTCGTCTTACCCATACTGCGTCCGACTCTTACTGATTCATGATCATGATCATATGTAGAGGATTTTAGGAAGGGAGTGTCTGACCCCAGGTCTTAAAGAACCCTTAGAAATAGGAAGCTAGGAGATTTGGGATAGAATGCCTGATAGAAAAGTGACACGGAAGTGAAGTAGAAAAGGGGAGGAAGACGCCCTTATTTATTCCGGGGGGGGGGCAGTACCCGGGGTCCGACGGCTTAACGTGCCCATCCGACGCACGGCGGATATTTAGTGGATCGAGCGTTCGTACCTGCCTGGGATCGAACCTATGGCCCTTTCCGTGGCAGTCACGAACGTTGCCCACTAGGCCACCCGCGGCCTCTCTTACTGATTCTCGTCGCATCACTCCTTATATTGTCGGACCGCTGCATACGTCATGTCGTTTCCGTTTACAGGGCCGCTCTCAGCACCACATTTCCACAACGCCAGCTATCTCTAATTCAATTGCTCTTCAGTGTAGATGAAGTTTGAATTATATGTGTCATTTCAGTATAAATTAAATTAAAGCTTTGGAACTGAGGTTCGTCTCAGCATTGTTCGCTTCGATATCTACTGAAAAATGAGCCGAATCAAAATCTCTTGTCTGCAATCTTTGAATTATTCATTGACAAATCGGAGTAAAATGCCCCATACAATAAGGACTCTAGAAATCAGCTGGTCGAAGCAAAACTTGTAAGATGAGATAGGCAGCCCCGGTGGCGCAGTGGTCTAAGCGATGGCCTCTGATCATTCGTCCGAACGGGGTCCGGGTTCGAATCCCGGTGAGGCATGGATGTCTCACGGCACTGGCACTCTCCCTTCCCTAGAACCAGTGACCCTAAATTAGGGACGGGCGACTGCTTATAGCCCATTGAATTGCTCACGGTGGTCGTTAAACCTCCAATCAAGAAAAAAAAAGATGAGATAGAAGTAATAACGTTTTTATCCGTATTTTTAATATTAACTCAATTGGTACACATTTAAAAAAATTAATTGCTATTACCCAAACTGCATTTTTGTCATTAAGTATAATTCAGAAGTACATTTTTAGAAATCATTCACATTCGGAAAGTATTACTAAAAAACAGGAAAAAAACTTCATAATTAGGAAAACGAAAATTCAAAAGCTCGAGAGTTTCACCGCAACTGAATGTTTTCAGAGTTAACACAGCCAAGTGGTAGCATGAAGGAGCAGGGAAATAGCTGCACGGAAACCTAAAACACTGAAGGACTTAATGTACGATGAGCCATTTTTCTGGGAAACTCGATGTAGAAGGATTACAAAGAAGAAATATAGAACAGGAAAACATATTTAAGAAAACTGTTAAATTGACAGTGAATGTTCAAAACAAATGGTCGATAATTGTGGTTGCTATCTTCTGGTATTTTAATTCAATTGTAACTATCATGTAGGCATATCATAGTAATGAAACCATTACAGATATTGCAAATGACGTGCTGCCACCTACTGTTATTAAAACTAAACGTAATTTCGGAACTTGGGAAATGCGTTTTACACACGAGAATTTCTTTAGAACTACTTGTAAGGTGTAAAATCTGGGCTTAAGTAGAATGTTGGAAGGACAATAAGTTATTTTAATAATTCTCCTAAAAACTAACCAAATGCTAATATCACAAAGATATAAATCGTTTTAGAAACTAACTATGCAAATATCGCAAAATAATTAAATTTCAAACCCATAGCCGAATTGTGTAAGATTTGTGGTATTTCGGATCAACACACATTGCCCACTTAATGAAGAGGAGTTCGACTGGGAAAGAGCAGGAATGGCAAAACCGAACTTTAGAAAATATTTAACATGAATACAATTTGTACGAACAGTCGAATCTTCTAATACATCCACTAATGCACAAAGATACTTAAAAGTAGCGTATTTATTTGATTTTCATCTCAGTTCAAATTAATAATTGCTTGAAAAAGAACGATGCAAATATTTTCCTTATTCAAAGAAACCTGGTCAGAAAATGTTGAACATCCATTTTTGAGCGGTGTAGGGTCACCTAAAATTTATCCGGGGCTAAATATTTAAAAAATTGCTCTCAACCTTCTTCCGTACTGAGAAATATAATTTCAGTAGTTTGTGAGGTTTCCAAATGCCACCTGCTGATATCATACTTAACCACATATAATAAAGTAGAAATTATATCATCATCATCATCATTGTCAACCATTATCAATCCACTGCTGGACGAAGGTCTCTCCAAGCCTCTTCCACAACGGTCTGTCTTGTGCCAGTCTCCTCCATGTTACTCCCGCATACTTTCGAATTTCATCCACCTATCTCCCATGTGGTCTTCTTCTGGGTCTTTTCCTGTCCCTTGGAATCCAATTTAAAATTTCGGCTGTCTTTCGATGGTCTGTCCTTCTGGCAGTATGTCCAGCCCATTGCCATTTCAGGGATTTCACTCTGATCATGATGTCTTCCACTCTTGTCATTTTTCGGATCCACGAGTTCCTCTTATTATCTCTCCTGGTTACACCAAGCATGCACCTCTCTCGCCATGCTTCTTTGAGTTGTCTGCAGCCTTTGTATGTCTCTTTTAGTTAAGGTCCACGTCTCTGCACCATACGTAAGCACTGGAAGGATGCATTGATCAAACACTTTTCTTTTAAGACATAATGGCATATTGCACTTGGAAATTATGCTGTTTCTTCCAAAAGCTCTCTAGGTAAGTTTTATACGCCGATTATTTTCTTCATCAATGTGACCCTCACTTGATATCTGCTGTCCAAGATAAATGTACGTATCTGTTATATCCAGCTTTTCTCCATCAATCGATAAATCTTCATTTCTTGTAAAAGCATTGTACATCACTTTTGTCTTCTGAAAGTTCATTTTTAATCTCACTTCTTTACTCTTGTCAGCAAGTTCCTGGATCATACTCTGCAGCTGTGATGGGGTAGTTGCAAAAATGAACTACGTCATCAGCAAAACGAAGGTGAGTTAGATAATCTCCATTAATCTTTTCCCCTTTGTTTTCCCAGTTAAGTGATTGAAAGACATGTTCCAATGTGTCATTAAAGAGCTTGGGATATATGGTGTCACCTTGTCTCACTCCCTTTCCAATTTTTATGTGTGCTGTATTTTCAAACAGCGGAATCTTTGCACTTGAATTTTCATAGATGTTATTTATAATATTAATGTATGCATCTTCAATACCACAGGATTTCAAAGCCATTGTAACTGCTGTTGGTTTCACCGAATCAAAGGCTTTTTCATAATCGATAAAAGCCATGCGCAATGGAAGTTCATATTCCCTCGCTCTTTCAATTAGTTCTCTCAGTACGTGGATATGGTCTATTGTTCTCTCAGTACGATTAGTTCTCTCAGTACGTGGATATGGTCAGTACGTGGATATGCTGTAGCCACCCCTGAATCCAGCTTGTTCTCTAGTTGAGCCATGTCCAGTGTTACCTTCAAGCGGCGTGAATGAACTTTAGTGAAGATTTTATAAACCACTGATAGGAGACTGATAGGTCTGTAGTTCCTGAGATCTTCAACGTCAACTTTAGAAATTATATATATGTATATATATGCAGTGCTACATAAAATAGAAAACAACAGTAGAAACAAAACAGCTGTAAACAGTAGAAACAAAACAGCTGTAAACAGTAGAAACAAAACAAAGTATGTTCGCTTTCGCTTTCAGTTAACGAGGATATTATGCTACAACTCCACATTAAATATTCTAGACTGATTCTTATGTTTTTTGCACCAAGCAAATATTTCGACAATACGGGCCCAAGTCATTAGTAACTTCTTTTTTTCATTCCTTAATAAACTAAAATGGTGTTTCAATAAAAAATTCTTTTGTTCATTTTACTTACACGAGAGAACCTTACAGCTCGCTGAACTCCACAAACGAAAATCAGCCGCTCACTGTCGGACGACGCAGAAACAAGTTAGTAAAATCATGCAATGCATTGATTATGATACGCTTTCCAACATACCAGAAATCATTACTCAAGTTACTACTCAAGTTATGAGGATAATGGCTGTGGAAGAAATCGCGCTCCTGTGTCCTGACCTTTGACCCCGTTTCGATGATATTAAACAAAAGACCTTTGACCCCGTTTCGATGATATTAAACAAAATTGGTTAGGTATACCATCGGAACAACGTACTAAAGTTTTGTCGCAATAGAAGCACTTTTAGTCAAGTTATGAGGATAATGGCTGTTGAATAAATCTCGCTCCTGTGTCCTGACCTTTGACCCTATTTCAGTGATATTCAACAGAACCGGTTTCGTATATCTCCGGAACAACATACTGAAGTTTTGTCGCAAAAAAGCATTTTTAGTCAAGTTATGAGGATAATAGCCTTGGAATAAATCTAGCTCCTGTGTCCTGACCGTTGACCCCATTTCGATTAAATTTAACAGAACCGGTTCGGTATACTTCCGGAACAACGTGATAAAGTTTTGTCTTTCAAAATCTTTCAGGCCGCCCCGGTGGCGCAGTGGTCTAAGGCGCTGGCCTCTGATCATTCGTCCCTAAGGGGTCCGGGTTCGAATCCCGGTCAGGCATGGATGTTGTGTTTGTCTTACGGCACTGGCTCTCTCCCTTCCCTGGAACCAGTGACCCTAAATTAGGGACGGGCGACTGCTTATAGCCCATTGAGTTGCTCACGGTGGTCGTTAAACCTCCAATCAAAAAAAAAAAAAAATCTTTCAAAATCGCTTTATTGGGGAAACTAAAGGGTACAGGGAAGTCGAGCACATAAAATTGAGAGAAACAGATAAAATCGTGAGCAAAGTACATAGATTAATGCAGTGCAATCATCAAGAAATAGTGAAACTTATACACTGGGTGACACAAATATTCTTGTGAGCAGAGATACAAGACAATGACATAGAGAAAAATACGACTTACATGGAGATACCGTATTTATAATATAATTTACGAAATGCGTGACGCTTACTCCAACTGTCACGGGCACGCAGGAAATCATCATAAGAGGCATAGTCACTTGGCAAAGGAGACTCATTGGAGAGTGGAGCACGGCGGCGGCGCTTACGGCGACGTTTCCGAGAAGCACTATCAGAGCAAGGCTGAAGAGGAGACAATGGATCATTGGGCTCAGACAAGGGATCACTAGGAGTTGCAGGCGATGAAGCAGGAGGTGGTGGAGGAGATGCTGAGGAGACAACTGAGGGTGTGGCGGCAGAAGATGACATAGGCGGAGACCGAGAATCACACTGGAGGCTGGATGAGGCGAATTCCATTGGCGGAGTGACAGACGAGTCAAGCGGAGAACAAACAGAGCTGGCGTGTACGGTTCAGCTAAGTGGAGATACTGCAGGAGAAGATGGCGAAAGTTGAGCAACAGGAGACACTGACAATGAAACAGTAGAACGGGCACACTGTGAGGCTGAAGTAGACACAGGAGAAGTAGAAGAAGTATCTGGCAGAGAAGTTGCGTGAGGTGGCGAAGGTGATCGTGAGAGGCAGAAATCAGAAGGCTCAATTTCGAAGAATTCGAGAGCATTCTCTCGCTCGAGACGAGCAGCCTTATAGGCGCTATTATAAAATGTCTGCTACGGGGTTTGGGACACTTGAGAAATTCAAGATACATGAGAACCGTGTCAGTCCCCATTTCTTCAACCTCTCTATGAGACACCGTTGCAAGGAGGCGGCGCTGAGAGGCGGAGAGATGAGTGAACGGGTCCGGGGGAGCATCGGAAGTATCGGGCAGTGAAGTGGCTGCCGATGAAGGAGAAACGGCTGCTGATGAAGGAGAAACTGTTTCGCAAACGACGAAACAGGAAGAGAGACGAGCAAGTAATCAGGAATATATCCGGGTGGTGATGAAGAAACATTAGAGGGTATGGCATCAGATGACGAAGCAGAGTCTATAGACACAGTAACAGGTAAGATGCACTGGAAGCTTGTGGAGGCAGCAGACAAAGGAAAACTGGATAGAACGGTCTCCGTAACACCGTAGAGCTGGACCTCAGGTGTAGAGACAGTGTCCATTGGTAAAGACAGAAGACATACAGTGGCAGGAAAAGAATGCGACGAGGAAGAAGATATTGGGCGTTTTAAAAAGTCTTGGTGGAAGTTGGGCTTGATGGAGGCTAGCAAGGTGGCGTGGTAGTGGCTGAAGAAGTAACATCCAGGAGAGAAGACGGGAGCAGATGAGTAGATAATATGGTGTCCTCAGAAACGAGGGATGAAGAAAAATCAGGTGTCAGGAACAATCCACCCGAACTGGGCGGAGACACTAACTGGGAGGTTCTGACAGGCAGTGAGGCAGAAGTAGGATTACCAAAAGACGAAGCTGAAGCATGAACAATGTCTTTATCTGGGCAGGCAGCACATAAATGAGTAGGCGATTTGCAAATAAAACAATGAAGAGCAGTATAGACATGAATAGTGCGAATATGACAGCCACAGACTACTTGGAATGTGGTGGGACAGGAAGTAATGAAGGTTTCGTCTGAAAACACGACGAGGGCCTGTCGTCGGAAACGAAGATAAGAACGAGCATCTTGCTCGTCCGACGCTGCTGGTAACATGCGAATGGGGTCAATTACAAGGTCACAACGGGAGAAAAAACTATGCAGGTTACCATCGGAGATTTCCGGAGGAACAGGCGACATGCTAACAAGAATGGGACAGTGTGCTAAAGGAATGGAGAACATATTTCGATCTTCTACGGAAATGGAGGAAGAAATGACCCACGCAGCCTGAGCGTGAGAGGCAAAATAAACAAGCACAGAGCGGGGTTTTCGTGCGATACGGGTAATTGCATCAGGGGGAACAAGCTCATGAAGAGCTGTTGTATACACAGCGAGTTTAGTATCAGGGAGGGCAATATATTTCACTCCCAATTCTAAAGAGGCACATAAGGACTTACCTCGTGGTGAAGACTCAGGGATGTAAGCGGTGAGAGCTGTATCATGACGAGAAACAATGAAGTCCAAGCAGGACGGCAAAAGAGCAGAGTGTATGGAAGTGGCAGTAGGCGAAGAGAGATGAAGTTGATCTTGACGCAGAACAGCAAGAGGAGGCGTCATCGGTGAAAAATAATCAAGAGATGTAGCACAGGCCATGAGCAGTTGAGTAGAAAAGCACAATCACTAAAATAGTAGAGGTTGAAAGTGGGGAAGGCACGATGAACAGGTGAACGAAGGCAGAAAGTCGAGCGATGACGTCACAAGAAGAGCCATAGAGACGGGTGGTGCACAATTGAACAATAGATGGCCGCCCCGGTGGCGCAGTGGTCTAAGGCGCTGGCCTCTGATCATTCGTCCGTAAGGGGTCTGGGTTCGAATCCCGGTCAGGCATGGATGTTGTGTTTGTCTTACGGCACTGGCTCTCTCCCTTCCCTGGAACCAGTGACCCTAAATTAGGGACAGGCGACTGCTTATAGCCCATTGAGTTGCTCACGGTGGTCGTTAAACCTCCAATAAAAAACAAACAAACAAAAAAAAACAATAGATGACGTCACTGGAGGGCCACTAGCAGAAGGCGACGTGATACGGGAGGTGCGGATATTTTTTTTTTTTTAGTTGGAGGTTTAACGACCACCGTGAGCAACTCAATGGGCTATAAGCAGTCGCCAGTCCCTAATTTAGGGTCACTGGTTCCAGGGAAGGGAGAGAGCCAGTGCCGTACGACAAACACAACATCCATGCCTCACCGGGATTCGAACCCGGACCCCGTTCGGACGAAGATCAGAGGCCATCGCTTAGACCACTGCGCCACCGGGGCGGCAGGTGCGGATATAATCAGAGTAATAGGAGCGTAGAAGGCAGCGTATAGGAACGCTGATAAGGAAACTGGAGATAGTCAAGGCAAGTCACGATGTTTACCGGAGTAAACGACGAGGGTTAAGCACTAGATAAGAAAAATACGTTGAATATGAACTATATTGGAACTTACTGAGCAAAACAAGTCGCAGGAACGATACACACGAGCTTTATAAGATGGAGAAAAAGCACTCACGCGAGGTAAGGAGACCCTATTCCATCAGCATAAGGCAGAAAATCAGGAGCTGGAAATGGGCGTGGCCGACAGAACTACAAGTTTTGTTGCAATCGAAGCATTTTTACGAAAGTTATGATACATAAGGGAAATGGAATGGATCCCGCTCCTATGTCCTGACCTTTGACCCCATTTCGCCCATTTTCAATAGGGTTCGTCCCCAGGTGGTCCCTTACCACATACTAAAGTTTCATCGAAATCGAATCATTTTGACGCAAGTTATGACGCATAAGGGAAATGCAATAGAATGGATCCTGCTCCTATGTCCTGACCTTTGACCCCATTTCGTCCGTTTTCAATAGGGTTCGTCCTCAGGTGATTCTCTACCACATACTAAAATTTCATCGAAATCAAACGATTTTTACGCGAGTTATCAAGCGGACGGACGGACGGACAGACGGACAAAGCTGGAGCGTATACGCTTCTTCAACCTACGGTTGGAAAGCGTAAACAAATTGCTACGGTTAAACGGAAAGGCG
Source organism: Macrothele yani (assembly GCA_039090855.1). Taxonomy (NCBI): domain Eukaryota; kingdom Metazoa; phylum Arthropoda; class Arachnida; order Araneae; family Macrothelidae; genus Macrothele; species Macrothele yani. Next base: position 75,588,462 of record CM077023.1, on the reverse strand, counting down.
ACCAGCCCCGAAAGGCATGCGCAGCTCAGCGCGCTTTTGCTCATTCATTACTGAGCTTCGTCCCGGCAGCCAACGCGACAAGTTGACGAGCGTCTCCTCTACCGTCACGCGGTATTCATTGCATTCTAGTAAACGGATACGGAAGGCTGTAATATGTTACCCAGTTACTCAACTGTTGTGGTGGCTCACATTTACATTCAGAAAATATGAGAACAGCTTGCTAACACAGAATTTCTTTCAGAATTTTTTAGTTAAAAGAAAAAAATATTTTTTTTCTCATTTTCATGCGGGGCTTAGTCCTGGATGCCCATAACGACCCGATGCCACTGCTATATTTTTTTTCATGCAAATTGAAATGAATATCTTCCGAATCCGACTAAAAGAAACCTGTATCAAAAACAGGTGTTACAAAGTGGTCACAAATTTAAACAGAATTTAAACAAGGAACCACCATTCTAGAAACTGGTTTATTCAGCTGAGGAAGGCAACTCCTAGACTTTTTGACGTAGGACTACGTCTAACTCAGCGGATAGTATGGGGCGACTTACGGCCGACCGCCTGTGGTAAAAATAGGTCCCAATTTAAATCATTAAAGCGTTAAAAATACGCGCCGCATACTAATCGTGTTATCATATTCGTAAACAGCATGGACTGTAATTCGCGTACTGCGCAATACATCGTGCGCGCGACGCTCCCCTCTCTTCCTGTGCGCGGAGGAGGTGATGCAATATTTCTAGGTATTCCGCCGCGTTTGACTCAGTCTATCTCAATAACCGTCAGCGCAACACAACTGTGCGTGGTATCGTTTTAAAGCTATCGACGAGATTTATTCAAATATATAAAGAACATATAGCAGTGGTTTAAACTGAACACTTTTAAAAATTGTTCTCTTGTGAACCGGTGAACACTTTTGACAATATCGTGGTTTATCTGGACAATCGTGAGTGCAAAACGACTGTGCGTAGTATCGTTTTAAAGCTCTTGACGAGATCTATTCAAATATGTAAAGAACATATCGCAGTGGTTTAAACTAACGTTAAAAAAATGTTTTGGTGTGAAAGGGTTAACATTGTCGACAATGCCGCGAAATTCGCAGAATGAACATCGCAAAAGTTGAGAAAACGAAAACGAGAGGCAAGAGCAAGGGATGAGGAATGTAGGAAGCCCAAGAAGACAGAGCACCACGTTGGGTAATTCGTGTATCGATCTGCTTTGTGTTCGCAATGTATCCAGCATTATTTGTAAAAATTATGTAAGCTACTTTTCATATCACAGATCTGTGTTGGCTATAACAAACTAAATAAACGCTTTGAAACCATACTCGACTAGCTCATTTCAGCTCTCCGATTTGCAAGTCGTAGACCTACGTTTCAAACTGACGGCTCAATCAGAGCTGATCCTACCTATATTTTTTTTTGTCAATATTTTTTAAACAACTGAACTTTTCTGGGAATTTGGAAGTAAGATATGCTGTTTACTAAATTCAGCGAGAAGAAAATAGCACATAAACGTTTTCGAATATGTTTTTTTTGTCATATTTTTATCACTGCTTTTGGTTCTTGATTTGAATTTGATATTTTCAGTAATAGAAAGCCGGTTCTCTGGTGAAAAGACCTTGTGTTCCTGTGTACTAAGTTCAATATGAAACAAGAAAAAAAGCTGTATTTATTAAAATTCAATAGATTTAGATGATTTCTTTAAGGATTACATGACGAAATAAAAATGTCATCACTTTTTGTCACTTAAACCAAGAAAGACAGGAAAAGGAACTCATGGGGATCAAGGAAATGACAAGACTCGGTTACATCATGATCAAAGTAAAGACCTTTAAGTGGTAATGGGCTGAACACACACTAAAGAGCAAAACGTTATAACCACCTACCTAATATTGTACAGGACCCCTTGAGCGGCCATCACTGAGTCCATGCGACGAGACATGAGCTCCACTCGCCCCCGGAATGCATTCGTTGGTATGCAATACAATACCATATCCGTATAAGAACTACCCATAGCTCATTCAGTGTCCGTGGTGGAGAGTCCATACGCGGCAGCAGGCAATTCATACGGGCCCAAATTTGTTCAGTTGGGTTCATGTCTGGTGACATGGGCTCCCATGGGAGAACATGGGAGTCATCCTTTTGTTATTTGAACCAGTTCTGGACCTTATGACACGCCGCGTTGTTCCAATGAAATATCATATCTCAGTCTGGGAAACACTGTCAGCATAAACAGATGAACCTCATCTTCAATGATGGACAGTACACGGCGCTGTTCAGAGTGCCATCAACTGCTATCAGGGAAACGAGAATGTACCAGAGAGCTTCAACGCCACTTGCCTATACCCATGGGATCACGGCATCTAGTACTACCTTCTCCCCACCCGTTTGCCTTATCAAATCTCGTTTTCCGTCTGTCAAGTTAATGTAGTAGGAGATATGATTCATCAGACAAGGAAACTCTTCCAATCTTCCACGATTCACTCCCGATGCTTTCTGACAAACACCTGTCGTTGTCACCAATGACGTACTGTGATGAGGGGTGCTGTGGTCATGCGTTTATACCGTAGGCCCTTACAGTACAGGAATCGCTGCACTGTAGCTTGGGTACACACTTCTGTGCTCTCCGATTGTAGACTAGGGTCAGGTGTGCCAAGGTAACTCGCCTGTTTTTACCAACAACATACAGCTGAGTCTCAACTTCCCTGAGCATTAAGAAGTTGTGACCGTTCGGCATTCACCCGCTGGTTATGCGTCTCTTTCCACCTAATCCCGGTACACTTTAATTTTGGTAGATCGTGAACAGCCGACAAAGTTCAGCGTTTTCCGGATACTGATCAAATCTCGTCCTTTACGAATTACAACCACGTTTCAACTCCGAGTGCTATCCCACGTGTCTTAGGTAAACACGTCACACTTGAGCACCACCGCTCTGGAAACGATCGAAAAGTCAGATAAGGATGGGTCACAATGTTCTCCTCCTACTGTGTATTGCTAGAAGAATTTATTCCCGTTATGAGACTTAAATACTAGACTGCATTCCAAGGGATTGAAAAAGACCCAGAAAAAGGCACACCAGATTTGAGATTTATATAGAGGATTTTAAGAAAGGAGAGTCTTACCCCAGGTCTTAAACAACCCTTAGAAGTAGGACACTAGGAGATTTGGGCTAGAGTGCCAGACACGAAAGTCACACGGAATCGAGGTATAGAGTCAGTAGAATAGATAACCTTATTTGTAACGGGAGCCCAATACTCCAGAGTCGCCATTAGCGTGCTCTTCGAGGCACGGCGAATGGTTAGGGTTTTCTGGTTAGGCAGTCAGGCTGGGATCGAACCCCCAACCATAGGGTTGGAAGACGGTTACACCAACCACAGGACCATCCGAAGCACACATGAGAGATGTGTACATGAAATACAAAAACATGCCGGAATGACATAGAAGAGAATTGCTCAAAACAGAGAGAGTTGTGAAGAAGACTTGGAGAGGTCTTCATCCAGGAGTGGACTGAAAGGGATGATGATGATGCCACTTCTCGGAACCCGCTTTCGTTCTAATGCTTAGCGGCTAATGAACCTTTCGTCAGGTTAGTAGCGTTTACATGCACGAATATCTGCGCGCATAATCAACCATGCACAATCCATGCTGTAGTCTTCTTAAATCTCTTCCACAATTCTCTGTGCTGAGCAATTCTGTTCCATGTCAGTCAAGCATGCTTTCGAACTTCCTCCACCTGTCTCCCATGAGGAATTCTTTTGGATCTTCTACTGTCGCTTATATATAGGAAATTATGAAGATTTCACAACTGTAATACGGTGTAAATGTTTAAAGAGCAAGAAAAAAAGAGAAACACCCCAAAATAAATCGGCAGTTCAAAATTTCACAGATTTTGTGCGAGTAGAGGAACTAATGTGACATTCGAGTAAATACCTGAAGAAAAATAGCTGCTAAGCTCGTAAATGGCGCAGAAATGATTTGAAGAAGTGTGATACACATAAGTAAAAGTTGTTTTTGAAACAATTGATAATCATGCATTAAGATAGCATAAACGAACACTTCAAACCTGTAATTTTATTTTCTTAAATAAGACTGACAACATGTTGCATAAAATGGAGGACAGAATATCGAACATGTTGTTGTGCAACAACAAAATATACCTTCGGTAATGCAAGTTTTTTTGCATCTTTAGTATTTTGCTCTACTGTAATAAAACACCACTTAATTCCCTGAACGCGAGTTTTGGAACTAATTTTTGTTTTTTCGTTAAACGAAATTCCATCGCTTCAGGTGTCACAGTGTCGAATCTGAAGTCATTCCGAGAAATAGTTCCCCGTATAGCGCCATTATGGACACCCGGTATATTAGGCTATAAACGGTGCATCTCCTCTTCGTACATTTACGCCTCCTAGCGAGAAAACTGCATTATGTGATGTAAAAAATATATCCAAAACATCCGTCATGGTGAAAAGTGTCCGAGGCAAAAATCTTTTCAATACGATTTTTAGGAGCAATAAAATAAAAATCGGAATAAAAAGCTATGTGCAGTTTCGTCCCCTTAGCGGGAAGGTTAAAAAGTAAAAGGTATTTAACATCATTCTCACAGTTCAAGTTACCCAACGAAAAAAGAATTTTTCAAATCTTATTAAAGGATGCAAAGATACAGTGCGACGGTGACACATTTCTGTACTGATATCCCTATATTAAGAAACTCTGTATGTTAAAAGACGTGAGAAAGAGAAAAGGGAAAATAATACATTATCTGTTTAATGATAGCTGACTTCCGATTGTAATGATTTGCAATTCTGATATGCATGTGACACACTGGTGTCCAAAAACCTAAGGAAGAATACTATTTTCGAAAGATTACAACCACAAAATCAAGCGCAACAGCTTGTGGAAATTTGCATAACTGGGGAAGTTCGGCGGATAGCCGGTGCACGTGCAAAATGACGAATCATGCGCACAGGGATCACGTGGTATCATTTAAACGGGTAAAAGAGAAAAGGGTGCGGTAGGCGAAATGGGTTGGAAGGAAAATCTTGATGTGAAGGCATAAGGGTACGAACTTGTAATTTAGAGTTATGCCTCAACGACATCTTTTAGAGGATTTCACGCGGGGAAGAATTATAAGGAAGCTGAATGAAGGCCGCCGAGTGGATGATGTTGCCAGGAAGTTTGGAATCGCGCATAGTGTGGTATCCAGGCTCTGGGCAGCGTTTCAAACCAATGGAATGTGTTCCAGACGCATGCTAGGCAGTCGCGCTTGCTCTACTACGACACATTAAACTGATTTTTAGTTGTAATTGCAAAACGTAATCAGTGCATCACGACTGGTCAGCCTGTGAGTCGCCTCCATTCCAGTACAAGAACGCAGATATCCCGACAAACTGTGGCAAGACGTGTGCGACGTATCGGGCTATATGCCAGAAGGCTTGTAGTCTACGATCTTCTACCCAGAGATCTACGTAGCGCACGTTTTCAGTGGTGTCGTATCCACAGAATTTGGACACGTCATTAATGGGCCAATGTACTCTTCACAGATGAGAGTCGTTTCAGTCTGCCCTCGGATTCTGGACGTCAGTTGATCTGGCGTGAAAGAGGTACTGCGTACCAGCGCGAGAATGTGCAGGAAAGGGACAGATACGGCGGTACCGGGATCATGGTGTGGGGCGGCATCATGATTAATGGACGCACCGTGCTGGAAATTGAGACTATGACGGGCGAACGATATTGCAACGAAGTTCTGCGTCATGTTCAATTATAACATGGTGCTGTGCGCGACGACTTTCTGTTCATAGATAACAACGCGACACCTCATCGGACGAGAGGAATTCAGACACTTCTGGAGACCGAGGATATTCATCGCATCGACTGGCTAGCACGCTCCCTAGATCTCATCCCCATAGAACACGTCTGGGACACAATGCGGAGGCACATTGGTGCTCGAAAACAGCCTTCCAAAACACAAGCAGGGCCTAATCTTTGCTCTTAGGGAGAAATGGGCCAATTTGACTATGGAATTCCTGGATCACTTGGTGCTCAGATCGCCACAACGTTGTGAGAGCTGCATCGCAGTTCGTGGTGGAAATATTCCATACTGAAAAGTCTCTCCGCCTGGTTATCTGTAAGCACTGTACATCAATTCTCCAACCATGTCTTTCGAAAATTTGCAACTTTTGCGTAAACACTGATTACAATGCAATTTGTTCATCATTTATAAATAGTTTTTGTGCTTTTTCATGCGCTTGTATGCTGCCAATGTAATTATTTCACCATTTGACAGCTGTCATGTATTGTTTTTCTTTTACAGGTAAAAATATAGTCCGTTTTTAGATTTTGGACACCAGTGTATAATCACTGCAAGCACATCTTGATGAAAAATTAAAGGTCGTAACGTAAATAGCGATTCCACCTGTGAAGACCATAATTGTCTTTGCAAAAATATTTATTTATCTTTTCGCTCCCAGTGTTTCCATTGGTTTACATCTCGACTGAAAACAGTTCCGAGCTGTCTTTGCTGGGAAACTAACACATAATTACCTATTGAAAACCCTAGGGAAACCACTCACAGGGTAACCGGTCGACCGTGGGATCGAAGTTAAGCTAGAAACTTCATGCCTCTTCCAACTTCAAGGAGTACCGAAAGGATCGCTTTGTCAGTTAAGCATGGCGGCGATGGTACAAGCCGCTTCACGAATCGTAGATTTATTCCCAAGATAATAGGTTAGATTGCATTGGCCGACTATCTTGCGTGTCATTCTTATGCAGTTAAACGTATTCACTACAAATATAACCATAAAATGCTTTCTTCCTGGGAGCAACAAATACCTGTTTGTTTAAATGGTGAACTCTCAGTCTGCAATGAAGAAACTTTTTTCACCTTAAAAAGAGAAACTTGCGGATTATAAGAGCATCATGAAAATAATTCGTATTTCCTTCACAAATACTTATATTAGGAGTGCAACTTAATTCTCGGCCCTTAACCGCAAGCGATCATAGAACGTCGGCAAATGCGATTAGCTGTGTGCCATAATGGCTGATTGCAGCGCTATCCAAGAGCTGTCCAGGCAACCGTAACAGCTCACAGCTGTACTGACAGAAGGGACGAAAGTTGACGGTGAAAGCAATGTCGTTCGAGAAGCAACATTTGAGGCACTGCCTCCTGTTCGCATTTCAGCTACAAAAAGTGCCGCGGAAGCCCTGCAAATTATCTGTGCTGCTTTGGGTGAGGCTGCTGTGTCCTACAGTACGTGTAAGAAATGGTTTTAAGCAGAAAAAGTTCGATCTCCGTGATGCAGAACGTTCAGGACAGTCACAGAAAGTTGACGATGAGGAACTGGAACAACTGTTGGACGCGAATCCTTGTCGCACACAGTCAGAGCTCGCCCAGAAACTCGGAGTAACACGGCAAGCCATTGCAATTCGTCTGCACAAGCTTGGACGGATTCACAAGGAGGGCCGTTGGGTGCCCCACCAACTCACAGCTGCGAACAAGTCTAGGCGCTACGAGGTTGCAGTGTCCTTGCTATCCAGATTCAAGAAGAAGGATTTCCTCCACAAGTTCTTGACCTGTGATGAGAAGTGGATCCTCTACGATAATCCTCAGAGGCGCAAATCGTGGGTTTATCCAGGTCAGCCTACCACCAGTACCGCCAAACCGAATATCCATGCCAGAAAGTTGTTGCTGTACATATGGTGGGGTCAGCGCGGTGTCGTACACTATGAGTTGCTCAAACCTGGTGAAATTCTTCAATGCTGAGCGTTATTGTGAGCAACTCATTCGTGTGAGTGACGCAATGCATGCGAAAAGGCCATACACCGGCAAGGGCAGAAGGTCGGTCCTGTTGATTCAGGATAACGCACGTCCTCACACCGCGAAAACGACTTTAAACACCATCACCGACCTGGGATGAGATATTTTGTCCCACCCGGCGTATTCTACAGACATCGCCCCGTCGGATTATCACCTCTTTCGCTCCCTGCAACATCACCTGAGTGATACGCACTTCACTTCTGTCGAGGAGGTCCACACAAGTATTGATGACTTTATCAACTCAAAACAGCCCTCTTTTTTCTGCAGTGGCATTCGGCAGCTCCCTGACCGATGGCTCAAATGTATCCAACATGACGGGGATTATTTTTCTGATTAGGTACGTATTCGATTTGCTATAATTTGCTGTCAACGTTTCGTGCCTTTGGTCGAGAATTAAGTTGCACACCTAATATGAACTTCCATAGCTTAAAGCAGATTTATTTTTTATCCCTAATTTTCTTATTTGCATTGCTTTCTTATGCGTTCTTAACTGATTAAAATGTTTTCTGCAGAAACCGTGCGCTGGAGCGATCGTTGTAAATATATACCACGATTGTATGCATATCTGCAAGTTAATACAGGTAGTAGATAAAATAATATTAGCGACGAGAATCATTTGTACTTATTACAACCAAAATGGACTAGCAATTACTTACAGCAGTTCTTGTTTTCTGCGTGGAATAGATGTAAATAAAGTCTAAACATTTTCTAGGTGGAAATTTGCCTATTGTTGAAGGAAGATTTCAAGCTACGTGGGTGAAGAAGGTGGCAGGAATATGCTTCTCACCATATATTTAGGAAATAACTGCAATGGTCTGATAATAGATTCGTTCCCATAAATTAAGGAGCAACATGAGATTTGGAGTTCTTTAAAAAAATCCACAGTGCAAGTGGGTTAACCTAACATAATAGAAGCATTTTAACCCGTCGATGTCAAATATGAAAAGAAAAATAACATAAAGTGCGTCTAAACATGCAGATTAGTTTTATGTTATAAGGAGGAAGTTGAGAGCGTTTTGTCATTTCGCTTCTGGATTTAAGGCAGGACACGTTGCTTCGAAATTTTGAGTTCTGTTACTGCAACATTGTCTTTATACTTCGGAAAACTAGAAGTTTCGATCCGTAAATTTATTGGTGTAAAAAAATATAAATGCACAAACAACACCGAGCTTTCCCACGTCTATCAGATGGCTTTATCATGGTTCTAAAATATATGCTATAGTCTAGAGCCACTACGCTCTAGTTTAGAACCTTGAGAAAGCCGCCCGGCAGGCGTGCAAAAGCTCGGTGTTGTTTGTATATATATATTTTTACACCAATAAATTCACGGATCGAAACTTATAGTTTTCCGAAGTATATCTTTAAATGGTGTATTTTTGATTTTGAATAACATAGTCTTTACACCGCTAAAGAGAAGAATTAAGATGCAGAGTTAATAGAAGGCTCGATGCCGGCCAGTTTCCAGCCGAAGTAGCCAGGTGGCTCAATGTGAGTCATTCCGCAGTCCATCTGCTTATTACAAATGACAAATACGCCATCGAGAAGGTTTGGCAATGGGAGAACTCGGGCAAGAACTCCAAGAGATGAGAGTCATCTGCAGCAAAGTGCTCGGAAAAGAAAGACGGCCACATCTATTGAACTGTGTTCGTATCTTATGGCAGCAACAGGAAATATGATATCTTCTCGCACGGTGCATAGGAGGCTTCATGAATATGGTCTTTATGCTAGGAGATCAATAGTGTAACAAAATATTTCCCTCACCTCTCGACCTAAACGAGAACGTCTTTATACTTCGGAAAACTCCGCTGATTCTGCCAAGCCCGTTCCCTTGGCTGTGGTGTCACAGTTATGTAAACTAGGCTGATGATCAATCGAGCTCTGCTATTTTTACGTATGAGTCCAGCTTTGCTCTCCGAAGTGGCTACAGACGAAGACTTATCTGGAAAGAACCAAGGACACGTCTTAGAGAGGGTCAATTATGATGGTAGTGTAATGGTGCGGGCAGGCATATTTTTGGGCTACCGCACGAAAATACGCTTCAAACCGTCTTTACGAATGCTCAAAGTTATGAGGATGTGATTTTAGAATGCTTTGTTAGGCCTTATGCAGGAGCCATTGACAGCAACGTTTTTTACAATACGATAATGCACGTCCTAACCGCAATTGTGTTTGATTTGTTGGGATCACAGGACAGTGAGCCAGAATTCTTGACCAATATTTTGAGGAGAACATCACCAACCGCATGGAGTGTACAGCTCGTTCCCCTCACCCGAATCCTATTGAGTATGCTTCGGATGTTTTAGGCAAAAGTGTTGCAGGCCTCTCATAAGCAGCCCCCAAACCTGCAGGAGCTTCGAAGTGTCTTTGTCAAGCAATGGTTGTTATTTGCAGGACAGCTTTTGGACACTCATTAGGAGCATGAAACGTCGCTGTGAGGGGTAACCAAACTCCGTATTGACTCAATTTGGCTATCTCGTTTGACTCTGTCGTTTGACTAGGTAGGCTTACTTGCAATTTGTTCTTTGACTAATTAGTTTTCTCATTTCGTACATTTTATAATATGAAAGCACATATGAAATTATACATTTTATTCAAATTTTACATGAAAACTTTTTATAGTTTTTGAGACATTTCAAAAGTTCATTTTGGTCTTTAATTTACAGAAACCAGTGTATTTAGATTGAGTTATATAATTCGCAACATGACCCACGTGACGTATTCCTGAGGTGACGCATGAGTCAAATTGACAATAAAGTAGCGAACACTCTGCCGGCATAGTTCAACTGGGAGAACAACCTGTTATAGGTTATATATATAACATATAACCTGTTATATGTTATAACACCCAGTTATAACATATAACAGGTTATATGTTATAACTGGGTGAATGTGCAGGTCATAGGAGGTGAAAAAATTGTCTTCATGTTTCACCAGCCACAACTTGATATATCTGACTGTCTGTGCAGAGGTATTATCCTCCTGAAAGATGGCATCATGGTTGGGTAACAATGTCTCAAACAAGGGATACACCTTGTTCCCCCAAAACTACATACACTCTAGATACGTTACGTAGGCGACCTGCGCACGGGCTAAAACATAACTTGCAACCCGTGAAAAACCACAGCCATGCAAAAAAATGCGATTCTACTCAAATTCTTATGCATCATGTCTCACCAGAGGCGTTGCGAAGTTGAAAACAAAACATTTGGTGTGTAGTATGCTTAACTTTGTCAACGGCAACATTCCAGTCTGTTTGACTCTCCAATCGAATCGCGCCATAGAGGGCTTTTGTACCTTCTGCTCGCCGTCGCTACGCCTCTGACTAGACCACTGAAGGTACTTATACCATGCAGTAGTGTAGTGATGGTACCTACTTGCGCAAGCCAATACTTATACTTGCACATGTCTGAGCTTTCGTACCAGCTGGTCAGAGCATTACACTCTTGATTTCGCGTTTTTTAGGCATAATCCCTGTAGGAGGTTAGAAATAGAGTGAAAGACACTTCGCCAGACTATGTGACACTTTTCTAATGATACCGTATTCAGTTCATACACTCATTAGATGTATTTTCCTGTTTTAAAACACTGGCGTTCGCAACATGCGCTATATCAATAGCAGAAGTGACATACACTGAAGAGCAATTGAATTAGAGACAGCTGGCGTTATGCAAATGTGGCGCTGTGGGCGGCCCTGTAAACGGAAACGACGTGACATAGGCATGAATCCGACAATATAAGGAGTGGTGCGACGGGAAACAGTAAGAGTCGGACGCAGTATAGGTAAAACGAAGGATCTAAGCGCATTTGATCGTGGGAAAATTGTCGGAGCCCGACGAATGGGTAACTCCATCTCGGAAGTCGTACAGGCACTGGGATTTTCATCAGCCACTGTGTCACGGGTGCACCGTGAGTACATCGAATCCGGTAAAACCATCCCTGCAAGGGCCAACTACCGTGGACAACAGCGTGTGGATGGGCGGGGTCATCGTCGGCTAGCTCGCATTGTAACTGCGGATGGACGGGCCACAGTGCAAGAAATCACTCGGCAATTTAACGCTGGTGCACAAAAACGTGTGAGCAGCCACACCATCCAGAACCATCTCCTCGCTATGGGGTACAGAAGCCATCGTCCAACGAGGGCACCGCTGCTGACCGCATATCACAGGGTGCAAAGATTAGCATGGGCGCGGAAACATCGCCACTGGACCTAGACATGTGGGAAAATGTTGCTTGGACTGATGAGTCGAGATTCACGTTGGTACATGCGGATGGCAGGATACGAGTACGGCGCAAACCACATGAAGCGATGGATCCTTCTTGCCAGCAGGATACTCTTCAAGCTGGTGGGGTTGGCATTCTTGTCTGGGTACTGTTTACGTGGACTGAAAAGAGACCCCTGGTACGTGTGACATCGTCCCTCACAGGTCAACGTTACCGGGATATCCTGGACGACCATTTGCTGCCGTTTGTGCGTCTTCAACATCAAACTGGGGACCTCATCCTGCAACAAGACATTGCACCGTGCCATCGCTCCCGAATTGTATCCGAATGGTTGAGTGTACACTCCACCGACGTGACCTCGCTTCCTTGGCCAGCTCGGTCACCTAACCTCAATTCCATCGATCACATCTGGAATGCCATCGAGAGAGATGTTTGAGGCTCTGACCCTCCTCCATCAAATCTTCGTGAAATGTTAGAGCTTGTTCAGGGGTCGTGGATCCGTATGGATTCCCAACGCTTCCGGTGTCTTGCTGAGTCCATGCCGAGACGAATTGCCACCGTCATCAGGACGAAAAGTGGTGATACACGTTACTAGACAGGTATCTCTAATTCAATTGCTCTTCAGTGTATGTGGCTCTGTGCTGCTGCTGACGAACCTTTTTGCTTGAAACTGGATAGCTGAGAAGAATATTGTGTTCCTTGGTTACTGTAGCGCAGCAGTGGTGTTGAGTGTTTTATCTGTTTTATGTACATTTATGGCAAACGCTCTTCTATTTCGCTTAGATTTCCAAACATTGTTCTTCCTGGTAAATACTGCATGTCCTTGTTGTAAGCACACTGCTAGAATTTAGGAAAACGTTCTGCTGTAGGCACTGAATAAACCCAAAGTTTTAGTTACGGAAGCCCCGATTAAACGGGTAACAAAAGTTGTTTGTCTTTGAAAAAGAGATAAGTCTCGATTTTTTCTTGTGTGATTTGTTACACTCCAAAAATTCTTACCCCGTTGATGCTGTTGAAATACCTGGCAGTGCCCTCTAGAGAGAGAGAGAGAGATAGATAGAAGACGACATTGCCAGTTTCTACGAAACGTAGGATGTTTTTATCAGTTTGTCCGCTTTCTCTATACCTAGAGATACTGATAAACGGCTCATGGTGAATGAACTACACTGCCGGACAATTGCTAAGGACGGATGACAATAGCAACGATAGCAACCATAAAATGGAAGGCAGGAAAATGTGGAAATTAGCATAAGTGCGGGATACAGTAAGACGTGTTGTGCGTATGCAAATTTTGGATTGCCGAACTTGTTCGTGACGTCATAGCGCTGATAAGAGATATAAAGGATTTGACGCGTATTGACCGTTGTTGTTCAAACGCAAAGTTGAAAGGGAAAGAATCAATTGACGAACTTGCAATTTTCAGTATGTCTTCCCGACATCACCTAGATGATTTTACGCATGGCCGTATTATTGGCAAGATTGAAGAAGGGCGAAAAATAACAGATGTTGCCAGGGAGTTCGACGTCAGCCACAGTGTTGTTTCAAGGCTTTGGAAATCATTTCAAACAAATGGAGAGTGTAGCAAACGTCACGGGGGAGGTCGTGTTCGCAGTACGACACCTGCAGAAGATCGGTACATAGTGCTATCAACAAAAGACACCGGCGCAGCACAGCTAGTGACGTAGCAAATCAGTTTATGGCTGCTACTGGCAAGCGGATCTCACGAAAAACTGTCGCCAGACGTTTGCATGAAGGAGGACTATACGCCCGCCGTCCTGTTGTGTGCATCCCATTGTCCAGACCTCACCGTACCGCCCGTTTGCAATGGTGCCATCAACATCGCAATTGGACTGATAACGACTGGTCTGCTGTCCTCTTCTCAGATGAGAGTGAATACAGTCTATCGTCTGATTGTCGACGACAACTGATCTGGCGTGATAGTGGTACTGCATATTGTCCAGCAAGCATACAGGAGAGGGACCGATATCCGACATGTAGTGCCATGGTATGGGCTGGCATCATGATCAATGGCCGTACGTCCCCCTATGTGCTTCCAACTGGGACTATGACCGGCCAACGATACAATAATGATGTTCTGCTACCTCATGTTTGCATGTTCCGTGGTGCTGTCGGTGATAGATTCATTTTCATGGACGACAACGCAACATGTCATCGAACAGTCGCTGTCCAGGAGTGTCTTGAGAGCAAGGATATTCAACGCCTCGTATGGCCAGCACGTTCTCCAGATCTGAATCCCATTGAAAATGTGTGGGATGCTTTGGGGAGGAGTCTTGCTGGTCGCCAATGCCCTCCAATAAACAAGGACACCCTCATCCGTGCACTGACAGAGGAATGGGATAAATTACCCCAACAGCTGCTTGATAATGTTGTGCAAAGCATGACACGACGTGTGGAATCTTGCATCGCCCTCCATGGTGGCCATATCCCGTATTGACATCTTACGCCGGAGGACGGTAATTGCATTTTTTTCACGTTTACGTATTCTGCACAAAATGGCCTGTTTGTCCCTTGAACACGTTCCAAATCCTTCTGGATTTCAGAGCACAATAAATTGTCTTTCTTGTAATGTCCTGGCATTCTGACATTATTTTATTTCACTTGGCATCCAACCACTTTTACTTTTTTATGCGCTATATAGCCGTTTATGATCCGTCCTTAGCAATTATCCAGCAGTGTATTAGGCAATACAGACTATATATCCCGGAATGTAGGAATATTACGTCATCGGAAGTTTATAACTGACACTTCGGATTACATAAACTATCAAGGTGCTTACCAGATACATCCTGAGCTGTCTGAACTTATTTAAATACGTTTTCAATATAGTGGTTGTAATCCTGGGACTCTGTTTATTGGGGGATTTAAGCAGCCCTTAATCATCTGAGGATAAAAGGTGCCGCCCATCCCTATTAAAGTACCATCAATGTCAGATGAGAGACAGAGAGAGAGAGAGAGAGAGAGAGAATGGCTGATTTCAGAGAAGAATCGGTACGAACATAGCATCCATATCTTTCGCGAGATTTGAACCTAGTTCCAATAGTAGGTGAAGCCAGAGGCCTGTGTTCTGTAGAACACAGGCCTCTGGCTTCACCTACTATTGGAACTAGGTATATGAGCTGCCATGTCATATATGCGGTATTATCTTTTACATCATAGGATATACAACCCCTTTTTTTTCAGGTGCTTTGGTTTACAGAAAGGGACCGTCTGAATATATAAAAGACACGGGTACATAAATTATGGAACCGTTGCTGTACGAATTTTCCAAGACCTGTACCTGTGAAGACGAGAAGCTGCGAAGAATTTATGAAAGAGTGGTGCATATAAAGCGTGTGTAGTACCCGTCGAGAGAACTAAAATGTTCACATCAGAATTCATTATAAACGATGCAGAAACATTCCAGCTGAGATGATGTGTAATTAAAGGGAAATTCATTTTGCCAGTAGGGTGATCAGAAATTGAACTCTAAAATAAAAAATGAAACATTGTAGTTAGTAGCTAAGATTATAAAGAGGCCAAATTGTTCAAGATCGAAACAAATGGAAAGTTATTCACAAGCCGAGAAATTTGAAAATCCAGCTTTTATTTAAGCGTTCCTGTTTCAGTACAACACCATAGACCGTATCCATGTACTGAGAAAACTAATTGAAACAACGAATGAATATGAATTATTGTTACGTACCACGCTTTTAGTAATTATGAAAATGATTTTGATTAAAAAAACCCACAAGAAGTTAGGACTCTGCAATTCTCGGTATAGAAGATGCATACGTCAATAATTTTGATAAATCTATAAAAATGAAAGTGCAAAGGCTCGACTGTTTAAAGACAGAGAATATAAGACAAAGTGGTACCACATCTCCCAAACGTTCCAGTGCCTCATTGCAGAATGTCTTTCAATCATTGAATTGGAAAGTCAAGGGGATAAAGAGCGATGGAGATCATTTAACTCACTTTCGGTTTTCTGATGACATAATCATTTTTGCAAGTTCTCCCTCAGGTGATGCAGGAACTTACTGACAAAGAGCAAAGGAGTGGGATTAAAGATGAAATTACAGAAAGCAATGTTAATGTGCAATGCCTTGACAAAAACTGAAGGTTTAGAAGTAAACGGGGCACATTTTGAAGTAACGGATGCTTGGAGAAGAGATATCAAGCGAGGAATACATCTAAGAAGAAATTAATAGGTACATAAAATTTGGCTCAAGTGTAAAATAATAAGGTTTTCAAGAGCTATTTAACATTACGCTTTAAAAGGAAATGGTTTAATTTATACACATTTCCAGTTCTTACTTATGGATCAAAGAAATGGAACTTTACTAAAAAAAAAAGACATACAGGATACGCGGACGACTCTCAAAAGCATGGAGAGATGCATGCTGGGTGTAACCAAGAAAGATAAAAAAAAAAAAAGAACTCGTGGATCAGGAAAATGACAAGAGTTGATGACTTCTTGATCAAAGTAAATACTCTCAAATGGCAATGAGCTGTTTTCAGACTACTGAAATACAGGAGAAAACCACCTAGGATGGATAAAAGTCGAAAGCATGCCAGATGTGGCAGTGGAAGAGAATTGCATGTTAATGAGATGGAAGAGAATAGCTCAAGACAGAGAGCTAGCTATGGAAGAGACTGGTGAGACATTCATGCAGCACTGGCTGAAGGTTTCTCCATTTGTACCAACTTCACCGATCAGTGAGTGGAGGTCTCTCGAAGCCCCTTTCACAACTCTCTGTGTCTTAAAAACAAAATATATGTACCGTGTGGCAAAGAAGTTTTAAGACTGGGTCTGCAAAATGAAATAGAAACAAGAAATTATAATTTGTTTTGGTTTGTTATTCAAAATAAGTCCCTCCGACTTCAATACACTTGTTACAGCGATTTAATAATGATTCGAATGCCTGTTCCAGTTCACTTTGCGGAATTGCCTCCAAAGCACGCGTCGAAGCTGTTTGTATGGTCGAAATATCATCAAAATAACACCATTTTAACGCCATTTTAAGTTTTGGGAACAAGGAAAAGTCGAAGGGTGCTAAATCAGGCGAATACGGTGGATGATTCAAAACACAGATGTTATTTTTCGCCAAAAATCTACTAACAAGAAGTGAGGTGTGACTGGGTGTATTATCAACTGTTTTCATCTCGATATTTTGGACGAATGCGAGGAATTCTGCCCATCAAACGCCTCAAAACATTTAAATAAAACTCACCAGTAATTGTTTGTCCACTTGGAACAAATTCTTTGTGGATAAATACCCTTACTATCGAAGAATGTAATGAGCATTGTTTTGATTTTCGATGGAACGTTTCTTGTTTTTTTGGCTTGTGGTGAGTTTTTTGACTTCCATTCCGCACTTAGTCGCTTTGTTTTAGGATCATATTGAAAACACCATGTTTCATCACCTGTAACAATCGATTTTAAGAAGTTTGGATCATTTTCAGCGGCCAAAATGATGTCTCTGCAATGTGCACTTCTCCTTGATTTTTGTTTATTGGTTAACGTGTGTGGAACAAATTTAGCACAGACTTTTGTTTTGCCAAAATCTTCATGCAAGATGGTTCAAATCGCTTCTTTGTTGATGTTTAAAGACTCTTCCATCATTCTTAGGGACGCACATCGATTGTTTGCCACGAAATCACGCACTTTTTCAATAATTTCAGGTTCCTAGATGAACTTGGTCTTCCGGTATGCTTATCATCTTCTAGCGTCTCTCTTCCATCAAAAAACGTTTGTGCCACAGGAAAACATTTGATGTATTTAAACAAAACTCACCGTTAACTTGTTTCATCATTTGGTACGTTTCCGAGGCACTTTCACCAAGTTTTGCGTTAAATTTAATAACAGCCCTTTGTTCCATCTTAATACTTCAACATGAAAAAATTTTTACTTCTCTAATGAACGGCCGTTTCGTTTGAGTTTCTTTAACAACTGCGCAGTACTTTTGGCAGAAAGCAAGCAGATGGTCAAGGTTTATAACGCACTTACGATTACACTGGTGGCGCCACCGTAGGCTGAAATCTAGCGCCAGTCTTAAAAATTCTTTGACGCACTGTGTAAAAATACATTCAATGGATAAAGCATTGGAAATATCTGCCTAATTGGGTGTTGGTCATCCTCTAGCGCGAATAACAGTCTGTACACGCCAAGGAATCGACTCCACCAGATGCCGGAGGGTTTCTGGAAGCAATGCCAGCCATGCTTGTTGCAGCATTGTCCACAACTTCGCCCGAGACATCGGTCCGGGATCCATGGATCCCATGTTCCGCTCCACAGAATCCCAGAGAGGTTTCATAGGGTTCAAAACTAGGGGGCCACTGGATGATTCCAAACTCAGATGAGTGTTTCTCGAGCCATGCCTGTGTGGTTGCAGCCGGGTGGGGTGGGTAATTGTCTTACTGAAACGTACCATCGGCCACGGATGCGCGAAGGCCATGAAAGCGTGTAGGTGATCAGCCAGCACATGCGGGCACACGCAGCAGTTAAGGACTTCCCCAGACACACTAAGGGATCTAATGTGTTCTATGAGAAGGCTCTCCAAACCATCACACTACCACCGCCGTCTTGCACAGAGCCAGCCGGAAACGACGGGGCCATGGCCTCATACTGTCGACTACACACCCGCACCCTTCCGTCAGATCGGTACAGCTGAAAACGGAATTCATCTGACGACAAGAGGCGGCGCCACTCTTCAGAAATTCAGTTTTGATGTTCCTGGTACCAGTTGAGGCGTAATGTCTGATGAGGAGCGGTCAACAGTGGCACACTAGTAGGGCGTCGGCTCCCGTAGCCCAAGGTATACAGCCTGTGCCATATTGTTCGCTCGCTGATGCTGCTTGGGCTTCCGATATTTAACCTTGATATGATTTGTGTCGCCGTTGTCAAGCGGTCAGTCTGTACGAGCTTGGGTAGTCTGCATGGACCCTGGTCATCAATGGCGTGTGGTCGGCCACCGCTTGCACTCTGGGTGCTGGCCAGTCCACTGATGGTATACTCGTGGCGCACCCTTGATACGGTTTACCACGGGAACCCTAGGGATTATACCTCTTGGGCGATAGAATGACCCATCTGTCTAACGCCGACAGTGCGTCAACGGTCAGAATCGCTCAGATCACTACGTTTACCCATGTTCGGCAATTGCAATACACTATTGGGAAGCCATGTTGTCCGCCTGTTCATCGCCCCTGTTCGGTTTGGGTCTGTTCCACTCTGAGCGGGGGATGCCCATATCAAGTTCCAATCATCCCTATCTCTAATGTTTGTCTACTGCGTGTATAAACAGTAGAACCCGCTTATAATGAGGAGCTTGTAACCATATATATACAGGGTGTATTGAAAAGGCCTTAAACAGGGAAATAACTTTTGAACGCAAAATGCTAGAGTTGTGGAAGTAGTGTGTATGTATAGTAAAGTGACTATGATCTATCAGATGAGATCGATTGCAGCACCTATATAGGCGAATATTGGAAGTTAGCGATCCTATCGCGAGAATCAAGAGAGATAGCGAAAAAAAGTCAATAGCAAACGTGTAGAGCGTCACCGATTTAGTATGAAATGACGCTTTACATTCACCAAAAACTCCAATAGAAGTCCGGAAATGCAGATCTCTCGGTATCGGATCACCGGCATAAATACGTCACTCATCGCGTGCAGAAGTGTGACATTATAAGGTGATGCAAATTTACTAATAAAACTCATACATGTACGTGTCAGCAAGGTACAATTTATTATGTAATGTACAGTAAAGTAGTAAGAAATTCATACAGCAGTAGGACATTATGAAGAAGAAAAACACAAAATAATGTTCTAGGAATACAAAATGTCGGTACTAATACTAAGCATTCGCGATGTGTCCACCATCGGCAGCAATACACATCTGCATTAGAGCTAGAACTTCTTGTTGGACGTTCTGCAGCATTTCAGGTGTTACGTTACTGCATGCTTAGATAATACGGGTGTGTAGATCGTTAACATCGCGGGATGGCAAGCTGAACACTTGGTCCTTCACGTAACCCCACAAGAAGAAGTCCAATGGGGTTAGATCAGGTGACCTCGGTGGCCACTCCACATTACCTCCATAACCGATGATCCTGTGCTCGAAAATGTCCGACAAAAAGCTTCGTTCTGACGCCTGTTGATGTGGTGGGGTGGCGTCATGCCGAAACCACACAGAACGCAGATGGATTAACGGCAAGTCACCTAGGAAATCAGGTACTGTTGTTCGCAATAGCTCCAGGTATCTTCGTCCCGTTAAGGTTCCATCGTAGAACACAGGTCCTATGAGGCGAGTGTTCCAAATCCCGCATCAGACATTGAGGGACCACCGCACCTGATGACGAACTGCTTGTTGGCATGATGGGTTTTTAAGTGCCCGATAGTGCGCGTTGTGTGGGTTTAAGCCACTACTGTGATCGAATTCCGCCTCATCCGTCCACAAAATGTTAGTCAAAAGATCTGGCTGTTCATCCAGTGTTTTCATCACGAAGTCGCACCAGTCGTAAAGTCTCTGATAATATATTGGCAGCAACCCTTGCGTTAGTGTTGCACTGTACGGGTGATCTCGGAATTCACGCAAAATTTGCCATACACGACCAAATGTAAGGCCACACGTCGCACTGATGTCTCTCGTACTGCAGTGTGGGTGGGTTAGCGCATAGGCCAGGACGTCCACTGGCTGCACTTGCACACCTGCAAGTGTCGGCCTACCTGAACGGGAACGACTTGTAATGCTCCCGGTTTCTCTCAGCCTGCGAACGACATTGGTGATAGTAGCCACAGTAGGATGAGAACGATTAGGGAAACGTAATGCATATTGACGTGCTGCCTCTCTTGCCCGACGACCGTATTCCCCGTACAACATAACTATCTCGCAGTACTCCTCGTTGGAATAACTAGCCATGTGTAGACTCTAAGATCCATTCCACGCACTGTCTGACAAACCTTCCCTGACCGCCAATTTATGCTTCCCGATGAGGTATGACGTAGCGTTTCCATTTGCATACTTTCATCCATCCTTCGCTGTTTTGCAGGCAAAATTCGTTTACAGATTTTACGCTTTGCGATGTCATTCGTGACGTATTTATGCCGGTGATTGGATACCGAGAGATCTGCATTTCCGGACTTCTATTGGAGTTTTTGGTAAATGTAGGGCGTCATTTCGTACTAACTCGGTGACGCTCTAAACTTTTGCTATGGATTTTTTTCTCTATCTCTCTTGGTTCTCGCGATAGGATCGCTGACTTCCAAAATTCGCCGCTAGGGGTGCTGCAATCGGTTTCATCTGATAGATCATAGTCACTTTACTATACGTACACACTAGTTCCAGAACTCTAGCATTTTGCGTTTAAAAGTTATTTCCCTGTTTAAGGAGTTTCCTATACACCCTGTATATTATCATCATCATAATCATCATTGTCAACCTATATCAATCCACTGCTGGACGAAGGTCTCTCCAAGTCTCTTCCACAACGGTCTGCCTTGTGCCAGTCTCCTCCATGTTACTCCCGCATACTTTCGAATTTCATCCACCCATCTTCCCTGTGGTCTTCTTCTGGGTCTTTTCCTGTCTCTTGGCATCCAATCTAAAATTTCGACTGTCCATCGATGGTCTGTCAGTCCGACAGTATGTCCAGCACATTGCCATTTCAGGGATTTTACTCTGATTATGATGTCTTCCACTCTTGTCATTTTTCTGATCCACGATTTCCTCTTCTTATCTCTCCTGGTTACACCAAGCACGCACCTCTCGTTGCTTCTTTGAGTTGTCTGCAGTCTTTGTATGTCTCTTTTCGTTAAGATCCACGTTTCTGCACCATACGTAAGCACTGGAAGGATGCATTGATCAAACACTTTTCTTTTAAGACATAATGGCATATTGCTCTTGAAAATTATGCTGTTTCTTCCAAAAGCTCTCCAGGCAAGTTTTATACGCCGATTAATTTCTTCATCAATGTGACCCTCACTTGATATCTGCTATCCAAGATAAACGTACGCATCTGTTATCTCCAGCTTTTCTCCATCAATTGATAAATCTTCATTTCTTGTAAAAGCATTGAACATCACTTTTGTCTTCTGAAAGTTCATTTTTAATGTAACTTTTTTATCACGCACACACACACACACACACACACACACACACACACACGCGCGCACGCGGGCGCACGCACGCTCATAGAAAAAGGCAGTTGATTTTGAGAATTCACGTTTATAAACGTGCTTATTTGACTTTGCCTCATTTCACATCCGATATATAATAATAGTGCTTTATGTATTTGTGCTGTGATGTATACTCTTATTTAACCTTCCTTTTTTAGTTTCTGTCTTCTTATGTACATTTTGGTTTATTCTCTTTAAGCGTTTTTTATTCTGAACGCTACACACACACACACTCTCTCTCTCTCTCTCTCTCTCTCTCTCTCTCTCTCTCTCTCTCTCTCTCGATGAATTTGTGTTTGACAACCTGACAGCAGGTCAAAGAGTAATGACGTAATCCAGAGGTGAAAATAAGAGTTGGTATTTTGCCTGTTTAAGTGGAATACTCATTTATACAAGCACTTGTTATCACGCGTACTTGATTATTCCTGTCACTTGTTTTCGGCAATAGCACTTGTTGATCAGTCTGACTTGTAAACGTTCTGCTGTTCGAAGCATGACAGTGGATTTATGTACGAAATGCTATATTAAAGCCCGAGCAGTCTTATAATACTGCTAAGTTATACGGGGATCCTAACAAAAGTTCTGTACACTGTCCATTTTTGAGAACAGCGTGAAGTAACGGAGAAAACTGGTCTTATTGCCGTTCAATGCACTCCCCTCCGCTGCTAATGACTGCTTGCCAGCGGTGAGGTAAGTCCTGGATGCCTCGTAGTACGTCATCTTTGTTCAGCTGTCGTATTACTCGGGTCACGTTCAATGACGGGTCTAAGTCTCATCAACTGCGACAATTCTGTTCAGGAAAGTGTTGCCCTCCCTTTCGAACCTATAGAGGCGATCCAGTGCGATGCTCACTCTGGCTGCCTTCTGCTCGGGGGTGAGTTGATGAGGCGCCCAGCGCGAGGCGATTTTTCTTTTTCCTAGTGAGTCGATCAAAATCCAGTGAACAGACATGGTGGACAAGTTTGCCTGATGAGCAATCTCCTCAACTGTCAAACGGCGATTCACTTCCAGAAGAGTTGCGACAATGGTGATAGATGTTTTGTCTGTCGCCGTTTGAGGTCGGCCTGAGAGGTGATCATCTTCGATGCTGCTTCGGCCCTCCCGAAAGCGCGATGCCCAGTGAGAACTTGTGCTTCGATCAAGAGTTGCTTCCCCACAAACTACGTGCAAGGCAGTGTGGATCTGTGTCGGAGTTTCTCCCTGCAGAGTTTCTTTTTTTACGTACGAGCGCTGGTCTAACGTAGTGACTCGACCTGAGGAGCTGCACGCTTTCACTTCCAAACCCTCCCACGTCCGCATAGCAAATGATAGCGCGTCGTTCTGACACCACTGAGTTTCCGAGATTGTGACCTTGACATGATGCAATCATTTTCCCGATTGCATCAACTGCTTCCGTTTTAGATTAACGTGTGCAGAACTTTTGTTATGAACCTCGTATAAAGCAGTTGAAGGTGTCTGTGATGAAGAATATTAACTGAGCCGTGTGTTTGACGAATGATATACGACCAGAGAGGAAAAATAAATAAAGAGCTTTCTTAATAAGTACGATTTACTTGACTTTAGCCGTTATTATTCCTAGCGTTTAATTAGTTAATTCATGTTTAATTAAGAACACAGTTGCAACAAAATAAAGCTTTCAGAAATGCATTGAAAGTAATTCAGCAAACTTTACGGTGAAGAAAGTTTACTTCGAGAAGTTAAACTTTAGTCTGTGTTCGTTGTAATGCTTTACAGTGAAGTTCGGTATTAGGTGATAATTGGAAACATAAACACAAAACCGTTAAACAAATATTTTGTCACACTGTGAATTTATATAATTTACTGTCTTTTCGTGACTGATAAAAAGTTAACTGAAGGGAAATTTGCAATTCATTTCGTCAGATATAAAATTTTGTGGTCCTCCCCGAATGACTTTATAATTAAACTAGCGTATAGACCGTCCTAGGACGGTTCTTTTTAAGCTTTAAATAAATCTGAATATATAGGGGATGTTGCTCGTCCTATGACGGAGTGAAATGTTTAATTGAACCAGATTGAAACTAATCAAATAGACGACGAATTTCTGTACGAAAATATAGTAAAAACTTATGTAGTAAGAACTCATTCATGTTAGAACTAAAAATTATATGCTATTTATTTCCGTTTTCAAAGACCTCGCGATAAATAACATTATAACATGTTAGAGCGTTTAGATAGATCGATATTTTGCAAAATGTGTAATACACAGTGTGGCAAAGAATTTTTAAGACTGGGTCTGTAAAATGAAATAGAAACAAGAAATTATAATTTGTTTTGGTTTGTTATTCAAAATAAATCCCTCTGGCTTCAATACACTTGTTAAAGCGATTTAATAATGATTCGAATGCCTGTTACAGTTCACTTTGCGGAATTGCCTCCAAAGCACGCGTCGAAGCTGTTTGTATGGTCGAAATATCATCAAAATAACACCCTTTTAACGCCATTTAAAATTTTGGAAACAAAGAAAAGTCAAAGGGTGCTAAATCAGGCGAATACGGTGGATGATTCAACACAGAGACGTTATTTTTCGCCAAAAATCTACGAACAAGAAGTGAGGTGCGACTGTGTGCATTATCGTGCAACAAACACCACCTGTTTTCATCCCGATATTCTGGACGAATGCGACTAATTCTGCCCATCAAACGCCTAAAAACATTTAAATAAAACCCACCAGTAATTGTTTGTCCACTTGGAACAAATTCTTTGTGGATAACAAACACCCTTACTATCGAAGAATGTAATGAGCATTTTTTTTTTTTTTTTTTTTTTTTTTTGAGTGGAGGTTTAACGACCACCGTGAGCAACTCAAATGGGCTACAAGCAGTCGCCCGTCCCTAATTTTGGGTCACTGGTTCCAGGGAAGGGAAAGAGCCAGTGCCGTAAGACAAACACAACATCCATGCCTGACCGGGATTCGAACCCGGACCCCTTACGGACGAATGATCATAGGCCAGCGCCTTAGACCACTGCGCCACCGGGGCGGCGAGCATTGTTTTGATTTTCGATGGAACTTTTCTTGTTTTTTGGGTTGTGGTGAGTTTTTTGACTTCCATTCCGCACTTAGTCGCTTTGTTTTAGGATCATATTGAAAACACCATGTTTCATCACCTGTAACAATCGATTTTAAGAAGTTTGGATCATTTTCAGCGGGTGAAATGATGTCTTTGCAATGTGCACTTCTCCTTGATTTTTGTTCATTGGTTAACGTGTGTGGAACAAATTTAGCACAGACTTTTGTTTTGCCCAAATCTTCATGCAAGATGGTTCAATTCGTTTCTTTGTTGATGTTTAAAGACTCTTCCATCATTCTTAGGGACACACATCGATTGTTTGTCACGAAATCACGCACTTTTTCAATAATCTCAGGTTCCTAGATGAACTTGGTCTTCCGGTATGCTTATCATCTTCTAGCGTATCTCTTTCGTCCAAAAAACGTTTGTGCCACAGGAAAACATTTGATCTACTTACACAAAACTCACAGTAAACTTGTTTCATCATTTGGTACGTTTCCGAGGCACTTTTACCAAGTTTTGCGTTAAATTTAATTACAGCCCTTTGTTCCATCTTAATCCTTCAACATGAAAAAAATTTTACTTCCCTAATGAACGGCCGTTTCGTTTGAGTTACTTTAACAACTGCGCAGTACTTTTGGCAGAAAGCAAGCAGATGGTCACGGTTTATAACGCATTCGCGATTACACTGGTGGTGCCACCGTAGGCTGAAATCTAGCGCTAGTCTTAAAAATTCTTTGACGCACTGTGTATAATCAGCACTAAACTCGGAAAGTGGTTTTCGTATAAACTTACCTTAATTAATTTTACTTTGATTTTTCGCGTTAAATTACTTTTTCTCCGGCACACTTGACGGCTTGTTTTAGACTGTCCTATTCGACGATTAGTTTAAAACTTCATACCGAACATTTTTTCTACAAAATAATGTGACATCTGGTATTACAAATCGGAACTATGTAAATTCTCGACAATGTGCTACTGGAGCGACATCTGCTTTTACATGCAATCTTGTTCACCTTGACATCTCAAGATTTTAGTTTTTATTGTAGATTAGAGCGTTTAGATAGATCGATATTTTGAAAAATGTTTAATATAATCAGCATTAAACTCGGAAAGTTAGTTAAATTAAAAAAGTAAAAAAAATAATTAAAGCGTACAAATTAATATTCGAATTGTGCTAAATTAAATTAATATACAAACGTAACTTCCCATGATATTAAGATTTTAATTCGAATTTTGTAGATCGGATAAATAGAACTCAAGTCATTGATAATCCAATGCTTTTAAATTAGCACGTGATCACCTTGACTTCTCAATGTGATCGCGTGCAAACTCAACTTGCTGTGATATTAAGAATTCAATTCGAACTTTGAAGATCGGAAAAACAAAACTCGAGTCAT
Organism: Macrothele yani; assembly: GCA_039090855.1. Lineage (NCBI taxonomy): Eukaryota > Metazoa > Arthropoda > Arachnida > Araneae > Macrothelidae > Macrothele > Macrothele yani. The sequence continues at coordinate 75,561,829 of CM077023.1, read as the reverse complement.
TAGCAATCCAAAGTTTTTAAATTTGCACGCGATCACCTAGACATCTAAAAGTGATCGCGTGCTATTATATAGTAGGCAATCATTTTGAATTCGCAAGAGCACACACGAATTTATCAATAAGTGATGGCCTAACAATGCAGACGTTGCTGTGACGTCAAGCGTTCCAGAGAGACAGACGGATCTGGGTGTTTATACTGTTAACTAGAAGTCATGCCCGCTTTCCGAATGGCGAATCTATAAAATCAGTTTATGAACATGAAATTAAGGAAAGGGAAAATTAATTAATGGAAAGAAAATTAATTTAAGATCCGTAACTGTTTTATTATTTAGAACAGGGTCGTGATGCCAATGCATACGGTTTGACCTAAAACGGTAGCATGCTTTAGCGCCTCTTAATTTTAAATCGAAATTTTAAGTAATTTTTACAGCATTTCAACGTTTCTGGCATAATTATCTTTAAACCTATCAGCATTTTAAACAGTAAAGCTAAGCCACCCTTTTGAATTTTTTGTTTTCAGACTTTTCTAGGTGTAGAAATGGTAGAAATATTCAAGCAGACAATATTTCAGAGCTGCCATTTTGATTTTTTTGGTTTAATGACTTTTCTAGGTAACCGGACCTTAAGACCTATCAGCATGCCGATTTTCAGATCTCTAGGTCATTTAGAAGTGGTCGAACAATTCGCGAAAAAATTCAAGCAGGCAGTGTTCCAAAGCTACCATTTTGATTTTCGAACTTTTCTTGGTATGCGGACGTTAAGACCTATCAGCATACCTATTTTCAGATCTCTAGGTCATTTAAAAGTGATCGAACAATTCGCGGATGGAAACACTCGCATTTTTCATTTTTCCCACTTTGCTTTATATACATATATATAAAAGAGAATGCCCCAAAATTTAAAACCTGCTCAATGTACTGATTTGAAGAACGATGGCCCTGTTTGATTAATGACCTTTCCAGTGGTCTTGTTTGGTTAATGCAGTTTACCAGTGATCCTATTAATCGATTAACGCGGCTTTCCAGTGGTCCTATTTGATTAATGCAGCCTTCCAGAATCCCATCGACATTTTTATACTCTTGCAAAAACCATAATTTTCCTGTCGGCACTTTACTACGTCATGTAAACTCGCTTTCAGGCGGATGTCGTCTTATTATACCGACAAGATCATATGGTGGCATACTTAAGTGTTTGCACATATACCTGATGACTACATAACACATATAGCGAAAGCGCCCCTTTGCCGGTGGTGCCATTAGAACCACGTCTTATCACTCTGGAGTGAGATGTTCTCGCGAATGAACTACGCCAGCAAGGCGTATCGCTGCAACTTTGCCGTTTGGTCTATCATCCCCCACTTGGTATGTCATATGTATCCCCCACTTGAAGAAGGCAGGGCGTAAAAATGGCCGGATTTGGGTCCGCCAACAAATCATGCTTGAATGAGCTCACTGTAGAAGAAGGAATTCTTATCATTTCCAGACGATGTATGAAAGAATTAGCACACACTTTTTTGAACCTCATAGCCAGCCAGGAGATTCATTTTACGTAGGGGCGCCAATATAGCGGAAGTGCAGGTGGTAGTATTCGAACCCACGTCTACTCACGCCGGAGCGGGATATTCTCCCGGCTGAACTACGCCGACATGGATTATCGCTCAATCTTGCCGCTTCTCATGCGTGGTACGTCACACACAGACCTACGACGATAACCATAATTTTATTTCAGATATTCAGTATTTCGGTTCCGCAGAATTTCAATGCTCTCCAATGTTTCACCTTCTTGTACCGGCTTCCAGTATTATTACAGTTTTCAGTGTGATACAACAATTTAGCACACGCTGCGGTTAGCCTTGTGCATTTTTGATGTCGCTGCTACTGAAGTTTAAAGGGTAGTAGTACTTTCAAAGAACTGCTGGCTCCCGCAATTCAGTGGTCATTGCAAGGTCAACGTGGTGACGCTGCTACTGAATTGTAAAGGGTAGTAGTACTTTCAAAGAACTGCTGGCTCCCGTAATTCAGTGGTCATTGCAAGGTCAACGTGGTGACGATGCTACTGAATTTTAAAGGGTAGTAGTACTCTCAAAGAACTGCTGGCTCCCGCAATTCAGTGGTCATTGCAAGGTCAACGTGGTGACGCTGCTACTGAATTGTAAAGGGTAGTAGTACTTTCAAAGAACTGCTGGCTCCCGTAATTCAGTGGTCATTGCAAGGTCAACGTGGTGACGATGCTACTGAATTTTAAAGGGTAGTAGTACTCTCAAAGAACTGCTGGCTCCCGCAATTCAGTGGTCATTGCAAGGTCAACGTGGTGACGCTGCTACTGAATTGTAAAGGGTAGTAGTACTTTCAAAGAACTGCTGGCTCCCGCAATTCAGTGGTCATTGCAAGATCAACGTGGTGACGCTGCTACTGAATTGTAAAGGGTATTAGTACTCTCAAAGGACTGCTGGCTCCCAAAATTTAGTGGTCATTGCAAGGTCAACGTGGTGACGCTGCTACTGAATTGTAAAGGGTAGTAGTACTCTCAAAGAATTGCTGGCTCCCGCAATTCAGTGGTCATTGCAAGGTCAACGTGATGACGCTGCTTAGGACTTAGTAACAAGGGCTGGCTCATCGCTTTGTGTTTCTGTTCGTTGAAGTGGTCCTCACCTGTGCCGCTCAGTGACGTCACGGTGATGCATGTCACTTGTCAGAGCGCAATGTAAAGCGCTCGGTAGATGCTTCAACCTACGTTTGTTGCATTCGGATTAGTTATCTAGCTGCTGTTTATTTGGTTGTATTTCTGACATTGATTTTTTTTTTAATTTCTTTAGTACATCGTTTTCGTATAATGGCTTCCTGCGCTGTTGCTACGTGCCGAAATACCTGCAGGAGTACGAAAGAGCGAAACATAATTTTTCACTGTTTCCCTCGAAACGATCCAATAGACCGGGTTAACAGGTGTTGCAGAGCAGATTCTTTTAGTTAGAAAAATACCAAGATTTGCAGTGAGCACTTTTTAAATACTATAGTAAGTACGAAGACGATATGATGAATCACCTGCTTGGTTTACCAATAAAAAAAATATTGAAATTGTCGGCTATACCAACAGTCAATTTACCGAGATCAAACATTGAAAATGCCACTGCAAGAGGTGAAATACAGAGAAAGAGAAAAATACTGCAGGATGCTTTTGATAGACTTAAAAATCTTAGTACCAAGAAAAGGTCTTTTGCAGAAAATGTGGCCCCAATTCAACCTGCATGAGATGAAGAGAAAATTTTCTGCGTGAAATGTAATATGTTCCAAAATAAAAAAAGTAATTTTTTTAAATGACAAATTCTCAAAAGAAAAACTTTCTGATAACAGGTAAAAAAAAAAAAAAAAAAAAAAGAAAGGATATTTTAAAGAACTTTTCTAGCTTTCTAGCAAAGCCAGAAGATGGAATCGTTCGCGCCGGCTTTTATTGAAATAAATCAGAGAACTGAAAATTAAGGTTTAAAACCAAAATACGAAAAATCCAAAATTGAAAAAAAAAATGGCGAATGCTTTCGAAACATACTTAAAAAACACAGGTAACCTCTCTTGTAGAGGGTAAAAGTCGAATTAAATGGACACTTGATTATCCGAAACGTTTCACAAAAATTACAGTAGCCGAGGTTTGAAGAGAAAATTTTCTGCGTGAAATGGGATATGTCGCCCCCTCCCCAAATGAATTTTTTAAGTGACAAATTGTCAATAAGTGAAAAAGAGCTTAACTTTCTGAAAACAGGAAAAAAAAAGCATGTTTTAAAGAACTTTTCTAGCAAAGCCAGAGGATGGAATCGTTCGCGCTGGCTTTTATTGAAACAAATCAGAGAGCTGAAAATTAAGGTAAAAAAAGAAAAAAATACGAAAAATCAAAAAGTGAAAAAAAAATGACAAATGTTTTCGAAACATACTTACAAAAACACAGGTAACCTCTCTTGTAGAGGGTAAAAGTCGAATTAAATGGACACCTGAATATCCGAAACGTTTCACAAAAATTACAGTAGCCGAGGTTTTGTTATTAACAAAAAAGCATTATTTTCGCGTTTAAGGGAAGTAATACACATATATATATAAAAGGAAACAATCAATGATATATTCTGCTTCACTCCTTTTGTTTCTTTAAATCATTTCACTATTTTGTTTCATATTCGGCAGCTCAGTAGTTGTATTTATCATCAGAGTTCCCTGCACAGAGCAAAGCAAACGCGATTCCAAACATTCAGCGATGCATCCCAGCTACGTCACCAGCCGCAACTTCCGGGGACAACTAAAATCTGCCGTATGAGCCAGCCCTTGTATGGGCGCTGCTACTGAATTGTAAAGGGTAGTAGTACTCTCAAAGAACTGCTGGCTCCCGCAATTTAGTGGTCATTGCAAGGTCAACGTGACGTTGTGATCTAGCACAGCTAGTTTTGCTACGGCAAAGAAATAAGAAACATACTGATTCAGCAGCAGACATTCCACCAATTTCATCCTTTTTGCGTATTTCTGCTTTTTAAGCTCATATGACCTACCATTTTTGTAGCTTATGAGCTTATACTACCTACCATTTACGTAGCCATTCTCTGAGGAATTTTAATCATGCCTCGCATGAATAAAACCAGTCATACCTGAGTCAATACAACGCGTGGTGCGATCTGCATTACTGGTTCTCTTCCGTGGTGCAGTTGTATTCGTGTTTCATGACGTATGTGGAGAAAGGAACAAAGATGCATTATTAGAATTTTCTCCTGTGATTTTTTGTAGTTTATCATTAAAAGAAATGCATGTGCCTGCTCATGCAATTATTAATGAACTGTTAAGGAATAGAGACAACGACGGAATTTACAAACTTACTTTCATCTGATCTTCTGCTTCCTAAGGGGATAAAGTTTTTGTAATTCATGTTACACAAGTGGAGAAATGGCTCCATTCTTTTAATGCCAGCTCGAAAGAAAGCAATTATTTTCATTCGCAGAAATAATTCTTCACAAAGAATCTCTTCAAAAATCAGTCTAGCAGAAATTAAAGAAGTCTTACTCTTCTAATAATACTTCACACAGTATTGCTTTCTGTCCTATTATTTCATGATACTCTGGCTCAGCAGAATCTAGTTTGAGCCTTTTTGAAACGGCATCTCCAGCACACCAGACAATATTTAGCTTTTATTCATTCTGATTTTTGACCCATTCCTTTTTGTTTTTGGTGAATATCTTTGATTTATAGAAAATGGAAAGTTTGTTCAGAAAACTTTCGTTCCCGCTGTTTTCTTTTAAAACAGTTCCGCATTATTTGTATATGTTCTTTCATGTTTTTAGCAATCTCGTTTTATGATAAGCTTCTGTATTTAAGCGCTCTTAAAACGAACAAAAAAACCTACTAGAGACATGACATTTATGAAAAAGTTTCTAAAAATTCTATAGACTAAATTAATCATGTATTTTTAAACTGTCCTTATGCGAGAGAAAAGCCTTCCATTGCATGAATACTTTTCCTGCTCTTTCTTCTTTAATCTTAAATGTTTTTAGGAGGATGAAGTTTTACATTTTCCTTTTTTATCATCTCCAATACATAGGCTGTCACATATGGATTGGCTGGTTTCGGTAATTTTTCGAAGAACATAATAGAAATGTATACCACGATAAACAATAGAAATAAGTGTGTTTAATTTAGCGACAAAGTGAACTAAAACTAAGAAGTGTGTAACACTGAGACCTGAGCAAAATTTAAGGATCTCGGAGAAGGCTTGGAAGCAAACGGAAACGAAGCGGCTTCTCTCTGTAATCAATCCACTGATCCGTGAGTAAACACTGTAAAAAAGGAACAAAAATTGAAAATTGTGTCCACAACGAGAAGAATTTTCTCTTTACGACTGCGAAAGAGAGCATTTTGTTTCTTACTTTCCTGTCTCTCTCTCTCTATATATATATATTCTACCTCGTAAATTTCTTCAGATTTATCGCACAGCTATAAAACCGGTACCACTGTGTTTGACACGAAATAAAATGAGGTTTTTTAGCTACAGTAATTACGTTTTTGAAGAGCCTTTACCGTTCTAAACGCAGGAAAAATGACTGTCATTCTTTGTATTTTCAAATAAGGAAGACAAACTTAACTTTCAGCAGTTAAGGTTGCTCAGCAACTGAGAGATATGCTGTGAAGCCTGTAAACTGAACCACAGTCGAAAATACAATTTTTTAAAACAACACGTGTAAGATTATTTTGTCTAACCTTAAATTTCAATCAAAATATACGATATGATTCAAAACACCAGCACCGAATTGCCCACAAAAGTGGAATCATGAAATTGATGACTAGGTTAGGTTTTTATTCGGCAAAAATAATTTTATACTAGGACTACACTGAGATTCCATAACTACCTAGGAGCTTACTACGCAGCCATTGGCCTGCAGAATAGGCTCAAATCATTGGGTATGAAACATACCAGAAGCTGGAAGCGTCGTTCAGGAATGTTGGACCATGCAGAAATGATTGAGTGGCGCAGTTGCTGCAAATTGGACGATCGCATAGTCTCGTAGCGAATAGCCCGTTTCACATCATTCCAGACATCCTCAATGGGGTTTAAATACGGGGATTCTGTAGGCCACCGAAACAAAGAAAACTCTCCGGCATGTTCCTGGAAGAACTCGGCGACGATATGTGCCATGTAAGCGTGTACGTTATGGTTTTAGACGTTTTGAAAATAAGCGCCCATTTATACCGGTGGCGAGACTGAGATTCACGTCTCCTTGCTCCAGACCAGAAAGTCTCCCGACTGAACCCTACCTCAGCAGCTTGCCGTTTTGACTCTTGAGCCACCTCAGTGGAACGTCACATGTATCCCCCTTGAAAAATGGCTGGGGCAGAATCGTATGTATCCAGGTCAGCCGGAAAACTATGCTTGAAATAGCTCGCTTTAGGAGAAGAAATTCTGATAAATTTCAGACGATGTGTAGAAAAAGCTTCACACATTTTTCTCGAAACTCACAGCCCGAAGATTCATTTTTACGTTCAGGCGCCAATGTGAAAATAAGCCCACTTGAGGTGGTGGCATTCGAACCCACGTCCCTCACTCTGGAGTCAGTGATTATCCCGATTGAACCACAGTGATCTTGGCTTATAGCTGCAACTTGCCGTTTTGACTCTTGCGTCTCCTCAGTGATACGTCACAACGTTTCCATTTGGTTGGGGATAAACCGCAGCCATGAAGCGATGAAATTGGTCAGCAACGATGTTCAGATACGCTATGGAGTTCAGATGTTCTTGGTGGGTATCAGGGGGCCTAATGGATGGATGGAAAACATCCCCAGATCAGTACACCGCCGCCAGTGGTCTGTCCTGTTGACACCTGACGAAATTTCTCGATGGCCTTACGATGTTTGAGACAAATTCGTATCCTGCCATCCTCATGATACAGAAGGAACGTAGATTTGTCAATCATAGATAGATTTGTCCGTCTAAGCGACCTTTTCCCAGCCATTAACGGTCCAGTACCGATGCTATCGAGCCCACTGGAGGAGAAATTTCGTCTTCTGACATGAAAATCGGCACTAGACAGGGTGATCATCTGTTATCGCCCATTCAAAACATGGCCCGATACATGTTGCTTACGAACGTTACCCTCGGCACATCGGTGTTGAATTCTGCAGTGATTTGTCGGGTTGTGGCCCATCTATTGGCTTGGACGATTCTCGCTTGTCTTCTTTGACCTATACAGCTGTTTTGGTGTACTTTGAAAGCTGTTTGCCAGTTGCACCACTCAAGGTAATATTTGGCTGCAGTTATGCTTAAAACGCTCAGGAGGCGGCCCTTTGGGAGATGCTTAAACCGGTACGCTTGGTGCCAAATATCATGCCACGTTCAGAGTCGCTCAAATAGCTCGTTTTTCCTATTCTGATCCTCAGTTAAACGCCAACTGATATTCGACGGCCTGGTCTGCTGTCTAACGCTTTGGAGTGAGTCATTTATGTAACGAGAGAACATGTTCCTAATAATCTGGCATCTTAGCATATATGCCAGTGAACACTGAAAAGAAAATTATTTGTTAGTTATTGTGTTTAGAGTCATAAGGATATCATTTTCAAGTTGTTCTTTCTGCTAATCGCCTAATTAATTGGTTTTCAGTAAACGGGCTTTGGAGCACCGTTAGGCTGTGAATGTGCAGCGAGTAGCCCGTAACAGATTCTTGTATGCTGAAAGTAAAAATTACGTGTTATTGCCCGGGAAGAGTAATACTACTGTCAACTGCATCAAAGTTGGAGCTGAGAGTCAAATGCCATAAACTTTAGGCTGAAACTCTTTTAACTTTAGGAAGAATTATCATTCTGATATTGCTTCGAAACTGGTTCAGTTGATTTCCGAAAGAGGAGTGAAGTCAAAAATGTTAACCAAGTGACAAATTTATTCAATATCTAAGGAAACTGAGGATGAGAAAAAAGTAATATTAAGCCGACTGAAAATTAATCGACTTCCAAACTGGCTAAAGAGGTAGAAAGGGGTGAAATATATCTATTATAAAGGTTCAATACTCAGTCCATGTTATCTGGTTATGAGAAAGTGTACTGGCTTAGCACATTTTAAACTTTAATCATTTGATACTTATTTTGGGGGATTCAACGTCCACCGTCAGCAACTCGATGGGCAGACCATAATTAGAGCCACTGGTTCCACGGAAGGGAGAGAGCCAGTGCCGTAAAATAAACACACCAACCATGCTTCAAACTAGGATTCGAACCCGGACCAATCTCAGACAAGTAATCAGAAGCCAGAGTTCAGGTCACTGCGCCACCGGCTTGATGTTTTTTAATATGTCAGCTTGTCAGTTTTTAAGAATTACGGAACTCGGCTAGATTGGAAAGTTTTGAAAATACGATGTCTAAACATTTTTCGTTCCCCAAAGTAAGAGATGAATTCATTCCCATTCTTTGTATAACTTGGCCTTGGTTTCTATAATACGACGTGTTTGACAGTTGTACTAAATGCGATGAACTATACTTCTAATTTCATTAAATGCTTTACTTTCGTTTTAATTCGGTTAATGATCTTAATTTCAGTTCCAATCCTGTCAACAGACTTCAGTTCCAACTCGGCAGCCTTCGAGAGACATATTTAACGAAAAGGCAAATAAAATTAAAAAAAGATTAAAACGCAGCATTTGTTTAAAAATGGCTTCGCTAGGACTTTAGGAACTTTCCACCTTTGGTTTCTTACCTCTTAAAATTGTGCCCTTAAGACATATTAATTGAGAATATTCCTCCATCTAAGGTTTGAAACAAAAGACGAAGTATCACAGTTACGCATCGTTTTGGATGTGATATTTAGAATATTTCAAACAAAAAATTGAAATCTTTGTAATTTGTATTCCGTTGGGGAACTGGAACAATTGTTACAAGTTCTACGGATTGATGAGCAACATCCACTATGCTCTCTTGTCTATCGGTTACGATGGTTCTTGATGTAAATAATGTAAAGAAAGCGTTACCCTAAGAATCTGAATTATCTCAATGGTAAAGTGTTCATGAGACACTGTGACTGAGTGGATTTTTTTGTACCTGATACTATGTTGATTGCCACTGCCTGTTTTAGAATCTCGCGCAACTTAGCTCATCCAGAGCCATAACAGTGTTTTAGGATTGGCTCAAAACTATAACGTTCAGTGTCACAAATCACTGATTCCACTCTCGTAGGTCGTACAGAATGAAGCCGTTCAAATAGACATTACAGTGTCTAATTTCAGTGTTGTGCATGAAAAGTTTGATTAAAACTGAGATGATGGTTCACTCAACTTCTGGTAACAGCATTGCTGTGATAGTTGCGCAATTCTACAGCCTGATATAAAACACCCTTGCACGAAGTGGACTCATTTGGGGTGTTAGCTATCCCGCGAAGTTTTTCAGATTGTTCTAAGCGCTGTGTCATCAGATCTCTCCACAGCAACATAGCTAGTCCAAGCCAACCATAATACACTGCTGGCCACCAAGAAGGACACGAGATAGCAAAGCCAGATTTACTGGACACATAACAACAAATACAAAGATGAAACGATTGAGCTTACAGGCCCATGCGACTTGCGGGACACGTATTCATCAATAGTTCGTGTGGCCCCCATGGCTGGCAATAACGGCCACTACCCGCCGCGGCGTCGAACGAAAGATGCTTTGGATGTGGGCTTGGGGTATGTCGGTCCAGGCTGCTTCCACACGTTGCCATAGTTCATCAGGCGTAGCCGCGGGTGGTGCTTGCCAGGCCACTCGGTTAGCGATTAGCGACCCGACGTGTCCGATGGGCGACATATCGGCAGAACAGGTGGGCCGTGAAGAATTGTTGCACGATGCGTGCCACGTGCGGGCGCACATTGTCCTGTTGAAACGTGGCCGCTGTCAGGTTCTGCAGGTAAGGGAGGACTACAGGCTCCAAAACGTCGGAGATGTAGCGGTGGCTGTTGAGTGTACCGGCGATGCGTACCAGAGAGGTGCGGGTGGCATATCCAATTGCGCCCCAAACCATAACGCCAGGCGACGGACCGGTATGGCGGTGCATAATGCAGGCGTTATACAGTCACTCGCCGCGGTGACGCCACACACGGATCCGACCCTCGTAGTGTTGCAGGCAGAAGCGGGATTCGTCGGAGAAGACAATGTCGTGCCATTCCGTAGTCCAGGTGCGGCGTTCAACGGCCCACTGCCGCCGCACTCGCCGGTGGTGTAACATCAATGGTAATTGGAGAAATGAACGCCATGCGACAAGTCCCCGCTCCTGCAGACGACGTCGAACGGTACGTTCTGACACAGTTTGTTGCGCAACACACCCTAATTCCTGCGCTAACGTTCGTGATGTGGTGGTGCGAGCCGTCAATTCCCGCCGCACAACATGCCGGGACTCTCGTTCGGTGGTGTGCCGCGGCTGCGGCAATCGCTCACGTCGGTCCGTCCGTCCCTCCTGCACCCACCGAATCCATACTCGTCTCACTGTGGCTGGATGTCGTCCCACACGGGCGCCGATGTCTCGGTACGATAAACTGCTGTCGCGATAAGCCACTGTTCGTTCTCTGTCGAACTCCGAAACGTGCTGGAATGACTGCCGTATTCTGCGACGAGGCATCAGGAAGCTTCCCACGCACAGGTCCGGCAGTGCAACACGTTTCCACTACTTACACCCCGCCTTCTGTGCACCCTTATTATAGTGCTTCTCGGTGGCGTGCCGGGAGCACATGATTTGCATATGCCCTGCAATGCTAATCGTTTGCATGTCCTCTCACGGGTGACCCATGCTGCGAATTTCAGGCCAATCAGATGCTTCCTTCTTGGCGTTGCATTTTGGGTGGCAAGCAGTGTAGAAGCAGAAAGTATGCGTAAAAGGATCAAACCCTGCATCAAAGCCAAAAGTGCATAATATTCCGGGAGCATCGCTTACAAACAGTAATTTTCTAAAAGGTTCGAAATGTACAGTAGCCTCTGATTATACTTAGTGCGTGACTAATTCTACCACGGAATTATTTAAAACACATTTGTGGAAATTCGTATATCTCCGTTTTCAAGAGGTAAGATTTGAGCATTACTTCAAAAACAGGTAACCAGCAAACGAATGATTTAGGAAGCGTAGGTTTTGCTTCGACAACGCTGTTTAAGAACATGACTTTCGCGTTTCTCAAGGGGCAGTCACTTTTGTCGAAATTTTAGCCATCTACCAGAGTGAGTCAAACCTTCATCCCGTTTTGAGCTACACTTAATGTTGGGCCTTCATTCGTATGTGACACGCACATCAACGTCTACTGGGTACCGCAATGATATGGGACACACGAGACTGATGATGAGCATTTGGCACGTAGCCACATTGCCTTATCAGGTGAGCAGACCGAGTCAATAAACGCATTGTTCTAGTGCTCCGACGCCATCATTGAAAAAAGGGTTAAAAGATGCTCCAGCATCGAGAGAAATTTGTGCAGTTGAAGGCGAGGAAGCAGTGCAACACAGCCCTGTATGAGAATGGTTCCAGAGTTTAAACGCTGTGGATACCAGTATCGAAGGCAAGCCGAGGTCAGGAAGCTCAACGACCACCAACACTGACACCCTGGTCGAAACTATGACAGCAAATTCTGGTACTAGTAAAGACAATTGGCAAATGAGGTGGAGTCTTCCCTACTCACTATCGTTCGTCACCTGCATCAGCTGCATTTCTCCACATGTGCCATTGAATGACTCCCCATGAATTGTCATCCCAGCAGGAGGAACAACGTTTTGTTCTCTGTCGCGGATTGCTGCCAAATCTACGAGGTGATAGGTTTTTGAGTCGTATTGTCACAGGTAATGAAATTCCACCACTGCGAACCAATGGCTGAGGCCACCCCATGGAGCACAACCAGTGGTGTAAAGAGGGCGCTTGGAGAAGAAAGGTGGAATTGTGAGGTTTCCATGCACGTAAACGTGTGCCAGACGGTCAGTTTCTGGAGAAAAAATCTATGCCAACAACTACAGTGGTTCCATGATGCTCTTCGCCAACGCTACCCAGCGCTCGTCAATGGGAAGCGGGCATCACTGCAAGTGGATAATGTCTGAAGTCGCACCACCAGAGTGGTCCTCGGAAAACTGCAGGAACAGGAAGAGGGATGAGATCCTTACCCAATTTGCTGCTGAGTTTGGACCTTGCCACCATCCAAATTCCATTTCTTTTGCTCCATGGCCCGTTTCGTCCAAGGACGGTAGTTCGCTTGAGACGTGGATGTGGTATCCGGGTGTTTCTATCCTCGAGACATGCCGAGTGGTACCACCATGGAATTGTGGCTCTGGTGGAACATTGGGAAATGACTACAGAAAACAATGTCTTGTACTCTGTAGAATGAGTGAGCGTACATGGTTTTCTTGTATCATTAGACATTTTAGCTGAGAACGGAGCGAACTTTTAATTCACCCTAATATACATAAAACTATCTTAAGTAAAAATAGTTGATTTTCCAAAGCGTTTGTTTAAAGGTCTTTACTCATAAGTACTGAATGTATTCCAAAAAATAAGGGGAGGAAAACACCTTTTTAAGGTGACTTTAGCGGAGGTGACTAGGTTTGTGTGCATCTAGGCCACTGATAATTTCAAATGTTGGGACGTAATATCAACTATAGCATTCTTTGTTTTTATCTAGTGACCTGTTGTTTAGTCTATAATATAAATACGTACCTTAAAATCACAACGATGAGAAAAACGTCCGCTACCGACACTGTTTTTTTAATATTTTATGCAGAAGGACGATATGTACTGAGACTGTAGTATGTGTATACTGAAGGAAACAATCACAGGTGTACAATTAAAACAAAATTAGGGTATATACACTTAAGTGCCATTGAATCAAAGACACCATCTTGGTAACGCGTAGGGTCACCTCTTGTCCTAAAGTCTGTGGCCACACAACGATGCATGGAATCCACGATCTTATGAAAATGCTGTGCAGAGATACCGAACCATGCCTCCTGCAAAGCTGTCCATAATTCGCTGAGGTTTGTAGCCGATGGAAAATGGGGCCCGAACTACCTGTTCGACGGTATCCCAAATATTTTCGACGAGATTTAAATCCGGGCTTCTAGGTGGCCATTGAAGCGTCTCAAATAACCATGCAGTATCCAGGTAGGACCTATGGGTTGGGTTACTATCTTGCTGGAATACGCCATTGCCACTGTGGTGCATGCTGGACAGAAGTGGATGTACATGGTCGCCCAGAATGTCTATATATTTGGGAGCATTCAAACTCGACTGTACACTTACCAAAGGTCCCGAAACATTCCAGCTGAGGACACCCTAGACCATCATTGAGCCATCACCAGCCTGTATTGTTCCAACTTGACATGATGGGTGCTTGGCTTCATGAGGTTGAAGCCAGATTCTCACTCTCCCATCCGCCCGATGTAGTTTAAATCTGGAAGCATCACTGCAGGCTGATAGCCAATCCTCTGCGTACCAGTGTCTGTATGCTTTTGCCCAGGGAATCCGTTGAGCCTCGTGACGTACCGCTAACAGTGGGACTCATGTGGGTTGGCGGCATCCGAACCCTAGATGTTTAAGAGTACGTTCCAGTGTCCTTGTACTGACATGGAGACTTGATCCACTGTTCACATCAGTGGTGATTTGTAATATTGTCTTGCGCCTATCAGTTCGAGCAATGCTATTCGAACGACGTATACCACGAGTTGTAAAGGCTAGTACACATCTGCAATTCATTCAAGAACAAGTTCTTTTTGCCAAAATTTTCGAATTCCGAAACACTTTGGTCACTGCAGCACGAGATAATTTCAATGTGTGGGAGACTGCAGGCACCTTCAATCTGCTTTTTGTTATAAGCATCAAAATCACGCGTTTTAACCATCACTCCTGTAATCGCCCACAATTGCAGAAGCTGTGGGGAATGGCTGTATTTAACCACTGTTTTGGAAGGGCATACGCGATAATTCAAGAGTAGCAGCCAAGCATTTGCATAACTTCCGCTATCTCTAATTCAATGACACTTCAGTGTATATACAACGACCTTTCCATTAAAACTGAGAATAAAATCACACAAAATGAAGAAATATAGGTACAGCAAAATATATGTTATTCTTTCTCAAAGTATCTTCCCTCGGATGATATGCAACGGTCCCATCGTTCAGTCTACTTTTCAAAGCACGTGGCGAAGGCATTTTGTGGAAGCTGCTTTAGCGACCCCTCTACAACCTGAATAACGTCAGCATCTGTATTGAATGTTGCGCCCCGGAACTTCTTCATTGTTGGAAACAATCAGAAATCTTACGAGGTGAGGTCAGGATTGTAGGTAGGATATGGCATGATTTCAATACTGCATTTCGTAAGAAACTGATGAATACAAGCAGCCACATGTGTGCGGGCTTTATCATGGTGTAGGGTCCACTTGCCCACCAGTTCCGGTCGCTTAATCGATATGTGTCGTCGTAGACGCTTAAAGACTGAAATGTAACACTCAGCATTGACAGTTTGTTTTGTGGAGGAACGGCAAGCTGGTAGAATACACCTTTATGATCGATGTAAATGATCATCATCACCTTCCCAGCTGATTTGGTTTGGCGGAATTTTTTCGGAGGAGGCGAGCCTGTGTGTTTCCAGACACTCGCTGCGCGCTTCGTGAGGGGGTCGGAATAGGGGACTCATGCGTCATCGGCAGTTATTACTGTGTTTAGAAAGTTTGGATTCTTTGCAATCATTTGTTTCCACTCATGACACACATGAACTCTGGCTAACAATTGTTCTCTCGTCAGGTGATGAGGTACCCATCTGGAACACACACACGATGCAGCAGTAATTTCTCGCGTTGAATGCGGAATGCCGACGTTTTTGAAATATTAGTTGACGCCGCTATGTCTTCACACGTCATTCGTCGATCTTCTTGCAGGATTGCCCAAACAGTGTTAACAATACGCTCCGTAACAACACTTTCAGGTCGACTAGGCCTAGGAGCGAGTTCTGCCAACAAACGCCCTTTTTTGAATTCATAGTGCCATCTAAAAATCGTTGACTCACCCAAACATTTATCTTTGTAAGCTTTAGTTATTAAATCAACTGTTCCTGGAGTCATTTTATCCAAACAGTAGTGAAATGTTTATCGCACAACGCATTTCACTACTTAACTCGCTGAATGGCGAAATGCTGACGTACCTGAAACAACTGCCCAATAACAAAATCAGATTCATCTGCCACGGCTAATAACTGTTGCCATAGATACTTCCTTAATTCAGTTAGTCGTCTGTGTGGTTATTTTACCCCTTTGCACTGTTGCCAACTCAAAAAAAATACTCTCAGTTTTTATGGAACGGCCTTTGTATTTAAAACGTCACTTATTATCTTCAAAATTTATTTGCGTTAGGAATGAGGTTCGCCCATTCCTGAGATTCGGATTCTCCAATGCTGGAAGTCTTTTGTCATTTCATTCTTATTTGCTTTGCATTATGTACATGAGAATCTTTTTTGCATAAAATCATACCAGCAAATTTAATTGAAAAGTTTCAGAATAGTTTTATTTTTTACTAACTTCGATTTGTTCCATAAAATATTTCCATTGACTGTTTTAGTAACGTATTAATCTGACATCATCAAATTCAGACTTGTCCTGAGTGTGCCTGAGATACATAAATGTATTATTTTCGAAAAAGCTGCATCAAAATTTATATAATATATTTTTTATGCGAAGCTGTTAGTACCTCAGCAACTTAAGAGATTAATTTTACTTCATGAAGATGTGTTTTTGCTGCACGACTAATTGAAAATGTGGTAACATCTATCATGGTATATTTATAATTATGTGCTAAAACTTAATATGTGGCGAAGACTTCTAAAGCAGAAAAAAGACCCCCTTTATTTATCTGCTAGTTCCTTCGGCTTGTCTGACATATTTTTGCCTTTTTCCTTGCTGTGAACAGAGCTGAAGCAATGGTTAGGGATTCGTGTACCATGCAAAAATCTTAAATATCCCTTTGTAACATTAGAAGTCGGCAAAGCTTATGAAAATTGCTCAACGAAGGGTAAGTGTTTTGTCTCTCAGTGAAGACAGCTGCTTTGCTTACAGGTAAAGCAGTCAGAACAAATTAAATATCCCCTTGACGACGAACTAATGAGGACAAGACTGTTTCGGAATTAATGTAACTGCTGCATGAATTACTGACGCCTTGCTGCGAAGGTTTCATTGTTGTTTTACTTTTCAGAGGACACGAATTCCATTTCTTTAGAATCTGTGTAGTTATATAACAAACATAGGCACAATATCCATGGCTTCTTCTTGCCAAGTACCCTACTCCCAGCCGTCCCATAAGTGGTAATTTCGCGCATTTAATTTACAAAGTGAGGGAAGAAGTTTTGTTTATTTAATCGCGAAGCTTTACACAAATGCTAACATGCCCATTTGGTTCAAAATATTGACCAAAAAGGAATCTTTCTGCTGGGCAGATTCATCTCTCTATGAATACATTCAGTGGCACAAGCTTAGTGTTATGGCTTTAATGAATTGTGAAATTCAAAAAGCATTAAATTTAGGAAGTGATCAATGCTTTATTTCTGTGAAATACTGCTTGAAAGATCAGGAAAAATAACAAATATTAGTTCCGAAACAATAGCATGAAGAAAAGTTGTAACAATTCTAAATATTCTTATTAGAATATCAGATGACAAATGGGATTCTCAATTTCTGGATGTTTTCCTTTCCTTGGAACAACAATTCAAAATTTGTGTGGGCGATATCTGCAAGCTATCGGTGACTTTTGGGTCTTTAAACAGAAAGAGCTAATAACATAAGAATGGGAATATATTGCCCAAAATCGTAAACTCACTAGGTTTATCATGCTACTAAAAGGAATATAAGGACTCAAAAGTATAGACTTGTTGTGTTGAACTGGAGAGCTCTGGGATTTTTCCATTGGGCTCAAGAAACAGGCAATACCAATCACACTTGGACACGCCAGTAGTGCTCTTATTGCTTCAGTTCCAACCAAATACAGTAATACCATCACTTCTTTCAATTTGATCAGTAACGTCCGTAAATTTTAGGAGCCATGGATAAATTTAGGAGTCATGTCACACTTGAGGAATTGGTTTTTCATTTCCTTGGCGTAGTTGTGCTGATTCCGATGAATCACACAACAAAGAATAAATTCATGCAACAAAGACGCCATTCACTTCTCTTTCGGGTTTCTAAACAATTTCTTGTTCACAGAAAGCCACCAGCTTACCCTCATGACCTTCGAAGCAAACACGTTAGACTACAAGACAGCTGGCGTTATGCAAATGTGGCGCTGTGGGTGGTCTTGTAAACGGAAACGACATGGCGTATGCAGCGATCCGACAATATAAGGAGTGATGCTACGGGAATCAGTAAGAGTCGGACGCAGTATGGGTAAGACGAAGGATCTAAACGCATTTGATCGTGGGCAAATTGTCGGGGCCCGACGAATGGGCTACTCCATCTCGGAAGTCGTGCAGGCACTGAGATTTTCACAAGCCACTGTGTCACGGGTGCACCGTGAGAACATCGAATCCGGTAAAACCATCCATGCAAGGGCCAACTGCCGTGGACAACAGCGTGTGGATGAGCGAGGTCATCGTCGGCTAGCTTGCATTGTAATAGCGGATAGATGGGACACAGTGCAAGAAATCACTCGGCAATTTAACGCTTGTGCACAAAAACGTGTAAGCAGCCACACCATCCAGAACCATCTCCTCGCTATGGGGTGCAGAATCCATCGTCCCACGAGGGTACCGCTGCTGACCGCACATCACAGGGTGCAAAGATTAATATGGGCGCGGGAACATCGCCACTGGACCCTAGACATGTGGAAAATGTTGCCTGGACTGATGAGTCGAGATTCACGGTGGTACATGAGGATGGCAGAATACGAGTGCGGAGCAAACAACATGAAGCGATGCATCCTTCTTGCCAGCAGGGTACTCTTCAAGCTGGTGGGGGTGGCATTCTCGTCTGGGGACTGTTTACGTGGACTTAAATGGGGCCCCTGGTACGTGCGACATCGTCCCTCACAGGTCAACGTTACCGGGATATCCTGGACGACCATTTGCTCCCGTTTGTGCGTCTTCAACATCCCACTGGGGACCTCATTTTGCAACAAGACAATGCAGCTCCCGAATTGTATCCGAATGGTTGGATGGACACTCCACCGACGTGACCTCGCTTCCTTGGCCATCTAGATCCCCTTACCTCAATACCATCGAGCACATCTGGGATGCCATCGAGAGAGATGTTCGAGGCTCTGACCCCCATCCATCAAATCTTCGTGAACTGTGGGAGCTTGTTTAAGGGTCGTGGATCCTGATGGCTTCCCAACGCTTCCGGTGTCTTGTCGAGTCCTTGCCGAGACGAATCGCCGCCGTCATCAGGGCGAAAGGTGGTGATACACGTTATTAGACAGGTATCTCTAATTTAATTGCTCTTCAGTGTATTACTTCAGTATGGTTGAAATCCCGCTATCACGAATTCTGAAATGAAATTTCTGGGAAAACGTATTTGTTTTCATGTTTCTAAAGGTTGTTCGCAATAAATAACTGAAACAGATTTCTTTCAAGACAAGAAATTTGAAGAAACATTCTGCGTAACAAACTTTGCGATCTGCTGTTTTTATGAAACGATACAGCCGTCATTTTAAAACCGATAAGAACAAGATTCTTTAATTTTTAATCAGTCTCTCAAATGTCTGTTAGAGAGGCGTGGAAGTGCAGTTGAAGCATGAAATTCTCTTCATACAGCGCCATCAACCGAAGCGCTTAATGTGCAGTCAGCCCACCTATTTTACCCACAAATATTGAACTACTGTACATGTACTTTTAACTGACGCTTTGCTTTTCCTCAGCTGAAAGTTCAATGTATTCAGAAGCTCTAGGTAGTGCTGTTTATCTTAATATTTATCCGTTTATCTTAATTTAACAATGCTTATGCATTGTTTTTAGCATTACGTATTCTAACCAGGCAAACACGCTTTTTTCCAACATTAGAGTTATGCTAAGAAAAACTTCCGTCTCACCGAAGCGCCTGCTTCTCTTAATCGTTTATAGTTTTCTAAAGAACGTTTTTTCAGTTTATAACATTTTTAAAACAAAAATTGGATAAGAAGTGCCAGCAATTCATTTCGAATATAGAAAAGAAACTTTTGCAGACTATGTAGAATCCAGAAGAAGAAAAGGCTGCGTTTCAAAGAAGTCGGTACAGATCTTTTACAATTGGTCAGCACTTTAAAAGACAGCATTAAAGCTGGCAGGTAAAGCCTTGTAATCACATGATGACACAGCCAAAGCTGGGTTTTTTTGTTCCAAGATTTCCGGCAAGGACCATTTTTACGGTTGAGTGCTCCCATAATTTTCTATGTGCAACATGAAAAGGTGGGAAGGTGTATTCCACTTCTTTTGTTAGCAATGGCAGAACCTTTTATGTGTTTTCTTCAGAAGCAAAAATATGCTCTCTAGTATCAATACAACAAACCACATCGGCATTATACTCGTATGATATGGGGTAAGTGCAAACCTCTTCTCCGTTTGCATACATGAAAACAATTGTGTTATTTCTGATGATTGCATAGTCTCCAATATTAGTGATGATTCGTTCCATCATTCGATTAGCTCTTTACTTCCCCTATCAAAGAACATGTAGAGTCCTTGAAGTAAAAAAAAGGTTTAAATCGTGGGTTTGACATCTATACGATCTTTTATGGTTTTATCAACCACAGGATTTTTCAGTGACGGAAAAAAAGTGAAAATCTATTGGTGCTAAATCCAGGTAGATGGAGCAAAAAGTTCCCAGCCAAGTCCCTCCAATTTATGCTGTGCTGCCGTAACCCCATGCGGCATGGCGTTGTCGTGATTGAAGGCAGCTCCTTTCCGATTCACCAATCTGGGGCGCTTAGACTTTAATTCAAGCCTCGTTTACGCTGTCAGGTTGCTGAGAGTAAAAACCCACAGTGACCGTTTGGTTAGACACCAACAGCTCATGATGAATAATTCCCTTGCAGTCCACCGTATGAACTTTTGGTAGACATAATTTTATAATCGCTTCTGAAGCTTCTCCTTTATGCAAAAATTTTTGGTGAGTTTAATATTTTGTATAGCACCCATTTTTCGTCTCCAGTTAGCATACGATTCAAGAACGGGTCAGTTTTGTACAACGGCCGTTCCATAAAATCTGAGAGTAAAATCACACAAAAATGAAGAAATATAGGTACAGCAAAATATATTTTATTCTTTCTCAAAGTATCTTCCCTCGGATGATATACAACGGTACCATCGCTCAGTCCTCTTTTCAAAGCATGTGGCGAAGGTATTTTGTGGAAGCTCCTTTAACGACCCTTGTACAATTCGAATAACGTCAGCATCTATGTTGAATGTTGCGCCGCGGAACTTCTCCTTCATTGTTGGAAACAACCAGAAATCGCACGGGGCGAGGTCAACACTGTAGACAGGCTGTGGCATGATTTCAATACTGCATTTCGTAAGAAACTGTTGAACACAAGCAGCCACATGTGGGCGGGCGTTATCGTGGTGTAAGGTCCACTTTCCCGTTAATTCCGGTCGCTTAATAGATATATGTCGTCGCAGACGCTTCAAGACTGAAATTCAATATTCAGCATTGACAGTAATCTGTGGAGGAATGGCATGCTGGTAGACTAAACCTTTATGATCAAAGAAAATTATCATCATCACCTTCCCAGCTTTTTTCGAAAGAGGCGAGCCTGTGCGTTTCCAGACACTCGTCGCGCGTTTCGTGAGGGGGTCGAAATAGTAGACCCATGTTTCGTCGGCAGTTATTACTGTGTTTAGAAAGTCTGGATCATTTGCAATAATTTGTTTCCACTGACGACACACCTGAACTCTGGATAACAATTGTTCTCTCATCAGGTGATGAGGTACCTGTCTGGAACATACACGATGCAGCAGTAATTTGTCGCGTAGAATGCGGAATGCCGACGTTTTTGAAATATTAGTTGACGTCGCTATGACTTCACACGTCATTCGCCGATCTTCTTGCAGGATTTCCGAAACAGTTCTAACAATACGCTCTGTAGCAACACTTTCAGGTTGACCAGGCCTAAGGGTGAGTTCTGCAGACAAATGCCCTTTTTTGAAATCATGGTGCCATCTAAAAATCGTTGACTCACCCAATCATTTATCTTTGTAAGCTTTTTTCAATAAATCAACTGTTCCTGGAGCCGTTTTACCCAAACGATAACAACATTTTATCGTACAACGCATTTCACTTCTTAACTCCGAATGACTCATCTCCATAGCTGTATGGCGAAATGCAGTCGTACCTTTAACAACTGCGTAATAACAAAACCAGATTCGTCTTCCACGGCTAATAACTGTTGCCATAGATACTTCCTTAATTCAGTTAGTCGTTTGTGTGGTTATTTTCCCCCTTCGCGCTGTTGCCAACTCAAAAAAAATGCTCTCAGTTTTTGTTTTGAACTCTCTTTGTACCTAGATTGCAATAATATGCTTATCTCCACTCTATCCATTTAATTTTTTGTCAATAACTGATATGGCACCATTGATCCATCTTCCGGACTATTCCAGTAGTCTGAATTCTCCTCATAGCAGTTGCTCAATGAACTGAAAGTCTATCGTCAATATCCTTCAAGGTTTGATGAGCGTCGGACTCAATTATTGCCAATATTCCTTCATCACACACTTCAGAAGGGCGAGGGTTATGTTTAAACGTCCTATCGCCCAAACGAAAATTCGCAAACCAATCACGTCATGCTCACTCACTTACAGCGTCCTTCTCTTATACAGCACCTATTATAACGACACTCACAGCTCACTCACTTGCAGCGTCCTTATCTTATACAGCCTTTTCCTTCCGGTGGTGGATTTCGAAGCAACGTCTTCCTTCTCAGGAGTCGGATATTCTATATCAGATGAATAGATTTAAAATTACATAATAAATATCAATCCTACATATTTAAACGGACTAAAGTAAATCCGAACGATTACAATATTCTTACCGTAAAACAACTATATGCTTACAGCCTGGGTAAAATCATGTTCAAAAGAATCAAAAATCACCTCTATGACGATTTAATATCACTAAATATCCGTACACATCAACATGAAACTAGAAACAGGACAAAACTTGTTCCAATGTTTCCCCAGGTGGAATCGGCTATAATGAATATAAACTACTCTGGTCCTAAATTGTGGAATTCATTGTCTGTTGACCTTAGAATCGGTAAATAACATTGACCTATTTGAGACAAAACTAAAATTATATCTTATGGGAAGAATTTAAATAAATAATAATTTTGGACGGAATCACAGAAAATGCCGAATGATACTAATAATCTATGGCCTCTGGTTGAGTTTCCAGATCTGGGAGTGTTTGATCCCGAATTGAAATTAACTCAGGAATCAACTTAGTGTAATACTGGCATTAGATGTAGATCTTACGTATGTGTTTCACTTTCTCATATTATGACACTGTAAACTATCTTCAATTGGACTGGTTTTGACGCTGAGAAATATAGGGGAGGTTAATGGTGGGAAGGCGAACTATGGAGAGGGGTGGGGGTTGGGGAGCTAATTCTCTTTATGTAATTAAATGCTGACGCATGTTGGTTTCTCTTAGTGTTTGTAACTATGTGTTTATCCCTCTACTATGTGTTTGTCCTTCTGCAAACCCAGTTTGAAGGAGCTCACTTTAGAAGAAGGAATTCGTATTAATTCCAGTTGATGCGAATTCATTACAATTACCACATATAGTTGTTTAGAACCTTTGATTAATTCCAGACGATGTGTGGAAGAATCATCACACATTTTTGTTACGAACCTCACAGCCAAGAGATTAATTTTTCGTTCGGGCGCCAATACAGCAAACGAGCTCTCTTCTGCCGGTGGGCAAATTCAACCAAGTCTTCCTACTCCGGAGCGGGATGTTCTCATGACTGAACTACTCCGACAAGTCTTATCATTGCAACTTGCCGTTTTGAGTCATTATCACTTGTTTGCTATGCATCACTTATACATCATCATATTGCTAAATATATTGTTTTTAGCCTAACGAAACTCCATCGGGCTAAATGCACAGTGTTTCTACCTGCCGTATGCTTTGGAAGCCCAATACAAAGCTTCCTCGCCAGGCAACTCTGAACGGTGAGAACGTACGCACTTCCCCATATTAAGTCATGGCGATAAACCCTTTCAAGTCCATCTCATTCTTTTCTTAACCAGTGTAATCCAATCGGTTTTTCAAGCATCTACAACAGAAATTATATAATAAACTAAACAGAATGGTGAAGCAGAAAATAACTTATGAAGTCAAGCTTCAGGAATAAACAAAAAGTAAAGTAAAAAATGTGTTTAACCAATTTTCGGATCCAGGTACCACATGCGGGGTAATAAAGCTATTGACGTAACTAATCGTTTTGAGTACTTAGGAAAAGAAATTAGTACAGGTAGAGATTATGAGTAAGCTTTAGAAAACACAAAACCATACAAAGTAATATTTTTACCTTCTCTATAAATAGGTTCTCGACAAGTATATACACATGCTGCTGACATAAAGAAGTGAAAATTGGACTATTACCTGAAGGCTTTCTGATAAATTGAAGAGACCTAAAAAAATATGGGAAAAGTAATTTTGGCTACTGTTAGAAATTATTGTAAGAAATATGACTGTCAGAGTTCTTCGAACCAGACGCCTCAGCGAACATTTAACAGAATTGCAGGTGGCGCTGCTCGAAACGTTTTTATTTGTTTACTCAAGCGAGCGTTGCCAGAAATCCCCTTCTGCTGCTCACGTCGGTTAGTAATCTAAGTCGTTGATCTTTGACTGAACAACAACAATGTCGGTGATATGTAGAGGGTATGCGTGTTCGAATAGTGAGTTATTACCTTTTTGTGGAGATGTACAATAAATATTAGTGTGTTGTCAGTGAAGCGTTAATATGTGTGGAATCCCCTTTTTCTCTCTGTGATTACTAAGGATAGATCTTCCTGCAGCTGGTAAGTGGCTTACTGCGTTACTTAAAGGAATTATAGATTTTAATTGTTTAGAAATATTTAACAATCTTGATTATGAGACTGAAATCTCACTGCTGTCAGGAAGATTAAAAGCAAAGTTCGTCAAATTCATCAAGCATTTGAGTCGAGTGTATTGAAGGCGTTTTTGTTACTGCGTAGTTCCTCATTCGAAAATCGAAAGTGGAACAAAATGGCATCATTCATAGGAAGCGGCATGTACAGCATAACAAAGTTAAATAATTTTAAATATCAAATTTGGAAAGTAAGAATGGAAATAATTCTTATTAAAGATAATTTATGGAAGGTTGTTTCAGAGCCAATTCCAGAAGAAAAGAGTGATGCATGGTTGAGAAATGACGAACTGGCTAAAGCTACAATAACACTTTGCGTGTCTGATGATCAAATTATTCACTTACGCGATAAGAGAACAAGTTCCGAAATGTGGAATGCTTTGAAATTGGTTTACGAAAGAGAAAGTTTGAGTAGTAAATTGTATTTGCTTAGAAAATTGTATAGTTTACGTTTTCAAGAAAATGGATCAACTATGCAAGAGCATGTAAATAGAATGCTGGAAATAGTTCACAAGCTTAAAGCACAGGGAGAGGACTTCAAAGACATACATTTGGGGGCTATTTTGCTAAATAGTTTACCAAGTACCTATGAAAATTTAATTACTGCATTAGAAGCAAGACAGGAAGAAGATTTAACACTTGAGTTTATCAAATGCAAAGTGATAGATGAATCTAATAGAAGGAAAGAAAACTCACAGGCACACACCAATCACACAACTGTTTTGAAAACAAGTTATAAAAAGAAAAATTACAGCTCTAAACAAGAAAGATTTTGTACTTTTTGTAAAAGAAAGAATCATGTCAAAGATGACTGTTGGCATTACAAAAGGAATCAAAATAAAGATAACACTGGTAAGTTTCACAAAATAAACCCACATACAGAGTCTCACAGTAATATTGCCGTTAAGACAAGAAAAACAAAATTAGATTGTGAACAAAATGACATAAAAAGAGAAAATAAAAATTTCTCATTAGAAACGAAGTCAAAACCCAACAAAATATCCAAAGGTTGGTCAATTGATTCCGGTGCAACGTGTCACATGACAAATGATGCAACACTGTTTAAAGAACTTTCAAAAGGTGAATCAGAGCTGATTACTACTGCCGACGGTTCTCAGATAAAGTCAGAAGGCAAGGAAAATATAACCTTAAACTGCAAAATCGAAAAAGGAAAAGTTCGAAAAGTGGAAGTAAAGGATGTGTTATATGTTCCAGATTTAGACACTAATTTGTTTTCTGTTAGAAAAGCCACAGAAAAAGGATTTTAAGTTTTATTCAAGAATAAAAAATGCACAATTAAGTATGGGGATACTATTGTAGCTATACGATTAATAGATGCCTGAGATAATTTGTACAAACTACAAATATTAGATGAAAAGGCAAATTTGGCCACTACATGTGAAAATAAAAATTGTTTGAATTTATGGCACAGAAGGCTAGGTCATAGGGATATTGAAATGATAAAACAAATGGAGAAAAAGGAGTTAGCAAGAGGAATAACTCTTTCCAATTGTAAAAAGGAAGAAAATTGTGAGTTTTGCATAAAAGGCAAACTTACATAGAAGCCATTCTACAAACAAAGTAGTTTTAAGGCCAAAGCTGTATTAGAATTAGTACACACAGATATTTGTGGTCCCATGGTTGAGGCCAGTCCTAGTGGTTACAAGTATTTTATCACATTTATAGATGACTATAGCAGATACTGTTACATCTATTTGCGTAAAAGTAAAGATGAAGCATTAGTAAAACTTAAGCAATATGAAGCTTCAGTGAAAACCAAATTTGGAAAAATGCCAAAATCAATAAAAACAGATAATGGAGGAGAGTATTGTGGAAGAGATTTTGAAAATTATTTAGTGGAACAAGGAATAGAACATAAAACAACTGTTCCATACTGTCCTCAGATGAATGGAATTGCTGAAAGAAAAACAGATTTTTGACAGAAATGACAAAAACAATGATGTTAGATGCTAATATGAAAGGTAAATACTGGGCAGAAGCTGTAATAACAGCAGCTTACATACAAAATAGAGTTCCAACACAAGCAACAGGAAAAACTCCTTTTGAATTATGGAATGGATTTAAACCATATCTTGGTCATATTAAAGTACTTGGATCAAAAGCTTATGTATATGTACCAAAGCAACAAAGAAGAAAATTTGGCAATAGAGCACAAAAGGGAATCTTATTAGGATATGATCAAAGATCTAATGGATACAGGGTATTAAATAAAGAAACAAACAAAATAATTATTACCAGATCAGTAAAATTTGGTGAACGTCAGCAAGCTATAATAAAAAGTAAATCTGCTGAAAGGAAAGAAGATGAACAAGAAATTTTCGATCAAAATGAAGTAATGTCATCAGAAACTGTGGAAGAAAATAATGATAGAGAAGATCCTGAAAATGTTCAAAGAAAGTCTTCAAGAATAAACAAAGGAAAACCACAAGAAAGATTAGCATATGTTGCAAAAGTTCAGTATAAAAAGGATCCTCAAAATTTAAAAGAAATCCAGGACATAAATAAGTCGAAAAAGAAAACTGGTTGAATTCCACAAAGGAAGAACTAGATGCATTGAAGGAAAATGAAACATGGACTTTGGTAGATCTTCCAGAAAGAAAGAAAGCCATTAAAAATAAATGGATTTTCAAAACAAAATACAATGCAAGTAGAAAAGTCGAAAGCTATAAAGCAAGGCTTGTTGCAAAAGGGTATACACAACAACCGGGATTAGACGTTGAAGAAACGTTTTCACCCGTAGTAAAACATACCACTTTAAGAACTCTTTTAACAGTTGCAGCAAATAGAAAATGGAATGTTCATCATCTTGATATAAAATCTGCTTTCCTGTATGGAAAATTAGAAGAAGATGTATTTATGGAACAGCCAGAAGGTTTCAGAGAATCAGGAAAAGAAGAAAAAGTTTGTAAATTGCATGAGAGCATATATGGTCTCAAACAAAGTGCCAAAAATTGGAATAAAACAATAACATAATATTTGTTCAACAAGGGCTTCAAACAAAGTACAACAGATCCTTGCTTACTATCACTAAAGGATGGAAAACAAACAACTTATTTAGCTATTTATGTAGATGAAATACTAATTGCATCGAATAACACAGAAAATATAAGGAAAACTGCAAATTTGTTGAAAAATCAATTTGAAGTCAAACATTTAGGCTACATAACATGTTATCTTGGAATTCAAATAGAAAGAGAAGAAGATGGAAGTTTTCTTCTGAGTCAAAGTAATAAAATAAAGGAAATTAAACAAAGTTATGCTACAGATCAAAATAAGGAAAGTAAAACACCAATTAGTACAGAATACAGAAAGAACATTCAAGAAGAAGAATAACTTCTAAAAGATAATGGACTTTATAGAGAAATAGTGGGAGCCGTCATGTATTTATCTACAGTAACAAGACCAGACATTTCAACAGCCATAGGCATCTGAAGCAGAAAAGTAGAAAAACCAAGTAAACAAGATTGGTTAGTCATTATGAAGTTAATTTATTATTTGAAATCAACAGTAAACCTTAAATTAAGACTATCTTCACAAGACCCACTAATTTTAAAAGGCTATGCAGACGCTGACTGGGCAGGAGACCGGACTGACTGGAAATCAACATTTGGATTTGTTTTCATGCTTGGAAAGAGTGCCATATGTTGGACCAGCCGTAAGCAGTCAACAACAGCCTTATCGACAACCGAAGCAGAGTTCATCGCCACTGCAGAAGCAAGCAAAGAACTATTGTGGTTGCGAGAGTTACTCAAGGATTTTGATTGTGAACAGACTGGAACCACTACAATATTTCAGGATAACAAATCAACTATACATCTTATAGAAAATCAAAAGATCAATTCCAGATCTAAACACATCATGGTGCGGTATCAGTTTGTGAAAGAATTGAGTGAAACTGTTCTTCAGTTAAACTACTGTAATACTTCTCAAATGGTTGCGGACATTTTCACCAAGTCATTGGCTGGACCCCAGTTTGAAAAACTTAGATTGACACTAGGCATGATAAAATGAACTCCTCCAGCCAAGTGGGAGACTGTTGGAAATTATTATAAGAAA
Organism: Macrothele yani; assembly: GCA_039090855.1. NCBI lineage: Eukaryota > Metazoa > Arthropoda > Arachnida > Araneae > Macrothelidae > Macrothele > Macrothele yani. The sequence continues at coordinate 75,533,195 of CM077023.1, read as the reverse complement.
TATGACTGTCAGAGTTCTTCGAACTAGACGCCTCAGCGAACATTTAACAGAATTGCAGGTGGCGCTGCTCGAAACGTTTTTATTTGTTTACTCTAGCGAGCGTTGCCAAAAATCCCCTTCTGCTGCTCACGTCGGTTAGTAATCTAAGTGGTTGATCTTTGACTGAACAACAACAATGTCGGTGATATGTAGAGGGTGTGCGTGTTGGAATAGTGAGTTATTACCTTTTTGTGGAGATGTACAATAAATATTAGTGTGTTGTCATTGAAGCGTTTATATGTGTGGAATCCCCTTTTTCTCTCTGTGATTACTAAGGATAGATCTTCCTGCAGCTGGTAAGTGACTTACTGCGTTACTTAAAGGAATTATAGATTTTAATTGTTTAGAAATATTTAACAGCTACTTCTCTCAAAAGTCATACAGTCACCGAATAAGAATTTTGGGAGGAAGAATGCAGTGAACGTCAGCTGAACTTTATATAATCCAATCAAAGGGCTGAAACATAGCATAAGTTCAGCGCCACACGGTGGCCTTTGCTGAGGGTATGAAGTTCAAAATTTAACAAATTTTTACAACACCCATTTTTTTTTCTAAAATGCAGGTATCAAAACTTTATTTGAAAAAAAAACAGCAGTTAAAGCAAAACCTGCTCACATAAATTTTTAAAATCCCGATTAAAGCATCAAAATGGGATATATTTTTGAGATGCATTAACCAAAGTTCGGAAATATCTTATCAACTACGAGTACAGAAAGTTACGGAATGAAATGCTTAGCGCTTTAATTCAAACAAAACACGCAGAATTGATCTTGAAAATAGCGCTATTCAAAATATAATGGCTGAACACAGAACGAAAAGATTAAAATGCATTGCGAAAGTACTTTTATTCACGTTCATCAAACAATACTTCCTTGAGAATAATAACAAATTTAATAACAATACATAAGTTGTTACATTTTCCCCTGAAAAAAGTACAACCGAGAAGCAGAACAACTTTTAACGGCAGAGAAAAATAACCCAAACAAATGACATTTTGGGGGCCAAACTACTTGAACCCAAGCAGAATTATGTAATCGGTGACAAGCCTTCTCTGGAGATTATGTTGGTTGTGGCCAAGCTAGGCAGATGCTTTTCTGCTTACCGTGGCGCAGATGCTTTTCTGCTTATTGTGGCCATCGAAGACGCGCTAAGTGCATTGTCTGTTAGCATGCCCCGTACCCAGATATATCTCAGCAGCGGGAAACAATATGACTTCCGCGTATCTACTTAGACAGTTCTAGCCGATGACGATAAGAGAGATGAGAAACGAAACGAACATGTCGGCGCACAATACACGAGGCAAAAGATTGCTCTCAAAGAAGCAAAATTATATAAAGGATTCTTGCAATTTTGAGAACACAAAGACTAACGCAAAACAAATAAATAAATTTTCACAGAAATACAGATGAGTATTAAAGAAATTGCAATATTGATTCCTAGAATAACATGAATAATATGCTTACCTTGATTGCCCGTAACACGCGCCCCTGTAACAGTTAAATATTAAGCTGAAGTAGTAACGGAGCTGAAATATTTTAGAGCATCCTCTCCAGAGAAGCGATTTTCGCCGATTTTGTATTAAACGGGAAAAGAGGAAAAAGTTGTTTTCTGCCCATGCTTTCACATGCATCGAATTCATACAGTGACTTCGCTACCTTTTCTCCTTTTTAATCCTATTTAGGATCAAGGTCTTTGGGAGCGAGAACTGATTTATACAGTATAGCGCATTTGAGTTCGTATATTCTTGAAGTGAGATAAAGAAACAACGAGATAAATTAGAATGCTTTGTACAGTCCCCGTTTATTAGCTGCAACTACTATTTCAAAAGTAATGTCTCAGAGTGTTACATTTCACAGAAATAATCCGAAGGGGACGCTAATAAAATTACCACTACCATGCCGCTTTATTAAGACCACCTTCGAGGTTTAGTGTCCACACTGAATGTATGCTGTCACTAAGAACTGAATAAACACCAAGCCCAATGTCTCAGAGTGTTACATTCCAGAGAAATAATCCAGAGGGGACACTAATAAAGTGACCACTACCTAGCTGTTCTATTACGACAGAAGACCGCTTTCGAGTTGTCCACGCTGAACAAATGCTGTCACTAAGAATTTTATAAACGCAAAGCACAATGTCCATTTCAATTGCTCCCTTGGAATGACAAACTGAAATGACTTTAACATCTACACGCAGGATGGGGCAAAAGTCCTTTTCAAGTTCAAATACTAAAGTCTAAAAAAACTGAGACATCTACGGAAATGCAATGTATAACATTCTATAAAGCAAGCATCCAAATATTATGGTTATGAAAATTTTTCTGCCAGATGACGTTACGGAATCCTCAAGAGAGAAAAAGTTCAGAATGGCGAAACCCCTCTAGTAAAAAGCAATATACATCGTCCGGTCTTCCGTCAGTTCGGGGGAATTACCGTACAAAGTATGGTAAGATCCACAACTGGTGTCAGACAAAATTCTACAAGATAGGTGGGCATATTGGATTGCCCAAGAAGTGGTCTACCTTGTGTGCACAATGAAACCGTGACGAACATAATTGTGGTTCCGTACGTACTTCTCGGGTGTCCATCAGAAATGCTGTTTAAGAACTGTATGTATTGAGTACTACAATGCAAGCAGTAGGATTTCGTTCCGGCAAACTTCTGGGGTAGGAAGTAAGTAAAGCCAATGAGGGTTGTCCAACACTCCTAAGTATTTTTAATTTTCTTTTGCTCCCCGGTTTACTGATTCCTGTTAATCAGATGTTGCCTACTCAAGGTATTAGGTGGAATGCTAGTCATTGAGTACTTCAGTTTCGCTGTGTGCTTTGTGCTGCCATCTGTTGTTTCCTTCAGGTTTCATATTCTGTTTGTATTATTATTTTGAAGTTTACTTGAAGATTTTATTCTTTTTCAGTGAGATTTACCCATGCATATGATTGCATATCGTTCTGTTTGAATGAAAGTTGCATTTTATTTCTTATCTTTCTAAGCTCTGCTATGTTCTACAAAAGGATGTTTTAATTTCTTTCGGGGCTAGTAAGTGGAAGTTTCTTCATGTTTCACTGGGAATTTACATATTACTGCTTTCTGTAATTTTTATATTTGATCTTTGTCTTCCATAATAACTTGTTCATGTCTTTGACGTTTTCACCGATTTTTTTCTGCAAGTGTAAGTCCCAAATCGCAAGCTTTGTTTTGTTCTTTCACCCAAGGTATCTAAAGCTACTCATAGGAGTTCCCTATTCTTAACTTTAAGCTACTGAATTAATGGAAGTAACACAACCGTAATCGATGAATAAACATAACACACGTGACTCACTCAAACTAAAGTTCTTGGCGTTAGCATTTATTGCAATTACCCGTCAGCCATTTGGCGAAGTCACACTGATTACCGAGTTTGGTATACCCTGAGAGCCAAAACATTATGACAGGTGCGTCTTTATGCACATCGAAGCAACTGCAGGCAAACCACGGCGCGTGTGAAGGTCATGAAACTGTATAAATAGCACATGATACTGAAATCTGTTTCTCAGTGTTTGTTCTTCAGATGGGAAGGACAGCGGACTTAAGAAAGTTTGACAAAGGCCAAATCCTAATGATTGCCAGACCAATGGGTCAGAGCATTTCGGGGAGGGCAAGGCTTGTGGAGTGGCTTACTGTCAGCCGTGGTTAAATCCTTCAAAACGTGGTCGAAGATGGGAAAAACAATGAACCGCCGGTAAGGTGTGGGCAGACTACGTCTCATCTATGTTAGAGGTGAGCGAAAACTATTTCGTATGATACGAGCCAACAGAAGGGATACTGTGGGGCAACTCGCCGGTAATTTGAATGCTGGTGATGGGAGTAATGGGCCCCAACACACAGTACATCGAAACCTGCTGAAAATGGGGCTGCGTAGTCGCAGATGTCTCCGAGTGCCTATGCTAACCACTGTTCACCGTCGAAAGCACCTACAATGGGCACGAGAGAGCATTAAAACGCGAGATTCCATGATTGGAATAAGATCCTTTGGTCCGATGAATCTCGATTCCTGTTGCTCCATGTGGACGGCTGGGTACTATACGCCGTTTATCTGGAGAAGTGTTGGCACCAGTATGCACCGTGGAACGAAAACTAACCTGTGGAGGAAGTGTAAAGCTTTGGGCAATGTTATGCTAGGAAGCCCTGGGTCCAGCGGTCTAAGCGAAAGGTGGCGCAGTGGTCTAAGCGATTGCTTCTGATCATTCGTCCGAGATGGGTCCGGGTTCGAATACCGGTGAGGCATGAATGTTGTGTTTGTCTTACGGCACTGGTTCTCTCCCTTCCCTGGATTTAAACCTCCAGTCAAAAAAAAAAAAAAACAACAACCCTGGGTCCAGTAATTCATGTGCAGGAAACGACTACGTCTACCATTCACTTAAAGGTCATTGCAGACCAGGAACATACTTTCGCTGCAACTATATTCCCCTCGAATAGTGCCTGCTTTCAGCAGAATAATGGGCCATGCCACAATGTTCGGATTCTTCGAGAATGGTTCGCGGAACATGAGTAAGACTTTCAGCCATTGCCCTGGCCTCCAAAATCCCCAGACGTCAACCGATCGAACATTTGTGGTTTGGGTTGGAAAAGCAAATCCGTTCTGCTGCGGCTCAACCACGTAACTTACAAGAGTTAAAGGGTCTGCTAGTAACGTGTTGGTACCACAAAACAGCTTCAGAAATCTCGTAGCGTCTACACCTCGCGGAATAAAAGCTACCCTGCTGGCTACCCAAAATGCAACACCAAGAAGGACACGAGATAGCAAAGCCAGATTTACTGGACACATAACTACAGATACCAAGATGAAACGATTGAGCTTATAGGCTCGTGAGACTTGCGGAACACGCACACATCAATAGTTCGTGTGGCCCCCATGGCTGGCAATAACGGCCGCTACACGCCGCGGCATCGAACGAAAGGGGCTTTGGATGTGGGCTTGGGGAATGTGGGTCCAGGCTGCTTCCACACGCTGCCACAGTTCATCAGGCATAGCCGCGGGTGGTACTTGCCGGGTCAATCGGTTGCCGATCAGAGACCAGACTGTTCGATGGGCGACATATCGAGAGAACAGGCGGGCCACGGCAGCAGTGACACCTGGTGGGCCGTGAAGAATTGTTGCACGATGCGTGCCACGTGCGGGCGCGCATTGTCCTGCTGAAACGTGGCCGCTGGCAGGTCCTGCAGGTAAGTGAGGACTACAGGCTCCAAAACGTCGGAGATGGTGCGGTGGCTGTTGAGTGTACCGGCGATGCGTACCAGAGGGGTGGGGGTGTCATATCCAATTGCGCCCCAAACCATAAGGCCAGGCGACGGACCGGTAGGGCGATGTATTATGCAGGCGTCATACAATCTCTCGCCGCGGTGCCGCTACACACGGATCCGACCATCGTGGTGTTGCAGGCAGAAGCAAGATTCGTCGGAGAAGACAATGTCGTGCCATTCCGTAGTCTAGGTGCTGCGTTCAACCGCCAACTGCCGCCGCACTCGCCGGTGGTGTAACGTCAATGGTAATCGGAGCAATGGGCTCCGTGCGACAAGTACCCTCTCCTGCAGACGACGTCGAACGGTACGTGCTGACACAGGTTGTTGCGCAACACACTCTAATTCCTGCTCTAACGTTCGTGATGTGGCGGTGCGAGCCGTCAATGCCCGCCGTACAACATGCCGGTCCTCTCGTTTGGTGGTGTGCCGCGGCTTCGGCAATCGCTCACGTCAGTCCGTCCGTCCCTCCTACACCCACCGAATCCATACTCGCCTCACTGTGGCTGGATGTCGTCCCACACGGGCGCCGATGTCAGGGTACGATAAACCGCTGTCGCGATAAGCCACTATCCGTCCTCTGTCGAACTCCGAAACGTTCTGTAATGACTGCCGTATTCTGCGACTAGACATCAGGAAGCTTCCCACGCACAGGTCCAGCAGCACAACACACGTCCACTACTTACACCCCACCTTCTGTGCACCCCTTTTATAGTGCTTCTCGGTGGCGTGCCGGGCGCACACGATTTGCATATGCCCTGCAATGCTAATCGTTTGCAAGTCCTCTCGCGGGCGACGCATGCCGCGAATTTCAGGCCAATCGGATGCTTCCTTGTTGGTGTTGCATTTTGGGTGGCCAGCAGTGTAGTTTGGCGGTGCGTGGAGGACCACCATCATGTTAGGCAGGTGGTCATAATGTTTTGACTCTTCGGTGTATATATTTATGTGCTCAGAACTGTTTCAGTATTCAAGGGAATGTGATGCATATGTAACTAGCATGTTTGAAGTTTTCTGAACATGGTTTGAGAAATTTTCATGTTCCGCCTTTGTCCGGTAGTTTCTAATCTCTAAAACTAGCTCGACATTTATTCAACTCTAACCAAGTCAAGGTATATTGTGGTAGTATAGTAAAGGATAAATCTTATTATAAATGCCTGAAATAATAGATATTGTTTATGTGAAATATGAAGTGTAAAGAGTATAGTTTGTGTAAATAACAAGTAATTTTTCCGTGATACCGGATTTCTAGATATCATAAAATATGCAGTTTCAAATGAACAAAGCAATTCATATCAGTGTTCCCTTTTTACATCTGGAAACATATGCATCGCATCGTGTTTCCATTTTTCTCGATGTCGTAAAAACTGCCGCGTGAAAATTTAAAAGGATGAAATAGTTTGAATATACTATAATCATGTAGACGACTCCTACCATTGTTTCGAAGAGAGAATACATTTTCATTACCCATAAAACAAATTTAAGGTCTTTGAAAGTAAACGCAGCAAACAATTCTTTAACTTGAGTGTTTGGTACATTTCGTACAAACGTGAATAGATATAGTGTGATTCTTTAGGACCCCAAAGGATTTGTAATGGAATAAATAAACGAACGGGAAATTACGTTGCCAGTTATCGCGTATTCTGTAACAAAATGTCATCCTATTCTTCATAATTGCACAATTTTAACTTTGCAAATGAAAAGAAAACGAAACAGTCTCTTATAAACAAGAAATAGAGGTTTCAAGGTATAGTCCTTGCAAAGAACACGCACATTAAATTTTCAGTGGTTATAAATATTTCTTTACATGTTTTAAGAAGCTACGCATGTAAGACGAAAATATATGTAAATATATAATTAGGAACGTTGTTATCGTTTCTTTTGATCTCGGAAATCATATTAAATCCAGCCACTTGTTCTGTTTGAGGGAAAATCACAGGGGAAATTTTTACATTATCATGTCTGTATACTGCTACTGTAACATTTCTATATTCCGCACGTTAATGTCAAATCCAGCATCATCATAGGATGGTAAAAAACAGCCTGAAGTTAACATCGCCAATTTTGAATGTTAATTTTATAAGTCTGAGATCGTGAAAATTATGTAATTAGAAACGTGTCATACTTACTCCTCTGTTTAATATTTTTCGACGGTAATGACATTAATGAAATCCAGTTGGAGAAAATGGTCACACCTTCCTCAAATTTTGATTTTTAGTGTTGACAGTTAACGAAAAACATAAATTAACTGGTCGTTGAAAGAGCTTTTTTTTCAGCGTTGAAGACTAGCTCATTTTTTGTACTCTGCGTGATTTTCCTTACTCGTGCAGTGTAACATAGGTTTCAATTTGAGCTGTATTTTTAGTGTGACGTATTGTTTCATGTTAGCTCTACAAAATGCATTTTCCTTCCATATTTACACAGTGTGACTTTTTTGCGCTTTCAAACCGTAGGTTGGAGAAGCGTATGTGCTCCAGCTTTGTCCGTGTGTCTGCCTGTAAGCACGATAACTCCCGTGAAAGTGGTTCGATTTCAATGACATTTTAGTATGTGGTAGGTGACAACCAGGGGACGAATCCTATTGAAAATGGGCGAAATGGGGTCAAAGGTTAGGACATAGGAGCGAGATCCATTCCATCGCCCTTATGCGTCATAACTTACGTAAAAATGCTTCGATTGCGACAAAACTAAATCATGTTGTTCCGGAGGTATACTAAACCGGTTCTGTTGAATATCATCAAAATGGGGTCAAAGGTCAGGGAGCGCGATTTAATCCACAGCCATTATCCTCATAACTTGACTAAAAATTCTTCTAATGGGACAAAATTTTAGTATGTTCTTCCGGAGGTACACTGAACCGATTCTGTTTAACATCATCGAAATGGGGTCAAAGATCAGGGTACAGGAGCGAGATTTATTTCACAGCCATTATCCTCATAACTTGAGTAAAAATGCTTTTATTGCGACAAAACTTTAGTATGTTGTTTCGGAGGTATTCAGTATACCTGTATTCAGTATACGAATCAATACTCAGTTTAGGGAAGGGAGGAGGGTTTGTCTGCGCGATTTCTGGTATGTTGGAAAGCGTATAATGCATTGCATGATTTTACTAACTTGTTAAGTAATGAGACTGAATATTTTAAAAAAATTGGAAAAGCAGGAAAACTTACGTGTCCTCCTCCGTTAATACAAGAAGTGGCACGATCAGCGAATGAAAGGAAGGACTTGCAGAGGTAATCTTTTGGTATGCAGTGAAGAGCTGATGCCACAGTTCCTTGTATGTTTTCAATGTCTTGAAACACGTTTCCCTTTAAAGGCAGACTTAATTTAGGGAATAAAAATTAGTTACACCGTGACAAATCTGTAGAACAGAGAACGGCGGTGGATGATTGAGTGCACACCCTTCTTTTCGTGCCAGAAATTGCTGTACACTGAATGCTCTGCGTGCGGGTGTATTATCGTGAAGAAGGAACCACCGCCCATTTTTGTACTAAGGCCTCACACGAACAATCCTCTTCCACTAATCGTTCCAAAATGGATGTATGAGCGTTGCCAGTGACAGTTATACTTTCAGGAATGAACGTGTGATGCAGAATTCTCTTGATGTCGTACACACACACAAGCATTGTCATTATTTCGGACTTCTGTGATCTGATCTTTTCTTTGGGTGACTGCGGCGACTTTCACTGAACACTCTGATGCTTCATTTCAGGGTCATAACGAAAACACCATGTCTCGTCACCTGTCACAATGCTTTGGAGGAATATTTGTCCACAAGATAGGCAATTTAGCCCCACACACATCACGTGACAATTCAACTGTCTCAGATGCAGTTTTACCGATTTTCAAACAGAACAGGATATTTGCTGTCTTGCTTCATGACAGAGCAATATTTGTGCACTAGATAGGCAATTAGTCCCACACACATCACGTGACAATTCAACTGTCTCAGATGCAGTTTTACCGATTTTCAAACAGAACAGGATATTCGCTCTCTGCTTCATGACAGAGCCGCGACAATGTTCTTCCAAAGAATGACATCATGCACAGCATAAATAATCACCTGCGCAATTCTCACGCAAACACTGTAGCCATCGCATAGCTGATAAATGACTTATCAAAAAACCATGCCTTCCTGACCCGTGTGTCTTACGCGGATTTGTTTTTAAAATCAGGCTCATTGCTTAATTGCCACACTGTGTATAATTTTATGAGAAAATAAATTAATCAACTTATAGGTTTTTACTTTTGAATGAAAGTTTGTATTCCTTTAAACCTCAGCTTGAAAAGTTAGATTTTTAGTCGGATATAATTGTTTAAGTTATTGATTGAGGAAGGAAAGTTATCGTGTATTGCAAGGTAAGGGTATGAAAAAGAGACATTTCTTGCTATGAAAAATGTTTGCATAACGCACAGGTACATTTTTGATAATATGGTAATAAAGTTTTACTGTGAGGAAGTATTCATCATCAACTATTCTAAATTCACTGCTGATGAAAGTCTCTCCAAGTCTCTTCCACAACTTTCTGTTATGAGCAATTATCTTCCATGTCACTCCGGCATGCTTTCGAATTTCATCAACACTTCTTCCACGTGATCTTCTTCCGGGTATTTTCCTGTCCCTTGGTATCCAGTCTAGTATTGCAGTTGTCCAATGGTCGTCAGTTCGTTTAGCAATATGTACATCCCATTGCCGCTTGAGGGGACTTTACGTCGATCGTGATGCCATCTACTCTTGTCATTTTCCTGATCCACGAGTTCCTTTTACTATCTTTCTTTGTTTTACCAGGTATGCTTCTCTCCATGCTTCGTTTAGCCGCCCACAACCTCAGTACGTCTTTTTTAGTTAAGAGCCACGTCTCTGATGCACAAGCAAGCAAGGACTGGAAGCATGTACTGATTAAACACTTTTCGTTTAAGACATATGATAAATTGCTCTTGAAAACTGGACCGTTTCACCCAAATGTACTCCAGCTTCACTGATTAATTTAGAAAAGAACTTATCTAAATATTTATCCCCCATATTTATGAGAGGGAAAGTACAATATCAAGAACACTGAGGAAGCTATAAAGTTTCATGCGCCTATTAGCTTTTTCTTCGATGTGTCCCTTGCTTGATATCTATTGTCCAAGGTAGATGGAGGCATTAATTACTTCCAAATTTGCCCCATCAACCACTAAATCTTTAGATCTTGAAAAAGCATTGTACATCAGTTTTCTTTTTGTAATTACACTCATCGTCAAAAAATAGTTCCATCCAGAAGGCAGCAGCCGACAGGAATGAAATTTGCTGGGTAAGTTTGACATCGTGAGACATCCAAATGATTCAAGCATCACGCTTGGTCGCGCATATGACGCCAGCAAAGAGGAGCCGTAGAGCTGTGCCTGACCGGCTATATAAGGTCGTCCCGTTGCGCGTGGTTGCCATTCTGACTTGTGCTGTTGTGTTGGCTGTATCCTTTGCAAGTGAAATAATTCGAGCAGTTGGAGGAGTTCGAGAAGGGACGCGTTGCCGGGCTCCGGGAAGCGGGATTGTCTTATCGCCGTATTGCGCGCCATATCGGTCGTGCGGATATCACCATAGCACGCTGTTGTGGGAAATGGATAGACCGAGGCGCACATCAGCGGCAGGAAGGGTATGAAAGACCTAGACGAATCACGGAGAGAGAAGACCAACGAGGTGTCTGACATGCGCGGAGTGGCACAACAGCCACGATTGCAGATATTCAGCGAGAGTGGTGCCCTCCATGCATTGTACGATTAGTTCCAGCACCATTGGCAGACGGCTGCACGACGTAGAACTACACGCACGCAGACCGTTGCGACAACTGTCCTTAACACCATTGTATCGTCTCCCAAGACTGCAATGGTGTCGTGCCAGACTGTCATGGAGCAACGCAGAATGACAGCTGGCGATTTTCAATGACAATTCCCGCTTTTGTCTTGGAGGAGACTACACCGAATGCGTGTGTGGCGGCACCGTGGTCAGCGCCAAAATGAACGGTTTGTTGTCGAGCGTCACACGTCCAGAAGGCCTAGTGTCATGGTGTGGGGTGCAATCGTCTACGATACCAAATCACCTTTGGTGTTCATTACATGCACTTTGACAACAAAACGTTACGTTAATGAGGTCCTGCAACCAGTGGTCCTACCTTTTATGAAGGCTCACTCCGGTGCGATTTTCCAACACGACAACGCTCGTACGCACACTGCTGCTGTCTCAAGAGCTTGCCTGCAAGGCAATGACACTTTGCCAAGGCCAGCCGCGTCGTCAAACCCATCCCCGATTGAAAATGTGTGGGTTGCTATTGGACGCTCTATCCACACTCGACTTCTACCGAACAATCATCATGAGTGCATATTTTCAATCAACATCTTTACACTTGCCAGCAAGCTACTGGGTCATACTCTGTGGTTCTGAGGGGTTACTTGGAAAATGACTATGTTGTTAACAAAACGAAGGTCGATTAAGAGATATCCATTAATCTTTATCACCTTGTCTCCACAGTTGAACGATAGAAAGACGATTAGCAGTGTGCTATTGAAGATCAATATAGATACGGTGTCTCCTTATCTCACTCTCTTTCAAACTTTTATAGTGTTGTATACTCGAACAGTCGAACCGTTGTACTTGCGTTTTTGTAAGTAGGTCGTTCAAAAAGTAACGAGACTGACGTCATAGCGCCAAAACAAACCCAGGCAGAAAAATGTAGCTGCCTGTGTCAGAACATCTGAAAGGTCAGTCATGTGACGATGCGTCGTTACAGTGTTCCGCTAATTCAATCTTGTACTAAACAGCGTAGAGTTCAGACGTATTTCTGTAACCCAGTATGGATTTAAAATTGGAGCAAAGATCAGTTATAAAATTTTGCGTGCGTTTTAATAAAACCGCCACAGAAACGCCCGAAATAATTAAAACAGCCTACAAGGAAGATATTTTGTCCCGCGCAAGAGTTTTTGAGTGCCACAAGAAATTTGTGAATGGAGAAGAGTGTCTGGAAGATGCGGCCCGCTGGAGTAGGCCTTCGCCATCGACTACGGAGGTTAATGTCAATCCTGCGCAAAAACCGACGAATGCCCATTGAGGAGGTTGCTAATGTAATGCAGATGTCCGTTTGTTCCGTTGATGACACTGTGAGAAATTCAGTTGAGGTACCGAAAAGACGTTGCAAAGTGGATTCGCTACTTGCTTATGGATGGACACAAGGCAAATCGTGTTAGCAGTTGTCGCCAATGGAACCTGCTACGACGTGAGTCACGCTTTTTGGATCGAGTTGTCACATGTGATGAAACATGTTTTCATCGTTCCGATCTAGAAACAAAACAACAGAGCACCCATGCAGTGGAAACGCCGCATAGTCCCAGATCAAAGGAAGCAAAGATTCAAGCAAGTGCAAGAAACGTCATGCACCTGGTTTTCTTCGGTAAAAAAGGAAATTGTGTATGATCATGTTGTTCTACAAGGGAAAGCTGTTACCGCTGCCTATTATTCTGAAGTTATCAAAGGTCCTCTAAAGAAAAAAATTCCCCCAAATGCCCAGAACATGCACAAAATGGTTGGGTTAAAGGTTTATTTAACCAAACCATTTTTTTTGACCACATACAACCACAAAATCGCTGTATTTTGGTCAAACTGGTCAAATGGTTGTTATTATGCCCAAATGGTGCACATTGTGCTTTGCTTACCCAGCAGGTTATCCAAGATCCAGGCATCTAAGTGATGGCGCACCCTTCGTATTCATCGTACCTAGCGCCGTGTGACTTGCACCTGTTCTCTGAAGTGAAAACACAACTTCATGAGTGTCGGTTTGCATCAAATACTGAACTGAACAATGCTGTAATGGTTATCCCGAACCAGATGTCCAGGAAGGACTTCAAACACACCTTCCGGAAGTGGATAGAAAAGTGGGAGCGGCGCATTCAAGAAGAGGGAGAACAGTGCGGGGCTTGTTTACTGCATTACACTTCTGCCCCATATAAAATCAGTCTCGTTAGTTATTGAACGACCCTCGTAGATGTTACTAATAATGAGTTGTCGGAAAAGTCATGACGTATTTTGTCTCCCGATGGCGGTTGGGCGGTTTTGAAAGTACTAGAGGCATGCAAAGCTCTGTTATCGCTATGGCATTCAACAGGTGCCAGTTCTAGCTGCAGTCTAAAAGGAATAGTGAGCGATTTGGTTGATGTGCGGAGATTTGACATCAAGTTGAAGATGGAAGACCAAACTGTGCATTTTCACCATATTTCACTGTTTTACTTCCGTAAAGGGAAGAACGTGCGTCAAGCTTGTGAAAAGTTGGGCAAAGTGTACGGTGATAATGCTCTACAAGAACGTCAGTGCCAGCGGTGGTTCGCAAAGTTTCGTGCTGGTGATTTTGACATCAACGATGCTCCTCGGTCCGGGAGGCCAACCGAGGTTGATGACGACCAAATCAAGGCATTGATCGAGTCAAACCCACGTTACATGACACGAGAGATTGCCGACACATTGCACATCCATCATTCAAGCGTTCACGACCACCTTAAAAAGCAGCTGGGATACGTAAGCAAGCTCGATGTGTGGGTTCCTCATAACCTCAGAGAAGCTCAATTGACGGCGCGTATAAACATCTGCGATATGCTCATTAAACGTGAGGAAAACGATCCTTTTTCAAAGCGACTGATAACTGGTGAAGAAAAGTGAATTGTGTACAACAATGTGCTGCGCAAACGGTCTTGGTCCCGACGTGCTGCTTCGCCTCAAACGACATCTAAAGCAGACATTCATCAGCGGAAGGTTCTGGTCTCACTGTGGTGGGATTTTAAAGGTGTCACGTTTTTCGAGCTCCTACCACGGAACCAAACAATCAGTTCGAATGTGTACTGTCGGCAATTGGACAGTTTGAACGAATCCATCATCCAGAAACGTCCAGAGCTCGTTCATCGTAAAGGTGTGTTCCATCACGACAACGCGAGACCACACACAAGTTTGATCACCCGCCAAAAATTATTGGAGCTTGGGTGGGATGTTTTGCCACACCGAGCATACTCGCCTGACCTTGTGCCGTCAGACGTCCACTTGTTTCGCTCTCTTCAACAGTCCTTGCGTGGTATAACGTTCAATTCAGATGAGGCTGTAAATCAGCACCTTGTACAGTTTTTCACCACGAAAGACAGGTTCTTCTATGAACGAGGCATACTGCAGCTCACTAAAAGATGGCAAAAGGTTATCGAACAAAACGGGCATTATATCATTGATTGATCTTTGTTCTTTCTATCAATAAATGACCTTTGCAGAACATGGCTAAAATACGTCATGACTTTTCCGACAACCCAATAATAATAACGTACGCATATTCAATATAGCAGGATTTCAAAGACATTACAATTGCTGATTATTTCAGGGAATCAAAAAGCTTTACTTAATCACTAAAAGTCATACATTAGTGAGAGTTCATATTCATTCGCTGTTAAAATTAGTTCTCTCAATACGTGGACATGATCTGTGGTTCTGTAGCCATTCCTGAATCCAGCTTGATCTCTTGGATGAGCCATGCCCAGTGATTCATCCAAGAGATGTGACGATACCAGATCCTTTTCCTTCAGCTTTTAGTTGATCATATATCCAGCCCCACTAGTTCTGCCACTATGTGTTTCGCGGTAGTAAAACAGATGACCACTTTTCATTTCTGTGAAATCCTCTGCGTTTCTTTTTACTTTACTTAGTCTAACAATATCCCACTTTATCTTCTGGAGTTCATCCTCCAATTCATAGACCACTGAATCGAAAGATAGAGAGTGCGTCCATTGTACGTAGGCTGGGTGATGTCATTGGGCAGCGTAGTCCATATTTCTATTGATTCTTAGCACCCTTTACTTTCATGTCCCACTGGCCGCTACTTCACCAGGTAAATTGTGAGGGCGTATCATGTGGAGCTTTTTTTTAACAAGGTAAACTGTAAGGAAGTATCATGTGGAGCTTTTTTTAACAAGGTAAACTGTGTGGAAGTGTCTATTTGGAGTTCTTTAAATTTAAATGAAGTAAACTTTCAAAGATTTTCTTTCTCAATTTTAAGAAGTCTTGGAGGACGTAAGTTTTCGCAGCTTGTTTTCCTATAGAAAAATTCGTTAATCAGTCTCCCACAAATTCTCAGAGATGAGTCTTCAAAGGCAAAGGAAGTCAGAGCATAGCTTCAGAAATAACATTCACAAGAAAAATATGTATGGTTGAAATTTCACTTTAATACACTACTGTTTGTGAAAATTACAATACCAAGAAACAATCGCGCTATTCCAATGAAATTTATATCAAATGGTCGCGCCATAAAGGAAGGCTGGTATTAGCTTAAAACTTAGAGGGTATGTACAGCATGTGTGAAAACACAGGTTTGTCCACGCCGGACATCGAATCCGGATCCCCTCACTCCGGAGTAAGTTGCTCTCCCAACTGAGCTACGCGGACATGTGCGCTCATCGCTATCTGCCTTTATCTCATGTGCGTCCTGCGGCGCAGGCATGTCACATCTCCCCCCCCCCAAATAGGGCCAGGGACATGACCCACGGGCCAGCCGGGACCATGTGTTGCTGTTGGAAGTCATCCGCTGAAGAACGTGCGTTTGAGAACAATCAGACAATTTGGTGTGTGGAACGTAACATCACACACATTTATTTTTTCGAAGCAATGAAGGGATTCTCATTTTTCCTGTCTCGTGGTGTGGAAAGAATATCACACCATTGCGAGAAACGTAACGGCCAGGTCATCCTTGAAGTTCGGGCGCCAATGTGAAAATACAGGTTCGTCCACGCCGGGCATCGAATACGGATCCCCTCACTTTGGAGTAAGTCACTTTCTCAACTGAGCTACGCAGACATGTGCTCTCATTGCTACCTGTCTTTATCTAATGTGCGTTCTGCGGTGTAGGCAAGTCACACATGTTAAGACATGCAAATGAACAAAATATCAGTGAAAATGGGTATGCGGTTTCAGAGCAGCGTCCTCTGAGCTCTCCGGTCTTGGGATAAAGAGCTGGTTTAAATGATATGTTCAATCCGTAGGTTTGCGTTGAGGCAATGTCATAGCTAGTGAAGGTTAACTGAAGCGTGACTATTGCTAGTTGAAAAACTATGTTCATTCAGTGAAGACCCGACACCGAGTCGCGAGGGTGTTCCTTGTGTCTCACTATGTCCCGTCACCGAAGAAGATCAAAGTCCGTCAGGTGTTCATAATGCGAATTATGAACACCTGACGGACTTAGAGCGAGGAGGGATTGTTGCAATGAGAGATGCTGGATTTTCCTACCGCGAAAATACCACTCGTACTGGACAAAACACAGTTACAATGATGCGAATGTGACGTCGGTGGACAGACGAGGCTCGGAGGCACAGAAATCTGAGAAATGGGCCACAAAATTGCACGACTGTGCGGGATGACAGACATCTCTAGCACATGGCAGTGCCCAATAGCACAGAGACATTCACGGTTCGACGTCGTCTGCTTAACAAAGGACTGGCCGCTAGCAGCCCATTGCTTCGCAGTCCGGTGACCCTCAGCCACAGACGCCCCAGGCTGCAACAGACATTGGCGCGCTGATTGGCAGCAGGTCACGTTTCCGACGAGTCACGATTCACGTTTCCGACGAGTCACCATGATGGTCGCATACGTGTTCGAAGACATCGTGGTGAACGGCACCTTGCAGCCTGCATTTTTCAGCGTCATACCGGCCTAACGCCAAGTGTCATAGTTTGTGCCGTCATTGGGTTCAATTTTCGATCTCGCCTGATACGAACTAAGGGAATCCTAAACAATCGGCGACACATCAGGGATATTTTAGAGGCAGAGGTGATACCCTTCCTTCAGAGTTGTCCTGGTGCTATAGTACAGCTGGACAATGTTCGGCCACATGTGGCCATGAATGTCCACGACCTCTTCCATGCGTTGCAGATAGTGCTTCTTCCCTAGCCTGCACGTTCCCCGGATATGTTCCCGATCGAACATTTCTGAAATATGGTAGCTGAACGATTAGTCCGTCAAGCGCATCTGGTCTCCCATAAGAGCAGTCTGGCCGGCTATTTCCCAGGACTATATTAAAAACCTCTTCCATTCAATGCCAGTGGTGTGTAGAGGATGTTTTTGTTGGCCGACGTGGCTTCACAAGTTTTGAAGCGAAAAAAACTTTTACTGCCCTATAAATGAAATGAGTTATCTCTGGTAATATGAAGAATATGTGATATAAATTCCATTTGAATAGCGCGATTGTTTCTTGGTGTTGCAATTTTCACAAACGTACTTCCTTGTGTAGCGTTTTTTATGCCGAACAGTGCAATTGTTATGTTTTTCTCGTTTCTGTTGAATAATGTGAACTGATTCTGCTACACCAATAATGTGGTCATTGCATATCTTGTGCTGATTACTATTCTTGCTGTCCTTGTACGATGTACCAGAAGATGATCTTACTTCTTACTTACGCATATAATATAATTCACCAGCGTCTTGCATTTATGATTGAATGTACTTTGTTATTCAGTATTTTCAACCTGGTATTTTCTTTCATATATTTTCTGTTCACTTGGGAGGATGCGTCCTTCCCTGTAAATATTGTATACTGATTCCTCATTTCTGATATTATTTTCTTTGTCTACTATTCATTTGATTTCTTAAGTGCTTGCCTTCAAATGAAAAGGAGCCGCCCCGTTAGCGTAGTGGTCTAACCGTTGACTTATGACCATTCGTCCGACTTGGGTCCGGGTTCGAATCCCGGTGAGACATGGATGTTGTATTTGTCTTACGTCACTGGCTCTCACCTATCCCTGGAAGCAGTGGCCCTAAATTAGGAACGGGCGATTGCTTATAGTCAACTGAGTTGCTCACGGCGGTCATTAAACCTCCAATAAGTAAAATGAAAAGGCTTTTCTGAGAAAAAATAATTACTTGTATGCAGGGACTTTTAGTCACCAAGCTGACCACATGATTAAAAAGGCTGGTTTAACTTTGGCTGCTGGATTTTTGCAAATAAATATAATTTATCGTAGTGACTTATTTGCAAATAAATAAGGGAAGTTGTTACCTTTGAAAAATAAGCGAAGATGGCGTTAGTGTGACGTTGCTATCATCAAAAACTGCGGAGATATTGGTAAAGATATGGCCCGACTAGTGTCTGTTTTACCCTCCTTGTCATATGGCTATTTTTGTCCGTGTGATAATGACGTTTCTCCAGTTGAGTGGTGTTTGAACTGATAACACATTTGGCAAACGAGATTACTCATTTTACTAACTCAGACTTGGGGTAAAAGAGATTCTTCAGGTAAACACTACTGTTAAGAAACGAACTGCCGGTGATTTAAATCTTTGATGTTACTGCGAAAAAAAGGAATTTATTTCAATGCTTTTTTACTCGAACACGTTTTGGGGAGAAACAACCAGCTTTTTCCCACAAAATGAATTACAGTGTCAGAATATGAAGTCACAAATTCTACAGCAGTGATTGTATCTAATGAAGGTGATTAGCGCAGTGAGAGAATGCATGTTAACCTAAAAATATTACTAGGGGAACAGTTTAATTTAGTTAGAGGATGGTCCAGGCGCGCGCCGTGATTGTACGCAGCCAAAATGAAATGTTCAGTGACCTTTCTATCCGATGTTACTGAATTGTTTTGGTTCTTGTGTGATCTCTATTCGATTCAACTATTGATATTTCTCATCAGTGAGCCCAGAGGAACTCTCAAATTTCTTCGCGTAAAGAGAAACAAAACTAACCTTTTTCTACTCTGTCAAGTTGTGGTTATTGTTCTAAAGGTCGCATTTTATCCACGTATGTGCTTTACTGTGAATTAGAATGCAGTGATTTCCAAATCGCAAGATTTGGGAAGCTCTGTGCTATTCCGAAATTCCATTGCACTTCTGTAAGGTAGTATAGTGTCACAAACATGGATGAATACTGAAGAGTTGGATTATTTCTAGAAATAGCTAGGGTTTTTCAGGAAGGGTGTAGTTTAACGACCTCGATGAGCAACTCACTGGACTACAGTCAGTCTCTGGTCCTTTTGGGCCACTGGATCTGGGCTCGGGGGAGGGCCAGTGCCGTACGACTCCCTTTCTCTCCCTCCTCCAGGTTTCCCACCCGAGCCCACTCGAACCAAACGTTAGAAGACAGCATCTAGACCACGGCACCACAGGGACGGCAATGCCCAGTTTAATAAACACAATAATGTAGCATTAAAACAGCAGAACAAATAAATTTCAGACAGAAGGCTGTTAGAACGACGTATGTCGTTGTTTCGTGGAAGAGAAAAGTCGAAATGCCTTCTTTTAGTCTCAGTGCTCATTTACGATTCACGAATAATTGCTCACATGTTGCACGAACACAATATTATAGTTTTATGTTGGCGTGAGGGACGCCATAAACATGGATTCACGTAACCTCAAAAGAAAATATGCAGTGGAGACAGATCAGGAGATTTCGGTGGCCTTGGCACAACTCCTGCTAAATCAATCCACTTACTACAAAAAACATGTCCCAGAAGTTGCGCGCCGTACCAGTAATGTGCAGGGGTGTTCCATCATGCTAATTCCAAAATATGGGCCTGCGAAGCCTGTGGTCGACTGGTAAGAGGCGCGGTCTTCCGGCTATAAGAGCTGGGTATGTGTCGTTGTCCTATGGCGGTGGCTTTGTGCTTTTCCTTGTACCTGTGGCGTTAAATTAGAGACTTGCAACTTCTGATTGCCGTTTTTCTGTTTTGAGGTTTAACGATTGAGAAACTCTTGGGGCTATTAGTAGTCTCCTGTCCCTAATTTAGGGCCACTGGTTTCAGGCTAGGGACAGAGTAAGGGCAATCGTACAAAAACACTATTCATTCGTCATTTGGAACCTCGCTCGGACAATTTGTCAGAAGCCTGTACCTGAGACCTCTCGGCCACCGAGTCGCTGATAGATTTACATGCTCATAGGTGTCGTTAAGGTACAAAGCAACAATATAAACAATAATGCCGGCCATAATAATGGTAGGAAGCTAGGGAAATTGGCTTCGTTCGGTAACAGCTGAAATTTGAAAGTCATTTTCACTGAAAAGACCTGGTGATACAGCGGACACACTGGACGTTGCTGCTTTTGGCTCTTCAGAAATACACTGAAGAGCAATTGAATTAGAGACAGCTGACGTTATGCAAATGTGGCACTGTGGGAGGCCCTGTAAACGGAAACGACATGAAGTACGCAGCGATCCGACAATATAAGGAGTGATGCGACGGCAATCAGTAAGAGTCGGATGCAGAAACGGTACGACGAAGGATATAAGTGCATTTGATCGTGGGGAAATTGTCGGGGCTCGACGAATGGGTCATTCTATCTCGGAAGTCGTGCAGGCACTGGGATTTTCACGAGCTACTGTGTCACTGGTGTACTGTGAGTACATCGAATCCGGTAAAACCATCCCTACTAGGGCCAACTGCTGTAGACAACAGCGTGTGGATCAGCGGGGTCATCGTCGACTACCTCGCATTGTAACAGCGGATAGACGGGCCACATTGCAAGAAATCACTCGACAATTTAACGCTTGTGCACAAAAACGTGTAAGCAGCCACACCATCCAGAACTATCTCCTCGCTATGGGGTTCAGAATCCATCGTCCCACGAGGGTACCGCTGCTGACCGCACATGACAGGGTGCAAAGATTAGCATGGGCGCGGGAACATCGCCACTGGACCCTAGACATGTGGAAAAATGTTGCCTGGACTCATGAGTCGAGATTCACGTTGGTACATGTGGAAGGCAGGATACGAGTACGGCGCAAACCACATGAAGCGATGGATCCTTCTTGGCAGCAGGGTACTCTTCAAGCTGGTGGGGGTGGCATTCTCGTCTGGGGACTGTTTACGTGGACTGAAATGGGTCCCCTGGTACGTGTGACATCGTCCCTCACAGGTCAACGTTACCGGAATATCCTGGATGACCATTTGCTCCCGTTTGTGCGTCTTCAACATCCCACTGGGGACCTCATCCTGCAACAAGACAATGCACCGTGCCATCGCTCCTGAATTGTGTCCAAATGGTTGGATAAACACTCCACCGACGTGACCTCGCTTCTTTGGCCAGCTAGGTCACCTGGCCTCAATCCCATCGAGCACATCTAGGATGCCATCGAAAGAGATGTTCGAGGCTCTGACCCCCCTCCATCAAATTTTCGTGAACTATGGCAGCTTGTTCAGGGGTCGTGGATCCGTATGCCTTCCCAACGTTTCCGGTGTCTTGTCGAGTCCATGCCGAGACGAATCGCCACCGTAATCAGGGCGAAAGGTGGTGCTACACGTTACTAGACAGGTATTTCTAATTCAATTGCTCTTGAGTGTATGTATTCAGGGAGCTTCTAACTGTACGCAGTTTCTGTGATACCGAAGCTGCACCTCCACACAAATGTCGTGGACTATTGTACAGTGTACGTATGTGGTTGAACGATTTGCATCGACCTACAGGTCGACATAAGATGCACTGTAAATATTTTCCTGAAATTCAACTGTCATTTCCCGTGATTTTTTTCGTGAATTAAAGAAGCATAACCCTGATTCAAACTTTTCCGCTAAATGACAGGGGAAACCTGAATTTCACGGTGAGTTTCATATGCGAATTGACAAAAAACAAAACAAATAGACCTCCACCTTTCTCCTTCAAATTGAGTGAATTGACAAAAAAAAAAAAAAAAAAGATAAAAAACCCCACCTTTCTCCTTTAAATTTATAGTCTCATCTTTCTTCCGTATAACTGAAAGTTGCCGATTTTAAGAAATACTATTAGAAAAACCTGAAGTTCCAGGGAACCTCTCCGTGACTCCGTTCGTACATTAACGAAAAAAGATCCGTTTCGCTTTTCCCCGTCTTCATATGACGGCAAATTAACAGTTTTAAGGGCGATGCACGAGAAAATCAGGATTCTTGAAGTTTTGTACGGGTGGTTTATATCCAGGTATCAGTCTGTGGACTTAACACGAAACTGTAATAGCTATCAAGGGCAAATTTTATATTAAGAGGTTGTTTGAAATAATACCATGAAATACTACAGTTCACCTTTCCTTAAACATCGTTGAAAGTCCTTGTCAGTGAAAAAAATATCTAGTTACAAAACCTCCAATTACTCCAAAAAATCACGATGGAAAAAATATAATTTATAATAGGTTCTCCTATAGAAAAAATAAAATTATTATAATCCGTTTGGGGAAAATAACAAGCTTCTACAGAAAACAAAATGCCTAATTTAATCCGTATTTATAGCAAAAAACTTCGATTCATCCGAAAGACTCTATTCCCTAATTTGTTCCTTAAACATGATAGGAGGAGAATCTTTTTGCTGGCTCAGTTAGTAGCGTTTCATACTCGCATACATACCGTCGCATTCTCGAACCACATCAAGGAAAGATTACATTCTTCCTCGACGCAGGAAGTCCTCTAAAGCACATCAGGGGTATTTACAACCGACGTCATAATAACGACCTAAGCCGACGTTCACATGACGTTAACGGAACTCTCTGTAAAGAGACTGAAGAAGGGCGAAATTTTCGGAACTCTGGAAATTTCTCTTTAAAAATTTAAAAGCTTGAAACTCCCATTTCTGTAATAAAAAAAAATTGAAAATGGAATTGGTGACAACGTAAAGTCGATCAAAATACTAAATGTTTCCCCGATTATCAGGTCGTTCGGAAAATAATGGCCGGTTTGGAGGGTAAACATATATAAAATATATACTTCATAGCACACAACCTTGTTTTATTCGAAATAGGTGCCTTTGGCCGATACACCTCTGGCAGCGAATGACAAGTGCTTCAATGTCAGTTCGGAATAAATCTGGCTCCCTGGATGCAAGAAAGTCTCAGAACGCAATTTCGGCCTCTTCTCGGTTTCTGAAGGTCCTGCCCCTGAGGTAATTGCTAAAATGCAGGAACAGATCAAAATCGGTAGGTGCCAAGTCAGTCGAGTAGGCTGGATGTGGGACAGTTTCGAACCTCAGTTCGTGCAGTTTCTGTTTCGTCATTTGGGACACGTGTGGTCTTGCGTTATCATGGAGGAGGATACTACCCTTCCTGTTCACCAAAGATGGCTGTTTGAAACACAGCTTCTGGTACATTCGGCCAATTTCTTCACAATATGTGACTGAGGTAGTGCTTTTACCAGCATTCAAGAACCTGCAGTGTATGACACGGTGAACTGTCCACCACACCGTCGACAAAACCTCCTTTGGCGTCAATCTTAGTTTAGGATGTTGTTTCGGTGGTTAATATTGGTTCAGCCACTGTCCAGATCGCTTATGGTTGTCGTATATTATTTACTTTTCATCACAGGTTAAAATGCGATCAAGTAGGCGGCTCCTTTTCACCTCAAACCGTTGTTGGTTCTGGTGCTACGTCAGTTTTTGTGGGGCCCAAGTATCGAGCTTCTTGAATTTGCCAATCTGGTGAAGATGTTCGGAAATGGTTGACAGCGACACATTGTACTGTTTGGCGAGTTCTGTGACTGTGACGCAAGAATTTGCCTCCACACTTGCCTTCATAGCGTCGTTAACAATGATCGAATGTCGTCCTCGGCCCTCCTCACCTTGTAAGCTCGTGTCACCGGAACGAAACTTTTTAAACCACCGACAAACAGTGCATTTAGATGTTGCCTTCTCGCCCCATGCCTCGACCATTTAAAGGTAGGTTTGTGCCGCATTACGACATAGTTTGAACTCATGAAAATGAATCACCCGCAACTCACTCCTTCCTAACATGGTGTACAGACCACTCTCACACGAGTAGCAACAACTGCAGCTCAACCAATTATGGCGTATACATGACCGTCTGAGTCGCCCTTCAACTCGTGCGAATGACGCTGCGAGCGTGTTGGTCTGCAAGCATTGTAGGTGAGTTGAATGTGGCAGCTCAGAAAATCGGCCATTATTTTTCGAACGACAAATAGAAACGGAAACGTTTCAAAATGAAGATTTCGTTAAGAATCGGACATCTACAATTAACTTTGCTGCACGTTATTTTCAGGAATGTTCCTAGAATTCGCATAATTATTTTTTTTGTGTGGTGATGCTAATATTCTGTAAGTCGGATTCTTGTTGAGTGGGGATCAAAAAATCATATTTGCACATGAATCGTGTTTGAGTATAACATGTCATTATTGTTGAACTATCCTGTTGTCCCATGGTGGATTCAGATCATATTAGAATCGGCGTGTCTAATATGATATGAATCGTGTGATGGATGCGATAGGAATGATAGACCCGAGCAAACATTTTAAAGATGATTATTCCTTTGACGCAGGATTCAGATGGTTAACAATTAACGAAGCACGGACTATGACGTGTGATGTTTTGTAATCTCCAACGGAGAATCATAAAAGTGTTTTCATCGACTACTTTTAAACGTCATAAAACTGTTGTCTTTGTTGAACGCATTGTGATACTCCAACTCCTTGTGCATAGTAGACATATAACAGAAAAGTGCAGTGGGAAATACGTTGGTTTTGCCGATAGCAACCAAAGTAGGCAAAAATTAACAAGTACGTAGACAAAATTTATAGTTCGGTACATTGATGTACCCTGTATAACCGCAATATCAGTTATCTCTGTTTCTGTTACGTTACAAACGTTGGGACTAGCTAAGGTACTTTTTGTTTCGTGTTTAATGACATCCACGAGCAACTCGTACAGTTATAAGCAGTTGTTCCTTCCCTAATTTAGGGCCACTGGTTCCAGGGAAGGAAGAGAACCAGCGTTGTAAGACAGACATATCACCCATTCCTCATTCAGGTTTACCTCAGACTAATAGTCAGAAGTTAGTGCCTCAGACCATTCGGCCGCTGCAGCGACGCCTAAGACACTTTTGGCCGGAGTAGCTCTGTTTCATGTCATATTATTATACTTATTTTTACTTATGAACTCAAAAAGAGAAAGATATTAAGAAACAATTTGCTCTGCTTATTTTCATTCAATGCACGAAACTTAAATACGCGAAAGACCTGACCAAAACTGTATCCACAGTTGTTGCACAACATCATGACCAATTTTCTGAAACTGCAATTTTGAATTTTCACACATATTACACTTGAGACAACATGACATTCACAAAAAACGAGTGTTGAGCAGTTCTTTCTGCTGCTTGTAAACTCTGGATAGAGATATGTTCAGCTCTTTATAGAAGATTGAATCATCTGACCACTTCACACACTCCGCTTTACCTTGAAGAACGATGGCTTGCCTGTTACTTCAAGTTCCGGCTGTCGGATGTTGCAATTTCCCAGTTTCAGGACAGGGGCCATGGACAGGGGCCATGTAGGGTCCACGTTTGTGTGCACTTTCTGTCAAATATTACTGCCTATAAATTGATGTAAGAAAAAGAAAACGTATGAAATTATGTTTATCTGAGTTATGTAAACCACATTAACATTCTGCATGAACCAGGCAGAAAATGCAGTTGCTTTTCGAGGAGCTAAATATCGTTTACACAGAGGAGGAACCTGTGCAAGCAAAATACAGGAAAACAAAACTTGATCAGTATGTTACACACTGAAGTAGCAAATTATTAGGAACACCTACTTAATAACGTGTTGGTCCGCCCTTGGCCTTCAGAACAGCCTCGATTCGATGTGGCATGAATTCAAAGAGGTGCTGATATCGTTCTACAGGTGCGTTAGGAAAAGCGGGTTTCATGGTGTTTGTCAATTGCCGAACGCCCGCTGGGAGGAGGGCCTATGTTACGAATGCCTCTCTCAATCTGATTCATTAGGTTTTCAATTGTGTTAAGATCTGGGGATTGTAGGGGCGAATTTAAAATTTTGAAGTTAACGTCTTGCACCTGGAAGACGTTAACTTCAAAATTTTTGAGGATCCGAGTTTTGTGGCATAGGGATTATCTTGCCGAAAGTAGCCATCCTGGTCCAAAATGATACTAAGATACCTCGCGGCATTCAAAGGCTGTTTCAGAAGTATTAATGAATCCAATGCGAGCTATGTAACTATACTCCAGACCATTTCACCGCCTCCGCTAGCTTTTACAATTAGTAACGCTAGTTAGGTGGGATCCATCGATTCGTGCTGTTGATGATATATTCTGGCCTGTCCATCAGGGTGTAATGAATTTAAACGTGATTCATCTGACCAGGCGATCTTTTTCCAGGCCTTAAGGGTCCCGATTTGGTGCTCCCGGGCCCACTGTAGTCGAACTTGTTAGTTTCTAGCAGCGACGAGTGGTACAAAGAGGGAACGTCTGCAGTTATATCTCATTTGCACCAATGTGCGGCGGGGCTTTATATGTTGAAATTATCCTCTCGTTACAGCTGTTGTACTATGAAGATACATTGCGTATGAAGGTTGCCTGTACAATCCTCTCCAACCGCCATTAAACTCTAAAACTGACCAGTCGTTTTTGCCCACAGGAAGACCATTTGTGCGCTATCAATTGTACATCCTAGATACAGATGGTCTTGCATAGCTGAGAAGGTTAGCCGTTTCTGAGATGCTTCCACCTACCCGCCTAGCTCCCAATATCATGCCGCTTTCAAAGTCTTCTTAAACTACGAGTCTCTCCCATATTGTCCCTATTTACGCTTTGTATAAGTATGAATTCTTTGCAGCGAGTTGTTAATAAATACATCTCAGCGTCATAGTTGTGAACGTAAGAATAGCACGTGGCTGATTGCTATTGGAGTTCTCTATCACTTTGTCTGTGTTCATTTTGTTCACTGTCACTTGGCCCAATTCATTTGGTCCACAGTTCACTTTGTCTACCGCCCATTTTGTCCTCTGTTCACTTTGTCCACCGTTCACTTTGTCCACCGTTCACTTTGTCCACCGTTCACTTTGTCCACTGATCCTTTAGTCCACTGTTCACTTTTTCAACCTCCATTTCGTCCACTGTTAACTTTGTTCACTGGTCATTTTGTCCACCGTTCGTTTCGTCCGCTGTTCATTTAGTTCACTGTTCACTTTATCCACCGTTCACGTTGTCCACCGTTCACGTTATCCACCGTTCTTTTTGTCAGCTGTTCATTTAGTCCACGGTTCACATTGCCCACCTTTCACTTTGTCCACTGTTCATTTAGTCCGCTGTTCGTTTAGCCCATTATTCACTTTCTCCACTATTTCACTTTGTCCACCGTTCACTTTGTCCGCTGTTCATTTAGTCTAGTGTTTACTTTGTCCGCTGTTCATTTCGTCCACCGTTCACTTTGTTCATATTCATTTCGTCCACCGTTCACTTTGTTCATATTCATTTCGTCCACCGTTCACTTTGTTCATATTCATTTCGTCCACC